>JAQSUU010000636.1:26250000-27500000 GCA_038087645.1 Saccharum hybrid cultivar R570 | reverse complement strand
AAATTATATAGTTGTAACTATGCTCTATGTAAAAAGTATTTGTATCTCTGATTAATTGTCAATTTCTTTTTTTTCGCGATCGGGTCTCGTACCCGTATTTCATTAAGAGGAAAGGCCAAAGAAAAGGCCCGATCACGGTTACAAAGGATTCACAAGTAATCCTAGGATTACCTGCGAAATCCGAAAGATATAAAAACAACAACAAAACAAGCAGCAAGAAAACACGAAGGGGAGAACCTCCACCTCAACTGCCCAACGACTATGCCTATCAAGAGAAATACATCCACGTAAAGGTCGCCAACAAAGGGTGGGTGAAGCCATGGTGGCAAAGCATCCACCGGTAGAAAGCACGGCGTCGATCCGCAAGCGACCAGGTAGCCGTTGCGGAGAGCACGACATCCATCCGCAAGTAACTAGGTAGCCACTGCGAAGGAGAAGGCAACAGTGTCCGCCAGCGACCAGGTAGCCGCTGCGAAGAAGAAAGTATCCACGAGCGACCAGGTAGCCGCTGCGAAGAAGGCGACGTATCCGCCAGCGACTAGGTAACCGCTGCGAAGAAAACACGACTGCGACAACACCAACACCCGAGGTAGACAGACCATAGCGAAGATGAGCTCGAAGCACACATAGGCACAGCACACGACGGAGCGGCTCCGGCAAGAGCAGCGTAAGGCATGCTGCAGTAGTGCTTCAGCAATGCCTTCATGAAGGAATTGACATCCACGGACGCCAACATTGCTGGAGAAGCACTGAGAAGGTCTTTCAACCATAGCCTGCCTCGGAACCACAGAATCGTCGACGGCGCCTTCAGGAAGGTATATGGCGCAGGTTGCGTCACCGCCGCCGGCCTGGTTCCACGGAGGAACCGGGCGGGGTTATCACCCCGACGTTGTGCATCCACGAGAGCAGGCTCCAAGGCACCCACAATGGCGACACCACACCGACGAATGGGCACCAAGATCGCAGCAACCGCCACACCACCACAGAACCGGCCAGCAGTAGGCCGTCCAACAGGAACCGCGGCGGACTGGACGACCCGTGAAGGCAACCAGAAGGCCAGCAGAGTTGTGGCCACGACGCGGACAAAACGCTCACGCCCCACAGAGGTCCGAGGCGCCGACAAAGAGGAGCGCCCATGTCCACCGGTAGCCGGCCGCGAAGACGACCACCAGCGCCGCGCTGAGCCGAGCAGGGGGCGCACGGACCCCCATTCCTTCCCAGCGCAAAGGAGAGCTCCGGGACGCTGGCGAAGAGGAGTGGCCTCCTCCACCGGTAGTCACGCCGCGTGGAGCCGAGCAGGGGGCGCACAGACCCCCGCTCCTCCCCAGCGCAAAGGAGAGCCAAACGTGGCAGCGCCGGCTGATCCGGCCAAGGCTAGCCCGGATCCGATGGGGGACGGCGGATCCGGCCAAGGGAGGTTCGGATCCGGTCATAGGACAGCCAACTCGCCTACGATGGAGGAGGACGGCGGCCCCGGCGGTAAGGCGCTCAGATCCGGTGATGTGGAGGCCAAGTCCGGCCATGAGGGGCCCGGATCCGGCCCTCTAGACAGCCGGCTCACCGAAGCAGCTCGAGGAAGAGGCATGGAGGTGGAGGGGGACAAGGAACGGTAGGGGAAGGAGGGAGAGGCTGCGACGGGGTCCTTTTTTGGGAGCCGCCACGGGCCGCCGCCGCCGCACGCCGGAGGGCAGCGGCGGCGGCCGGAGAGGAGCGAGAGAGGGGGCGCTTGGACGGCGGCGGCTGGCACCCCCGAGTCGCCCGTGGGGGCTATCGGGGGGAGACTCATGATATTGTCAATTTCTATAAAATCGTATATTTTAACTACATATACAAATTATGTGTTACTAAAATACTTTTATGGCGAATTGTAAATTTATAAACATAGATGTTATAATATTAAACATACGAAATCCAAATTTTTTTTGATAAGAGTAAAAAAAGGACTTCAGGAAAAACAAAGAAAATGACCTTTCTGAAACCGAGGAAGTGCATGGCTGCTAGTCTCCGAATCGTGTGGAGTGCATACTGATTACTGAATGAAGTACATAGCTGCACGTACAAAAGAAATAGAGATTGAAAACAAGAGGACAACTGGACTCGATCCCTAGCTGGCGTAGTCCCGCAAGTTTTGTGAGCTCTATCTGCTGACACGACATGTACTTGCCCCTGTTCGCCTTCCCATCCATAACTTGGCACAGTTCGCACGGCTCTCTGTCTCTACACAACACATCAGGACAGATCGATCTCAACCCTTGGCTGCACTAAAAACCCGGCCTGCATGCTAACGAAATGCCGAGTTTCCGGGTGTGTCTGGGCCACAACCGTGCCCACAAATACGCCCCACACGGGAGTTCGGACAACCTCCTCCCGTAGTCCGTGGCTTGGACACTTGTGCACTTGTGCGTACGTACGTGCAGCAAGTCCCAACACATCTCATCGTCTCTCTCGGCCTTCTCGATCTCTCCCATGGCTCCTACTGCTCATCAGGTATGGCGCGTGCCAACAAGCATGCATGAATGCATTCAAATGCGATGGAATCATGCATGCATGCATGGCTAAGCCGCCGCCGCGCGTTATTATCTTGTCCACCAGCAGGCAGCGGCACGGGAGGACGAGCCGGAGGAGAAGAGCCGCCGGAAGGCCATCATCGCCAACGGCGGCGGGGGCAAGGCGGTTGCGGTGCGGTGTGGTTGCGGTGCGGAGCCGGAGCAGATCTATTGGAGGCAGAGAGGAGCAATAAAGTGGGTTAAATTGGGGGATGAGAACTCAAAGCTTTTCCATGCCAATGCAACAATCAAGCACAGAAAAAATCAGATTACTTGCCTAGCCAATAATCTTGGAGAACTCATGTTTGATCATAATACAAAAGCTTCTCTGATCTGGAATGACTTCAAAGCAAGGCTTGGGACCGCCTGTTTCTAGGAAATGTCTTTTGATCTAGGATCCATCTTTTCTTTGGATTCTGATCTGGACCTTAGTGTTCTTGAGGTGCCTTTCAGCCGCAGTGAAATTGACAGTGTCATTAAGCATCTACCTTTTGATAAGTCTCCTGGGCCTGATGGATTCAATAATGAGTTCATGAAGAAATGCTGGCACATTATAAAGAATGACTTTTATAATCTCTGTGATGCCTTCCATAGTGGTGAAATCTGTCTTCATAGCATCAATGGTTCTTTCATAACTCTCATTCCAAAGGTGGATGGACCAACCAGGATCAATGACTATAGGCCAATTTCCCTTCTCAACTCCTCAGTTAAGCTGATCACAAAATTGTTAGCTAACAGACTGCAACCCTTGATTACTAGGTTGGTGCATCAAAACTAGTATGGTTTCATTAAGTCTAGATCCATTCAGGACTGCTTGGCCTGGTCTCTAGAGTATCTCCACCTCTGTCATGCTTCAAAGAAGGAGCTAATAATTTTAAAGTTAGATTTTGAGAAAGCCTTTGACAAGATTGAACACAAAGCTATGATTAAAATCATGAAGAAGAAAGGCTTTGGTGATAAATGGTTACACTAGATGGATCTGATTTCCAGCTCTGGGACTTCTTCTGTCCTGCTTAATGGGACTCCTGGGAAGGTCATTCACTACAAAAGAGGTGTAAGGCAGGGAGATCCACTTTCCCCACTTTTATTTGTGCTTGCTGCTGATCTTCTGCAATTAGTTGTTAATAGAGCCAAGGAGTTGGGCCTATTCACTCTACCAATCCCTTTGCAATACTCCTCAGATTTCCCAATCTTGCAGTATGCTGATGATACTCTTATCATTCTGGAGGGTTGTGGAAGGCAACTCTTTATTCTGAAAGCTTTGCTAAACTCATTTGCTGCATCCACTGGTCTAAGGGTTAATTTTGCCAAGTCAATGTTGGTGCCCATCAATGTTTCAGAGGAGAGGTCCAAACATCTGGCTGCTACTTTTGGCTGTTCTGTTGGCAGTCTCCCTTTCACTTATCTTGGTCTTCCTTTGGGTCTTACCAAACTGAGAGTTGATGATTTTCTACCTTTAATCACAAGGTGTGAGAAGAGATTGATTAGCACATCCTTGTTCCTTTCCCAAGCTGAAAAATTGCAGATGGTAAACTCAGTTTTCTCTTCACTCCCCACTTTCTTCATGTGTACCTTCCAACTTCACTCTTCTGTTAGAGAGCAAATTGACAAGTACAGAAAGCATTGCCTATGGAGGGGATCAGATGACAATGACAGGATCAATGCCAAAGCTGCTGGCGATGGCGGGGAGCGCCGGCGGCAGGGGCAGCGACGGCGGCAGGAAGAAGAGCCTCATCTCGCTCGGCGTCGGCGACGCGTCCTCGCACGCGTGCTTCCGCCGCGGCGGGGAGTTCGCCGCCGACGCCGCCGCCGACGCCGCCAGGTCCGGCGCATTCGACTGCTACGCGCCGTCCCACGGATTCCCCGCCGCCCGCCGGTGAGTCATCCGTCTCCGTTCGATCGGTTTGTGTGGCTGTCCGCGTTCCTGCGTAATTTTCGCATGCATTGTTTCATTTTTTTAAAAAAATATTTATTCCGGTCATTTTGGCGTGCTATTTGGGCTGACTGAGTCTAAAAAGATAATGCTACTCACATGCATAAGTACTATTCATGTTTGTTAGCCTAGTTAGTTACATAGGTGACTGAGTCTAAAAATGCCGGATAGGATATGATTGGATATCGATATCATAAATATGTGACTTAAATATTCGGATACGAATACGGTATCGGATGTTAAATATCCGGACTCGGATACGGAGGGATTAAAACCCCTCTAAACGGATTCGATCTCAAATACGGTCGGAAAATATCCGTACCGTTTTCATCCCTGCTCATGAGTCATGACCATACAGCCAACCAACACATACAAAATGCGCAAATTCCAAAATTTTCAAACAGAAATAGTAATTCTTTGTGCACATTCATACATCCAAGACAATTACCGAGCTTGGTGCCACCTCTGACTAATGCCACGTTCTTCCATGCATTGTGCGCTCTGCTGCGCCTGCTGAACCAACCAACCAACAGCGCGGTGGCCGAGTACCTGTCCGCCGGCGCGCGGCACCGCACGCACGACGCCGACGTGTTCCTGACGGTGGGCGGCACGGGCGCCATCGCCGCTATCACCACGGTGCTCGGCGGGGCACCGGGGGCCAACATCCTGCTGCCGCGCCCGGGCTTCCCGCCGTACGAGGCCGCCTGCGAGATCGCGGGCGCCGAGCCCCGGTTCTACGATCTGCTGCCGCGCCGTGGCTGGGAGGCCGACCTCGCAGGCGTCCGCGCGCTGGCTGACTCCGCGACGGCTGCCGTCGTTGTCATCAACCCCAACAACCCGTGCGGCGTCGTCTACTCTGCTCAGCACCTTCTACAGGTGATTATTAAACTGCAAAACTCAATGGTGATAGTCAATTTATAATCCCTATATATTTTTAAGAATGTATGAAAAAAGGCTTCTACTTCTACGAATACTAGGAACAAATGGACCACATGTTGGTGTTTAGAATCTTGTTGTCCATGTCTCAAAACTGCAAAGTTGGCATCTTTGCTGACTGCAAAACTGCATATCACTGAATCCTGTAGATTGCTGAAACTGCAAGAGGTCTGGGGATTCCAATCATAGCAGATGAGGTATACGCACATATGGTTTTCGGTGGCAGCAAGTTTGTGCCCATGGCCTCCTTAGCGCACATTGCGCCGGTTATCAGCATCGGAGCTCTGTCGAAAAGATTCATGCTACCAGGATGGCGTCTTGGTTGGTTGGCCTTCTGTGATCCTAACGGAGCACTCAAGCATGTAAGGCGCTTGGCTATTAACATGTTTTCGCATTACCCTCTATATGAATTCAAATGTAGATTCACAATTTTGATGTTCAAAAGGTCAGAACTGCGACCGAGATGCTGCTGAATGTGACTTCTGGCCCTGCCTCCATAGTTCAGGTGAGGAAGCAATTGTTAAAAACGATTCTACATATAAAAAGGTGAATACATACTAATGCAGATGAAATTTGTTCACACATAGGCATCAGTTCCGAAGATTCTTTCAGTTGAACATCCGGAGTTCCACAGGAATGTTGTTTGCCTGCTTGAGTCTGCAGCTGACGCTCTGTACAGAAGAGTGAACCAAATTGAAGCCCTGAAGTGCTACACAAAGCCTGAGGGTTCAATGTTTATCATGGTTAGTCAGAGATACACAAAATCCAGTATTCAAAAGTTTGTTATAATTCCTGCTATAGTGTTGATATTCACAAAATCCTGCAGGTTGAGATCAACACTTTAATTCTATACGGTGTTGCCAATGACATGGACTTTGCACGTGAATTGATCAAAGAAGAATGTGTCCTGGTTCTGCCTGGTATAGTTCACTTGATTTGTTGCAATACTATTTATTTATCCAACCTTTAACAAGTGCATTGGTTTCTCTGGCTGCTGAAAATTGAATGTTTGTAATAGGTTAACTTGATATTCTAGTACAAGATTCTATAACCTGGCATACTTAATCTACTTTAAATTGATCTGTAGTGACAATTTCAATAACCTTTTTGTTTCTTATTATTTTACAGGTTCTATCATTGGGTTGAAGAACTGGGCTAGGATATTTTTCGGAGCACCTGTCAATTTAATACTAGAAGCCTGCGACAGGATTGAGTTGTTCTGCCGGAGGAGGATGCTCAAGCAAAAACAACTGAAAAATTGACAATGTTCTGAAACCAGCAATTAGGGATTTTGATAGCCCAGTTATAACATATATATACCTTGAATTTTTTTCCAAGATATCTGATGCACAATATGAGGTTTGTATATAGAATCTGAGAACAGATGCTTATCTTTAGTTGAATATAGGTTATACATAATTCAGAAGTAACGGTGTACACACTTGTCACTTCTTTACTTGCACCATTTACCTGACAGATGCATTAAGGTTATAGTCTTTTCAGTGATCAAACAACAAGGAAAAGAGCAAGCTAACTTTAAATTCATATACTGACAGTTCTTATTTGTTGAATCCATCTCAATTTCAGACTTCACCAGAATAGCTGGAGTTACAAATGTCAAATATCATGTTTACAATTGTTGATATTAACAGGATGGGATAAAGATATATTGCTAGTTATGACATTTGGGCAAAGGAGAATCCAATCAGTTGTGACCTAACATTAACAGTGAATGCACTACAGCAGCCTGACAAGGCCAAAAAGCCATACAATCTGTGAAAGACTGAGTTCTTTGAATTGTGCTAAAACTGACAAGTACAATTTCCCAACTACTCTAAACTCTATGCAAAAGAAGTGAGAAAATAAAAATGGTTGTGCTTTAAGGAAATACAAAACTTCCCATTAATAGCAGTAATATACTTCCAGTTTATATTATTACCGTGTTTTTCTATGCATGTGGCTCTTGTTGGTTTTTATCGTAGCCTCCACACCTTGCTTTGTTATTGTTGAATGGTTAGAAAAGGCTGTACCTGACTAAAAAGCGAGAAGGCTCTGTCTCGATGAAGAAAGATGTTCTGTCTGTCTGTTTAATGTGCGATGGAACAGCAACCAATTTAACCAAGCCAACAAAATGTCCTGTGCAGCAGCCAGCAGACATAACTCTAAGCTAGTAAGCTTTACATTAACTGTTTCAGAATTTTCTAACTACATATCTTTATAATTTGTTTAAAAACTACCCACATTGTGAATATCTGATGTTAAATCCCTGAATCCTTTCATAAGTCAGTCCTAAATGAGATTCGTGTACCAACCCAACTGTCTGCAACTATGCCATTACCTTCTACTAAGGCTAAAAACCAAGTGCCAAGTTTGACCAATAAGCATTTGTTTCCCAAAGGACTGATGAAAACAAAAATTGTCGCAACACAGCTTTATTTCATAGTATATATATTAGAAGCAGTTCACCATATACCAAGTATCATGATTCATGACTCACTCATAAGAGCCCAGGTTATTTCGAGCAATACATGCTCGAGCAAATGAACAAAAAGCGAGTGAAAGAGCTAGCTGTTCACCGACTTCGTGTGGCGTAGACAAAGGATGCAGCTGCTAAGACGGTTGTGGTAGCTGGACCAAGCCACATCCAGACCACATTGTTCCCCCTGCGCTCTGCCTCGGCGACTGCGAGCTGCAGCTGCTCAAGCTCCCCAGTCAAGTCATTGATTTGTTTGTCCCTGGCCCCAACTGGCTCCCCGCGCGCGTTCCCGCCTGGCCGCGCCGCTGACTCCCTGACGCGGACCCGCCTCGCTTCTTCTTCCGGTGGGGGCGCGGGCGGATCCGAGCCACCCTTGTCTTCTCCTTCCGGTCGCCGCGGTGGCAGCGGGGGCAGCAGCAGCAGGCGAGGATGGGGCACGGGCGGATCCGGTGCCGTCCTCGTCTTTGCCTTCCGGTCGCCGTGGCGGCGGCGGGGGCCGAGCAGCAGTAGCAGGCGAGGGTGGGGGGTGCAGCAGCAGGTGGTGACCCTCGCTGCTCTCGCCGGTCGCCCCCCTCCTCGTGGTGGTGGGCCCGTCTGAGTGGAGACGCAAAGAGACAGAGAGAGCGCATATTTGCGTTGCCTCCTACACAAAATGAGTCACGGGTTTGGCTATTCTGTTGGAGCGTTGTTCTGTGACGCAAAAACATTGTGAGTAACCCATTTTAGGTTTGGATCACGTTATGCCTCATCTGTTGGAGTCAGTCTAAAGCCTTCCGTAATGGTGGAGTGCTGCCCTGAAAAAATATGGATCTCATTCTCTTTAATGGCATCCCTCCTCATATACCGCAGCGGTAGGCATCGCTAGCATCATTGCATGGACCCAAAAAAAGAACAGCTTGTGTAGGCAAGGATAGGTACCAACGTGAGGAGAGGTATAGGTGGTTGAGCAACTCAAGCCTTGTTTAGTTTCTCCCTAGAACTTTACACCCTATTACATCGGATATTTTGACATATGCATAGAGTATTGAATATAGACTAAAAAATAACTAATTACATAGATTGCGTGTATTTTACGAGACGAATTTTTTAAACCTACTTAGTCTGTTATTAGACAATGTTGTGCTACAGTAAACATATGCTAATAACAGATTAATTAGTCTTAATAAATTCGTCTCACAGTTTACAGGCGAGTTCTGTAATTAGTTTTTTTATTAGTATCCGAACACCTCTTTTGACATTCTATGAAACATCCAATATAACACCTTAAAATTTTACACCTCTAAAACTAATCAAGATCTAAATTCATTTTTTATTGAATGAGCATCGGTTCCTCTACATGCGTCGCTCCCAATTTTTCCTGGCTTCGCTTGAACTTGGCACCGCATATTGCAATGGCAGGAGCGGTGCTCAAAACTTCTCTCTACGCACTACTTAAGTGATACACTGCACAAAAGTTCTCTCTAAGCACTACTTAAGTGATACTCCCTCCGTACTCGTAAAAAGGAAGTCGTTTAGGACAAGGTTTGAGTCAAACCTTGGGAATATAAATCATGAATAACTCTCAAATTGTTGAGTTTAAAAATGTGAAAATTATGTGAATAGATTTGTCTTGAAAAATACTTTCATAAAAGTATACATATATCATTTTTCGATAAATATTTTTATAAAAATAAGAAGTCAAAGGTGTGTTTTGGAAACCGTATCGTTGTCTGAAACGACTTTCTTTACGAGTACGGAGGGAGTACACTGCAAAAGGGCCTAAATAAGCCGGTCGCAGATCCTAGGCTGGCAAGTTCAACCGACCTTTCGCTGTACCGTTTGCCCTCTCCCAAATCCACATCAAACTACACCACATCCACAAGCCTCACAAGTCGAAATCGAGCTGAATGCGCAGTCAGGGACAAGCACAACCACAAAAAAATCGGAAGATGGTGGGCCCAACCGGTAGAGCTGCCTGGGCCCCACGTGTTCCCCACTTCCCCGGTTCCCGCTCCCGCGCGGCAGCAGCAACCGCCCCGTCCACGTGCTACCGACACGTGGGCCATCCCCTCTCTTCCCGTCACTTTCAGAAATATCAACCCAAACCAAAGCCCAAAAAATAGAATCCTGGTACGCATTTTTTTGCTATAAAATTTCCGCACAAACCCCGTTCGAATCGTACCCCCTCCTCGCCTACGAGTTCGCCGTGGCGCGCCACCCGCCCCACCGATAAACCCTTCCCCCGAATCGAAGAACCGCCCCGAGACCCGCCGCCCGCGCCGGGATCTCCCCATTGCCCCCGATTTTCTCCTCCACAGTCCACCGGAGTCCTGGGTGGGGCTTTTTTCCCGCCTAGCGAGGTTGGCGGTGTTGCTCGGAAGGCAAGCTGAGGGGGGATCGAGTGTTTAGGAGTCGGGTGTTGGTGCGGTGGTAAGCTAATAGCCTAATAGGGTGGGGTCAGTCACTGGCGGAGCTGCTTTGAGGCCGAGGGAGGTGGGACCGATGGGGCTGGGGGCTGCGATGGCGATGGCGCGGGGCGACCCGTCGGCGGACTACGGCTCCATCGCGGCGGTGGTGCTGTTCGTGGCGCTCATGTGCGTCTGCATCATAGTCGGCCACCTCCTCGAGGCGAACCGCTGGATGAACGAGTCCATCACCGCGCTCTTCATCGTCAGTCCAACCGCCCCACTTTTCGCTTTTGCCCTGTTGTGTGTCGGGATCTTGGTATTGTGATGTTGTCTGTTGGGAATTGAGGGTAATTGTGGCCTGTTTGTTGCGTGTGGCTTGCAGGGGCTGGGAACTGGAGTGGTGATCCTGGTCGCGTCGGGCGGGAAGCATTCGCGCGTGCTGATGTTCAGCGAGGACCTCTTCTTTATTTACCTGCTGCCACCGATCATATTTAATGCGGGGTATGGAATTCATGCAATTCATGCTATGTTCTAGCGTTATGGTGCCATTGTTTTATTTATGGTTACAATTTATCAGCTTTTCCTGCACATAATAATATACACACACACAAAAAAAAAACCTGACAATTTACAAGTTGAGTTGGGCGACACATTAGTGATTGAGAAATTTGCTATGGTTTTAATAAGAATTGTAGTTCAAGAGAGCAGAGCTGTTGCTACCATCCCTGTGCTTGGAATTTTCGCCCCTTCTTTTCCTTCTAATTAACACAGGAGCAGTCATCAGTTGCTTTTGCGTTACATGTATTTGGTTACTGTTTTAGGACATCTTTCGATAGGTTTTCTCTTTGGAGCTTTCTGAGCTACATCCCAGAAAGATTCCCTCATCTAAACACTTGAGTAGCAAAGCAACTATGGTGTTCTATTAAATAAATCTGCAATTATTCCACTGAGTATTTGGCGTTTACAGCGTAGGAGATATGACATGTATAATTTGCATTAAAAAAATATATCATGAATAATTTACTGAATATCTGGCTGTAAGAACCTGTATGTATAACTCACTCACAGTTCTCCTTTTTTTTCTTTCCCTAAGCCAGATTCCAAGTGAAGAAGAAACAGTTCTTTCGAAACCTCATTACTATTACACTGTTTGGTGCAGTTGGCACCTTGATCTCTTTTACTATAATATCCCTTGGTAGGTTTGCTCCCAAATTTCATTTTTACCATGATTGTTAGTTTCTGGGTTTCTGCCTGCCTAACTCACACATTTTATCACAGGCACTCTAGGACTAATATCAAGGCTTAATATTGGCGCACTTGAGCTTGGAGACTATCTCGGTAAGTTCATTACCCAACATATATAGGCACTTCCATTGCCCATATGCAGTTCTTTTTTTCTGACTCTTGTATATATGTTAAATTTCAGCACTTGGGGCAATATTCTCGGCCACAGACTCGGTTTGCACCTTGCAGGTTTTAAGCCAAGATGAGACACCCTTCTTGTACAGCCTCGTGTTTGGTGAAGGTGTTGTCAATGACGCAACTTCTGTTGTGTTGTTCAATGCAATCCAGAACTTTGATCTTGGAGATATCAGTGGTGCCAAATTACTGAACTTTATTGGCAGTTTCCTTTATCTGTTCGGCACCAGCACCATTCTTGGAGTAGCTGTAAGTTATATGCTGCTTCCACCTCTAGCTTTCGCCTAAGTTTATTCTTTACTGACATGTGTTTTAACTGCAGTCTGGACTTCTTAGTGCTTATATCATTAAGAAGTTGTACTTTGGCAGGTTTGTACTTGACACAACACGATTTGTTTACTTGAAATTGATGACATTTCCACAACTTATATTCCTCTGACTTGACATGCACCCCAGGCACTCAACCGATCGTGAAGTTTCCATTATGATGCTAATGGCTTATTTATCTTACATGCTAGCCGAAGTGAGCACCCTACACTCTTAACCTCTGTATATATTGTGTATTTCAGGAAAGCAAATACAGCTGTAAATTGTTATTGACTGGTTTCCTTTTTATGGTAGTTGCTTGATTTGAGTGGCATTCTCACAGTGTTTTTCTGCGGTATTGTAATGTCACACTATACCTGGCACAATGTAACAGAAAGTTCCAGGGTCACAACTAAGTAAGTAGCTTCATAGCTTCTGTGTGGACATTTGCCTTTGATCATGCATTCACTATGGTAATGCTTATATACTAATAATATGCTATTGGATGAACCACACTACCACAGGCATGCCTTTGCAACATTGTCATTTATCTCTGAGACTTTTCTGTTTCTCTATGTTGGTATGGATGCATTGGATATAGAGAAGTGGAAGATTGTCAGTCAAACTTATAGGCATCCTCTCTCCCTCTCTCTCTCCCCTCATTGCTCAAGTAGAAGATTTTTTCTGAATCTGTTTTTTCTATCATATGCAGCCCAGTAAAGTCTATTGCTTTGAGCTCCACCATTTTAGCCTTGGTGCTGGTTTCAAGAGCTGCTTTCGTTTTCCCACTATCCTTTCTATCAAATTTGACCAAAAAAACTCCAGGTGGAAAGATATCTTTTAGGCAGCAAGTGAGTCTTTAACTTAGCAACATCTTAACTTCTTAATGTCCCCCTGAAACGGTTGTTATGTTCCTCACATGATATTGGTCATTCAGGTTATTGTTTGGTGGGCAGGCCTCTTGAGAGGTGCTGTGTCCATTGCATTGGCTTTCAATAAGGTAAATATTGTGTTTGGTCCATCTGATTTGAGCTTTGGCCTGGAAATGCATTACTGCTTTTGTATAGTCTAGTGTTTCCTCCATCCATTCCAAAATGTAGGTCATTCTTGTTATCCTAAGTCAAACTTCTCTGACTTTCACAAAGTTTATAGAAAATGCATCAACATCAACAGCCTTCATTTCTTTGTCTTATATAGAAGTTGCAGTTCTTTCACTGTCAACTAAATGTCATGAGAAGTCACTTAGTCTCTTTAGATGTTTTTAAATTGAAGCTGCAAAATTAAACCTTGCAAGTCTTCTTAGATGTTATAATCATAGATTTAAAACCGAATCAGTGAGTTACCTGGCCCTCAAACAGGCGTTTCAAAGAAACAATGTTGAAACTAGTTTTTAGTAAATTGAGGAAACTTATTTTTTTATGTGTTTGTGTAACATCCACATATATTTTAGTTCCTACCATAGTTGAGTTGCTCCCTCTTGGAAGTAACAGAGTTTATGGGCACAGATCAAGTCTAAAGCTTGGCATGTTATATATTAACATTCTACTTTTTCTGTCACAACTTTTTTTTCTCTCGTACACGTAGGAGAACTGTGCATCTCTTCATTAAGAAGAGAGGATAAAATGTACAAGGGAGAGGGAAAAGAGTGGAAAAGACTCTTAGCACCTTTACCCAGACACAGACCACGTGGTTACTTACAAGAAGGAACAACTTTTTTTTTTTAATTAGTCAGACTGTCTAGCTAGTCTTCTTGTAAAACTGACATTGACAGCATATGTTATATCTTACAACTATGAACTCGACAACAACTTAATATAGTTGCTATTTAGTATTTACTATTGATCTACATCAGCAAAATAGTTCTGTTTGCATAATCATTTCCCTAGAACCCAAAACATATTATACTAGCATATCTTGAACTCTTGTTATGTCCATAAAATTGACACATGTGGTTAAGGAAGTATGGCACTTTATAGCTCTCATTGTTCTATGGAAGGATATTTCCTTAAAAAAATATCCACACATTGTCCATTATAACTGTAATATATATGAAGCCCAAATTATTCGCTTGCCATCCACGCATTTATAGACACCAGCAGTTGTCTAGGTGTCCTGTTTGTACAACAACAACAACAACAACATAGCCTTTTGTCCCAAGCAAGTTGGGGTAGGCTAGAGATGAAACCCAAAAGAGACGAGAAACAGGGAGACACATAAAGGGACATAAAGGGCACAAGACAAAAAGAGGTCACGGTTCAGGCACGTTGATTGCCAATCTCCAAGCGCTCCTGTCCATAGCTAAATCCTTGGAGATATTCCACTCCTTAAGATCTCTCTTAACGGACTCGTCCCAAGTTAGTTTAGGTCGACCTCTACCGCTCTTTACATAAATTGTTCACTAGTGGATTGGTTTTCTTTCTTTTTCTTGTCTATATGCCTCGAAAGGTCTGGAATGTTAAGTGCTGAATTGTCTGTTCATGCTTTTGATCTAACCGCTGTTTTTATAATCTGCAGTTCACAAGATCAGGCCATACTCAGCAACCTAGCAATGCTATCATGATCACAAGCACAATCAGTGTTGTTTTTGTCAGCACAGTTTTAAGTTCTTTCTCAAACTCCGACACCTATAGATTACACACAGCATAACAAGCTGGATTGATTTTCAAGCTTATATTGCAGACAAGTACCAAACATAAGAACATGACTTGTGATAGAGGCATTCCTTTTCCTGCTACAACATGGGTCTGACTCGAACAATTATTCTCTGTTCATGCAGGTCTTTGGGCTACTGACCAAGCCACTGATCAGTCTCCTGATCCCACCAAGGCACTTATCCAGGGAACCAAGCTCCATTTCCGAACCATCCAGCCCAAAGTCTTTCTTTGAGCAGTTGGCCACGAACAGCCCTGATCACCTGGATCTTGAGAATGGCATAAGCCTACGCCGCCCGATGAGCCCCCACCATTACTGGCGCAAGTTCGACGATGGTTTCATGCGGCCGGTGTTCGGCGGCCGCGGCTTCGTCCCCTTCGTCCCCGGTTCACCAACTGAGAGCAGCATACCGTTGCTTCCTGGCAATGAGAACTGAAACCAGCGTATCGAGGATTGAATTCAGCAGAAGTTTTGTAAATTAGCTTCGCTTAGGTATAATTAATTGGTGTAAATCAAGGTGGTAGATTCACTTAGCTGTGAGCTGTGAGCTCTAAGCTTTGGACTTTAGTGATTGCTGCCACTCCCACGGCCCCAGCTTTCAGCATTGAGATCCAATAAGATCAGGAACAAAAGAAGTCTTGGGACGCAATCATTAGGAGCTGTCTGCATTGCAGAGATTCTCTGCTTGGCTGTTGGCTCACTCCTTCAATTCTCCTATTGCGTGTTGTCTCACTCGTTCACCCCTCCTCCTCCTCCTCCTCCTCCTCCTCCTCCGTAGCTGTTCCTTCTCTGGCGTCTGGTCAAGTTCAAGAACAAATTTAGGAAGCAGGGGATTGTTTCCATGAGGTACCAATGCAAATTCTCTTGTTTGTGCTTTTGTTTCTGATGGTAAACATTTTCTGAAATCCTTGTTTTCTTGCGCTCTGCAGAGGTTGTATTGAAAAAGGAGATTAAGGGTTCCCAAGACTTCTGGATGCAATAATCACAAGGTATTGGAGAAGGTCGTTACTGTTCTTTCTAAAGTTCCAGTTTCAAGCACCCGATTCCCTGCCTTCCAGCTGTGCAGAAGCGTAGGCTAATCATGGAAAGTGCAGGAATAGATTACTTCTGCTCTGTCCGTTCTTTTCTTGGCCTGAGTTGTTTCAGATTCCGTCCATCACATGGGTCATGCTGATAGCAGTTGCCTTTTTTTTCAGATCCATTGGGAGAAAAAAAACAACCCACAGATGAAACTGTGCAGCAGGTAGGCTGAGAGGCTTCTTCTCTGACTAGCGGTCAGCTTGTCTGGAGAAGAAGAGCTCTTGGTTCCACCGCATGGAGAAGTAAGCCATGGAGGGGCATGTGATCGTGCCATTGCAGAGCTTGAGCCTGGAGCTCCCAGATGGGGAAATTGTAGTGGGCTACAACAAGGACACCTTGGCTCTGCAAGGTTGAAAAGGCACATTTCACCTATTGTTAATTGCCTGTTTAAGTGATGGTGCCTTTGTGTCGGCACCTCATGGAACTATCTCAATCCCCATGTTTGTTTCAGAGGAGATTTCGACTCTGCGATCAAAGCAGCGACATCTTGACCGGAGAAGACGGGAGGCGCTTGACAAGCTCATTGACCTGAAAGGTACAGTCTTCAATTCTGGATAGCAGTTGTTAGTGCTTGAATTTCCAACAATCTGAGCTTCAGATATTGGCCAACATTCAGGAAGTATTAGGGTCTTCTGCCGGGTACGGCCACCGGTCCAAACGAACAACTTGAACACCAAATCACCAGTTACTGTTCAACAAGAGAAGATTGCAATCAAGTCAGTTGGGATCAAGAAAGAGTTCAATGCTGATAGGGTTTTTGGTCAGGAGTCCACACAAGGTAATTTTTTGCTTGCTCAGTTGTAGGTATGTCTTTTTTGGCAGTATGATTCATTTCAGTGTGGTGCATGCAGAGGATGTTTATCAAGAAGTAAAACCAATCCTCAGATCTGCACTTGACGCGCACAATGTCTGCATCCTCGCTTATGGCCAGATTGGGACAGGAAAAACCTACACAATGGTTAATTGGTGCTTGTTCTGAACAGATTTGAGCTAAATTTATGGCATCTATATTCCACTCAGCTTTCCACGGTAGTTATGATATATGAAGGTATAACTGATTGCAGGAAGGAATTGACGGTAAGCTCGGTATTGTGCCTCGAGATATCCAAGAACTGTTTTCTCACGCTTCAGAAGACAGTTCATCCACATACTCTTTCCCCATAAGCATATGCTTGAGGTCTACTTGGGGAGTCTCAAGGACTTGCTGGCACCAAGGCAGCCTCTCTTCAGGTCAACAGAATCTAACTCAGCATGGTAAGACTATCAGTTCACCTGTAATTTTTTTTAACGGAAAGTTCATCAATAAATCATGAAGAAAGATCACCACTAATCAATATGGAAATTTTTATGTCCATTTTCTTTGTATACTTCAGTAATCTCAGCATACTAGCAACAAAAAGTGGTGCTGTTGAAATTGAGGGGCTAACGGATGTCTCAATACCGGATCTGAAGAAAGGCAACCAGTGGTACTGTAGAGGATGGCGAGCCCGATCAATAGTGCGGGAAGCCATTTTGTTAGTAAGCCGAGGCTGACAAAGTCAGTAAACAGATATCCAGCTGAGCTGAGCGGGAGCCAGTCATTCAGCTATTCAAGCTGCAAGAATGCAGCCAAGGCTAGGGCAGTGGCATTCTCATCCAGTGTGCCCAGGATGAAGTGCTTGCCAGTCTTGTCTGATCAGATCAACATGAGTAACAACAGCATCGACTCGACAGCTGCATCAGCACCACGTCGGAGGGAAAGCTTTGGCTCCAGGCCGGTTCAAAGAGCACCCCTACATCAGCACAGGAGAAGGATGTCTAGCCTAACATAGCCTTACATAAATACCGATTGGACAGTTCTGATTTTAACTTGTTTTAGTGGTGATAGGATTCTGAAAGTTGTTTGTGGTTTTTGTGGGTGCATGTTGGTATGTTTGTTAACTTCATAGTTCTTGACTGCTGTAATTATTGGAGGCCCTTCGTCTTTTGTTTTTGGTTTGACATGGAAGGGCAAAATGATGTGAGGAATATGGAATATGGTAAATGGAAATGCAATTGTAATTGGACATACTAATGCTTCTGGTTGCAAAGAATTTGGAATTTTTTAAGAAGAAAATCCTAATGTATCATAAATATATCATTCTGAAATGAATTCTGTGTTTCTTCATCCACGAAACTACATAATATTTTGGACACCACAGTTCATACTTCAGAGGTTCTAGTGGATAAAATTATAAGTAACAGAGGACAGACAGTAATCCATTGTACTGTGGGTTCAAAAAACACCCGTCTCATTATTATAAAATAGGAAATGCAACTACATTCTAGCTTCATACTCCGTATGCTTTTTTGACATGTTTGTTGCTACAAAGATCCAAAACTAATTTCCCCAGATATACTTTGCCAAATGGCAAAAGCACACTAACAAATTACTAGAATTATATCCATCAGAACAATGAATAACCATGATGCATGATTCACAAGTAATCGCAATCCACAGAAATGATCAACCACTGTTCTTGATCAGAAAAAAATAGGCATTTAATGCAGCTACAACTTGTCCGTGTGAATTGGAGCAAAGGGATCGCAAATTGTCCCTACATCCTTAGAGATACATTAAATTATCCACATGTTGTCTGGACAAGTATTGTTCAGCGCCATAGAAACAAAAGAAGGTGATGTGTGTCCTAGGATCGAGACTCTTCAGAAATTACTAACTCTTCAGTAAAAGACCCATTTAATCATGATCCACCATCCCACCCTCTTGCATCCACAGTCCCTGAATAAGACGACGAAACAAAACTGTCCACATACCTTGGTAGTGGTGACTTCCCTGCTTCTGTAAATTGCAACTCCATCCATGGTACTGCAGGTAGGAAACCAAGCAATCAGTAAAAGAGTACTCTTTTTTTTTCTAAAAAAGGGAGTACTATACTGAAATGTACCACCCTGTTCGGCAGGCTGTTTCTGCGGCTTATAAGCCGGCTGTGGCTGTTTTGTTGTGAGAGAAAAATACTGTACCACGGCTGATAAGCCGTGCTGATAAGAGCAGCCGAACAGGGTGTACATTGTTTTCTATGAAACAGGCTGCAGTGGCAAGGCAAAAGAAAAGAAACAAGGGTGAACTCAAGTTCCAATGTGGTATCTCACTGAAAAATATTCTAATGCTCAGGGATGGATTATAGTGGAAGTCACACAGGAATCTTTTGGTTTGTCTCATGAATAAGCCGAGTAGCTGACAAATGTCTCATGTTTCTTTGCACCAGTTGGCCTCGCTGACAGCCATCCATGACCTACGCCACACCAATTCTGGTCTTTTATGTCGACAAGTGTCAATTCTGATGACTTTGAGTAACAAATTGAATCTATGGGAGTGAAAGTTTGAGGCATAAATCCCAAGTTTCATGTGCTTCTGTGACATTCTGAATATTCAGAAACTAAGCAGAACAGAACACTACCTCATCAAAACACTAGAGCAGCAAATCCTAACCTCGACACTGTGGGAACCACAGAGTCATCAGTATTCAACTGGGTTTGCACCAAGAATGGTTCTTCTGATGGAACTTGGAACAGTGGCAAGGGAAACTAGCTTAAAGGATAATGTAGTGGCCCAGAGCTCCAGAATCCAGACAGACCCAATCATCTGGGCCAGACAGACAGAGATGTATGAATATTTAAGAGGAAGGCCCTGTTTAGATCCCAAATTTTCTCCCAAATTTCACTATGCAAAAAGAAGATTCCCCGTCACATCAAAATGTCGGCACATGGAGTACTAAATGTAGATGAAATTAAAAATTAATTGCACAGTTTTATTGTACTTTGCGAGACGAACATTTTGAGCCTAATTAATCAATGTTTTGACAATTATTATTAAATAAAAACAAAATTGCTACAGTACGTAGGGGCACTGTTCATGCCCGAATTCAGGCCCGAATTCGGGCATCTAAACAGGCCCGAAGCCTCAGTATCATCTTCAACACCTATAAATAACTAATAAGCCAGTCGCAGATCCTAGGCACTAGGCAAGTTCCTTGATCCTCCTGGCAGTGCAAAGCAACCTTTCGCTGTACCGTTTGCCCTCTCCCAAATCCAGATCAAACTACACCACATCCACAAGCCTCCCAAAGAAGCGAGCTGAGCGGATAATCAGGGACAAGCACAACCACAATAATCGAAAGATGGTGACGCCATGTCTCGGGATCGGACACCAGAGTGTCCGTCCATGCGCCCATCCATCCCTGCCTCTGCCTGCGCTGGCTTCCCCCCTTATCAAAGACCGCGCGGGGATAATGAAATGACCAGTTTGGGGAGAAAGTCCACGGAATCCAGAACCTCTCACCTCTGAATCCGGCCGGATGAAATTGGCGCAGCCTCCACCGGTGCCGATGCCCTTCCGGCTCCGGCGATCGCCGCCGGCGAGGGAATGTTCCCGGAGCATCGGACGCACGAACGGCCCACCGCCACCTGGGCCCCCCGGCCCCGGAACACGCCACCTGCACCAGCCACTGCCGCGTGGGGCCGCGCTTACCCGGTGGCCCGCGTGGGCCCCATGTTAGGCTATCCGCACTCATCATACTCTAAATTCATCCTCTAAAAGGAATATTCCGTCCTGGTCATCGAGATTCCATCCTCTATATCAATTTCTCCCGCACTCATCCATACTCTATATCATCCTCTATCCACTGTGGGACCCACTTGTCAGATTTTTTTTTCTTTTTTCTTTTTTCCCTTTTTTCCTTTTCTTTTCTTTTTCCCCTCTCCTCCTTTATCCATTCAACCGCACCGCTCGCCCTCTCCCCGCACCACCGCTCGCCCTCTCCCCGTCCTCCACCTCCCTCTCCAGCGAGCGCGCGCGGCAGCTCTGGCGAGGGCGCGCTCCGGCGCCGGCGAGCGCGCGCGGCTCCGGGCTCCGAGGGGCGCGGCTCGCGGGCCCCGGCGAGGGCGCGCGGCTCCGGGCTGCGGAAGGTCGGGCACCGAGGGCGGCGGCTCCGGAGCAGAGGCGCGGCGTCGACGACCGCTCTTTCCCCGTCCGCGGCCCGCGGCGGCGTTGCTGCGGGGCCCACGGTGCCGCGCTCGCGAGCATGGACGGGCGGCGCAACCTCGGCCGGGGCGTGGCGGCGCTGGCGAGGCGACTCCGAGCTGCGAGGTGACGGTGTCCGGGCGTGGGCGGCCACGAGCTCGCGGCGGGCCCCACGCGCGTCCCTCCACCTCCCTCTGCTCTCTCCCTCTCTCCCTCCTCCTTCCCCTCTCTGCTCGCTCGCTCGGCGGGCCCCACGCGCAGGTAGCGGATGTCCGCGAGTCCGCTGGGAATAGCGGACGACCGGCTCGTCCGCGCGCGTAGCGTACGCGATAGCATACCCGCTGCAGCCGGTTCGTCCGCTATAGGTTCCTGGAGGATGATTTACAGGGTCGCGGTGCGGACAGTCTTAACCGACCGTCCGAGAGCGACCTACTGCCCGGTGGGCCCTACTCGTAGCGCTGCCTGACCCCACGTGTTCCCCCACTCGGCCACTTTCCGCGCCGCGCCGCGGCAGCAGCAGCAACCGCCTCCCGTGCCACCGACACGTGGGCCATCCCCACCAACACCACCCCGCCCGCCCCGGTCGGAATCTCCCCCGTCACTTCCGGAAGAACCCGGAAATAAATCAAACCATTCGAATCGTATCTCCTCCTCGCCTACGACTACGAGAGTTCGCCGTGGCGCGCCACCCCCCACCAGCCCCGCCGATAAACCCTCCCCGAATCGGAGGAGAACCGCCCCGCGGAGATTCCCTCCGAAACCCGCCGCCCGCGCCGGGATCTCCGCATCCGGATCCGTCTTCCGTCATTGCCCCTGATTTCTCCTCCGCACACAGTCCACCACGGCTTCCAGAGTCCAGGGTCCTGACCACGGGCACGCGTAGAGGCGCCGGATTTCGTCAATTCCAGCGGCATAGCAGATCCATTGCCCTTCCTCCTCGTACACAATCCGGGTTGGGTGGAATCTTTTTCCGCCTAGCGGGTTGCGTGCGGGCGGCGGCCTTGCTTGGAAGGCAAGCCGAGGGGCGGAATCGAGTGTTTAGGAGCGGTGGTAAAGCTACTAGGGTTGGGGGTGATTAGTGGAGCTGTGAGCAGGCCGAGAGAGGCGGAACGATGGGGCTGGCGCTGGGCGACCCGCCGGCGGACTACGCCTCCATCGCGTCGGTGGGGCTGTTCGTGGCGCTCATGTGCGTCTGCATCATCGTCGGCCACCTCCTCGAGGAGAACCGCTGGATGAACGAGTCCATCACCGCGCTCTTCATCGTAAGTCCAACCGCGCCCCCTTTTTTTTCGCTTTTGCCCTGAGTTCATGCTTCTTTTTTTTTCTGTACTCGGGATCTTGGTATTGCAATGTTTTCTATTGGGAATTGAAGGTATTTGTGGCCTGTTTGATGCGTGTGGCTTTGCAGGGGCTGGGAACTGGAGCGGTGATCCTGTTCGCGTCGAGCGGGAAGCACTCGCGCGTGCTCCAGTTCAGCGAGGACCTCTTCTTTATTTACCTGCTGCCGCCCATCATATTTAATGCAGGGTATGGAATTCGTGCAATTGATGCTTTGCTCTAGCGTTATGATGCCATTATTTATTCGTTGTTACAATTTATCAGTTTTTCCTAGGTACCGTTTAGATGCCAAAAATTTTGCCAAATTTTTCAGATTCTCCGTCACATCGAATCTTTAGACGCATGCATGAAGCATTAAATATAGATAAAAAATAAAACTAATTACACAGTTTAGACGAAATGGACGAGACAAATCTTTTAAGCCTAATTAGACCATGATTGGACACTAATTGTCAAATAACAACGAAACTGCTACAGTTACATTTCGCCAAAAATTTTGCCAACTAAACAAGGCCCTACATAAAGGATTGCTGTCACAAAATTTATCAGCTTTTCATACAAACGACAAATAAAGAATATTCTGACAGTTAAGAAGTTGAGCTGGGCGACACATTGGTGACTGAGAAATTTGCTATGACTTTAATAAGATTTGGAGTTCAAGAGAGCTGTTGCTGCCATCCCTGTGCTTGGAATTTCCCCCCTTTCTTTTCCTTCTAATTAACACGGGAGCATCCTTAATTGAAAGGCGGAGCTCCAGCCGTTTATGTTAAAAAAAAAACTTAACACAGGAGCATTACATGTATTTGGTTACTGTTTTAGGACCTCTTTCGATAAGTTTTCTCTTTGGAGCTTTCTGAGCTAAAATCCAAAAAACATTCCCTCTTCTAAACACTTCGGTAGCAAAGCAACTATGGTGTGCTATTAAATATAAATCTGCAATTATTCACTGAGTTTTTGCATTAAGAGTGTAGATGATATGTGCCATGTATAATTTACTGAATATTTAGCACTAAGAACTCACTCACAATTCTCCCGTTTTTTTCCGTGTAAGCCAGGTTCCAAGTGAAGAAGAAACAGTTCTTTCGAAACTTCATTACTATTACACTGTTTGGTGCAGTTGGCACCTTGATCTCTTTTACTGTGATATCCCTTGGTAGGTTTGCTCCCAAATTTCATTTTTACCATGATTGTCAGTTTCTGGGTTTCTGCCTGCCTTAACTCACATTTGATCTCACAGGCGCTCTAGGACTAGTATCAAGGCTTAATATTGGCGCACTTGAGCTTGGAGACTATCTCGGTAAGTTCATTACCCAAAGTATAAGCACTTCCATTTCCCATATGCAGTTATTTCTCTCTGATTCTTGTATATCTTGAATTTCAGCACTTGGAGCAATATTCTCTGCCACAGACTCGGTTTGCACCTTGCAGGTGTTAAGCCAAGATGAGACACCCTTCTTGTACAGCCTCGTGTTTGGTGAAGGTGTTGTCAATGACGCAACTTCTGTTGTGTTGTTCAATGCAATCCAGAACTTTGATCTTGGAGATATCAGTGGTGCCAAATTACTGAACTTTATTGGCAGTTTCCTTTATCTGTTCAGCACCAGCACCTTTCTTGGAGTAGCTGTAAGTTATATGCTGCTTCCGCCTCTAGCTTTGCCGAAGTTTATTCTTTACTGACATGTGTTTTGGCTGCAGTCTGGACTTCTTAGTGCTTATATCATTAAGAAGTTGTACTTTGGCAGGTTTGTACTTGACACAACATGATTTGTCTAATTGAAATTTATGACATTTCCACAACTTATATTCCTCTGATTTGACATGCACTCCAGGCACTCAACCGATCGTGAAGTCTCCATTATGATGCTAATGGCTTATTTATCTTACATGCTAGCCGAAGTGATCATCCTGTACTTTTAACCTCTGTAGATATTGTGTATTTCAGAAAAGCAATTATAGCTGTAAATTGTTATTGACTGTTTGCCTTTTTATGGTAGTTGCTTGATTTGAGTGGCATTCTCACAGTGTTCTTCTGCGGCATCGTAATGTCACACTATACCTGGCACAATGTAACAGAAAGTTCCAGGGTCACAACCAAGTAAGTAGCTTCATAGCTTCTGTGTGAACATTTGCCTTTGATCATGTATTTTATGGTAATGCTTATACTAATATACCATTGGATGGACCACAGGCATGCCTTTGCAACATTGTCATTTATCGCCGAGACTTTTCTGTTTCTCTATGTTGGTATGGATGCATTGGATATAGAGAAGTGGAAGATCGTCAGTCAAACTTATAGGCATGCTCTCTCCCTCTTTCTCTGTCTTGATTGCTCTAGTAAAAGGTTTTTTTTTCCTGAATCTGTATTTTTTTATCATGTGCAGCCCAGTAAAGTCTATTGCTTTGAGCTCCACCATTTTAGCCTTGGTGCTGGTTTCAAGAGCTGCTTTCGTTTTCCCATTGTCCCTTCTATCAAATTTGACCAAAAAAACTCCAAATGGAAAGATCTCTTTCAGGCAGCAAGTGAGTCTTAAACTTACCAACATCTTAACTTCTTATGCCCTCTTGAAACAGTTGTTATGTTCCTTACATGATATTGGTCATTCAGGTTATTGTTTGGTGGGCGGGTCTCATGAGAGGTGCTGTGTCCATTGCATTGGCTTACAATAAGGTAAATCTTGTGTTTGGTCCATCTGATTTGAGCTTTGGCCTGGAAATGCTTTACTGCTTTTGTGTCCTCCATCCATTCCAAAATGTAGGTCATTTTTGTTGTCCTAAGTCATATACTTCTCTAACATCAACAGTCTTCATTTCTTTATCTTCTATTATATAGAAGTTGCAAAATTAAACCTTGCAAGTCTTCTTAGATGTTAAATCATAGATTTAAAACCTAATCAGTGAGTTACCTGGTCCTCAAACAGGTGTTTCAAAGAAACAAGGTTAAAATTGGTTTTTAGTAAATTGAGGAATTTATGTGTTTGTGTAACATTCACGTATATTTTAGTTCTTACCATAGTTGAGTTGCTCCCTCTTGGAAGTAACAGAGTTTATGGGCGCAGATCAAGGCTAAAGCTTGGCATCTTATTAACATTCTAGTTTTTCTGTCACAACTTCTTATTTCTCGAACATGCAGAAGAACTGCGCATTATTTCATTAAGAGATGATAATATATAGAAGGGAGAGGGAAAAGAGTGGAAAATACTCTTAGCACCTCGACCCCGAAACACACACGCGCACACCACTTGGTTACTTTACAGAAAATAACTACTTTTTCTAATTAGTCAGACAGTCAAGCCTGTCTCCTGTAAAACTGACATTGACAGCATATGTTTATGTTACAAGTACGATCTCTGAGAACCAACTTAATATAGTTACTATTTAGTAAATGGTATTTTGATCTACATCAGCAAAATAATTCTGTTTGCATAATCATTTTCCTAGAACCAAAAACATATTATACTAGCATATCTTGAACTCTTGTTGTGTCCATAAAATTGACACATCTCTTTGTTCTATTGAAGGATAATTCCTTAAAAATATTCACACTTTGTCCCAATTTATTCGTATGCCATCTGCGCATTTATGACAAGACACAAGCTGGTGTCTAGGTGTTCTGTTTGTAAATTAAATTGTTCACTAGTGGATTGGTTTTATTTCCTTTTCTTGCCTATATATGCCTCAAAAGGTCTGTGAGTGTTTAGTGTTCAATTCTCTGTCGTTAATGCTTTTGATCTAACCACTGGTCTTCTAATCTGCAGTTCACAAGATCAGGCCATACTCAGCAACCTAGCAATGCTATCATGATCACAAGCACAATCAGTGTTGTTCTTTTCAGCACAATTGTAAGTTCTTTGTCAAACTGCAACACCTACAGATTACACACAGTATAACAAGCTAGATTGATTTTCAAGCTTGTATTGCAGACTAGTACCAAACATAAGAACATGACTTGTGATAGGAGCATTCCTTTTCCTGCTACAACATGGGTCTGACTCGAACAATTATCCTCTGTTCATGCAGGTCTTTGGGCTACTGACGAAGCCACTGATCAGGCTCTTGATCCCACCAAGGCACCTATCCAGGGAAGCAAGCGCCCTTTCTGAACCATCCAGCCCGAAGTCTTTCTTTGAGGAGCTAGCCGCGAACAGCCCTGGTCTCCTGGATCTTGAGAATGGCATAAGCCTACGCCGCCCGACAAGCCTCCATTTGCTCCTAGTGAGCCCGGCACGGTCAGTCCACTATTACTGGCGCAAGTTTGACAACGGTTTCATGAGGCCCGTGTTTGGCGGCCGTGGCTTCGTCCCCTTCGTCCCTGGTTCGCCGACTGAGAGCAGCGTGCCGCTGCTTCCTGGCAATGAGAACTGAAACCAGCGTGTCCTGGGGACTGTGAATTCAGCAGAAGTTTTGTAAATTAGCTTCGCTTAGGTATTAATTATATAATTAGATGATGTAAATCTAAGGTGGTAGATTCACTTGGTAGCTTGTATATACGTACTATAATGTGGCTAGTTGCCTGACCAGTGACCATACGGTTGTGGATATCAACATCTCACAATGAATTTGTATTTATATATAAAATACTCTCTATATATTGAATCACAAAATATGTACCATATGCGATTAAGCAATATGTAAATTATCAATTCAATTTGAGTGAATATTATGCTTAAATAATAATAATAATAATAATTATTATTATTATTATTATTATTATTATTATTATTATTATTATTATTATTATTATTATTTCTTGAAATCAAACGGGGGGAGAGCTTCCCACCAAATTCCATTACAAGAGAATTACAGGACAGGAGGTAGCGATGCCAATTGTTCAAGCTGCATACAGCCTACATCATGATCATGCTTCAGGCGTTTGCTCCAGACAACAAGGTCATCATAGACTTTGGTTATAATACAACGACTAGAAGAGCTTTCATTTCTAAAAACTTCACCATTCCTAGCGTCACACGGTCGCCAAAGATTGACAGTAGGATAAATCAAAGGCTTAAATTATTCACGGGAGGATCTTAGAGCACCTCCAGTGTACTGAAAAAACGAACCGTGGGCAGAAGAAATCGAACCAACAACATTGTAGGATGCGAACCATGGTTGTCAGATCTCAAAGCGGATGCAGCAGGCGGTTCGAACCGGAGAGAATAAAATAAGCTGCAGCAAAGTATGCCCTGTTCGGCTGAGCTTATCAACACGGCTTATCAGCCGTGGAACAGTATTTTTCTCTCACAGCAAATCAGCCACAGCCGGCTTATAAGCCAAAAAACAGCCTGCCGAACAGGACCATGCATGCAAGCTACTGAGGGTGTGTTCACTTCCTGAAAAGTGGGCGAAAAGTTACTGTAGCACATTTCGTTGTTATTTGACAAAATCTGTCAAACCATGGACTAACTAGGCTTCAAAGATTCGTCTCGACATTTACAGACAAACTATACAATTAGTTATCTTTTTTACCTACATTTAATGCTCCATGCATGCGTCTAAAGATTTGATGTAATGGGTGGAAGAGGAAATATTTTGGGTTTGCATGGCAAGTAAACACAGCCTGAGGGTGTGTTCACTTCCCATCCAAACCCAAAATATTTCTTCTTCCATCCATCACATCAAATATTTGGACACATGCATGGAGTATTAAATGTAGGTAAAAAAATAACTAATTACACAGTTTGTCTGTAAATGTCGAGATGAATCTTTTAAGCCTGGTTACTTCATGTTTAGATAATATTTATCAAATAACAACAAAAAATGTTACAGGAACTTTTCATCTACTTTTTACCAACTAAACACACCCTGAAACATGCAGAGGAGAGAACAACGCTGCTTTTTTGTTTGTTTATTGTTACGCAGGTCCCACTAGCCGATTTAGCACCTAGAGCAGTCGAACCTCTGGCCATGGAATCCAAGGATGTCAGTTTGGTTCGATTTTACGCTGGAGGTGCCCTTATGCAGAGGAGATTGTTGATGAGAAGTTTACGACTGATGCAATGTTTTATATCAAAGGCTTTGGCATTTTTAGCCCTCGGCTTTCTCAAACCCATGATAGCCAGCAATCTAAACGGAGCTATAGCCTCTAAATTACACATGAGAGCAAATAACTGACCTTCCTGCATTACGTTGGGCGTTTTTCAGTGTAATTTTTTTCTCTCCTGATCTGTAGTCATCCCAAACACATCTACCGAGTTTTTTCCAGTGAAGATGGTGTCTCAAGCCTTGTTTAGTTCCTTCCCTAAAAGTTTACACCCTATCCTATCGAATGTTTAGAAACATGCATGAAGTATTGAATATAGACTAAAATAATAACTAATTGCACATATTGCGACTACTTTGAGAGACGAATCTTTTAAGCCTAATTAGTCCGTGGTTTGACAATAAAGTGTTACAGTAACATATGTGCTACTGACGGATTAATTAGGCTTAATAAATTCGTCTCGCGGTTTACTGACGGATTCTGTAATTTATTTTTTTATTAGTATCCGAATACCCTATACGACACCCTCATGTGACATCCGATATAACACCCTGAAACTTTACGTTCTGAAACTAAACGAGGCCTCGCTTGATTTGCAGCTTTGCACCCAGAAGGCCAGAAATCTCACCCATTACATGTTTCCGTATCCGTGACTGCAAGACGTATTTTACTAGACCTCTCTGTTTACGTCTTCTCATTCCCCTCTAATTTCTCCTTCGTGGCTCCGTCGGTCCGACCCCGACCCACGCGGGCACACACGGCCACGCCCATCTCGACTGCCTTTCCATTTTTCCCTCCCAAACGGCGTCCATACGCGCCCCCCAAAATCCTCTCCTAGGGTTTGCTCGCTTCCTTGCCGCGAGATCCAAACCCCAATGGAGGAGACGCTCGCCTCGCTCCGCCGCCCCGGTAAGTCTCCGCCGCGCTGGCCGGACCCGTATTAGCTCTGATCCCTACTAGTGTTTTGCTGAATTTTACTTTGTGGGGGTGTGATTTGTGCTGCAGAAGCGCCGCGGCCGCCCGCCGCGGCCGCGGGAGGAGTACCACGCTGCGGACTTCGAGGATGTGGCCGAGGCGGACGGGCTCGCGCCGCCCCAGTCCAAGCGGAAGCGCGCAGCCTCCGCCGCCGCCGCCGCGTCCCTGGAGGACCAGCCACTCATCGGTCAGTGATCCGTCCACCCCTCTCTCTCTCGCTCGCTCGCTGGCTGGCTCTCCCCCCAGTCTGATGAACTTGTGCGTGGGCTCCGAACTTCTGCCGGGGTTTAGTTTAGCTGCTTGCTGGGTTCGGGAAAGCTGCGCGCCCGTGCTGTTGTGCTCCAGTTTGGCATCGTGGCTGAGCCGGCGCAGTGGTTTCTGCTGTGCACGGGAAACTGTAGCCGGCGCAGTAGTTTGGTGAACTCTCTGATTATGTGACGCCTAGTTGCTTTTGGGAATTTTTGTTGGGACTTGGGGCCCATTTGCTAGGCAATGCTAGGTTGCTGGATGGAAAAAAATGATCAATTTGTACCATCTTGATTTCAATGTAGCTTTCCGTAGACACGAACGATCTTGTCAAGTACCCATCTTCATTAGTAAATTAGAAATTGATGAAAGCCGTTTGAATGTGCGATTCATCTTTCAAAAAAATCCTTACTGTATGAAGCATATGTGTTCATGGTAGAGAATGGTAACGAGGCTCCCTTGGAAAGCATTAGAGTTAGGATTTATGATGATGTTGGCAATCCCAACCAATATTGTAGCCCTTGTCCCAGTTCTGCCATGTCCGGATGTCCCACTTACACATGATAACCAACTGACCAATTTACTGGTTACCATTTGAGCGTTTATCAAGGGATATAACTAATTGGAACATGCCTGAACTAAATCTCTTTTGGCAACTATATAATCTTTCACCTGTATGAAATTTTTGAATTCGTACTATGTTGCAACTTGCAGATATTATCAAACATAATGGCAGGCTGATCAGCCATGCTGTCAAAAGGTTGGTTGAGGATTACGAATCAAAGAAAAATTCGGTGACGTTTCAGATTTTAACAATGCTGTTTGAGGTACTAGCACTGATTTTTTTTGTTTTTTTTGGGTCTTGCTTCTCCTGCTGCATTAGTTGATAAACCTATGATTCTTATTATGGCAGGCTTGTGGAGCCAAGCATGAGATTTATCCTGACTACCTTCGCGAGTCTGATGTGGATGACATCGTGGTGTCTCTTGTTGACCTAGCTAGGAAAGTATCCTTTTGTGACTTGTTCAGAAGAGTGAACAGAGAATCATCGTCTGTAATCTTATTGCTTGTCCAATATTCATATTCACCGTATCATGTGTAATGCCCTCTGCTCAAACTAATATGTATGTTTTCTTTTGAGCGAATTTGTGATACCTTAACTCAAAATTAGGGTCTGGTGGAAGATAATTACAACTCAAAGCATAAGGATCTCAAAAACTTCAAAGAGAACGTGGTTTCTTTTTGGGATAGCTTAGTTCTTGAATGTCAGAATGGTCCGTTGTTTGATGACCTCTTGTTCCAGAAAATCAAAGACTATGTGGTTGCTCTGTCATGGTAATTTGGGCTTACTTCCCCCCTCCCCCCCTGCCCCATTGCACTGTATGCATGTATTTAACATGCTTATTACTTTATCTTAGTGCTCCTCCAAGGGTATATCGCCAAGTAGCTTCATTGATTGGGCTCCAGCTTGTAACGTCATTCATATCTGTTGCTAAGACTCTCAGCGGACAACGTGAGACCACTCAAAGGCAGCTGAATGCGGAGAAAAAAAAGCAAAGTGATGGACCACTTATTGAATCTCTCAACAATAGATTAGCCCTTACTCATGCAAACATTACATACTTGGAGGAATTGATGCGGAAGATATTCAACGGGTGAGACCTTGTACAAAACACGCGTAATTGTACTCTACTGTACATATTTGGTTTTTTTCTTAGTACATATGAAATTATTTCACACGCACCCCAAATAAAGTTGCAAGCATTTGATGTTTCAATATGGTTGTCCTGCTGTATGCTTTGGGAAATTTGTTGTTAGTTGGTGTTGTTTTGTTATCTTCTCTTTGGGCCCTCAGTATACTTGTTGGTGATGTATGTGGGTGTTGCAACGCCTGTCAGGGCTTGAAACCTGTTTTTTTTTAATATGTATATAATAGGCAGATCTCCTGCTTCTTCATTTCAAAGAAGTTTCTGCATTTATGTTGGTTTTCGTGTCTGCTGAATTTCTACTTCTCACATGTAGGTTATTCATGCACCGTTATCGTGATGTTGATCCTGAGATCCGGATGTCTTGTATCAGATCTCTAGGTATTTGGGTTGTCTCTTATCCATCACTCTTTTTGCAAGATATATATTTGAAGTATCTTGGGTGGACACTAAATGACAAGGTAACAGATATTAAGCTCATTTGTTTTTTAGCTTACTAAACCTTCTATGCGTCTGTGACAATGAAGACTTTATTTTGTGCATTCCATCAATGTAGAATGCTGGAGTTAGGAGGACTTCCATTCTTGCCTTGCAAAGTCTTTATGAAGTGGATGATAACATACCTTCTCTTGGTCTCTTTACTGAGAGGTTTTACACCAGGATGATCCAGCTTGCTGATGATATTGATGTTTCAGTAGCTGTGTCAGCTATAGGGTTGATCAAGCAATTGCTGAGGTGTGTTTTTGCAAGATATACTCTTTTGCACCCTTCTTATAGTTTGCTGATTATTTTGCCTGCACATTCATAATCTAGGTGACTAGGTCAAGGTTCAGGATCTACAGTCTTTGATGGTTTGGCTTGCCAATGAATTCTTTGAACCAGTATAGCTCTTTCATGTTCGAATAACAGTTACATGATGCTTATTCAAACCTTTTGAACTCTGCACTAATTTTATCTGTTGAAAATTAAGTTTAAACAATATTTAGGCTCTTTGACTAACCTAAATTTGTTGGTAGAAAATTAAGTCCATACAATACTATATGATCTAGTAATGACTAAGAGGCGCTATTTCTTAAGTCCTTTAATCATCTTACACTAGGTACCATGAGAACAGTGTTTTTGTTCTTAAAACAAATGAAATATATTGTTCTTTCTTTTCCAGGCATCAACTGTTGAGTGATGATGATTTGGGCCCACTATATGATCTTCTTATTGATGAGCCTCCAATGATTAGGCGTGCGATTGGTGAGTTAGTTTATGATCATCTAATAGCACAAAACATCAAGACCTCTCATCCCGGAGCTAGAGGTACTTTCTTCTACAAGCTTTCTATACCAAAGTAGGGTTCTATCAAACTACTTGGTCAGTTATTAATTATATTCTTATTCCAGATGGGGAAAATGAACCTTCTGAGGTCCATATTGGTCGAATGCTGCAAATCCTTAGGGAATTTTCAGATGACCCAGTCCTCAGTTCATACGTCATTGATGATATTTGGGATGACATGAAGGCGATGAAAGTATGTTTTACAAATTTGATTAACTTTATCCTTGAAAAGAATTATCATGTATTGTTGTCAGTGAGCCGTTCCTGATGCAACTGAAATATTTTGATTTTAGGATTGGAGGTGTATAGTTTCTGTGCTTCTCGATGAAAATCCTGCAATTGAGCTTACTGACATGGATGGAACAAATCTAGTTCGCATGCTGCATGCCTCTGCAAGGAAGGCTGTTGGGGAAAGAATAGTTCCTGCTGTGGACAACAGAAAGCTGTACTACAATAAAGGCCAAAAGGTGTCTAGTCCATTTCTGTGGTCATTTTCACTTTAATAAATTTGTTAATGATTGACAGTGTTGTCAAGTTGTCCAATTAATCATGATTAGTCGTCCTAGTTGGTATCCTGGACTCAACTAGGGGCTACAACTCGATTAGGCCAATTAGTTTCCTGGTCGACTAGGGGGTGGACAACCAGAAACAGAATGGAATTGCTGGGCAGCGTAGGACATGGGCTGCATCTGTTGGCTTAGGCCACTTCGGCTCATGTTTTTCAGCCCAATTTGCAACTGTACATACAGCCACCACCCTAGAGTTATCTTCATGCTTGATTTGTACTCTAGAACATATAGTATATTAGTATATATTTGGTATGTTAGTCCTGGTATATGTATATAAGGATGCCTAGGGGACAACTAGGACCGACCAGGGACCACTAATCGCCCTGGCTGATGACTAATCGTGACTAGTTGCCTGTTCGATCCCATGGCGATTAGGATCGACTGGACGACTTGCTAACACTGATGATTAGTAGTTCTATTCTTGATGGTTTGTGGCATTGCCTCATTAGTGTTCTTTATTCCAGTACCAGCTTGGGAGATATTATAGGTCTTCAAGCATTCCATTCAGAAACTACTTTAATTTTGTTAAATACTGACAATGTCTTCAATTTGGTTCCGGAATAAATATTCTGTTTGAATAGGTAAATGATTATGTATGTAATAGTAGTTGTATAAGTGAATTTTCTGAACTTCAGGATATCTCTTAGTATTCCTTACCTCTGTTGGGTTTAGGGTTGAATCGGTCTGCTTCTAGGTGCAGATGGGCTGACATGTATGCTGGTTGCAAGAGAGCAGGGTCCCTGTAATTTTGGTTGAGCATGCAACCCATTGGTGTATATTGACAGTTCTGCTACTAACTAACCCCAACCCGTAGTAACCAGCATAAACAGTCTGGTCCAGTTCAGTCTGGGTGGGTTGGTTTAGCTTAACCCTTGAACAGCCCTTGTTACTGCTGTAACTGCTAACAGTCTAACACTAGCTTGTTGGAATGTAATGTATCTGAATAGATAGGCTTCTCCTGATCAGTTAACTGTTAAACAGTAAACACATTAACTAATTTATTTAATACAAACTTCTTTTCTTCTGATCTTGTGGAAAATTATTTTAGTTAAAGGTATTTAGATCCTATGGATCTGTACTAAATTACTTTCTGTAGTGTCCTTTCCCCTTGAAGGCTGCATCTTATATCTGTGTTATTTTCAGATTCTTCCTGATCAACTCCTTGTTAAATATTTTGTTCATGTCATCGATGTTTTTTAAAAAAAATCAATTTACGCTTGACTTTGTTCAATGTTTTTTAGTGCAATTACTCAAACATAAAAGTATTTACAGGAAATATTGGAAAATAGCAGGCGTGAAATAACAAGTGCCTTATTGACAAGGTATCCACAGCTTTTAAGAAAATTCATATCTGACAAAACTAAGATATCACCCCTAGTTGATATGATGACTCTTTTGAAACTTGAGTTGTATTCATACAAAAGGCAAGAGAAGGTCAGTGTCAAAGCTATATTTTTTTTCTTCTGTTTATGCTTTTCTGCTAAACTTGTTGCTAATAATTTCTTGAATTTGTTGGTTCAGCATTTCAAGACAGCCATAGATCTCATCGCAGATGCTTTCTTTAAACATGGTGAGAAGGGCCCACTGAGATCTTGCATCAAGGCAATTATTTTCTGTTGCACCGAGTGCCAGGCTGATCTTAAAGATTATGCTGAAAATAAACTTAAGAATCTTGAAGATGAGTTGGTCTTGAAAGTCAGAACTGCAATCAAGGAAGTAGAGGTACACATTATTCATTCTATTTTTTCCTGAACTGAAGTAATGAGGATAATACGATACAATTGTCATTACAGGCAGGTGATGATGAATACTCCCTCTTGGTTAATTTGAAGCGGCTTTATGAACTTCAGCTGTCAAAACCTGTCAAGAATGATAGTTTATTTGAGGATATGTACCGAATCCTCGCTCATCTTAGGGATATGGATAATGAGGTGTGAACACTTTGTTTTTGATGATTAGCTCTCATCTCTGCAGAATTGATAGCACATTGAGCTGATGTTTTCATGAATTTTAGGTGAAGAGCTTTCTCCTCCTCAATATGCACCTTCAAGTAGCTTGGTGCCTTCATGCAATTGATGGTGAAAACCCATCTGAAACATGTATTGATGAACTTTTATCAAAGCAAAGCTCACTTTTTGATCAACTCTATTATTATTTAGTGGTACTGCCCACTTATCAGAAAGAGGGGAGGAGCACCACTGTACTTTCATGCAGAGTAAGTCTTGTGATTTCTGAACGTAAAAAATATCAGGAACATGTTGGTGTATCTCCATGGTTACATTGGATTGGACTAATTGACTTATTAGTTTGTTTTGTTTTTAGGTCTGCATCATTACTGCAGAGATGTGGTGCTTGTTTAAGAAGTCAAAATATTCTTCAACAAGACTAGAGAGTTTGGGTTATCTCCCACAGTCAGATATGGTTCAGAAGTTCTGGAAACTATGTGAACAACAGCTCAATATATCAGGTCTTGCTACGGGACACACACTCCTGCCTTGAATTGCAAAATAGGGTGTTTGCATGATCTTAGCAGTTTTACTAAGTATGTGTCTATTATGTTTCTGATTATTTAAATTGATTAAATATCTGTGCTCAGATGAAACAGAAGATGAAGATGCAAATGAAGAATATATTGAAGACACAAACAGGGATGCTGTCATGATTGCAGCTGCAAAGCTAGTGCTCGCTGATACAGTATCAAAGGTTTGTGCTGCATTTTCATCCTGTGATAAAAGTTCTCAAGCTTTGTACTTCCAACTACAGTTGTGGCAATTAATCATTATTTGCAAAATATTGGTTGCTTTTAATTGTTCCTTAACCAGTCAAGTAAATTTTCTTTGCTCTTAGGCTTCAAAAAATTTTCTTTGCTCTTCTGTTTGCAGGATTATCTTGGTCCAGAGATTGTTTCTCACTATGTATCTCATGGAGCAAGTACAACAGAGATAATCAAACATCTAATTACTTCTCTAAAGAAAAACACAAACATTGACATGGGAGCTCTATTTTTTGAGGCGCTGAAAAGGGTAAATATATATTGATTTATTATTAGTAGCTATGCATGTAAAATACATATCGATAAGTATGCATGAGTGATATTAATTATTCTTTTTTTTGCATGAACAACGATATTTGTTCTCCTGCAGTTATGAACTAATCAGCTTGTTCCAAACGTCATATATTTAAAAACAGAGTGTTGTTATTTTATTATTATTAGCCAATCCCCCAAAGAAATATTAAATTATACTGTAACTGCTTTGGAGAGCTCAGTCGATCATGCATCGTCATGGATGTACATCTGTTATCTATAAAACGAGTGAAACTGAAGATGAAGAGCAGCAACTGCTAATCTCATTGAAATATCTATGCTGATTTCCTATGACTATCCGTTCCTTCCTGGCAAAGAAGTGTCACCCCATAATATCTGCAACTAAACTCTAAGTTTATACCAAAGATTTTTTCTAGAATCTCTAGTTTAAGTATACAAGTGATCTGAATTAAAAATTGACACCTTATTCTATTTTACTGGAGAGAGTACTTATGCCCCCTTTAGCTTGTTTTTGTCAGTGTGGTTTTCACTCTTGGTTCATTGTTTTAGATATTTCTTGACTGGAATTAAGAATATTGCTTCTATAAGTGCACCAGTTAAATCTTGGTATTTGCATTTGAGTTTGTGTATGAGTAAATATTTCTATATTTTCCATCCATGTAGGCATATGAACGTTACATGGCCCATGTTCACGATGGAGAAAACCAAATCCTGACTGGCAAGTCTTATTCAGAATGTCAAGATCTTGCTAGTCGTCTTGCAGGGTCCTATGTTGGGGCCGCTCGCATTAAAAACAAGTCAGATATCCTGAAGATTATCCAAGATGGTGTTTCTTTTGCTTTTGTCGATCTTCCAAATCAATTGTCGTTCCTTGAGGCTTCTCTTCTGCCATTTGTTTCTAAACTTCAGTCGTCAGATATTCCAGATATGTATGTGTTATTGGATTGCATGCTTCTTAGTTCTTTGCTTGCTTCTAATTATTAATTTGAGCTATCACTTTTCTTGTAGTCTGGCAGATGTAGAGAAGAGGACTCAAGATACCAATATGGTTGGAGATCAAGGTGCTTGGCGCCCATTTTTTACATTCGTAGAGCACCTACGTGATAAACATGCGAAGAATGAGGTTTTGCATGGTGTGTTAAACTACTTTCCTTTGTTGACTGTGCTCGTCTTTTTGTCTAGATATTGTGCCTGATACTCTGATTTTTCTCCGTCCATATCCAGAGGAAGAGGAAAAACCTGTGAGGCGACGGGGCCGTCCAAGAAAGGTTAGAGATGTGCCAGATGTACCAGATCTACACGGTGCTCGGGATGTACGTGGGAAGAAACTTTTTAGAGATGATGGGCACAATTCTAGTGGCGAGGAGTCTATCAGTGCATCTGACCATCAGGGTCACGGTGAAGATGACGACAGCGACGGTGATGCAGATCAGCCTTTAATCAACACGATCAGGTCTTCCGCTGCCAAGCTACGATCCTTAAAGGTCTCTCAACAGGGAACAAGCAGCCACAAAGGGGTCTCTGGCCCATCAGGTACATTTCATGAATTTTCCCTCTTACATTGGATGTCTTGAACTCTTGATGAAGGCGGAGAATAATGAGTGTAGGATGCTGTCATTCTGCTTTTGACATCCTAACAAGTGCATGTAATTTCAGGAAGCAATAGCTGAGAGGATGCATGCAGTACCGCACATCGCTGGTGATGATTTCCAGACTTTGAACGACCAATTCAAGCAGCACAGTGGGCCGGCACTAACAGCGGTTTGACGAGGACATCAGTCCACACGGAGCTGCATCTAATTGCTTAGGCGCTGTACATGATTTGCACTTAGGTGCTGACTCCCTTTGTACACGTTAGGTGTCCCGCTGGGTCTTCCCCCCACCCCCTCCCCTCTTTTCAGTGTATATTACCAATTTATCCACATGCATAATAATACATATAGAAACAGGTTAGTGGACTCATGGTACGGGCTGTCTTTTACTTGGTGTGTTATCTTATCTGGCTGAGGGCCTCTTCCAGGTTATTTCATTTTAAGCATTGAGTTGTTCTAGCCCTGGCGCTATGCTGATTCCATATGCTGTTGATTTACATAGTTGTCTGTTTCGATTTCCTCTTCTTTGTTTGCTGATTCCTGTTGACCAAAAAACATATCTACTTTTGGCTTCAAAAATATATAAAGCCATCTCGTTGGTATCACAGGAAATGCAGATTTGTTATTGCTTAGGGCTAGTGGTAGCATCGTCAATTGTCCAATACCGTATTGTGATGGCTAGGCTGATTTGTTTGAGCTCCTATCTGATAAATTCTATCTGTTAGGAGTACAACAAATAATATTCTGGTAAGATTTTAATGCTAAAAGCAACAGCATTTTACATAAATCAAAACTTAATATTCCTCTCTCCCAAAATAAATTTTTATTTTTTCATTTTGAGGATTCAACAAGTTATATTTGTAGAAAATACTTTTGACATTTGTATTTCTAAATAAGTTTACTATAAAAAATATATGATATGATTAATCTAATGATACTTATTTGTTATCATAAATATTAGTATTTTGTATATATTTGATTAAACTTGAGATTAGTTGACCTATCATGGGATGTGCACTTATTTTCGGATGGGTTTGGAGACGAAATGGTATGGGGTTGATGCCTGCCCTATTTTCCGATAGGATCATTCTATTCTCTTTTATTTTGTTGAAAAGATAGATTTATCTTAGTTTTTTTTTTTGCATAAATCACCTTTTCTTCACATTGTTAGGCACCGTTAGCCTTGTGTAATAACCTCAATCGTCCTTTGCACACCACGTGCCTTTGCCGTCCTTGCCTCATTTTGTCGTATACCAACCGCCAGCCCTAGAGCTACCTCGCTAGTTGACGCTTTGCCGCCTCATGTGCCTTGTCAACTGCCTCACCTGCAACGCCATGCCGCACCACACTTGCCTCGCTAGCCGCGTCGCCCTCAACACGTTGCCACAACAAACGCCGAAAGAGGAAAAAGTCGAATGTCCTTGTCCCTTTATTTTTGGATAGGTTCACCTGCCACCGGAAATACTTTCTTTTTGGATGGATCTGTCTCTCACTCATCCCAATTTAACATCTGCAAAACACAGGTTCACCCCATCCCGCCCTACTTGGGCCTCTAACCAAACACATACTTAAATCTTAGGACAGAGAGAGGGTCCCCGTGCAGCGTCATGGGTCCTCATCATTCTCAACTAACGACGTTCACACAATTTCCATTGAGCTAGGGACAATCCTGGCGACAGAAGAACCGTAGGTGTGTGTGTTAAGGTTTGAGCTGAAGTGCGTGACTTGCTAGAGTGGGTTGTAGGATGAACTGTGGACATTCCACACCCTTAGGGCAGATGATCTGCACACCATTTTCTTCGAGAAACCATTTTTTTGTGTTGTTGGAGTTGTTGGAACATGCGAATTTTTGAACCGTGGACGGTCTGGTCCTTGTAATTGTAAAGGGGATGGTTTGCGACTCTACAACTGTGGACTCTAACAACGATTTGACACAAGAATATCGCCACTGGACAGAACTTTGAACCATCCAAACCATTGTATTGAGGATGTTTTGCAAAATAGCCATAGCTGGGAAATGGTTGGGGAGAGGGGGTGTTGTTTAAATGTATACCTCTCCTGCCATGGAGAGGTCTCTTAACTATTTGGAAATTACCTTGACATGTTTTGAGTCTTCTTGCACCTCTCTCTCTCTCACACTTTGCTTTGGATTGTATTTTTAGTGAGATTGAGAGCATCCTAGTGCATTGCATCAAGAGTCTAAGCTTTGTGGCACTAAAGAATTTTTAAACAAGTGTCACTAGCTTGTTACTCTTAGAGGTTCACCTTGCTAGATGGTATGGAGCTTGTGGATCCGTGGACCACTTCAAAGAAGATTGTGTTGTCCCAGAGTTGGTTGTATGAGATTTTGTGCTCACCCGCCAGAGCGATGAAAAGCAATTCTATTAGGATCGGGGTATGAAGGTAGGGATGAAAATGGATCGGACACGGATGGATATCAATGATATTACATTTGTTTTTACATTTCAGTTCGGATTCAAATTCGAATACGGATAGTATCAACCATGACAGATAGGATATGATTGGATATTGACATCATAAATATGCGATTTGAGTATTCGAATACGATATGGTATCGGATGTTGAATATTCGGACTCGGATACGGACAAATCTACACCCCTCTAAACGGATTCGGTCTTGAATACGTCAGAAAATATCTAAACTATTTTTCACCCTAGTTGGTACTAACTGGCTCAAGATCAAGTTGTGCCTTAATAGATGAGCGGTTGAACTTTGAATATCCAACTCAACTTAGATCAGGGATGATCGCAAGTCATGGATACCACTTATGCAATTCACTTTAAGCACTTAACATTCTTAGACATTAAATTATTGCATTGTCATCCTAAGTTGCCAACCTTCACCTAACTTAGCAAAAGTAGTATTTAGGGCTCTTTTGTGTTACCAAATAATTTTGTCTACTGTTTGTGATTTTAGTTAAAACCATCTATTCCCCCATCTAGTATGTATCCTTAATCTTGCACCAATATATGCATTAGTGCACAAGTGAAGTAGACAATTTCAATAGGCTTCTTAATATTTTTCTTCAAAGCATGCTTTATTACATGTCTTCCCATGCACAGAGCCAGAGGTGGGGCTAGGGGGGCTCCAGCCCCCCTACCGCTGCTGCTGGCTCCAGCAGAGCCTCTGGTGCTCCCCTTCTAATTTTAGACACAGATGTATAAGGTAGGGTTGGCTGAGACCTTTATTTTTTATGATGTATTTTGTGAATTCCATAGTTAATCAATGTTTTCAATATAAGACTACTTCAAGCTATTATATTTTTTCTACTGTGAGGGGTTATAGTAGAGCTAAGTCGCTGTAGCACTTTTGTTCATCCCCCCTAATTTTTTTTGGCTTTGTCCCCCTGTGTCTTCCAAATTGCCCAACGTAACATAGGGCAACAATCCCAAATGCATGAATTTTTCTTTGCGTTTGGCAACCACTTCTTTACACATGTCCAAGATTGAGTTAGATTCTTAGGAATGTTATTAGAAAACAGATAGCTACAACAACCTAAACCACTTGGGCAACATGACATTTAAAGAACATACTAGATAGGAGGCCCACGCTTCGCGCGGGCAGGGCTCTTCATTGAACCCAGGACTGTTTGTCAACGGGCTGACACTGTTCATTGAGCCGGGTAACGGAATCCTGCACTTTCTGCTAACGGGTCAGGACTGTTCATTGAACCCGGTCCGGTACTGGCTGCTAACAGGCTACGACACTGTAGCTAAATCACCATGTTTAAAGGTCTATATAGATATAAATAGATGAGTTATGGTCTCATCCTGTCAGTGATCACAAAAATAACAAAGATAAACCACCAACCCATTTTTAGTAAATCACATTATCATTGATTAGGACCCATTATTTTCCATGGGCCAAAAAAGATTGGAAAATAATTATGTTTATACTTGAATGATTATGTTTGTCGTTCAAGTACTTTAATGCGGAAGTGACCTATCTAACAATTAAATAATGTAGCATAGGCTCTACATGTCTTGATCACCATTGATAGCAAGAAGTTCACTTTTGTTAAAATTGGTCTTGAATTCAGACATCAACTCATACAAATAAAATAACAACTTAGGATTCCTTGCATTTTCCAAATCATGCTTTATTAGACATAAAAACTGGGTTATCTACATATTGCATAATGCCATCTCCTTTTGGAATAATATGATAATTAGAAAAAATAGTGGATTTTCTTCCAAATCATTCCTTTTGGAATGATAAAAATATTTTAATCATTATTCGATGAGTTCTATTTTTCTATGGTACCAATGAGAAAAGAATTATTTTGATAAAAATATTTTAATGCATGGTTTAGGGATTTCTTTTGGTTGAGATATTTTAATGTCAAAGCAGTGAAAAATAGGATAAGAAAGTCCAAATAAAAATATTTTAATGCATGATTGAGGGATTTCTTTTGGTTAAGATAGATAAGAAGGAGCAAAAAAAATATTCTGATTAAAATAGTAAAAAATGTAGACGCTAGAAGGAGGGCTTGAACCTCCGACCTTGTGGTTAACAGCCACACGCTCTAACCAACTGAGCTATTCCAGCTACTGATGCCCTTCATTCTCCTCACCTCTCCAAATCCACAGACAACCGCCAGCAGATGCCAAAAAGAGCTCGGTCCGCTTCTCTAACCCAGTAGCCAGCCCTAGAAAAAACAAACGAAAGCTCAGTCCCACCTCGTGCTCACCTCCCCTCCCCGTCCCGTCCCCACCCCACGCCGGCCGTGCCGCTTCCGCCCGCCCCTCCCTGCCACCGGCCGCCAAATCCTCGTCCCCCTCCCTCTCGTCCCCATCCACCGCCGCCGCCGCCGTCGACGCCCCCACCCCTCCTCGCCGCGGCTGGGCTGGGCTGGGCTGGTGCGGAGCGGACGGACGGAGATCCGCGCGCCTCGGGCTCCGCTGCGCCGTCGCTACGCCGTCGCTACGCCGGCTGAAGGTCAGTTCCCTCTCCTCCCCCACCGCGGCCCGGGTCTCCCGCCGCCCCCCATGACCCACCGCCGCCGCCGCGTGGTTACTCGCTAGCTGTAGCTTGCTTCCCCGGGTTAGGTTTTTTTGAGATGGATTTGATGCGCTGCTACATTTTTTAGCTTGATGCTCACAGGTGCCATGTATGATCTGGGGATAAAAAGTGCGCCTTTGTTTTTCATTTGTTTTTGCCCTTTTCTTTTGTATATATTGGAATGCCCTTTACGAATCCACTGCCGCCCCATTTCCTACAACGACAGATGCGAAGAACCGTATGAAAGGAGTTAAATTGTACAGTATAAATTACCGTCTATATCACTGGGAGTTTTTAGGTCTTTTATTTAATGATTTAATCCACTACGAAGTACGTACTGGCCAGTGTGCCACTGGGTCTGCCATGGGCCCCACTCTTCATATTCTCTGGGCTGGTATGCATAACCTTTGGATGGAAGTGATTTGGGTGTGTACATCTGGTTCATGCAAATTTCCTGCATTTCTCATTTAAGCTAAGCAGCACTGCTCATGCAAGTTTCCTTGGAAATGTTTGTTGCCTAACTAATATAATAAAACTCTGAATTCAAGCTAGTAATTCTTTTGTAGGTAGTTAAAACACCCCATTTTTTCTATGTATAAGGTATGGAGGCTGAGTGATAAAAAAAGTTTATTGCACTGTGCTATTAAAGATATTATTGAACTGGGTTTCATCAATATACACTAGGAAATGACTGAGTTCTAATAGATAATTTTCAAATATCATACATACATACTGCTTGATGTGCCAAACAGGGTGAATTCATCTGCAAGCCAGGATGTTGTTTTCCCACTTCTTGACTACTGTACAAAAATAGAAATATTTGTTCTAACTTATGAAAGATTAGAATAAGTAGGATTTTCACCATAGAATTCTCATGGCCTTGCTGGATCACAAGAGTTTCCCTGTTGTTTTCGGTTCAGATGATAGACATGGTGTCTGCCGTTGAAGAGCTTAGTGGGTTAACCTCAAAAGAACTTGGGGAGATGCTGAAGGAGTCAGACAACTTTGTTTTGCGGTTCAAGACAGAAGACGGAGGTCCAAAGCAGGTACTTGTATGTACAAATGTTTGCATATGTTGCAAACTTGCAATGCCTGATTCTCTGACACCTGTTCTTTGTTGTAGGTGGACATGGAAGAACTTGTGTCCTCGCTTCCTCTTCATCTCCTTGCTGTATGTTTGGAACTTGGGCAAGGCCTGGACTTGACATATGTGCTTCGTGGCATACGTTTTTTGCATAGTTTGTCTGATCTAGCATCCCGCCATACTAGACTGGAGCAGGTTACTCCTTTATTATCTCGCACAAGTTCAACATATGATACCATTCTTATGTTTCTTATGGGTTATGATATGATTTGAGGATTTTAATATTCCATGTTAAAAGCTAGCTTGTGAATTCCATCACATACGTATGATGCTTGGATAATTCAAGTTATTTACTTTGAGGCCCTATGGAATGTAATGAAGCTTCTTTGTTGTCATTAGGCTGATAGACTTTGTCCAACTGAGCTCAACCTGTTTTATATTTGGATTTTATCTTCTGGTTGATTTAATTTAACTAAATGATGGGCACCTAGCTGACAGCAATATTTCCTTTGCAGGTTCTTCTTGACGATGTCAAATTATCCGAACAAGTCATGGACCTGATATTCTTCCTACTTTCTATTCTTGCTGAACAGAAGAAGGTTTCAATGGGTTAAACCAAAATGTTTTTATTCATTCATGTGTGCTCCACTTTGAATTATCATCTGATACTAATTCTGGTAACAGCTGTTGTTTTTAAAATAGGAGAATAATGATAGCGCTTCTCCGCTTGTGCATGCATCACTTGTAGCAGCTAGTCTTCATCTGTTGACAAGTTACTTCACTTCCCAGTGGCATGAACTTGTCCATATTCTGCTTGCACATCCAAAGGTAACATGTGGGTTTATCATAGGACCACTCTTCAATTTCTTGTGATATGTTAATTTTATCTGAAACATAGCTTATGAATTTTGCCATCCACCTTATTTCTAAAGCAAAAGACCCCATGTTGTCTTTGCTTTTATTTTGGTTCCTAATCTGCTAAGTTTTGTTTACTACATCTTTGCTAACAGCTTCTCTACACTAATCTCATGGTAACAAAGGTTGATTCTTGGATTTATCCTCTCCATGAAATATAATCATGTAGCATGATTTTGAGTGATAACCTTACTCTTGATGTTTTATTCCAGAGTTATTTTAGCTATCCTTGTGTGGCATTTTGTGCTTGAATCACATAGCAATCAATGTTATCAAGTCTTCTGACTAATCAGGCTCAAAAAAAGTCTTCTGACTAATCACAATTAGTCGGGCTGATCGGTGCCATGTCGATCAGTTATGCACTACGATTAGTCACGATTACTCATGATTAGCCATGATTTGTCGGGCTGATCGCTGCCATGGAGACTAGGGTCGGTTAGACGATTTGATAACATTGATAGCAATCACTGCAAGCTGCCATGTCAATTATTACTCCAAACTTGCTGTGAAATCTTGCAGTCGACATGAGGCTAGTTTTCTGCATTGGAGTTATGCTGCTTGAATTTTGTACACATACGTACATGCCTTCTTACTTTTCACGTTAACATTGCTGTTAAAACTCAGTTCGTTTATCTGGGTTATATCAGTACAATAGATCCCTTGTTCTTACTGTAGTATAAGCATGATTCACCCCCCCCCCCCCCCCCCCAACAAATGCCACAGGGCACCACAGTAACACCTTGTTGCCTGGATGTACAGGCGTGCCCCCAATGCCTCAAAGGCTATGCTTATAAGAGACGTAGTTTATGCTAATGTTTGGCTGACTATTGCCCAGTTTATGTTCTGTGTGTTAATGATGCTATGATTCAAGTTTTTTCATGTGTATATTTTTGTGATGCTGTGATTTGGATTTTTATATGTGTATGTTGTTTGGAAAAATTCTATCTGAGCACTTGTTTCTCTTTTTGATACCCCGTTGTACACATACTGATTCATAATGCTATTCTTTCAATATATATGCTATTCAGCAATGTGTATCTGCTTAGGAACACATAATTCAATCATTGGTGCGCATACTAACATTTAATGATTCATGTTCAGGTTGATATCTTTATGGATGTGGCCTTTGATAGTTTGCATGAAGATGTGAGGCTGTTAAATATCAGATTATCATCAATGGGCTCCGGTTCCTTTCATGTTGGTTCTTTGGAATGTCGTCGTGCTCACTTCATCTGCCAGCAGTGTGAAGCATCACTGCAATTTCTCTTGTTGTTGTGCCAGCAAAAGCTGTTTCGAGATCGGATTTTAAAAAATAAGGTCTCACCTATCTTTAGAGGCATATAATTTTTTATGCTATTGAGGGGGAAAAAGAATACTTGGTGTGATTGCCTTTTCTTCTCCATTTTGACTTAGTAAGAGATTAGTAGTTGTGCTATACCATTTGATGATAAAAATAGAAGTTATCATGTTGACTATGATTTCTCTCCACTGGTTCACATGGTTCATCTTACTTCTAGTCTTTCTTGTGCTTGGAACTTTTTTAAATTATCAAAAATAGAAGTTATCATGTTGACTATGATTTCCCCCCACTGTAGTTCACATGGTTCATCTTCTACTTGGAACCTTATTAAATTGATTGAATACTGTGTGAAACCTTATGCACTAGTTTTGGGTGAAGTTACATTTTTGTTGAAAAATATAGTAGTTGGCCAGATCTGTAATTGGCTACTACACAGTTATTAAATATAATGCTCTTGGAAGCTTGCATGTTAAGGAACTTCTCGCTTAATGCAGGAACTCTCTAGAAATGGAGGCATACTGTCACTTTCTCACACTATACTGAAGTTAGTTGTCCCTGAATGTTTGAAGCAATCAACCGATCTTGTTGCTTCTATTTCCAGGCTCAAGGCAAAGATACTTTCTATTGTAAGTTAACTGCACATGATTTACCAGAATTGGAGCATAGTAGTGCAAACCTATATTAAGTGACTGATTAAATTGTTGATATATTCAATTTCCCAGCTGTTGCAACTTTGTGAGGCTGAAAGTGTCTCTTACCTCGATGAAGTTGCCACTAACCCAAACAGCAGGCGGCTAGGGCAAACCTTGGCTCTAGAGGTCAGTTCTACTGGGGCTGACCACTGCCCAGGAATATATTCCTCTGTATCTGCTGCTACTTAAAAAAAATATTCACTTTCTCCAAATTTTGATTTTGCTCGGTTACTGCAGGTTCTTAATTTGCTGAAGATTGCATTTGGAAGAAAACAAAACATAACTTCTGATTCTCATGATAAGGGTAAGATTTACCCCATGGGATCTATGCTTATCAGTGCATTGCGTCTTGTTGATGTCTTCTCTGATGATTCAAACTTCAGATCTTCCTTTATGACTAACACTGTAAGTTTTTTTGCTTAACTACTTGTGTTAACAATTATATCTTGCATTTCCTTAGCAACTGGATGTGTTTTTAAGCCAAGATAATGTCTTGCTTCAACTTCTTTTTGTTCATAAATTTTGCAGGTCCCGTTTTTAACCCAGATTTTAGCAACTCCTCATGAGGAATTTGTTTCAAGTTGGTGCTCTGTCAACGTACCAGCAATTGAGGAAGATGCAAGTCTAGATTATGATCCTTTTGGTGCATCTGAGGTGGCACTGTTAGCTTCTGATAATGTGTTGACTGAAGCTAAAGCTAACTATTCATGCCCTTTTCGCCCTAGCCTGCCTTCAATGGCATATGCACAGACAAGAACATCATGTGTAGTGAAAATAATAGCAAATTTGCATATTTTTGTTCCAAACATTTGTGAAGGTTAGACTATTCCTACATGTTATGAGTTTTAATTATTCGCAACACATTCTTTAAAATAAGTTCTGTTTGTTCTGTCAACAGAGCAAGAAAGGGATCTTTTTCTTCTGAACTTTCAAAAGTACTTGGAGTCTGGGAGTCTTAAACTATCAGCAGACGAGCCAGCTTCTAGTGATTTCAAGGCCACTAAAGTCTGTAGAAACTTAGGTAAAGTTAGTTTTGCTGTTTCTAGTTATCTGTTGGTTAATATATCCATTATGTGGCATGTCTAACTTCTTCTGTGGGTTTTGTAGGATCTTTGTCTGATTATGCTAAAACATTGGTTCCGAATTTGTTAAATATGGAAGACGTCGTGTTATTAAGGTGCTTAAAACCATTTTACTGTATTTTATATTGTATCCTGGTTTTCCCAAATGACGATTAGTACTTTTTTGGTTACATGCCTGAACTTATTGGTTTTGATTATACTTTATTGTGTACTCCTTGATAAGTCACTGCTCTGAATGCCTTGATAATATTTCTAAGCTTTTGGTTACCTTTTGGCAGTGATTTTTCTGATAAGCTACAATCTTGGTGTAAATCACAAGTTGAGCAAGTTGCAGTAAAGGTTTGTTTTCTGTACTCATTGTTATCGTAATGACCTATCAATGGTACTGAAGTGTTACATTTTGTTGGCAGAGAAATTTCATCTTTATCATAATAACACAACTGCTGAGCGGGCACACTAAATAGAGGAATTTGCACATAATCTGCTCAGTACAAATTTTATTAGCCATAAAAATCATTAAGCTCTCTTTACTTGTGTGGCTGTTGATGCTTGAATACTTGCACTGGGTGTTCAGTTTGCATTTGCAGCTGTTTGCTTCAAATCCTTTTTTCAGTCTCTGTTCAATTGTTGGATGGCCTCATTATGGAATGTTTCAGGTGGGACAAAATGATACTCCACCAGAAAGCACGGAGGACATTCACCCAGTGCAGCAGCCCTTGCTAACACGGACAAGCACTCCGGACTCCAAAATAAATAACCTTCCAAAGGTAAATACTTATATGAGTGGGTCAATGAAACATCACTGGTGATTGGGTCCACAGTGAATTGGATTCTAATCGGAAGCTGATGACAACAGGATGTGCAGAACATGGAAGTGTCTACACCAATACCCCCAATAAATCCAGAGGGAAATGATAAGGGCGGGACTCCAAATAACACTGTGTCTAGAAATGGTGGTTTCCTGCAGAACGCAGTTGGTCAAAACCTAGTCCATCTTGGCGTTGCAAGAACAGTCAGTGGTGGCTCTTCGGTTGTCGCTTCCGGTGTTAGCACTGGACACCAGCGCAGCAAAATGGATCTTGATCCAGCATCCAGCAGTGTGGATAATTTCAAAACACCAGAACTCACAAAAGAAAATGGCCTCCAGGAGGATGAGAAAGGAGAGAGTAGTATGTATGATGAGAGGCAACCTAAGAGAAGGAAGCGGACCCTTATGAATAATGAGCAAATAGATGAATTAGAGAAGGCTCTAGTAGATGAGCCTGAGATGCACAGGAACGCTGTTCTATTGCAGAGTTGGTCAGAGAAGTTAAGTCTGCAGGTATTTTTCACTTGGGCATTCTCTTCTTACGTCAAATTACTGAATGCATTCTCATTTATGAAAAACACGACCGTGCTTTTGTAGGGCCCAGAGATCACAGCATCACAACTTAAAAACTGGTAAAACTGTGAATCTTCTTTAGCTGTCCTTTGAAGTTTCTTTCTTCAAATTTATAATACCGTTTTTGTGCTTTTCATCTTCAGCTATTTGTAACAGTTTTCTCATGCAAATTCCAGGTTGAACAATCGGAAAGCTAAGCTTGCTCGCATTGCAAAAGAAAGAGGACCATTTGAGGGGGAGAATGCTGATAAGCCATCTACACCAGCCACTATCCATCTTGGCGAGTCTTCCGAAAGTGCTGGGGAGGACAACTATCTACCCCCTGCGAGGGTGATGAACGCTCTATCCAAAGGCAGGCTGGTGAGCCTGGACAGCAATGAGCAAACATCGCAGGCAGAGTTATCCCCGAACACGATGCTGATCCGCCCATTCACGAGATCCTTCTCACTGGAGCCTGGCCGCCTCGTCTCGCTAGTTGACAGCAACGGGAAGGAGGTTGGCAGGGGCAAGGTCTTCCAAACTCCAGGGAAGAGCCCGGCGGAGAGCCGCGTCTGCATGGTCGACGTCACTGAGCTCAGGACCGAGAAGTGGAGGGAGCTCCCACACCCTTCTGAGGCATCTGGGAGGACGTTCCAGGAGGCAGAGGCGAGGAATGGTGGCATCATGAGGGTCTCTTGGGACGTCGTCAGGCTGTCGCCTGCAGTGTAGCAAGTCAGGAACTCTTCATCAGGATGTTGTATACCGTGAGGCACAAGATGAGTAGAGGTGCCTTTGGTTTAGGACGAGAGACCGGATCATAGGATTCTCGGGGGCCTAAGTAACATCTATCTATAAAGACCTTTAAACGTGGCGAGTTACCTACAGTATCTACAGTGCTAGCTACAGTTACAGATCTATGTGAACAGCCCCGCCAGTACCTTATATGAACAGTCCCCAGCATGTGAACAGTGCATCCCGACCCTGGTACGAACAGTGCCAGCCCGTTTGCAACAGTCCTACCCGCGCGAAGCACGGTGGTCCTGGCTAGTTATGTTAAAACCTGTGGTTAACTGTGATGTATCTATCAACTAATTGTCTCAAGCAATGCAGGTGGTTACTAAGTTTACTACTGGTGTTAGTGTCACCTGCAACGTGACGTGAGAAACCAATGCTGAACGATGGAGTTGCATGTAAATAATTGAGCATTCACCCACCCGATCAACCATATGTTTAATCTCATGTTAGGGCCTTAGAGAAAACCAAAGAGGCTGCCCCAATCCTTTGTAGTGTGCATCAATAGGTAAGCGCGCGGCCAATGCCATAGCATGAACAGTGCAAGTCAAAGGCTACGGCATGAACTTCAGTGCCGGTTGAAGCCTCTCTTGTAGAATGTTTTGCTTCTTGAGTCAAAACATTGAAAAAAAAAGTCTCATGGAAATTCTAGCGAGGGTGATATACGTTCATGGCCAGAACACGGAGAACAGTAATGCGTGGAAATTCTTTAGATTTAGTGTTTGATCAACTGAACTCCACCAGTCAATTGATCGCAGGAATGTGGATTTGCTGAGGCTGAGTATGCATGGTTTTCCTCGAGCTAGACTAACAATGGTACCTTGCTTAAACAAGCATGAAATTTGTGCTCTGACTAGTAGATATGGGCAGTTCATCACTTGTTGGTGAACTACAGTACTATAATCCTGAGCCCGAGTCCCACCGTATAAATAACCTGGTTCCCAGGCTCCCTAGCAAAATGAGCACATTACAGAGCAGTTTTGATACATATGCTATCCAATGAGATACTGGAGAGAAACAAAAGCCTTATACAATTTTCTTTGTACGTCATTTGTGAGAATCCAAAATAATGTTTTTATGCAACTCAACATGTTTTAGTGGGAGATATTGTGAGCCTCACCTTTTTGTGAGCATAGTAGTTGCGAATAAATTAGTTATACCAAGCTACAAATTTATGATAAACTATGATATCTGGTTTCATTTGTTCGATGTATTGATCTTTTTTCTTTACTAGTATTAGGATAGGACCACAAAATCTGGGCTCTTTTAAGACAACCTGAATTCAAAGACCAACGCCTTGGAGACAACCCAAGCTTGTTTTGGGTTGCAAACCCAAGCTTGTTTTGTGATAGAAACCCAAGCTTGTTTTGTGATGGAGACGAGAGGCTCAATATGGTGTTTCCTGTAAGAGCACTTTTACAACACCTACAGATCTTTATCAAACATCTACCCTTGCGAATTTAATGGGCCATAATTATTTGGTGAAGCTAATTAATCTCCCTCGTATTTTTATAGGCGCAAATCCATAAATCTTGTTCACCTCCCTTTGTAAATCCTTAACAACTTTGGGTCGAATAAATAGTGATTACAAGTGATTAAAATTTTAGTGGACTCTATCTATAAACTATGAAATACAATTTGATATGTTGGACCGTAGATTTATTCTCTAACATTTAATGACAAGGCCACATACACATTTCTCCATTGATTTTTTTTACTATGTATAATTAAAAGTTGAAAAAAGAGGGGATGGGGAGCGAGGCTGTTGTCAGAGTATCATTTATGTTTTAATTATGAATATGGCACTCACTTTAGAAAATGCCACTCCATATTTTTTCCTATCTTTCTATGTTGTCATTTATTCTCAAATAAATTCCTCAAAATATCCCTGTCCCTTTTTGAAGAGCAAGAGATGTATATATAAAAAAATCTAATATGCTTAGTTCGGGCAGGTAACATTTGTTAGCACCCAAACTTGGCGGCATCCTTTGCTCCATGATTTGGACGCCTTTTCTCATAAATAGTTCATTTGCCCTTGGTTAAACACGTTGATTGCCTTTAGCCATTTAATTCAGAAATTTATTTTGTCTCTGTAAATCATAGATCTGCCAGGCAATTCATAAATTGTTGGTGAGCCACAGAAACTATGGTACACATAAAAACAAAATGTACAAGGTGGTCAGTCACACTCACATGGATGCAATGCCTGTGTTAGTTTTTTTTTTGGTTGAGAATTTGCTTCTTTTTCTTTGAGAATTAATGCCTGTGTTAGTTGGGACTCGTGTTCTACAGCGAATGAACAATGGCTCCATCCTCAGCATGCATATATGTGCAAGAACACTCAAAAGTCAACATGTCTTCTTTAGTTGTAGCCTAAAAGAGAAAAAATAGTGTACCAAAACACTTTAACGATGGATGTCGATGTCTGTTAATTGAGGTATTGGAGAAAACTAAAAACCATTTAATGTTTTAAATCTAAAACATTCAATAGAATATGTCTCAATATACCAGCCCAGAGTAGACTCCTCGTCAGAACTCTGTTTGCACACGGTCACTGATCTGCTAGGGCGAATTCATGTGAAATAGATGAGCTTGTGTGTACCTTTTCTCTCTATATATCTACCTCATGCTGCAGCTTGAGGTTACTAGCTTACTGCTAAAGGGGCAAAGTTTATACCATGATGAGAGATCACATTTCCGGCTGAGATATTAGAGGAGACCAAACTGGCTACTGCAATTCTCTTAGTTCGACTGATAGAAGCAAGGATGAAAAAGGTACTCCAGGTGTGCATTGAATTACACCATGGGGTAAAAGGTCAATCTCTTGCATGATCCTATATGTCTAGTCGGGCCTGGCTAGCAGTGGGTCTGAGGGCTGAGGCTGTGTCTGGGGGAAGCCGTGAAGTCAAAGATTGATTGCTGCAACTGTGGTGACTATGGACATTTCGCTAATGAGTGTGACAAGGCAAAGAAGGTAACTAGGGCAGTGGCACAGCTTGCCATTAAAAATGCTGCTGCTGATCCACTATGAATCAATGCTTGCTTTGGTTTGACTTGTATAGCTACAACATTTGATGTCATACAATCGATTATGCTTCTAAATGTTGCTTTCTAATAAAGTCCACATCCATCCATGTACTTATAATAATTATAGCATTTTTTATAATACTTAAGTATATATCTTAAAATTCTTAGCCCATACCGGTAGAATTAGCATGGGTTGATGGTCCAACTTATTTTTTAAAAAATGAATATGTCACTTTTGTAAAATTGTTGTTTCATGTTTCTTCCCCTGTATATTTCTCAGATTTTGTTGTTTGTTCTCAGAGGAATTAAATACTCAAAGAGAAACTAGGAGAAATTTAGGGTGCTCTTATATAACCGAAAAATCCAATAGAGTTTCCAGCTGTTTCAAAACACAAATGTTGGGGGAAAGTACTACCATTCATTGAGATTACAAACATGGCGGTCTAAGTTTGTGAAATGTTGTTTCATGAGTTTTCCAATCTTTCCCCTCTTCTCTCATTTATTTTTGAGTGAATTGCTCAATAGGCTCTGTCCCTTTTCATTGATGAGGGCGGTCTAAGTTCGTGAAATGTTGTTTCATGAGTTTTCCAATCTTTCCCCTCTTCTCTCATTTATTTTTAAGTGAATTGCTCAATATGCTCTGTCCCTTTTCATTGAAGAGTTTATTTTGCGTACCCGACTAGCTGAGTCTAGTGCATCTTCACTGCATGCAACAGTGGTCGGCGATCCAGCACATGAGCTTTGCTGCATCCTCTGCTCCGTGGTCAGGTCTAGGGCTTCCATCCCTTGGCCATGGTAATTAAGCGACACCAAGCTCCAACGATGAATGCACTCCAGCTCGGAAGAGTTGCATTGGCGGACTGGCCTCACTGTACGTCAATGACCTGAATTAGAAAGGTCGCTATCCTAGTCGAACATTTCATGGTAAATTTGCTAATTTATTTGTGACGAAAAAATACATCAGTCCAAATAGTTGTGTTTGGGGAAGTTCTGTTATTTACTTACCTTAAGAATACGTCTTTTGTTTCATGGTTTTCCCCATATTTCTCCTATACTCTCAATTATTATCAAAGTAATTGATCAAAATGTCCATGTCCATTTTCATTGAGAGTAGGAGGTAAAAGATTTTTTTTTGTTTCAGTATGTATCTGTGTGCGCGTGTCTAATATACCCTTTCACTTTTAGAAACAGTGGCTGGCAATTTATAATACGAACTTCGCTACGGCCTGCTCATGGGTTAGGTGTTGGTGAACTATTGTGACTGAACATGCGAAATAAATGTACACAGATGCAACTCATCGATTAGTTGGAACTCGAACCTATGAATTACCACTGCCTCTGGACTCTGGTCATAACCGTATTCTGACCACCGGCAGTCAGTAAGCACACCACTCAGGATGTCAATGGAACTCAAATTTTATGAATTATTACTACTACTCATCAGAACTCTATTTGCAGACAATCATTGATCACATTCACATGAACACACCATGCCACTGTGTAAATTTGAGGGTGAATTCATGTGAAATAGATGAGCTTGCATGTACCCCTTCACCTCTATATATCTACCACAAGACATGCTGCAGCTTAAGGTTACTGCTAGAGGGGCAAAAGTTTACCATGACGCTTTGAGAGATCGAATATTGGGTTGAGACGTTAGAGGAGACCAAAGTGGCTACTACGATTCTCTGAGCTTTGATAGAAGTACGGATGCAAAATGTACTCCAGGTGTGCACTAAATTGCACCATGGGACAAAATGTCAATCTCTAGCATCATCCTATTTATCTATTGGGGCCTGGATGGCTCAGGGCATGAGGTTTGAGGGTATGGATAGGGGAAGCCCGTAAGGCAGTTGTGCGCCTAGCAACTGGGAGGCCAGCGGCTTCCTACCTGAGGTCCGTTCAACTGGATCCAGAAGGCAACAACTAGCACCTAACGGGACCGAGGGATCAAGGTAGGAGCAACCGCACAGATTGGAGGTGGTCCGATGGAGTGGAGCAAGCACCATTCCACTAAATGTGAATTGAATTTCTAAGTCAATTTGAAATTTATCCTGTTGTTTTGAAGCTTTATTAACTTATTAATTTTAGGTGTTGCCACTTTGATATGCTGAACAATTGGTACTTTTATATGCTATAAACAATTTCAAGTTATGCTCAGTTTTATGAATATGATGCTCAGTTATGTGTAATATTTATTATATAATTATTGTTACGTGGTATTATGCATGCTAAATATTGGTCTTTAGGCTGCCAATTTTTTTAAGAGCCCTTCAAATTCCAAATATACAATCTCAAAGCCCTAGTCCCACCCCTATTTGCCTTGGAACATTAATTATCTCCCAACAATATGTTGAGCGGATGAATCAGAAAAATTACCTTGACATTGAGTTTAGTTGGGACTAGAAGATAGTATACCCTTTCATTGAGTAGAAGTGCTTTTACATAATCCACATATCATTCTCAAGTATCCAAACACTACCATGCATATAATCCTTTTAAATTCATGGTTGAAACCAATTTCTAGAGGCGGGGGGAGGGGGATCTTTGATATTTGAATGCATCTAGGCCCCAATTTGGTGGTTTGGGGTTTTAGTGATTGATGAACACATACAATTGTTTATGGGCTAACGTGTGCTTTGTAGTGGATAATCATTGGTTGGTCACATGAATGGCCACCGTGTCTTAGCCTTGAAGATGTGCGATGAGATGTGGCACAAAGGATATTCATGAAGACTAAGGACTTTGGGGCAAATGTAAGCTTGGTGCTCGGAGACATTTGCTATAGAGTGCATTAGGAATTTCTTTTCTTTTGGCCATACTATTAAGTGGATCCAAGGCATGCATCTTGAGGGATTTCAAGTGAGTATTTGGTATAGACATTAGGATTACTCTCATTCAAGATTGAAGGCATAAGTGGCCTTATTGGATATGTTTTAAGTCAAGGATCTCAATAAAGAAGTTGATTTGATCGAGACGAGTCTTAAAATAGGCTTTGAAAATGCAATGGAATATGCGTCACAAGATATGGGTGATGCCTCTGGTGGATCATCTAGTGGCACAACCTAGTGCAGTAATGACTTAGCCCAAATAAATAAGTTGTCACCGTATGATTCGGTGTGCCTTTGTGGTACCCAACAAATCATTCGGTGAGGCTTTCCTTGGCTACTAAAAAGTGGCCATCCCACCGATGTGCACCGTATGATCCGATGGAGATTGTGTGACTTCCTAGCAAATCATTCGTTGAGGGCAAGCTTGACTCTTTGACGTGTTGGCCAAGTCTTGGTAGTACGCCGTATGATCCGATGGTGTTGGTGATTGTTGTGTCTGACTAGTAATCAGTGTATCATGAATAGCGAATCAGAGGGGTAGCATATGGGACATATATTTATATTGATTTAGGTACAACGTTAAAAGAGCTTCCTTCCTTGCTGTGCACCATGTGCTGGGTCCAGGGTGCTGATGTTTAGTGGCTACTTTGTCTTCTTATGCTAATTAGGGGTACTCTACACCTCCTTATATAGTCTTGAGGTAGGGTTTATAATGCAAAGGCCTGATCGGCTAGGTTAGTCTCATAGTTTGTTACAAGGAAATCAAGTCAGATCTTTACATATGGAATTAGCTTCTAGGTATATCTTGTGATGCCTTGTTTATCAAGTCCCCATCTGGTTGGGCCTCCCGAGTAGTCCAATTGGGCCACCCTCATGGTTGGGTGATTTTTCTAGAGGTGAGGATACCCAGGGCCCATGTAGTTGATAGTAGAAACCGAGGTCTTCGAGAGGAGCTTTTCGGTCTTCCCTGCCGTGTGGATTTTGCCTTATTGTATGACCCAATGCGTTGACCCGGCCTGTTCTCTTCCCTAGTGCCATTTTATATCGTGTCAGTCAAGCACAGTCTAAAATGAAGGCTAGGCCGTGTGGCTCATCGTGCTGAGAAATACGTCACGGCCTTCGCTCTCGTGTCGGCATGGTCCAAAATATTTCGTGGTGTTAAAAGAGATCATATCATAGCCTACCCTAAATAGCACGGTCCAAGTCCTAGCTCTAACAAATTGTTTAATTCATTTTATTATATAGTCAACCACAACATTTACAGCATGAACTTCAGTTTATCACCTTTATTACCGCACAAAGGTTTACGTAGGTACTTATACAAGGCTTATTGGCGGTAGAACACGTGTTACGTTGATGAGAGGAGCGGAGCTTGCCACGTCGGACGCATGGTTGCTCACATGACGTAGACGTCAAGCTCGAGCACGGCGTTGGGATGGTCGAGACTAACGGTCTTCCACAGCACGTACCCGCGCGCCATCCTGAACTGCCCCGGTGCCGCCGACCACCGACAGCTCCCGGACCGGCGCGCCGATGTCGTCGCGCCCCACCACGGTGACGGAGCTGCCGGCGTAGGGGCCGGAGGTGAGCACCACGTTCATGGTCACTAGCAGCTCCGGGTTCCCGTGGACGCCCAGATGTAGTGGCCCTGCGCGCGCCCCACCATCGATGACGACCGCGACGCGGTCGCCGTCAGCACATCGTCGATCACGATCGTGTTAAGGGTGGGCAAAATACCCGATACCCAATTAACGAACCCGAATTACCCGAACCCAGACTCGAAGTACTCGAACCCGAAATACCCGATCACAATTTCGGATAGTGATTGTAAAAACCCGAAATTAGTTTGGGTAATTCGGGTAATGTTTCCCGGTACCTGAACTACCCAAATTACCCGAAATATCTTAAATATTTGATCTTCTATTCCTAATATAAAGACATGAAGTATTTCAATGCTATATGAATATATTATTTGGTATGAATTAATGTAGATTTATGCTCACTTGATAATTGATTTGTTGATAATTGATATGAAGACATGATGTGATTTATAGGACTATTGTTTATTGCTTTAAAATGGTACTTGAATTCTTCCAAAATGGTTGGTTTTGTCAATTTCGGATATATCGGGTAAAACCCGAACCTGAACCCGAATTATCGGGTACCCGAATTTTTTCGGGGTAAAAATCGGGTAGCAATTTTTAATACCCGAATTTTCAACTATCCGAATTACCCGATCCGAATTTTTCGGGTAACCCGAATGCCCAGCCTTAAATCGTGTCGCCCATGTGGCCCCGGGGCCCGTTCAGCACCTGCACCGCCGTCGGCGCTGAGCCGGTGAGCACGTCGTGCATGTAGAAGTGCAGGTGCGCAGCCGCAGAGACGGGCCGCGTGGCCGGGCCGACAGCGAGCACGACGGCGACGGCGAGCAGCGCGGAGTAGAGCTTGCAGGAAGCCATGGCGAGGAGGATGGTGTGTGCGTGGGTGTGTGTCTGTGGATGCTCTAGCTAGTGAATGAGCGTATGTGCTTATATAGACAGTAGCTGCAGGAGCAGGTGCCAGGTGGAGTGAAAAATATCTCAGCCAGTGACCTCCTGCTGCTGATGCTGATTTATTCTAAATAAAAGAACCAATATTGTTGAGCACCTAGATAATCAGCAAACTCACAAAATTGGTTCTCATGCCATTTCCATCTGGGATTTTTTTTATATTTTAATCCTTTTTATTTAATATTTAAAAAAATCTCACCTAAAAATTATTTTCAGATCTAACTCTTTTGGTCGCGCCAGCGACGCTGGCTCGACCAAATAATGTTGTCGCACCACATGGATTGGCGCCGCAAAGTCCGCCACATTAGACGGCGTTTCCGACGTGGAAAACGCTGTTGTGCCACTCCCGCTGGCGTGACAGTATTGTTCTGTCGCGCCACCGGGAGTGACGTGACAAGACAAAACGTTCGAAAAATCATAACTCTTTCATACGATGTTGAATAAAGATGAACTTTATATGAAAATTGTAGCCCTCGATGAGATCTACAACTTTGTAGTTTTGAATTTTTTCATTTGAGGACGTTAAGATGCTCAAAAAGTTAATAATAAAATTTCAGGACTATAATAACCGCGTACCAGTGCTTGTCGCATTAGAAAAATAATAGCGTTTTTGTATGGCGTCAAATAAAGATACTTTCTACATGAAAGTTGTAGCCCTCAATGAGATCTACACCTTTATAGTTTTAAGTTTTTGTATTTGAGATAGTTAAAATGCACGAAAAAATATTATAAAATTTCAGCAGTATAATAACCGTTTTTTAGCGTTTGTCACGTTAGAAAAATGATATCGTTTTTATATTATGTCAAATGAAAATACATTTTATATTAAAGTTGTAGCCCCTAGTGAGAGTTACAACTTTATACTTTTGTGTTTTCATATTTGAGGTCGTTAACATGCTTAAAAGATAATATAAAGTTCTAGCAGCATAATATGCTGCTGAAATTTTAGATTATTTTTTCGCATCTTAACCATTCCAAATGGGAAAACTCAAAACTATAAAGTTGTAGACCTCTCTAAGGTCTACAACTTTGGTATAAAATATATTTTTATTTGACATCATATAAAAACAATATTATTTTTCTAATGCGACAAACGGTAATACACAATTATTATGCTGCTGAAATTTTATATTATTTTTTAGTGCATTTTAACTATTTCAAATACAAAAACTCAAAACTACAAAGTTATAGATTCTATTGAGGGCTACAACTTTCGTATAGAAAGTATCTTTATTTGATGCCATACAAAAGCGTTAGTATTTTTCTAATGTGACAAGCACTTGTACGCAGTTATTATGATCCTGAAATTTATTATTAATTTTTTGAGCATCTTAACGTCCTCAAATGAAAAAACTCAAAACTATAAAGTTATAGATCTCATCGTGGGCTACAATTTTCATATAAAGTTCATCTTCATCCGACATCGTATGAAGGAGTTATAATTTTTCGAACGTTTTATCTTGTCACGCCACTCCCGGTGGCGCGACAGAACAATACTGTCACACCAGCAGGAGTGGCGTGACAACGTTTTCCACGTCGGAAACGCCGTCTAACGTAGCGGATTTTGCCGCGCCAATGCATATGACGCGACAACGTTATTGGAGGTGAGATTATTTTTGAAACATTGAATAAAAAAGGATTAAAATATAAAAATCCTCCTTCCATCTGCAATCTACAGTTTTGCTCTTTCTAGCTCTTTTAGTCTTTTTGCTCTTTGTTTTTGCATACCTCAGTTTTAAGGCTTCGAGTCTAAAGACTCATGCCATCTTTAGCTATGTACGTATATCCACGCGTGGATATAGAAGCCGGATTTCCATCCATTATTTAAAAAAGAAATTTGGGGCGCACCCAGGGCTGCAGCACTTGAAGTCCGGGCCTATGTCCACCCCTGCTGCTCTGCTTCGTCCTGCTCACATTTTTCTCTGAAAATCGACTCAAAGTTTCATCCCCTTTCCAAATACATCTCAGGATCAAGTTCCTCTAAAAGAATTAACAAATATTAAGCATCTTTATGAAAACTAAATTCAAATTTCGTTCAATAGTTTTTTTCCTGCAGTTTTGCTTGATATCGGTAGCGTCGTGACATTATGTTTTCTGCATTCTCATCTTTCCAAGGTGATAAAAAAAAAACTTTGCAAGGCCTCTCCTCAACCAGAAATAATTGAAACTGACGGATCGAAATGTGCATGGCTTTTTCAATGATTACGTAAATAGATCTATCCAATGCAGCAGACAAGAGAACAAAGAAACAGTTAATGGGTCGTCTTCTGAATGCAATGGATGCTTCTTTCCTAAACTACTGTTTGCGCATGGTCCCGAGACTGAGTGTCGGTTCTTTGCATGCTGTCGGTGCATGATGCATCCATGAACAGTGACCTATCTGTCATTTTCTTTTGCATTGCGCTATCTGTGACTGTCCATGAGTAGTGACCATTTGTATTTTGGGATACCGGCAAGATTGATATGATTATTTGCAGTAGCTTCTAGGTTTCCAGCTAGAATTACCCTTTTCGTTGACTGCCATAGTGCCATGAGACCGTGGCAGCACTGGACTCAGCTCCGTGTTTATCTTCAACAGCGGCGAGTTGATTGTGCAGCACGCAGATAGTACTTCTACTAATAATCCTAACTAAGTACTAGTTCGTTTCTAGCAGGTGGAAAATGTGGTGGCACATGTACTTCTTATTTCTGCTTGAAATTGCAAGAATAATGATCTCCATTGGATAAGGATTAGTAATGCATTTCAAGAAGGTCGTTCACAGGTCACAATAATGTCGTGAATGTGCATCACCATAAGCATGATCTGGCCTGAAATTGAAAATGACAGGTCAATCATGGCTCTACCGGATGATCTTATAGGCACATGCATGATCAGTGACGTTGTTTTTCCATAATTAAATACTCCGTACATCTCGAATGGGGCCTCCAGTTGGTGGCTAAACTTGTGATAGCTACTAAATTTCGGAGGCAGTAGCTCTATTTACGGAGGCAGCCAAAAAACATTCATCTTTGTATTATAGAGGCAGGCCTCCCACTGCCACCTTTCTTCTGCATCTCATCGAGCGGCGGATCTCAAGCGGTGGGTTTGACGACCGGCAGATCTTAAGCGGTGGATCCAGCGAGTGGCGGATCTAGAATGGTGGATCCGATGACCAGCGGATCCGGCGAGCGGCGGATCTCAAGTGGCGAATCCAGCAACCTACAGCCCTAGAGCGCGTGAGGCGGTGACCTAGGACAAGGAGGCCGGCCGCTAGTGGCAGCGCGCTAGGGCAGGTAGCGCAGGCCCTAGAGCTTCTTTGGTGGTGGCGTGTGCAGATCTATCAGGGTTGGTGCAGGATCCGGCAATTAAGAAGGATGATGGTGACCTCGGCTGCATGGGAGCTTCTCAAGCGGTGGTGCTCAGCTCGGGAGCTTCTTCGGTAGCGGCCACTACCAGATCTGTCGAGGACGGTGTTGGATCCACTGTCGAGAAGGGCAACTTCACGGTCTCACGGTTTCACCTGATCGCTGGATCTCATATATATGGTCTGCTGGTCCACCACTTTGGTAATGAGAATTATAGGGGTGGATCGGCAAACAACAGATTACAAATGCAGCGGCGCTGCTGTCACTGACCTAGGGCCTGTTTAGTTCACCCCTCCTAAAGTTTAGTAACCAAATTTTAGTTACTTTAAGTCACTAAAATGCCGAACATCCCCACAAAAGTGATTAAAGTGTACATGAAACAGTTACTTTAATAGTCTTTAGTCACTGTAACCAAACAAGGGATCACTAAACTTTAGAGGGACCACTGAACTCCAGGGGTTGAACCAAACATGTCCTTATTAGACGTCTGAACGCTTGGCGTTGCCGCGTGGTGCATGTGTGGCTGCTGGGCGCAATTGTGATCGCACATGGATTTGTGGTGTCGGCGTGACGACGGAAGCATCAAAGAACGACCTCGTGGTGCTTCTAAACTCAGCGGCATGTATCAGCCCCTGATACAGCTACAGAATATGCATAAATAACCGGGGAGAGGCCCCTTGGATTCTGGGTCCAATACGCTTGCGCCTGCCTACTACTGAAAGAACAGTAACGTTAAATTCTGAATAATGCTAGCGGATGCTCTAGTTTTTTTTTCAGGCCCACTTACAGATGCAGACGCTCACCTACACGAGCGCACACTCACCCCTATGAATTTCTAAAAAAAATCACCCCTATAAATGTACTCAAACCCTACCCCTATGAGTACCTCTGAAGAACTGAGCTTAGACCGGCAAATCTCGAGATTGACTTGTTGATTACTAGTACGGGCGCGGCTAGCGCCCGGATGTCCGGACGGACGTACGTGTCCGGACGCCCGCGGAGCTCGCCCCCGTCCGCCTTCGCCTCGCTCCCGTCCACCTTCGCTCTGTCCACGAGTGGGCTATGCCCTCTTCTCTGCGCCTGCCAGTCCCTCTCCTGACCGCTTTCTCTCTCTCTGACTCTTCACGCGGGCGACACACAGGAGCCGGGATGAGCGGCTGAGGACGAGCATGCCCCTAGCGCGCCCCGACCTGCAGCACCCCCGTCTGTCGGCCCCCAACACCTCTGTCCGCTGGCCCCAGCGCCCCCGTTCGTCGGTCCCCGGTATACCGCGTGTCTCGTCTGCCTGTTGGAATTTATATAGGCTTGACCCAATAACTAATTGTAAAATTCCTAATAAATCTCAAAGGTCCATTCATGTGAGTAAAGGGATGTGGGAACTCTTTTGTACCACCTTGCTTGTTAAAGTGGAGGTAGCCATACTTAAATATGGAAGTCATCTCTACTTCCTCAAGTCTAGTGTGAGGAGGAGAAAGAGAAGCCCACACGCGCGCGCTCGCTCGCCTCGCCGGGCGGGGCGGGGCGGGGCGGGGCGAAGGGCGCGGGCGCATGCGTGAATGGTCCGTCGAAATCCGGCTCCTCGCCTTGCCGGAGCGCGGTCTCCTTTTGCAGTTTTAGGTTTTGGTTTCTTGGCCTTCAAGTTGCAGAGTTCTAAACGGTTACAAATTAAGAGTCCTAAAACGACTTAGATCATGATCGCGACACGAGGTCGGTTGGACAGGACTATATAAGCAACCTAGCACCCAAGCCAAAACGTATCTAATTGACCTAGAGTTTTTGCGTCTTCTCGCTGTTGCGTTGCCGCCGTAGCTACTCCAGTCCGGTCGCTTGCGTGCACCAGCGACCGGACGAGCAGGTCTTCGGAACCCTCGTCTTTGCGATCCTGCACCGGGAGAAGGCGAATAAGATTTTTGGAAAGCACTATCCACGCGACTGCTCCCAACTTTCACAACGGGTCGTCTTCCATCCAAGTCAGGCGGCGCTACGTCCCGGCGTATTCGTCGTCAACTGCGTCGAGCTCTTCCTCCACCTCTCATTGATGACTTCGACGATGACTTCAACATCGACGACTTCGACATCGACCTCGTTCCATCATCACCACCATCTGCATCACCAACGACTACAACTAGAGTCGGCAGGTATAATTCTCGTGTTCTAATCTTGTCGTTCATACTATCCAATATGCTGATCTGTCATGCTAGTATGCTATACATACCTGATCTAGTTCATCTATTTTACATGATTTATATTCTGATTTTAATCTGAAAATTGCCTAATTACTTAACAATGCCGGCCCCCGGTCGAACAACATAAAACACTTACAACATGAATGCAGTATAAGACTGAAAACAGATGAAACATGCTTTTGCAACATGTGTGTGAAGCACATGAAACATAAAAAACACTTGCAACTTGTAACATGAAATCACTTGCTGCAACATAAGACTAAAACAACTGAAACATTTGGAGCATACAGTTGCAACATATGCGACATCTAGATCAAAAACGATTGCAACATACGTGTGGAAACAGATGAAACATTTTGAACAAACGATTGCAACATGTCTCTGAAACACTTGCAACATATACAACATGTGCAACATCCCTCGATCTACTTTTGCAACATCAAGATGAAACAATTGCAACATACATCTGAAACGCCTGAAACACTTAAAACATGCATATGCAACATAGTGGAGGGGGAAGGCCGGGCCGGTCGATTCCGGCCATCGGGGTCGAAGCCAGTGGCGAGCCGCAGCGCGCGAGCACTACCAGCACCGCCCGCGCTTGTGGGTGCCCTTGGCTCGGTCGGAGAAGACCTAAGGCGCCACGGCACATGCGCCCCAGCGGCCATGGCGGGGTTAGTGGCGTGCGCGACGGCGATGGGAGACGGATGGATGGATGGCAAGAGAGCGAGTGGCACAGGTGTCTAGGATGGGCGTGCAGCACGGCCGGCGATGGGGCGTGGGGCAGTAGCCAACGAGCGCGTGGTAGGGGAAGGGGCGCACACGAATGAGTGGCCATGCTACTGCACCGGACGCCGAGATAAAGATGAGTGAGTGGTGATTTGTTTTTCTATCTCTAACAGAAATGGAGAGATGGAGCCCACTTCTGCAGTGCCACATTCGGACAGGAGTGTGCCGCGTCCGGACGAGAGCCACGGACGGACGACCGTGGCTTATCATTATCCTACCAGTATTTGATACCGGCGACCATCACGCAGCCAGGATGACTCCAATGCATCGTACTCCTGCTGGCTGCTGCTGCCTTACACACACAAGGTACCATGGAAAAAAAGAAGTTGAGTAGAATCGAAGTCCAAGCCAGTCACGTGCGCCAGGAAACTCTGCCAGCCCTGCTTCTACAGGAACACAATTTGCAATATATAAAAATAGATTAAATCAATACCATTGTAACACAGTATCGAGTGGATAGACGGGCTATAATTTTCTCTCTTTTTTTCTCAGATTTAATTCCTGGGAAGCCCAATCTGCTCTATTTTTAAAGGCATCAGAGTAGTGTTTATCATAGGAGCATGCTTTTGTTCGGATACGAATAAGTAATAATTCATTCGTTCCCTATTTTCATGCATGTGATAAGTAACTTACTCACCACAAGCACACGTACAAAGCATGATTTGCACTCGATAACTAATCATGGTGGTAGGATGGCCTGATACTAGGGACACACAATGCATATGAGTGAAAGCTTTGAGTTTGCTTGCTCTCTCTCTATAATCTGGTTTGCAACCGGAAATTCATAACATTGGTGTTTGCCATTTAACACTGACGAACCTCTTGATAACAAGTTGCGTTATTGCATCTGAGATGTTGGAGCAAAACAATGCAAGAAAACTACTCGGTTGGTTTATCTCTAGATTGTGATAAAATCAAATGTGGTTGTGTAGCGACTTTGGAATCATCAACTTGCGTGGCGGAGTTGGAGCAGCAAAAACCGATCCAGGAGTGCAAGCTTATCGAAGTCTAATATTTGGTTCGCCGGCAGCCCGACAGTATTTCATTGGAATGGCCATAACATATCCATTCGAAGTGGGATTGAGATCAATGAGCACATGATAAAATACTTGTTTGATAGGCTTTCAAATAGACCTGGCCCCTCCTCAATATCATCCATCAATTCGCACTTAAAGCATGCTTTTCGATCACTGCCAACAAACTTTGTCACTTGTTCCATGAAAGGGATCCTCAATATCTTGTACATCCATTCTGACCTCTCCATGATGGTGATTAACCTTGTACATAGCGGGAAGAAATATCAAGACGCATCCAAATGAAATGGTGCATGCATGCATAACTTGTGTATATCATCTTCTCTTTCTCCAATACAAACAAAAAAAATACTTGAATGACAGAAATTGTGTATGTATAGAACTTCTCTTTGTCTCAAACAAACAAAAATATACAAGCATACAAATAAAACAAACAATATGATGAACTAGATCTAGTTTATCTCTCCTCTACCATAGATCTTGATCTAGATCACCACCAAACCACCAAAAACTTCAAAAAAGCATAAAAAAGGATATGAGAGTGCATACCAACCTCCTACAGTCACCTCCTCAAAGAATCCAAGAGCAAAACCTTCCCCCTTGAAAAATGATGTTTTCCGACTAATAGAGCTCTAACCCCGTCAAAACAAATGGGGTCGCTCTTGAAGGAAGAAGATGGGGTGGTTGGGATGATGGTTTTATAACCTTTCATTAACCGAGGTGGGCAATGTAAGGCGACCGCCTTTGTTATGTTGATTAACGGAGCTGGCCACCTCCATTAATGATCTATAAACGGAGGTGGTTGTCATAGGTGGACCGCCTCTGTTAAATCTTTAACGAAGGCGCCGTTTTAAGGCGCCACCCCCTGTTAATGGATCATTAACAGAGGTAGTTGCCTAAAGTCGTCTACCTTTGTTAATTGTTTAATAGAGGAGGTCTCCTTGCCTTAAGTCGTCCGCCTTTGTTAAATATTAGTGGAGGCGGTCGCTTATTCCCAGGGTCACCCTCCACTAACGGAGGCAGCACCCTACTGTACAGTGCTCCCCTCTTCATGTTTGGACCTTGTCTAACAAAATCATTTTTGTAGGAGTCGAAGTTCCTTTATATATGCATCGAGATGTTTTCTTTCTTAGTTCTGGTCCAAACTGTGAAGTTAGGTAGCTTAGTTATCTGAGCTGGCAAGTCGGACTTATAGCTTCAGGAACCATGTGAATCTTGGGCCAATGTATGGTTGTGCCAGTTATGGACAGATATAGTGAAATCCAAGACTACAGAGAGACCAATTATCTAATAAATATGTGGCTCTACTAAAGGAACTATTTTCACCACCAGTTCAATGGGCAGCTGGGCGCAGTGGGGCGAAAAACCGGCTGGGAAGATTGTTTTTGCCGCTAATTCTGCATAAGATCTGTCGGTGATTACCACCACGGTTATGACTATCAGATCATATGCGTGCTGACTTTTCAGTGAAAACTATTTTCACTGCCAGTTTATCGTCCACTACACCATGCAGTTACAAGAATAATTTTATAGCCAAGTGGGTTAGCATTTTTGCTAATATAGAGGAGAAAAGGGACGAGAGCTTGGTTCTGGCATAAACAACAAGGCATAGGAGCCTATGCATTGGTGGACCCAGATACCAAGTGGATGTGAGGAGTTATGTATAGAAAATATATAACATAGGCAAAAAGTAGTATGTAATTCAAAAACTTTTATAGACAAATATAAGACAATTATCATATAATAACTTCACTCTTACAACTTGATTAATAGCCGAATCCTTGGCGCTATCTGTTGGACATACTCTAAACACACGGCATCCTTCGCTCACGGAAACACACACTGTGGAATTTCCTATGAATAATAAGTATTTCATCACACACCGGCACGCCGGTATGCGCATGTATGGTTTCTTGTGTATTTTGCGACCTAGGCATCATCATCTAGCCGGCCGGAGTTGCAGCAGCAGACGTCGCTTTTAACGTAGCCTCCCCGGTGTCCTTGGTTCCGGCACCAAGTGTCGCAGTCCGGTGAGACGTACGAGAGAGAGTTGCACTGCGGATACTCCGGCGGTAGCGCTGCCGCTGATTCACTTGCATCTGCATGCCCTGCCAAGTTCATGCATCAGGTCAGGCCTATATATATATATATATATATATATATATATATATATATATATATATATATATATATATATATATATATATATATATATATATATATATATATGTGTGTGTGTGTGTGTGTGTGTGTGTGTGTGTGTGTGTGGAGAAAAAGATACCGAGAAGAGACGCTAGCTTTACCTGCACAGAAGAGTCCGAGAGTTACCAGGACAACGAGGACCACCTTGCAGACAAACATGGAATGAAACCTGGGCGCCATCGTCTCTACCTCCGCTCGTTGGTTTAACACAAGCAAAGCTCTGCTCGGACAAATGGCTGATTGTGTGGTGTGATAATGTGATTTTTAGTTTCTGTGGTGCAGTCGTTGTGCTTGCCAGCGTCTATTTATATAGGGATGGCGAGCTAGTCAATGGCGGCAGAAGGATTGGGCTTGTTTGAATCCACCAGCTAAACTTTAGCTGGCTAAATTTAACAGTTGAGGATCCAAACGGTCTAGTTAAAAGACCACCTAAAGTTTAGCTATTTCAACCCAGCTAATTAAGCCAGCTAAAATTTAACAGAGTATTAGCTAGAGGATCAAATACCCCAGCTAAAATTTAGCTAGAAAAACATTTAGCTGACTAAAGTTTAACCTTGAAATTTTAACTAACTATAAACTTTAATTGATTGGATCCAAATAGGCCCATAATCAAGCACATGCAGCACAATGTTCACCGATCACCGTACAAAATTTCAGAAGTGACAACGCGCAACACACCGAATGAGTTAGGGGCAGCGTGGATTTGGATGCATACTGGACCAGTGGACCCAAACACATTAACAGCGTTGTTATTGGGTCTCCTCGTGTAGCACATGGAAAACGTGCTATGGTAGGTGCATTTGCAAAATGGTGACAGTGCAATCAGTGATCCTGCCGGCAGAACAAGATAACGCGAGTGTATATATGCCCATCCTGCTGAACAACTGATGAAAACTTTATCCTTTTTTAATCTAGTAAACTTCATTAGAAGCCTGTGAAGTTTTGGTAGAAATTTTTTTAGGCAATATCAGTCACCTCTACATCCATATATTTGATGACAGTGACCATCAAGTGGGTATTGCATTGTTGCCGTCCAAGCTGACTCCAATGCATCAGTCCAACTAGCTGATGGTACCATGAAAAAAACGTTGAGTAGAATCGAAGTCCAAGCCAGTCATGTGCGCCAGGAAACTACTCTTGCCCAGCTCCTCCAGGCACATAATTTGCAATCTCGAGCTAGATTAAGTCAACATAATAGTGTATATCGAGTGGATAGATGGCCAATAATTTTCCTTTTATTACTCAGATTTAATTTCTGATTTCTGCACAGCCCAATCTCTGTTCTATCCTTAAAGGCATCCGAGTAGTGTATCATAGGATATATAGGAGCATGGCTGATAAGTAATAATTGATTGATTGATTTCCTGTTCTCATGCATGACAAGTAGCTGACTCACCAGAGCACACATATGAAGCATGATCTGCACTCAATAACTAATCATGCATGGTGGTAGGACGAACTGATACTAGGCCACGCTGGGACACACAATGCACATGAGTAAAAGCTATGAGTTTGCTAGCTCTATATAATCTCGTTTGGAACCGAAAATTTATAACTTTGGCATTTGCCATTGAACACTGATGAACCTCTTGATAATAAGTTTATTGCCTCTGACATGTTGGAGAAAAACAATGTATTACAACTACTCCATTGGTTCATTTCTAGATTGTCATAGATTAATCTGCTAGCATTATTTAGCGATCTTGTCATCACTAGCTAGCCGGCCAGTGTTTCAGATTCAGGCGTTGCTTTTGACGCATCCTCCCGCGTGTTCTTCATTCCAGCACTAGTTGTCACAGTCAGCTGAGTTGTACCAATCGTTGTATTCCAGTGAGATGTATGGACCTGAGACAGAGATGCACCGCGGATAGTCCAGTGGTGGCGTACTACTGCTTCACTTGCATTTGCATGCCAAAAACCTACAACTATGATAGCATAGGAGAAGAAATAGATATAGAGAAGACACTTGCTTCATCTGAAGAGGAGGAGAGGAGCGTCATCATGTCTGCCAAGATGACAGCCATGGGATGAAGTCTGAACACCGTCGTCTCTACCTGGTCGTTGCAACACCTGCAATGCTGACACCACTCTAGCTTAGCCCGAATGTTTGATCTCATGGTATGATTGTTGGTACCTGTGGTGCAATCATGCTAGCATGTGTTAATGTATATAGCGATGGCCGATTAGTCTGTGGCGACAACAACAAACTACAGAAGTTAATACAAAATTTCAGAAGAGATAACTAGCTAGTAGTATAACTCATTGGAGGATGAGTTGGTGGTAGTTTCAACATGGACGACTACTAAACCCAAACACATGAAAAACATCATTATTGGGTCACCTCATGTAGCACATGGAGAGCTATGGTATGTTCATTTCTCACATTAAGGTCAATGGCGTTAGTGCAAATCTGTATCCCCGCCAACAAAGCAAGATAACCATGTCACTACTACAAAAACGATTTTAGAAGATAGAGGTTTTAATTTTAGGAGGCGGCATTTAGGAGACAAAATATTTTCGAAGGCACTTAAAAAAATGCGCTCCTTTGAAAATATATTTATGGAGGTGAGCATACAAAGGCGTTTGTCTCTATTAATCATCGGTTTACAGAGACGACCTTATGACGTTCGTCTATGAAAATCACAATTAATTGAAGCGGCCATTATAAGGGTTTATCTCTAAAAAATGATTAATAAAGGCGGGCGTCTTAAGGGACCATTGCAATAAATAGTTGCATCAAAAAATAATTCATAACTTTCACATATGGACATGGATGGAAACAACTTTATACCAAAATTATCCTGAGCGACGGGAAATTAGCCAGCCGGGCATCCGAGGCCTGGCAAGTACGGAGATTCCACAAAGATGAGCTTCCTAGCTATAAAAATGTTTTTTGATCTTTTTGCATTATATACCATAGTTTATTTTTTAGCTTCTTCTCACATGTGTGGCAATGGCAGCTGCCATCATTGTGGCATGGGAGTAGGTGGTTAATAGTTAGTAAAAGTTTGTCCCTTTCTTCTTCACAATTATAACGAAAATACCCTAAAAGTTATAACAAAAAAATTCTAATAAAGGTACGGCTAGATCAGATCTATGATACCTCGAAGATTAAAGGTCGTCTAGCATTTTCTTGTCTCAGTTCCCATTAAAAGGGTCATGTTGACTGGAACAGCATCTATCTCCTTGTTGTCATGGGTAAAATGCCAATAAAAGGTCACGTTGACGGTTAGATTTGCTCAACGGTTGTGTCAGGTACATCATGTGTTCCAACCAGATTGATGCCTGGTTTCATGTCAAGTTTCAGGAAGCTCACACAAATGGTGTTGCACAGCTATTGGTAGCATATTTATCTGGTCCGAGAATACCCAAGGCCATCATGCATAGACATGATTTTCTGTTCTTGACCTGCATATATATAAGACAGCATAGAAGGTCTCCAAACTCAATGGTGTACTAGTGTGGCATATGGGGGTACTATATTTGAGAGTAGAAAATCAAATCAAATATCAGCTCACACTCTAGAGGCATAGTTCATATGGTCTGGTTCAGTTGATACCGCAGACACACTTTCCAAGGTTTGCTTTTTATGATGCTTTTATGACAAAAATTTCCTGACCTGTGTGTTTATATAATGCAAATGTCTATTACATGATAATGTTGCTCTTTCTAAACCACAGTACACAACATTACTAAAATATTATTTGGACCTTTTTGCAGATATTACTTGAGATATTAGAGAGAACTGAAGAAACTGGATTGGCTTGTCCATCATAAAGATCTCTGAGACCATTGGTAATATGATCTGTGACACGTGGTTGGATAGCAGAATCCACCTCCCAGTGATGAATATTGTGGCAAAAGATTTATGAAACAAGGAGACCATTGGCAATATGATCTATGACAGTTGGCTGGATAGTAGAATCCAGCTCCCAGTGCTTAATGTTGAGGGGAAAGATTTGACCCTACTAAGGCAGGTTTCTTGCAGAAGTTGGACAAATAATATGCCATTCAATCTTATCATGTTGACCAAAATTCCTTAGTAGTCACTAGTTGAGTTCACCATGTGTTGTTGAAGAAATTTATGGACACCAATTCCATAGAAGCATTGTATGAAAGAAGCTAAGCAAAGAGACAATGAATAAAGTAGCATGGCATTTGTTAGGAGAATAATAATGTGTATGATATAGGAGTATGATGTAAAAGATATATGAGTGCATAGAATGGATAATTGCCAAAATATATGTAATTTAAAATTTTGTTTGTCGTTTTGTGCAATGAGATGACCAAATATCAGCATGCACTTCAATTTTTCTTTGCCATAATGACTACAAATTGAGTGAGATGAGCTGTAAAAATATTTGATGGATCAGAGAAGGGGAGAATGAGAATTTTTTAAAGCCGGTTACTTAATTATTGTGTTCGATGGTAGTCATAGCATGAGTGATGATAAAATAATTAGTGAGTTTCAATATGATAATGTTTGATCTTGTGAACTGTGCAGTAGGAAACAGAAAATAAGTTTGGCCAGTGATGAAGATAAAAAATCATTGCACATTCCTGATTTTTTTTAGTATAAACCCACTGCCAGCAGTTTGTGGCCTGAACTTAATTTCAAGCGAAAAATCACAGTTATAAAGTATGTGTAAATACCAAGTAACAGATCACTTAATAAGTATACAGCTGGGCTAGGAGGCGAAGGTGAAAGTAGAAACAGCAAATAAAGACTTAGTCGGGAAACAAATTACTCGACCAGATAATTGATTTTGGCACCTATGAATCCAAAGAAGCAAGTCCTCCTACAACATGTGCCTTTGTCTTTTGGTCATGTCTGAAGATTTTTGAATTTTTATACTTCTAGATGCTCCAATTGATAAACTTTTGGGTGGTGTACAATTAATGAATCTAACTGCCAGCATCAGTGTCGCGGTCTGGGTGCTGCAGCGTTCTTCGGGATATTTGAGAATTGATGGGTCAGAATGGTGCTCCCTCTCATGACACGGCAGCAGGATTGAGGTTTAGGAGAATTTATTGTTTAGTGGGTACAAACTAGTATATCAAGGTCTGCAGAAAGCCATGAGCTAAAATAAACCCTTATAAACTAGACCAATTCTATTCTTCTTAATTGAAAGGCAGAGCTCCTGCCATTACGTTTCAAAAAAAAAAATGGAGCCGATAAGAATATTTGACTACTTTTCTGCAACGAGTATCTTGGACTACATGACTTCATCCAAGGCTGCCATACAACGAATCGTGGCATACAAGGGATCCAAAATCTAAACTGATGACTCTAAAGGGAAGTCATATTTTTAGACACCATGTAAGGGATGATTATAGTTTCTTATGACATTTGAAGGAATTTACTCTCTTTTTTTCGAGGACAAAATGATTATACCAGTAAATAAATGGAATTTTGGTGCATGTTGGGACATTGCATTCACATCGTCGTCTGAGATATACTCTAGGAAATCAACCAATGTTTTTAGTCTTTTAATTTTACACATATGTATACCTCTCATAAGTTTCATTGGTACATGTGTTACACATGATTGTTGGTATCCAAAAATTCAACATGAACTATGAGCTTTTTTATATGTGCAAGTGCCATGTGGACGATTTGGAAGACCCAAAATGATGTGGTGTTCAACAAGAAGCTGCTGTCTTCACCACAGGCGATCATTTACAAGACGTTGATGCTAGTGATCAAGACCTATTGCCCGCTGTTAAAGCCAAAGCTGATGCCCATGGTGGAAGACATGATCTCTCTGCTCTCGGCGAGTGCTTGTTAGACAGTTCTTTGTTGTCTGAAGTGATGGTAGTTTTGTGCCCTGATCAGTGGAGGTGTTTGGGTGTAAGCTGTTCTTAGGTGTCTTGTAAGCTTTGCCCGGTGAACTTTAAATAAGGAGATCGTAAGTGAAGTCTTGGTGCCAGTTCAGAATGGCAGGTATGCCTTCAGAGGAGATGTAGGGTAGCCTGGACAATGTCCTTGTGTTTTCTCTTAATGTTGATTTTCTTGTTGGTTGAATGTTTTTGAGGTCTGGCTAGGGTCGATATGTGCTTAGAGTTAAGTTCTGAACCTTACACTGTAAAGCTAGCTGATAACCCCAGCCATGACTTTCATCTAAAAATACATTCGACAGGAGTGCACGAGCCAAAAAAAATAACTTTGTGTCAAGCTGGCCGGCCAAAAAAATTTGGTTTTTTTGGGTCTAGTATCAACTTTCACACTTCGTTTCATGTTAAGTTGCACGAAAGGTCACACAAATGAACTGCCCACCATGAAGATTGCATTGCATCCCCTGAACAGACCAAACCAATCTGCCGTGTCTCTCTTGTGCTACATGCATATAAGACCACAGAAAGGTCTTTCGACGTTTCTACTAGTGTGAGATATAACAAACTCGATCTGTGAATATGTTAGCCCTATTGGATCGTTTGAGATATTGTTAGAGGAAATAGTTTCAAATATTTTTAGATCACAAGTGCGTGAAGCTAGCATGTGCATGATGCATATCAGTGTGAGCGTTTCCAAGCCTCCAAGCTGATTATTAGCGATGCCTAGCATCTGCTTACCATCACATCTAACAGGAAACAGACAAAGCATTGCTTGAGACATTAGAGAAAACTGAAGCATGAGAGAGCCCTCGTGCACAAAACTCCAGGAATAACAAGAGTGTGATGGCCAGGCGAGGATTTTGCTCTCGAGGATGGCAGCCGCCGTGGAGAGCCTCCATCAGATCAAGGTGGAGGCCGTCGATCTAGAGAACATACCCATGCAGGAAATGTTCGACACAGAGATGCAGTAACCAGGGCCTCACTTGCATCAGGTCAGGCCTATATATATATATATATATATCCTTTCTATATATGTATCACTATATGTGGAGAAAAAGATACCGAGAAGACGCTAGCTTTACCTGCACAGAAGAGTCCGAGAGTTACCAGGACAACTAGGACCACCTTGCAGACAAACATGGAATGAAACCTGGGCGCCATCGTCTCTACCTCCGTTCGTTGGTTTAACACAAGCAAAGCTCTGATCGGACAAATGGCTGATTGTGTGGTGTGATATTGTGATTGTTAGTTTCTGTGGTGCAGTCGTTGTGCTTGCCAGCGTCTATTTATATAGCGATGGCGAGCTAGTCAATGACGGTAGAGGGATATGGCCTGTTTGGATCCACCAGCTAAACTTTAGCTGGCTAAATTTAACTGCTGGGAATCCAAACGGTCCAGTTAAAAGACCAGCTAAAGTTTAGCTGTTTCAACCCAGCTAATATTTAGCAGAGTCTATTAGCTGGAGGATCAAATACTCCAACTAAAATTTAGCTAGGAAAACATTTAGCGGGCTAAAGTTTAACTTTGAAATTTAGCTAGCTGTAAACTTTAATTGGGTGGATCCAAATAGGCCCATAATCAAGCACATGCAGCACAATGTTCACCTATCACCGTACCAGTGGACCCAAACACATTAAAAGCGTTGTTATTGTGTCTCCTCGTGTAGCACATGGAAAGCGTTGTTATTGGGTCTCCTCGTGTATATATTCCCATCCTGCTGAACAACTGATGAAAACTTTATCCTTTTTTAATCTAGTAAACTTCATTAGAAGCCTGTGAAGTTTTGGTAGAAATTTTTTAGGCAATATCAGTCACCTCTACATCCATATATTTGATACCAGTGACCATCAAGCGGGTATTGCATCAGTCCAGTTGCGCCAGGAAACTCCGCTGCTCAGCTCCTACAGACACATAATTTGCAATCTCGAACTAGATTAAATCAACATCATTATAACACAGTGTATATCGAGTGGATTGATGGCCAATAGTTTTCCTTTTTCTCAGATTTAATTTCTAATTTCTACACAGCCCAATCTCTGTTCTATCCTAAAAGGCATCCGAGTAGTGTGTCATAGGATAGGAGCATGGATTCTTCCTCTAAGTAAGTGTTCGTGATTCTTATGGTGGTGAGTCTTTTTGGTTATTTAAGCTCTATTCTTATTTGCTTGTGGTTTCATCGTCCTACTATCTAATGCTCTAGTAGAGGTGTAACATCCTAGATATTAAAAAGCAATTAAAATCTTAATCATGATAATCATCAAGCATTGTGCCACTTATGCATTATCATTAAGTATTAAGGCATAAATGCATTCCATGATTCAACTTTAGCATAACCATGTTGCATATGCCATGCTTTATAAATTTCATGAAAAAATGTCAATATTGGTAATTAAGAAACTTTGCGAATTCATATAGAAGAATTTGCTAAAGTAATTAAAATTTTTGTTGAAATAAGTTTTATGGACCAAAGTGTGCTCTTTTATGTCAAATCAAAAAGTAATGATGTTTCTCAAGAAAACATGTTGAATTGGAGCTCCAAAATTGGATTAATGCTAGTGGCCACACTTAATCATCTTTGGTCAAGTCCCTGAAAACTAGTTAATGAATTCAATTTTGGAAAACTTAATAAATCAATTTTTATAAATAAAAGTGGTCCAGTTTTTTGTTCTGTTGATTGGTATGACATTTGTGTTAACCAACTGTGCTATTGGTTGATTTGCTTGATCAGTGTTTAGTCCTACTAAATTACCCAAGTTGTTAATTAACTAGATTTCAAAATCCCAATTTGCAAATTCTCCTTTCTATCCACAATTCAAAATTTTCAAATCTAGCTCGAATTTGGGGATGATCCTTAAAACAAAGATGGAGATCAGATCAAATAGAGCAACTTTTATTTTTGGAGATTTTCAAGTTGCTACATGAATTTGGGAGAAATTGGAAGAAAAAGAGAAAAAGAGGGTCACTGGTATAGTGCTGCCGCGAGCTGCTCCTCTGTCTGCCTGCCGTGTCACCGCCGTGAGCGATTTGGCCACGCCTTCGTGGCGTTTCCGTATGTGGGCACGTAGGCAGGTGCGTGGTGAGCTCGTGAAGGCGCTGGTGAAGTCGTGGTGTCGCCCTTGCCTATAAAACGCCGACGCTAGCTGCCGTATCTCCTTTTCCCTCTCTCTCGTTGCCGCCCTTGCTCCACCACCCACTCCACCTCGCAGTTAGCTCCGCCTAGTCCTTGCGCTCCCCCATGACGCCGTCGCCATAGCCCACTCGGTCGGAATTGGCCGCGCGCGCCATTCCCGTCGCGGCGGTCCGCCATGGTCGCTGCCACCGGTGCAGCTGCCCGCGCAGCCACGCCTCCTCGGGTCATCGCGGGGCAAACCATGGCTAGCGGCAGGTGCGCACAGGCCCGAGCATGCCCCAGCACCTCTCCCTCGCCGCCAACGAGCATCAACCGGCCGGAAATCACGCCTTCTCCGGCGTCCTCTGTTTCCAGTTCACGTGAAGGACCCCGTGCTGCGATAAGAAGAAAGGGGAGGGCCTAAGTGTGAACTCTGTGACTCAGATGAATAGTGCTATGTCTGGTTTTTCTTTTTCTTTTTGTAATTTCAGCTAAAACTTATGAATTTCATAACTAATTTTAGAAGTGTGATAAAATCATGATTTTTTTGTGTAGACTCTTCAAGATGTACTCTATGAAGAAAAAATATGGAACCATGAAAATCAATAGGTTTTAGATGTTTAAAAATTAGCTCTTTTAATTAAGAAATGCTTGTTCCATGATTTTTGAAGGCTAAAATAAATATCCTTTAGTTGTGAAAATTTTTGTGTAACTATTTTATGCTAGTATAAACCTTCACAAAAAGTTTGGATTAATTTGATGATGTTAAATTATATCCTTAATTCTATGCTTTCATTATTAGTTAATAAATATTAAAATGATTAGCATAAATCATGAAATGATTTGGGTAAATTTTTGGAGTTGATTGTGGACCTTGGAACACAATTAACTCTGCTGTTCCTTGGCACTTGGTTGCTTTTTAGTTAATTAAGCCTTTCTTTGGAAAATGCTTGTATATAATCTTGATTGTCTCTTGGATGCAACCTCTTGGGTAAAATAGTTAAGCTATATATGTGTTTCCATGTTAAGGTTTTGTTAATCGATGATTATTATAATTTTTTTGTGATCACGACTAGTTAACTAATATTGTTATGTTATCATCCATGCACTTTCCTGCATCATGTCATACATTCCATCGTGCTAAAGCATGCATCATTTATTTACGTGTAGTGCATACGTGAGTGAAAAGATTCGCGTTGACCAATCTTCAAATGAGTGTCATCATTCAATGGTGCTCGTGTTGATCAAGTGTTGGAGAAGTTTCATCCATCCATGGTGTTGGTGCCAAGTCTAACTTCTATGGAATTAACCTTCTCTGCAACGCAGGCAAGCCCCGAAGCATAAACCCTTCGCTAGTATTTAAAAATCTTTATTACACTTTAAGTCTTGTGAGATGTGCATTAAGTAATTAGGAGTTGGTTGAATACCGTTGCTGCATGATTACCTTGATAATCAGGTATCCTTAGTTGTATCCTGCTAGTATGAATAGGTTGATATCTCTAAATATTTAGTAATGCTTAGACTTCGTTAGAAGTCGAATGATGGTTTCATCGTTCGCGAGAAGCAGGTTTACATTGCTCTTCTCGGCTCTGCCGATGGATCTTGAGAATACCATGATAATGTTAATGTTTAAATCGAGACCGGGCGGGTGGCTTGCACCGTGAAATGAGTTGGTGTAGTGCTCCGCCTGTGTCGATTAAGGACCATTTGTTGTAGGCCTGTGTGTGGTTGAGACCTTGCAGTACTGACCACATACTCCGGTAAGCTTAAGACCTCGACTATTCCATTATGAGAAAGGACAACTGCACACTGGGAGTGGAGAGATGGCGAGATCTTATTGCTATCTCTCAAAAGTTTTGTTGCAGAGAAGAGGCATGTGGCTATACAAAAGTTATTCATGAAAATAAAGAAAAAGTATTAAAAAAATGGACAAGTGTCTGAGATATCTAAAACAATGGGTACTTTGATGGTCGCCTGAAAAGAAGATAGATGAATAAGATAGCCCATGTTTTTCTTGCAAAGTTGTTTTCAAATTTTGAAAGAGAGATATGTTTTCAAGGAGCAAAGTAGAATTAAGTTAGCCACCATAATATCCCTCATACATCCACACACATGCACATCTTGATTTGATTGTATGACTCAGCACTCTTTGGATCCAAGGTTTGAATTTACAATATATGTATTGCAAGTATGCTCTTTCATGTTTTCTCCCTACCTATAAACTCCATTATAAGCTTTAGTTGTAGGAAGAGAAAGGCATAGCAACACTATTGCCTTGGTGAGGATCTATAAATACCACATATATTGAGAGACTTGAGAGTGTCATACAATAGAAGCTCTAAGTTTTATTTTGAAAACTTACAAAAACTCCAGAATAATGGTTGAGCAAAAAATTTGAGACATAGTGCTTGACTTAATTGTTCTATCTTTCAATTGCTCAAGACCCAAGTGAAGGCTAAGAAACCCCATGGTTGAAGGTAATATGGGTAAGTTTGAAAGTCATATCAGTTTATTCTAATCTGGAGGAGAATTTTTGTTTGAATACATGTGTACTTTTGAGGCATGAAAGCATTGTAGCAACTCCTGATCCAAATTTGCTGAGTTTAGCTTTGCTATGGGACTAGCAAAGGTTAAGCTTGGGGGAGCTTGTTGACGGTAGTTAACAACCCTCATAAACCGTCAACATAACTTGAATAAATGCTTGAAATGGATCACTAATAGAAACTTAGGGGTTTAAATTGATAATTTCTACAAGTTTTGGTGAATCTGTATTTTCAGCAGGGTTATTCCAGAAAACTAGAAAGGGGGATCAAAACGTCAAAAGGAACTAAACTTAACCGCGACGATAACTACTCCAGAAGGTTCCAGAGGACACCACACCGTGGCAGACCTCGAGGGGCTGGCAGGTGGGGCCGGCCGGCCCTACCCCTATGCCGCCCAGTCTACCAGGTAGACCCCCCCTGTCAGCTTCCAGAATATTCCTCCACCACCTCCTAGGATTGCATCCACGCCATCCTTCAAGTCGGTTTGATCCAAGGTCTCACGTTCAACCCCCAGGGCTATATAAGCAGACCCCAACCCACCTAAGGCATCAAGTCATTTGGAGAAGACAGAAACCCTAATATCCTCAGAGCTCCTCTAATTTCTAGGACATTAGCTAGTTAGGCTAGGTCTAGAGGGAGACAAGAAGATCTTCGCTTGGATTCCCGATCGTGTCAATAGCTTAGTTCGGTATAATTCTTGTACCCCTCTGTTGTTGTATCTCCATTATTTTTATATGCTTTGGTACAATTGTTATGACAATATAGTATTCATCTTATTCATGTTCAAGGTTGCAATGTTCATCGTCTACTTTGATTATATGTTTAGTATAGTTAGTTTATCATTGTGTTTATGCATAAGTTCATATAGCATTCACCCCAATGTACACAGGGTGGGTGGTAGAGACCATGTAAGCGTGATGCTTATATGCTATTTATCTGTGAATACACTCTATATTCTGGGTCATGTGGTAGATCACAGGTGTGACACTACCATTGAGTCATTTGTAGTCCACCCCCCGAGTATAGGTTGAGGAAGTAGGGCCCCGTTACGAAGGAAGGGAAAGCTCTGTTCTCAAACTTCCCTAAGCAATGCCCCTTATGCATAGATAGAATGGTGATTTTAGCAATGATTACTAAGTATAATTGCACTAATCAACGTATGCTTTGACTTGTAATTAAGAATGACTTAGGAATTATTCCTCTAATATTCTAACTTGACCATGCTATTGCCATAGATAGGAGTGCTCTGAGTGATTTACTTATTATAATGCTTGATCAATGCTTATCATAAACATCTTATCTCGTGACTTACCACTGTTATGAGTAGAGTGATTGGTTGTGGTTTATTTCTCTATCAATGTTATAAGTTATAAATACATGTCCAATGCTACACTTTCCCTATGGTAAAATATAAATATGATACCTGGTATAATCTCGGGCGAAGTGCTACAATGGTATAATTATCTGTTCGCTTGTAGAATCCTTTCCATTCATATCTTTATATTCTTTCTAGTCACATAAAATGATAAACATCAACTTAGTATTATTCTTGTAGTAATGCTAGATAGTACCAACAAATATTTTTGGCACCATCACTGGGGATGACAACCTAGTTTAGTAATAATAGAGGTGTAGGTAATTAAAAGGTGACTACTAAAACAAGTGATGAGTTAATAAATACCAACAAGCATTTCCTACCTATCGTCTAGATACGCCTATCTTGGATGTTCTCGGCCTGACTTGGTCTTCACGTTGATTGACTGCCTCGGCCCTCGTGGTCGTATATATAGGCGGTGCGGCTACCCCTGGCCCATATATATCCGATAGTAGCCCCCGTAGGACTTAATGACGAGCTAGTAGATAGCTTAGCCTTTGGGTGTTGCAGGATCGCTATAACCTCTAAGTACTGTGAGTACTAGTGAGCTTCTTCTCGGGTACCAAGATTTTGAGCAGCGCAACATAATGCCCTCAAGTGTTGAAAGGCTGGTGCTCGGGTGCCGAGAACCTCTCTCGGGTACCGAGGTCTTTCCTCGGGTGCCGAGAAACTTATTTGGGTGGTAACACCGTGTACCTAGAAGCATGGCTACAGGGACGTTATTAACGCCTTGATCGGGTGGTGACACCGCTTATCTGGAAGCGTGGTTGCTAGGGCGTTGTTAATGCCTTGATCGGGTGCTGACACCGCTTATCTAGAAGCGTGGCTTCCAGGGCGTTGTTAACGCCTTGATCGGGTTGTGGCACCACTTATCTAGAAGTGTGGCTTCCAGGGTGTTGTTAACGCCTTGATCGGGTGGTGACACCGCTTTTGTCGAAAACTTGGTTCCTGATATGTTTGGATATGCCGTGTAGGCTTCAGTTGTTGCGCATCATTGAGTCCTACTCACAGAATGGATTGGTAGGACAGGGTTGTTCATATCGCTTCAATTTTCTCATGCAACAATGTTTTAAATCGACTGATTTCGAGATGACCCGATTCGGGTTGATGTTTGTCAAATGCCAAGTGCTTCACGTTTTTCTTCGGAGCATGCTAAGCAGCGAGGCCTCGAATTTTCGTGGGCATCTTAGCGGAAAGTGCAAGGCAAAGTCTCATAGCCTAGAGGCCTAGATAGCAGTGTCCCGGGTCAGGAACCACCGCGTGCAAATAACGAACATGTGAGCAACTGTCGAAAGTTGCTATGTTACTCTTTGAACTGATAGCGGGTAGAACAAGTGAGTGTCCGCGTCCAAATGAATAGCGGCGACAGGACCAAGACTGACCATCATGGGTGTTGGCGGTCGTTATTGACCATATTTGACCGCCAAAAGGGGAGAAACTAGCACGATTACACACATATGTTATTCATATTAACTGGCCATTTCCACATGTCTTGGAGAAAAAGTGCCTTGCAGGGTACTTAGATCAAAAACGTGGAAATGGAGGTCAAAAGTGCGCAACCGAGGAAAGCGTAAAGCAAATCAAGCAAAGAAATGAAGAAAAGGCCCTTTTACCTAGAGATTCTGGGCCTCAAGCACACGTGGATGCAGCCTAGGCCCAACCAGCAGCCTGCCAGCCAAAGGCGGTTGGAGGAAGGCACCAACCAGGGGCAGCCGCACCCCTGTTGCCGCGCCTCAGGCCCACCTCGCGTGTGGCGGTGCAATGATGGCTGAGGAGGGCGGTTTGGGGTGATTCCCCTGAAACCGCCATTAGCTTAGTATCTAAAGAGGAGGAGAGCTCTCACACCACACAGACCTCACTCAAGAAGCCTCTCTCCCTCTTATTTGTACTTTTACACTTTTAGTAGTACTTTTGGAGCTAGGCAAGACTCTTGTGAAGAGCTTGGACATCTTGACAATTCTTGGTATGAGAAATATATTTGATTCCAATATGTTCTGGCTCTCATTTTATCAAAGTAATTATGCTATAGAACTAGAGAAAAGTTCTTATGTTATATTAACATCTTAAAAGAGAAAAAATAGTATACCAAAACACTTAACGATGGATGTCCATGTCTGTTAATTGAGGTATTGGAGAAAACCAAAAACCATTTAATGTTTTAAATCTAAAACATTCAATAGAATATGTTTCAATGTTGCTTCCATAACCACCAAGTGACTTTTAGTATGACAAGGTATCGATGAGCCTCATCATACACAGAGAGAATATAATGTGATTAATATCTTGTTTGTCATCTCTCCTAGGTTATGATGAAGTTTTTTGTAAATTGATTTTTGTTGTTGTAGTGGCCGAATTTAATTAGTCAGTCATGATGAAATCAACATTTATCTTTTCATGATTGCTCAGTGAGTATTCATCTTCTCCTGACTGCCCAACCACTATTTCATACAAAGAGTGTAGCTTTTAAATTTTAATGACAACAAAGAACACTAAGAGAAATGTAGAGTTGTGTCTTGTTCAACTTCGTTTTGTAGGTCTCTGTGCGCTATGTCAGTTAATGAGATGTACGAGTAGAAGTTTTCTGCAAAAGCAGATTTGATCAATTGTTTAATTCATATATGATATAATTTGATTTTCTAAAGTGAAAACAAATGGAGCTTTCACTTCCTCGTCGGTCACTGACTACAGATTCAGAACATTGGAGCTTGGTCACATCCACTATCAATGGGGAGAGAGAAAAGCATGGATAGACATTGATTAATTGTTGATGGCCTGATGCCACATCGAGGGGAAGTACTTGGATGCGTGAATGGTTGCGAATGTGTATTGCAGATGCTGAATGGGTAGGAAAAGACGCCAAGGATCGAGCGGGTTTCAAAGTAGGTGACGCACCACAACCCCACCACCATAGTGCCATCACAGTCAGCATTGGCTGAATTGTCTGTTTATATGCCATTGTAGCAATCAAAGGTGCAACCTAAAACCTAAAATCTAGATTCTTAGCCAAATCTAAAGAGAGGATCTAGCACAAGATGTTAACAAGCACTAGGATCTTAAGGGTTTGTTTGGTTAGAGCTCCGCTCCTGGATTCATACTTCTAGTCTCCTTGATTCTTTGATGCAGTGATTCTGGTGGGGGACCAAGGTGGAGATTAGGTGAGAATTGATTCTACAGCGATTCTGGTTGATTGAAAAGGGTGTAGTGAGAAGCGGTTTTTTTATCTCTAAGCTCTCAGTGTAAATGGAGAAGTGATTCTGTGCAGAGAGCATTAGCACAGGTTGATGGACCAATTTATATAAATAAATGAATATGACACTTTTTTTTTGTAAAATTGTTGTTTCATGTTTTTTCCATCTATATTTCTCATATTTTGTCATTTACTCTAATGCTTGAAAATAATAACAACCATTCATTTAGCAAGACCTAATGGTTAAAAATTAGGAGAAATAACGGTGCTCTTATATAAGAACAAAATAATAATAAAAGGACGTTTCCAGCTATTTCAAATACTAGTTGGGGTTGGGGGAAAGTCCTACTTGCTCTGTTCCAAATTATAAGATATTTCCTCTTTTCTAGATACATTGATTTTTACTATGTATCTAGGAATTTTCTATATCTAAGTTCATAGCCAAAGTTATGTATCTAGAGAAGTCAAAACATCTTATACTTGGAATGGAGGGAGTACCATTCATTTAGATTACAAATTTGGTGATCTAAGTCTGTGAAATGTTGATTCATGAGTTTTGCAACCTTTCTCCTCTTCTCTCTTTTATTTTTAAGTGAATTGCTCAATAGGCATTGTCCCTTTTTCATTGAAGAGTTTATTGTGTGTACCCGAGACTAGTGCACCCTTTACTTTGTGCAACAGTAGTTAGCGATTCAGCACATGAGCCCTTCTGCATCCTTTGCTCCATGCATGATCAAGTCCAGGGCTTCCCTCCCTTGGCCATTTTAGTTAAGCCATACCAAGCTTCCAATGATGAATGCACTGCATCTAGGAAGAGTCTTACTGTAGGACTAGCCTGACTGTATGGCGGTGTCCTGAATTGGACAGTTTGCTATATAACAAGGAGCCAAGGACACATGTAAATTTCTTCATTTATTTGTGACAAATTTTGATATACATCACTCTAAATAGTTGTGGCTGTGGAAGTACCACTATATATATTTATAACTTAAGAATGTGACTCTAGTATTATCGTAAAATGTTGTTTCATGTTTTTTTTTTTCTCATATTTCTCCTCTATTTTCCAATTATTATCAAAGGAATTGCTCAAAATATACTTGCCCGTTTTCATTGAAGAGCAGGAGGTAAAAGAAAATTTGTGGTTTCAGTATTTGTGTGCCCGAGTCTAATATACCCTTCACTTTTACCAACAGTGATCCACAATTTATATTATGAGCCTCGCTGCATCCTCTGCTCACGGGTTAGGTGTTGGTGAGCTATTGTGACTGAACATGTGAAATAAATGCCAGACGGTTGCAATTCATGGGTTAGTTGGAACTGAAACAAACCTATGAATTACCACTCCCTCTGCTCATAACCGTATTCCGGCCACTGGCAGACGTATAACAACCAGCCCAGAGTAGACTCCTCATCAGAACTCTGTTTGCACACAATCAATGATCTGCTAGGGCGAATTCATGTGAAATAGATGAGCTTGTGTGTACCTCTTCTCTATATATCTACCTCATGCTGCTGCTCGAGGTAACTGGTTTACTGCTAAAGGGGCAAAGTTCATACCATGATGAGAGATCACATTTCTGGCTGAGATATTAGAGGAGACCAAACTAGCTACTGCAATTCTCTTAGCTTCGACTGATAGAAGTAAGGATGCAAAATGTACTCTGGGCGTGCATTGAATTGCACTAGGGGTAAAAATTCAATCTTTTGCATGATCCTATCTGTCTAGTCGCGCGCCTGGCTGGCTGTGGTTGTGAGGGCTGAGGCCACGACTATGGGAAGCCGTGAAGTCAAAGATTTAAAAACTAGGAGAAATTTAGGGTGCTCTTATATAACTGAAAAATGCAATAGAGTTTCCAACTGTTTCAAAACACAAAAGTTGGGGAAAAGTACTACCATTCATTTAGATCACAAATATGGCGGTCTAAGTTTGTGACATGTTGTTTCATGAGTTTTTCAATCTTTCTCCTCTTCTCTAATTTATTTTTAAGTGAATTGTTCAATAGGCACACTGTCCTTTTTCATTGAGTTTATTTTTGTACCTGAGTCTAGTGCATCCTTCATTGCATACAACAGTGGTCGGCGATCCAGCGCATGAGCTTTGCTGCATCCTCTGCTCCGTGGTCAGGTCTAGGGCTTCCCTCCCTTGGCCATAGTAATTAAGCGACACCAAGCTCCAATGATGAATGCACTGCAGCTCAGAAGAGTTGCACTGCTAGGTGGCCTCACTGTACGTTAGTGACCTGAATTAGAAAGGTTTCTATCCTAGTCGAGGATATCATGGTAAATTTGCTAATTTATTTGTGACGAAAAAATACATCAGTCCAATAGTTGTGTCTGGGAAAGTACTGTTATTTATTTATCTTAAGAATATGGCTTTTGTTTCAGGGTTTTGCCCATATTTCTCCAATATTATCAATTATTATCAAAGGAATTAGTCAAAATGTCCATGCCCATTTTCATTGAAGAGCAGGAGGTAAAAGATTTTTTTTGTTTGTATGTATCTGTGTGCGCGTGTCTAATATACCCTTTATTTCACTTTTAGAAATAGTGACTGACAATTTATAATACGATCTTCGCTGCATCCTCTGCTCATGGGTTAGGTGTTGGTGAGCTATTGTGACTGAACATGCGAAATAAATGTACACGGATGCAATTCATGGGTTAGTTGGAACTCAAACCTGTGAATTACCACTCCCTCTGGTCATGACCGTATTCCGGCCACTGGCAGCCAGTAAGCACACCACTGAAGATGTCAGTGGAACTCAAATCTATGTATTATTACTACTCCTCATCAGAACTCTATTTGGGACAATCATTGATCCCATTCACATGAACACACCATGCCACTGTGGTGATCTGCTAGGGAGAATTCATGTGAAATAGTTGAGCTGCATGTACCCTTCACCTTTATATATCTATTTCATGCTGCAGCTTAAGGTTACTACTAGAGAGGTAAAAGTTTACCATGACGCTTTGAGAGATCGCATTTCGGGTTGAGAAATTAGAGGAGACCAAAGTGGCTACAGCGGTTCTCTGAGCTTCGATAAAAGCAAAGATGCAAAGTGTACTCCAGGTGTGCACTAAATTGCACCATGAGATAAAAAGTCAATCTCTTGCATCATCCTATCTATCTATTGGGGTCTATATGACTCTGGGCATGAGGTTTGAGGGTATGGCTGGGGAAAGCCAGCAAGGCAGTTGTGCGCCTAGCAACAGGAGGCCAGTGGCCAGCTACCTGAGCTCCAATCAGCTCGATCCGGGAGGTAGCAGCCAACACCTAACGACACTGAGGGTTCAAGGCAGGAGTAGCGCCGCACAGATTCGTAGGTGGTCAGATTGTTTGTAACAAGCACCATTCCACTAATTGTGAATTAAATTTCTAAGTAAATTTGAAATTTATCCTGTTGTTTTAAGATTTTTTAACTTTTTAGTTTTAGGTGTTGCCACTTTGACATGCTAAACAACTGATACTTTTATATGTTATAAGCAATTTCAAGTTATGCCCAGTTCTATGAATATTGTGCTTATGTGAAATACTTATTATATATATTATATAGTTATTGTTAGGTGGTATTATACATTCTAAATATTGGTCTTTAGGCTGCCAATTTTTAACAACCCTTGACATATACAATCTCAAAGCACCCTAGTCCCACCCCTGTTTGCTTGCACTACAAGAAGTTTGTGGTTTTTTGACATTCTGTTTATGTCAAAATATATGGAATTAATGTCACAACTTAAGATTTATGACATTTAGTTGACGAAAATCCAAACGTCAAAAAACCACGTTGTGACGGTGGTTTTTTGACGTTTGGATTTTCGTCAACTAAATGTCATAAATCTTAAGTTGTGACATTAATTCCATATATTTTGACATAAACAGAATGTCAAAAAACCACAAACTTCTTGTAGTGTTGGTTAGCACAAGAATGGCCACTACATCTTAGCCTTGAAGATGTGCAGGCACAAAGGATATTCATGAAGACTATGGACTTTAGGGTGAATGTAAGCTTGGTGCTTAGAGACATTTGTTGTAGAGTGCATTAGGAATTAGTTTTCCTTTGGCCATACTATTAAGTGGATCCAAGGCATGCATCTTAAGGGAGTTCAAGTCAGTATTTGGTATACACACATAGGGCTTACTATCATTCAAGGTTGAAGGCATAAGTGGTCCTATTGGATAGGTTCTAAGTCAAGGATCTCAAAGCGGTTGATTTCATCGACACCAGTCTTAAAATAGGCTTTGAAAATGCAACAGAATATGCATCACAAGATATGGGTGATGCCTAGCGGATCATCCAGTGGCACAACCCAGTGCAGACTTAGCCCAAATAACTAAGTTGTCACCATATGATTCAGTATGCCTTTATGGCACCCAGAAAATCATCTAGTAAGGCTTTTCCTTGGCTATTAACAAGCAGCCGTCCCAGCGATGTGCACCGTACGATCAGGAGGAGATTGTGTGACTTCCTAGCAAATCATTCGGTGGGGCAAGCTTGACTTTGTGACATGGGCAAGTCTTGGTACTACACTATATGATTTTGTGGTGTTGGTGAATGTTGTCTGTGTATCATGAATAGCAAATCTGAGGTGTAGCACAAGGGACATAGATTTATATTGGTTCAAATACAGTGTTAAAAGAGCTTCCTTCCTTGTTGTGCGCCATGTGCTGAATCCAGGGGTGCTCATGTTTAATGGCTAGTTCATATTCTTATGCTAATTAGGGGTACCCTACACCTCCTTATATAGTCTTGAGATAGGGTTTATAATGGAAAGGCCTGATTGGCTAGGTTAGTTTCCTAGTTTGTTGCAAGAAAATCAAGTCAGATATTTACATATGGAACCAACTTCTAGGTATATCATGTGATGCCTTGTTTATCAAGTAGATTAGGTATCCTCATCTAGTTGGGCCTCCCGAGTAGTCCAATTGGGCCACCCTCATGGTTGGGTAATTTTCCTAAAGGTGAGGATACCCAGAGCCCATGTAGTTGATAGTAGCACCTAAGGCCTTCATAAGGAGCTTTTTAGTCTTCCCTATTGTGCAGATTTTGCCTTATCGCCTTGTATGAAGGTCCACCTACCCACAGTCATGAAGGGCTCATTGAAAGTGGAAGTAATGGGCCCCAAAAAATCCAAGTGGCTCATCTTCTTTGTGGATGCCTATTGGATCAAAAACCTTAGTAATGAAGGTTCCTAAGCCATTGGATCCACCTACCACCTGGTCACGACATATAAATAGGTAGCTAGTCGGAGTGTGCTTGTAACAAGTTTTCTTCTAGAGGCATCCTAAGCTGAGTGCTGGTACTGGTAGGATACCCTATCCAAGTGCTTCGCCAAGGATTTTGCTCCCAAATCTTTGAAGAGAGCTTACTAGATCTAGGAGAAAGATTTGAGCATGAGCCTTTTAGACCCCTCTGGTGTAGCATTGATTGCATGCTTGAGGTACCAAAAGAATGCTTGTGGAGTAGGGACGCTAGGAAGCTCTAGAAATGTTGCATGTAGTTCCTATATGGCTGTATCTCCGTTGTTGCATGGGTTGCCTTCTTGGATATGGGGTGGGCCAAGATTTGTTGGTGGCTTTGGTCCACTTGATTCCTCAAGTGCCTGAGTCCCTTCCATGGAGCAGATCAAAGGAGGAGCTCATTGGTAGAGACTAGAAGAAACTTGTGTCATGCCTCCCGAGTTCTGCACCCCCTTGATTTCTTGCTAGGATTTGCTGAGCCATGGAGGATGTGGTGTGCACTCATGGTATCTAGAGGCATGTATAAGTGAAGTCTCTTGCCTAACTCGCCTCCAACATGGAGAGGCTAGAGCCACCATCTATAGGAGTAGTTGCAGGTTCACTGAGTCTTAGGTAAGCTAGAAGTTCTTTGTTATTGTATACGTGTTGGTCCATGAAGATCTTTGTTATTGTTTATATTGCTACCAATGTAGATGAGTCGAATGATACGTTGCTCTTAGGAGCAACAATGCCATGCTCATCGAGCTAGTAATGGGATGGATGAGTAGTGTCTGAGTATCCTATATATGTTAGGTACTTGACAATAGAGTCCCAGTTGAGGGCACGCCATAAACTCCTAGTTAGATCACAAGCAACATATTAGTCTTAGTTGATCGAAAGCCATCCAAATTACACATGATCCGTGCTTGATGATCTGAGTCAGAATTGGTCTGAGTACTATAGCTTCTGAGTCACACACATGACCACACTTAAGGATAGGCTAAAAGCCACTATAGTACTCCCTTGACCCTAAGTTTCATCGATCTGGCTTAGGGGTACATTGTCTAGATCAACCGTGCATGCCAAATTGCATTCATTGGCCAGAAGTTGAAATGTCAAGGCCCATGTTGTCATGCCCGATAAGTATGAAGATTGGGTCATCACAATGTGCCCATCCCTACATCTTTTCTACTGCCACTTCTTGTTATCACAATGTGCCCACCTGCCTTCTCCCTTAGCCAATCACAAAACCTAACTTGCCGCCACTTCTCGTGTCCTTTGGTGTAGCCCACCTGCCTCCCCACTCAAGATGCATCAGAGAGTAGTGCCCTCATGGCGCTAAAGCCAAGTGACAATTGTATTGAGGGGGAAGCAAAGCACTGCGAGGAGTGGGCCACCATCATCGGGCGATGGAATTGTTGATCCATCAACGCATTGGAGGACATCGACGATGTGGATGGAGCGTCTCCTAATGAAGGTGGAGGAGTGGTACTTGGCGGTGGAGGAGCTCATTAGATGGAGGGTTGTGGAGGGGCAAGCGTTCCCCTCGCCCAATAGCAGGGAGGTCATCATTTTCATCTCCTTCCGCAATATTCAAGTACACCACTTGACTCCCAATAGTATGATGCACGTCTCGGCTTTCATCACCCTATGAAAGTGCTTCCTTTGCTTATTGGCTAGAGTTGTTCGAGGCTCGGCTGCAATTGGTCAATTCCCATCCCTAGGTAGTAGGTGAGATGGGGTTTTTGCTTCCCCGGATGGACTAGTACAACGCTATATCCCCCTCATGTCATATTATTGGGGTGGCACCCAGAGTGGTTCTACATTCGGGAGAAGAGCTTACCCATGTACACCTTCGTGCCGATGTAGAAGCCGACATAGTCATTTGTGAAGACCCATCTGATGGATAAGAACTAGGCAGACTTGATGACGAGGGAGATTTTGAAGCTGAAGTAAGAGGGCGTGATAGGTGTCGGCCTGAATCACACTTTCATTTATTGGTGGGTGCATCCGATCTGGGATCGGGTGAACACTTATATTCATTGTAGTCAATTTGTGTTGTTCATTGTAGTTGCTGCTGAGGTGCGTGTGCTCAGGCTCAAGGAAGAGGTTCGGGTAGGGCCATTCGCCTCGAGTATGATCAAGAGGCACGTCAGAAGGAGGCCGCCCAGAAATCTGTTCAAGCAACCTACGACCTTGTCAAAGGAGAGTACATTTTTTGTTTCTTTGGTTTTTTAGAGCGTCTTTTTGTTTTCTGTGTTGACCTCTTTGCAGATTCCGATGATGGTGTTCTCGAGACCTTCAGGATAACCTGATGAAGGCCTTTTAAGAGATCAAGGACCTAAAGGAAAAGGAACACGCGCCTAAAGAAGGAGCGAACACTAGTGGATTAGGAACGTGTAGCCAGTTAGCCGCTGCTGTGGCCCCCTTATCACCCCAAACCTAACGAACTGTTGGTGCTAGCTCAACGGTGGAGTGCGAATGGAGAGAGATCCCAAGAATGAAAGAACAAAAGAAGTCACGCAAGTCAAAAGGGTCTGGCCCTGTGTTGACTTGTTTTCAATTTGAGGCCTACTCATATGGCCCGATGGCCTTACTCTTGTGGGTCAGACCAATGACCCAATGGGTCGACCTGGCCCGTTCCTATCCCTTGTGCCAATTTTATACCATGTCAGTTAAGCATGGTCCAAAATGAAGGGTAGGAACGGGCCGAGAACTACATCACGGCCTTCCAGTTTGTGCCGTGCCGGTAAGGTCCAAAATATTTCATGTCATGCTGTGGGTTAAGAGACCATGCCATAGCCTATCCTTAAATTGCACGGTCCAAGTCTCAGCTCTAACTACGACATATATATTAAATTGTTTAAATTCATTTTATTATATACCCAACCGCAACATTTACAGCATGGGTCTGTCACCTTTTTTTTTTGACTATTACCGCACAGAGGTTTACGTAGGCACTTATACAAGGCTTATTGGAGGTAGAACACGTGTTACGTAGATGAGAGGAGCGGAGCTTGCCACGTCAGACGCATGGTTGCTCACATGACGTAGACGTCGAGCTCGAGCACGCCGTTGCGGTGGTCGAGGCTGACAGTCTTCCACAGCACGTACCCGCGCGCCATCCTGAACAGCCCCGTGCCGCCGACCACCGACAGCTCCCGGACCGGCGCGAGGATGTCGTCGCGCCCCACGACGGTGACGGAGCTGCCGGCGTATGGGCCGGAGGTGAGCACCATGTTCATGGTCACCAGCAGCTCCGGGTTCCCCGTGGACGCCCAGATGTAGTGGCCCTGCACGCGCCCCACCATCGACGACGACCGCGACGCGTTCACCGTCAGCACATCGTCGACCACGATCGTGTCGCCCATGTGGCCCCGGGGCCCGTTCAGCACTTGCACCGCCGTCGGCGCCGAGCCGGTGAGCACGTCGTGCACGTAGAAGTGCAGGTGCGTGGTCGCTGAGACAGGCCGCGTGGCCGGGCCGACGGCGAGCACGACGGCGACGGCGAGCAGCGCGGAGTAGAGCTTGCAGGAAGCCATGGCGTGGAGGAGGGTGTGTGTCTGTGTCTGTGTCTGTGGATGCTCTAGCTAGTGAACGAGCGTATGCTTATATAGACAGTAGCAGCAGGAGCAGGTGCCAGGTGGAGTGAAAAATATCTCAGCCAGTGACCTCCTGCTGCTGTGCTGATTTTCATTCTTGATAAAAACACCAATCTTGTTGTGCACCTAGCTAATCAGCAAACTCGTAGAAATAGTTCTCATGGCGTTTCCATTTTGCCCATCTACAGTGGCGGATCCACAAACAAGTGAAGAGAGATAATAGAAGGCTGAAAATCATACTACTATTGTAAACTAACAGATATAATAAGTGACTATATCAGTATTTTAGCAACAGTGGTCCGCGATTTATATTTTATGAACTTCGCTGCATTCTCTGCTCATGGGTTAGGTGTTGGTGACTGAACATGTGAAATAAATGCAGACGGTTGCAATTCATGGGTTAGTTGGAACTGAAACAAACCTATGAATTACCACTCTCTCTGCTCATAACCGTATTCCGGCCACTGGCAGACGTATAACAACCAGCCCAGGCCCTTGTTTAGATTGAAGATTTTTTCAACCTGATGAATAGTACCACTTTCGTCTTATTTGACAAATATTGTCCAATTGTGGACCAACTAGGCTCAAAAGATTCATCTCGTGATTTTCAACTAAACTGTGTAATTAGATATTTTTTTTACCTACATTTAGTACTCCATGCAAGCGGCTAAAAATTGATGTGATGGAGAGAGAGTGAAAAAACTTGGAATTTTGAGGTGAACTAAACAAGGGGCAGAGTAGACTCCTTATCAGAACTATGTTTGCACAGTCACTGATCTGCTAGGGAAAGAATTCATGTGAAATAGATGAGCTTGTGTGTACCTCTTCTCTATGTATCTATCTCATGCTGCAGCTTGAGGTTACTGGCTTACTGCTAAAGGGGCAAAGTTTATACCATGATGAGAGATCACATTTCCGGCTGAGATATTAGAGGGGACCAAACTGGCTACTGCAATTCTCTTATCTTCGACTGATAGAAGCAAGGATGCAAAATGATTTTAGGAAGCAATGACCTTTTATTAACCGAGGCGGTCACAAAATTTGCGCGCCTCGTAAAATGCCTGCCGATTAACAGAGGTGATCGCTTTCATTTACGGAGGTGGTTAAATTTGCCCGCCTCGTAAAATCGATTTACAAAGGCGGTCAAAAAACAACCGTCTCCTAAAATCTATTTACGGAGACGGGCCTATTAAGAGGTCCACCTAAAAAAATCAGGCTATTTTTGGAGGCAGGCCTCTTAAAAAGGCCCGCCTCGGTATATCGTGGCCGAGGCCACTCCGCTCAGCGTGGCCCATCTCGGTCAGGTAATGACTTCACAGTATATAAGACGAGAAGTTAGAAACCCTAGCTTATTCTTCTCACCACTCAGCTCCTCCCTCTCCGCACTCGGCGCCCGACACCTCCCTCTCCATCTACCAGCAGACGCACCATGGGATAAAATGTCAATCTCGGGAGTGACCACTCATCACCCGGTTGATAATTGATACAGTTATCATCCACTTTTTGAGCCAGTCATAATTGAACACGTCATCTGTAGAGTAGGGGTGAGGTGAGGGACCACCCACTCAGTTAGCCTCAAAGAAGCACCGGTCACCCCTCACGCCCGAACACGCTCCTGTTCCCGTTCGCCAGTCGCCATCTTCCCGTGCCGCAGCAGGAGCGCAAAACGGCACAAGGCACCAGCCAACCTTTTTCAAGCGGGCGGCGCGGTGCAAGACGGCATGAACGGCACACGCAAGCTTGAGCGGCGGGAGCCAAGGCCGGCCTGCCAGTCAGGCCGAGATCTCATGCCCGCAGACTGAAAACAGAAATATCCACGTGGCCCATTTGAATTTTCTGACCACAGACTGAAAACAGAAGACGAAGATGACCACAGACTGAAAATTGAACGTGACGTACAAATACAAATGGGCCACAACAACAGATGAAATGAAGCCCACAATACACAAACGGCAACCAACTAACGGTGGATGAAAACACAGATATCCATCACTCGGATGATGGATAGAAATTCCGTTTATCTATTGGGCCTGGACGGCTCAGGGCACGAGGTTTGAGGGTATGGCTAGGGGAAGCCCGTAAGGCAGTTGTGCGCCTAGCAACAGGCTACCTGAGGTCCGATCAACTGGATCCAGAAGGCAACAACCAGCACCTAACGGCACTGAGGGATCAAGGTAGGAGCAGCCGCACAGATTGGAGGTGATCAGATGGATTGGAGCAAGCACCATTCCACTAAATGTGAATTGAATTTCTAAGTGAATTTGGAATTTATCCTGTTGTTTTGAAGCTTTATTAACTTATTAATTTTAGATGTTGCCACTTTGATATGCTGAACAATTGGTACTCTTATATGCTATAAACAATTTCAAGTTATGCTCAGTTTTATGAGTATGATGCTCAGTTATGTGTAATATTTATTATATAATTATTGTTACGTGGTATTATACATGCTAAATATTGGTCTTTAGGCTGCCAATTTTTTTAACAGCCCTTCAAATTCCAAATATACGATCTCAAAGCCCTAGTCCCACCCCTATTTGCCTTGGAACATTAATTATCTCCCAACAACATGTTCAACAAACGAATCAGAAAAATTACCTTGACATTGAGTTTATTGGGACTAGATACCCTTTCGTTGAGTAGAATTGCTTTTACATAGTCCACATATCATTCTCGAGTATCCAAATACTACCATGCATATAATCCTTTTAAACTCATGGTTGAAACCAATTTCTAGAGTCAGGGGAGGGGGATCTTTGATATTTGAATGCATCTATGCCCCAGTTTGGTTGTTTGGAGTTTTGGTGATTGATGAACACATACAATTGTTTATGGGCTAACGTGTGCTTTGTAGTGGATAATCATTGGTTAGTCACATGAATGGCCACTGTGTCTTAGCCTCGAAGATGTGCGGTGAGGTGTGGCACAAAGGATATTCATGAAGACTAAGGACTTTAGGGCAAATGTAAGCTTGGTGCTCGGAGACATTTGCTGTAGAGTGCATTAGGAATTAGTTTTCTTTTGGCCATACTATTAAGTGGATCCAAGGCATGCATCTTGAGGGATTTCAAGTGAGTATTTGGTATAGACATAAGGATTACTCTCATTCAAGATTGAAGGCATAAGTGGCCCTATTGGATAGGTTTTAAGTCAAGGATCTCAAAGAAGTTGATTTGATTGAGACGAGTCTTAAAATAGGCTTTGAAAATGCAACTGAATATGCATCACAAGATATGGGTGATGCCTCTGGTGGATCATCTAGTGGCACAACCTAGTGCAGTAATGACTTAGCCCAAATAACTAAGTTGTCACCGTATGATTCGGTGTGCCTTTGTGGTACCCAACAAATCATTCGGTGAGGCTTTCCTTGGCTACTAACAAGTGGTCATCCCACCGATGTGCACCGTATGATCCGATAGAGATTGTGTGACTTCCTAGCAAATCATTCGGTGGGGGCAAGCTTGATTTCGTGACATGTTGGCCAAGTCTCGGTAGTACGCCATATGATCTGGTGGTGTCGGTGATTGTTGTGTCTGACTAGTAATCAATGTGTCATGAATAGCGAATCAGACGGGTAGCATAGGGGACATATATTTATATTGATTTAGGTACAATGTTAAAAGAGCTTCCTTCCTTGCCGTGCACCATGTGCTGGGTCCGGGGGTGCTGATGTTTAGTGGCTACTTTGTCTTCTTATGCTAGTTAGGAGTACCCTACACCTCCTTATATTGTCTTGAGGTAGGGTTTAGGCTATCAGCACCGCGTGAGCGGTATGCCCATCTGCAAAACCGTGGGGCCCACACGCTGTGCAGATTTCCATCCACGGAATGCTGCCGCGTGGAGACCTCTATGCCCATATGCAAATCCACGTGCTGAGCGACGAGTGGGCGTGGGGTCCCGTGCGCGGCGCCGGCAGCAGGTGGTGTGGGAGAGAGATTGGGCTGGAGAGAGAGGATAGCGTAGGAACGCACAGACGCTGGGTTTGCAGTATCGCTGTAAGAACGGTGACATACAGAATCATATAGAGACCTGCGATGCAGCTACTCAACCTCCACATTTCACGTACAGGCCCGCTTACCGCTCAGCGGTGCGGATAGTTGCAAAGGCCTGATCGGCTAGGTCAGTCTCATAGTTTGTTACAAGGAAATCAAGTCAGATCTTTACATATGGAATCAGCTTCTTGGTATATCTTGTGATGCCTTGTTTATCAAGTCCCCATCTGGTTGGGCCTCTCGAGTAGTCCAATTGGGCCACCCTCATGGTTGGGTGATTTTTCTAGAGGTAAGGATACCCAGGGCCCATGTAGTTGATAGTAGCACCCGGGGCCTTCGTGAGGAGCTTTTCGGTCTTTCCCGCCATGCAGATTTTGCCTTATTGTGTGACCCAATGGCCTTACTCTTGTGGGTCGTGCCAATGACCCAATGCGTTGACCCGGCCCGTTCCCTTCCCTAGTGCCATTTTATATCGTGTCAGCCAAGCAGTCTAAAATGAGGGCTAGGCCGTGTGGCTCATCGTGCTGAGAACTACGTCACAGCCTTCGCTCCCGTGCCGACATGGTTCAAAATATTTCGTGGTGTTAAGAGACCATATCATAGCCTACCGTAAATATTACAGTCCAAGTCCTAGCTCTAACTATGACATATATTAAATTGTTTAATTCACTTTATTATATAGTCAACCACAACATTTACAACATGAACTTCAGTTTATCACCTTTATTACCGCACAAAGGTTTACGTAGGTACTTATACAAGGCTTATTGGCGGTAGAACATGTGTTACGTTGATGAGAGGATCGAGCGGAGCTTGCCACGTCGGACGCATGGTTGCTCACATGACGTAGACGTCAAGCTCGAGCACGGCGTTGGGATGGTCGAGACTGACGGTCTTCCACAGCACGTATCCGCGCGCCATCCTGAACTGCCCGGTGCCGCCGACCACCGACAGCTCCCGGACCGGCGCGCCGATGTCGTCGCGCCCCACCACGGTGACGGAGCTGCCGGCGTAGGGGCCGGAGGTGAGCACCACGTTCATGGTCACCAGCAGCTCCGGGTTCCCCGTGGACGCCCAGATGTAGTGGCCCTGCGCGCGCCCCACCATCGACGACGACCGCGACGCGGTCTCCGTCAGCACGTCGTCGATCACGATCGTGTCGCCCATGTGGCCCCGGGGCCCGTTCAGCACCTGCACCGCCGTCGGCGCCGAGCCGGTGAGCACGTCGTGCATGTAGAAGTGCAGGTGCGCGGCCGCGAAGACGGGCCGCGTGGCCGGGCCGACAGCGAGCACGACGGCGACGGCGAGCAGCGCGGAGTAGAGCTTGCAGGAAGCCATGGCGAGGAGGATGGTGTGTGCGTGGGTGTGTGTCTGTGGATGCTCTAGCTAGTGAACGAGCGCATATGCTTATATAGACAGTAGCTGCAGGAGCAGGTGCCAGGTGGAGTGAAAAATATCTCAGCCAGTGACCTCCTGCTGATGCTGATTTATTCTAAATAAAAGCACCAATATTGTTGAGCACCTAGCTAATCAGCAAACTCGCAAAATTGGTTCTTATGCCATTTCCATCTGCAATCTACAGTTTTGCCCTTTCTAGCTCTTTTAATCTTTTTGCTCTTTGTTTTTGCATACCTCAGTTTTAAGGCTTCGAGTCTAAAGACTCATGCCATCTTTAGCTATGTATATCCACGCGTGGATATAGAAGCCGGATTTCCATCCATTATCTAAAAAAGAAATTTGGGGCGCAGCCAGGGCTGCAGCACTTGAAGCCCGAGCCTATGTCCACCCCTGCTGCCCCTCTATCATTTCTGCTTCGTCCTGCTCACATTTTTCTCTGAAAGTCGACTCAAAGTTTCATCCCCTTTCCAAATACATCTCAGGATCAAGTTCCTTTAAAAGAATTAACAAATATTCAGCATCTTTATGAAAACTAAATTCAAATTTCGTTCAATACTTTTTTCCTGCAGTTTTGCTTCATATCGGTAGTGTCGTGACATTATGTTTTCTGCATTCTCATCTTTCCAAGGTGATAAAAAAAAATCTTTGCAAGGCCTCTCCTCAACCAGAAATAATTGAAACTGACGGATCGAAATGTGCATGGCTTTTTCAATGATTACATAAATAGATCTATCCAATGGAGCAGACAAAATGCAATGGATGCTTCTTTCCTAAAATACTGTTTGCGCATGGTCCCGAGACTGAGTGTCGGTTCTTTGCATGCTGTCGGTGCATGATGCATCCATGAACAGTGACCTATATGTCATTTTCTTTTGCATTGCGCTATCTGTGACTGTCCATGAGTAGTGACCGTTCGTATTTTGGGATACCGGCAAGATTGATATGATTATTTGCAGTAGCTTCTAGGTTTCCAGCTAGAATTACCCTTTTCGTCGACATGCCATGAGACCGTGGCAGCACTGGACTCAGCTCCGTGTTTATCTTCAACAGCGGCGAGTTGATTGTGCAGCATGCAGATAGTACTTCTACTAATAATCCTAACTAAGTACTAGTTCGTTTCTAGCAGGTGGAAAATGTGGTGGCGCACATGTACTTCTTATTTCTGCTTGATATTGCAAGAAGAATTATCTCCATTGGATAAGGATTAATGCATTTCAAGAAGGTCGTTCACAGGTCACAATAATGTCGTGAATGTGCACCACCATAAGCATGATCTGGCCTGAATTGAGAATGACAGGTCAATCATGGCTCTACCGGATGATCTTATAGGCACATGCATGATCAATGGACGTTGTTTTTCATAATTAATACTCCGTACATCTCGAATGGGGCCTCCAGTTGGTGGCTAAACTTGTGATAGCTACCAAATTTCGGAGGCAGTAGCTCTATTTACGGAGGCGGTTAAAAAACATTCATCTTTGTATTATAGAGGCAGGCCTCCCACTGCCACCTTTCTTCTGCATCTCACCGAGCGGCGGATCTCAAGCAGTGGGTTCGACGACCGGCAGATCTTAAGCAGTGGATCCGGCGAGTGGCGTCTGGCCGGCGGATCTGACGACCAGCGGATCCGGCGAGCGGCGGATCTCAAGTGGCGGATCCAGCAACCTACAGCCCTAGAGTGCGTGAGGCGGTGACCTAGGATGAGGAGGCCGGCCGCTAGTGGCGGCGCGCTAGGGCAGGTAGTGCAGGCCCTAGAGCTTCTTTGGTGGTGGCGTGTGCAGATCTATCAGGGTTGGTGCAAGATCCGGCAGTTAAGAAGGACGATGGTGACCTCGGCTGCATGGGAGCTTCTCAAGCGGCGGCGCTTGGCTCGGGAGCTTCTTCGGCAGCAGCCACTGCCAGATCTGTCGAGGACGGTGCTGGATCCACCGTCGAGAAGGGCGACTTCACGGTTTCACCTGATCGCTGGATCTCATATATATATGGTCTGCTGGTCCATCACTTTGGTAATGAGAATTATAGGGGTGGATCGGCGAACAACAGAATGCAGATGCAGCGGCGCCGCTGTCACCGACTTATTAGACGTCTGAACGCATGGCGTTGCCGCGTGGTGGCATGTGTGGCTGGGCGCAATTGTGATCGCACATGGATTTGTAGTGTCGGCGTGACGACGGAAGCATCAAAGAACGACCTCGTGGTGCTTCTAAACTCAGCGACCATGTGTCTTAAAATTCTGGTCACTTTGTTATTGGGCCATCAGTCCCTGATACAACTACAAAATATGCATAAATAACCGGGGAGAGAGGCCCCTTGGCTTCTGGGCCCAATACGCTTGCGCCTGCCTACTACCGAAAGAACAGTAGCGTTAAATTTTGAATAATGCTAGCGGATGCTTTAGTTTTTTTTTTCCTGAGGCCCAATTACAGATGCAGACGCTTACATAAATGAGCGTACACTCACCCCCTATGAATTTCTCAGAAAAATACTCACCCCTATGAACGTACGCAAACCCCACCCCTATGAGTACCTCCGAAGAATTGAGCTTGGACCGGCAAATCTCGAGATTGACTTGTTGATTACTAGTATGGGCGTGGCTAGCGCCCGGATCTCCGGAAGGACGCGCGTGCAGCCCCCCGTCCGCCTTCGCCCCACTCCCGTCCGCCTTCGCTCTGTCCACGAGTGGGCTACGCCCTCGTCTCTGCGCTTGCCGGTCCTTCTCCTGACCGCTTTCTCTCTCTCTCCGACTCATCACGCGGGTGACACATGGGAGCCGGGATGAGTGGCTGAGGACAAGCACGCCCATAGTGCGCCCTCGACCTACAGCACCCCCATTTGTCGGCCCCCAATACCTCTGTCCGCCGGCCCCCAGCGCCCCCCGTTCGTCGGTCCTCGATACACCGCGTGCCCCGTTTGCCGGCCCCCGGTCGAACAACATAAAACACTTGCAACATAAGACTGAAAACAGATGAAACATGCTCTTGCAACATGTGTGTGAAGCACATGAAACATAAAAAAAATACTTGCAACTTGTAACATGAAACCACTTGCTGCAACATAATACCGAAACAACTGAAACATTTGGAACATACAGTTGCAACATATGCGACATCCAGATCAAAACGATTGCAACATATGTATGGAAACAAATGAAACATTTTGAACAAACGATTGCAATATGTCTTTGAAACACTTGCAACATATGCAACATCCCTCGATCTATTTTTGCAACATCAAGATGAAACAATTGCAACATACATTGAAATGCCTAAAATACTTGAAACATACATATGCAACGTAGGGGAGGGGAAGGCCGGGCCGGTTGATTCCGGCCATCGGGGTCGGAGCCGGCGGCGAGCCGCGACACACGAGCACTACCAGCACCGCCCACGCTCGTGGGGGGCTCGGCCGGGGAAGACCTGAGGCGCCACGGCATATGCGTCCCAGCGGCCATGGCGGGGTTAGCGGCGTGTGCGACGGCGATGGGAGACGGACGGTTGGATGGCGAGGGAGCGAGCGGCACAGGTGTTTGGGACGGGCGTGCAACACGGCCAGCGATGGGGCGCGGGGTGGTAGCCGACGAGCGCATGGTAGGGGAAGGGACGCACACGAATGAGTGGCCATACTGCTTCGGGCGCCGAGATAAAGATAAGTGAGTGGTGATTTATTTTTCTGTTTCTAACAGAAATGGAGAGATGGAGACCGCTTCTGCGGTGTCGCGTCCAGACAGGAGTGTGCCGCGTCCGGACGGGTTCACAGATAGACGACCGTGGCTTATCTTTATCGTACTAGTATTTGATACCAGCGACCATCACGCAGCCAGGATGACTCCAATGCATCGTACTCCTGCTGGCTGCTGCTGCCTTACACACACATGGTACCATGGAAAAAAGAAGTTGAGTAGAATCGAAGTCCAAGCCGGTCACGTGCACCAGGAAACTCTGCCAGCCCTGCTTCTACAGGAACACAATTTGCAATATTTGCAATACCATTGTAACACAGTATCGAGTGGATAGACGGGCAATAATTTTCTTTTTTTTCTCTCAGATTTGCAATATATAAAAATAGATTAAGTCATGTCTCATATTGGTGTTTGCCATTTAACACTGACGAACCTCTTGATAACAAGTTGCGTTATTGCATCTGAGATGTTGGAGCAAAACAATGCAAGAAAACTACTAGGTTGGTTCATCTCTAGATTGTGATAAAATCAAAAGTGGTTGTGTAGCAACTTTGGAATCATCAACTTGCCGGGCGGAGTTGGAGCAACAAAAATCGATCCAGGAGTGCAAGCTTATCGAAGTCTAATATTTGGTTCGCCGGCAGCCCGACAGTATTTTATTGGAATGGCCATAACTTATCCATTCAAAGTGGGATTGAGGTCAATGAGCACATGATAAAATACTTGTTTGATATGCTTTCAAATAGACCTGGCCCCTCCTCAATATCATCCATCAATTCGCACTCAAAGCATGCTTTTCAATCACTGCCAACAAACTGTCACTTGTTCCATGAAAGGGTGTGCTATCCTCAATATTTTGTACATCCATTCTGACCTCTCCATGATGGTGATTAACCTTGTACATAGCAAGAAGAAATATCAAGATGCATCCAAATGAAATGGTGCATGCATGCATGACTTGTGTATATTATCTTCTCTTTCTCCAATACAAACAAAAAAAATACTTGAACGGCAGAAATTGTGTATGTATAGAACTTCTCTTTGTCTCAAACAAACAAAAATATACAAGCATACAAATAAAACAAACAAGATGATGAACTAGATCTAGTTTATCTCTCCTCCACCATAGATCTAGATCTAGATCACCACCAAACCGCCAAAAACTTCAAAAAAGCATAAAAAGGATATGAGAGTGCATACCAACCTCCTACAGTCACCTCCTCAAAGAATCCAAGAGCAAAACCTTCCCCCTTGAAAAATGATGTTTTCCGATTAATAGAGCTCTAACCCCATCAAAACAAATGGAGAGGTTCTTGAAGGAAGAAGATGGGGTGGTTGGGATGATGGTTTTATAACCTTTCATTAACCGAGGTGGGCAATGTAAGGCTACCGCCTTTGTTATGTTGATTAACAGAGCTGGCCACCTCCATTAATGATCTATAAATGGAGGTGGTTGTCATAGGTGGACCGCCTCTGTTAAATCTTTAACGAAGGCGTCGTTTTAAGGTGCCACCCCCTGTTAATGGATCATTAACGGAGGCAGTTGCCTAAAGTCGTCTGCCTTTGTTAATTGTTTAACAGAGGCAGTCTCCTTGCCTTAAGTCATCCGCCTTTGTTAAATATTAGTGGAGGCGGTCGCTTATTCCCGGGGTCGCCCTCCACTAACGGAGGCAGCACCCTGTAACAGAACTGACCAAATTATAAGAGCACAAGTACAAAAACAAGCACCGAAGCGCTCAAATTTTCGAACTTGAGCCCATATAATCCCGGTAGTCAATCGAAACCACGAAGGATTTCAAACCAACTTGCTTACAACCAAGATCGCATCATTCAACATACACATCATACGTTACATTTCACAAGTAGTTCCGAAATACACTTACACACACGGAGTCGCAAATTATTACAAACCAAGTTTATAAAGTAGCAGAAGCATAACACACACCAGTTGTTTAACTACTGCCAGTCTTGTTGATCACAACCCGCAAAAGCATCAGGGAAAGTACATAAAAGATGATCACGCCCTAGTGATCTAGTCTTCGTCACCCGCAGGGTGGAGACAAGTTTTGCAGAAGCCTTGATAGAGCATATCATCTGCAACAGGAGGAAAATAAACCCTGAGTACTGGAATGTACTCAGCTAGACTTACCCGTCGAAAACCAGAAATAATATGACACCAAGGATTATGCAAGGCTTACACAAGAGGCTAGCTGACATCACATTTTGCAGAAAGGCATAAGTAATTAAAACTCTTATAGCCTGTACTAGCAGTTATTTTTAGCATTTACCTGTCATCTATCTTAGCACCTGTACTAAACATGCACTTGATTATCATCAAACAATTATTAACATTATATCCATAGCAGGTATAAATTGTGGTAACATTGTATCATTCACTTAACCATCTGTTCGATTAATGAGATCTACGTTGCCGCTGCTCAAGTCAAGTGCTCACTAACCGGGAGCGACGGCGATTCGAATCGAATTCCTATCCAGCTGGAGGGGTATTTCTAACACTCACCGAGTCACGCCTGGCGATGGCTGCTCAGGTCATCTTTCGTACAGTTCAGGAATCGCGGGTCCGAATAATGTCGCGTCCCCAAGGGCGACACTCTGCCAGGTGATAGGGACTCTAACCCCCCTTGGTCTCACGCCAATGTCCCCAAGCACATCCTTTCTCTCCTCCAAGATGCAACCTACCATTCGACTCCCGGCCTGAACCATACTACTCGACTTCGCGGTCGGAACGACTTATTCGGCCAACTAAGTGTTAGACTGCGTTCAACATGACTCAAGGACGTGTAGCGAATCGGTCCTTAAACGACTCAGGCGGGCATAGCTCCACACCCAAGACGTGAAGTGTCTTGTGGCTGTACTATCGAACTCCCGCCCGGTCTCCATTTTATTTTAAGACATGGTTCCATCCACGATAGCCATAAAGCCACTCGTGACCCATTCCTACATCTCGCGGATGACCGGAAATCACCCGACTTCTACCGGACTAAGCAGGGCTAAGCATTGACACGTGCCTAAACCTAATTAGGATTAAGTACAATATCTGGACAAGGACAGGTGTAATGCAGCAAGTGTTTTCATATAACTCCTACAACTTAATACAGTAAACAATTAAAAGTACTCAAGATTAATTTATAAAACAATAGGTTCAGCATGCACCGGGGCTTGCCTTTTAGAAAGGTCGATGGCCGGTGGTCAGGGCACTCGGGCAGGTCCTCAGCGGCGTCTCCTCCGCCGACTGGTTCCGCTGGCTCCTCCAGCTGGTCCTGGACTTCCTCCGGGATCACTTGCTCGAACTCGAGGAGCGTTACCCCCTCCGGAACACCTATTGCATGAGTGCATAATAAATTTCATGGATGCATAATGAAAGATGCAATATGCTCGGAATGAAATGCATTACCACACTCTTAAGCTCTATTCAAATCACTTCAATTATTAAGTGCAAATTTCCTCTTCGGTAGAGAAGTACTCACCTAATCTACTCAACCTAAGGTATAGCTGTTCTTCTTCGGTTAAGGCCCTAACACCTAACAATCACAAGAGTAACATTACTTAGGTTACCACATCCAACACCAAAATATCACAGCAAGACATTCTGGACAGCAGCTAATTGTTTCTAACATAACTGGAGATTTCCAACTCCAAAAGATATGATCTAAGACAATTTGGAAAGCTTATGAAATTCCCTACAAATCATTTTCAGACCTCAACCCTTAATTCCTAAGTTTTCCAAGTCGAATTTACCAAGTTCCAGAATCTGTCCTCTCTAAACAGAGAGTAGCCAATTCTGGACTGTCACTTAAAACAGCAATAACTCCCAAACTACTAAGCCAAATGCTCCCAAATTTTGACACAAGCTAGTTTATCAATTTTACTACAACTTTGGTATTTACAAGTTTTTCAGCAAACACCTTTATCAAAGGTCAAACCCAAAGATACTACCAGCTGTCCAGAAAACCTAGAATTGCAAGGATTAAATATTTATTTATGTGGCAAACTTCCCCTAAGACCAAACTAATGTTACCAAAAGTTCACATGGGTCCCAAAAACACCAGAAAGTAAGGTGTGCCCACCTAGAATATTTATTTACACCACTTTCTTAATTTACTTAATTAATTAAGTGGAATTTTAAACATATATGTAAACTACTCATAAAATTCTACAAAAATTACAGGAGACTCTCTGACCCAAAAAGAGGCTACTGTAAAAATTTGAACTAAAATTATTCACAGAAACTCCCTACACAAAATTCACAAGCCAAAAAGGCTGATTTTTGTATAATTAACAAATCACAATGAAAAGTATCAAACAACATATTTTATATTTTTCTTAGACACTTTAGGGTACCAGGACATTCTCCAAAAATTTATAAGAACATTGCACATGTAGAAAAATTACTAAAATTCATTCAAGTATTCCCTAAAGCAAAATGATATCATTATAACTTGAAAAGTAATCAAGCACTAGTGCCCAAATTTTTACCACAGTTAATACAAGTATAAATTAGCCTACCCACCAAATTTCATAATTTTTAGAATAATACAAGTCAAGTTATTCATTTAACAAATTTACCTCCCTTTTACAACACATTTCAAAGACCTATTTAATTCTCCCAAAAACTAAACATCACAGATCCAGTTTATATTTTTCTAAAATACTACACAACATGCAGAGCCTAACAAAATTTACCTCATAATTTTTGAGCAAGTAAAACCCTAGATATACATTTTCCAAACATTATCTAAAATATGTGGCAAATATAAAAAGAAAAACAAAAACTGAACCCTAACTCGCTACTGGGCCGGCCTCTACGCTGACGCGGCCCAACTACGCGCGCGGCCTGCTCAGGCCGTCCCACCCGCGCGCGTGGCGCTGACAGCGCGGGCCCGCAGGCCAGAGAGGGAAACAGAGAGGGAGGAGCCGCAGCTCCGGCGAGCTCTAGCTCGTCGACGGCGACATCTCCGGCGAGGGGAAGGGCACCGACGGTTTCCACGTGACCTCCCGCATCGACCAACCCTCGATTCACGGATCCTACTCAACCCTAGCTATGACAGCCATGGTGACCGCGGCTTGGAGGCGGCACCCGGTGGCGCTCCGGTGAGCTCCGGGAGCCAGGGACCTAGGTGGGGTGCGCTACGGCTTCCAGAGGAGATGGCGGACCTTTCCATGCCAAGGACAAGGACGGAGGCGGGGCGAGTGCAGCTGGCCGCGTGAGCACTGCACCGGCGGCCATGGCGCGGCAGCGCACGACGGTGTTCCGGCGTGTACCGTCCACCCTATCCGGTAACGTCATCGCCTAAGCTTCTCTACCCGACCCGGAACCTAGAACAAGAACTAGCGAGAATGGAGGGTGACCGTAGGGAGCTGGCCACGGTGAGCCGCCGCGCGGACGATACGCCGGCGAGGACTCGCGGTGGCGGAAGAGGAAATTCACCCTCACCTCAGCGCAATCGGGTCAGGCAACGGGTGGAGGAGGTGGAGGGGACTCTGGCGGAGCGGTGGACGGGATTTGGGTGACGGTGGTGAGATGGTGAGCTCGCGCGAGCACGGAGAAGGATGCGGCGGCAATGGCGCCTCTGTTTTCCGCCTCGATGAACACGGCCAGAGCGAGAGTGAAAGGGAGAAGGGTGAGCGCGAGTGTGGGGGTGGAGGTGTCGGCTCGACCTTCATCTTCGCTCCTGGGCTCGCGACGTGGGGCGTCGGCAGAACGCGCGCGCCACGCGGCCACCGGGCTCTGCCCGAGCTCCACGACACGGGCCGTCTGTCTGACTGAACGACGACATCGACTGAATGGAGCCGACGTGGTGGCCTGACAGCGTGATTTTGGCGTTGATTATCTTCCAAAACAGCTCGAGTTAGCCGAAGGTGGTAACATCAAAATTGTAGAGCTACATGAGGGCTATAATTTTGCTAATTGGCTCAAGAACTGGTTCGGCTTGGTTTAGGAGTTACAAGGTGTCAAAGTAAGGCACAATGAAACTGAAACTTAGTTTCAGTCACAATGCTGACTGAAAACCCGATTTTCTAGACATTATATCTCCTAAACCATTTAGAACTAGGTGATGGTGATGTTGGCAATGTTGTAGAGCTAGGTGAGTACTACAAAAGTGTCAAACTACAAGCTTCCAAAGTAGGTCACTATCAAACTGGAGGGACACTTTTGAGACTTAGAAAAATTCTAAGTGCTGAGACAGCCCCTCTAGCTGACTTGTGGGCCAATTTTGAGCATGTTCTGGTCAGTTTCATGAGATGGTCATATTGAGACTTTTGTTCCCCATAAAATTCCATACAACTTTGATTAAGGGTGCTCCTCCATGCAAGGTCTCTAAGCTAGACTTTTTAATTGGTCAAACTAAGGCATCCTAAGGCTAAATGCTGGTCAACCACACCTTGTAGGGCATTTTGGTAATTTTGGTCAACATGAACCTTGCTCCATTAGTGACCCTAAGTGTAATTAAGGTGTTGTAAGATATAATTAGCTACTCTACCCCTTAGTTACACCAAATTTCTAGTGTCACATGATGTGAACCAAACAAAATTCTAAAACATCCACATTGGTTGCAAACAACATAAAATAACATGAGATGATGCATGTTCATGCTTATGCAAATGCAGTGCCATTATGGAGCTAAACACCTGAGGTGTTACACACCCTACTGTACAGTGCTCCCCTCTATTCATGTTTGGACCCTGTCTAACAAAATCATTTTTGTAGTAGTCGAAGACCTTTATATATGCATCGAGATGTTTTCTTTCTTAGTTTTGGTCCAAACTGTGAAGTTAGGTAGCTTAGTTATCTGAGCTGGCAAGTGGGACTTGTAGCTTCAGGAACCATGTGAATCTTGGCCCAATCTATGGTTGTGCCAGTTATGGACAGATATAGTGAAACCCAAGACTACAGACTACAGAGAGACACCAATTATCTAATAAATATGTGGCTCTACTAAAGGAAACTATTTTCACCGCCACTTCGATGGGTGGCTGGGCGCAGTGGGAAGAAAAACCGGTGGGGAAGATTGTTTTCGCCACTAATTCTGCATAAGATCTGTCAGTGATAACCACCACGGCTGATGACTATCAGATCATATGCATGCTGACTTTTTAGTGAAAACTATTTTCACTGCCGGTTTATCGTCCACTACACCACACAGTTACAAGAATAATCTTATAGCCAAGTTGGTTAGTATTTTTGCTAATATAGAGGAGAAAAGGGATGAGAGCTTGGTTCTGACGTAAACAACAAGGCATAGGAGCCTATGCTTTGGTGGACCCAGATACCAAGTGGATGTGAGGAGTTATGTATAGAAAATATATAACATAGGTAAAAAGTAGTATGTAATTAAAAAACTTTTATAGACAAATATAAGACAATTATCAAATAATAACTTCACTCTTACAACTTGATTAATAGCCGAGAAGAGACGCTAGCTTTACCAAGTCCGAGACTTACCAGGACAACGAGGACCACCTTGCAGACAAACATGGAATGAAACCTGGGCGCCATCGTCTCTACCTCCGCTCGTTGGTTTAACACAAGCAAAGCTCTGATCGGACAAATGGCTGATTGTGTGGTGTGATATTGTGATTGTTAGTTTCTGTGGTGCAGTCGTTGTGCTTGCCAGCGTCTATTTATATAGGGATGGCGAGCTAGTCAATGGCGGTAGTGGGATACGGCCTGTTTGGCTAAATTTAACTGTTGGGATCTAAACGGTCCAGCTAAAAGACTAGCTAAAGTTTAGCTGTTTCAACTCAGCTAATATTTAGCAGTCTATTAGCTGGAGGATCAAATATCCCAACTAAAATTTAGCTAGAAAAACATTTAGCAGGCTAAAGTTTAACTTTGAAATTTAGTTAGCTGTAAACTTTAATTGGGTGGATCCAAATAGGTCCATAATCAAGCACATGCAGCACAATGTTCACCTATCACCGTACCCGTGGACCCAAACACATTAAAAGCGTTGTTATTGGGTCTCCTCGTGTAGCACATGGAAAGCGTTGTTATTGAGTCTCCTCGTGTATATATGCCCATCCTGCTGAACAACTGATGAAAACTTTATCCTTTTTTAATCTAGTAAACTTCATTAGAAGCCTGTGAAGTTTTGGTAGAAATTTTTTAGGCAATATCAGTCACCTCTACATCCATATATTTGATACCAGTGACCATCAAGCGGGTATTGCATCAGTCCAGTTGCGCCAGGGAACTCCGCTGCTCAGCTCCTACAGACACATAATTTGCAATCTCGAACTAGATTAAATCAACATCATTATAACACAGTGTATATCGAGTGGATTGATGGCCACTAGTTTTCCTTTTTCTCAGATTTAATTTCTAATTTCTACACAGCCCAATCTCTGTTCTATCCTAAAAGGCATCCGAGTAGTGTGTCATAGGATAGGAGCATGGATTTTGCTGATAAGTAATAATTGATTGATTGATTCCATTCTCATGCATGAGAAGTAACTGACTTACCAGAGAGCACACATATGAAGCATGATCTGCACTCTGTAACTAATCATGCACGTGGTGGTAGGATGTCGTGATACCAGGCCACGCTGGGACACACAATGCACATGAGTAAAACTTTGAGTTTGCTTGCTCTATATAAACTGGTTTAGAACCTGAAATTCATAACTTTGGCGTTTGCCATTGAGCACTAAAGAACGTCTTGATAATAAGTTGCCTTGCCTTGCCTCTGAGGTGTTGGAGCAAAACAATACAGAATAACTATCCTCTTGGTCAATATCTAGATTGTGACAAACAAGTCTGCCATAGTTGTGTAGTGACCTCGTCATCATCAGCTAGCCTGACATAGTTGCAGGAGCAAACGCCAATTTTGATGTAGCCTTCCGGGTGCTCTATGTTCCACCAGTAGTTGCCACAGCCCGGTGACTTCTACCAGTTGTTCTCTCCGCTATGTAATCTGAAAGACGCCGCTCTGTTTTTCGTTTCTTTGTCTGGTCTTCCGAGTTGGAGGATGTGTTTCCGCTAGCGTCCTGTAGTCTTTTCGTTTTACGCCGTTTTAGTGCTCAGGGAGCTTTGATGTGGTGTCAAGTCGAGTGGAGGTGGTTACATTTTATCTTTCTAGTTTGTTTGAACTGGTCTATAAAACTGGTATCCCAGTATATTTATTTGCTTTCAATATAAGCAGGGCAATAGCCTTTGATCTAAAAATGGACTTGTTCCTGTTGTTGCAGTATGGTGATATTTATGGCGTTGAGAGAGAGATACATTGTGGATACTCTAGTGGTGGCGCTACTGCCCCTTCAGTTACATCTGCACACACAAAACTACAACTATGCTAGCGTAGTAGAAGAAATAAATATCGAAAAGACACTGAAAGGTGGACACCATTGTCTCTACCTCATCAGTGCAACACATGGAATAAACAGACCGCTCTAGCTCAGCTCGAAGTTTGATCTCATGGTATGGTTGTTGATTCCTATGGTGAAATCATAATAGCACGTGTTAATGTGTATAATGATGGCCGAGTTAGTCTATTGTCCACTCTAGCTAAGCTTGAATGTTTGATCTCACAGTATGATTGTTGGTTCTATGGTGCAACCATGCTGGCATGTGTTAATGTATACAGAGGCGACTAACAAAATCCTCAAAGAAATTCGTGTCTTCGGGGTCATCCAAAACCACATCACACCATCCCATCATCACCGCCGCTGTCCGCGTCTTCGATAAAATCATCCATCATCATAAAATCATCATCGCCATCAATGTCATGTTATGTGGCCTGTGCCGTTATTATGGGCCTCGTTCATTTTGTGATGAGTTGGGCTGTTAATAATCTGGATCTGACTGTCCTGCTATGTGGCCTGTGCTGTTACAATGGGACTTTTAAATTCAAAATTGCATTCCCTGGAATGTGGACGGTGGACTGTTCTATTTTTGGGCTGGCCCAAAAATCTGACCAGACTGAAAAAGGCTAAAAATAGTGGGCCGCTAAAAAAATGTTTGATTGGTTTATAACCTAAAAAAGGTGATGTGGGCTGGACAAAAAATCTGAGCTATCCATGAAAATCGTTTGGGCCAAAATTTAATAGGCTAGTCTGGCCAAAAAAATCAGTTCTAAACAGTTGGGCCAGCCCATTTTTATCCTGGCTGCTACATGGGCTCAAAGAGGCCAAATTGCCCATTAAACAGGCCTAATTGTCCAAGAAACCTTTGACATTAAATAAGTCATAAATGTTTGTGACTTTCAAAATCAATGTAATGTTATAATGTGATGACAATAACACCTAAAGGCTGAGGGCTACCAGGACAACGAGAACCACCTTGCAGACAAACATGGAATGAAACCTGGGCGCCATCGTCTCTACCTCCATTCCTTGGTTTAATGCAAGCAAACCTCTGCTCGGACAAATGCCTGATTGTGTGGTGTGATTATTTGTTTCTGTGGTGCAGTCGTTGTTGCGTTAGCCAGCGTCATAGCGATGGCGAGCTAGTCACCGTTACTTGCACTGCTGCACAACGGGGCTTTAGTCCCGGCCTAAAAGGACCTCTAGTCCCGGGCTGTGAGCCGGGACTAAGGTTTCGGAACTAAATGTCACACCTTTAGTCCCGGTTCGTAGGTCCGGGACTAAAGGTGCTGTCAGGCATCGACGTGGCGCAGCACCTTTTAGTCCCGGTTGGTATTACCAACCGGGACTAAAGGTTCTTTTTTCTTTTTCTTTCCAATTCATTATTGATTTTGGTTTTCAGTTATATTGTTTTTCAATTTATTCTTCGCTGCTATTATCCGTATACATTGCACCTATACGAGAGCGTTATTATTGCACACAAATAAAGTATGAAACTATATATATATACACATTACATTTACAATAATATACAAGTAATCAAGTGTTGGGCCGCCGGTTAATGAGTTACACAAATGTTTGCCCGCTACTCAAAGCTCATACAAGTGTTCGTTCTTGTTTGGACTCTTCAAATCCAACCTAGGGTTGTGGTGGAACTCGCCGTCTTCCGGGATGACATGATCGTTGATGAAACCTGCGATCGTCTCCTGGATTGCGACGAGTATTGTGTGCTTGAACACTTGTTCTTTCAATTCCCACTCCTTCCATTTGCATTAATTAAAGGAAAATATATTAATATACATAAGATTTATTTAGTTTCAACAAATAAATAAGATATGAATTTACTGTATACACATGTACTTACTTTTAGCATCTCTTTAGCAGGTGTAAATTTGCTACACCGCATGTACTCGCAAACATAGTATCCACATAAATTGGTTCCGTACGGTTGTCTGGACACCCACTTATGTAGAATAGGAGGGGGAAGTGGCACTTTCAGATCCGTATGATATCTTTGTTGTAGCCAAGCTCAAGCCTTGCCCAATAAGTCGGTCATTGATTAGGTAAGCATAGTAAAGTAAAGGAGCAGGCATCGATATTTAAAGAATGATAGAACTTACCTCTGGATCATGTCTTGGTACATTGCCAGCTCTTTTCTCATTGAGTCCCACACATTTATAGTTTGTTCCTTGATCGTAATCTCAATGAGTATCCAGTGATCCCTGCATTTGTTTATAGAGTCAACTTATATATATATATATATATATATATATATATATATATATATATATATATATATATATATATATATATATATATATATATATATATATATTAATGTTGGATTGACTAAGACATGATATAATACAACACTTTACCCCATATTGTAAGGGAAGAGTATCAACTCCTTATATCTTTGGTTATAAAAGAACCTCCGGAGGTTTTTCTCCATTTCCTTGATCTTCAGATTGAATGGATGTTTAGTCTTTGTGTCCTTGTACATGACATACGGATCGATAAAACTAATTCGATCGTCTTGTTTCAATCTGAGTTCTCTCATCATGTGTCTACACATCGTGAGCATAGTTATTACGAATACGTACATATGCTAGAGTGGGATTATTGATTAAAAGGAAGAATCACTTACAGACAGTAGCAACTTATGAGAGATTTGTCAAGAGCATCCATATAGAGAAGCTGGTGTACTTCACTAAACTCTACCCAGATGACGTCATCTCCACGGAAGTAGTGACGGTCTCTGACTTGGACGCCTAGATATTGTTCAATTTGATGTTGTGCACAGAATCTCAAGTAGTACTCGTACAGCTTGTACATTTGTGTACCAAGATTGTTTACCTTTGCAGGGTCGCATAGACTCCTGCCATATACGTACTTCCTCCGCCATTCATCAACAACTTCGGCCTCTTTAACAGTTGTCAGTTCCTCCCGACCGAGAAGTTGTTCTAAGGAAAGCCTAGTCACATTCATCCACTTGGCGAGTTCATCTAAGTCCACATCATCAGGTACCGACATTTGCATCAAGTTCATGTTGGAACCATATTGATTCTCAACCACTAGTGGCGGCACTGATTGCTGCGCTTATTGGCCGAGCTGTGCAAGATCTTTCCCGGCCGCCTTCTGTTTCTTTTTGTCCTCCTTGATTTTCTTTGTGATAGTACGCTCATAGTCTGATAGTGGCGGCGCTGGTTTTTTACTAGCAGCACGCTTCTCATCTTGCATAGTTTGCACCACTTGACGTAGCTTTACACGAGGATACATTAGGTATGGCTTCTCTTGCTTTGCTCGTGCGTCAGCTTTGGTCTTTTTGAAGAACGCTTTCACTTCTGCCTTGACTGAAGCATTAAGTTCTTCATCAGTCTTCTCGTATGAAAGCTTGGTCATCTTCGGGATCTTCATGACCACAGCTTGTTTCGTCAGCGGAGGTGGTGGGACCGATCTCTGTGGGCCAGCGGGCCTCTTGTTCCTCGATGGACCAGCCAGTGTCGATGAGGCGGCCGTTGTCGGCATTGGCGGAGGCGGCGGTGGCGCGGTTGGAGCTTGCTGTTGTGGAGGAGATTGGGCCGCTGGCGGCGTTGGAGTACGTCGTGGAGGAGATACGGCCAGCGGTGGGGATGCAGCCTTGTCTTTTATGAAATCATCATCGTCGTCGTGTCCCACGGCACTGTGGTCATGTGGTGAATGGATAGACAGACTTGGGGAGGTCCTGGATTTGAAAAAAATGAACAAGGTATATACATGAGTGAACCGTAATTAGATACAGTACATAATTATTGAAAAGCAATTGCGTTCACAATCATCCACATCTAGGGTTCGATTGTGGTAGCGGTGCCCCAAGAATAATGATGTACCGTTTCTTCCAACATATGAATGTCTTCTCCGCTTCACCTAGGGTCTTCTCCCCATCACCACCTTCGATATCCAGAGCCACATTTTCATGGCCTTTGACCACTCTATCCACTGAGACACTAGTATATCCAGGTGGTATTGCGACCGAGTGGATTCTTGGTGTCTTGGTGGGGTCGATAGGAGATACAACACTGGTAGCCACCTTGATTGTGGCATTCCCCTCCGGAATATGCAGCTCACAAGACGTCAATGGAGCGGTGATGTCATCCACCAGGAAGCGCATCCCTGCATCATCATCTTGCCTCACAGGCACCTCCGTAGAAGCACAACTGCTTTTCAACTGAGCTGAGCCGGGGCTGATGTTGGCGGCCGGCTGTGACAAGCTCTGGAGGCGGGAACTTACAACTTCCTCCATGGCCTTTCTAATTTGCTCATTCATAGTGGCCTTAAGCGCTTCCTCCCGCTCTAGTGCCTTACGAGCCACTTCACTAGTCTTCATAACAGCCTCCTCCAACTTGCGTAGCCGTTCCTTGTCCTCTTCCTTCTTTCTCTGGCGGCTTCTATAAGTTTCTCTATCCTGAGGGAAGGCATGCTCCCACGACATGGAGCCATAGCCTCTCGTCCGTCCACCGTGCTTAGGGTTCCCCAGGGCGTATGTCAGCTCATCTTTATCTCTGTTCGGCTGCCACTCTCCACTTTGAGCGATGGAGCGGGCTTGATGAAATCTTTCTGCTACAGCTTGGATGCGTTCCCCATACACGACATTTCCTGTCTCTAGGTCCAGGCGGCCTCCATGAGTGAAAAACTAGTGCTTGGCGCGCTCAAGCCACTCGAGGGATTCTGGCACCAACCCCCTATCAATTAGCTCTTGCTCGGCTTTTTCCCACTTAGGAATGGCAGTAGGGTAGCCACCTAATCCCATAATATGGTGGTAGGTCTTGTGTCGGGCATTCTCTTGGTTCCTTCTCGCCCGTTGTTGACCCTCTTTTGACGTCTTGAACTGTACAAACTCGTCCCAAAACGGCCGCAGCTTGACAAAGTGCTTACAGTTGAAATCTGGAGTCGTATTCTTCTTGATATAGTCATTATATAGATTCTTCTTAAAGCACTGGGATTGTGTGGCCATCTTCTTCATAGACCAATCCCAAACTCTTTCCTTCAACTGTTCATCATTTGTGTCTAGCGTGAAATGTTGCAACACGTCACCCCAAACTAGTTCCTTGTCACGGTCGGAGACATAACTGATTTCTGGGTGTTGCTTATTTTTCTTTCATTCACAGACATTGATCGGGATCCTATCCCGGGCAAGGTACCCTAAGTGGTTGATAAAGGCCCTTGCATCGGGTTCACGTGGCTGGCCTATTCCCTCGTCAAAATCTGTGATAACCAACCGGCCCTCCATCGGCTTCTTCGGGCATCGTACTTTTCTGCTAGTCCCCGTGGTTGTCGTTGAGACAGAGGGCTATGTAGGCAGAAACAAGACAATTAATAAAGGATTTTTTTTGAATTTCATGTATATAAACATAGGAGGCTGCATATATTACAGACCTCGCCAACATTGTCTTGGTCATTCGGGTCGACCAAGTACTGAGAACCGTCATCGATGCCCTCAGGGTTCTCATCGCCTTCACGATCGTCATAATGACCTTCTTCAGTGCTACCGCGGATCATGTTCAACAATACTTCTTCGTCTTCTCTCGGGTCGGCCATTTCTGCAAAAATATGTGCGTACGTGTGACAGGGGCTTAGAGCTTAGGGTTTACGACCTAGGGTTTAGGGTTTAGGGTTTAGGGTTTACAGTATAGGGTTTAGGGTTTAGGATTTAGGGTTTAGGGTTTAGTGTATGTCATTTGATTATGAACATCATTTGCTAACAAATATACCACTAATTTATACCACTAATTGTACCACTAATTATACCACTAATTTATGAACATCATTTGCGAACGAGGGCGTGGACGAGGGCGCGTGTCGGCGATGCGCGCGGACGAGGGCACAGACGAGGGCGCGCGGTGGCGGTGCGCGCGGACGAGGGCTTGCAGCGGCGGTGCGCGCGGACGCGGGCGCGCGGACGAGGGCACGCGGCGGTGGTGCTCAGGACGGCGTCGATTAAGTTTCGGGTGTGCGCGCGGGTGGGGGAGGAGGAGGAAGAGGCCCCTGCCTTTATAGGCTAGGGGACCTTTAGTCCTGGGTCTGGCCACCGCCCAGGACTAAAGGCCCTTTAGTCCCGGGCGGTGGCCAGACCCGGGACTAAAGGTCCTTCCTCCAAATTCTAGCGCCTGTTTAGGTGTCAGAATTTGGTGAATTTTATTTTTCACCTTTTTTCCTTTCATCTTTCTAAATGCATAGTAAATTAAATATTTATCATAAATTTTTTTCAAAAATACACATTAGTTTAGTTTGACTCTATTGTGCATTACGAAAATTGTAAACACAATTTTTTTTCAAATATTTTATATTGTCCAAAATAAATGTTATTTATAATGAATATTGTGTTAATGCAAAAATATAATGGGCAATTAAAATATATAAAATTGTTGGCTTTCGACAGAAACTTTGTTTTTGGGTCATTTGGACATTAAACTTTTGTTTCTTCGATAATAATCATCCAAATATGCGACATTAATTGTCTAAATTTTAAAATTTAAAATTTTCAGAGATACACGTCGATTTTTGAAACCATAGATGGTCTCGAATGGAAAACTCATGAATACAACGTTTGTTCCACTCATCAAGACCTACATTTGGTCTAGTTCCCAAATCTCCTCTATGCGACCATAATATGTGTGTATGTTCCCATTCGGTTCCGTAGCATCCATGCGGACACCACTGTTTTGGTTAGTACTCTTTTTATTTTGGGATACGGTGTAAAATGTATTTTCATTTATCTCGTACCCTTTGTACGTGAGGACGTGCCATGCTGGTTGCCTAGCCAACAAATACAATTCATCTCCAATAATTTTATCACCCTGATATTTTTTTTTGCAACCAATCACCGAATGTTTCCATGTGATGACATGTAATCCATGCCTCATTCTTCCCAGGATTCTCGGATCATACAAAATTCATGTGTTTCTCAATATACGGTTCCACCACAGTGGAGTTTCGAAGAACTGTGTAGTGCGCTTTATTGAAAGAATCATCACCCTGGCTGATATATGTTTTCTTTCCTAGTGTACCCTTTCCACCAAGTCTCCCCTCATACCGTGATTCAGGAAGACCAATCGGGTCAAGGTCAGGAATAAAGTCCACACAGAACTCAATGACCTCCTCTGTCCTGTATCCCTTGGCAATGCTTCCTTCTGGCCGACCTCGCTGGTGAACATATTTTTTTAGTACACCCATAAATCTCTCTAAGGGAAACATGTTGTATAGGAACACAGGACCCAGGATATTAATCTCTTTGACCAGATGAACTAGGAGATGTGTCATGCTATCAAAGAAGGATGGAGGAAACACCAACTCAAAGCTGACAAGACATTGAACCACATCATTCTGTAGAGTAGCTAGATCAAAAGGATTGATTGCCTTCTGAGAAATTGCATTGAGGAATGCACACAGCTTCACGGTGGCCAGACGTACATGTGGAGGTAGAATTCCTCTTAAGGCAACCGGAAGCAGTTGCGTCATAATCACGTGGCAGTCGTGCGATTTTAAGTTGACAAATTTCTTCTCCGGCACATTTATTATACGCTTTATATTGGAGGAGAACCCAGATGAGACTTTAATGCTGCTTATGCACTCAAACATGCTTTCCTTCTCCTCATTGCTAAGAGTGTAGCTAGTAGGTCTTAAGTAATGACGTCCATCATCTGTCTTCTCTGGATGCAGATTGTCTCGATCTTTCATGCGCTTCAAGTCCTCTCATGCCTCAAGGGTATCTTTAGGCTTTCCAAACACATCCATGAACCCTAGGAGATTGACACAAAGATTCTTTATCAGGTGCATCACGTCGATCGAGTGGCGGACCTCAAGGTCTTTCCAATATGGTAGCTCCCAAAATATTGACTTCTTTTTCCACATTGGGGCACGCCCCGAAGCATCTTTTGGAACAGGTTCACTGCCTTGTCCCTTTCCAAACACTACTTTCAAATTCTTGACCATCTTGAATACCTCTGCCCCATCTCGGTTGCCTGGCTTGGACCGGTGTCCTGCCATACCTTTAAAATGTTTGTCTTTCTTTCTCAACTGGTGGTTCTTAGGAAGAAATCGACGATAGCCAAGGTACACGACCTTTCGACATTTTTTAAATAGACAGCCTCAAGGTCACCAAAACAATGGGTGCATGCATTATATCCCTTATTTGTCTGTCCTGAAAGATTACTTAGAGCTGGCCAATCATTAATTGTCACGAACAACAATGCTCGCAGGTCGAATTCTTCCTGTTTGTACTCATCCCACACACGCACATCTGGTTTGCTCCATAGCAGTTGGAGTTCCTCAACTAATGGCCTCAGGTAGACATCGATGTCATTGCCAGGTTGCTTCGGGCCTTGGATGAGCACTGGCATCATAATGAACTTCCGCTTCATGTATAACCATGGAGGAAGGATGTAGATACATAGAGTAACGGGCCAAGTGCTATGACTAGAGCTCTGGTCCCCAAAAGGATTAAATCCATCCGTACTCAATGCGAACCTTAGGTTTCTTGCGTCGTCTGTAAAGTCCGGGAATTCTCTATCTATTTCTCTCTACTGGGACCCATCTGCAGGGTGTCTCAACATGTTGTCCACCTTACGGTCTTCTTTGTGCCATCGCAACAACTTTGCGTGCTTCTTGTTTCTGAATAGTCGTTTTAGGCGTGGAATTATTGGGGCATACCACATAACCTTGGCAGGGATTCTCTTCTTCTGACGTTCTTCATCCTTAACATCGCTAGGATCATCTCGCAAGATCTTGTACCGTGATGTATGGCAAACAGGGCATTCATCTAAATTCTCATGCTTGCCACGGTACATGATGCAGTCATTAGGAGATGCATGTATCTTCTCGATTTGTAATCCTAAAGGGCAGACGATCTTTTTTGCTTCGTATGTAGTGGTGGGCAATTCATTAGGCTTCGGAAGCATCTTTTTTTTTGGATCTTCAGTAATTTTTCAAATGCCTTGTTAGATATACCATTCTCTGCCTTCCACTGTAACAACTCCAGTGTCATGCCTAGCTTTTTCTGCCCATCTTCGGCCGACGGGTAGAGTAACTTCTTGTGATCCTCTAGCATCTGGTCAAACTTAGCCTTCTTCTTTTCACTTTCACAATCTCTATGCGTCGCGAATGACATCACCAAGAGCATCGTCATATTCAGCGATACTGTTTTCTACATCCACCTCTTCTTCAACTTCCTCCATCACGAAGTCACAGTATTGAGCAAAAACATCGTCAGGGTCCGCTTGTTCTTCTTCACCTTCTTCCATCATAACCCCGGTCTTTCCGTGCTTGGTCCAACAAATGTAGTTTGACATGAAACCCGACTTGAACAAGTGCAAGTGAATACTTCTTGAGCTACAAAATACTTTCAAATTCATACACACGGCACATGGGCAGCACATAAAACCATCCCGCTTGTTTTCCTCTACCACTCTGCAGAATTCTCGCACGCCCTCAATGAACTCGTTGAGCGGCGATCGGCATTGTACATCCAATGGCGTGTCATTATCTGCATTATATGGCATCACATAATTAAAAGCCCAGCATGAGAAAAGAGCGCGGCACAACCTTGTCTAATTGAGTTCAAAATTTTATAAGTGGTTCATCATTTCATAAAATTAATTTGTGGACGTTAATAAAAAGATAGCAAAATCATAAAATTTGTATTTTTCTATTAAAAGGTGTAATTTTATCTCTAAATAAAATTAATTTGAAGAATTTTTAAAGTTAAAATTAATTTGTTTCAAAATTACAAAGAATCAACATTATTTACTATTTTAAAATGAGAACATGAACAGATTAAAGTAAAAAAGTATCCTAAAAGTCTATAATAGAACTAAACATTATATGTGTATACTACTTTCTAGGTACCATAATTAGCATCGTTCATAAAAATTCAAACATGAAAAGTGATTGGAGCTAGCAATATGAAATAAAATAGCCATATACAACATGGATTTACATATGGTTTTGCTAAAACATAGGAGGATGAAGCTAGCATCCTTTCAAACAAATCGACGACGGCGTAGAAGCGTTTGAAGTGGATTGATCGCCGGAGATGAGACAAGCAAGAACAATGGAAGAACAAGCAACAAGAACATGAACAAGAAAGCTCGGGCTCGGGCAGGGAGAAAGAAGAGAGAGGTTTAATTTGTAGGGGAGGTTTTAATCCCGGTTGGTAACACCAACCGGGACTAAAGCCAGTCCTATAGTCCCGGTCGGTGCCACGGACCGGGACAAAAGCTGTAGTCCCGGTCGGTCGCACCAACCGGGACTAAAGGCAGGGCTTTAGTCCCGATTGGTGTTACCAACCGGGACTAAAGGTCCCTCCCGCAGCACCTGACAACAGAGCCGTTGGCGACGGACCTTTTGTCCCGGTTGGTAACACCAACCGGGACTAAAGCCCTATTTAGTCCCGGGCGTCGAAATCGCCGAGACTAAAGGCATTTTGGGCGATCGACGAAAGGTCAGTTGTGTAGTAGTGTAAGGCAGGTTTCTTGAAGAAGTTGGACAAATAATATGCCATTCAATCTTATTATGCTGACCAAAATTCCTTAGTAGTTAGTTGAGTTCACCATGTGTTGTTGAGGAAATTTATGGACACCAATTCCATATAAGCATTGTATGAAAGAAGCTAAGCAAAGAGACAATGGATAAAGTAGTATGGCATTTGTTAGGAGAATAATAATGTGTATGATATAGGAGTATGATGGAAAAGATATATGAGTGCATCGAATGGATAATTGCCAAAATATATGTAATTTAAAATTTTGTTTGTCATTTTGTGCAATGAGATGACCAAATATCAGCATGCACTTCAATTTTTCTTTGCCATAACGACTACAAATTGAATGAGATGAGCTGTAAAAATATTTGATGGATTGGAGAAGGGGAGAATGAGAATATTTTAAGCAGGTTACCTAATTATTGTGTTCGATGGTAGTTATAGCATGAGTGATGATAAAATAATTAGTGAGTTTCAATGTGATAATGTTTGATCTTTTGAACTATGCAGTAGGCTGGAAACAGAAACTAAGCTTGGCCAGTGATGAAGATTAAAAATCAGTGCACAGCCCTGATTTTTTTAGTATAAAGCCACGGCCAGTAGTTGGTTGCCTGAACTTAATTTCAAGTGAAAAATCACAGTTATGAAATATGTGTAAATACCAAGTAACAGATTCTTAAGAAGTATACAGCTGGGCTGGTAGGCGAAGGTGGAAGAAAAAACAGCAAAAGAAAAGAAAGACTTATACAGGAAACAAATTACTCGACCACCAGACAATTGATTTTGGCACCTATGAACCTAAAGAAGCAAATCCTCCTGCAACATGTGCGTTTGTCTTTTGGTCATGTCTGAAGATTTTTGAATTTCGATACTTCTAGATGATCCAATTGATAAACTTTTGGGTGGTGTACAATTAATGAATCTAACTGCCAGCATCAGTGTCGTGGTCTGGGTGCTGTAGCGTCCTTCGGGATATTTGAGAATTGATGGGAGCATCTCCAAGAGCCTTTCTAAATCTCACTCTCTAAATCATCATTTGAAGAACAATTTGCATAAAAATCATTTCTTATATCTTTTCACTTTCCAACAGTTTTTCTATATCTTATGCGCACTCTAGAGAGCCATTCTCGTCTTCTATTTTTGGCTAGAGAAAAGTCCGGAATAGAAGATGGTTATATTTGCATGACCATTTAGAAAAGCTGTTGGAGGGTAGTTTTTCACCAAAATCTCTGTTCCTAGCATTTAGGAAGGATATGGAGAGTCTCTTGTTGATGCTCTAGAACGGTGCTTCCCCCTCGTGACGTGGCAGCATGATTGAGGTTTAGGAGAATTTATTGTTTTGTGGGTACAAACTAGTATATAGATATACTCCCTCCGTCCCTAGATAAATAAATTCCTAGAATCCGTGTAAGTCAAACTATCTTAAGTTTGATTAACTTTATAGAAAGAGTAGGATCATCTATGACATAAAATCAACATATTATGAAAATATATTCTATGATATATCTAATGATACTAATTTAATGTCATAAATCTTGATGGGTTTTTTAAAATCTGATCAAAGTTTAAAAAGTTTGACTTAAAACAACTCTAGGAATCTATTTGTTCAGGGACGGAGGGAGTATTAGATTATATATAGTCTATCGAGGTCTGCAGAAAGCCATGAGCTAAAATAAATCCCTTATAAACTAGGTCAATTCTATTCTTCTTAATTGAAAGGTAGAGCTCCTGCCTTAAATAAATAAATAAATAAATGGAGCCAATAAGAACATTTTACTACTTTTCTGCAACGAATATCTTGGACTATGTGACTTCGTCCAAGGCTGCCATACAACATATGGCATACAAGGGATCCAAAATATAAACTGATGACTCTAAAGGGAACTCATATTTTTAGACACCATGTAAAGGATGATTATAGTTTTTTATGACATTTGAAGGGATTTACTCTCTCTCTCTTTTTAGGACAAAATGACTATACCAGTAAATAAATGGAATTTGGTGCATGTTGGGACATTGCATTCACATTGTCCGAGATATACTCCAGGAAATCAACCAATGGTTTTAGTCTTTTAATTTTACACATCTGTATACCTCTCATAAGTTTCATTGGTATATATAAGCTCACAGGGTACATGTGTTACACATGATTGTTGGTGTCCAAAAATTCATCATGAACTATGAGCATTTTTATATGTGCAGGTTCCATGTGGATGATTTGGAAGACCAAAAATGATGTGGTGTTCAACAAGAAGCTGCAGTCTTCACCACAGGCAATCATTTACAAGACGTTGATGCTGGGTGATCAAGACCTGGCGCCCGCTGTTGAAGCCAAAGCTGAATCCCGTGGCGGAAGACATGATATCTCTGCTCTCGGCAAGTGCTTGTTAGACAGTTCTTTGTTGTCTGAAGTGATGGTGGTTTTGTGACCTGATCAGTGGAGGTGTTTGGGTGTAAGCTGTTCTTAGGTGTCTTGTAAGCTTTGCCTGGTGAACTTTAATTAAGGAGACCGTAAGTTAAGTCTTGTTGCCAGTTCAGGATGGCGGGTATGCCTTCAGAGGAGCTGTAGAGTAGCCTGGACAATGTCCTTGTGTTTTCTCTTAATGTTGATTTTCCTTTTGGTTGAATGTTTTTGAGGTCTGGCTAGGGTCGATGTGTGCTTAGAGTTAAGTTCTGAACCTTACACTGTAAAGCTGGTAACCCCAGCCATGATCTTTGGCTTTCGTCAAGCTTCCAATAAAGTCGGGTGCATGGCTTTCATCTAAAAATACATTCGACAGGAGTGCACGAGCCAAAAAAAAACTTTATGTGTCGTGCTGGCTGGCGAAATTTTTTTGGATTTTTTTAGTCTAGTGTCAACTATCACGCTTCATTTCATGTTAAGTCGCAAGAAAGGTCACACAAATGAACTACCACAACCATGAAGATTGCATTGCTTCCCCTGAACAGACCAAACCAATCTGCCATGTCTCTCTTGTGCTACATGCATATAAGACCACAGAAAGGTCTTTCGACATTTCTACTAGTGTGAGATATAACAAACTTGATCTGTGAATTTGTTGGCCCTATTGGATAGTTTGAGATATTGTTAGAGGAAATAGTTTCAAATATTAGTAGATCACAAGCGCCGGAAGCTAGCATGTGCAACATGCATATTAGTGTGAGCGTTTCCAAGCCTCCAAGCTGAGTATTAATGATGCCCAGCATCTGCTTACCATCACATCTGACAGGAACAGACAAAGCATTGCTTGAGACATTAGAGAAAACTGAAGCATGAGAGGGCCCAATTTCATGCACAAAACTCGAGGAATAGCAAAAGTGTGATGGCAAGGCGAGCATTTTGCTCTCGAGGATGGCAGCTGCCGTGGACAGCCTCCATCGGATCAAGATGGAGACAGTTGATCTAGAGAACATACCTATGGAAGAAATGTTCGACACATGGATGCAGTAACCAAGGCCTCACTTGCGTAATGACCGAGGCACATACTGCTGTCGTCTTTGGCCCCAACAAATTAGAGAAAAAGGAAATGATCCAAACAAATTAGTTGACAAAACATAGAAGAGAAAAAGGAGAGCATGGTGAGTTCTTGGTGTTCATGTGTAACCGATTGTTATGGTCATGGGCAATGGAGATCAGTACTACAAAAACGGTTTGTAGACACTACAAAAAATCTTAGGATCTATGAGGACCTGTTATCATCATAAATTATCGTATATTTGTCATGGCAGTTGTATTTTTGACGACTGTATGACGAAGGACCATCCGTCAAAGTTCATGCGTGGTAAATCTTGTTTAATAACGACTACATGTTTTTTCATCGTAATTTTTAATGATGACCCGATTAATGAGTCATCACTAAATATCTTAAGACCTAGCTAGGCCCATGTACTAAGCATGCTATTACTGGGCCAAATATAATTGTGGGCCTGATTTATATATGCCAAGCCCATTTTCTGAAATAAAATTGATACCAATTTCTGGGCCAAAATATATTTTGCAGCATGTATATTTAGTGGGCTAGAAAAATCAAGCCAAAATTCAGTACAAATAAATTTAAACAGCCCATTTCAGCATGTAGAGGAAAACAGCCCATTTGAGCATCCATTACACAATCAGCCTGTTTCCACATCCATTGCATATATAATATGTACATCTATATAGATTCCTCCTTCGTACCCGTGGCAACGCGCGGGGAATCCTCTTAGTACTACAAATTCCCAAATATGACTTAAACATACTAGATAACTAGCGGAGAATGCAGACAGTCACCATAGCGTTTATACAACACACCAAAGCTGATCCGCCCAATCGCCGGCCCGAGCGAAAGCTGATCAAATGCATATCAATGTGCAAGCTCATCATGCATGTATGAAACGTACGTGCACTTGCACAACAGGCTTCAAAGATCTCTACGTTTACAAAAAAAAGTATATGCGCGGGCACCATCACGCCGACTTCACCGTGTCGCGCGCTGATGACTCCGACTACTCGGACCCGACATGCTACTTGGGAACGGGTACCAGAGGACCAAGATCAAATTAGCCAGACGAGGAAGCAACGTGCAGAGCAGCTAGCCAAAAACCATCAACGTATTAATCTTGGTTTCTGCGTATACGCATATATGCTTGCATGAGTCACACATGCACAAACAGGATGATCAACATCCTCGTGACCTGCTCTTCAACATGGGGACCAACTCCAACTCGAAGTAAGCTTCTCGAACAGTGATGCCGGCGAGCCACGAGCGAGCCGACAGGCGAGCTGTCAAGTCACGAGTGAGCCGCAAGCGAGCTGTCCGAGCCACAAGCGAGCCGTCTGAGCCTTAAGTGAGCCGCCATCGAGCCGCAAGTGAGCCGTCCGAGCACATGCATGATCATCAGGCATCATCATGCATGTGCATGCTGCTTACGAGGGACATCCAGATTTTCCTCATGCATGATAACGCAAGCAATCAGCATGCTCATATGCATGTATGCATCTCCATCCAGGTAGACGCATGCACGTACGAGACGAATCCACTGTTGTTGACTTGTTCTCATAAATCACAACCCTTACACATTCATTAAATCATCTAGAATCTCAGTCACATATATAATCTGTACATGCATCAGTCACAACCCATACTCATTCATCAAATCATCCCAGTGGTGGTCAAAATCTATTTGTGGAGGCAACTGCCCTACCAACTTTGTCTATGTGTTTCTAGAGGTGGTCCAAAGATTTGGTCGTAAACTCAATCCTCGCGCGAGCTGCCCTACCGATATCTTGGACCATATGACTTCGTCCAACGCTGCCATACAACGAATAGTGGCATACAAGCAGGGATCCAAATTCTAACTGATGACTCTGAATGGAAGTCATATTTTTAGACGCCATGTAAGTGATGATTGTAGGTTTCGATGAAATTTGAAGAAATTTACTTTTGTGCGTACCAGTAAATAAATGGAATTTCGTGCATGTTGGGACATTGCATTTACATCGTCTGAGATATACTGCAGGAAATCAACCGATGTTTTTAATCTTTTAATTTCACACAGTTGTGTACCCCTCATAAGTTTCATTAGTATATATAAGCTCACAGGTATATGTGTTACAAATGATTGGCATCCAAAATCGAGCATGAACTATATGAGCCTATTTTATCTCAATCATTCAATTGGTAACCAATAACAAAGTCAAACATGTAACGTGCGATTGTGAAACGACCCTGCCGTTCCATTCAATTTATGGGCTGGTGGTTTCAACCAGCAGCAGCAGTCAATATTGCGTGGCTCTATGCACTCACCGCCCTTGGGGTAGCCTATCCTCTTGCACCATGCGTCGCAATTGGGCTGGATCTCCAGGCACTGCGCCTGGCACATACCGTACTTCACCGCCTTCCCTGAAACACCATGTCAGTATGTCACCATCATCTATGCATCAGTACAGTATCTAGCGCGGTTGAAGAAAACTACACAATAGAGGGATAATGAGAGGCAGCTCACCAGTGGGAATGAGAGCAACCATGGCTACCACAGCAATGAGAATAATCTTGCATACGGTAGAAGAAAATGTTGTTGCCATATCGATGTCCTGCTGCTCAAGATCTGTGGAAACTGCTGAAATGGTTTGAGTGAGGCCTTCTGCTGTGGTTATACGTGCTACATATATATACTCCAGGATGAAGGATGCATACATATGGTAGGATATGGATGCAGTTTGTTTGCATTTCTAGCACGGCTAGGATAGATTTTGCCCGTATTTATTTTCTTCCTTGAATTATGGCATAATGCTCAATGCTTACTATTTGGTTGCCAAATATATCCTTAACAATTAAAGTTTGTAGTTATGGTGACATTGAATGGTACCAATCCTTTCTTTCTCTCATTTTTTAGACCAACCCAGGTAATAGCAGCTAATTATGAGATAAGCTAATTTTAGGTAAGAGCTACTGTATTAGATATCTAACTATTAGATGCTATTGGATCCAAAAGAGTCCCTAAGGCTCCATTAGGAACCAACCAACTAATAGTTAGCTACTAAAATTTGCTAGTGTGGATCCAAATGGACCCAGCTAATAAGTCAGTTAATTGTTAGCTGGACACCCAGCCAAGAAAACTATATACCTCACTAGCTACCCAAACCCAGCTAATAGCTCCTAATAGATTGCAAAAGACACTTTTGCCCTTCTCACCTACCTCTATTTAGGTGTCCTTACAATAACAAATAGAAGAGGAAGGGCATTATAGATAAATGCATCCACCTTTATGTCAGCATGCTATATTAGCATATAAGCATGAGTGTAGAGCTATTTTAGACCCGAATAGAGATTGGGGACCTACTAATGGGCGATTTGTGAGTTTAGGTACCGGTGTGACATAACGTAACAAGTTTAACAACCTAAACTAGCGACTTGTGTATTTAGGGACTAGGACATAGTCGAACAAGTTTGAAAACTTAAATGAATGATTAGCGAGTTAAGAAAACTGGATGACACAACCGAGTAAGTTTGAAAACAACCAGAGGACTTTACTCTTTATGAATATTTTGTGGGAATGAAATACAAAGTTAGCATGACATGCAGGACATGGTCCCACTTATTTACTCAGAATTATCAGTGATACTAGGAGATGATTTGTCTCATATTCAGATGAGGCAGCAACAGTCCTTGTAGTTTGGTGGCACGATCTCTCCTCCCCTGTACCCTTGATTCTTGCAAAACTCGAAGCATTGAGGTCTGGTGAAGCACTGCCCATACTTGTCGTCCCTAGCAACTGCATGACACAACTAAAAAAAATCGCCTCAAAACTGAAATTATTTGTGATTTGCAAGACTAGGTTCAATTAAAAGTTTCTCTGGTACTGGAAAAATAACTTGACTTAGACATCGATGTGCATGACCATTGTTTGTAGGGGAAAAGAACTTGAAAAGATGAAGCATGGTGGTATGCACTAACAACTTACAAGAACAAAAGACAAGTGCAGCAATGGCTACGACAGCGATAAGGATCTTGCTGAAACTTGAAGGCAAACTTGCTGCCATCTCTTGATCTGTGACTCAAACCTGATGTTGTTCTGACAGTTTTAGATTTGTGTGGAGTAATCAAAAATGGTTTCTGTAGATTTATAGTGGTTTAGGACGACATGGGATTTAATTTTAGTAAATGAGTTTGTGCTAGGATACATAATATCTATATTTTGCATGTAATTCTTATTTGCTATGAATAATAATTTTTTTGAGGTAAAACAGGAGGGGCGTACCCCTACTACGGATTTTATTAAAAAATTAAAGAGTTATTATAGAGGTAGCTCAGGGAACAAAGAAAGAGAGGAAAAAATAAGGGACACTAGAAAAATTACAGAAGATTGTTTATCCATTGTTCTATAAAGGGGAAGTAACTTTTCTTTGCGCGCCATAACAATAGTGTGAATTCAGACTTGAAGAATCTTTTAGTCTCCTCAAGAGAAGGCAGAATTTGATTGAAGATAAGGCCATTTCTAGCTTTCCAGATGGACCAACACATCAGGATGATGATCTCCATGAAGAAGGGAACTTGGAGCTGAAGTTTGAAGCTCTATAGGTTCTGAAAAGCATCTAAATGGTGTAGCACTTGAACATTTAGCTAGTTCCAACATGCTGAAGCAAATGGGCAATGTAACATTAGATGGGTCAAAGATTCTTCCACCAGATTATTGCATAAAACACAATTGTAATCTGGGAGTTCCATATTTTTCCTTTACAACAATTCTCTAGTGCTTAATCTGTCTTTTAGGATTAGCCAGCAGAAGACTTTATGTTTGTTCTGACAAGAACTATTCCAAATCCATTTGTATCCTGGATGTATTGAACTTTGGCCACTCAGATGTTTGTAGGTTCTGGCCACTGAGAACTTTCCTGAGTTCCAGATGCATGATCAATGGTATGGATCCTCATTCAGAGTTAAATGTTGGATCCTCATTCAGAGTTCTCTTTTGATTTGCACACTGCAGTCCAGGCAGCCTTTGGTCTATGATTTGCATTGATATCTGCACCTCTCCATAAGCAGAGCTTCCTGTACTTGTCTATCCGACTGATTACAGTGTTATGAATAGCAAAGGTGCTGATACAGAATGTTGGGAAGGCTGAGAACACTGAGTTTGTTCGTTGCAATCTGCCAGCTTGATTAAGGAAATTTGAGGTGGCCGCCATTCTTCTTTCACATCTGGTCACAAAACATTTATGGTTTTGATGAGAAAGGATATGTTGTGGCCATAGTTGTGAATGACACGATTCAAATATTTACTCGTATACTCGGAAAGTGAATGCAGATCCATTCGTCAAATAAATCGAGTGATCGACATAGGTATTATTCTATTTTTGCAGTCTACTCAGTTCAGAGGCACACATGATTTTTGTGACTAGACAAGATGAACAGGGTACACTGTCAATTTCAAATTCGGGAAACTTCTAAATTTGAATTCAACTGCAAATTTCATGAGATAATGACACTTGTGTGGGATTGATGTAGTTCCACAGAAGAGCTTGTACAAGGACACTTGCGTCACTACTGGAAACTGCAATTTCCCTGTGAGTTGGATATTTTTCCGTCGAGTGTGGAAAAACCATAAATTCAGTTCATTTTTTTGGTCCACCCTCTAACTACTGGACACTAGAGAGCCTCCCCTGTCTAGATTTATATGACCGTGCTCGTAAGAGTTAGAATAGCTCGTGTCTACTGATGATTGATACAGAGTCCAATTCTAAGACGTATTGGATCTGTATCTCATATGTAACCCAGCCTCATGAGATATGCTCTCATACGAGTTAGAATAACTCGTGTCTAGCAGTGATACGGAGTCCGATTCTAAAATATATATTAGATTCCAATGAAACACAAGAACACGTTTGCTATCTAATAATATTAAAAAAAATTGAAACGTTTCACCCAAACTACATTTTTCTTACCAAAGTACCCTCTCTCCTCGTTCTTTCTGTGCAATTTCTTTGTCCCTTGTCCGTTTAGTTTTAGTCAGCTTCGAAAGTCAGTTTTCTTTTTAGTTCTGCCCGTTTTGTTTGTGTTTTTCTTTCGTTTGTGTCCTGTTTTTTCTTTCGTTTTTTTCCGTTCCATATTTTATTCCGGCCTGTATTTCGTTTCCCTGTTTGTCCAGCCCGTTTTGTTTGTTTTGTTTGTTCTTTCTTGTTCCTCCGTTTTTATTGTTCACGTGTACCATCCATTTTTCATTCCGTTGCATCTGGTTTTTTAAACATTTGTGCTATGTACTTTTTCACCACGAAGTTATTGATAATAGTTTTCAATTAGCACCAAAATTTAATTTTTATTATAACCTAAATCAGTCTATGGTCCAATTAATCAAATCATAAATTAAAATCTTGAGCATAAATATTATAACCACCAAGTTGTTGACATAGTTTTAATTAGGAACAAATTTTATTCTTATTATAATCTAGATCGATCATGGTTTAACTAATCAAACAGTAAATTGAAAGCTTGAGCACTTTGTTGTCTAACTCAGTCTAAATAAATGTCTTCAATTTGTATACATGTACCCATGTAATCCTCAATGATAGCGATCATGTAGAAATTGGGAGAGGTCTCCCAATAATCAGCAGCGGATAAGGCCAGTCTTTGACACTTCGGCAACTAACTCCTTGCCGACTTTAATTAAAGATTAGAGTTTTGAAGTTTTTTAGTCACAAAAAGGAAGTCACAAAACTCGATATTTAAGTGTACCGGCACAAGGATAGTATGAAATGAAATTTATGATATATTTACAAGAAAATACTTATGTGCTTTGCAATGGGAGAAAAAAATCATATCAAGATTAAATTTGATATGGGCTAAATAGGACATAGTAATATATTATTGCGATCATCAATATTAGCTTATATATATTATGGATGTCATGGTCATCATAAAATAAATTTAGCTTAGAATTTTATAGAAATGGAAAAACATAAATAATATTTATAATTTTGGTTCTCGTTTTCATGAAGGTTTGATAGTATTTTTCTTCCGTTGCAATCCACGGGCCTGTTTGCTAGTCAAATTATAGTTGTAACTATGCTCTATGTAAAATGTATTTCTATCTTTGGTTCTCAATTTCTATAAATTAATATATTTTAACTATATATAAAAATTATGTGTTATTAAAATACTTTTACAGTGAACTTGTAAACATAGATCTTACAATACTAAACCATATGAAATCCAAAAAAAATAATTGTCAGGACAGAAAAAACGACTTTAGGCAAAAACTGAAAAAAAAATGACCTTTATGAAACCGATGGGTCATGCCCGGATAAATTACATGCAAGAGCAATATGGTATTGTCTGCCTTGTTATGTAATGATCATATCCATCATTTGCGTCAATTTTAACCCTATTCAAACAAAAGTTTCATTATCATCCTCGGCAGCTGCTAATTGGTGACGAAACACGCAGTACCATTGGTCCTTCTTCTGACAGTAGGAGCACTGTAACACTTGGCCATTCCTAATGGCAATCACGGAGCATTCTGATATACAAAGCGCGAAAGTGCATCCAGGTAAACGGAAACTGATCGTCGTCGGAACTGCATGTATACATGATCCATAGCTGGCTTTTTAAACCATATGCACAAATAAAATTACTGTAGGCACATAAGAAGTTATATACGTACCACCATAGCAAGATGTGAGAGTTGAAGACATAATCACCAGGACAATGCAAAGAACTGTGCACTCAGCCCTCATTGTCTTGCTGAGTATGAGTGCCAAGTAGAGAAAAATCAGTATTGGTGGTATATTTGTTGAACTTGTGTTTCTAGTATGCATATTGCCTTGTTCGGTCCTGTTTATATACATGCAGTGGGACATCTTAGTGTCGATATATGTATCCACAATAGAGATATATGCAATTATGTATACATCCAGTGGCACATCTTATTATGATATATTCACAACAAAGATATACCAGTGGCACATCTTATTATGATATATCCACAACAAAGATATATGTATTCACAACAGAGATATATGGATCCATAATAGAGATATATGTATCCTCATGTGTCAATGTTGAATTGGCTTGACAGTATGATTTGATAGCTTCTACTAACAAATAAATAAATACGACACATCTTAGATCTTGATTTTACAGAACTTGAACTGTCCATATTAATGCTGAGGTATCTGCATTGTAAGGTTCACACCAGGAAATGTTTATTCGTTAGTGCAAAGGAAGCATTGGTGGAAGGATATGCTGTCAAAGGTGTTTTCACTAAGTACATATGATGCATACGTTCTACCGTAAGGACCGTGTGTGCATCCTATCAAACAAGAGGTTAGATGTTCAAGATGGCCGACGTACCTATTCACTGATTCGATCTTCGCTGTCGTGACAATATAAGAACCAGAATCTGTAGCTGCCGCCTAGGGACTAGGGTGGACTAGGGTAGAGCCGCCGCCACCTGCTGCTCCTCGCTGCCTTCGCACCTAGGGCCCCTCTCCTTCTTTCTCTCCATTGCATTTGCCAGAGACAAGAAGGGGAGGGAACCCATCTTTTTCCCGCAGTTTTCTAGCGTGTTAAGGTTGAGTCTATATTCGGCAAAATTAGACGATTTTCGGTTAGGATCGTGTGCCATACGATGACTTCGGTGATTGCCACGACGAGAATGCCGTTGCAGGCGTCGATTTCATCGGCAGATAGCCAATTTTTGTGGCCTTTATTTGCAAGGGGAGGAGTGCTTCTAGGAGCCCATAGAGGATAGCAACTCTGGGTCATCGATCTCATTGTCGATGGTCTCGGAGAGGAAATCAAGGTCTCGAGGTGATGAATCTACATCCTATGTCGTACCCGACAATGCAACAACTGCCGGTATTCTTTCAGCAATTTAGATACATTTTAGACTGTCCGAAGCATACAATAGTTCACACAGGCGAGAATCAAATGTATAATAATGTAATCAATATCTATTCAGAGTTTAATTGTATATCAAACTTGGTAAGCCATAGCACCACAAAAAATTCGTACCTATTTATAGATGGTTAAGACTACGAACTACCATGGGGGAGTAAAAAAGAATTTAAATGTGTTATTAGCCGCTTTCCACATGTGCTAGAACTGGTGATAGTGTTCTTATTACCACTTAGTGCACTAGGAGAACTCTACCATCTTGGTAGCGAGACTGGACACGGTCACTACTGTCAATGTCACAACTTCACTAGCAGTCATACGAGAAAACTTATCATGAGGCACTGTAAAAACGTCACGACCTCACAAGCATACGAGACAGGTTATCACCCAGAGCGTGGGAGAGAACGGCGGTTCCCAGATGAGATCACTGACAATGCAGTTGTAACAGAAATTAGCACCCATTCCTATCGAACTTTTGCTCATTTCTTCGTTCGTTGGATATTGTGTCATAAATCATTTCTCAGATTTCTTGCTATTTTGGTCTCTTTTCTTACTTATTGTCCTTACTATGTCAACATTTTGCTTATGTGGCAGGCTCATTATTTAATCAGATGGAAACCGTCGGCGTCTAGAAAATCAAGGTCTAGACAGAGCGACGAGTAAATTTGTATCTACGTGTCTTAGGCCCGGATGATGTGCAAAGTGGACACAAGGGTGTATACTGCTAGTTCGAGCAAGAACGGCCCTACGTCCAGTGAATTCGGCTGCTGCTCGTGTTGCCTTGTACCGGAGTACTCGTAGTAGGGGTTACAATCTTTCGAGAGAGGGAACGGATCTCAGGTCTCTTCGGGGGATTTGTGTGTGTGAGGTGTGTGTTTCGATCGGAGTTGTTCCGTCGAAGTGAACTGCCCTAGATGTGGCCCCTGCCTCCCCTTCTATAGTTTTCAAGGGGAGGGCTCGGGTTACATTTATGGTAAAAAGGTAAAATAGGGGAAAAGATGAAAGAGAAAAACAAAAAGGTGGCCTCGGGTGTGGCCGTCTTCCTCCTTGTCTGGTGGGAGTAGTTTTCCCTGTGACGCAGAGATGCAATGGAGGTGGATCTTTTGGCCTCTCTATTCGCTGGTGCAACATGTTGTGGCCATACTTCGTCCTGTGTACGTCTGTGTCGTCAAGGATGGGCGGTACTGGCGCCCGGATTTGCGTAGAGAGGGGAGTAGGTGGTACAGTTGTCGTTACCCCCGTCGCTGTAGAGGTATGGTCGTCGTCGTCGTGGAATGACCGGGCTCAAGTTGGGTCAGAGCGTGGTTGCCGTGTTCCTATTGACTGTGCACGGTCACATCCGTCCCATCAGCGGGAGTGTGTGCCATGGCGAGGGCCCCCGTGGCTCCCCGTCTTGCTAGAGGGCTCCACGTGTCCCTCGGACGAGGCAGAAGTACGCCAGGGGGTCGGGCGCTCCCGTGCTTGCATTGTCGGGGTCGGGTGAGGCGGAAATCGTTCCTGACAGGGCGTGGGGTCGGGCGCTTTGATGACGTCACGAGGGCTCGGGCGAAGCGGAAGGCATTCCTGAGCCTCGGACGATTTAGTGGCTAACACGCTGTTATCGCTCTTGGTTGGGTATGCCTACTATTGATACCCGACAGAAATGGTCCCATCCAGTGGCGGATCCGGTGGATTTTACCACCTAGGCCACTGTCTAAGCGTCTAAACCCCGCATACTTAACAATAGTTCACACAGGCGAGAATCAAATGTGTATAATTTAATAAATATCTATTCAGAGTTTAATTGTATATATCAAACTTGGTAAACCATAGCACGACACAAAATTCGTACCTATTTAAAGATGGTTAAGACTACGAACTATACCACGGAGTTCTTATTAGCAACTTTCGTTGTGAAGACCACGGAAACAAAATTCAAGTTAAACAACCTGCTTGCTAGATACAAGTTGCTGCTGTACAAAGCAACAAAAAATAGAACTATTGAACAGTGAAAATGAAATTGAACAAAAACAAATGAATAACTCAACAAGAACAAGTGGACAGCTACGGTGCTGTCGGACGGCTGCTGCTGCGGTGCAGCCTGCTGGGGGATAGGACGCGAAGACTGATTGCGACGGGTGGAGCGGAGTCGACGAGTCGGGATTGCGTCGGGGTCGAGCCAAGACGGCCGCACGGGGACGGGAGTTGGAGTCGCGGGTGCGTGCTCTCTCGGTCTCTGCTTCCCTGTGTCTGGGCCGATCGAGAGCAAGACAGTTCGATTGGGCCAGAATTTTGTGTATACTTTAAAGGTATTTTGGGCCACGTCTAGGCCCATGGCCCCAATGGTCCTTGTCCCATATCGGCCCGTGGTCCCACCCAGCGAGTGATCTTAAAGCAACTCCTAGAAGTCCTGCCTCAAACCTTATTATCGAAGGCTCTCTTAAATAAATTGTACCTCAAAATTAGTTTCGTTAGCAGCTCCCTAGTATTTTGCCCGAATACTGACACGACATTAGTTAGTTGGATCAGAGAGGGGATTAGGCCATGTTTGGTTTCTGAATCATTTAGTTTAACTCTCATCACATCAATGTTGCGGTAAATGCATGAAGTACTAAATGTAGACTAATTGCATGCATGTCGGCACAGATTAGAAGTAATTTACGAGACGAATCTATTAAGCCTAATTAGTCCAAAATTAAAAACTTTTTGTCAAATAAGATGAAAGTGTTACTGTGTTGGTTAAACTTTAACACCTCTCACCGAGCACACGCTTAGTTGGATCCTGACTTTTTCCGTCCACTCATCCTTTCTGTTGGTACGGTGACTTGTACGTACAGTCACGAGGTATCCTTATACTACTTAGGCAGTGTTTAGATGGTGTAAAAGTTGGTGTAAAGTTTCTGTAGCATTTTTCATTGTTATTTGGTAAAATTTATCTAATCATGGACTAACTAGACTTAAAAGATTCGTCTCGACATTTACAGACAAACAGCGCAATTAGTTATTTTTTTACCTATATTTAATACTTCATGCATGCGTCCAAAGATTCGATGTGACGGAGAATCTTGTAAAATTTTTGGAATTTTGAAGGAAGTAAACACTGCCTTAGATATGCTAGCGCCGCCATCTCAGCCTTGTGCTCGTCGCCCTTGCATGTGCCTACAGAGCTCACTGATCGATGAGGGGAGCCATCAATGACGTGTAGGGATTCTTGGGGTGGCCGCATCTGCTTGCCTGGAGAATATGGCATGAATAAATAATACCGAACTTGGACCACACAAAACAACAAATCGGATCTTTTAACTATCCCCTTAACTAAAAAATACATTACGTACAATTTGGATAATATGCGGTCTCCAATGTATACGTTGGACCACTATTTAATTTTGCATTAGAGGTAGATCCGATAATTGCTCATGTCCAAAACATTACTTTTGAGGGAATTTTTTTTAGGTTAAGCCATGCGGCAAGCTTTATTGATTCGAAAAGATAGTTACATCATTTACAAGTAAATGACGAATAAATGACGGGGGGTCATCTATCCAAACATGAGAGTTTTTGTTTACCGTTGCATGCCTAGCTAGCTCATGAGCTACTGAATTGCTCTTCCTATTACAATGGCTAATAGATATTGCGGCAAAGTCCTCCCAGAGTAGACAAATTTCATCATAGATTGCCGCCGATGTTGTAGCTGAAAAACCTCCACCTAGCATTGTATCAACAACCTCCATACAATCAGCTTGGATTTGCACTTGATTGGTACCAATCTGCTGGGCCAGTAGGAGCCCATCTCTCAATGCTGAGGCTTCGCCATAGTTGCGTTGCGTCCAGCACATGGGAGATATAGTTATATGAAAATAATGCCGAACACTTGGACCACACAAAACAAAAAATCGGATCTTTTAACTATCCCCTTTACTAAAAAAATACATTAGGCACAGTTTGGATAACACACGGTATGCAATGTATATACATTGGACCACTATTTAATTTTGCAGTTAAAGGTTGATCCGATAATTTCACATGTCCATAACATTAATTTTGAGGGAAAATTAATTTGACATGTCCACAACATTACTTTTGAGGGAAAATTCATGCTTCCTATTTTACAAATTAAATTATAGTTGTAACTATGCTCTATGTAAAATGTATTTGTATCTTTGATTAATTGTCAATTTCTATAAAATCGTATATTTTAACTACATATACAAATTATGTGTTACTAAAATACTTTTATGGTGAATTGTAAATTTATAAACATGGATGTTATAATATTAAACCATACGAAATCCAAAAAAATTGGCCCCATTCGGCTGTGCTGATAAGCCGGCTGAAAAACACCGTTGGCTGATTTGTTGTGAGAGAAAAATACTGTTTCGGCTGAAAAAACAAGCTGAAAAGTACGGATTATAAGCCGGATGAACAGGACCATTGATAAGAGTAAAAAAAGGACTTCAGGAAAAACAAAGAAAATGACCTTTCTGAAACCGAGGAAGTGCATGGCTGCTAGTCTCCGAATCGTGTGGAGTGCATACTGATTACTGAATGAACTACATAGCTGCACGTACAAAAGAAATAGAGATTGAAAACAAGAGGACAACTGGACTCGATCCCTAGCTGGCGTAGTCCCGCAAGTTTTGTGAGCTCTATCTGCTGACACGACATGTACTTGCCCCTGTTCGCCTTCCCATCCATAACTTGGCACAGTTCGCACGGCTCTTTCTCTCTCTACACAAACACAGGACAGATCGATCTCATCCCTTGGCTGCACTAAAAACCCGGCCTGCATGCTAACGAAATGCCGAGTTTCCGGGTGTCTCTGGGCCACAACCGTGCCCACAAATACACGGAAGAGTTCGCACAACCTCCTCCCGTAGTCCGTGGCTTGGACACTCGTGCACTTGTGCGTACGTACGTGCAGCAAGTCCCAACACATCTCATCGTCTCTCTCGGCCGGCCTTCTCGATCTCTCCCATGGCTCCTACTGCTCATCAGGTACGGCGCGTGCCAACAAGCATGCATGAATGCACTCAAATGCATGCGATGGAATCATGCATGCATGGCTAAGCCGCCGCCGCGCGTTATTATCTTGTCCACCAGCAGGCAGCGGCGCGGGAGGACGAGCCGGAGGAGAAGACCCGCCGGAAGGCCATCATCGCCAACGGCGGCGGGGGCAAGGCGGTTGCGGTGCGGTGCCACCCGGCGCTGGCGGATTATCCGGGGCGCAAGGCGTCCATCAGGGGCGTGGTGGGCGAGCTGCTGTCGATGGCGACGCGTCCTCGCACGGCGGGGAGTTCGCCGCCGAGGCCGTCGCCGACGCCGCCAGGTCCGGCGCATTCGACTGCTACGCGCCGTCCCACGGATTCCCCGCCGCCCGCCAGTGAGTCATCCGTCTCCGTTCGATCGGTTTGTGTGGCTGTCCGCGTTCCTGCGTAATTTTTGCATGCATTGTTTCATTTTTTTAAAAAAATATTTATTCCTGTCGTTTTGGCGTGCTATTTGGGCTAGTCTAAAAAGATAATGCTACTCACATGCATAACTACTATCATTTATTTTAACTAGATTTATAAAAAATAATAGTAAAATTCATATTTCTAAATAAGTTTATTATTAAAACATATTCAATGTTCTATCAATGATACCAATTATGTACCACAAATACTAATATTTTTTTAAGTTTAAAATCTTTGACTTTTTAGAAGCGAGAAATTTTTTTATAGGACTGAGGGAGTATACGCTGTATAGAATTTCCAAAATGCCTTTTAGAAGGGATAGTGCCTCAGTCCGGCAGAGATAGGAATGGCGCTATATATGGTTCCATCTCTCTTTCCAAAAATATCATTGTGTAACAGTACCAATCTACGCTACACTACAAGCTGTTAATTTAGACAGCAGTCTGCAGGGCAGGATGGCGCTAACATATGGCTGCAGTACACCAGTCACACACATTGCACACCACACCGTGAAACCAGGCCATGCATCATATCGCACGCGTATTCCCATTTTCAATGCAAAGTACAGCAAGATATTCAACGGACGTGGTCCTGTCTACGTGGCACCATGACCTCGAGCCACGTGGCTTGTTGTCATCTTCAACTTTTTAGAGGACAAAGAAGTAACATGGAGTAAAAAAACACTGTCCACTGAATATCAACTCCGCAGCTGATATTTCTTTCCCAATTACAGATTTACACTAAAGTAAGTTTTTATCTGTTGTAAAAAAAAAAAGTAAGTTTTTATCTCCGCGTTTGAGAGCGAATTTTCACGATTGCAAAGGCAGTCGTACAATGGCAGTTGCCAACCACGTTCTCTAAATAATAAGGCAACACGTGGCTGTGAAGTGACCTCTGCCAAAAAAAAAGGTCGAAAAACAGAGGTCACGTTTAGTTTCTAAAAATTTTCAAGATTCCTGACACATTGAACGTTTGGACACATGTATGAAGCATTAAATATAGACGAAAAAAACTAATTATACAGTTTGGTAGAAAATCACGAAACGAATCTTTTAAGCCTAATTAGTCTATGATTGGACACTAATTAACAAATGCAAACGAAAATGCTACAGTAGCAAAAGTCAAAAATTTTCGCGAACTAAACACACCCAAAGCATAGTTCCAAGCCAGTAGGCCTCGCTTCGTTTTCTCAACACTATTCCAGTTTGTTTTTTTTTTAAACACTATTCCAGTTTCCGTAGGCTCACTTCAGCTTTATTGGAGTAAATCGCACTACTCATGAGTCATGACCATACAGCCAACCAACACATACGAAATGCGCAAATTCCAAAATTTTCAAACAGAAATAGTAATTCTTTGTGCACATTCATACATCCAAGACAATCAGTGCCACCTCTGACTAATGCCACGTTCTTCCATGCATTGTGCGGTCTGCTGCGCCTGCTGAACCAACCAACCAACAGCGCGGTGGCCGAGTACCTGTCCGCCGGCGCGCGGCACCGCACGCACGACGCCGACGTGTTCCTGACGGTGGGCGGCACGGGCGCCATCGCCGCTATCACCACGGTGCTCGGCGGGGCACCGGGGGCCAACATCCTGCTGCCGCGCCCGGGCTTCCCGCCGTACGAGGCCGCCTGCGAGATCGCGGGCGCCGAGCCCCGGTTCTACGACCTGCTGCCGCGCCGTGGCTGGGAGGCCGACCTCGCCGGCGTCCGCGCGCTGGCTGACTCCGCCACGGCTGCCGTCGTTGTCATCAACCCCAACAACCCGTGCGGCATCGTGTACTCTGCTCAGCACCTTCTACAGGTGATTATTCAACTGCAAAACTCAATGGTGGTAGTTAATTTATAATCCGTATATATTTTTAAGAATGTATGAAAAAAGGCTTCTACTTCTACGAATACTAGGAACAAATGGACCACATATTGGTGTTTAGAATCTTGTTGTCCATGTCTCAAAACTGCAAAGTTGGCATCTTTGCTGACTGCAAAACTGCTTATCACTGAATCCTGTAGATTGCTGAAACTGCAAGAGATCTGGGGATTCCAATCATAGCAGATGAGGTATACGCACATATGGTTTTTGGTGGCAGCAAGTTTGTGCCCATGGCCTCCTTAGCGCACATTGCGCCGGTTATCAGCATCGGAGCTCTGTCGAAAAGATTCATGCTACCAGGATGGCGTCTTGGTTGGTTGGCCTTCTGTGATCCTAACGGAGCACTCAAGCATGTAAGGCGCTTGGCTATTAACATGTTTTCGCATTACCCTCTATATGAATTCAAATGTAGATTCACAATTTTGATGTTCAAAAGGTCAGAACTGCGACCGAGATGCTGCTGAATGTGACTTCTGGCCCAGCCTCCATAGTTCAGGTGAGGAAGCAATTCTTAAAAATGATTCTACATATAAAAAGGTGAATACATACTAATGCAGATGAAATTTTTTTTTTGCGATACTAATGCAGATGAAATTTGTTCACACATAGGCATCAGTTCCGAAGATTCTTTCAGTTGAACATCCGGAGTTCCACAGGAATGTTGTTTGCCTGCTTGAGTCTGCAGCTGATGCTCTGTACAGAAGAGTGAACCAAATTGAAGCCCTGAAGTGCTACACAAAGCCTGAGGGTTCAATGTTTATCATGGTTAGTCAGAGATACACAAAATCCAGTATTCAAAAGTTTGTTATAATTCGCGCTATATAGTGTTGATATTCACAAAATCCTGCAGGTTGAGATCAACACTTCAATTCTATACGGTGTTGCCAATGACATGGACTTTGCACGTGAATTGGTCAAAGAAGAATGTGTCCTGGTTCTGCCTGGTATAGTTCACTTGATTTGTTGCAATACTATTTATTTATCCAACCTTTAATAAGTGCATTGGTTTGAATGGCTGCTGAAAATTGAATGTAATAGGTTAACTTGATATTCTAGTGCTAGATTCTTCATCCTGGCATACTTAATCTACTTTAAATTAATCTGTAGTGACAATTTCAATAACCTTTTGTTTCTTATTATTTTACAGGTTCTATCATTGGGTTGAAGAACTGGGTTAGGATATTTTTCGGAGCACCTGTCAATTTAATACTAGAAGCCTGCGACAGGATTGAGTTGTTCTGCCGGAGGAGGATGCTCAAGCAAAAACAACTAAAACATTGACAATGTTCTGAAACCAGCAATTAGGGATTTTCTTAGCCCAGTAATAACATATATATAGATTGAATTTTTTTCCAAGATATCTGATGCACAATATGAGGTTTGTATATAGAATCTGAGAACAGATGCTTATCTTTAGTTGAATATAGGTTATACATAATTCAGAAGTAACGGTGTACACACTTGTCACTTCTTTACTTGCACCATTTACCTGACAAAATATTGGTCTCATTTTTTTTAGCTGGCGCTCAAACCGACAAAATCATGGTTTCACACCAATTCTCAATCTCAACTCGCTTACTTCCCCGATGGCTTTTCCAAGGATTGCAGGAATTGCCACTCCTAAAATCTGACTGCTCCGATGGGCCAACAAGTCACACGACCATATGGATGGAGTCACCACCAACCGGGTATTATCCATGCATTGCTGGACCAGTGCCATCCTCCAACCTCTGTAAATGGTATTCTCAGATTCCATGTTTCTATTGTTACCACCTCTAGAATTGATTAATAGGGGCGGCACGCGTTTAAGCAGGCCTTTAGAAATAGTGGTATAAAAAAAGAACTTTTCATATGAACTTAGATCAAGGCATACTTCATACAAAAATTGTTGATTTCATCATCACATTCTACAACTTTGCAATTAGGGATGAAACCGGATCAGATACAAATGGATATTACAGATACTGAATACATGTTTCTTTCTAGGATCTGGAGTCAAATACATATTGCGTCAGACATTGATATCCATGTCATACATGTATCAAAAAAAAATCCAACTATAAGTATTCAGATACGGATACGGTGTAATATTAAATGTTCGGGTATCTTATATGCTAGTATCCAAGTAGGGTTTTAACTTTTTCGGGTTTGATGGATATCAGAAAATATCAGTCCCATTTTCATTCCTATTTGCAATTGATAAATTATTGACTTGAAATAGTTTAGTGTCCCAAAATTTCATTTTAAGTTCTCAGAGTTTGAAATTTAAAGTTTAGAATTTTCAAACAATCTTAGATTTTGAAATTCAAAATTTCATTTTAGAGTCACAAGATTCTTTTCTCTTATAGCCCCTTCTCAACTAATGTATCCCTTGCTTTGTTATCAAAGTTATCACAATTTCTTGGATCATAAATATCTGATCCACAATACACACAGGATCCTCATCAACCCTATTATATTATATAGCATTTGAATTAAACACGTGCTCATCATTGTTTCATCAATGTCAATGCCAACATTGTCTTCTATAGGGCCCTCATCTTCTAGATTAGCATTAGCTGGTTCCTCTACTACAACTATCGCCAATGATTCTGGATGTTTTGAAGTGCTTGTATTATTTTTATGAAAATTATCAAAAGACTCTTTGTGATTGTACCAATTCATCAACTCGTTTTCTTTTTTACTTTTCTCATTGCCACAAGCGTACTTTCTTGGTGACTTGATTCTGTTGAAATTTAAAAAACAATTAGTAAATACTGGTAATATTGATGTGCTAGACAAGACAATTCACAAAAATCAAATCATTTCCTACACAGCTAGGCTGTAGTAGTAGTAGTAGTAGACCTGTACCTTGAGTGGTTCCTGCCTTCCTGGACACCTACGCTGCCGTATCTCGGATTCTCATGTCACACTCACCGCTCGCGTCCGGCGTCTGGCCCTGACAGCAACGGGCCAACGGTGTTGATTTTTTTTTGGCTTCCTGTAAGCCTATTGTGGGCCATGCTGTTGATGGCATCCTGTAAGCCTATAGTGGCCGGGTGCTCCGGCACACAACACAACCGATCGACGTTGCATAGGGCAATTTTTGACCAAGAGCCCATCCAACACAAACAAACCTGACTCAACATAGGAAAATCTGACATAATGGGAGAAACAGCCAAACCCGACCTAATGTGTTTGAAGGGGTGCACGGGCCAAAAAATTGTACAAAACAAGTTGTCGGATTTTGTTGGCATGGCTCGACATGATGGTTGAACAGATCTATTATCAACGATCATGCTTGGCTTCAAGTTAAGTTGCATGAACGTCACACAAATGAACTACCGCAACATGAAGATGGCATTACATTCTCTCCATGAATTGACTGAATCAATCTTTGGACTATATGCATATAAGACCACAAAAAAGGTCTCTCAACGTTTCTACTAGTGTGAGATATAATAAACTCATTAAATTTGTTGGTCATGATTCATCGTATTCTTAGAGGAAATCTTTTCAAATATTATTGAATTACATGCACCAGAAGCTACCATCTGCATATCAGATATCTGTGTCATCATTTCCATGGTCAATTTTAATGGAGCCAAGCTCATTTAGCTTGTAGAAAGTTTCGAAACCTTTGTGTATAATTTATGATGCTATAATGCGTTACAATCCTCAGGCATGTTGAAAGCCCTAGTTTGGTTTTAGATAATTGATGAAATTTAGGGACTAATCATTATGCTAAGTGTGTAGACATGAAATGATAAAGTTCCATGCCAAGTGGTGGAGCCTAGAGATGATCATGGTGATGATGGTGATGACCAAAAGATGATCAAGTGCTTCACATTTGAAAAAGAAGAAAGAGAAAAACAAAACCCGATGGGAATCAAGGCAAAGGTATATCATAGGGGTTTGCTTTCGGTGGTCAAGACACCATAGAGGGTATGATCACATTTAGGATCAGTAGCCGTACTATAAAGAGGGGAATCTCCGGGGCTATTGATCACTTAAATGTCATTAGATGAGGATTCATTTGCATATGCATTTAGATCTAGTGGAGAGCTAACCTAACTCCTTCAAAATGATTGTGAAAAATGTTAACACACATACATATGGTGATGTACACTTGGTGGTGTTAGCACATTTGCGAAGGATTCGGCAATTTTTCGGAAGTGTTCTTCACTGTTTTTATGCACCAGATGCTTGCCTCGGGGGCACCTGTGCGTCCGGTCAGTTCAGGCAGAAGCGCGCGCGAAGGGGCTGAGCAAGCGGACGCTGGCCACGGTACACCGGCATGTCCGGTGCACTTTTGCGGTCCACCGGACGCAGGGGATCGGATCGGATGCAGTGCGTTAGCATCTAGTGCTTGTTCTTGGCCACCTCACGGTGATTTGTGAGGGGTGTTGTGCCTTCCTCGGCGGAGCGCCAAAGGCAACTCTAGTAAATTGCTCATGTCATTGAGTTACCTCACTTGTGGGTAGGTTCTTGCGGTGTCCACGGGTTGGACGAGATTCGTGCTACACCTCTTAGCCACCGAACCACCAAGTGTTGGTTGACACAACGGGGACTAGCATGCCGTCAAGCACGTGAAGCTCGGAAGAAAAATCTTGTATCCATCTTGTGTATGATTGGATTTCTCCCGGTGATTGGTCATCATATATTGTGATTGGTTCATCCTCGACGCGGTGGTATAAAGATCACATACCTCTCCATTTACATTCCGCAAACTAGTTGTAACAAGCTTTTTAGTGTAATTAGTTTTGATAGCTTGTATTATCCTTACTAGTGTAGCTTCTCACCTAGTTGAGCTCTTTAGTGTAACTAGTTTTTGAAAGCTCGTAGTGACATAGCCTTTGTTTGTCTTAGTGACTATAGCAACTAGAATTGTTGGGATAGGTGGCTTGCAACCCTTGTAGAGCTAGAGCAAAATTACATTTCGCCATTTGTTATACTAACATTTTGTTCTAGTGAGTTTGTAGAATTTTTAATAGGCTATTCACCCCCCTCTAGCCATATTAGGACCTTTCACATGTGCTTACCATCACATGCCATACAACAACAACAACAACAACAACAACAACAACAACAACAACAACAACAACAACAACAACAACAACATAGCCTTTTGTCCCAAGCAAGTTGGGGTAGGCTAGAGATAGAAAAAGTAGTGCTTGAGACATTAGAGAAAACTGAAGCAAGAGAGCGAAACTTTATGGAGAAGACAACAGCGACAACAAAACTATGATGTCTTGGTGAGAGTTTTGGCCGCGATGATTGTGGCTTCCTTGGAGAGCATCCACCAAGTCAAGATGAAGGCTGAGCATGTGGAGTACCTCTTCATGGAGGAAATGTTCAGCATGCTTACATGCAGTAAGCAAGGCCTTAGCTCTAGCAAGGCCTAGGCATGCACCGCCATCTTTGGCCCTAACAAAGTAGCAGAGAAAGAGGAGATAAAAAAAAGGAAAGCAAGGTTTTCAAGTTCTTGATGTTAAATTAGAGGAGAAAGAGGAGAAGAAAAAAAGGATAGCAAGGTGTTCAAGTTCTTGATGTTGACTTCGAACATGTTGTCATGGTAATGATGGGTGATGAGAATACACTACTACCAAATTAATGAGATCTGTAGAGGTAGCTAGCACTCCCGACCCCCTTGGCACTAGCAAGATCAAACAACCAGCCACACCCTCTATGTATAAGCCCATAAGCCAAACTAGCCATTGTCCAAAAGCTACACAATCTGCATGCACACCGGACCTCAGCATTAGGCAACCCTAACGACTACTTTCCAACGGCTCTGAAACAAGCTGTTGACTGTCAGTCATCCGGTGCACACCCGACACCTCCGATTAGTGCAACGCCCGAATAACTCACTTGCAAGTTTCTCTGGCTTGGGTGAGGGTGTTTGAACCTTGTGCTCAGCTGAACCCCACAAGATGTTCGTCTCCGGTCGGACACATCCAATGTACACCGGAGACCAAGGTGCTCGGTTGTAACTTGCAACAGTTAGCACACAGGCCGATGGGTCTAGTGACTAGCTCCGGTGGCACACCGGACACATCCGGTGCATGCTAAGCAGCAGCACGAGCAGCACACTCTCATCTCTTCGCAAGCATGCTAACTCTCAAATATTTTGCCAAACATCTAAGGCTTGAGTTAGCATTATTCAAAGTGTTTTTCAAACCATTTTTGCTTGCTACTCACCACGCTACTCGATCTAAGTGCATCACGGGTTGGACTTCACCTAGTGGCAATAGATAACGGTTTAGCTCACAAGAGAACCTCTCTTTATAGTACAACTATCTATCTTAAACCTGGTCAAGCACTTCTCTAATCAATCTTAGACTAGTGAAATGAAATGCCCTAAAAGGATACCTTTGTCTTGTGCATTCCATTTCATATCCTCCGTTGGTGATGCCACACAAGCATCCAACCTCCATCAATCCACTTGTAATCAACACAAGTCTTCCATGGCATGATACCCCGTAGACTGTAACACTCCATCCCGTTAGTAACATGTAGTAGTTGTGAAATTAGCCCATGTGGCACATGAATATAACCAGGCTGCATGTTCTGTGGAGTGAAGGCAATTGTGGCGTTCCCTTATGGTTGGGCACTTTGGTCTCCATTGAGCCGTCTAGGTTTCGAACAGCCGTTCTCCTCATCGCTTCCGCAACATATCCTCATCTGCTACAACAATATCTGCAGAATGAACATTAGTTCGAGTTCTGTGGTGATGACTTGCTGAAGAAACACAAAGATCAGAAAAGAAACAGGTTCATTACTGCATAAAGTTAATGGCAAACTTGCATTCTGGACACATAATTCCTAGGCGCAATCTCTCATAAGCTCAACTGTAGGTTCGTTCGGTTGTCTTTTTTGTTCTCAACTGGTAGGGAGATCAGTTGTATGTGTCGGCCTTGTAGTGCTGTTCATCTGCGGCACGTCATTCAGCTGCACATCGGCTTGCACAGATCTACTTTTGCTGCTTCGGATAACCAGAAATCGACTTGCCTGATCTTTGTATATAACTGGAAATCACTACCGGCCCATCACTATCGGTTTCTAACAAGCCAGCAGTGAAAACCCTTCACTTCCGGGTCATTAGTAGAAAATTCGAAAAATGATTGGGGTCCAAAATGACCCGGCAGTGAAGATACCTATCACTACCGGCTCAAGCCACGAGCCGGCGGTGATATTGAGACTATCACTACTGGCTGGTGGCTTCAACCGGCAGTGATATGTCACTGCTGGCTCATGGCTTGAGCCGGCATTGATATGTGTATAGTATATCATGTGGCTATAAAAGGTTATGTAAAACTAAGCCCTCGAAGCTGAGCTTCCTAGCTATAAAAATGTCTTTCGATCTTTTTGCATTATGCCACTGTTTGTTTTTTAGCTTCTTCTCACATGTGTGGCAATGGCAGCAGCCATAATTGTGGCATGGGAGTAGGTGGTTAATAGTTAGTAAAAGTTTGTCCCTTTCTTCTTCACAATTATAACGAAAATATCCTAAAAATTATAACAAAAAATTTCTAATAAAGGTATAGCTAGATTAGATCTATGATACCTCAAAGATTTAAGGTCCTCTAGCATTTTCTTGTCTCAGTTGCCATTTTGACTGGAATAGCATCTATCTCCTTGTCATGGGTAAAATGCCAATATAAGGTCACGTTGACGGTTAGATTTGCTCAACAGTTGTGTCAGGTACATCATGTGTTCCAACCAGATTGATGCCTGGTTTCATGTCAAGTTTCAGGAAGCTCACACAAATGGTGTTGCACAACTACTGGTAGCATTTATCTGATCTCAGAATACCCAAGGATATCATGCATAGACATGATTTTTTGTTCTTGACCTGCATATATATAAGACCACATAGAAGGTCTCCAAACTCAATGGTGTACTAGTGTGGCATATGGGGGTATTTGAGAGTGTAGAAAATCAAATCAAATATCAGCTCACACTCTAGAGGCATGGTTCGTATGGTCTGGTTCAGTTGATACCAATGACACTTTCCAAGGTTTGCTTTTTTATGATGCCTGTATGACAAGAATTTCCTGACCTGTGTGTTTATATAATGCTAATATCTATTACATGAAAATGTTGCTCTTTCTAAACCACAGTACACAAGATTACTAAAATATTATTTGGACCTTTCTTTCAGATATTACTTGATATATTAGAGAGAACTGAAGAAACAAACAGGATTGGCTTGTCCATCATAAAGATCTCTGAGACCATTGGTAATATGATCTGTGACACTTGGTTTGATAGCAGAATCCACCTCCTAGTGATTAATATTGTGGCAAAAAATTTGAGAAACAAGGAGACCATTGGTAATATGATCTATGACAGCTGGCTGGATAGTAGAATCCAGCTCCCAGTGCTTAATGTTGAGGCAAAATATTTGACCCTACTAAGGCAGGTTTCTTGCAGAAGTTGGACAAATAATATGCCATTCAATCTTATTATGTTGACCAAAATTCCTTAGTAGTCACTAGTTGAGTTCACCATGTGTTGTTGAGGAAATTTATGGACACCAATTCCATAGAAGCATTGTATGAAAGAAGCTAAGCACAGAGATAATGAATAAAGTAGCATGGCATTTGTAAGGAGAATAATAATATGTATGATAGGAGTATGATGGAAAAGATATATGAGTGCATAGAATGGTTAATTGCCAAAATATATGTAATTTTAAATTTTGTTTGTCATTTTGTGCAATGAGATGACCAAATATCAGCATGCACTTCAATTTTTCTTTGCCATAATGACTACAAATTGAATGAGACGAGCTGTAAAAATATTAGATGGATTGGAGAAGGGGAGAACGCCGGTTAATTGTTGTGTTCAATGGTAGTCATAGTATGAGTGATGACAAAATAATTAGTGAGTTGACATTCAGAAAAAAAAATTAGTGAGTTTGAATATGATAATGTTTGATCTTTGAACTATGCAGTAGGAAACAGAAACTAAGCTTGGCCAGTGATGAAGATTAAAAATCATTGCACATTCCTGTTTTTTTTTTAAGTATATAAAGCCACTGCCAGCAGTTGGTTGCCTGAACTTAATTTCAAGCGAAAAAATGACAGTTATAAAGTATGTGTAAATACCAAGTAACAGATCACTTAAGAAATATACAGCAGGGCTGGGAGGCGAAGGTGGAAGTAGAAACAACAAAAGAAAATAAAGACTTATACAGGAAACAAATTACTCGACCAGACAATTGATTTTGACATCTATGAATCTGAAGAAGCAAATCCTCCTGCACCATGTGCGTTTGTCTTTTTTGGTCATGTCTGAAGATTTTTGAATTTCTATACTTCTAGATGCTTCAATTGATAAACTTTTGGGTGGTGTACAATTAATGAATCTAACTGCCAGCATCAGTATCGCGATCTGGGTGCTGCAGCGTCCTTGTGGATATTTGAGAATTGATGGGTTAGAACGGTGCTCTCCCTCGTGACGAGGAAGCAGGATTATTGTTTAGTTTGTACAAACTAGTATACAGATACATTAGATTGTATATGGTCTATCGAGGTCTGCAGAAAGCCATGAGCTAAAATAAATCTCTTATAAACTAGGCTAATTCTATTCTTCTTAATTGAAAGGCGGAACTTCTGCCGTTATGTCTCAAAATAAATAAATAAATTCTCAAAATAAATAAATAAATAAATAAATAAATGGAGCCAATAAGAACATTTTACTACTTTTCTAAAATGAATATCTTGGACTACACGACTTCATCCAAGGCTGCCATGCAACGTATAGTGGCATACAAGGGATCCAAAATCTAAACCGATGATGCCGAAGGGAAGTCATATTTTTAGACACCATGTAAAGGATGATTATAGTTTTTGATGACATTTGAAGGAATTTACTCTCTCTTTTTGAGGACAAAATGATTATACCAGTAAATAAATGGAATTTGGTGCATGTTGGGACATTTGCATTCACATTGTCTGAGATATACTCTAGGAAATCAACCAATGTTTTTAGTCTTTTAATTTTACACATCTGTATACCTCTCATAAGTTTCATTGGTATATATAAGCTCACAGGGTACATGTGTTACACATGATTGTTGGTATCCAAAAGTTCATCGTGATGTTAGAAGAGTCAAGGGCCTATTGGGCCTTAGCCCGTTAAGGTTAATTAGTCGCTTGCTTAGGGGTCAAGTAAGCCTTGCTTGTAAGTCAAGAAATCCTCTCTATATAAGGAGAGCAGATGTATCAATCTAATCAAGCAAGAGATTAGAAGGAAAAACCTTCTCTCTTGCCGGCCGTGGGCAAAGCCCCGCGGCCGGCGTTCCCAGCGCATCTCACAGCCCTAGCCCTCTCTCTCTCTCGTGTGAACAGTACCCGCGGGTACTGTAGCGCGTCCGTCGCCGCCGCTTCCCTCGACTCTCTCCTCTCGATCCCAACAGCGTCCATAACAATCTGGTATTGGAGCCTCGCCGATCATGGCTTCCACCACTGCTGCCGCCGCGCCGCCGATCCCACCCACCACCACCCTGCCACTGCTCACGTTGTCCTCGTCCATCACCCTGTCCGCTGCCGTGGGCGCGCCGGCGGATGCCGCCGCGGGGTCCTCTGCTGCCGTTCCCCTGACCCTGGAGTCCCTCGCCGCCGTGGTTGCCGAGATGTCCACCAACATGGCGCAGATGAGCCGCAGCATCATCGCCCTGCAGGCTGCGTGGATGGGGCTCACGCAGCAGCCGCCTCCGCCGGTTTCGTCGCTGCCCCCCGCCACCCCCGCCGCACTCAGCGCTGCCCGCGTCCTCCATCGCCGCGCCGGCCGCGGGTGCTAGTCCGCCGCTGAGCTCGGGTCTTCCCCTCCACATGATCCAGTGGCCGACCTCGCCGTCCCCCATCCCCGAGTGGGCGCTCGCCCGCTCTGCGGTGGTGCGGCTACAGGCTGCGGCGCGCGGCCTCCTAGCGCGCCGGCGGCTGCAGGAGATGCGTCAGCCTATGCACGAGGCGACCTTGGCGACGGTCGACCTCAGCTCAGCGAAGCGCGACCTCGCCCCGTGGGACGGCCACCAGCAACCGCGCCGACCTACTGCTGTCTTCAGGCGCGAGCATGGTGTTTTTCCCGCGCGCAACGACCTCCAACTCTGCGGCCTCCTTGTCACCGGCGGGGACGCACTACCTAGCGCCACCGCATTCCACCGCCGGCCGCCACGAGGACGTCTCCGCTGGTCGCTATCGCAACTAATTCCAGGTGGTTGTACCCATGCACCCCTCTCGTTCCGGTGGGCTCCATGGGATCCAGGTGGCTACACACGTGCAGGTCCATCACACGGAGGGTGTCCGCCGTATATTCAGGAGTCAAAAATAAAGAGTCGTAGTCTATTTCAGGTCAATAAAATAAGCCGAGATATAAAAGGCTTGTTTTTAGGTGTTAGATTTGTGTCTAGCGGAGTCATCGTTAGTGTCATCGTTAAGTTGCAGCTCGAGGACGAGCTGCATGTCCAGGTGGGGTGTAGTGTTAGAAGAGTCAAGGGCCTATTGGGCCTTAGCCCGTTAGGGTTAATTAGTCGCTTGCTTAGGGGTCAAGTAAGTCTTGCTTGTAAGTCAAGAAATCCTCTCTATATAAGGAGCCTCTCTATATAAGGAGAGCAGATGTATCAATCTAATCAAGCAAGAGATTAGAAGGAAAAACCTTCTCTCTTGCCGGCCGTGGGCAAAGCCCCGCGGCCGGCGTTCCCAGCGCATCTCACAGCCCTAGCCCTCTCTCTCACGTGAACAGTACACGCGGGTACTGTAGCGCCGCGGGTACTGTAGCGCGTCCGTCGCCGCCGCTTCCCTCGACTCTCTCCTCTCGATCCCAACAACGTCCATAACAGTGAACTACGAGCTTTTTTAAATGTGCAGGTGCCATGCGAATGATTTGGAAGACCAAAAATGATGTGGTGTTCAACAAGATGCTGCTGTCTTCACCACAGGCAATCATTTACAAGACGTTGATGCTGGGTGATCAAGACCTGGCGCCCGCTGTTGAAGCCAAAGCTGAATCCCATGGCGGAAGACATGATCTCTCTGCTCTCGGCGAGTGCTTGTTAGACAGTTCTTTGTTGTCTGAAGTGATGGTGGTTTTGTGACCTGATCAGTGGAGGTGTTTGGGTGTAAGCTGTTCTTAGGTGTCTTGTAAGCTTTGCCCGGTGAACTTTAATTAAGGAGACCGTAAGTTAAGTCTTGGTACCAGTTCAGGATGGCGGGTATGCCTTCAGAGGAGCTGCAGAGTAGCCTGGACAATGTCCTTGTGTTTTCTCTTAATGTTTATTTTCCTTTTGGTTGAATGTTTTTGAGGTCAGGCTAGGGTCAATAATGTGTGCTTAGAGTTAAGTTCTGAACCTTACACTGTAAAGCTGGTAACCCCAGCCATGATCTTTGGCTTTCGTCAAGCTTTCAATAAAGCCAGGTGAATGGCTTTCATCTAAAAATACATTTGACAGGAGTGCACGAGCCAAAAAAAAAATAACTTTGTGTGTCGCGCTGGCCGGCGAAAAAAATTCAGATTTTTTTTAGTCTAGTATCAACTATCACGCTTCATTTCATGTTAAGTTGCAAGAAAGGTCACACAAATGAACTACCACAACCATGAAGATTGCATTGCTTCCCCTGAACAGATCAAACCAATCTGCCATGTCTCTCTTGTGCTACATGCATATAAGACCACAGAAAGGTCTTCCGACGTTTCTACTAGTGTGAGATATAACAAACTTGATCTGTGAATTTGTTGGCCCTATTGGATCGTTTGAGATATTGTTAGAGGAAATAGTGTCTCAAATATTAGTAGATCACAAGCGCCAGAAGCTAGCATGTGCAACATGCATATCAGTGTGAGCGCTTCCAAGCCTCCAAGCTGAGTATTAATGATGCCCAGCATCTGCTTATCATCACATCTGACAGGAACAGACAAAGCATTGCTTGAGACATTAGAGAAAACTGAAGCATGAGAGGGCCCAATTTCGTGCACAAAACTCGAGGAATAACAAAATTGTGATGGCCAGGCGAGGATTTTGCTCTCGAGGATGGCAGCTGCCGTGGAGAGCCTCCATCAGATCAAGATGGAGGCCGTCGATCTAGAGAATATACCCATGGAAGAAATGTTCGACACACAGATGCAGTAACCAAGGCCTCCCTTGCGTAATGGCTGAGGCACATACTGCCGTCATCTTTGGCCCCAACAAATTAGAGGAGAAAAAGGAAATGATCCAAACAAATTAGTTGACAAAATGTAGAAGAGAAAAAGGAGAGCATGGTGAGTTCTTGGCGTTCATGTGTAACCGATTGTTATGGTCATGGGCGATGGAGATACAGTACAACAAAAACGGTTTGTAGACACGCTACAAGAAATCTTAGGATCTATGAGAACCTGTTATCATCATAAATTCTCGTATATTTGTTGTAGCAGTTGTATTTATGACGACTGTATGACGAAGAACCATCCGTCAAAGATCATGCGTGGTAAATCTTGTTTAATAACAACTACATGTTTTTTCATCGTAATTTTTAATGATGACCCAATTAAAGAGTTATCACTAAATATCTTAAGACCTAGCTAGGCCCATGTACTAAGCATGCTATTACTGGGCCAAATACAATTGTGGGCCTGATTTATATATGTCAAGCCCATTTTCTGAAATAAAATTGATACCAATTTCTGGGACAAAATCTATTTTGCAGCATGTATATTTAGTGGGCCAAAAAAAATCAAGCCAAAATTTAGTACGAATAAATTTAAACAGCCCATTTCAGCATGTAGAGGAAAACAGCCCATTTCAGCATCCATTACATAATCAGCCCATTTCAACATCCATTGCATATATAACCTGTACATTCTCATAAATCACAACCCTTACACATTCATTAAATCATCCAGAATCTCAGTCACATATATAATCTGTACATGCATCAATCACAACCCATACTCATTCATCAAACCATCCCAGAGGTGGTCAAAATCTATTTGTGGAGGCAACTGCCCTACCAACTTTGTCTATGTGTTTCTAGAGGTGGTCCGAAGATTTGGTTGTGAACTAAATCCTCGCGCGAGCTGCCCTACCAATATCTCGGACTATATGACTTCGTCCAACGCTGCCATACAATGAATAGTGGCATACAAGCAGGGATCCAAATTCTAAACCGACGACTCTGAAGGGAAGTCATATTTTTAGACGCCATGTAAGTGATGATTGCAGGTTTTGATGATATTTGAAGAAATTTACTTTTGTGCGAGGACAAAATGATTCTACCAATAAACAAATGGAATCTGGTGCATGTTGGGACATTGCATTCACATCGTCTGAGATATACTACAGGAAATCAACCGATGTTTTTAATCTTTTAATTTCACACAGTTGTGTACCCCTCATAAGTTTCATTAGTATATATAAGCTCACAGGTACATGTGTTACACATGATTGGCATCCAAAATCGAGCATGAACTATATGAGTCTATTTTATCTCAATCATTCAATTGGTAACTTAACCAACAACAAAGTCAAACATGTAACGTGCGATTGTGAAACGACCCTGCTGTTCCATTCAATTTATGGGCTGGTGGTTTCAACCAACAGCAGCAGTCGATATTGTGTGGCTCTATGCACTCGCCGCCCTTGGGGTAGCCTATCCTCTTGCACCATGCGTCGCAGTTGGGCTGGATCTGCAGGCATTGCGCCTGGCACATACCGTACTTCACCGCCTTCCCTGAAACACTATGTCACCATCATCTATGCATCAGTACAGTATCTAGTGCAGTAGAAGAAAACTAAACAATAGAAGGATAATGAGAGGCAGCTCACCAGTGGGAAAGAGAGCAATCATGGCTACCACAGGAATGAGAATAATCTTGCATACGGTAGAAGAAAATGTTGTCGCCATATCGATATCCTGCTGCTCAAGATCTGTGGAACTGCTGAAATGGTTTGAGGGAGGCCTTCTGCTGTGGTTATACGGTGCTACATATATATACTCCAGGATGAAGGATGCATACATATGGTAGGATATGGATGCAGTTTGTCTGCATTTTTAGCACGGCTAGGATAGATTTTGCCCGTATTTATTTTCTTCCTTGAATTATGGCATAATGCTCAATGCTTACTGTTTGGTTGCCAATTATATCCTTAACAGTTAAAGTTTGTAGTTATGGTGACATTGAGTGGTACCAATCCGTTCTTCCTCTCATTTTTAGACCAACCCAGGTAATAGCAGCTAATTTTAGGTAAGAGCTATTGTATTAGCTATCTAACTATTAGATGCTATTGGATCCAAACAAGCCCTAAGGCTCCATTAGGAACCAACCAACTAATAGTTAGCTGCTAAAATTTGCTAGTGTGGATCCAAATGGACCGAGCTAATAGGTCAGTTAATTGTTAGCTGGACACCCAGCTAACAAAACTATATACATCACTAGCTACCCAAACCCAGCTAATAGCTACTAATAGATTGCAAAAGACACTTTTGCCCTTCTCACCTACCTCTATTTATGTGTCCTTACAATAACAAATAGAAGAGGAAGGGCATTATAGATAAATGCATCCACCTTTATGTCAGCATGCTATATTAGCATATAAGCATGAGTGTAGAGCTATTTTAGACCCAAATAGAGATTGGGGACCTACTAATGGGCGATTTGTGAGTTTAGGTACCGGTGTGAGATAACGTAACAAGTTTAACAACCTAAACTAGCTATTTGCGTATTTAGGGACTAGGACACAGCCGAACAAGTTTGAAAACTTAAATGAATTATTTGTGAGTTTAGAAAACTGGATGACACAACCGAGTAAATTTGAAAACCAGAGGACTTTACTCTTTATGAATATTTTGTGGGAATGAAATCCAAAGTTAGCATGACATGCAGGACATGTCCCACTTATTTACTCAGAATTATCAGTGATACTAGGAGATGATTTATCTCATATTCAGATGAGGCAGCAGCAGTCCTCGTAGTTTGGCGGCATGATCTCTCCTCCCATGTACTCCTGATTCTTACAAAACCCAAAGCATTGAGGTCTGGTGAAGCACTGCCCATACTTGTCGTCCCTTGCAACTGCATGACAAAACTAATTTTTTTAGCCTCAAAACTGAAATTATTTGTGATTTGCAAGACTAGGTTCAATTAAAAGTTTCTCTGGCACTGGAAAAATAACTTGACTTAGACATCGATGTGCATGACCATAGTTTGTAGGGGAAAAGAACTTGAAAAGATGAAGCATGGTGGTGTGGACTAACAACTTACAAGAACAAAAGACAAATGCAGCAATGGCTACGACAGCGATAAGGATCTTGCTGAAACTGGAAGGGAAACTTGCTGCCATCTCTTGATTTGTGACTCAATTAAACCTGATGTAGTTCTGACAGTTTTAGATTTGTGTGGAGTAATAAAAAATGGTTTCTGTAGATTTATAGTGGTTTAGGACAACATTGGATTTAATTTTAGTAAATGAGTTTGTGCTTGGATACATAATATATATATTTTGCATGTAATTCTCATTTGGTATGAATAATATATTTTTTGAGGTAAAACAGGAGGGGCATACCCCTACTGCAGATTTGATTAAAAAATTAAAGAGTTATTACAGAGGTAGCTCAGGAAACAAAGAAAGAGAGGAAAAAAAAATAAGGGACACTCGAAAAATTACAGAAGATTGTTTATCCATTATTCTTTAAAGGGGAAGTAACTTTTCTTTGCATACCATAACAATAGTGCAAATTCAGACTTGAAGAATCTTTTAGTCTCCTCAAGAGAAGGCAGAATTTGATTGAAGATAAGGCCATTTCTAGCTTTCTAGATGGACCAACACATCAGGATGATGATCTCCACGAAGAAGGGAACTTGGAGCTGAAGTTTGAAGCTCCCTAGGTTCCGAAAAGCATCTAAATGGTGTAGCACTTGAACATTGCTGAAGCAAATGGGCAATGTAACATTAGATGGGTCAAAGATTCTTCCACCAGATTATTGCATAAAACACAATTGTAATCTAGGAGTTCCATATTTTTCCTTTTCAGCAATTCTCTAGTGCTTAATCTGTCTTTTAGGATTAGCCAGCAGAAGACTTTATGTTTGTTCTGACAAGAACTATTCCAAATCCATTTGTATCAAGGATGTATTGAACTTTGGCCACTCAGATGTTTGTAGGTTCTGGCCACTGAGAACTTCCTGAGTTCCAGATGCATGACCAATGGTCTGGATCCTCATTCAGAGTTAAATGTTGGAGATCAGATTCCAACTGAGCTAGCTGAGCAAAAGCTTGTTGAGAGAGAGGCAAGTGAAAGAGGTCCAAGAGATTATTAAACCCTTTTGCCTTTGCTAGGCTGACTGTCTTTGATTTTGTGAAGGAGTATAGCTCTGGATATTCTTGCATAGGGACTTTATTTTCCCAGAGATCTGACCATAAGTAGCATGATCCAACATCATTTATATTTACTTTTGCCATTCCTTTGAATTTATCAATTAGTTTCAAAATATCCCTCCACCAGAATGAGCCTTTTTTACCTTGAGGTGGTAGTCTTTCTGGATCTTAATAACTTTCCCAAATCAAAGAAACCAATGGAATATCTTCTCTGTTGAAAAAATTATTCAAATGCTTGAGAAGTAGTGCTTCATTTTGTGTCTTGAGATCTATTACCCCCAGTCCCCCATTCTCTTTTGATTTGCACACTGCAGTCCAGGCAGCCTTTGGTCTATGATTTGCATTGATATCTGCACCTCTCCATAAGCAGAGCTTCCTATACTTGTCTATCTGACTGATTACAGTGTTATGAATAGCAAAGGTGCTGATACAGAATGTTGGGAAGGCTGAGAACACTGAGTTTGTTAGTTGCAATCTGCCAGCTGATTAAGGAAAATTGAGGTGGCCGCCAGTCTTCTTTCGCATCTGGTCACAAAACATTTATGGTTTTGATGAGAAAGGATATGTTGTGGCCATAGTTGTGAATGACACGGTTCAAATATTTACTCATATACTCGGAAAGTGAATGCGGATCCATTTGTCAAATAAATCGAGTGATTGACATAGGTATTATTCTATTTTTGCAGTCTACTCAGTTCAGATGCACACATGATTTTTGTGACTGGACAAGATGAACAGGGTACACCGTCAATTTCAAATTCGGGAAACTTCTAAATTTGAATTCAACTATAAATTTCATGAGATAATGACACTTGTGTGGGATTGATGAAGTTCCACAGAAGAGCTTGTCACTACTACAATAATCTTAACAGAGGCGGGCGTTTTGGATTTTAGGAGGCGGGCAAACGAAATGCCTCCGATCGAAGGTCGCAGTAAATCAGGCATTAACCGAGGCGGTTTTATGCCCGCCTCGGTTAATCAAATAAAACAAACAAAAAAAAAGAAAAAACCCATGGATAAGCCCGCCGAGCCAATCCATGGGCCCGCCGAGCCCATCCATGCGCCGTTGCCGCCGCCGCCGTTCGCCGGTGCCTGCATCCTCGCTGGCCCACGCGCATCACCGGGATCCCGCCGCCTGCCACCGGATTTGGCCTCCCGCAGTCAGATATGGCCTCCCGTCGCCGGATCCGCGACGGAGTTCCTCGATCTCACCACTGCCACCACCACTCGAAGGAGGAGCTCGCCGCACGAAGGAGGAGCTCGAAGGAGAGGCCGCCGCCGCTGGGCCCGCGCTTGGACGTAGTGGACGGCTGTGGCCGCTAGGGGAGCAAGCGCTGCTCCGTGCGTCGCCGCAACCGGGGGCACTGCGAGAGAGAGAGAGAGAGGGTGAGAGGTACAGAGCGGTGGATCCATGCACGGCCGGCCTCCAACTGACTGGATCCAGACGCGGCAGCCGGCCTCCTCGCCGGATCTGACATAGGGGAGGGGAGGGGAGGGGGCACCGCCAGCCGCTGGGTATGAGAGGATGGGGCGCCGGGAGGGGAGGGGGTGCCACCGGTCGCCGAGTTGGAGAGGAGGGGCACTGCCGGCCGCTGGGTTGGAGAGGAGGGGGCACCGCCGGCCGCCGGCCGCCGGCTTGGAGAGGAGGGGGCGCCGGCTAGGAGGGGAGGGGACGGGGAGAGCGGAGTCGGGCTGGGGGAGGAGAGAAGGCGTCGTGCTGGGGGAGTGAAATGGCTGAGTGAAATGAAAGTGAGTGAAACCCTAACCTCTGTGTGTGTGTATAAACCCGATAGCCTATTGGATTTGGGCTTTTTCTGGGCCTCGGGAGTATTAACCGAGGCGGCCCGCCTCTGAAAATGGGGGTATTTTAGGAGGCGGACCACTTATAAGGCCTGCCTCGGTTAATAGATTTTAGAAGGCAGTTATTTTTTAACTGCCTCCGTAAATCGATTTTGCGAGACGGTTGTTTGTAACCGTCTTGGTTAATAAAAAGCGACCGCCTCGGTTAATGCCAGGCATTAACTGAGGCGGTTCAAATTCCTGCCCGCCTCGGAGGGGCTTTTGAAAAGGTCGCGGTAAATCTTTTTTTAGTAGTGTGTACAAGGCCAACACTTGTGTCACTACTGGAAACTGCATTTTCCCTGTGTGCTGGATATTTTTTTGTCAAGTGCGGAAAAACCATAAATTCAGTTCATTTTTTTGGTCCACCCTCTAACTACTGGACAGTGGAGAGCCTCCCCTGTCTGGATTTATATGACCGTGCTCATAAGCGTGTACCAATGATTGATAGAGAGTCCAATTCTAAGACGTATTGGATCTGTATCTCATACATAACCCAGCCTCATGAGACATGCTCATACGAGTTAGAATAACTCGCGTTTAGCAATAGCAATGATACGGAGTCCGATTCTAAAATATATATTAGATTCCAATGCAACACAAGAACACGTTTGCTATCTACAACAATATTAAAAAAATTGAAACGTTTCACCCAAACTACGTTTTTCTTACCAAAGTACCCTCTCTCCTCGTTCTTTCTGTGCAATTTCTTCATCCCTTGTCCGTTTAGTTTTAGTCAGCTTCGTCAGTCAGTTTTCTTCTTAGTTCTGCCCGTTTTGTTTGTGTCTTTCTTTCGGTTTGTCGTCCTGTTTTTTCTTTCGTTTTTTCCGTTCCGTATTTTATTCCGGCCTGTATTTCCTTTCCATGTTTGTCCAGCCCGTTTTGTTTGTTTTTTTCTTTTTTCTTGTTCCTCCGTTTTATTGTTTACGTGTTCCATCCATTTTTCTTTCCGTGTATTTTTCATTCCGTTGCATCTGGTTTTCTAAACATTTGTGCTATGTAGTTTTTCACCACGAAGCTATTGATAAAAGTTTTCAATTAGGACCAAAATTTAATTTTTATTATAACCTAAATCAGTCTATGGTCTAATTAATCAAATCATAAATTAAAATCTTGAGCATAAATATTATAACCACCAAGTTGTTGACATAGTTTTAATTAGGAACAAATTTTATTCTTATTATAATCTAGATCGACCATGGTTTAACTAATCAAACTGTAAATTGAAAGCTTGAGCACTTTGTTGTCTAACTCAGTCTAAATAAATGTCTTCAATTTGTATACATGTACCCATGTAATCCTCGACGATAGCTATCATGTAGAAATTGGGAGAGGTCTCCCAATAATCAGCAGCGGATAAGGCCAGTCTTTGACACTTCGGCAACTAACTCCTTGCCGACTTTAATTAAAGATTAGAGTTTTGAAGTTTTTTAGTCACAAAGGAAGTCACAAAACTCGATATTTAAGTGTACCGGCACAAGGATAGTATGAAATGAAATTTATGATACATTTACAAGAAAATACTTTTGTGCTTTGCAATGGGAGAAAAAATCATATCAAGATTAAATTTGATATGGGCTAAATAGGACATAGTAATATATTATTGCGATCATCAATATTAGCTTATATATAATATGGATGTCATGGTCATCATAAAATAAATTTAGCTTGGAATTTTATAGAAATGGAAAATCATAAATAATATTTATAATTTTGGTTCTCGTTTTCACGAAGGTTTGATAGTATTTTTCTTCTGTTGCAACGCATGGGTCTGTTTGCTAGTTAAATTATAGTTGTAACTATGCTCTATGTAAAATGTATTTCTATCTTTGGTCCTCAATTTCTATAAATTAATATATTTTAACTATATATACAAATTATGTGTTATTAAAATACTTTTACAGTGAACTTGTAAACATAGATCTTACAATATTAAACCATACGAAATCCAAAAAAAATAATTGTCAGGAGAGAAAAAAAAACGACTTTAGGCAAAACTGAAAAAAATGACCTTTATGAAACCGATGGGTCATGCCCGGATAAATTACATGCAAGAGCAATATGGTATTGTCTGCCTTGTTATGTAATGATCATATCCATCATTTGCGTCAATTTTAACCCTATTCAAACAAAAGTTTCATTATCATCCTCGGCAGCTGCTAATTGGTGACGAAACATGCAGTAGCATTGGTCCTTCTTCTGACAGTAGGAGCACTGTAACACTTGGCCATTCCTAATGGCAATCACGGAGCATTCTGATATACAAAGCGCGAAAGTGCATCCAGGTAAACGGAAACTGATCGTCGTCGGAACTGCATGCATACATGATCCATAGCTGGCTTTTAAACCATGCACAAATAAAATTACTGTAGTCACATAAGAAGTTATATACGTACCACCATAGCAAGATGTGAGAGTTGAAGTCATAATCACCAGCACAATGCAAAGAACTGCGCACTCAGCCCTCATTGTCTTGCTGAGTATGAGTGCCAAGTAGAGAAAATCAGTATTGGTGGTATATTTGTTGAACCTGTGTTTCTAGTATGCATATTGCCTTGTTCGGTCCTGTTTATATACATGCAGTGGGACATCTTAGCGTCGATATATGATTCCACAATAGAGATATATGTATACATCCAGTGGCACATCTTATTATGATATATTCACAACAAAGATATACCAGTGGCACATCTTATTATGATATATCCACAACAAAGATATATGTATTCACAACAGAGATATATGGATCCATAATAGAGATATATGTATCCTCATGTGTCAATGTTGAATTGGCCTGACAGTATGATTTGATAGCTTCTACTAACAAATAATTAAATACGACACATCTTAGATCTTGATTTTACAGAACTTGAATTGTCCATATTAATGCTGAGGTATCTGCATTGTAAGGTTCACACCAGGAAATGTTTATTCGTTAGTGCAAAGGAAGCATTGGTGGAAGGATATGCTGTCAAAGGTGTTTTCACTAAGTACATATGATGCATACGTTCTACCGTAAGGACCGTGTGTGCATCCTATCAAACAAGAGGTTAAATGTTCAAGATGGCCGATGTACCTATTCATTGATTCGATCTTCGCTGTCGTGACAATATAAGAACCAGAATCTGTAGCTGCCGCCTAGGGACTAGGGTGGACTAGGGTAGAGCCACCGCCACCTGCCTGCTCCTCGCTACCGTCTCACCTAGGGCCCCTCTCCTTGCGTCTACCAGAGACAAGAAGGCCGGAGGGGACCCATCCTTTTTCTGCACTTTTCTAGCGTCTTAAGGTTGAGTCCATATAAATTTTCGGCAAAATTAGACAATTTTCGGTCAGGATCGTGTGTCATACGATGGCTTCGGTGATTGCCACGACGAGAACGCCGTTGCAAGCGTCGATTTCATCGGCAGACAGCCAATTTTTATGGCCTTTATTTGCAAGGGGAGGAGTGCTTCTGTGAGCCCCTACGAGGATAGCAACTCTAGGTCATCGATTTCATTGTCGATGGTCTCGGAGAGGAAATCAAGGTCTCGAGGTGATGAATCTGCATCATATGTTGTACCCGACAATGCAACAACTGCCGGTATTCTTTTAGCGATTTAGATACGTTTTAGACTGTTCAATGCGTACAATAGTTCACACAGGTGAGAATCAGATGTATAATAATGTAATCAATATCTATTCAGAGTTTAATTGTATATCAAACTTGGTAAGCCATAGCAGCACAAAAAATTCGTACCTATTTATAGATGGTTAAGACTAAAATTACCATGGAGGAGTAAAAAAGAATTTACATGTCTTATTAGCCACTTTCGACATGTGCTAGAACTGGTGATAGTGTTCTTATTACCACTTAGTGCACTAGGAGAACTCTACCATCTTGATAGCGAGTGTTCATAGACTGGACATGGTCACTACTGTCAATGTCACAACTTCACTAGCAGTCATACGAGACAACTTATCATGAGACACTAAAAACGTCACGACCTCACAAGCAGTCATACGAGACAGGTTATCACCCAGAGCGTGGGAGAGAACGGCGGTTCCCAGATGAGATCACTGACAATGCAGTTGTAACAGAAATTAGCACCCATTCCTATCGCGCTTTTGCTCATTTCTTCGTTCGTTGGATATTGTGTAATAAATCATTTCTCAGATTTCTTGCTATTTTGGTCTCTTTTCTTACTGTCCTTACTATGTCAGCATTTTGCTTACGTGGCAGGCTCATTATTTAATCAAATGGAATCGGCCCATCCAGTGGCGGATCCGGTGGAGTTTACCGCCTAGGCCACTGTCTAAGCATCTAAACCCCGCATACTTAACAATAGTTCACACAGGTGAGAATCAAATGTATAATTTAATTAATATATATTCAGAGTTTAGTTGTATATATCAAACTTGGTAAACCACAGCACGACACAAAATTCGTACCTATTTAAAGATGGTTAAGACTACAAGCTACCACGGAGGAGTAAAAAAGAATTTAAATGTCTTATTTGCCACTTTCGTTGTGAAGACCACGGAAACAAAATTCCAGTTAAACAACCTGCTTGCTAGATACTAATTGCTAGTGCTGTACAAAGTAACAAACAATAGAAGTATTAAACAGTGAAAATGAAATGGAACAAAAACAAATGAATAACTCAACAAGAACAATAGCCTGTTTGCTTAGACGGAAATCTGGCTGATGTAGCTGGTTTTTTTTAAGAGAAAAACACTGCTAAATAGTTGGCTGATCTGGCCGGTAATCTCAGGCGAACCGGCTGCAAGTGGACAACTACGGTGCTGTCATCGGACGGCTGCTGCTGCGGTGCTGCCTGCTGCTGGGATAGGACGCGAAGACGGTTTGCGACGGGTGGAGCGGAGTCGACGAGTCGGGATTGCGTCGGGGTCGAGCCAAGACGGATTGCGGCGCACGGCCGCACGGGGACGGGAGTTGGCTCTCTCGGTCTCTCCTTCCCTGTGTCTGGGCCGATCGAGAGCAAGACAGTTCGATTGGGCCAGAATTTTGTATATACTTTAAAGGTATTTTGGACCACGTCTAGGCCCATGGCCCTAGTGGTCCTTGGCCCATATCGGCCCGTGGTCCCACCCAGAGAGCGATCTTGAAGCAACTCCAAGAAGTCCCTAAAAAGTTAAGCCTCAATTGTTTCAAAAAAAAAAGTTAAGTCTCAAAACTTATTATTGAAGGCTCTCTGTACCTCAAAATTAGTTTCGTTAGCAGCTCCCTAGTATTTTCCACGAATACTGACACGTCATTTAGTTATAGTTGGTTGGATCAGAGATGGGATTAGTTGGATCCTGACTTTTTCCGTCCACTCATCCTTTGTGTTGGTACGGTGACTCATACGTACAGACTGATCTCTAGTAGATATGCTAGCGCCGCCTTCTCAGCCTTGTGCTCGTCGCCCCTGCATGTCGCCTATAGAGCTCACTGATCGATGAGGTGGGCCATCTATGACGTGTAGGGATTCTTGGGGTGGCCACATCTGCTTGCCAGGAGAATATGGCATGAATAAATAATACCGAACTTGGACCACACAAAACAACACATCGGATCTTTTAACTATCCCCTTAACTAAAAAATACATTACGTGCAATTTGGATAATACGCGGTCTCCAATGTATACGTTGGACCACTATTTAATTTTGCAGTTAGAGGTAGATCCGATAATTGCTCATGTCCATAACATTACTTTTGAGGGAATATTTTTGAGGTTAAGCCATTCGGCAAGCTTTATTGATTCAAAAAGATAGTTACATCATTTACAAGTAAATGGTGAATAGATGACGGGGGTCATCTATCCAAACATGAGAGTTTTTGTCTACCATTACATGCCTAGCTAGCTCATGAGCTACTGAATTACTCTTCCTATTACAATGGCTAATAGATATTGCGGCAAAGTCCTTCCAGAGTAGACAAATTTCATCATAGATTGCCGCCGATGCTGTAGCTGAAAAACCTCCACCCAGCATTAAACTCTACAGACCTTGCGGGCTCCTAGCTCAGAACCCGTGTCCACGTCTGCACCTTTTTTACCGTCCTTTGGATCCTGAAGACCAACGGCTCCGGTTTCGCCCGTACACCTTTGGTTTAGTCCGATTCTGATTTTACTGTTATGCTTCTGCCTGATCCCTTCAGTAACTGGCGTTTTTACTTGGCTTCTATGGCTTCTGCCTGTTCCCGTTTTGCCTAGTCGCTCGTGCCTGGATTCTAGATCGGGACAGTTCGCCCGCACGGCCGCTACCTCTTACGCTTCTGGTTTCTTCCGTCCGCAATTTATTGCTCGCACCTACACCCGTCCTTCCATCGCCGCCGCTCCCTGTTCCTGTTCGTCGTCCTCGTCCACCTCGCCGGCTTCTCCAGGACAGCCACCTTCTCGGCTGCATCGTACCTTGCTCCCTGCGCACGTCCGGCGGGCCTCCGCCACGGCTGGGCGCCCTGCGGGAGGCTGCTGCTGTGCCCCTCCCCCACCCCCTTCCCCCTCCCGCATTGTAAGGTTCTTTCTTGTTTTGGGGTTTCCTCCGCCTCGCCCAGTCCACTGTTCACTGGTCCAATACGTCCGTCCGTTCTCTTCCTGTGTCGCGGATCAGTGTATTGCTCCGGTTTTCCGCGATTTCACATTGCTTCATTGGTATCCAGGCTATCTTCCGCCTTCCGAGTTCCGCGGCGCTGTGGACCTCTGCTGCTTGGCCTCCGCTGTCCTGCAGCTGATTTCGGGTGCTGCTCCTTCAAGTCCGTCCACTCTCTTGCTGCGTCGCAGATCAGTGTATTGCTCCGGTTTCCCCCAATTTAATGTTGGTTGATTCGTATCCAGGCTATCTTCCGCCTTCCGAGTTCCGCGGTGCTGTGGACCTGTGATGGTTGGCCTCGCCTGTCCTGCAGCTGATTCCGGGTGTGTCCTTGGTTCGTACATTGTTGCCTTCGGCTTCCCCCGCTCGCTGGCTGCGTCGCGGGTCAGTGTGTTGCTCAGCTTTGCCACGATTTAGCATTGGTGTCTTTGTACCCAGGCTGCTTTCCGCCTCTGAGGGTCCGTGACGCTGCTCATCTGTATTGGTTGCCCTCCGCTTTCCTGCAGCTGGTTCCGGGTGTGTCTCTGGTTCGTAGATTTTTGCCTTACTCCTCATTCGATGTTTCAGTCTACGTTCAGTATTCACTGTAGTTATCTTCGTTTCCCTTTCATTGTTGTCCACGTTAGCTTCAGTCAGCATACGCCTATCTTTCATATCCTGGTGATCAGACGTTGTGAGACTCTAAAGGCTCTGCTTTCCCATTCTTCAATGCAGGTTCTAGATTCACTGTGCTTACCTGCTTAGAGATTGGCTTCGGTTGGAATTGAGCCTTGCTTCTTAGAAGTCGCCATTGTCTTCCTCAGGTATATTCTTATGTTCTTTCCTCTGCCTTATGTTTATATATTCAGCTGCTGTTGTGATCTGACTTACCCCTATTACTTATATGACTAATGTTGTCGTCTGGTTTTGCTTTCGTTTTTTTGGCCTTTCCCCCGGCACAAACAGAACCAAAAAAGGTTTCTTATATATTTTGAAGGCTGAAAAGGCCGGTGGGAAGGGTCCTCAAAATTTTCCCTTTTCTTTTTTTGTCCCTACAGAGTCGTCCAAGGACCTCTGCCGTTCAGCTGTCTTTGTTTGTCCAAATTGTGTCCACCTTTTTTTCGCATTTGTTTGTTAAAAGGGGGAAAAAAAACTTGCTTCGTTTCATTTGACATGGCAGGTCCAGTCTTCACCCGAAATGTTTGCCGTGCGTATCTCATACCTGGCTATTCTCCAGCAAGTTGCACGTTATTGCTATCTTCCTTACATATCCTGTATACATAAAATTCTTGAAGATGGTTCTTCCTTGTATGGAATTGAGGTTGAGTTACCGGTTTTATATTGCCATCTAAACTCACAGAGACTTTTTTTTTTGGACAAACTGTGGTGTGGAGCGCTCCACGGCTTATGAGGCAGCTGCCCTGCAGGCGCTTGTGGCTTTGCAAGATATAGGCTCTGTTCATCCGGCTTATAATCCGTCTTTTTCAGCTTGTTTTTTCAGCTGAAACAATATTTTTCTCTCACAACAAATCAGCCAACAATGTTTTTCAGCCGGCTTATCAGCACAGCCGAATGGGGCCTGCTACTGTATAGAACTCTAGCACAGCATCTCCTTCCCGTAGCTAATACAGGTGTTCAATTAGCCAGGTTTGTAATAAATAGTTCCGAGCAGGGAGTCCGCTATGATTCTGACTTATTGGCCTATGCGCATCCATTGGTGCACGAGGTCATACTATGCCCAAACCTGCTTCCACTCTGTACCCTACATGTTTTCAGCAATGAAATGTTTTTGTGCCCCATGGTATTTATGTATCTCTACGCATGTGACCCATTAAATCCTCAGTTATCTCCTATGTTTCACACATTTTTCGCCTACTACATTGAACCTTTCTGTTTTATCAACGTTTGCAATGTCATGTGGTACATAGATATGCAACCTAGGATTCCCTGTAATGTATACATAGAATATAGAAAGAGACACCACAAAGGAGATCTGTCTTTTAGAGTAATTGCCCTTTTTTTAAGGAGCTTTTTCGCTTTGCTTTGTGTTTTGAATTGTGTCAGTTGCTTGTACAGTTTCATGGTGCCGTTCCCCTTTTTTAAAGGACTTTTCCACTTTACTTTCTATTTTGGATTGTGTGAGTGCACTATAGAGTTCCGTGGTGCCATTCCTTGCTCGATATCTAAGGTCAGATGGACGCTCAACAGTCCTGTACGTATCGCTTAGGCCCACCACATTTTAGTGCATTTGTTTTTCTTGTGATTTGCTATGTATATGTGCATTAACTGTTTGTACCTAAATCTGCCAGCCTCCGCATCGGTGCCCGGTACCACCTTTGCGCCGGCCTGTTCAGCTCTATACCGCGCACGAGGCTGTATGTATCCTCCCGTGGTTCATCAGCTCTATATTCCGACCTTGATACGGAACAACGACTGCAGATATTTGACCACGCCAACACTGATGAAGCAACCTCCCGACACCGAGGTATATCAAAGTTAACTCCTTCCAGCACTAGCCTCGTTCTAGGAAAATTATTCTCTAATTTCTGATAAAATTTCATCTACTGCTACAATAACCTGTCCACGGAACAGTTTACACACCTATTCTTAGCCTACTCCGCACAAACCTAATTTCTAAATATCATTTCTGCAGCCTGACACATGCAATGCCCATTTGGTTATCAGCGTCGTAAATCTTACAAACATACAACATGTTCGCATCTGTGCAGATACCTCTGATGATTCAACGATGGACACCTCAAACGATGACAATCAAGGATAGGAATCGGACCGTAGCAAAGCGTCCCACTGATCGCTCCAGCAACTGATCCAAATCCACAAAAGCCCACAACGAAGTTGTCCCTACCCTTGTACCATAACTGTACAGAATGCTCTACAAAGCTCACTAAACAGTACCTCTTCTACTTTCTCCCACCTTCGTATCCTATTTGGACCCAGCAAACTGTCATCCTTTAATATGCCTACTGCATGGCACAGTTTAGCAAACCGACTCCTTCTCTGTATACTTGAACACCCAAAAAACATATGCTCCTAGGCTCCTGCCAGACCATGTATAATTACCCCGTGTATAATATCTATGCAGTTCAACTTAAACAAGTTACTATGTTATCCCAGAACTTGCATGTCATGGAATGCCCAATGTGCATATGCCTACTTTCAAATTAGTGCCCGCATCTGCGCGCGCGCGAAGGCGCGCGCCTGCCACTAGTTGTATCAACAACCTCCATACAATCATCTTGATTTTGCACCTGATTGGTACCAATCTGCTGGGCCAGTAGGAGCCCATCTCTCAATGCTGAGGCTTCGCCATAGTTGCGTTGCGTCCAGCACATGGGAGATATAGTTATATGAAAATAATGCCGAACACTTGGACCACACAAAACAACAAATCGGATCTTTTAACTATCCCCTTTACTAAAAAAATACATTAGGCACAGTTTGGATAACACACGGTATGCAATGTATACATTGGACCATTATTTAATTTTGCAGTTAAAGGTTGATCCGATAATTTTTTTGAGGGAAATTGATCCGATAATTTCACATGTCCATAACATTACTTTTGAGGAAAATTAATTTGACATGTCCACAACATTACTTTTGAGGGAAAATTTATGCTTCCTATTTTACAAATTAAATTATATAGTTGTAACTATGCTCTATGTAAAAAGTATTTGTATCTCTGATTAATTGTCAATTTCTTTTTTTTCGCAATCGGGTCTTGTACCCGTATTTCATTAAGAGGAAAGGCCGAAGAAAAGGCCCGATCACGGTTACAAAGGATTCACAAGTAATCCTAGGATTACCTGCGAAATCCGAAAGATATAAAAACAACAACAAAACAAGCAGCAAGAAAACACGAAGGGGGGAACCTCCACCTCAACTGCCCAACGACTATGCCTATCAAGAGAAATACATCCACGTAAAGGTCGCCAACAAAGGGTGGGTGAAGCCATGGTGGCAAAGCATCCACCGGTAGAAAGCACGGCATCGATCCGCAAGCGACCAGGTAGCCGTTGCGGAGAGCACGACATCCATCCGCAAGTAACCAGGTAGCCACTGCGAAGGAGAAGGCAACAGTGTCCGCCAGCGACCAGGTAGCCGCTGCGAAGAAGAAAGTATCCACGAGCGACCAGGTAGCCGCTGCGAAGAAGGCGACGTATCCGCCAGCGACTAGGTAGCCGCTGCGAAGAAAACACGACTGCGACAACACCAACACCCGAGGTAGACAGACCATAGCGAAGATGAGCTCGAAGCACACATAGGCATAGCACACGACGGAGCGGCTCCGGCAAGAGCAGCGTAAGGCATGCTCCAGTAGTGCTTCAGCGATGCCTTCATGAAGGAATTGACATCCACGGACGCCAACATTGCTGGAGAAGCACTGAGAAGGTCTTTCAACCATAGCCTGCCTCGGAACCACAGAATCGTCGACGGCGCCTTCAAGAAGGTATATGGCGCAGGTTGCGTCACCGCCACCGGCCTGGTTCCACGGAGGAACCGGGCAGGGTTATCACCCCGACGTTGTGCATCCACGAGAGCAGGCACCAAGGCACCCACAATGGCGACACCACACCGACGAATGGGCACCAAGATCGCAGCAGCCGCCACACCACCACAGAACTGGCCAGCAGTAGGCCGTCCAACAGGAACCGCGGCGGACTGGACGACCCGTGAAGGCAACCAGAAGGCCAGCAGAGTTGTGGCCACGACGCGGACGAAACGCTCACGCCCCACAGAGGTCCGAGGCGCCGACAAAGAGGAGCGCCCATGTCCACCGGTAGCCGGCCGCGGCGACCGCGAAGACGACCACCAGCGCCGCGCTGAGCCGAGCAGGGGGCGCACGGACCCCCATTCCTTCCTAGCGCAAAGGAGAGCTCCGGGACGCTGGCGAAGAGGAGCGGCCTCCTCCACCGGTAGTCACGCCGCGTGGAGCCGAGCAGGGGGCGCACGGACCCCCGCTCCTCCCCAGCGCGAAGGAGAGCCAAACGTGGCAGCGCCGGCTGATCCGGCCAAGGCTAGCCCGGATCCGATGGGGGACGGCGGATTCGGCCAAGGGAGGTTCGGATCCGGTCATAGGACAGCCAACTCGCCTACGACGGAGGAGGACGGCGGCCCCGGCGGTAAGGCGCTCAGATCCGGTGATGTGGAGGCCAAGTCCGGCCATGAGGGGCCCGGATCCGGCCCTCTAGCCAGCCGGCTCACCGAAGCAGCTCGAGGAAGAGGCATGGAGGTGGAGGGGGACAAGGAACGGTAGGGGAAGGAGGGAGAGGCTGCGACGGGGTCCTTTTTTGGGAGCCGCCACGGGCCGCCGCCGCCGCACGCCGGAGGGCAGCGGCGGCGGCCGGAGAGGAGCGAGAGAGGGGGCGCTTGGACGGCGGCGGCTGGCACCCCCGAGTCGCCCGTGGGGGCTATCGGGGGAGACTCATGATATTGTCAATTTCTATAAAATTGTATATTTTAACTACATATACAAATTATGTGTTACTAAAATACTTTTATGGCGAATTGTAAATTTATAAACATAGATGTTATAATATTAAACATACGAAATCCAAAATTTTTTTGATAAGAGTAAAAAAAGGACTTCAGGAAAAACAAAGAAAATGACCTTTCTGAAACCGAGGAAGTGCATGGCTGCTAGTCTCCGAATCGTGTGGAGTGCATACTGATTACTGAATGAAGTACATAGCTGCACGTACAAAAGAAATAGAGATTGAAAACAAGAGGACAACTGGACTCGATCCCTAGCTGGCGTAGTCCCGCAAGTTTTGTGAGCTCTATCTGCTGACACGACATGTACTTGCCCCTGTTCACCTTCCCATCCATAACTTGGCACAGTTCGCACGGCTCTTTCTCTCTCTACACAAACACAGGACAGATCGATCTCATCCCTTGGCTGCACTAAAAACCCGGCCTGCATGCGAACGAAATGCCGAGTTTCCGGGTGTCTCTGGGCCACAACCGTGCCCACAAATACGCCCCACACGGAAGAGTTCGGACAACCTCTCCTCCCGTAGTCCGTGGCTTGGACACTTGTGCACTTGTGCGTACGTACGTCCAGCAAGTCCCAACACATCTCATCGTCTCTCTCGGCCTTCTCGATCTCTCCCATGGCTCCTACTGCTCATCAGGTACGGCGCGTGCCAACAAGCATGCATGAATGCATTCAAATGCGATGGAATCATGCATGCATGCATGGCTAAGCCGCCGCCGCGCGTTATTATCTTGTCCACCAGCAGGCAGCGGCGCGGGAGGACGAGCCGGAGGAGAAGAGCCGCCGGAAGGCCATCATCGCCAACGGCGGCGGGGGCAAGGCGGTTGCGGTGCGGTGCCACCCGGCGCTGGCGGATTATCCGGGGCGCAAGGCGTCCATCAGGGACGTGGTGGGCGAGCTGCTGGCGATGGCGGGGAGCGCCGGCGGCAAGGGCAGCGACGGCGGCACGAAGAAGAGCCTCATCTCGCTCGGCGTCGGCGACGCGTCCTCGCACGCGTGCTTCCGCCGCGGCGGGGAGTTCGCCGCCGAGGCCGTCGCCGACGCCGCCAGGTCCGGCGCATTCGACTGCTACGCGCCGTCCCACGGATTCCCCGCCGCCCGCCGGTGAGTCATCCGTCTCCGTTCGATCGGTTTGTGTGGCTGTCCGCGTTCCTGCGTAATTTTCGCATGCATTGTTTCATTTTTTTAAAAAAAATATTTATTCCGGTCATTTTGGCGTGCTATTTGGGCTAGTCTAAAAAGATAATGCTACTCACATGCATAACTACTATTCATGTTTGTTAGCCTAGTTAGTTACATAGGCGACGTACTATCATTTATTTTAACTAGATTTATAAAAAATAATATTAAAATTCATATTTCTAAATAAGTTTATTATTAAAACATACTCAATGTTCTATCAATGATATCAATTATGTACCACAAATAATAATATCTTTTTAAGTTTAAAATCTTTGACTTTTTAGAAGCGAGAAAGATATTTTTTTATAGTACTGAGGGAGTATACGCTATATAGAATTTCTAAAATGCCTTTTAGAAGGGATAGTGCCTCAGTCCGGCAAAGATAGGAACGGCGCTATATATGGTTCCATCTTTCTTTCCAAAAATATCATTGTGTAACAGTACCAATCTACGCTACACTAGAAGCTGTTAATTTAGACAGCAGTCTGCAGGGCAGGATGGCACTAACATATGGCTGCAGTACACCAGTCACACACATTCCACACCACACCGTGAAACCAGGCCATGCATCATATCGCTCGCATATTCCCAATTTCAATGCAAAGTACAGCAAGATATTCAACGGACGTGGTCCTGTCTACGTGGCACCATGACCTCGAGCCACGTGGCTTCTCGTCATCTTCAACTTTTTAGAGGACAAAGAAGTATCATGGAGTAAAAAAAAACACTGTCCACTGAATATCAACTCCGCATCTGATATTTCTTTCGCAATTACAGATTTACACTAAAGTAAGTTTTTATCTGTTGTAAAAAAAAAGTAAGTTTTTATCTCCGCGTTTGAGAGCGAATTTTCACGACTGCAAAGGCAGTCGTACAATGGCAGTTGACAACCACGTTCTCTAAAGTCTAAATAATAAGGCAACACGTGGCTGTGAAGTGACCTCTGCCAAAAAAAAAGGGTCGAAAAACAGAGCATAGTTCCAAGCCAGTAGGCCTCACTTCGTTTTCTCAACACTATTCCAGTTTGTTTTCAAAAAAAACACACACACACTATTCCAGTTTCTGTAGGCTCACTTCAGCTTTATTGGAGTAAATCGTACTACTCATGTCATGACTCATGAGTCATGACCAAGGTAATAAATAGCGGTGGTAGCGGCCGCAATTGCACCCGCAATAGCGGTAGCAGTCCATTGCCGCTACCGCTATGAGGTAGCGTTCTGAACTTTGCATCCTGGAACTTTGCGGCCGCAATTTTGAATAGCGGGCCGATATTGCGGCCGCAATTGCGCGTAGCAGGCCGCAATAGCATGGAAGCAAATATCCCTAATTAGTCCAGCCCACTATGACTCACAACCCAAATTCAAAACTCACGTATCAGCTGTGGAACTTAAAATTATTCATGATATATGCACTTAAAATTATTTATACTCATTATTCATGATATATGTGCTTAAAATTATATGGGACTATCGGGGTGCCGCTATTGGAACTTATCGTCCGCAATATCGCCCGCTATCCGCAATCCGCTACCTCGACGCCAATCCGCTACCAACCCGCAATACGCTATTTAGTACCTTGGTCATGACCATACAGCCAACCAACACATACAAAATGCGCAAATTCCAAAATTTTCAAACAGAAATAGTAATTCTTTGTGCACATTCATACAATTACCGAGCTTGGTGCCACCTCTGACTAATGCCACGTTCTTCCATGCATTGTGCGCTCTGCTGCGCCTGCTGAACCAACCAACCAACAGCGCGGTGGCCGAGTACCTGTCCGCCGGCGCGCGGCACCGCACGCACGACGCCGACGTGTTCCTGACGGTGGGCGGCACGGGCGCCATCGCCGCCATCACCACGGTGCTCGGCGGGGCACCGGGGGCCAACATCCTGCTGCCGCGCCCGGGCTTCCCGCCGTACGAGGCCGCCTGCGAGATCGCGGGCGCCGAGCCCCGGTTCTACGACCTGCTGCCGCGCCGTGGCTGGGAGGCCGACCTCGCCGGCGTCCGCGCGCTGGCTGACGCCGCCACGGCTGCCATCGTTGTCATCAACCCCAACAACCCGTGCGGCATCGTGTACTCTGCTCAGCACCTTCTACAGGTGATTATTCAACTGCAAAACTCAATGGTGGTAGTTAATTTATAATCCGTATATATTTTTAAGAATGTATGAAAAAAGGCTTCTACTTCTACGAATACTAGGAACAAATGGACCACATATTGGTGTTTAGAATCTTGTTGTCCATGTCTCAAAACTGCAAAGTTGCCATCTTTGCTGACTGCAAAACTGCTTATCACTGAATCCTGTAGATTGCTGAAACTGCAAGAGATCTGGGGATTCCAATCATAGCAGATGAGGTATACGCACATATGGTTTTTGGTGGCAGCAAGTTTGTGCCCATGGCCTCCTTAGCGCACATTGCGCCGGTTATCAGCATCGGAGCTCTGTCGAAAAGATTCATGCTACCAGGATGGCGTCTTGGTTGGTTGGCCTTCTGTGATCCTAACGGAGCACTCAAGCATGTAAGGCGCTTGGCTATTAACATGTTTTCGCATTACCCTCTATATGAATTCAAATGTAGATTCACAATTTTGATGTTCAAAAGGTCAGAACTGCGACCGAGATGCTGCTGAATGTGACTTCTGGCCCTGCCTCCATAGTTCAGGTGAGGAAGCAATTGTTAAAAATGATTCTACATATAAAAAGGTGAATACATACTAATCCAGATGAAATTTGTTCACACATAGGCATCAGTTCCGAAGATTCTTTCAGTTGAACATCCGGAGTTCCACAGGAATGTTGTTTGCCTGCTTGAATCTGCAGCTGACGCTCTGTACAGAAGAGTGAACCAAATTGAAGCCCTGAAGTGCTACACAAAGCCTGAGGGTTCAATGTTTATCATGGTTAGTCAGAGATACACAAAATCCAGTATTCAAAAGTTTGTTATAATTCCTGCTATAGTGTTGATATTCACAAAATCCTGCAGGTTGAGATCAACACTTCAATTCTATACGGTGTTGCCAATGACATGGACTTTGCACGTGAATTGATCAAAGAAGAATGTGTCCTGGTTCTGCCTGGTATAGTTCACTTGATTTGTTGCAATACTATTTATTTATCCAACCTTTAACAAGTGCATTGGTTTCTCTGGCTGCTGAAAATTGAATGTTTGTAATAGGTTAACTTGATATTCTAGTACAAGATTCTTCAACCAGGCATACTTAATCTACTTTAAATTGATCTGTAGTGACAATTTCAATAATCTTTTTGTTTCTTATTATTTTACAGGTTCTATCATTGGGTTGAAGAACTGGGTTAGGATATTTTTCGGAGCACCTGTCAATTTAATACTAGAAGCCTGCGACAGGATTGAGTTGTTCTGCCGGAGGAGGATGCTCAAGCAAAAACAACTGAAAAATTGACAATGTTCTGAAACCAGCAATTAGGGATTTTGATAGCCCAGTTATAACATATATATATACCTTGAATTTTTTTCCAAGATATCTGATGCACAATATGAGGTTTGTATATAGAATCTGAGAACAGATGCTTACCTTTAGTTGAATATAGGTTATACATAATTCAGAAGTAACGGTGTACACACTTGTCACTTCTTTACTTGCACCATTTACCTGACAGATGCATTAAGGTTATAGTCTTTTCAGTGATCAAACAACAAGGAAAAGAGCAAGCTAACTTTAAATTCATATACTGACAGTTCTTATTTGTTAAATCCATCTCAATTTCAGACTTCACCAGAATAGCTGGAGTTACAAATGTCAAATATCATGTTTACAATTGTTGATATTAACAGGATGGGATAAAGATATATTGCTAGTTATGACATTTGGGCAAAGGAGAATCCAATCAGTTGTGACCTAACATTAACAGTGAATGCACTACAGCAGCCTGACAAGGCCAAAAAGCCATACAATCTGTGAAAGACTGAGTTCTTTGAATTGTGCTAAAACTGACAACTACAATTTCCCAACTACTCTAAACTCTATGCAAAAGAAGTGAGAAAATAAAAATGGTTGTGCTTTAAGGAAATACAAAACTTCCCATTAGTAGCAGTAATATACTTCCAGTTTATATTATTACCGTGTTTTTCTATGCATGTGGCTCTTGTTGGTTTTTATCGTAGCCTCCACACCTTGCTTTGTTATTGTTGAATGGTTAGAAAAGGCTGTACCTGACTAAAAAGCGAGAAGGCTCTGTCTCGATGAAGAAAGATGTTCTGTCTGTCTGTTTAATGTGCGATGGAACAGCAACCACTTTAACCAAGCCAACAAAATGTCCTGTGCAGCAGCCAGCAGACATAACTCTAAGCTAGTAAGCTTTACATTAACTGTTTCAGAATTTTCTAACTACATATCTTTATAATTTGTTTAAAAACTACCCACATTGTGAATATCTGATGTTAAATCCCTGAATCTTTTCATAAGTCAGTCCTAAATGAGATTCGTGTACCAACCCAACTGTCTGCAACTATGCCATTACCTTCTACTAAGGCTAAAAACCAAGTGCCAAGTTTGACCAATAAGCATTTGTTTCCCAAAGGACTGATGAAAACAAAAAATGTCGCAACACAGCTTTATTTCATAGTATATATATTAGAAGCAGTTCACCATATACCAAGTATCATGATTCATGACTCACTCATAAGAGCCCAGGTTATTTCGAGCAATACATGCTCGAGCAAGTGAACAAAAAGCGAGTGAAAGAGCTAGCTGTTCACCGACTTCGTGCGGCGTAGACAAAGGATGCAGCTGCTAAGACGGTTGTGGTAGCTGGACCAAGCCACGTCCAGACCACATTGTTCCCCCTGCGCTCTGCCTCGGCGACTGTGAGCTGCAGCTGCTCAAGCTCCCCAGTCAAGTCATTGATTTGTTTGTCCCTGATCCCAACTTCTGCCTTCAGTATCCCAATCTCATGATCAGAGTCTCTGTTATTGGACTCAAGCTCATGGATTTTGAACTTCAGCTTCTCTGCTACGGCTTTCTCCTGCTCAAGTTCTTTCAGAACCACAATTTTCTCATCGTGGATGCATGAAGACTTCCCATCAAGATCATCGCAGAGAGCACGGAGCTCAGCCATGGAGCTTTGGAGCTTCTTCAGTTCATCCCTCAACTTCTCAGCCTCAGCATCTTTAGCATGCATCATGACAAAGGCTCCATCTTTCTCGACCTGAATCCTGTCCACATTCCCCTTCAGCATTTCCAATTCAGCCTCGATCATTTTCTTCTCAGAGTGATGTGCCACAGCAGCTGCTTCATTCGTCTTCACCGCTTGGTCAAGCTCCTGAATTTTGAACTTCAGCTTCTCAGCTTCGGCTTTCTCCTGCTCAAGTTCTTTCAGAACCACAATTTTCTCATCGTGGAAGCACGAAGACTTCCCATCAAGATCATCACAGAGAGCACGGAGCTCAGCCATGTCACTGTGGAGCTTCTTCAGTTCATCCCTCAACTTTCCAGCCTCGACATCTTTAGCATGCACCATGCCTAAAGCATCATCTTTCTCAGCCTGAATCCTGTCCATGCTCTCTTTCAGTGTCTCCAATTCAGCCTCCAGCTTTTTCTTCTCAGCATCATGTGCCACAGCAGCCGCTTCATTCGCCTTCACCAATTGGTCAATCTCACTTTCAAGTCGAGCCACTTCACCAACCACAACAATCTGCTTCTGATCCACGTCCTTAAGCATGGCTTGGAGCTTTTCTACCTCCTCCTTGGTAACAGCCATCTCTGCCTGCATTTTGTCCACTTCCAACTCCAATTCATGGTTCGCAGCAACAGCCACAGAGAGCTCTGCCTCTAAAGAACCCACCTTCGCCTCCAATAACACCTTCCTGGATTCCAGGGCCTCCAATTCCTTCAATTGATCCTGAATCTTCGCCTCCATCTCCTCCTTGTACATCTCGTTTTCCTTCTTGAACTCGTCGAAGCTTGATTCCAACACTTCCTTCTCGGATTGGACATCACGAGCTGACGCCCTCCAAGCCTCCAATTGACTCTCCAATTCGCTCCTCTCCGCACGCAGGTCCAAGCTCTGGGCCTCCAATCCCGCAACCGCAGCCTCCAGTCCGGCCACTCGCTCGGCCGCCGCCGCCGCCTCGTTCTCCTTCGCACGAAGCTGCTCCGAGAGCTGCCCGTTCTCCGCGACGGCCGCGTGGAGGAGTGCCGCAGCCTCGGCGGCGGCGCTGGCCTCGCGCGCCGCCTCCAACTCGGCGCGCTCGAGCGAGTCCCGCGACGCCGCGAGGCGCTCCAGCAGCGCGGCGCGCTCCTCCTCCGCGGCCCTGAGCGGGGCCGAGACGGCGGCGAGCAGCACCGCGCGCTCCGCGTCCGCGAGCGCGGCAGCGTCGGCGTCGGCGTCGAGCTCGGCCAGCCGCGCCTCGAGCGCTGCCGCCCGCTTCCGCTCCTCGGCGGCCGCGCTGACGAGGATGCAGTTGAGGCGCTTCAGCGTCGCGGCCTCCCTGTCGCCGTTCTCCGGTAGCGAAGAGTCCCGCCTCGGCTCGTCCGGCTCCGCCGCCGCCTCCCCGTTGGCCGCGGCCGCCTCGCCGGCGTCGGTTACCTCTGCGCAAGCCGGCGGCGGTTCCTGATGAAAATGTTCCCCGCCGGGCACCTCCGCGGAAGCCATGGCGTAGTCGTCGGCGTCGGCGGCGGGAGCCACGGCGGCTGCGCGCTTGGCCTTCTTGCTGCCCCTGCCCATGGCCGGCGTGTGACGTGTCCCCTAATAAGCTCCGCCACCACTAGGGTTCGGGCCCCGTGCGCGCGTCAAGGCTTCCACCTAAATAGCTCGGGGGCGAGGTGGCCGACGCCTGGGTCCCGGCGGCGGGAGACCGAGCGGTCAGTGGCGGGCGGGTGCGGGAGGCGGAGAGGGTGGCGCGACCGTTGGGAAGCGTGAATTCGAAACGGGTGGCCACGATGCGCTGGGGCTTATCGCCTCCCGGAGCGGGGCCCACCCGCACGCGCGCCCATGCATGCGTGGTGGAGGGAGGAAGGGGATGCCAAAAGCGCCTCAGTGGATCGCGTGTGGACAGGCACACGTGGGGCGCTTGTGCGTCTCCGATGCGCGCCACTGGGTGCTGGACCAGCGAGTGGTTTGAGTGGAACATTGCCACATTGGGTGGCGGTGGGTTATGGTGATCAAAAGCGCAAAGGGTGATGGGGAGCTTAGAGTGTTTTTGTTTTTGGCATATATTGCCACGGCTACCTTAATTATCATGTAAATTTTCGCATTGCAAAGTACAATAACATTTATATATCCCGTGTTGTTAGAGTTCAATATCAAGCCCCATGACTAACTTTCTTCGTGGAAACATAAAAATATGTAATTCTAATCTTTGATTAAAGTTGACAAGGAGTTAGTTATGACGGAAGACCTCTCTTGATTTTCCGCATCGCAGCTCTCGTTGAGGATTGCAGATAGAAACTTCTCAAGATTTTAGTCACTATATAACTAGATTAGTTGGAGCATTGGTCAATTAGTTTTTTTTATTACTAAAAATAAGTTTTATTTCCAATCAAACAATATCAATAATTTGGTGGTGAAAATCTTTCTTTCTTAGAGAAAGATCAATGGTTCAAAGACCCGTAATGTTGTATTTATTATAATTAGTTTCAAAAACGTGGACATAGAGAGGATGAGCAAACAAACAAAAAAATAGCGGAAACACGGTCATGGAGCGGAGAAAACGAAAAAAAAGAATGGAAATAAAATTTTTTGACTCTTTAATATTAGGTATAGATTGGCTTACGAAAAACTCAATCCGCGGTGGCTAGACAGTCCCTGGTTATTCCGTCTTAAGAAGAAGATCTTCTCACCCAGATCGAGAAAACCCCTAAACCCCTGCCTCACCCTTACACAGCGACACCGCAGCTCCGTGAGATGAGCTGGCCACAGACCTGTGCTTTGAATGTGGGACAGACTAGGGAGTTTTTTTTCCTCTCCTAGTCGCTGTGGCCGAAGCCACAAGTGAGTTTCCCAGGTCTTGAACTCTGATCACCCCAGGAGGGAGGTACTGAGCCTACGCTTCGAACGTTCCCAAGATTGGCTTACGAGATGTGAGATTGGGATGGATCAATATATTTTATTGCACAAACCAAACCAAGTAGAAAAGTTAGAAGGGAGAAGATGATGGGCTTGCCCCCAATCAAAACAAACACCCTATTAATGATCTATTATATTAACACAACAGTGTTAAAATGAATTCTAAAAGGTTCGCCGAGAGGACCTAGAAATTACGAGATTAATCAAAAAAAATAAAAGATATTCACCATTGGATTTTATGATTATCTAACAGACTGGATTTATCGAGAAAAATTGTCATAAACAATGTACATTTAAATATTTTTCTTTGTCCCAATTCAACATAGTTCTCTCTTGGCCCAACAAATAAATAAATAAACAAGGCAACGAGTCTGATTCTTTCACGTCCTAACATGTTCCAAATTTTGTAATTCTCAATTCGATCATCAAGTCTGACACGATAAATTATGAACTCACGCATTATTCCTCTTATTACTTCTGGATTCTAAATAAACATGAGCAAACACGTCTTAGGCGAGAACCGAGGAGTAGACAAGTGGACGTGCAACAGCTGCACAAACAGGTTCTTGGACATTACTAGCTACCAGAACCAGCAATTAGCATCCTTACATCGGATTAATAACCCACGCCATGTTGCTGATTATCTAATAAACATACTTAAATCTTATACTGATAAAAAAGTGAATTTGGTGTTTCTGCCCCTACTACCGACTTCAATGGTGATTTTACCCTCACTTCTTTAACCTTTGTGATTTTTCCCTTGCCTTTTTGAAACGAAGCAGTCATTTACCCCTACTTTGTAACACCGTGTATACTGAGTGGATTAAATGGCAAAAACAAAAAACACGCAAAAAGATAATCATACCCCTCCCACGTTTTCCTCCTTCAGCCGTGCCTCTCCGCTCGCACGGAGGAATACACATCACGGGCGGGAGGAATACGCGCGACGCCGCCTAGGGTTTCTGTCGGTGTTGCGCAGGGCGGCATGCCTCCTAGAGGTCTGGTCCCGGCGCCTCCCATTCTTCCCCGCCTCCTCCACCGCGACCCAGGTGGCTTGGGGCACCGCATCGTGCGGTCCTAGCCCAGGCGGGCGGCTACCTAGGCGGCAGGGGCGCCGCGCCTTGCGGTCTTGGCCTGGGCAAGCGGCGGCCAGCGGTTGGGCCCCGCCACAGCCTCCTGCAGCCCTCCCCGGCCAGCGGGTCCCCCGCCCCTACCTCTCAAGTAGCACGAGGGCGCGCGGCAGCAGCAGCACGAGGGCGCGCGGCAGTAGCAACACAAGGGCACGAGGGCGCACTCCAACAACTGCAGCAGGCGGTTCCAAGAGGGCTTCATAGCCGGCCAGGTCCATGACATCCGCGACAGCCACCATAAAAGAGCCTATGTATTATCTTCATTATGTGAGATGGGTGCTTCAGATCAGTGTGAAATAGCAGCGGTGTCTAGATTTGTTAACCTGTGTATTCGTTGTAGTGATTTGTAGGCTAAATCATAGAGAATTGAAACTTGTTAGGATTCAATCATTTTTTCAGCTTGCCAGATGCTGGTCCAAAATCATGGTGGCAACAGTGAGACAATGTATGCTGGTCCAAACTTTTTTGTAGGGATTGTTAGCTGAAATGCTGTCGAATTTTTCTAAAACTTATTTAGTTTTGCATTGATTGAAATGTATAATTTTGTATCAAAATTGCCAAATCGTTGATATAAAAATAGAGGCAAAAACACAAATATCAAAATAAAATAGGTGTAAAAACGCATGGTCAAAGTTATCCTTTTATCCAAAAGTTGACACCGTTAGGTGGACTTAACAGAATAGGGATAAAGTCTCTCTTCGTTTTAAAATCATAGGGTAAAATCACAAAGCAGTTAAAAAAGGACAAATCACTTTTTCGCTTCAAAACAGGGTTAGAAGCACTTGAGTCCCTGGAAAAAACTGCATGAAGTTAAGCTATGCCTCGAACCAATGCCTCGAACCCACATCTCGTCACATCACGAACGCTACTTCACCAGCAAGGCAACTAAATTATCAGGGGACCTGCCAGGCTGACGACGACTCTGCCAGAACCGCCCGTATCACAGCCGATGCAGCAACGGCCGGAGCCCATGCCTCTCCATGAGCTCCTCTTGTTCTCGCAGACTCAGCCAGAGACGCCATGTCGTCGTTTGCAGTCGCATACGCTGCCGACATCGCCTTCATTCCCGGAGCTCCATCTGTTGCTGCAGACTCAGCCAGAGACGCCAGTGTCAACGCCGCCGGCCCTTTGACTCGCTTCGCGGAGGTCAAGGGCCCTTCTGGTTAGATGTTGCAAAATCAGGTCGGGATGTTGTAAGTGTTTCAGAGGTATGTTGTAAATGTTTGTTTAAAATGTTTCATCTGTTTTCAGTCTTATATTATAGTAAGTGTTTTCATGTTGCAAGTGTTTTATCTGAATGTTGCAAATGTTTCATACATATATTGCAAGTGTTTTAAAGATATGTTGCGAGTATTTGTTCAATGTTTCATCTATTTTCAGTCTTATGTTATAACAAGTGTTTTCATGTTACAATAGTTGCAAGTGTTTTACATAGATGTTACATATATTTCATACATATATTGCAAGTGTACGTTCCAAATGTTTCATCTATTTTAGATTTATGTTGCATTCAAGTGTTTCATGTTGCAAGTGTTTGATGTTGTTTGGGGAGTCATGGGGGCACGTTGAGTGATGGGCACACAGCCCGAGCGCCGGGAGATGGGGGCTCGGCAAGCCGAGGGCTTGCAGACGGTGCAAGCCAAGGGCGGGCGGACGGGGTGTGCTGGGAACTGGCGGTTGAGGCAGGGCGACGGACGGGGCCGGGCTGCTCAAAAGCCCCGTTGCTTCTTACGTGCGCAACAACCGTCCGATGCTAGCGCCACGGATGTCCAGGCGCTACCATGTCCCTTATTTCTACCAATGATGGCTCCTGTACCAGCCACCTCTACAAAATGATTCTTTAGATGTAGCTAGAGTCACTGAAAATAAAATGATTTGCAAAGACGGTTGGTAAAGCCAACCACCTCAAAAGAACCATTTGTAAAGACGGCTGACTTTTGAGCCGCCTCTAAAGATCCATCTCTAGAGGCGGCTTGGTTCACATGGCACTACATCATTTTTATACTAAATCTTACTTTTAAAAATGGCTTGGTTCACACAAAATTAAAATGAAGATTGTGTGCATGCTACTACTAGCATATACATTGAATTTATAATCCTCGACACGTTGCTGATTATATTAAACATACTAAATCTTACTGTCGAAAAAACTGCAGGAATCTAAGCTTGCCTCGGACACACACCTGACCTGTCACCACATCACAGAACCTGCCTCAGCAACAAGCTAGCAGCTAAGCAACAACCCAAAACCAAAGCTGCCTACGTCGCGCGCAGCAATATCATGTCATGGCGCCGGCACCGCGCCGCCGTTGGCATCAGATCCGCCCGCAGGGACCTGCCCCTGCTGTACTGGCTCTGCCTGAGCCCGTAGCAAAGCGGAAGATAACGTAGAAGATGCAGCCGCAGCGTGAGCCGATGCCACCTCTTCCGCACCCGCATAAGATGCCATACGACATGCAGCTATAGCCGCAGCCGCAGCCCATGCAGCCACTCTCGCAGCCCAAGCCTCTGTCAGGGCTCCTCTTATTCTTGCAGACTCAGACAAAGTTGCCATGTCATTTGCAGTCGCGTACGCCGCCGCCATCGCCTTCCTTCCCGGAGTTCCTTTTGCTGCTGCAGACTCAGCCAGATATGCCATATCAGAGGCAATTGCAGCCGCACCCACAAGCGTTGCAGTGGATGTCTTGCAGACTCAGGCAAAGATGCCAGATGAGATGCAGTCGCAGCTGCAGCAACAGCCGCTGCCTCAGCCGACGACCGCCGATCATCTGCTGCTCTTCTTCTTCCACGAGAACTAAAGAGCCGAATAGGGCACATGGTCATTGACGACGTGCAGGATCGCGTAATTGGGTTGAGGAGGTTGTGGAAACTTTTGGTAAGCCCTAGAACAACAACCATGAAACCCACATATATATTACCCGAAGGATCGTAATAATATAAATAAGTAATCTTAACGAGTCGGACTGCTACACGATCGAGTTCTACTGGAACTCTTGTATAACTCGTAGATAGAGTCCCAACTCATTTATATACACCTTCATTGACTGTGCAACGGCACGATCTCGACTCGATAGCACACCCTCCGCCTCCTCCCCATCGGTGAGCAGCCCTCGACGACAGCGTGCTATAACAGCACCGGTCACCGCTGCAGCCATCGGCTGGTTGTAGCTGCTGGAAGAGCTGCTTGTCGGCCTTCTACTGCTTCTGTGCACTACTACAAAAAAAAGATTTGTAGCAACGAGATCTTCTTTTTGACTGAGGTGATTGTATTCCTTCCTAGTCACCTAGACCTCTGTTAGTCTCCACTAAATTAGCCGCATCTAGAAATACATTTTTAGAGGTGGTTATAGGATTCCCAATCACCTCTAAAAATGGGGTCATTTCATAGGCGTCTAGGATCCTAGCCGTTTTCAGCCCCACTAAATCAACCGCCTCCACTAATTTACCCAGTATAAATTCTAGCACCCTTCTTCCTCCTCAGAACAAATACTGTAGCCCGAGGACAAAGAAAGGGAAAGCTTAACCAACCTTCCAAAGAGTAGAAATCTAAGGGGTCAATGTTTTTCTTTTGATTTCTTTGGAAGGAGGTGACTCTTGAAGGTAATTAAGTAAATGCTATTCCTAACATCTTTTTGAAGGATAAGTGGTAGATTGCATCCTTAATTAGGTTTTACTTTTCTCTCTCTTGCATAGCCATGAGGCATTTATAGAAGTAATTAGATCAAATCTTTAGGTTAAACTTAGTAGGAAGCATGATTGTCTGATGTTTTGTGGTTGAAGGATTGTTGTTTAGTTATACAATAATAATAACTATGCCTAACGGATTCAGACCGCTGCTACATCACTACCGGAAACAGTATCTTTGTCGAGTGTCATATGCTTTGCCGAGTGCCAAATATCGGGCACTCGGCAAAGAGGCTCTTTGCCGAGAGCCGCTCTCGGCAAAGTAAGACACTCGGTAAAAATCTCTTTGCCGAGTGTCCGGCACTCGGCAAAGAAATACACTCGGTAAAGAAAGTCTTTGCCGAAAGCCTAGCTCTCGGCAAAGATTTACACTCGGCAAAGACGACCTCACAAACGGTGAGCCCGAACGGTGATCCTTTGCCGAGTGCCTGCTGTTAGGCACTCGACAAAGTTTTTTTAATTACTTTGCCGAGTGCCAGAAATCTAACACTCGGCAAAGAATTTCTTTGCCGAGTGTCAGAATCTTGGCACTCGGCAAAGAATTTAAATTTTTTTCTTTTTGCACCCAAATTTTTTGTGAAGCCCTACTATATAGTATTAGGAGCTAGATTTTAAAATTTGGTACAATTTTTATGTTTTTTGCTGCATTTAGTTAATTTGTATCATTTACTTGAAATTTTTTGTAAAAAGCAAATTTGAACTGCAGGTGCATGGAATAATGGAATTTAGCCAATCAAAAAATGATATTCATGCTTTTGAGTGTATTATGAGGCGCTATCTAGGAACGCACCCGAAATTTCGAACATCATGTTCACGAAACATGGGCACCGACTTGCGGGCGATTTGTTTTTAAATTCTATTAAATACAAACGAAGTCCGAAAATCACAAAAATTGCCAAGATGTCATGATATCGCATGTGGAGGCTATGATAAAAAATTAAGAATGTTTCGAGGAAGTTGTGACGTACGTTGCTTGAAACCCAGACATCTCCACATGTGTTATCACAATATCACATGTCGTTTGTTGGTAAATAAACAATTATAATCTTTAATAAATAAACTAAACCCAAACACTCTAACCTGAGCGTTCGATGTCCTGACGCTGCACCCACTCTCTGCGCCACCCGCCCTCAGCGCCAGCGCCGCCCGTGCCACCCCACCCGGCCTTCCATGCACCGCCGCCCAGCTCCGCGCACCGCTGCTCGTGCTGCCCCCACACCTGCCCACTGTGCGCCGCTGCCTAGCTCCGCGTTGCCGGCAAGATCCGCGCCGCCGGCGAGCACACCGGTGACCTATATGCGCCAATGAGCCTCCATTTGCGAAGCAGCAATGAGATATTTACGCTGAAAAAGCATGTTGCAAATGTATGTTTCAGGTGTTTCAGAGGTATGTTGCAAGTGTTTTATATCGATGTTGCAAAAGTAGATCGAGATGTTGGTAAAGTACATTGAGATATTGAACATGTTGCAATAACAAAATACGCATGTTGCAAGCCTATGTTTCAAGTGTTTCATACGTTTTAGACGTATATTGCAAATGTTTCATTTTGAAGTTTCAAAAGTTAATCTTGGTGTTGCACATGTTGCAAGGCTACGCATGTTTCAAGTGTTTCATATGTTTCAGATGTATGTTACAAATGTTTCATCTGGATGTTTCTAAGTGTTCCATCCTCGATTCGGACCACACTACGGTTTCTTCCTCGTCATCATGCAGCTGAGCGTAGCGTAGGTATAGATGTTCTTGCCCCACAGGGTAAGGTTATCTAAGCGAAGCAAGTCAGTAGTGATAGATGAACGGAGTGAGCTATAATTGACCGTAGGAGATTATAGCGAACGGAGTGAGTCTACACTCTACATGCCCGCGTGCGTAAATAGTACACGTGTACGCATGGGCGCGGTAATAGATCGCACGCCTACGCCGCAGAGGTGGAGTCCACGTCACGTGGGGCACGCCAACGTGGAGATCTTCGTTCGGCGGAGTGTGCTTGGTGGCATGGTGTGGAAGGCCGCACATAGCGACAAGTGAACGCCACGCCGGCGCCGGGTGCGACATGGCGGAGGTGGCAGTGGCACAAGACGCGTGACATGGTGGAGGAAGAGCTATGGCTAAAAACCTAGTTGCATGTGCTACATGGCTTCGTACAGCTTACCAGGGACCAGCATATAGACAATATAGCATGCACGATCAGGATTCAGGAACACAGACCAGGCAGTTCTTGGACATTACTACCAGCTACCGGAGCCAGCGATTAGCATCCACACATCAAATTAAACGTACTTATATCTTACTGTTAAAAAAAACTGCAGGAAACTATCCAAGGTAGCTATAGATGCCTCCGACCCACACCTCACCACATCACAGCCCTTACCTCAGCAACAAGCTAGGCTAGGCAACAACCCAACTAAAGGTGCCGACATCGCGGGGAGGGAGGAGCAACATCATGGCGCCGGTGCCACACCGCCTTTGGCATTGGATCCGCCGCCGGTGACCCCGGCCGCTTGTGGCGACGGAGAAAACGCTGCCGAATAAGCTTCATAAGCAGATGCAGCCGCAGCATGTGCAGCCTTAGCCGATGCATGTGCATCCGCTACAGCTGCCTTCTCTGCCCCTTCCTCGTCGCCTGCTCTCCTTAGATTCTCAGCCAAAGTGAACATAGCCTTTGCCTTCGCGGCCGCTGCCTCTGCCGACATAGCCGCTGCCTTTGCCGATGCAGCAGCTGCCTCTGCCTCATGCACCGACTGCAAACCTCCTCCTCCTCCTCCGCTTCGTCCAAGGAAGAGCCAAAACGGGAACTTGGCCGGTGAGCGAGGCAGGCGATGACGAGTTCAGCTGACGACGACGTGCAGGCCTGATCGCGTGAGGATCGGTGCTTGTCAAATTCTTTTGGTAAGCCGATCGAACGTACGTAGATAGATAGAAGGACCATAAACGGGCTGCACTGCACCCACATATATATATATTACCGGACCGAAGGATCCTTATTTTCCTTATATATATGGCTAACCGGCTCGGACTGCTACATATATATGACTTCTATCGGAACTCTTCATCATTTTTAAAGTCCGGACTCTTCCATACACAAAACCTTCCGCCTATAAATTCCCTAATTGTTGGTAAGTAAACAATAATAAATTCTTTTCTGGTCGTCATGCGTACGTATCTGTTTTTAGAAAAGGGAACGGTGGGGAGTACGTGCTACTAATTTTCTATATTTTTCATTCCCGCTCCAGGTAACTTATTCATCATATTTTAGTATGGGTTTTAGGTTAAATGTAGACGTGAGATCATCATTAAAATCCAAGATGTATACAATTTTTTCCCCTTGTGCGATTAATATGGTAATTTCTAGACCCCCCTACTACATAAATGTGGTGGCTTCTTTATACTGAAACCCTCACAGTTTTTCGCTGTTTTTCGCTGTTGGCTTTTTTACATCAAGTTTATTTTTCGATTTTTACTGAACTTATTACTGAAGTGTCCAGTGCCGAACGAGGCCATGAGGGTGGGTCCGTGGGTGCCGCCTCGATCCTTTGCAACTTGCGACTCGCCTCATCCTATGCGTTTCTAGGCCTCAGCCTTTGAACACCAGGCTGCAACTCATACTGCCGAAAGCACGAAGAAACATATCAAAAGGAACAGACTGACGAAAAGTGTATGTGTATTAATTCAAGGAAGTTGGGTTCCATCCTCCTCTTTACAATGCCCTCGGGGGCTCTATTTACACACGTCCGTATGCTTTACAAGTACCAAAATGCCCTCCTTACTACTTAGATCCTCGAGCATATTCCGTGCCTACAGGGCATTTATGGTCCTTCGGGCTTCTCTAGGTCAGCACCTCCTCGAGTGGGGCCCTTACCTGAATCTGCCCTTTGGGACCCACGGACGAGGCGGCATATGCGACGATGGAAACCTGCAAATCAGCGCACAACTCATAACGGTTAGTGATCCTTTCGTTGGAAGGGCGTGGAACTGTTCCGCCCTAGCTCTCGCCGACGCGCGATTCGCCGTCGATGAGCAAAACTAGGACGAAAGCTTGCCAAAGGTCATGGCTCTTTTGTTGCTTGTGGCAGGCCATAGCTATTTTGCTCCGGATACTGCCGCTATCCGTTCCGGTACAGGCGGGCAAAAGCTCAAGTGAAAGCTTGTGGGAGACCGTAGCTCCTGCCCCGGCTTCCGCCACCACCCGTCCTGGTACAGGCGAGCGAAAGCTCGCTATCGTTCCAAACCTTTTTGCGACACTATGCCGAAAGCTTCCACTGCCAATAGGATGACAGGCTCTTTTGCTCCGGCTACCGCCGCTATCCGTTCTGGTACACGCGGGCGAAAGCTCGAGTGAAAGCTTGTGGGAGACCGTAGCTCCTCCCCTGGCTTCCGCCACTACCCGTCCTGGTACAGGCGGACGAAAGCTCGCTATCGTTCCAAACCTTTCGGTGACATTATGTCGAAAGCTTCCGAGTGCCAATAGGATGACGGGCCGTGGCTACCGATGGCTAAAGGCGCGGTCGAAACGAAAGGCCCGAAGAGGGGGCCTTAGGCCCATGGGGCTCCCCCCAACACGTCTTGATCGCAGCCACAACCTGCCGCTCGCGTGCTCCTGCTCGCCCAAACATCTACGGCGCCAAATCCAGATACCACTACGTCACAAGTTATTTTTAGGGGCAGCTCATAAGCATTTGTAGTCATGGTTTTGCCAGCCGCCCCTATGCAACCACGGCTACAAATGCCCGGTTTGTAGGGGCGGTTGGCTAGCCGTCCCTACAAATCGATTTGTAGAGGCGGCTGACGATTTGTAAGGGCGGCTGAATATTGAGCCACCGCTGCCCCTTTAAATTAATTTCCAGAACTCACGAAAAAATTGCCAAAAAAATAGCAAATTTTTTTTAATCCCGAGAGGCCCCCACTGACCATCCACACATCCGCACCGTAACTGTTGCATTTTTTGCGTGATTTTTTGGGACTTTGCGTTGGCTGAGATTCAAACTTGCAACCTCCCCCTCGCGCGTACTCTCCTCTACCACTGCACCTCGTATTCACATGTGCTTATAATAGATTTTGGTTTCCCACATATTATACTAAACTGAGCATAAACTGATTGGTTGAGGTCCTAAACGATTTCAAATCAAAAAGTTGTCAACAACAAAGACTTTTCGAGATCTACAACTTTTATTTTGGTAGTTTTTCCATCCAAGGTCATTTACAAAATTTGAATTTCAAATTTAAGAAATTCAAACACAGTTTTCCATGACAAGATGATTTCAAATGAAAAAGTTGTCAACTACAAAGTTTCATAACTTTTCGAGATCTACAACTTTCGTTTTTGCTGTTTGTCCATCCATGGTCGTTTAAAAAAATTCAAATTTTAAATTTTTAGAAATTCAAACATAGTTTTTCTTGACAAGATGATTTCAAATCAAAACGTTGTCAACTATAATGTTTCATAACTTCTCGAGATCTACAACTTTTATTTTGGTAGTTTGTCCATCCAAGGTCGTTTACAAAATTTGAAATTTAAATTAGATAAATTCAAATGTAGTTAACGTTGACAAGATGATTTCAAATGAAAAGTTGTCAACTACAAAGTTCTTTAATTTATCGAGATCTACAGCTTTTATTTTAATCATTTGTTCATCTAAGATTATGATAGTAACATTGTTAACAAATCATACATATCTCTCTTATAGTTTATGAAACTACGAGAGAGATATGTAAATTTTTTGAACAACGTTACTACCATAATCTTGGATGAATAAATGACTAAAATAAAAGTTGTAGATCTTGATGAGTTCTACAACTTTTATATTCAGGACTTTTTGAGCTAAAGTCATTTAATGTTTCAAAATCACGATTGAAGTTGTCATTTTTTCAAATTCAAAATTTAAATAGATAAAACACGATCACATGAAAATATGGACATAATGATAGCTGTAAGAACACAATAAATTGATAGAGCATGATTTTAGAAATTTTTACAAAAAAATCATCAAGTTTGAAGTTAGTATGCGTGAGAAAAACTAGTTACAAGTTTTAGACGAAGATTAAAAAGAGAAATCAGAGTTCTTCAATAATTTCAAATTTTAATTTCAAACAATATTTTGATACAGTAAATGATTTCAAATGAAAATGTTGTAAGCAGCAAAGTTTCATAACTTTTGAAGACCTACAACTTTTATTTTGGTTATTTCTCCATCCGAGATCGTTTGAGAACATTCGAATTTTAATGCTTAATTTTAAATATTTGACATCCATTTGTAGGAGCGGCTCAGATCCGATTTGTAAAGGCGGCTGGATATTGAGTTGTCCCTACAAATCATGCTATTTGTAGGTGCGGCTCAAAACACCAGCTGTCCCTATAAATACATTTGGAGGGACGGCTCATTTGACCACCATTTATAGGGGGCAGCTAAATATAAAGCCGCTTCTATTAAAAAGAGAGAGAGAGGCGTTGCTACTCACTCTGGGCATTCGGGTACCCGAAACCGATCGGTTCGGGTATTCGGTTCCTCGGGTAATTCGGTTACCTAGGAATTGGAACCGATCGGTTCCTATTTCGGGTTCGGGAAATTCGGTTTCGGTTTCGGGAAATTCGGTTCGGTTTCGGGTATACCCGACAGGAACCGAAAATTTGAAAAAAAATAAAGAAACAGCCCATTCAAATGTAAATTTCGATAGCATTTTGCCCCCTTTTGCATGCACATAACAGGGAACATTCCACAACCACAACCAAGCAACATTCCACAACCACAAACATCAAAGTAGCACACACACATAACAATATAACAGTAGCACATGCTGCACAACAGGGGTCGGGGTCGGGACTCTGGGGCGGCCGGGCGGGTGGCTCTGTCTGGGATAGGGTAAGTTAGGGTTTCAGGGAGTGAGTGAGTATGAAATTGGCTGGTTGGGCTTGGTGTGGGCTGTACTGTTTTTTTTCATCATGGGCCTTCTGTATTTCGGGAAATTCGGGAAATTCGGTTACCCGAGGCCTGAAACCGAATTACCCTCGGGTATTTCGGGTACTCAGATACTGGAACCGAACTCGGAACCGAACCCGATCGGTTCGGGTATTTCGGTTCGGGTATCGGGTAGTTCGGTTCGGTTTCGAGAATTCGGTTTTTCGTGCCCAGCCTGAGTTGCTACCAATTATTTCTGCAGTAGTGTACGCAGCCGCAGCACCATCGTACGCGGTCCACCTAGCCAGTGCCGCTGCCGGTTTAGCTGGTCTGCCACGACCGTTGTGAAATCTGCCGGCCGGGGTCATGTTTAGTTCATGGCAAAATACAAAAAGTTTTCAAGATTTCTCGTCACATCGCATATACCGGTACATGTATAGAGCATTAAATGTTGAAAAAAAAAATAACTAATTATACAGGCTGTTTATAAATGTCGAGACGAATCTTTTAAACCTAGTTAATCTATAATTAGACAAAGTTTGTCAAATACAAACGAAAAATGATACGGTGCTTTTTCAAAAAAAATTCACAAACACATGGCCCGGGGAGCAAAGGCCGCGTCGAGTGGAACAATGGATGCGGATAGAGGCGGCTGTGGGAGAAAAGGAGCGTGGGTATGCCTGGTGGGGCTGCTACCATGGTGGGCCTTCCTTGGTAGTTGGGCTTAGATTGGATATGATGCTCTATACAGATTGGGGGATAGGCTGGGCTGAATGTCGAATAGGAGCATGATGCTTAGTTTTTGCTTCTTCAGAGTTCTTCGTCACCCAGAAGCTAAAGCTGAAACCAACGACCGTACTTCAAGGAAATTAATCCGAATCCAAAGCTATTTTAAATTAAAAAATAAAAAACCAGCACTTTGGCTCGTTTTTCGGTTCCCGGATAAAATCCCCAGACCTGACATTTGAACCCAGCCGACCGTACGAAATAACAATCTTTCTCCTCCATATGCCCACTCTATATCTTGTTCCTCTCACTTTGTACGTCGTCCACGCACACCACTACACCAGGCAAGCCACCAAGGTCCCTTCTCCAATATATGTATTTTTAATTCAAATTTGAGACCTCAATATTCAGGTTTCCTGGAACTTGCTAGCTACACAACACATGTAACTATATAGCTAACGCTATTATTTTTAACTACACAATTTCGAATCTTATATTATATATTTGACACTCCAAATGATCTCAATGAAAAAGTTGTTAACTGCATTTGTAGATCTCATTGAGTGCTACAACTTTGAAGTTGTTTTTGTCTCCGCCACTCGACATTATTAATCATCTCAAGTCTGATCCAATAACTTATACTAAGTATTTGGACTTGTCAACCATCTCAAATTAAAAAAGTTGTCAACTATAAAGTTTTAGATCCCTTTAAACTCTACAGTTTTGATATAAAATTTATCTTGCTTCGATCTGAAATGAAAAGTTTTGAATTTTCTTGTGCAAAAAGGTCTATCACCGGTGGTTCAAGCCACCACACAGTAGTGATAGGAGTTCGTGACTTCACGGTACAAGCTTAAACATAAATATACCAATGTAATAACTAAGAATGGTGTGGAGGACTTAGAATCCATTTCTTTATACTCCCTTCGTTCTAAATTATAAGTCGCTTTGACTTTTGTGATACATAAATTTTACTATGTATTTTGATATACGTTATATCTAGATACATAGAAAAATTGATGTACCAAAAAAGTTAAAGCGACTTATAATTTGGGATGGAGAGAGTAACACATAAAGGTAGTTTGGTGTGAAAGGGCATGTAGCCCAGCAGTGGTTGCAAGATTATAAGTAGCACCTCAGGTTCCGGGTTCGACTCCCTGTGGGAGCGAATAATATTCCAATATTTAACGGTGTTGTGACTTCAAAGGTAGGCAACGTTCCCATTAACAGCGATGTGCTTGTGGGGACTTCCTCAATTTCGAGGATTTGCTGGCCCAGTATTCGAGGGTGCTCATAGGTGTAGAGTTTGTGTGCATGTGATCAGTATTCGAAGATGGTCATAGGGGTAAGGTTTGCATGTGTGAGTTCGTAACAGAGAGTGTGCGTGCATTGTGAGTGTCTGAGTTGTACTGTGTAGTCACAGAAAAAAGTAGTTTGGAATAAAAGGACAAAAACATATGTTAATTAATTAATTGATTAGTAAATTTATCACACGAGGTAGATATTATAGCATATCTAATTGGACATTGTATTTCGAAATGAAGAATAGAGAGAGTATCCACGGTTTTGTTAGTTGTGGACTTGTAGGTACTTCATTTGTCAACGAAACTTTTAATTATATGTCACCATTGTCTACTTCGTGGGGAAAAGTTAAGCAGCGCTGCGGCAGCATGCACGCATCACAGGACTTGGTTCAGAGCACCACCACTGATCGGTCGACACGGAGGCGGAGACAAATCTAAAAGGGGCTTCTGCGACACTCCATAGAAACGGCAAACCCCTATGCATGCATGCTCCTCTAAACTTGCACCAAAATGTCCAGGTATCATTGTCTTTATCCATAGGTGTCAAAGCCTATTGCGTTTGCGAGAAACGGGACGAACACTGGCCAGTAGCCACGGAGTAGTGCATAGGGCCACGGACGCTAGGCCGATCGATCACGAGCCCACCCGACGACCAAGGCCAGGACACTAGCTGCATGCTTTAGCTGCTTTGATCGAGTGTACAGATGGCACGATGGCACGTGTCGGTGCGTGCATCGTCGATCAGCTAGCTGCAGCATCCACATGTCACTCACATTTTTTAACTTGAGCACTAGTATAGTGCCCGTGCTAATGCTACGGACAAATCAAATAAAATATTTTTAAGAAAAATATTTGTTTGCCGATCGACCTGATATTTGTTTGCCAATCAACAAGATCTAAACTTGGTAAGAAAATATTTTTTTTCACATGTTTGGCATCATATGCTTGGAAGAATAGCATGTTATAAGCCAATAACCAATACAATTTTGTTTTATTCATTTTTTCATTTGGACTAACAAAAGTGATAAGCTGGCTATACACATGCGTACCCGTAAAGCAAGGCTAAATCCACCTTGTCCTCAAACCCAAAATACAACAAAAACAACTGAAAAGAGAAGTGTCTGCAATTACACAATATATCAAGTACTTGGTTCATTTCCTAGACAGCTTGTATTACTCCTAAAAAAATCAATGTATCTTTTTTGTGGTTCTTTTTTCTAGTGCTACTTTCGGTGATTCTACCGACTCATCTACTCCTTGCCTCTTTCCACTTCATTACTGCCGGATGCTGAAATTTTAAGAGATCAAATATTAGTAATTGAAATTAAAGCTGAAGGGAAAAAAGGCAATATGTCAGTACAACATGCCACCTGAAGAATTGCAAACAATATAACCGGTCAGGTTCAGGACTGAAATTTAGAACATGATCTGGTGGAAGACGTGCTACAAAAAATATGGAAAGCATAATCTGGTGACTTAACAAAAATCAAATTAGTTTTTGTACTTTAAAACAGTTTCTGGCCTCTATCTAGCACTTGATAGCCATACCAAGCTCTTCAGCTTTCTATCTATGTCATCCGTCTATGAACATTGACAATATAATCAATATACAGCTGAAATCAAGTAGCCATTAAAACTGGAAATTGACACACAAGTGAGCAGTCCATCTGCACAGGCTATATAGACAAAAAAAAATGGGGGATTTGAGATTCGAGAACTTAACTGTTAGACCGCTTAAAATCGGCACTTGATAGCCATGGAAATCAACTGGCGGACTGGAGTGTGGGGTGAGCTCCCTAACAAATAATGTTGCAGCTGCATCCCTAACAAACAATTATAGTCATGGCACTGTATCTGAGTATGAGCTCACGAAGGGGTTAAAGCATGGTCTGACGATGAAGAAAAAAACACTGATTTTGCAGCTAAGCAAAGTAATCAAGAGTAACTTCGTAGTATGTATGGGAAGAAAAAGAAGAAAGCTGAACTCACCAGGTACAGGTAGTAGAGGCACCAAGCAGAGCGATCAATTGAACCCACTTGCGTTGTGTCTCACTGATCTTGGCAAATCTTAATTTGGGGCTTGCCAAACCTTCATTGCAAAATTTTTGAAAATTTGTGAGTATACTATGGCCTCCAAACCTACAGGTTTGTAAACTACTTATTTCTGATTTGAAGTCATTCTTATCAGGTAAAACCAGTAGGGGTAAACACCCTAGCAACTTAGCTGAAATCACCTGATCACAGATTTCCACCCCTAAAAAACAAATTCATATCAGGAGTTCCAGAGCTCCTCTAAAGATCTATTTTGCCAATCTAGAATATATATTTCATTGTTGCAAGTACAACGTGCTTCAAAGAAATTGCAGGGTGCACTCAGAAATAGAAAGGAAAATAAACTGCATGCAGGAACATGATACAGGCAGAAGTTTACTTCTCTAACGGCAGATGTGTGATCTTCCTCAAAGAAATAGTGTGGGTATATGAAATCACATTACCTGCCTTGTAGCTATAGTTTGTCGATGGGGCACTATCCCTTGATGTTTTCCAAAAATCCTAGCTGTGAGGAGAATGTATCAAATTATGCAGCACTCAATATAGCACTACACAAATAGATCAGCAGTACTACACAAATAGATTAGCAGTAGTGCAGTACTACATATCACATGTTCAGAGTACAGTTATGATCATCATCATATTCAAGAAGTGGCTACAAGAAGTCGCTCCACTGCAGCATGAACATTTTTCCAGCGGTCAAAGAAACCCGTTTCTTGGAGCTGAGCTAATTGTGTTGCATACAGTTCAAAGCTTGAATAAATTTCTACCTTAGACTTATCAAAAATGTTTCCGTTACCTAAAAACCAAAAAACAGAAACATAGTGAAGATCCATCCAAAAATCATTGCTGTCAGTTAGGTCTCAATGATATCCGCAGCTTTGTAATTATGTGTTTTTTTTTGCAGGAAAAAAATGTTTCCATCACCTAATAATCAAGAAACAGAAATCAATCAATAGCAAGAACAGTCTCCTGATCTCCTCATAAAAAACAATTAATAATGAGAACTTCATAATTACGAACCTAGAAATGCAGTGCACAAAAGATTACATACTGAAACATCCCTGGAGCTTTAACATCCTGCAATGTCCTGAATCAGGCTCCTGAAAGACATCTTTCTCCTGCACCGTGCAAGAACAAAGCCTTCTCAAAAATGGAAAGAGAAGTATCAACCACCAACGTGGATAAGCAATGCAATGGAACAGGTTGCATTTCAGTGCCATAATAAACAGGACCAATCCAAAATTCTCGGCTTTGTTCTTCTACAGCTCTACTGAGTATATAAATGAAGCACCATCCATTCTAAAGCTGTCACAAAAGAGCGTGCTCTTGATGTATATTACAAAGAAAATTGTTATAACCATCTGATACTGACAGAACTACAAATCAACCAGAGTTTCGGTCCTAATTTCTCATGCAGGTACATTTACATCATACAAGAAACAAGAATAGCGTCACAGAATGTAATACCTTTTTTGTTGAGCCCAGTATGTTTCTGTAGTCCATGTATTCATGAGGCATGGCGCTGATAGTGTAAGACATGACACGAAATGCTTTATTAAATATAAAAACACAAATATATATAACCTAAAAAGCCAATGTGTTTCTACTTTTTAGTACTGAAACCAACATGAATACAGTCCACATATTGATAACAAATAGAAATGCTTTTCTCCACCTTGTAATCATCCAGACGAAGGCGACTTGGAGATAAGAGGTATTTAATATGCATAACATCATGCAGGATTTAGACCATGATTAAGAGGTACTCACATCACTTGCCAAAACAAATAAAAGAGCTCCTGCAGCAATAGCGCAAGGAGGATCACCAATGTCCAGAACCAAAATAGCATCGATAATTTGCTGTTTAGCTGAGGACAGCTTAGCTGTGGTTAGAGCTAGGAACCCCAGCAAAAGTTGAGGCGAGTTTCTCTGCAGCTAGGTAGTGCAACATCAACTTGCAAAAAACAAAAGATCAGTTCCAATTAAGTGGTCCAGCTAGTACAATTCATAATATATGATCGCATTAAGAAACACAATTGCTTACGAAGCCGTTAATGGCTTAGTCCGGAAGGGCTCCTCATAACTCAGATCTACGACCACTCCATAATATGAATATCAACTCAAAGTCGACAATAGGTGATAAAAAACTCTGAATTCATAATATGTTAGTTACTGCAAAAGAAAATCTCACAGGCCAAATTGCTTACCTTGTCAAAAATAGGAAACTTTGCTTTCACATATTCATTGTTGCCAGGCTCTTGACCAGCAAATTGATTACATGGGAATGCAAGTAACTCAAGGCCTACATGTAACTCATTTTGATAAACATATTTTTATATTATTTCATATATGATTCTGCATGAGAACCCTATAGTCAAAGAACCAACCTTTCTTTTCCTTGAGCCGTGATAAAATAAAGAGAACATTCATCAAAATTTAAGTTAAATTTCTTTTGCCGTTGGCTCTTTTCCTTGAGCCAGTTTTCGCACATGGAAAAAAAGAAACTACAGTTGCAAATGCAAATAATGTGTCACACAGTAAAGAACCAACTTATTGCCAATAGCAGATTTATATTATAAAGAAACAAAAAGACAAACCTAGCATCAATTATTTCAAGCAGCTTACTTTGGTATTTGTTCCCAAGAACCTAAAAACATAAGAATATCTTAGACATGAGTAGTTTTCAAGCAATGTTATCAAGCAAAAAAATATTTATGTAGTCTGCGCCTGAGTGGAAACTTAACTTACTTGTATCTTGGCAGTAGTTTTGGGATCAAGGAAGGACTTCACGGTGTTCCATAGTAGCTAGAAGGCCAGGCAATGTGTAGTTCTTGATGGCGCCCGCGAAGCACTGGCCCTTGACGCTGTCCTTGTCCTTGCAGCCCCCTGACGAAACAGAAAACGAAGCAGGAGGGCCATGAGCACAGGCTTGCATGTCAGACTCAGAGTTCAGAAACTCAGAAAGAGTGGTGTGGGTGTGGCTCTTACTGGCGAGGCCATCGGGGTGTCGATATAGTGGAGCGGCGATCACTACGAGTACCTAAACTTGACGTCGTCGGCCCAGGAGCAGAGGCTGCTCAGGTTGTTGCCGGCATAGGACGACAGCAGGTCCTTCACCGCCGCCGCAGCGCGACTGAGACGGCCCTGCGAGAGCACAGGTTGACGGATCCCAGTCCTGCAGGCGCGAACGGATCCTGCCGCTCACTCCTTCCGTCCCCCGAAGCCTAGAACAGAACCACCTGCAAATGAATAGTATTTTTCAAAACATATATCTACAGACAAATTCATTGCCAAATTTTAAGGTCACGGAGGAGTCATCTGCTACCTTGTGCAGCCATTGAAGACCAATTCAACCATTAAAGAGAGGGGGGGGGGGGGGGGGTGGGGGCAATCTGACCTGGCATATGAGCAGGCCTGCTCTTGATGCGGTTAGAGTAAAGGGGCTACACCAGGCAATCACTATCCTCTGATGAACACATTATTGCCCCCAAGCCTGCTTTGTAAGCATTCTATCAAACACCTTGCAGGCTATAGCCATGGAGCATGCACTTCACCAAAATAGAGAGCATCAGGACTGTAATTACAATGAGTCAATGAGCGCTGGTCCGCTACATCTGGCGGGCAGAAGAGAGACGGGGAAGAGGCGCAAAAACCAAAAGGGAAGATGGGCGTGGGTCATGTGGTGAGCTTACCCATGGAAGGCGTGGCCTGGCGGCGGCGTGCCGCGTGCGGCGCACGGCCTGGTGGCGGTGGTGGCCTGGCGGAGTGCGGATTCGCCGTGCACGCCCCCACGGCGAGCTGGGCGGCGGGGTGACTCTCTGTCGCGTCTGGTAGTGCTGCGGTGTCAGCCTGGTGGCGTGCTCGGCGAGGGGGACGGCAGGGCTGAAGCAGACATTGGAGGCGCGGACGGAGAGAGGAACTCGGCGACGGCTGCTGGACGCGTGGGGGGCGTTTTGATGTCAACCTGGCCGGCCTCGGGAAGCGCCAGCAGGGCCGCGCGCGGCCGCGGGGTGCACCGGCGGTGCGGCGTGCGGTGGTGGCCCGCTGGTCGGCGGCTTGGCCTGGCGGCCGGCGGCCTCGCGTCCGTGGGGGAGAGGAGATGGGGAGTCGTGCCCGGGAGAGAGGGGGAGTCGGGGGAGAGAGGCGCGGGGTGGACGGTGGCGGTGGCGGCGGCGGCTTCGGGTGCCCGCGCTTAGGTTTTCAATACTAATCGTGTGGCCTGTTTTTTTTATTTGAGGCTGCGGATGGGAGGGATCGAACCCTGGCATTGGGGCGGAGGGAGGGCGCGCATGGGGGAGAGGATGAGTGACGAAGGTCTGATCCAAGCAAGATGGGCCGTTAGATTTGAGTGAGGAAGAGAAAACAGAAGTCAGAGTGGATCTTGGCCTTTCATTTCAAAAGTTACGTTGTTTTTAGGTGTAATTTTTTTTTGTGCATGTAGGAGAGATCATGACTGTAGGGGACATGTTTTGGTGTGGCTTTAGGAAAGTTTTTTTTAGGTGCATTATATGTGGTAGAGATATAGGAGTAGGAAAGGAATGAAATCGATCCATCAGCTTACATAGCGCATCCACAACTTTGAGCAACCAAATCTGACGTACGCCAACCGCGGAGATATGGTGCAAATGAAATACCCATGATTGATCTAACAAAATGCTCCTATATACACTATCTAGTCTCCAACTCTCCATCTTTCAAGGCATCTAGGCGAGGACGAAAGCCTTTCAATCATGGGAGGCTTTTCTGAGGCACAACATAATTGGAGTACGTAGATGTAGTTTGCAGATGAGGCGTGATACCAAAAAAAAAAGATCTGTACATGACTTTAAGAATTTGGACCCACCACAGTAAACTCGATGGAGTTGGAAAGCTAGACACATTTGGGTGCAAGTGGATCAAAGCATGTCACACTCTTTTTTTTTTTTTGGGTCTACTCTGCTGTAGCTGCATTAACTGAGTGTGGGCTGTGTGCGGATGGGACGATGCCATGTGTCGTGTCATCGAGAGATCAGCTGCAGCAACTATCAATCTCATCACTTACAACTTTGAGCATGTAGCAAAGGATCGGAATGAAATCGACCGATCAGCTTTTGAGCAACCAAACTGCGGAGATATGGCGCAAATTAAATACCCAGGATAGATTTAGCAAAATGCTATAGCTTTAGCACATTACTCTACCAGAACCTGAAATTAGAATTAGCATCCTCGAATAATTAATCCACGACACACCGCAGCACAGATCGATCTTTATGTCACATACTCGATCCACAAGCTAATAAGACCCTAGCTACATACAGCGAACAATTAACACTGCATCTGCCTAGAAAAAGAACGAAGATGAGGCTGCTGAGCGGATTTGGGATTCGCCCCGAATGAGCCGAATTTCGGTGAAATTCGTCCATTTCAGTAAGGCCCGAGAGGAATACAAACCAGCCAAAAAAATTCGGCCCAATTTGAATTTCTGGCCCAATACAAGGTCAAAGCCAGCCCAAACTTATCTCCCAGAGCTATATAAGCTTGAACCTCATCCTAAAAGCCCTAACATTTTAGTTTCTTTCTCTCCCTGGGTGTCCAGCCGCCGGCCGCCGGTGGCAAAGCTCATGCCGAAGCGAAGCACTCATCCAGCTCCCTCATCCCGTCCCCTCCTTCGGTTTTCCCATTGCTCAACTTTATTCTTGCTGAGTCCCATGGTCAGGAGGTACAGCGCACTCAATTAGTGCCGACCATGTACGCAGCAGCAGCTTGGCCGGCACCACGACGACGCCGGGTGGCTGGCACCGGTGGTTAATGGCTCAACGCATCAACGACATCACTCAGATGTGGGACGAGCAATCCACCAACCATAGATGTACTGGCAAGGGCTGTAGTACCATTGTTTTCAATTTCTGTCAAAATTTGGCCAAATTTCACCAAATTACGAATTTTTTGACTGGTCAAACAAGTGAATCCCGGTTCGAATTTTTCGAAATTTCCGAAATTCGTCCAATGCGGTAGGCACCGAATTTTTCTAGATTTTGAATCCCAAAACCTCAGCGCGCGGGGGCTCCGGCAGCAGACCATGAACTCACACAACACCCCCCACACCAGATCGCAAGCTCGCAGCAGATCGAGAGTCGAGACCATACCTCACCAACAAATCATGTAAACTGCATCTCTCGCACGCCGCAGCTCGATGATCATGGCGCCGGCGGCAAGCCACCGTCGGCTCCGGCTCCAGCATCAGGGACCTGCCCCTGCTCTGCAGCTGCCGCTGCCGCCAGCACAAGTGCTGCCGCTGCAGCTGCTGCTGCATCTACGGCTGCCAGTGCCGCGCGCTCCACCTTGACGAACCAGAAACCGATCATGATCGCGCAGCCGATGACGACGACGCCGATGAGGACGAGCAGCATCGTGATGATGGGGCTCATGGCGACGCCGCTAGCTAGCTAGTAGGTGGACTCGGACAGAGATGAGTGCGGAGAGATGACGATGCGGACGAGACTGACACTGGCTGTGGGAATGCGACCAGGGCTAGTATGACCTTGCAGCTCGAGCTCCTCCTCCTCTTCTTGCTTCCTCCTCCTCCTAGCTCCAAATGGTGAGGATGAGAAGGCTCCTCCCTCTTCCAACCCCCACCTCTTGTGGACAGTAGCTCCTAGATGATCTTCATGGTGATGAGCAGCTGCTGGTGGCCTCCAATCTCCTCCCCTTCTCCTTCCCTTCCTCCTCCTTCTCTTGCTTGAGTGTGAGAGAGTGTAGAGAGAGAGCAAGAACTAGAGAGAGGCCGGGTGAAAATGAATGGGATAGCTGGCTGGTGCTCTGGTTTTGGGTGTCCACGAGGTGGACAGGTGTGGGTGTGTGTGGGGTCGGGTGGAACAAGCAAATGACACCTATAGTCTGCGGCATGGGATGGACTACCGGATCCTCCGCCAGGACACAAACCTAACAGGACACTCCGCTAGTCCAACAATGAGCAGTTTTGATTCAATTCTTGCACAAGTTGATTTCCAGTTTGAATTTAAAAATCACATGATGAACAACAAGTTCGGAAGTAACATGCAAGGTTTTTGATTATGTGGATTTTCAGAAACATTTATGCTCATAATGCTTGTGAAAAATTGGCATGACATTTGGGTCATGACAGTATGGAAAGTCTGAGGTCATTCCATCTGGGTACAAAAACTCATTAGGCCTGTGTAAGCCATGACGATGGTATCGGACTGTGTCTATCATATGAGGAAATGTGTACAACCTATGCAGAGTGTATCAAATCTATTCGAAGCCAATGTCCTTAGAATGTGCAATCGCTAGGATGAGGTCTCAAATGATTAGATACTTCTATGTAAAGAAATTGTGATAATCTGGTAAGTTGCAATCAATTAATCTGGTAAGGTACAACCTATAAACTCTTAGAACTGGCAATAAGGGTTAATACTCTCCCAGGGCCCAAACTCCCTTTCTAACAAAAACTGCACCCCAACCTATACACTTCACTACCATAATCTCCTCCACATACAACCTCCGCCACCCACATTACCTTACCCCCAAAGTTAGGGATTGCTAAGTATTTTATGTACTCAATCCCCTCCATTCAATGGTTTTAGGAGAGAAGCTGCATGAGCACCTACAAGGATGGAGTTATCGAAGCTACGCAAGGATAGGACAATAGGAGTACACACGAGAAAGAAGACGTACGACTACACAAGGGAGCTACGCTAAGACTACCAGGTTTATAAAGCATAGAAATGAATTTAAGGATAAGGTTTACGTCCGCACTCCAAGTTGCCAGTAGAAATGGAGCCACGACAACGTAGGACCGCTGTGTTAGAACGTTGATGCCTGTAGTAAGCTCAATGGCCAAAGCTATGTAAATATAAACCTTGTAATGAGTTTTACCTGTTATCAATAAAAGTAAGGTTTTTTATATCAATCTTGTTCGATCTGTGCGTATCAGCTACTAATCTAGGGACTGATACACGATGCACAGAGGACCCTAAAGAGGGTCCCGACAAGCACCGAGTGGGCGGAGTTGAGGGAGACGCCCCTCTCGCCAAAGGTCCCGCCGTAGGCGAGGCCGATGAGGAGCGGCCTCCCTTGCTTCCCCACCTCCATCCCATGCTGGACGTGGTCAGACCCCACCATGCGGAGCTTAGTGAGGCCTCGCGCCGTAGACCCGAACCCTAGGGGCCACAGCCGCCGCCTCATCTAGCTGACGAGCGCGCGCAGGTCTCCGGCCACGGCCGCGGCCACCCGGCCGCCGCCTGGCCTAGCAGGTGTGCGTGCGCAAGTGCGCGGGGGCGCGTCCGCCTCGTCGTTGTCCCTCTCCGTCGAAAGCGGATCGGCACCTTTGAATGAAGAAATCAAATCGAGGTCAGATTTCAGAGTAGAGCACTAGAGGTCTGGAGTAGTCGGGTTCGCCGTCTCGGGCGTTGCCACATCAGCTGAGGCAGAGAGGCTGTCACAGGCCATCGCGCTGAGCGCGCGCCGCGCAGTATCTCGCCCAGCGGGTGGCGGCCAAGGCCGAACGCGCGGGGTCGCGCCGCGTCTTGATATGTACTTTTCATGAATACTATTTCATAGTAGAGACAAATCTAGGGTCTCAACTTAATATATTGTTGATTCGAGGACAAAACATTTTGTTTGGCTTGGTAGCCACCCAAAAGTATATACTTGTCGAATTCGTGTGTAGCCTTCTGACCGTATTTTGCACGAATAGGAAGTTATCCTGGATGCATCATTGCTTGATGAAGGCGCTTTGGCATTTGGAGACTAATTTCTCGAGATGAGGGGCCGGTCCGTTTGACAAAAGCTTGGAGAAGACCATAGCAATGCTATGGATTAGACTGGTCTGTAGTCTCAAACTTTCAAGGCATCTAGGGGAGGACGAACCAAGGCTTTTCATTCTTTGTATCTTTTGTGCAAGGACGAAAACTTTTCAATCATTGAGTCGTAGTAAAAAAAAGATCTGCAGTAACGTGGTGCATCCAGACGTACGTGACTTCAACAATTTACCTACCACAGAAAAGTCTGGTCGATGGAGTTGGAAACCTTGACACATTTGGGTGCAAGTGAAGCAGTGCATGCGGATGCATATATTCATGATACTATACAGGAGCCATGCACAGCCCACACGGCAGACGGCAAGGCATGCATCGATTCATGTGATCAAAGCCTACTGCGCGGCTACAAATGGGAGGAACACTAGTCAGTGATCTTGTCACTAGGGACACTCTGCTTTAGCTCACTGCCGGAGCCGGCTGCTTTGCCGAGGGCCCCAGGCTCTCGGCAAAGCCTCTAAGGCCCTCGGCAAAGCCTTTGCCGAGCGCAGCTCTCGGCAAAAATCCGATCGGCAAAGACTTCTTTGCCGAGAGCTGTTTATCGGGCACTCGGCAAAGCCTTTGCCGAGAGCCCGACGCTCGGCAAAGCGCGAAATAAAAAAATGCGAAAAAAACCTGAAAAAAAAATTTAATCGGGGGAGGGGCCCACTGGCCAGCGCCCGCCCGTCTCCGTGGATGTCGCAAGTCGCGGCATTTTTCGCGGCTACACGGTCGGCGGGATTCGAACTCGTGACCTCTCCCTCACGCGATACCTCCTCTGCCACCTGCACTACACACTCACATGCGTCTATATGCCGTTTCGGTTACTCAAATATTATACTAAACCAAGTGAAAATTAATTGTTTGAGACATGACAAGATGAATTCAAATGAAAAAGTGGTCAACTACAATGTTTCATAACTTTTTGAGATCTACAAACTTCATTTAGGAAGTTTTTCCATCCGAGGTCTTTTGAAAAATTTGAATTTTAAAATTTGAAAATTTTGAATTTCAAACGTAGATTTGCATGACAAGATGAATTCAAATTAAAAAGTAGTCAACTACAATGTTTTATAACCTTTCGAGATCTACAAACTTCATTTAGAAAGTTTTTCCATCCGAAATTGTGGTGCTAACATTGTTCACAAATCTTATATATCTCTCTTGTAGTTTCATAAAATTACATGAGAGACATATAGATTTTGTGAACAACGTAATTATTACTTTGTCGAATGAAGAAATGACCAATATAAAGTTTGTAGATCATGAGAAGTTATGAAACTTTGTAGTTGAAAACTTTTTATTTGAATTCGTTTAGGGCACCAAAACGTGGTTTGAAAAATTGATTTGCCGAGTGTTTTACTTTGACACTCGGCAAAGAAGCATTTGCCAAGTGTTTTTTTTGCACTCGGCAAAGAAACTTCTTTGCCGAGAGCCGTTTATCGGACGCTCGGCAAAGTCTTCTTTGCCGAGTGCAGAGGCTTTGCCGAGTGTTTTTTATTTGGCTCTCGGCAAAGCCTTCTTTGCCGAGCGCCCGAAAAAAAACGCTCGGCAAAGCCTCCGGCGCTCGGCAAAGAAGCGGATTCCGGTAGTGGCTGCACACTACAGGAAAACGCCTCTTTGCCGACTGCTTGCCCCGGTCGGCAAAGGCATAAACCCAGTCGGCAAAGGCTTTGCCGACCGCAAAGCCACGTAGCAGTCGGCAAAGAGCCGTCGGCAAAGCCTGGGTCGGCAAAGGCGGATTTGCCGACTGCCACGTGGCACACAGTCGGCAAAGCCTTTGCCGACTGCCACGCCAGCAGTCGGCATAGCCACGTGGCGCCGTCAGCCCTGACGGCAGGCTTTGCCGACTGCTGGTTTCTAGGCAGTCGGCAAAGAATTTTTTTCAAAAATTGTTTGCCGACTGGCCGCCAGCTTGGCAGTCGGCAAAGAAAGAAAATATTTTTTTTTTGAAATGTTCTTTGCCGACTGCTTTCGGAGTTGCAGTCGGCAAAGAAAGAATTTTTTTTTAAATATTCTTTGCCGACTGCTTTTGGAGTTGCAGTCGGCAAAGAAAGAAATTTTTTTTTTTGAAATATTCTTTGCCGACTGCTTTCGAAGTTGCAGTCGGCAAAGAAAAAATTTTTTTTTTGAAATATTCTTTGCCGACTGCTTTTGGAGTTGCAGTCGGCAAAGAAAGAAATTTTTTTTTTTGAAATATTCTTTGCCGACTGCTTTCGAAGTTGCAGTTGGCAAAAAAAAAAATTTTTTTTTTTGAAATATTCGTTGCCGACTGCTTTTGGAGTTGCAGTCGGCAAAGAAAGAAATTTTTTTTTTGAAATATTCTTTGCCGACTGCAAGTGGCGACGTCGGGTGGCTAAAACCTGGACATCTCCACATGTGATAACAAATTAGCCACCCGACGTTAGTCCACGTTTTAGCCACCCGACGTCGCCACTTGCTCGAAACTTTCTCAAATTTTTACCATAGCCTCCGCATGCGATGGCAAGACACGTCGTCAAGTTTCGTCATTTTCGGACTCCGTTTCGATTTTATAAAATTTAAAAACACTTTTCACGCGCGTGCCTCGGCGTGTTCCGACACCAACACGGTCGAAATTTCACGCGAGGCCCCACACACGGCCTCAACATGCTCCAAACATAATGAATATCATTTTCTAAATCGCCGGATTCCATTATTGCATGTACCTGCAGTTCAAATCTAGAGCTGCCGGAAAAAATCAAAGAAACAGCAAAAATCAATGGAATATAGCAAAATAAATCAAAATGACCCCAAACTTGGAATATATCATGCACTTACTGTAGCAAGGCAACACAAAAAAACTGGGATCGAAAATCGAAAAAAAAAATTAATTCTTTGCCGACTGCCATCAGTGGCAGTTGGCAAAGAGCCTTTGCCGACTGCCAGGGAGGATGGCAGTCGGCAAAGCCTGCAACTTTGCCGACTGCTGACGGAGTGGCAGTCGGCAAAGGTGACGGTGCGGATGGCGTCAACCATGGCCTGGCTTTGCCGACTGCAATTCTTTGCCAACTGCCTGGCAGTCGGCAAAGCCAGGCAGTCGGCAAATCCTGCTTTGCCGACTGCAGGAAATTCCAGTTGGCAAAGGGACCTCTTTGCCGAGTGTCGAAAAAAAACAGTTGGCAAAGAAAATTGCAGTCGGCAAAGAGCCAGTTTCCTGTAGTGGCATGCATTAACTGACAGTGTGGATGGGACGATGCCATGTGGAGGTTTCCTGGTGGTGTCGTGTCATCGATCAGCTGCAGCAACCAAATCACAGCATTTACAACATTGAGCATGTAGGAAAGGAATGAAATCGATCAATCAGCTCAGTAGCATCCTCAACCTCAAGCGAGCAATGTAATTAAACACCCATGATCTGACAAAATGCTACTAGTTCTAGCAGAATCTGCAATTAATTAGCATCCCCGAATAATTAATCCACGACACACTGCAGCGCAGATCGATGCTTATCTCACATACTCGATCCACAAGCTAATAAGACGCTACATACATATAGCGAACAATTAACACTGCATCTGACAGGAAAAAGAACAAAGATAGAGTAGCGGAGCCGAGCTAGCTTGCATCGAACCCCGTCACACACAACACCAGAATACCAGATCCCAGCAGATCGAGACCAGCACACTTACCAACAAATTATCTAAACTGCAAATCGCACGCCGCAGCTCGACGATCATGGCGCCGGCGGCGCGCCACCGTCGGCTCCGGCTCCAGCAGGGGCCTGCCCCTGCTCTGCTGCTGCTGCTCCTGCCGCGAGCACAGGCGCCGCCGCTGCTGCAGCAGCTGCTGCCGACACCGCCGCGCGCTTCGCCTTGACGTAACAGACACAGATCATGATCACGCAGCCGATGACCACGACGCCGATGAGGACGAGCAGCATCGTGATGATGGGGCTCATGGCGACGGCGCTAGCTAGCTAGTAGGTGGACTCGACCGAGGAGTGCGCCAAGAGAAGCAAGGAGGATGAGGGGGAGATAACGATGCGGACGAGAGGCTGACAAGACTGACACTGCCTGCGCTCGCTGTGGGAATGCGATCGACTAGGGCTAGTACGTCTCTTTCAAATGCAGCTCGAATTCCTCCTCACCCCCAAGGCCCCAACTATTGATTGGTCCACTTGTCAGGGACTACGTGTCGGCCACAATTCACAAGGTTCGTTGTTCATGTCGACGTGTAGGTCGGCCATGTGTGACTGACGTCTGTTTTGAAGAAGTGCGTATGTATTTTCTCGCCTATCCCAGCAACAGACTTGCACTTGAATGCTATTATTAGAATCTGATAACACCGTACCTTCAATTTTCGAAAAGATGTTGCAAGTATGATTAAGAATGACGTAGATGAATAATCTAGTAGAAAATTCTAGACGACAGCTAGAACTTTGTTCCATTATTAAAAAAAAAGAAAATTCTAGACGATGATATTGAAGCAACCATAACAAAAGTTTAAAATTTTGGCGAAGCCGGCCATAAATTCTATAAGCATAATTCCAAAAGAGTATAAGTGATTGTTGCTCTATCACAATCCAACCGGACCCTTGTACCCTCTGATTCTAGCATTATATATGAATGTAGTGGAATAGAACTGTGTAGTCTAATCCTTTTGAGTGCTCCCAATTGCTCCTTACAAGCTTTAAAGCCCCTTATGTTGGCTTATATAATCCCCTTCAAGGCCTCATACATGCAAGTAGGAGTCATATTCCTACTAAGATTCTACCCTCAAGTCCTAATAAAATTAGAATTCCAAACAACAAACCTCTCTTGAGTCCTAGTCAGGGTAAGATTTTTGTCACCATGCAACAAATGCCATGCAGAAACCTAATTTTGCAACAAATTAATTAAACATTTCTTTGTATCACAAGATATTCTTTGAATTCCTTGGTATGTTTGGTAGGTGTATATGCTCCTATGTTACCTTCAGCTTGAGAGTTGTGACATGTCACATGTGCCTAGGGATGAAAACGGATCGGATACGGACGGATATCATTGATATCGTATTTGTTTTCATATTTATGTCCGGATTCGGATTCGAATACGGATAGTATCAAAAATGCCGGATAGGATACGATTGGATATCGACATCATAAATATGTGATTTAAATATTCGGATACGAATACGGTATCGGATGTTAAATATCCGGACTCGGATACGGACAGACTAAAACCCCTCTAAACGGATTCTGTCTCGAATACAGTCGGAAAATATCCGTACCGTTTTCATCCCTACATGTGCCTCATTTCGGTCTTGCGCCTCACTTTATATCTTGCCATCAGACTATTGTATTACTCAAAAAAAATTAGGAGATAGTTTCTCTGATTCACAGAGATGGTTACATGTGCCTAAAACTTATAGTTAAAACTTTTTATTGTTAAAAAAATCATTTATGAGTTGAAATATTTAATACAAAATTATAAATGTTGATAAAAAAGATAGCAATCTATATATACTAAAAATGAGTGTCTAGTCTAGTAGTAGAAAGACTTTGTATGTGCTGAAAGGTCTTGGGTTTGAACCGTCAGACGCATATCCTTTGTTTTTCTGGAAACCACCTTATTTGCCTCTGTTAATCGTTTTACAGTGGCGAGCAAGTGAATCATCTCAATAAATAGCCATTCTGAGCGAACGTTTGTTACTGACATTCGGAGTGTCCGTCTTTCAAAACACTATGTGTCAGTGTATATATGGTCGAATGCATTGCCGTTTACTATGTGGACAGAGCAGTTGAATCAGACACATGGCTTTAGCAACAAAATGGTAACATTTGTCATGTGCTACGCAGTGGCCGTAGAGAAGTCGCATGATGACACCTCGCACTGCAAGACTTGTCAGTTTGCTGAGCCGTGGCCGTACAGTCACATGATGACACTTCCCACAGCTTGAATGAGGTTGTTTCCAATATAGGAAGGTAATAACCTCACGGCTGAACACCCCTTCACTATTCTCTGGTTTTCAGATTTTTATTTTTTTAAAAAAAGGGGAGTACTCTCTACTTTTAAGAAACCAAATGTTGGATACAAGGCTGAGGACTCTAGCTTACAAGAGAAAGGTAAAGGCAGCAAGAAATATATTGATATACGTAGATCCTAATCTTAGGTTGATGTGGGCCGACCCTAGTATCTAGAGCTAAAAGATCAATTTTTATGGAATAAATTTTTTAATTCTAACACATTAAGTTTTCTGCAGGATTATCTTTTAACGTGAAAAACTCGATGAATTGGGCATAAAACTTAGTAAAATTTGGGAGCTTTCCAAAGGCCACTAATGATTTTTTTTAGGAAAGGCCACTATATGCATGGTTTTTTTACTATTACTATGTAATAGGCAGCTACTCTAAGCACGAAGCAGTCCAGCAAAAAAGACAACGTGGCGAATTGGACCAGCGACTGTTGAATCGAATCTGCAAAAGATGAATCTTGAGAGTGTGAATAGCAAAAAAAACACTATTCCTAGCTTATTTTTGTGCCAAGAAGCCGGACAAACACTAGATTTAACTTGTTTCAAGTGTGCATAGTATTTTAGTGGTGATAAACACATTCGAATAAAAGCGTGAGGATGCATTCATGCTCCTGCAAATTTATTTTGTGATGACTTGTTTTTGTTTGAAATATAAAAATTTGTTTTCGCTTTAATAAACAGAAAAAGGATTATCGTTTAAACTCCTTCTCATTGTCTATCTAGCCCAGCCTAAGCTTGAGACCAGTCCATTCTTTTTTGGAAAAAGTCCACATTATCTCCCTCAATTTTCGCAAAAGTCCGTTTTTCCTACCTGAACTCCAAAATCAGGCAAAACACTTCCCTCAACTTTTAAAACCTTTCATCTTACCTCCCTGGCCTGTTATAAGTGGTTTTGTCTTTTTCTTTTTTATTTATTTCGGCTGAATTTTTTAAGAATCATAGTAAATCACAGAAAAATCATAAAATAGAAAATCAATTTTTGTTGGACTCCACATGAGTAGATCTACACAGTGAACATATAATATGGGATGCTTTAGTACAAAGTTTTTGCTGTAACTTTAGATTATGCTTTTCTGTAATTAATTGGAATAATTCGTAGTTGTAGTTTCTATGGTCCAACTGTGATGAAATTTTTATCGTGGGCTAATTATTGTATGATTGAACTGTAGTAAAAGTTTCATACTCATTGAATCATGTATAGCTTAGCTATAGATTTATTTATATTTAACAAGCATAAACCTAGATAAAATCTATAACTAAGCTATACATGATCCAATGAGTATGAAACTTTTACTACAGTTTAAGCATACAATAATTAGCGCACCATAAAAATTTTACCATAATTGGACCACAGAAACTGCAGCTATGAATTATTCCATTTAATTACATAAAAGCATAGATCTAAAGCTACAACAAAAATTTTATACTAAAGCATACCATATTATATGTTCACTGTGTAGATCTACTCATGTGGAGTTCAACAAAATTTGATTTTCCATTTTATGATTTTTCTGTGATTCACTATGATTTTCAAAGATTCAGCTGAAATAAATAAAAAAGAAAAAGACAAAATCGCCTTCAAAACCGCTTATAACCGGATCAGGGAGGTAAGATGAACGGTTTTAAAAAGTTGAGAGAGGTGTTTTTCCCGGTTTTGGATTTTAGGGAGGAAAAGCAAACTTTCGTGAAAGTTGAGGGAGTAATATAGACTTTTTCCTTCTTTTTTCCTCTCTAAGCCAAAACCAGGAACCAGCCTAGCAGCTTGGCCCACGTGGCCTCTCCTCCTTTCACGAGGCTCGCATCGGAGACGGCCCAGCCGCAAGCCCGCAAGGGCCCAGCGCACTCCTGCGCAGGCAATGGCTTCCCACTCACGCACTCCCTCCACTCAAAAAAAAAACGCAGTCCCTCCCTCTCTGCTCGTGGACCCATGGGTCAATTGCCCCACATGCATAGCTCGACACATGTAAAATGGCAAATAAAAAAAACTGCATTACCCATGACCATTGACCTAGCAATGTATGACTGTTTATTTGCATGAAATATGTCATCAATGAGTAGGAGAAAGAACTTGCTCCTCACGTACGGTTGTCGGTGAAATGGGGCCGTAGACATCCCCGTGCACTGGGTTGAGGACATTTCTGCTCGATGTCATGCCAATGTGAGATCCCCTGTTGCAATTCATTATTCCTAAAGCATTATCCCCGTACCGAATGTTACCATCCAACATTAATCGCCTCCATAGTTAACATATCTAGCAAATTAAACCCACTCTCCCAGCTAGCGTGCCCCGATTTAGAACCGGGGATCTGTTTGGAGTTTTAAACTCCTGCGCGGCCACACCGCCAGCAATGCCTGCTGGTCGGAGCCCGGTGGTTCGATCAGGAAAGCAAAGAAAATAGTAGAAACACAGAAGTGGACGATCGACGCCATGCCCCTTGCTCAGTCCAGCTTCCACGGTGTGGACAGCGGAGATGTGGCTAGGCCGTCGATGGCGAGCATGGGGCCTGTGACCGTGTGCTCGCTTGAGGACCATTCGACGGTGCCCTGCCCTTGATAGGTGAAGGTGAGCGTGATTGGGTCGACCGTCACGCGCACTTCCGGGGGCATGACCACCTTGGCCATGTATGTCTCCAGCGTCCCCGGAGGCGCAACGTTCGTCAACGTCCTCACCACGGCCGGTGAACCCCGCCGGTTGCAGCGGGACTGTGATGCTCGGATAGTTGAGGTTGGACGGGTGCGTGGTGGGCAGCTCGGAGCATCTCCACGAGCGGCCTTGCCGAGAGTGGAGCAGATGTGGGCGGCGTACTCCGGGAACGTTGAGCTTGTACATGAGCCCAGGGTCCATGGCCCTTGGCACGTGGATGTGCCCAGGCTAATGTTGGATGGTAACATTCGGGAGTATTGCAGGCATGCACTTGTAGTATGGGAGCAATCACTATCAGAACCGGCAGTAATGTTTTAGCAATGCTTGTGTGCTTTGGCATAGTGTGCATTTGGCATCCTCCAAAATCTCATTGGTGAACTAGCTAGAGTGAAGCTGAACGATATTATTCATACACACCGGCTAGAACACATAAGCATATATTTATAGAGTAGTGGTAGCCTTGAAAAGGATAGGCTCGTACGCTTTCATTAGCCTTTCTCATTGATCATGCATTACTCGGTGGACATGACCAATTTCTGCGTGATATAGGAGAAAGTACGTACATGCATTCCGCCTTTTTAGTTGCATTGGCAATTCCAGTTATTATATATTGGCGTACCACCCCAACCTGTTTTAAAGTAACTCTAAGTCAGCCCATACATGGCCGTGTGGACACAATGCCGAACACAACGGTGGAAACACAAACGGCCCAATAGTGTACTGATGAGGTATACAAAAGTGAGGCAGATTGCAACCTTCTCCTATCTTGTCAACATATATATGCACGATTATGCATATGCAGACTGGCTACAGCGGTGGAGGCTCGAGCTGGCAGACAACCAGACCCACCAACGAGGTGAGCCCAAAAGCCGGGCTGTTCTGAACCGGCTTGCGCGCTCTTGCTATCAACGCTATCTTGTGTTCAGCAATAGGCTGGTAATGTCAAACAAACAACACTGTACAGCCATTCGGGCGTTGAGTAGTTCAGCTGCTGTCCACGAGCCAAGCGTACGAACAACGATATGTATGGAGTGTTTGGATTTGCGTTTCATCATGATCTTTCCTCATTCTGTCGACCATGGCATTTATCCTTGAATAAACAATTCTGTAGACAAATGTGTTTAATCAAACATGGAGAAAAACATGCGCCATTTTGAAGAAAAACCACATTCGAGTTACATGGGTCAGTTTTTAGTCGTTTATGCAAGCGACGGACCATGGCTCAATGTGTTTAATCAAGCTTTGGAGGAGGCAGCACTTGAGAAAAGATAGATTTCAAGAGTTGTGTAATTCTAAATTGATGACTAGAGCTGCTAGTCATTATAAGATAATTGAGAAAGTAAATAACAATGTATATAAACTTGAGTTGTCTCCCGAGTTCGAGTTTAGTCTCACCTTTAACATTGCACATTTGAAGTCATGCATGGGAGAAGAAGATGGGCTTCAGTCGAAAACAACTCCACTTCAAAAGCGGGAGGATGAATGGATGATGAGGTTATTACTTCTTCAGATGCACTCCTTGCTCCTCCAACCATATATGCAAGAACCAATGACTACAGCTCGAATGCGGCAATTAAATTTAGAGGTGAGCTCATTCTTAAGTGATCCTTTTCATGATTTTGAAAATAGATTGCTACCTAATGATGCCATCATTCTAAAAAAATTGAAGAAGGTCATGAAGTGTATAGAGAAAGGCATGAAGATGAAGAAGACCAGCAAGGGCATCCTAAGTCGAGAGGGAGGTCCAACACAAGCTGAGCTCAACTCCATCTCAGCCTCCAGGTGAAGGCCGCACCAAAACGGACACTCAGGATGTATAGGGACTCTATTTTTGACATTCTACTTATGGACAGCAAGATAAAAAGATAGCATAACCAATGACGTTGGTTTCATATCAAAATTCCACTGGAGTTAACGGGAATCATCGAAACAAATTTTTGGTCCCTTAGGCCGTGTATCGTCTTATAGCCTATTAGGGGGCACGTCCTGGGGGCATGCTCGCCCCAAAGATGTTATATTGAGTCATGATTACTCATGTTAGGGTTTGGGTTTTTTCTTTAGATTAATCTAACTTTGAACAGTCATCATCATCGGTTTATGAAACACCACATTCGAGAGCTTAATCATGCATCCACAATTTGTCACTTCATTGAGTTGCGTTCTTTTGAGTTCTTGTTTGTGTTCTTCGATTTACAACTAGGAATTAGCCTTTTTGACAAGGTTAACCGGACTATGATATGGTTGATAAACAGAAGAGAAGTGGTGCTAAGATTGTAGGGTTTGGGTCTTTTAATTTGAAACTGGATCGGTGTGTCGCATCTCCACCAAATCAATAGTTATCTCCTTCACCTTACGGAAGATCAGGAACCCCTTTTAGAATACATTTCATAAGCATAATCACAGTAATTGTATTATATTATAGAATAAATAGTTCAAGTGAGTATCATGAGAAAATGATAGATACCAAATAAATGAAATAAGTAGAAAAACTAATTAGAAGATAGGATTAATAAAGAAACAAAATATAAAGGTAAAAGAAAAGAAATAGGAAAACATGTAGTAGACAGAATGGATCATTTGAAATATTTGTTTGCCATGGTTAACAAAATTCATGTGTCAACTAGTATGTCAATTATTTAGCATTCGAACGAAGTTTTCACTACAGTAGGGAATGTAGAATGCACATCCCTCATGACATTGGTTTGCTAAACAATGTTTTAGTTACTTACGATATTCAAGGCACTCGTTAGTTTTTAGATGATCATTTCGTGCAAGAGCAAATGATTCAAGCTGCATCCTAATTATCTTCATTTATGATTTATTGTGGTTATACAACCGAGATCGCTTTGGCTTACATGGCTCTTTGGTTGTATAACACAAAAAAGCTAAATCTTGAACTTGAGAAAATGAAGCCTACAGTACACACAGAGGTGTTTCAGGTGGACCAGTAATCAGGAGGCGAACATGAGCACAAACAACCTGAGAGCAGCAGCAACAGCAACCGTCTTTCGAGCAAACATACACCACCCATGCTATGTCGAACCAGCCCCACTATAATGGAGCCGGTTGGTAGGAACTAGGATCCAACGAAGCTTCAAGGTGACGAAAGCCTTGTATAATGGAAAATATCAAAGAATTACATGTGCATCTTAGTGTTAATCATTATGAATGCTTCAAGGTGACAAAAGCCTTCTTGGCTCCACAGAACCAATTAAACCTGCTAGGGTATGTGGGAGAGCTTGGGCAGGTTTAACCTAATGAAATGTGGCCCAATTGGAAACAAATTGCTCTCAAGAGGCAGTCTAATTCAGATCATATACATTTAGAAAACTCATTGCTGCATAGTTTGTACACTGACATGAACTCAAACTCCGCATCAATATATTGTCCACTCGTATCATTTATTGTTCCACCATAGTTGCAAATTGCTTCCAGGTTCTTGTCTCATTGTCTCACGATTGGAGTGTATAACAACCTCCAAAAGCTATGAAGCAGAGTCCTCATGCATTTAGTTGACGTGTCTCATTGGCACAAACTCCTTGAACTAAGCCTTTGTTCGTGCAACACTAACTTTTGCTCTACTATGCCATTGTAATTGCACTGCCGCCTTGAGCTTGAGCTGCACATTGTTCAGAACTTCACTAACAATGCTAGCTACACTATGGTCCAAATCAATTATCCTAGCGTAATATGGCGCCATGCAAAACCACACCTTGCAGTCGGCAGATGAGTTATGTGAGTCTAAGATATCTGCAATCACCTATGAGGTTTTGCCTAAGCTAAGTGGGAAACCCGGTTAGGATTGAATATGTGAAGCGAATGGTGAAGGGAGCGGAAATGCATATTGGTCATTTGAACGACTCTATGTTCGGAATCGAAACAGACACTATAAGACTTGAAGTTTGCATTTGATTCATTCCAAAATCTCATGTGAAATGTGCTTAAGCTTGTTTGTGCGGAGTCTCATTTACTCATAGCTCTGAAATGAAAGAATGAGGTGGATACATACATTTATAGAGGGAGAAATGAGTGCCATATGACACCTTTGATCTGTTTTGTCATGCGTTTTGGCTTGAATTTAGTTAATTTGTAGCCAGAAAAGCATGAAAATCTAGAGGGCACAATGCCCCTATCTTTTGGTTAGTCAGAAAAATAAATGGAATCTCAAAGTACAAGCTATCATTGCACTACTAATAGCCTTCGCATTTGCGAGATAGCAGTTAAATGATACTTTCTGACATATATTTATTATTTGTCTAACAGATACCATACAAAAATAAGTATTTCAGCTCTGTTAAGCAGCTACTCTGTTAAGCACGAAACAGAGCATTTCAGCTCAGCATGCACCGAATTGAATCCGATTGGAACAAGCAAACATAAGAATTGATGGCCGTATCCAAACAAATGTAACGGGCCGTTTGGATTCCTTCATTTTACAGGAATTGAAATCTACTTAAATGGATTAGGCTATTTGGCTTAGAATTTGACATTCCATGACATCCCCAAGCTCATATAGCCTATCTCAAATTCATAGGGTGGGAGATGGACATGAATTCTATAGATAACTATGCTATAATTCTAGTCTCTAACTTATACACACTCTTTAACTCACTTTCCTACAGTAGAAATGCAACATATAAGTATGCCCCTTGTGTGCCTAACAATAAAATATACAAATATATTTCATATACAACTGTATTAGCTTAATTAATGTATGTCTAAAATGTAATTATTAGAATGAATTCAATTCTAAGGATCAAAACGGGCCCTAACACAAATCGAACGGAACAGAAATGTAGGCGACGAATCCATGCAAAACGAATCTACTCCTGCTGAGGCGGTAACAGGAATGGTCAGCTGGCGGGGCGGGCCAGGTTAGAGCAGGGCTAATGGTTTCGCCGGCTGCCGGCTATATGGCAATGCCATGTCACATAGAGCTCGTAATAAAGCTAGCTCATATAATATGTTGGCTGATAAGGTTGTTGTTAGGCTAGTTGTATCAAAGAGCTAGTATTTAATGATTGAAGATGTATATGATCTGCACAGGATCTGGATGTAGGAAGGAGGCCCATGAAAACGCCGGCTCTATCGCTCGCGTCGGCTGTATGCGGGCGTTTTTTCCTCGGTCCGCACCCTTCTGCCGGGCGACAAGCAGAGCGCCCGCTCCATTCTCTCTCCTGTATTCTCTTTAATCCACGTAGAATTTCTATGATGTGGAGTGGCTTGCAGCCTACCTAGTAGGACTTATTATACCTGCTCTTACAAGACAGACAACTGATGACTGTAGAGGATGGTCTCAACTGAAACCAGGTGTCCGTGCTTGTGGAGAAACCGTACGTCCGTACGTGGTGGAGCAGAGGGGCTGGATCAACCGTACGTGTAGCGGCTGGAAGCCTTCGACGTACTCCATGCCCCAAGGCACCATCTTCATAACCCAAGCCTCCTACAGGCCACAGCGTCCCTTGAATGGTGCACATCATCGTCCTGCAAATTGTGGTTTGTTAGGACAGTCCTTTGTTGGAGTTCGATATGGCGCAAGACTAATCAGCACTTTGAGTGACCAAAGATATATCGGCACAAACAAGTTCTATGTGGACAATGGTAGACTTACGCAGCGTAGCTTATCGGTATATAGAATGCCAACATGAGCCTATTGGAAATCTAAAAGGCGATAAGAGCTCACTTGGCCATCCAAATGCCGACAAACACCTATTCTTGCAATTTTGCTATAATAGCACTTAGTTACAAAACTATTTATCAAAATAATGTTACCCTCTATTTTTAAAAACTCCATGATTGGAACTATGCAGGCAGTATTCTACTGATGGATCTGGTACCAAAGGGAAAAAAATGATTCTAGAATCTAGATCGTGACCAAGAAAAAGGTTGAGAAGAGTTCTGACTATGATCGTGGCTGCATGACACCCGGCTTCCATCATGGTACATTGTGACGGACCATGTGTTCCTGGAGTGATTTTGAAACGGAGCCACTGGTGCTCGGATGTCTGGCGCGACGACGCGTACAGACACCCGCGCAGCCTATCCCTGTGCGCTGATTTTATTCCCACCCCGCACGAGCAACCATCCTGTTGCAGCGTCCACGCGTCCACATGACTCGCCTTGCACGCATAGCCCGCCCTGTTCACCTCGATTCAAGGCTGTTCGCCCCGTCCCACACACTCACCCCGCCCCTGTCGCGCCCCGACCGACAGCCCCAGCACGCCACGTCTATAGGACACTGGCATGCGCCGCGTGCCCCGTCTACCGGCCCCTACCTCGCCACGCCCCATCATTACCCAGCGCCCATGCTATGCCACCATCACTCCCCGCACTCCTTGACTCTTCGAACAATATGAATCACTTGAATGCAACATCAGTATGAAACGGATGAAACATCTAGAACATAAACTTGCAACATATGTGTGAAGCTTATGCAACATCAGATAAAAACATTTACAACTTGCAACGTGAAAACACTTACTGTAACATAACATTGAAATAGCTAAAACATTTGGAACATATTGTTGCAACATATGTATGAAACACATGCAACATCCGGATCGGAATGCTTGCAACATAGTTTGGAATAGATGAAACATTTTGAACAACACCTCTGAAACACTTGCAACATGTGCAACATCCCCGATCTATTTTGCAACATCCATATGAAACAATGGGATTTGCCATCCTATAGGCACCTGAAATTTGGCTTTTTCAGGCGATTGATCTGAGCCGTTGGATCTTCATGCAACACTCTACCTTTGTCTCCTATTCATCTTCTTTCTCCCATCGCCCCAACCGTGCCTCTGTTAGGTGACCACGCATCCCCGCCGTCGCCCACCACCCCGCCGCAGTGCGGTAGGGCTTGGCCGGAGCTCCACGGCTGCGCAGGACCTTTTATTTCTAGTACACTCTATTTTCCCCGTGGAAACCAATACCTTGGAATACTCCTGGGTGAAAACTACAACAGTATCCGTGCATTTGCAGATTTATTTGTTTGCATTAACAAATACTAACAGTCTCCACTACATGTGCTTCTATGGATACACGTGCTTGGCACCTCTCGGGGGTATGTATAATCTTAGACCGGCACATCGGATTGCGTAATGCAGCCAGAGAAGAGATTGATGGTTACCCGCCTCTTGAGCACAAATAGTGTAAGAGACATTTCACCGCTAATTTCTGGCATCGTCTAGAGGAAGAAGTAGGTTGTTGACGAGGTAAAGGCCCTATGTTGTGAACGTTCAGAGCATCACTTTGAGTAGAGAAAGAAAGAAGTTGACAAACTACTGAACACTGAGGTGAAGGTAGATTGGAGGAGCAGATGCAGCACAAGTCTAAGTGGGTACTAGCATATGATGAGGGTGGCTTTAGGTACAGCATCATGACCATGAACGTGTTTGAGTCTTTCAACCAAGTTTTTTGGGGAGTTTGAAGCCTACCAGTGTCGGGCATCGTTGAGTTCTCCTTTTCACAAGTGCAACAAGTACTTTGTTAAGAGGTATTCCCTCCCCAGACGAACTTGTCCACCGATGGTATGTGTGGAAAGGCCAAAAAGGAACATTTCCACAAAGCTGAGATTTGGGCCAGGCCTATGGACCTCCTCTATGAAAAATAGCCAATGATATCCAACGATTTCAAAATTTGTAAACAGCTATAAGATGATCTGGTGAAACTAGCCATACCACATCTATGAAAACTTGTCTTTGAAGTTGTATTTAAATTTTGAGTTGAAAACTGGTAGTCAGCGGTTAAGTGAGAAAGTATGGCGGCTTCGGTGTCAAAGCTTCAGCAAGCCGGCCAGAAATACTACAAGTATAGCCGGCACTAGAGAAGGATAGAATTGTAAGTATTAGCTAGTTCCCTTTTTTCTAAAAAAAAAAACAGCACAGCTGTACAGCGGAGATCAGTTACACATTCACATTCCACCAGTGAACACGTTTGCCGGGCGTGCACAGACGATTATGTCAGCGTCGCGAGGTGCTGCAGCGCCCGCGGCACCGGCGGCATGTCGACGTGGACGACGCCCTCCAGCGCCTGCACGACCTGCGCCATGGCCGGCCGGTGCGCCTCCTCGTCCTGGATGCACCAGCACGCCACCCGGCAGGCGCGCTCCAGCTCGTCCTCGCTCACGTCGCCGCGCAGCCGCGCGTCCGCCACGGCGGCCGTGTCCCCTTCCGCCACTCTGACGGCGGCCCAGACCGGGAAGAACGTGTATGACTCTCGGTCGCCACCGTGCTCCTCGGCGTTGCGCCGCCCGGAGATGAGCTCGAAGAGCAGCATTCCGAAGCTGTACACGTCGGCCTTGGCGCTGATGGGCAGCCCGGAGATCCACTCCGGCGCGAGGTACCCGACGGTGCCCCGCATCGTGGTCAGGGCCCGGCTGAAGTCCCTCCCCACCAGCTTCGCCATCCCAAAGTCTGCGATCTTGGGCGTGAAAGCCCTGTCCAGAAGTATGTTCTCCGGCTTGATGTCACAGTGTATGATGCGCTCGCGGCAGCCGTCGTGCAGGTAGGCCAGTCCCCTGGCGATGCCGACCATGACGCCGTAGCGGTCGCGCCAGCTTGGGCATGACGAACCGGTTCCGAAGAGGTACGTGTCCAGGGAGCCGTTGGGCATGTACTCGTACACGAGCAGCTTCTCGTCGCCGGACGAGCAGAAGCCGAGGAGCCGGACGAGGTTGACGTGGTGGATGAGGCCCAGCGTGTTCACCTCCGTCCGGAACTGCTTGTCGCCCTGCCGGAGTAGGAGGCCCTCCATCTTCTTGACGGCCACTTCCACTTGGGTGTGTCCGTCTCCGTTCAGCACGCCGCGGTACACCGAGCCGAAGCTTCCGCCGCCCAGCCGCTCCGAGAAGTTGCTCGTGGCCGAGCGGAGGTCGCCGTAGCTGTACACTACAAGGGAGGAGCTCTTCTGCTGCTTCGCCATTTCAGCCCGTCGTCTCCTCCTGGACACAAGGATCCACGCTGCTACTGCCGACACGCCCAGTGCGGCAATGCAAGCCAAAACGATGCCAAGGGTCCTCCGCCTGTGCTTCCCCTGCTTGGCGCCGCGCAGATGCTGCAATTCAGATTCCGACAGCCGGAGGTACAGGCTCGACGACGACGACGAACCCCCGCCGCCGCCGGCATCGTCTGGAAACAGTTGCTGAAGGTTGCGGAATCCGTCGTGCCAGAGGGCGCAGCCGCCGCCGCCGCCAGAGAACGTGTAGGGCTGGCAGGAGCAGTTGTTTAGACAAGCCAACTCGCACTCTGCTTTGCCCGCCACGGAGATGGAGAGCGAATCGTCAGGGAGCTTCATGGCCGGCAGCTCCAGGAAGCCGTCCGTTGACCCGCGGTTGCCCTGGCCGCACTGCAGCGGCAGGCTCCGGTGGCACCCGGCGCTCCAGTCGCTGAGGCCCCAGTCCCGGTCCGCCGCCGGAGCGAACCCGGGCGGGCACTGGCACGGCGGTTGGCTCCTCTGGTTGCAGAGGCCGAAGGCGCCGCAGAGCGCGTAGACGTCGCACGGGACGGTGGGCACGTCCCAGAAGAGCTGCCAGCTCTGGCTGGCGGGGACCCAGATGAACTGCTTGGTCTGGCCGGTGAGGTCCATCAACAGGCGCGTGATGGTCGCGTTGTCGTAGAGCACGCTGGTGACGCGCCGGTACGCCGCCGTCTCGACGTACGTCTGGTTGAAGAGCACGTTGTTGACGACCTCCGGCAGGTTGGCGAACTCGCGCCCCGTCCAGACGCCGCTGCGCCAGTAGGCGCGGGAGCCGTTCCAGAGGTAGAAGAACTCGCTGCTGCCGTTGCGGTCCACCGTGTCCGTGAACATCCCCGGCGCGGGGTCCTCCGCGTTGCGCCACGACGTCAGCGTCTGGTACTCGCCGGTGCGCTTGTCCTCGCCGAGCCACGCCTCGGGCACCAGCGTGTCCGTCGGGTGGTCGAAGCTCTGCCACAGCACATTGGAGGAGTTGCCGCCGTCGAGGAGGACCAGGTTGCCGTTGTCGCGCATCACCGCAACGTTCGATGACACCGACGAAGACGACGACAGGTTCGACGACCACACGACGCCGGGCGTGGCTGAGGAAGAGGATGGGCTGAGCCCGACGAGCTCGAGGTTGCCGTCGGAGGAGGAGACCCGGAGCTCGGTGGAGGCAAAGGCAACGCCGGAACCGGACAGGGGATTGACACGATTGGCGACCCAGATGACGGTCTGCACGGGCACGTTCTTGTACCAGATGCCGAGGTATAACCGGCCGGAGCCGCCGGGGCTGAAGAGGCCGAGCTCGAACTTGCCCTGCGCCGAGACCACCGTGTCGTTGCCCCGCAGCGGCCGCCGCGCCGAGACGGTGTCCCCCGCCGCCACCGCACCGGGAAGTCCTGCCGTGATGCAACACGCGAGAAGGGCGAGAGCGGTGGCAACGGAAGCAAGTGACATGCTTGGTTGCAGGGTGTTCGTTCTCTGATGAGGCCGTGGTTTTCAAGCAGCTGCCACCGCCGTCAGGCCTCAGGTGCGGTCAAGGTCTGGCGAGGACACATGCCTGGGTACTGCGGGCGCCACATATGTGGCTCGAATTATAAATTGCTTGGGCATCCGGTTAGCTTTGGACAGATAAGAAGCAGCGCTGTGGAAATATCGTCCTGTCTGTTTCCAAATTCAAATAAAACAAAATAAATTTGTAAGAATTCAACAGAATTAAAAGAAACTAAAAATTGAGTAAATTTCAGAGAACTGTCACATTCATACGCTAAGTCTATATAAATTAAAACTACTACTTTCTAATCTCATTCCCAAACCTTTCAATATTTGTTTAAAAGAAACTACTGCTTTGATCCTACGTCACGATGCAAAGATGCTGGGGCAAATGTTTAATATTTATTTATGGAGCTTTCATATAGTACTTATTCTGATGATGATACCTAGCTTTCTTGCAAAATGAGAATATATGTACGAAAGCGAAGGCAGGACCTGGCAGAGGAACAAGGTAACGGGGACTGTACGTCTCGTGCCTACGACCTTGGCGGGCGGGCGCTTCCGTCTGCTGATTTGGTGGGTTGGAGTCACTTTGGTGTGTTCACTTTATATGCAAACCTAAAATATTTCCTCTTCCACCCATCACATCGAATCTTTAGACGCATGCATGGATTATTAAATATAGATAAAAAAGATAACTAATTGTATAGTTTGTCTGTAAATGTTGAGATGAATCTTTTAAGCCTACTTGGTCCATGGTTGAACAAATTTTATCAAATAACAACGAAAGATGCTACAGTAACTTTTCTCCCACTTTTCGCCAACTGAACACACCCTTTCTCACTTTCGTATGCGGTGGCACCGTGGCAGAATGAACCACGACGGGAAGCTTTCGCGTTAAAATGTGCGACACTCACACATGACACACCCATGTTTGTTTGTGATGGAAGGATCGGCACGCAGGAGTGCTTCAATTTGATTTGGTGACTAGCTGGACTGCATGGTGCTCAAACCACAATAAGGCCTCGTTTAGATTCCAGAATTCACCCCTAAATTTCACTACGCAAAAAGAAGATTTCCCATCACATCAAAATGCCGGCACATATATGAAGTTCTAAATGTAGATGAAATCAAAAACTAATTGCACAATTTTATTGTACTTTGCGAGACGAACATTTCGAGCCTAATTAATCAAGATTTAAACAATTATTACCAATAAAAAACAAAAGTGCTACAGTGCTCGGGGTGGCACTGTGCAGAATCGGCCACCCCGAGTCGGCGATCTGAACAAGGCCTAAAGGTCTGATGGTAGCAGGTGTGGAAAACATCACGCACGAGCTGTATGTGAGTCATTTTTAATGCCAGCGCTGGTCCTCTTGGAAGCTACTACAGAGACATTTCGAATGTTGATCAAACACCGGTGGTGGCTATGAAAATCAGTATTTACACAGACAGGTGGCCAGCGACCATCGGTGGAAGCATTGTCATAGTCGGCAGAAGGACCAAGAAAAATCCAAGAGCGAATTTTTGTGTTTTCCGATTTTCTTATACTTGGATTTTTATTTTGGGCTATTATTATTGTGCAACTCTTTTTAAAGATAATATATATTTGTTTAGATAAAAATGTTAGCTAAAGTTCCACAGATTGTAGATGAACAATGTACGAAATAGAGATGTAACACCGAACACCACCATGGGTTTATCTCTCACGGCTAAATGACCTTTTATCAAGGAGAAGGTCACCCTCTGAAAACTGCTTCGCCTACAGTATTGTTTTAGGTCCTCTGGCAACTGCTTCATTCGCCTATTAATGACCTTTTATTTTATGAAGGAGAAGCTAGGTCACACTCCGACATTAATTGGTTGTCATCAAAAGGAGAATTGCTCGTCAGTAATCCTTTCCCCTGTGACGATTTAAACAACTGTACCTCTGAAATGTCATCCTTTTCAACACAAGTTACGGTACGTAAGCGGCAGCAGAAACTTGGTGGTGTCATTCTTCAACTGCAGACGAGAGCATGAAAGTGAACCCAACGAATCAAATCAGGAGTCGTTCTACGTACGGTAAATGAAATCAACCTGCACATATAGACGGGGATTCGCGCGTCCGTGATGAGATTGGACTAAATGAAATCTACCGCATGCACAAATAAAGGTAGAACGAATCGACCCTGGTGAAACACACAAACTGTAACACCATATCTTTTTGGTGGATTCATTTTCAGCTCATAAGTGATTTCAATGCTCCCTCCAACAACCCCCTTCGCCAATAACATCGTACTGCTTACTGTTACTAATTAGAGCCCCAATAAAACCTTTATGTTAATCCTCACCAAATGTGCTCGAATAAAAGATAAATATTAGAAACTCTCACATTAATCTGAAACATCTGGCCATTAAAGCAAAGACTCTAGCCACCTATCACCATTGAAGACTCTAGCCACCTATCACTATTGTATCTATTTTATTTTTCTATGAAATTACCCACATCTACTTTTATAGATAAAAACCGTTTTTTAGGAGAAAAAAAACATTAACCACTTGAGAAATTCTGGATTATACCGAGTACTAACGTTCATAGTTAGTTAGTTAGTTATAATAAAATATCGTATCAGGCGAGTCCTTTTAAACAATTTTTTGCAGGAGAAACAAAAGGTTGACCCTTTGGAGAAAATCTGGATGGTCATACCGAGTACTAACATTCATAGTTAGTTTGTTATAATTATAAAATATCTGACGAGTCCTATTAATCACGTCACATAATAATGCATTATTAAACAATCATATTTGTAGTATCGACATTCATAGTTAGTTAATAAAATATCTATATTAATAAATAAATATAAGTATTAATAAAATATCCAATTATCGACATTCACAATTAATTAACAAAATATTCAGATAAGTTGAATCCTATTAATCACATTACATGGTAATGCATTATTAAAATATCATATCTGTAGTAACGATGTTCATAGTTAGTTAATAAAAACATATATTAATAGAAAATATATGTATTAATAAAATATTATATTACTGACATTCACAATTAGTTAATAAAATACTCCTCAGATGAGTTCTACTAATTACGTTCACTAGGTAATGTATTAATAAATTATCATATCTGTAGTACCCATCAGGTCCATGATTAGTTAATCTATTATCAGAAAAATCAGATAGATCGTTAATATGTTAATAAAATATGAGAGGCAAACAAATAAGATTTCACATGTGTTGCCACAAATTGAAATTAACTCTCTAAATTTACGTCTAAATTTAACACCTTGATTGTCGCTGTCCAAGCTGTAACGACTTTTTATGCCATTTTAGTAGTTCAGAGTGTGGTCGTCTAAAATCTATACTATTTTTTAAATGGATTTAAATAGATATTATGACAACACGTTGAAACATCTGGCCTGTCGGATCTTAAAAAGTCATTGGATTTATCGTGAGGATACGCAATTAATAAATGTGAACCAGCAGCTCACAAATCTATCATCCTGATTTGGTCAAAAAGATCTAGAAACAAAACTATCCAACGGTGGTGGAATCCTCAGAAGTAGAAACTACAATGATGTTGCTGAGATGAACAAGGTAATTTACCAATGTTCCTCCTTTCTTCTACATGCAACTTTTCCATTAAATACTACTTTGATTAATACGAAGATCCAATTATTGTCATATGTATTGATAATATATATACAAAAAGCTACATCGGAGAACATCATGCCAACCTAAGAAGTCATCTATAACAACAAGATGATTTTGAAAGACGAGGCACAACATCTAAGAAGGATTGAAACATAATAATAATGCCATATCCTTTTCAAGGGCACAATAAGTACATATCAAATAATTCCAAAGATGCAAGGACAATGCATCAATTAGTTCAGAGCAATGACTTAATTATGTCGACAATAGTCATTCACAAATAAAAAGATTACAAACCAACAAATGACAAGCCAAACATCAATGGTATGGACTTTCAGATTAACCTCAAAAATTTCAACACACAAATCAAAGAAAGAATATAATTTATGAAAATAATTCAATGTACAAACCTAAGTATCAATACTCAATCACGCTATTATTTTTTTATTGGCTGGTGAACCAACATTTATTATTGTTATCCACATATTTCAATTACTAAATAGGGATGTCCAACATGCACATATACTACAAAATATCAGTTATACTAGGACACAAGAAACAACTGAAGGAAAGGAAAACACTCAACTGTGGAATCAAACTAATGTTACATCATTAGTTGTGGCACGACGATCTCTTTCATTCTTGCCAATGTCAAATCTATACACGTGTGTAACTATGGATTCGAATAAAAGTGAATTGTATGTAATCTTTATTAGTTAATATATACTAAACAAAAATTTCTATTGCATAAGTATCTCAAAGTTAGTCCGTGCGGGAGCACGAGTTGATGGACTAGTGTAATCCAATCAAAATCTGAATGATCCATGGGCCAATCTCGGCGGAAACGAAGTTCGCTGTGCAGCCGCCAGATGGCATGGAGAAGGCCTCTGGGAACACTATAGAAGCAGCTTTATTCATCAGGCAGGCTTCCTTGCATTGCAGGTCAGAAGTTCCGCAAGAGCATCAGTTTCAGACAGCTACCTCTACGACTCTACCTTTCTTCCCGTCCTTGTGCCGGATATCATGCGTCTGCTGTAGTTCAAGGAACAGCCAAGAAATCAAGGCCTGTTGGTGGCCCTGCACCTCTGCTGGATCGCTTTGGCGAAAGACCTTTTGTGAGGGTTTGCCTGCCCCTGCCATCAGAACCACCTGAAGATTTCCTCCTCTTTGGTATGGTTCCAAAGTCCGAATCCGAACACAACACTCGGGGCAGCAGGGCGTTGCTTCTTGGGAGGTCCAGCTATGTAGCGAGGGGAGGAAACTGGACTGCAGGAACTTGGGCAGCTCTACATTCAAGTCCTAGCCACCTCGGTTGAAGCAATGGCAACAAGTAGCAAAACGGGTCACATTGCAGCAAGGAGCTGGTCATTCAGCATGCATCAGAGGAGTGGATGTGCATGATCTGCATGATACTGCATCTAGTGTCTCCTCATCAAAACACTGTGATGTATGTGCATGGAGGTCAAGACTGTGTTTCAGCTCGGCCATCTCAATTTTAAACGATTCAACCCATCATTAAGGATGTTGACCAATGAGGCAATGACCATGGCTGGTCGGTGCAGGAACACCGGTGGCACAATGCCAACGTGCCGACGTGCAGTCAAGGCGTAACTCATCTCACCAAAGCAGGGAAAAACGCTGAGAGAAGAAGAAAACTTTTTTAACATGTCAGAGGGAGGTGCCTCAATTGCTTTTCTTGTGAACATGGTGCTTGTTCTGCCTGGGAGATGATGGGCACAGAGCATCCAGTACAGGGCCACATGGGTGATGACCAGTGGCATCCTCTGTTCAATGGTGTTGACAGATCCCTCAACGATGGTGGCTTGATCCTACCTTGTAAGGTATCTCCACTGTTCCAGCTCAAAGCATCCTTCCCTTTCGTGTAACCTAGCTTATGCCTTATATGAGTCACGGATCAGCTGGCCGGCAATTGCAGTCGACTGCTATCTCTCACAAGTCACAACACGTGTCCTATGTGGCAAGCACCATGCTAGCTGCTCGAGATGCTGAATGCCTAATCACAAATCTTGCATGATCCGCAATCACAAACCATGCTGATCTTAATCACAACCCCTGATTATCCCTAAACACAAGCTTGCACTACCTCTAATCACAACCCCTACTAAATTATAATCGCAAGGGCCCTACTAAATAAAAAGAATTAAAAATGAAAATTCCAAGTGGAAGATCTTGTTAAAAAATCTATTAGCATCACATGTCACCTGTTAGCAGCGTAGCATATGCAGGTTTCCTGCATTGGACATGGGCTCCAGACTACTTGGTCTACTCTAATGGACGTATAATCCAATATAAAATGTTGGGCCACTGAACAATGTATTGTAGTGTGCTTCGCACATAGGGTGGCAGGTCATCTCATCGAGTTTGCAAATTCTTATGAAGTAGGACCTAGTAATCAACACTGTGTGTTACATTATCAAATGTATTTTCCTTCAAACATTTCTAAACAAGATCTGTTATGAGCAGTATGGGAGGGCAGTCAAGGTAAGCCATTTGGGAGTCTTTAGCAGCAAGAGCTTCCTTTGGAAGCAAGGTAAATTTTGTGTCCTGTATTGTTATTGAGATCTCCATTTTTATCTTTACATGCAAGAAAAAGACGTGCTCAGTCATACAAAAGAATGATTGGTAGAAGAGACAACCTATACTCTCTTAGACTAGCACCACCACGCTTTGTGCCATTTCTGTCATTTACACCCAAAAGAGGAAAGTGGCAAACTCTATATCCAGAGCAGAGTTGGTTGATTTCTCTAGCAGTGTTAGATGGTCCTGGAGAAAATATTTAGTTTTTCTCCAAAATCTCATTAATCGCAGTTCCTCTATGCTATTACATATTATACTGTCACTATGTTTTGGACCAACAATCACTTCTATTACAGTAGAATCTATATATAGTACACTAGAGTTTGCACGCCACATGCATGAATGTGGTTTACTATAAAGATGGTTCAAGAAAATAGAAAAGGCCACGAGATTGGAGTGAGTGAAACCGGTGAATTACTCCTGGCATGCCGAATTGTCATTCTGGACTATCAGGAGTTGCTTCATGTGGTGCGCTGACTGAGTCTAGGCCATGTGGTAGCTCTGTATTGAAAATGCCGACAGAGAATTAATGTTCTTCGCAAAATCTCAACTAAGAGTAGGTACCTAGTACACAACAGATTAACGGTCTCAAATCTGTGAGCATTTACAGACGAAGAAAATATCTCTCAGAGTACAAAAAATAAACCCAAACATCCAGGAAACAAAGGCTCATCATCAAATGTCCAAATTGCTATGTAGCCCTTCCTCCTGGCAAGCCAAAGAAACAGACAACACAGAGGATGACCAGGGCAACAAAACATAAATGGAGAAGGGCTACCACGCACTCACCTGTGTGTACTGCCTACATCAATGCGTGGATGCCTTTCATGTCTCCATGTACATTTATCCTTTGTGCATCAGTGGGCTCCAGAAAAAAAATGAAAAATTTGCCTTGTGCAGCAACCCAAACCTCCTGCTGCTGTGCAGTAGTACAGGCATTGTCCTCCGCCTTATTGATCAGGTGCAATATCAGTATATGTGACCAACAATGAATGAACCCAAACACACTATTTTTTTTTTATTTTTCGCCTTCTAATTTTGTGATCTTTCCAAAAAAAACAATGGGTTTAACAAGGACGCTCTATAAAACAGAATTACAACTAATTTATTGCAAACATAACCATGGAATATACAATTCAAATTAAGAATGCTAGTAATTATCAAAAAATCAAAATCAGCATGCTTAACTTTGTTGCTGAATTTTAGCCTTGCCACCCCTAACCACATCCACCATAATTCAACTCAGCAAATTCTGCAAGACTATAGCAACACAAAGTCGTCAATTGATGCTGAAATCTTCATGTGCTTTGATCTCAAATAAGTCCAAGAAAAGCACTACTACAGTCGAAGTTTTCGTAGATGGCCAGAAATGATTTTCGGAGGTGGGCAGCCAGTCCGCCACTATTGGGAATTCAACTTCGCCACAAAACACAGCCCCAAACTTTGGAGTATAAAAACTCTGAAACTTCGTAACAGTATTTGATTGCAGGAGAAAAGGAAGGCGAAGACGTTTTCTTCACATCACAAGAAAAGATCTAGCTTCGCCAAGAAAATAAAAGATCAAAGAACAAGACTGAAGCGAAGATAAAAGTTTGGCTTCGCAAATAAGAATTCAACTTCGCTGACCAGCAGAGATAAAAGAAGAACAGAAATCAAAAGACCAAGATCAGAGCGAAGACAAAAGCTTGGCTTCGCTATCAGAAAATCAACTTCGCCAGCCAGTGATGTCGAAGGAAAGTAAAACCAAGAGAAGCGAAGGCGAGAGTTTGACTTTGTCTAACATTCTAAAGGGTCGAAGAAAGAATCGACTAAGTCCGAACGAAGATATCAGGAAAACTGGTGACTGAAGGTTGAAGAATGAAGATTTAGAAAGAGAAAATGACTGCTTCGCCCTTATAGTCGAGAAGGGTTGTAAACATTTGAGTCAGGGGCAAAATAGTCATTTTATGTAAAATACGAAGACTGGGACCCTATAAATACCCCCTCTTACATGTATAGTATGACCATGAAATGAATACAACTTTGATTTGTATCTTGAACATTTTGATGCTTGAGTGAATTGTGTCACTCGACTTGAACTCTTCACCCAACAGCCACCCACTTCCACATCTAAGTAAATCAAGATTTACAAATTCCCATCTCTGCTAATAAATTAAAAAAAATAAAAAAACGAGCCAGTCAATAGAGCCCGCTGAGCCCATCCACAAGGCCCATCGAGCACATTTGCCCATGCGTCGCCAGATCCACACGTCCGCCACCGTAGGAGGGGGCCCTGCATGTGCGCCGTCACCAAAGGGGCCCGCGCTCTCGAGATCTGCTGTTAGTGCGGCCCCGCGTGTGTGCTGTCATTGGATGGGCCGCGCTCATAGCATGTGGGTGGCCACGAGCCCGCTGCGCAAGCTCCGCCGCGAGATGCATGAGCTCTAGATCCGTCTGCCGGTGCCAAGACACGGTGTTGGGGAGAAGGCACGCGGCAATGAGGCTCCAAGAGAGAGTAGAGGAGACGGTGGCCTTTGGTGCATGGGGAGAGAGAGAGAGTCGATGGGGTGATGGCTGGAGGGAAAGGAATTCAGATGGGAGCCCTAAGTCTAGCTCTATATATATATATATATATATATATATATATATATATATATATATATATATATATATATATATATATATAGTATGTCCGTGCGTTGCTACGGGACATTAAAACTTTTGTCCTAAAAACACATGGATCGCACAAGATAATAATATTGTGAAATTAAATACTAATGTTAAAGTGACATTTAATTGAAAAATGTTGCTAAGGTTCGAGATAACTTGACAATGGCCCAAATCAAGCAAAAGAGTTAAGCTGCCACATAAATTCAAACTTATCTTTCAAACCTTAAGTAGCAATTAATTTAAAATAAAATATATATAAGCTCCACTTTATATATATACAAGATACTAAGCTCTTAGCTGTCCATAAAATGTGAAAGAAAATTACTCAACCATTCTGAACATGACCATTCTCGTGCCCGACTTTGACATGATGAGCACCGACCCCTCGAAGGCTCTAGGCAGCTTGATGTGCAGCCTGTTCAGTTTCAGAAGAGCAGAGGCAAAATTCCAACTTCAGACATTCCAACTTATGATTAGTCTAAATTGCATTTCAACGTTACACGCACTGATTTATACCGATATTCACGTGTTTCTAAATTTCTTCTTCGGCTTGATCTCGGACAGCACAAAAGCAACAACATTTCGTTCTTTTGATGTGCGTAGGATATTTCCTCACAGCAGTGAGCAAAAATAGCAATTTGTGTAGAGCATAGTACAGGAAACATGAGGTCAGCAATAGCGTTAAACTCATGTATACTGAGAATTCGAGGGAGTGGTCCAAGCATGCATACCAAAGTCTAAAGAGGATGGTGTTCCCCATGTGCGTTAGCGACGGCGAGATCCAATGGCACTCCCTAAAAATCATCTCTAAATAAAATTTAACATCGAGTGACTGCTAAAAAAAGTCCAACAAAAAAAGATGGTGAATTCCTCACTCAACACTTATGCAATGCATACAGGTGAAGCAGAATTTACCACCTGACTATTTTTGACTTAACCACCAGGGATCAATAATACTGCAAAAATAGAAGCTGAGTTCTAAATTTTGTGTCCAGGTAGCTTCACATGTTTAACTAAGAAGAAATATCTCACAGAACGTAACCCAACAACATTTATGCAATGCAATTAGAACCAGAAATATTTTCCACATAACTTCTGAAGTATTTGGTTTAGAATACCCAAGTTCAACTAAGAAACAAGTTGGTATTAGGAACACCAGAAATGCAATCAGAAATCTAGCTTACATACCTGCACAAAAAATTACAGTATACAATATGAGCCACTCAAACAAAACAGATATGAGTGCTATCTGGTAACTAATGTCATTGTATTGATGATCTTGTTATATATATCTGTTAATAAATTTGCTTTAAATAGAACTGTGGTTTGTAATAATGAGGAATTTTTATGGCATTGAAACTCTTAGAAAAGAGTAACATGTCAAGCATATTTGGAAATGTAATAGGAAATTGTCTTACCCCATATTGCTGTAGTAATAAGACCATCAAAGTGCTGAGTCCAATTATTAGAACACCACACCATATTGGAATTCTGAACAGCATGTTCAGAGCAAAAGCAGTTCCAATTACTACAAAGAGTAAACAACCACCTTAGTTGATAAGAAATTCCATCTGAATTCAACATAAAGCTAAAAGAATCAGTTGTGTGATTTGCCAGTTTGACAGACAATTTCTCAAAGGAAACTTAATTTCCAATTTATATCTGTTAAAGAATTAGTATCACACCATCTCCAGTATTACTTAATGGCTAAATTGTACAGCCCCCGTAGCTCTGCGCTTAAATGAAAAATCAAAAACATGCAAAAGCAAATGAATGTACTTTCAAAACCTTCAGGAATGTCACGCGCAACAGCAGGCTCTGCAAGAATCCATAAGACGAAATTTGTAATCTTGCGTGCAATGTTCCACAAGATGTTTCCCTGTCATACAGAGAAATTTCACAAACTGTCAGCCATGCCCACGAGGAAGGATTAATTGAAGGAAGCAACAAATTAACAAAGATAGGTACCTCAATCAAGGGTAAAAATACCAACATGACACAACTCCTAGCATGGCTGCAAGTGATTGAATGCGATCAAAATTCTTAGTTAGAGATAAGCATGACATAACTGAATGGAAGAAACTCAATAAGAGGAGATAGGATAGGCATATAGAACCAAAAAAGGGGGAAAATAGCAGACAAGTGGAAACAAGAGATAGAAGCAGAAGACAGAACTACTTACGGCCCTTTTCCCCACCCCTTTTAATTTAACTGGCTCAGTTATCTTACCTCATGAACTGCTGCTCCTACACCAACTGAAGCATAGAAATTAGGAATATATACACAGTACCAAAGACGGTGAAGGAGATGGATCTCACAGGATCCTGGAGAAGGCCCCCCTGTTCCCTACAGCGTCCACTCGTCCTTGGCTCTGGACACGTAGTAGTCATACATAATCCTTGGAAGCTTCTACTTCGCGATGGCCTGGTACTCCATGAATTAATCTCCCCCATGTTGGCATTGTCGTCAGGCTTAAAGCATAGCTATCAGGTATTGTAATAATCACACATGAAGCAAGGGTTTGTGACACCAACCTGCAATAATTTATAAAACACAAAATGAACTAATTGCCAATAGATTTAGGCAATTAAATTTAAGTTGACTACTTAAAGCATATCTGTAATGGCTATCAGGCATATGTGCACAAAGGCACTGAAAAAGAAAATGTCCAGGATCATCCATAGAAAAGGAAACCTGAACTGCACACCCATAATTTGTGGTGACACCCACAATGTCCAGGGTCACGATGCGTGAGATTAGCAGACTTGAATTAAATGTATATGCCAAAAGACACTTGAGGTGTCCACATATTTTCATTACAAGCCACATATTGTAAACATTCTGAATTAAGTCCACCCGCGTTCAGTGTCACAGAACCTCCTAATTATGATGGCCCACATGTACATGTCATTGTCATAATGACCTCTGACAGCCGTACTTATGTTCACCATAACTTAAAAGGCCTGCTTTCCTCCGAACAGGATCTAATCACAGGAGTATTGTAATATTACAACAGTTTATTCAAAATATTCAACAGAGTAAAGTAGCGGAAGTCTTACAATAACTTAGGTTTACAAACCAGTTTCCAAACCTCAAACCATATGTAACATTATTACAATCCAGTAGTAGAGAAGTATCGGTAGTAACTTTATTACAACACACAAGCGAGATGCCTTGCCCAAAGGCCACACAGTCTACTCGTCGTCACTTTCTTCAACCACGACGGTCATGCAATAAATCTTTGCACGTATGCATGGAGCATTAAATGTAGGTAAAAAAATAACTAATTGTATAGTTTATTTGTAATTTGGGAGACGAATCTTTTGAGCCTACTTAGATCATGGTGAGACAATAATTACCAAATACAAACGAAAGTGCTACAACACTTTTCAGGCAATTTTTTTGCCATCTAAACGAGGCCTAAGCGCGGTTCTGCCTTCATGACAATCATTGTACCAGGAGTGATGAAGCTTCTCGTGCCAGAGCTAGCATACAGTATCACAAAACACAACAGTTAAATCATGTACTGGCTTAATTATTATGGCAAGAAAAACAAGATTACTTCACCTGAATCCATCCCATCTTATTGCATTAAACCAAAAGTGTTGTTTTGCCACCCACCATGATGTGAGTGTGACTCCACCTATGAAAACTTTCTGTTATATAACAATTGATAGAGGCTTCGTTCCTTCTGCAACATATATATTATTAACCCACAAACAGCTCTGAATTAGTCACCACATTAATGGTGTCCCATACCCACTTAAGGTTATTAAATGCCTGAGAGCCTATTTGGCTGGCTACCACAGTCTGCCGCACCTAAAGTTAGTTTTGCCACAAGTACTTACGCAGGTGTTTTGGTTGAGTACTGCAGATAGGATCGCCACAACTGAGATAATAAGCGTTTGCAACACCTTTCTGCATCAAATGTGTGGCGTGTGCTTCTTCCGCCTCCGCCACAATCTGCTCTGCCACCACACCTCCTACTCCATGGACACGTCGCCATCCAAGCCCCTGCGCTGCTCTGCTCCTCCCACCATGACATGCTCGGCTCCGGAACACGCCTTTGCCGTGAGGACGCGAAGCCCATCTTGAGGTCGGCCTTGGCTGTGGGGACGCGGAGGCAGTAGCACGCGACACAGAAGGGCGAGCGGGTGGTGGGAGCATGAGCGGCGGCCGAGGACGCGCCAGTAGGAGAGCCAGTGGCGAGAAGGAAGGTGAGCACGGACCTAGGGAGCGAATAGGGAGGCTGGGAGAGCGGCGACGGGAGCCGCAGCTACCGTCCCGTTGGTCTAGCTGTTTGGGAAGCAGCGGCGGCGGCTGAACTTATCCATTCCATGGTTTAAGGATGAGCATTTGTTTGAATTTTCTTTTTATAGAAGGTCAACGCAATATACATTTACACAATTTCATTTTTATTAGTGAAAAAACAAAAGAGAGAAGAAAACAAGAAAAGAGCTCTGTTTTGTTCAACTAAGGGGATAATACATGTTTAGATTTACAAATTAGCTAATGAGGCACAAGAAAACATCACAGGATAGAACCCTGGATTTTATGGCGCTATATATTGTTTGTTGGTTTTTCACTTGGTTTAAAGCAGGTAGAGGCACGGTGGTCGGTCCTGTTTAAGATGTACACTTTATGTGTCATCATCGTAGCCGGAGTAACGAAGATCGTCTTGTCCCATACGTAGCATCCCAAACACAACAATCAAATTCCTCGTGTCCTACCAGATTAAGTATTGCAACAATATGTTGTTACAGCACCTCAATGTCCACATCAGCACATTAAACCACCAGCAGTAATATTTACTTGGTACCCACCATCGTGTATGTATATATATATTCTCGTCGTATAGTGCTAATAAGTCAAACTAACCGAAAATTTGACAAATTTTTAAAACAAAACGATGGCTGCGTGAAATATTACTCCTGTGCAGAAACACTTGTTAGCATCAAAGTAACCACCAAAATGTCGATGGTGTTTCACTTTCACCTCACCCGCACTAAACGCCTACTAGCCTTCTCATGAGGTCTGCTTGTGGTAGGTGGCCCGGTGCAGCCGGATTACCTAATTAACCGCCAATGGAAGATGAGCAGGAAGCAGAGAGAGGTAAGCTGACTGAGACGGCAGTAGTAGTGGCATATGAATGCGCAGATTTGGTTCGGTTGGGTTGGTTGGCGCCACTGCACACACATTCAATGGCCATGGCGAGCCAGCGCGGCTCGATCGCTCTCGTCTTCGTCCGCTCCCTGCTTGTATGCAGTGTGCGTGCGTGTGTTCACGGCCAAGCCACAGAGCTAGGGAGGTTTCAGTTTCAGAGAAGCACCATATATATCTAGGGACTTGGGAGCTACTAGTAGCAAACAAAGCTGTAGATGTTGAGCTGCAGAGATCAGAGAGATCACTAGTACTCCATTAGAGCAAGTATAATGATTTCGCCCGCTGCCGGCTGCAACGATTGGCAGATCATCGCATGGTGGTGGCAGACCCCGCTAGTTTTTAATGCACAGCAACAAGCTTAAGCCAATAGCAGCGGTAGTAGCATGTATTCGCCGGCTTCAGGCGGGCGCGTCGTAAGACGCCCGTCCCGCTCTCTCTCTATTCGTTTCTCCAGTCTGCTTACCGCCTGCCATAATACTTGCTCTTAAGGTGCTGTCAGTATGCCCGCCGCTCGTCACCTGCCTTAACAAGTGTCCATCCCCTGCATGGCCAGATGCAGTAATAACAAGTGTATGTACCTGCAAATATGTAACACGCAGGGAACAGAAAAAACTAATGCACAGTACGTGCTTTTATAGATGGAGGAAGATTACTAGTACTCGGCAACATTGCAAATCCACCCGTTCGATCATCACCATGAAACGACGGCGACGATGAATGAGAAGACCGTCGTCCAAACGAGAGAAATGGTTAATAGCTCCCCTGCTCGAGCTACTATATGTTAGAAAGAATTGGTGACGGTGGAGCTCCAAATATGTCCCTCTGTTTCTTTTACATGCCATATTAGTTTTATCATAAGTCAAACATTTCCATAAGCTTAGAATAATCTGTGAGCACCTATAGCTTATTTAGGCATCGATGTGTAAAGCATATAAATAAATAAAAAAATACATTTGGTATGGCCATCGAAACGATGAGAAGCGGATCGAGAGAATTTTTTTCATAATAATATTTTAATGTTCAATGAGATGATACGAATAGCATGATAAGAAACTAGAGATTAGAGCAAATTTTTACTATAATAAAGGCTAAACTTGCTCTCATAGCGTCCATGATGAAATCCCCGTAGCCCCGGAAAGGTGAGGTGCATGCAATGCAACGCGCGAGACGACGGGACATATGGGTAAAGATGGCGGTCATGCCCTACCTGGCTAGACCAACTTTTTGTCCCCTGCCGACCACCATGGCATTGCTCATGCTTTGCTTGCCTCCCCTGCTTCTACGAGTAGCATATAACCCATGATTAGGGCAAAACAAAGCACAACATGACAAGGGCAAGACGAAGATGCTGCTGCCTGATGAGCCTGCCTGAAAGCATACAAATCCCCGTCCCATCTTCTCTTTTTGCATGCTCGCCTCCCCATGACAGCGGAATGAAACATAGTGCCTGTTTAGTTCACAAAAAGTGAACCCAAAAAGTGCTACAGTATCTGTCACATCAAATCTTGCGACACATGCATAAAGTACTAAATATAGATGAAAGAAAAAAACTAATTACACAGTTTAGTTGTAAATCACGAGACAAATCTTTTGAGCCTAATTAGTCCATGATTGGACACAAATTGTCAAATAAAACGAAAAGTGCTACAGTAGCCGAACTCAAACTTTTTCACCAACTAAACAACCCCATAGAGCCTGTTTAGTTAAAAAAAAAAACCCAAAAAGTGCTACAGTACTTGTCACATCGAATCTTACGGCATATGCATGGAGTACTAAATATAGGCGAAAGAAAAAACTAATTACACAGTTTTGTTGTAAATCACGAGACAAATCTTTTGAGCATAATTAGTCCATGATTGGACACAAATAGCCAAATAAAACAAAAAGTGCTACAGTAGCAAAACCTAAACTTTTTCATCAACCCATACTAGGGCCTGGTTTAGATGGCTAGTTTTTTAAATTTTTGTTACTGTGGCACTTTCGTTTGTATTTGGTAATTAGTATCTAATTATAGACTAATTAGGCTTAAAAGATTCGTCTCACAAATTACAGATAAATTGTGCAATTAATTATTTCTTTTACCTACATTTAGGGCTTCGTATATGCGTCTACAGATTCGATAGAGAGAGTGAAAAAATTTCCGTTTTAGCCACAATCATCAGCCAGGCGCGCAGGCGTGGCGCGTGGAGATTCGTGCTCGCGAGCACAGTCACGGCCCCCGCGTGACAGCGACGGCGAGGCGCACGGGCTGTGACCGTCCTTGGCCAGCTGGCTGCTGCTGCTGCTGCTGGGTGCTGGCCTCTGTTTCTGCGCTGCGCTGCACCGGTACTCCGGTAGCCCGGCCACCGCCGTCCGCCGCAGCAGCGGCTCGCTCTGGGGCCCTGCTCCCTGCGACAGCGGGGTGGCAGCTACCGACACTGCCACGTGGGGACCCGAGCCACAGTGGGACCCAAACCTCAGCGGGCGGGACGTCTTCTGTGGTGGTGGTAGTAGTAGTACGCGCCAGCCCAGCAGCGTGGACCTGCGGCTGCCAACGCGGCGACACGAGGAGCGAGGACTCCTCCTGGCCCCACGCGCGCGGCTCCCCCTCGCTTGTCACGTGGGGTACGGACGTGCGGGCCCGCTCGTCATTGGTGCGCCACCCACCAGCCACGTCCCAGCCTTCCTTCCACCCCAAGACAATCCCTCTCCCCGCCATGGAGCCCTTCCACTCCTCTGCTCCTCGCCATGGAGCCCACCTGCCAGAGAGACGGGTCCGACGTGGCTCGCACGAAAGCGCGACCTGCTGGGGCTTGGACCCGCACGGCGGTGAGCCGGTGACAAACGCCACTAGAGATGGCAACGGGTACCCGAAACCCGAATACCCGACGGGTATTACCCGATAAAGAGGCGGGTATGGAATGGATTTTTTACCCGTGGGTATGTTATTGGGCAAAATCTTATACCCATCGGGTATGGCGGGTACGGGTGCGGGTGTATACTACCCATACCCGCACACCCGCGGGTAAGACATACCCGCAAAAATAACTAGCCAACCTCAGTTATTTTAGCGCATATAAGTCATGAATTTGGCCCATTGAGACATCCACTATATTTCTAGTAGATTGCCTTTGTTGTAATGATGCTAATAATGTTTGTTAGCATGTTTATAGCTTGATGGAAGCTTAGAATGATTTATTTTTGCATGTGACTATTTGATATTTTTAGGTAATTTTCGGGTATGCTATCGGGTACGGGTTACCCGTCGGGTGAGAATTACCCGGCGGGTACGGGTATGGAACTATTTTTTTACCCGCATGCGGGTACGGGTAACGCGACGGGTAAAATTTTGCGGGTACAGGTATGGGTACGGGTGGGCACTACCCATCGGATACGTACCCGTTGCCATCTTGAAACGCCACACATTGACCTCCCTCCCTCTCTCCTGTCCCCTCCTCCAGCTCCGTCTCCAACCCCCGCACGGCTTCCGACGCACGGGCTCGCCCAGCGCTGCCTGACGCCGCCACGTGGGACCCGAAGTAGTCGGGACCCGGACGTCTGTGAGAGCCCCTTTTCCTAGGCGGCGCCCCACCGCCTCCGCCGCACGCGCTTCAAAGCAGAGTCCCCTGTCCCCCATCCCCAAAGCCCTCTCCCCCAAGCTCACCACTCCACCCCACTCCGCCAGTGCGCCGCGCAGTGAGCTCGCTCCGCTGCCGCCGCCGCCGCCACCGCACCGCCGCCGCGCCTAATCCCGCGATTCCATGGCCTCGCGCCTCCTGCCATTGCTCGTGGCGCTGCTCCTCCTCGCGGCAGCGTCGCCCGCGCCTCCCACGGCGGACGCCACGCTGCACCCGGTGGACTACCTGGCGCTACAAGCCGTCCGGCGGGCGCTGACGGACCTCCCAGGCTCGCGCTTCTTCGCCTCCTGGGACTTCACAGGCGACCCCTGCTTGTTCGCGGGCGTCTCCTGCTCCGCCGACGGCCGCGTCGCCACCCTCGCACTCGGCGACCCGCGCGCGGGCGCGCCGGGCCTCTCGGGCACCTTCCCGTCCGCGGCCATCGCCACGCTCCCGGCGCTGACGTCCCTCTCCCTCGTGCCCGGCCGCGTGACAGGCTCCCTCTCCCCCGCGGTCACCGCCCTGCCCGCGCTCCGCTTCCTCGCGCTCGCGGGGAACCTCCTCTCCGGCGACCTCCCGTCCGCCTTCGCGCCCGCGCTCCGCACCGTCGACCTCAGCAAGAACGGCTTCACGGGGCGGGTCCCGCCGTCGCTGCTCCAGCTGCGGGGCCTGCGGACTCTCGTCCTCTCACACAACGCGCTCGCCGGCGAGATCCCGCGGAGCGTCAGGGCGCCGCTGCTCCACCTCGACCTCCGGAGCAACCGTCTCTCGGGCGGGGTCCCGCCGCTGCCGGGCACGCTGGTGTACCTCTCGCTGCCCAGGTTGTCGTTCCTCGACCTCGGACGGAACTGGTTCTCCGGCGAGGTCCCCGGGGAGGTGTTCGCGTTCAGCCGGATCGGGTACCTGCATGTTAGGAATCTTCTATGACTGGGCCGTCGACTTGGGCCTAGGCCTTGAGCCCTTTGCTGGGATGAACACCTACAAAAGGAAGAGAGCAAGAGCGGAGAGGCATAAAACAATTATCAGAAGAACCATCTCCTACCTACTGTTTCTCTTCCTCCTTACTCTAGGACTGCTCATCTCTTCCTCGAGCCTCTATCTCTCTCTGTACCCGGTCCCCCTTCAATCTCTGCTCCGACCTCCCTCCCCTTGAGGTCCTGTACCCTGATTTGTAGTGAATCAAGTTATCTGTGAACCAATGCCCTTGGGTTACTAACAAATTGGTACCAGAGCCGTCGATTCTCGGAACCCTACAACCATGAATCCCCCTTCCGACATCTCTCCTTCTACCCAACTCATCCTCGACGAACTCCGCAAACTCCACAAGCTCTTCGACAAGTTCGACACGAAGTGGGGAGTCACCGAGCAGGACGCCGTGCGGGAGTCCTCCCGGGGTGTCTCCGTTCCGACCAAGTCTGCTGTCGTCGGAGCCGATGTAGTCGCTGACGACTGGGGCGGCTTCTTCGACGGAGACAACGGCTCCATCGAGCAGCACTGCGCGGTATCCATCGTCGTCGATAACTGGGGTGGGCTGTTCGAGCAGCCTGCCCATGAACCGGAGGAGCGCGACCTCGACCTCTCCGCCATCGATGGTTTCGGCTCCGCCCAGATCCACAACAAGCACGGCCTCACCTCCAACGTCCCCGTCGCGCTGCTCGACGTCGTCCACGAGTCCGCTCCCGTACTCGACGTCGTCCACGAGCCCGCTCCCGTGCTCGACGCCACCTCCATCGACTCCGACGTCGCCTTCGACTCCGAGTTCTCCAGCAGTGACGGCGAGGCTGCCTCCACCGACAAGCCCAGCTCTGACGCCGCGGTGGCCCGCGCCAACTCTGCAGACTCGGACGAGCTCTTCCGCTTCACCATCCAGGAGGGGAATTTCACTTTCGAGTGCGAGAAGGTGCAGATCGAGGCGAAACCATTCTTCTTTGCCGTGCAGATCAAGCAGGCCGCCATCGGGTCCGGTCACGCCCCTTCCACCCGGCGCCGCGGTCGAGGCCCGCGTCGCCGAAGACGGCCGCCACGGCTCCTGGTTCGCGGCCGTCCTCGACTTCGATCCCACATGCTGCTGCCGCAGCCCGACGTGGTACGCCATCGAGTACGCGCACCTCCTCGCCGACGTCGAAGGCGTGCTCTCGGAACTCTTCGCGACGTCCGCGGCCGCCCCATCGTCGCCAACTGCAATGACTCTCGCGAAGTGCTCTGCTGCGGGTCCGCCGGGATGCTGCCCGTCCCGCTCTCCTACGCCTCGATCACGCCCGCGCCGACCCCGAGCTGCCCCGCCGACGCCGCTGTCTTCAAGGAGCTCGTCTTCCTCAGCCTCGCGCATGAATTCCTCGACGGGCCTCTCCGCAGCTGCGTGCTCCTCCTGGACCCCGACCTCTGCGACGCGCACACCCGCAGCGGAAGCGTCGGCCTCGTACTCGCCCTCGACCCGCTCCGCCGGCCAAGGCTCCAGCTTTGCGTCAGCCACCACTGCCTCGAGTTCCACCTTGCCGACACCAACAGCTTCATTCCCACCGGCAAGACGCTCAACCAAGAGCAGGAGGAGGTTCTTGGGTCCAAGCCTGTCGTCGCCGCTCTGATCGACGAGCTCGAGCGCCTCTGCCCCCCGCTCGCGTCCGCCCTCGCGGAGGAGCTCTTCTCGCCCACCAGGTGTTTGATGCAATGCGGCAACTACTTCACTGCCACACCGTCTGCATCAGCAAGCAGTTCCTCTCAGACATTGGCACACTGCATGACTGGCTTCCCACCTGCAATCAATGAAAGTTGTTCTCGTGAGAAGATACAGAGCAGGTACATCACCACCATCAACCCAGTTCATTCCATGGGTGTTGTTCTGCAATTCCTTGCCGTTGATGCATATTGGGTTCTTATGGGATTTGAGAGTGTCGCCAATCATGTTGTAATGATGCTTGAGCCACTATCTGGGAATGTGGTTGACGAAGGACCATGGCCACCACCTCGGTCATTTTTAATCCAGGGTGATACAGTCCAATTTAGGCCAACCACTTGGCCACCTCATTGGTTGTCATTTGATCCTGGCCCCGTGTTCAAGCTCGAGCAGCATTGCAGTTCCAAGTGTGTTTCATTACAGCATGCACTGCCTCTTTTGCATTCACTGGCATGTCGGTTTTGCAGTATGGTTGATTATGATTTGATGAACTGGTTTTTCAATTGTCGTTGGAAGCCCCCATGGTTTTCTTTCAGATATTATCAGGCTGTCCCGCAGAAACAAGGAGAAGCGGTTGCAGGATTCTTAATTCGGGGAGGATTCAAGTTGCATCAGTACAACCAATGCTTCTTTGTCATTTTCTTGAATTTGATGGATTTCAAGTTGGCCTACAGTTGGATTGCAATGGCTTGTTTTTTCGCTTACTCTCATGGTTATGGATTGGGATGGCGGCTGAGCTACCTGTTGAGGCCTTCTAATATTGCACACAGATCAAGATTTCCTGAAAAGGCACAGTGGCCATTTTTGACACTAGCATTATTCAGTTTGCTCCAGAAACAGCTCTGGCCACCTCAAGATTCCCCAGCTAGCTGCGCATACATTCAGGTTCCCAAATGCATGAGGGTGATATTCTTTGTTCATCAGTGCATCATGTTAGCTGCTTGGGATGATCCAGTACTCTGTACGTTGTGTGGTGACGAGAGGTTGCAAAGGATACTGCTGGGTTATTACACCTCTCAAGAGCTTGGGAAAATTGTTGATGTAGTGTTCTGTCACCTCCAGGAACAATGCTTGGGAAATATTGTTTTGGGTCAGAGCTTTTACATGGGAATTGGAACCTTTGCCCTTCATGGATTGGTGATCAAGTGGCCTCGAGGATTGGTGCTCACGGTAATTGCAACAGACCACCTAATGACACCATGGGATCCGGGAGCAAAACATCTGCTCTTTTTCAGCAGTAAGCCATTTGGAGCTCGACAGTTGTACTGGGAGCATAACCTGAACTGCTTGGGTGCATTTTTGAGAGTATGCACGGCACATGCCATCCATGAGACGTGTGTTGATCTGCCCTCAGAACAAGAGCTCATCCAATTTCATTGGGACCCCGGTTCAGATTGAAGATCGGCTTGGGGGCAAGCCGAAGCCTAAGAAGGGGGGATGTTAGGAATCTTCTATGACTGGGCCGTCGACTTGGGCCTAGGCCTTGAGCCCTTTGCTGGGATGAACACCTACAAAAGGAAGAGAGCAAGAGCGGAGAGGCATAAAACAATTATCAGAAGAACCATCTCCTACCTACTGTTCCTCTTCCTCCTTACTCTAGGACTGCTCATCTCTTCCTCGAGCCTCTATCTCTCTCTGTACCCGGTCCCCCTTCAATCTCTGCTCCGACCTCCCTCCCCTTGAGGTCCTGTACCCTGATTTGTAGTGAATCAAGTTATCTGTGAACCAATGCCCTTGGGGTTACTAACACTGCAGCTCCGCAAGAACGCGTTTTCGGGGGAGCTCCGCCCGGCCGGGCGCGTGCCGCCGGGCGCCACCGTGGACCTCAGCCACAACGCGCTGTCCGGCCGCGTCCAGCCCGAGCTGGCCACGGCAAGCGCGGTGTACCTCAACGGGAACAGGTTCGCGGGCGAGGTGCCACGGGAGGTGGCCGCGGCGGCGGAGGCGGGGCGGATGCGGGTGCTCTTCCTCCAGGACAACTTCCTCACGGGGATCGCTGTGGGTGGCGTGCCGGCCAGCGCCGCCGTGTGCGCGCACTGGAACTGCGTCGCGCCGCCGCCGGCTGTCGTCGCCGCGTGCCCTGCCAAGGGCGGCAGGGGACGCCGCCGGCCACAAACGCAGTGCCGCGGCCGGGCGGGGTGAGTCCTTTCTTCAGTCTTCACATGAGCCGAGGAGGGGGTTTTGGCTGGGTTTAGTAGGTAATGATGATGGTCAGGTCTCATGGCTCATGAGACCCACAAGTGATTAGGAATAATTCTTGGTGTATATTTTTTATTTTGCGGTTAATTCTGAGATATAGGGCTGTGATTTTGTCGGTAGGACACATGGACGGCGGATGATGTCAATGTTTGTGGTTGGAGATTACTACTACATAGGAAAAGTTTGTGTAAAGCGAAAGTTAGAATTAAGGTGCTCCATGTTGTTTGTTCTCAAACTCTGAAATCAAATGAAAACCCACAATTTCTACTTTGTCATTTGTATTGATATTGGCACCAATTTTACAGGAAATTGCTTGCCCCAAACATTTTCTTATCCTTATGAATTCGTATGGAGTTTGCTCCACATAATCCATAGCCATCTTAACTCACATTGCATCTATTTTGCCAATGCCAAGTGGATTCATACAGTGAAGACAGAGTCAAGATACTATATTTCTTTTTCTGCACCTTTCCATAAGTGACTTGTATTTATACTGAGATTATTTGGTACTCAAATTGAACAGGCCAGCGTTTTGCATCATACTTGATTCATGCAAAATTTTGCGGCATATAATACACAGTGTGTCATAGCTGCTTATGAATTCTGTTGTGTGGTCTCCAACCAAATGACAACCCGCAAATTTGACCTATATTGACTTCTTTACACGACAGAGTCCTTTAATAACTCATTCTTTGCTTTTATTTCTTCCCAACTTTCATCTTTCCAATTGTCTGTTGTATGTGATGCATTTCCACTGTGAATGGTAAAATTGAACACTGAAGACAGAGTCAAGATACCATATTTCTTTTCTCCACAAAGATCAGTTGCTAAGTGACTTGTATTTATATTGAGATTATTAGGTACTCAAAATGAACAGGTCAGCGTTCTGCATCAGACTTGATTCATGCAAAATTTTGCTGCATCTAACTCATAGCGTGCCAACAGCTGCTTATGAATTCTGTTCCGTGGCCTTGAACCTGTTTACAGGACAGAGTCCTTGATTCAAATGAAATTCTGCTCCAAACGTTTCTTAAGCATGACAACTCGTTCTGTGCTTTGATTGCTTCCCTGCTTACATCTTTCCAATTCTCCGTTGTATCTGATGCATTTATGCTGTCAATGTTAAAGCAAATGTAAGAACTCTGTTAAGCTGTAATAATAGAGATGGTTGTTCCTGAGCTCTTATTGTGTGGTCCAAACAAAACTACGCCCACGTTTGTACTTATGTTGAGGTTATTCGATATCGAAATTCAGCGGGACAGATACTAGTACTGTTGTACATACAATCTGTAGTTCATACGGAGCTCTGCTCCAGAAACGAGTCTATTCTATTGGCAATGTTCACTGGATCCATACACTGATGGATACTGCATTATCTCTCTCTCTTTTTTTTTCTGAATGAACTTTGTAGCGTTGAAGAGTGGGCATCATCTCCCCCCTCCTTTTTAAGTTTTGACCCTGCCTTTTCCTTTGCTCTTTCCCTCCTTCCAAGAATCTTGTGTTACTCCAAGGAAGAAGCTGGAATTGACAAGAACGATCTTGTGTTCTCTTCCCTGCTGCATATCGGATTGTATTCTGTGTATTGTTCTTTTCCCTTCCGAATTCTAAGTTTTTTCTCTCCCTGTCACATTAATTTTTGAACGCATGCATGAAGCATTAAATGTTGATAAAAAAATATTAATTGCACAGTTTAGTAGTAAATCACAAGACGAATCTTTTAAGCCTAATTAGTCCATTGGACACTAATTGCCAAATACAAACGAAAGTGCTACAGTATCTAGAGTTGAAAAAAATTGCGATCTAACTAAGGCTGCAGTACCTCCTCCAATGCAAAGTTGCAAACACCTGTCTGTCTGTGAGTCTGTCTTGTTCTTATTAGTAACACCTTTTTAACCTTTTGATAAAAAGAAAAAAGCAAGTAGTAGAGCAGTACATGCAGCCATGCAGGACTTACTAGTAGAGAACAAAAGTGGCAGATTCGACCCAAAATCTCTTGGAATCCGAGGGATTCATAGCTCAGATCGTACTGAATCATGCTGTAAGCTGCAAGTAATCCGGCTGTCAGTGTCTCAGTGAGCATCACCGTGGTAATTATAAACTTTGCATCAACTTTTCACCCTCCACATCTCTCTCTCCCCGGCTCCTAATCATGACCTCAAATCTTTTCCCCTGTGGGCAAGCAAAGCAGGAATGATGCCAGAATACGGAGTAGTTGCCTACTAGGCCCTAGCCGAAGCAGAGCCTTTTTGCTCCTGGGTAGTAGTGGTACAGTAGTATATGCACAAGACAAATGTGCATGGCATATGGCGACATGGCTTTGTTCCGCATCATGAGGCATCATTTGCCCTGCTGCTGCCATTTGTGCCTGAGAGGAGCAAGCTATCATGGATTCATGGACCTTGGGCGTCCATGGCGGCAACCCTCCAAATCCATGATCAATTAGAGATGTAGAAGGTGGATGGATTAGTCAGGCTAATGAGCGTCGTTGATTGCTGAATCATGTGTTGTTTTCCATGTACTACGTACTGCTCCCTCCGTCCCTAAATATCTGTCGCTTTACGCTTTTCGAGAAACAATTTTAATCAAATATATATTAAAAAATATTAATATTTATGATATATAATTAGTATCATTGGAAAGATCTTTGAATCTAGTTTTTTAATAAATTTATTTGGAGATACAAATATTGCACGCATTTTATACAAATCGAGTCAAACTTGCGGGCACAAAAATCGGAAACGACACACAATTAGGGACATAGGGAGTACGCAGTAGCAAGTATTGCAGTCCTAAATAAACAGCCTACACTCACTGCTACTTGCAACGCCATGGCTTGCCAGTTGCCACTATTGCAGAAACACACACACACGCGCGAAGTGGCAGGCGAGGCCAGTGGACAGTGGACAGCGGTGCCTGCCTCTGCTGGTTTGCCATCAAAGCGCCGCGGTGGTGGCCGTCTGAAACTCTGATGAAAGCCTCTGAGGCTCTGAGCTGAGCACCCCCCTCTCGCATCGCACTGTGCCACTGCATGTCTTCATGCGCTGCGCTTTGCGTTGCCGGTACGCGAAAGAGGCAATCGGTGGAGGACGCCAGGACGGGTCCTGTGCTGGAGCTGGACGCCGGGGCGCGCGCGCGCTCTTGTTGTCTGGCCTCGCTTGGGCGCTGCTGCTACTCCCTACTCTGTCCGCGACCGCCCTGGCCTGACGGGCCCGTTGCGGAATGTGAGATACAGTAGGCGAGAGGACGGCGCCGCGCCGCGCAGGCGGGCCATTGGTTTCAGGGTCACGGGCTTGTGCTGCGCGCCTGCTGCCGGCTGCCGGCTGCCCTGCCTCTGCTCTGCTGCATTGTGGTCGTCGACCAGCCAATTGCCTTGCCACAGCACGATGCTGCTAGTCAACCTGGCCCTTGTTTAGATGGTGTCAAAATTCCAAGTTTTTTCGCTCTCTCTCCATCACATCAATTTTTAACCGCTTGCATGGAGTATTAAATGTAGGTAAAAAAATAACTAATTACACAGTTTAGTTGTAAATCACGAGATGAATCTTTTGAGCCTAGTTGGTCTACGATTGGACAATATTTGTCAAATAAGACGAAAGTGGTACTATTCATCGGGTTGAAATTCTGTATGTGCAAAACTGTTTGTGCAAAAAAAAAAAACCTGTTTGTGCAAAACTGCAAGCGTCTGGTCGGATCTGGGAACCAAAGTCACTGTTTGGGTTCGCTGCTCTACAGTTTCAGTAATCAGACCCACTGACTGACCCAGCGAGGCGGACGCTAGCTGAATTTTGGGTCTGCATGCATTTGCTCTCCAACGGGACGGGTAGCTGGATGCGGATTTCCACCCAGTAATTAGAGGCGATAGACTTGTTAATCATGCCGGCACTCGAAAGGCTTCAGCGACGTGTACCAGCAGTGTAAATCTCATAATTTAATCTCTTTTGTTCTTAAATTTATTTCCTGCAAATAGACCATTGGTGAACATTACTGTTGCGGAACAAATCTCTCACGAATATGAAACTTTTTCCTTGGTTATTAGCTGAAACGATTTTCTTCATAAGCTTGGACAATTTTCGTACCGTGTTTGAACATTCTGTGTGAACCTAGTAGACCAGTTTTCACCTGGACGTGTAACAATTGATGATCCGGGACATGCATGGAACGGTTCTCTTTTCCAACCTGAGACATTTTCCCTTATATCCGGACGATTTTCTTGGCAAACTTAAGAACATAGGAGTATTGCAGTCCTTACTAAATAGCCTACACTTAATGATACTATACATGCCTGCAATGCCATGGTATGCCACTATTGCAGAAACGCACACACGAAGTGAGTGGCAGGCGAGGCGAGTGGACAACAACGGTGCCTGCCTCAGTGCCTCTGCTGGTTTGCCATCAAAGCCCCGTGGCGGCCGTATGAAACTCTGGAAGCCTCTGAGCCTGAGCACCCCCCCTGCATCGCACTGCATGTCTGCATGCTTTGAGCTTTGCGTTGCCGGTATGTATGCGCTTGTCTAGTTGCCTGGCACTCTGGCCTGGCTTGGGCGCTGCTGCTACTCCCTACTCAGCGAGCAAGTAGCGACGCGCCCTGGCCTGACGTGCCCGTTGCGGAATGTGAGATAGCGAGAGGGCGACGCGCAGGGGGGCCTTGCCGGTGGCCGTTGGTTTCAGCCTTTCAGGGTCACCGGTTGTGGCGCGCCGCGCGTGCGGCTGTCGCCCGCTGCTTCTGCTCTGCAACAGCCCGATGCAGTGTGGTCGTCAACAGCCAATTAGCAAATTCAGCTTGCCTTGCCACAACTTATGTGGAAACGTTTGACCAGATTTAGGAACCAAAATCACTGTTTTGGTTAGCTACTCTGCAGCGTCATCAGTAATCAGAAATTCAGAATTCAGAACCAGCGGGGCAGTCCGCTGGCTGAATTTTGGTTCTGCGTTTGCCCTCTTTCGGTTCTCTGCCTGCGTCCCCTCCGAGAATCACTAGCTCAGGGCCTTGTTTGCTCTCTTGTACACTCGTGAATCTTGTCACTACTCGATCGGAGGCTTCAGTGGATGTGTAGCAGCAGTGTAAAATTTCGTATTGCAGCCATTTTCATACTTTTTTTTTCATGCAGATAGACCATTGGTGAACAAACACTATGGTTGCGGAAGAGATTTCTAACGAATATTGAAACCTTTTTTTTTTGGTAAGCTGAAATAAATTCCTCCACACGCTTGAACAATTTTCATACCATCTTTCAACATTTTGCCTGAACCTAGACCACTTTTTCTCCTCAATCTGAAACATTCTCTTATATCAGCGCAATTTTCTTGTGAAACTTAACAACATATCTTCTAAACGTGAACACTTTTATTTATCCTGTCTCCTGAACAGCTCTCTCGTAAAAGCTACAATAAATTTGTCATGGAGGTAGAATATTCTTCTTTTGAACCTAGAACAATTTCCTCATGCAGCTAGAATAAACAAACGTTTGATCCTCGAACAATTTTCCTCTCGTTGTCTTAGAATATTGTTCTTGTGGAACAAAGAAAAAGTTCTAGCTCCATTGAAAAATGGTTTCTAAGAAAATAATATCACCAGAATGTACAAAAAACTGGGGTCTTTTTAAGTGTTTATTAACAAACGCAATGGTACATAATCATAATCTAATTCATTAGTACAAAAACGATTTTTAGACATGCCCCTTTTGTTTCTAGAGAGAACTTTATCAAGAATTGTCTCTGAAAATGGTTTGAGACAACCAACCTCTAGAAATCGATTTCTAAAGATATGAGATGTTTCTGGCCACATTTAAAAACAACTCTATTCCTTGAACAGTTGAAAACACCACCATCTCTTTATATCAAAGTTATAGAGCTCAAAGGGATTTAGTTACAATTTTATAGATGAGATTTTTTATTTGAAACCATTTAGAGTAATTTCTCAGATTTTAAACTTTATTTTTTTTTTAAAAAAAATTCAACAACGTGCCCATCGTGCAGCTCGGCATCACGCTCTGTGACGAGCACGGCAACATCCCTCTCGCCGCCGCAGCCGACAGCCACGGCGTACGTCCGTCCGAGCTCGCGGGGGAGGTGCGGTCACAGGGCATCGACATCAACATCGACCAGGCGCGTGCGCACGGCGTGAGCTCCGTGGCGTTCGCGGCCAAGCTCGCCGCCATCCTGTCCGCGACTCCGAAGCGCGACGAGCTCACCTGGGCGGCCTACTTCCACGGCGCATACGACTTCGCGTACACGGCGAAGATGCTCGCGGGCGGGCGGCCGCTGCCGGAGACATGGCACGAGTTCATGGCACAGGCGAAGCTCTCGGCGGCGGCGGCCAAGTGTTCGACGCCAAGTACATGATGTGGCACTGCGAGCGAGTAGCCCATCTCCGCGGCCTGGGCCGCGTGGCTGCTAGCCTTGGCATGCGGCGTTTTGGTTTTCCTGTCCATCCTTTCCTCCGAGGGCTATATTTGTATTACGGGATTGAGATTTGCAACCTACATCCTAACTCGATCATCCTTGTTTCTGTCTTTATCCACCTTTGTGAGGCGTATGGGGGAATCCAACCCCATTTCAACCTCTTTCGATATCTGTTTTGCTTGAGGAAGAAAGGGTCCCAAGGTGGCTCCAAAATTGCCGGTGAAGCACACCTGACCCTTCGGGATGGGATGAAACAAGAGTACCTTAACTGCCCCTAGAACACCTCCCTCGGGAATTAGTACAAGAAGTGGTTTTATATTCGCGAAGAGCCCAACAGCACTACATTTTGCGACATCGGGTATATTCTGGACAAGAGGGTGGCTTGGAATGAACAACCAGAATTGACCGGGCAGGTGGAGGAGTTGATGGCGCTGCTCCTATAGAAACGATTGGACGGGCCGGCTGTGGCCGGGAGCTTCATTAGCCGGCGTGTGTAGCCTTGCCAGAGGAGGGTGCACGCCGGGTATGAGTACCAAAGCTCGGCCGACCAGACGAGGATGCATTCGGAGGATCTGGACCACGACGAAGTCAAACGCCGGATTGGGGAGTTGTTCAATCTGGCAGACCAAAACTACTCTCCCCCGAGCAGGATCCAGTGTGCGTATAAACTCATCCGACTAGCCCCGAAGGTAAACAACCAAACTCCTTAGCTCTGAAAAGTTTTGCCGACCACCGTAGAGTAAAAATTCCTAATTTTTCTTGTCTTACGTGTATACAGGTGCACGGCGTGGAAAGACACAACCTGTTCGTGTCATTGACGCCTGAAGTCGAGCACCCGCAGAGTGTGGAGCCGCCATCACTGAACGCACAGCGGTGCTACGTGCACGTCGAGGACGACCACGAATCCGGGGCCCGGGCAGTAGCTGGGAAGAGGCCAGTCGCCGCCGATCAATCGAAGAAGAAAATGGCCGGAAGCTCCCGGGCAAACGAGAGCCCAGAAGACTCAACCAGGAAACACCGTCGCATGGTGCGAGACTGGTCGGAGTAGCACTGGGCATTCGGTCTGACCGAACCAATCGGTTCGGTTCTTCGGTCTTTTTGAAACTTCGGTCATCTAGAAACGAAGACCGATCGGTTAGTTTTAAAACTCAGGACCGCACAAGTTCGATCTCGGTTAGTTCGGTTCGGTCTTGGTCATGACCGAACTAACCGGACGGTCACAAAGCAACTACTAAATATCATTATTTGTAGCAAATTTTAACACTATTTTTTTTATTTCAAGGCAAAAATAATAATATAACATATAAATTAAACAAAGTAATAAGAGTGATGGTTGATATAAACTCACTATAACAAATATTATATCACTAATAATAGTCTAAAATATACATTAGGTTCAGAAAATGCAAAACTTCGGCTAGTTCGGTTAGTTCGGTTACCCGAGGGTAAAGACCGAACTAATGTCGGTTAGTTCGGTTACTCCAAACTAAAGACCGAACTTATGACCAAATTTTTCGGTCTCGGTTACTTCGGTGTCGGTCTCGGGTATTTCAGTTCGGTCTTCTGTCATCGGTTAATTATGCCCAGAGTGAGGTCGGAGGACGAAGAGGATGACGCGAGCGCCTATATGCTCAATCCCCGGAAGAAGAGAAGCGAGCAGACAAGGCAAGGGGGATAGACCCCACCGCTAATGGTGCCGACAGAGGGTACCATGGGTACGCGGTCCGAGACGGCACTCAAGGTGCCGCAAGAGGGGTAGAGGCCGCCAGTGGTGTCGACACCGAGCGTGATGGCGGCTGAAGAGCGAGCCAGGCCGCCACCATAGGATGGAGGCCAGGGTTCATCCGCCCAGCACACAAGCCAGGGGCAACCGCGGCGCCGTGCCTTCACCACTGTACATCGGAGCTCAGATCTGTAAGTTCCTGAAAACTCGTTAAACAGTATAGCGATAGCATTAGCGAGCACGTAAGGGGTAACTGTTCTGTTGTCATGTGCTAGCTCGACATCAACAAAGAGACCCGAGCAACTGGCCACCACTGAAGCGGCCATGCCGGCGACCACCACAACATGCTCCGAGTAGCTGGTGGATCAGACCACCAAGGGGGCAGAGCCGACGATGATGACGGCTAATGTGGTCGAGCCGACGACGGGCAAGGATGCGGTCAACGTGGCGACCACGGATGTGACCGAGCAGGAGGCGCCTGGGCAGGTGGTGCCCGAGCAGAGTCTTGCGGGTACACTGAGTGAAGGACACATGTCCGTGAAATAAGGACACGTCCCTGAGACCAGTCAGGAAGTGCCCGAGCAAGACGCGGCCACCCCGAGCTTGACTCAAGGTGGACTGCCTGACACCGCAGCCAGGGGAAAAATGGTGGTGAGACCATCGATCACCGGGCCGAGCCAGGAGCAAGAGCAAACCAGGCCAAGCCAGGAGCAAGGATGGGCCAGTGCGGATTAGGCGGCTGAGTCTGATGACGACGTCGTCGAAGAAATCCAGGGGCACCCACAAGACGGGTGGCAACACGTGTACGTCTGCCGTGGACGTGGAGACCATTACGTCTGCCACGAGGAGATCTCCATCGATAAGGAGACGGAGAGAGTGGAGCAGGTGGCAAGACGACTCATTGGAGAAGTACAGGTAGGAGGACTCCTTGATCACTGTCGTAGACCAGCCTTAGTCTGTGTACACACATAAATGATATTATATGTGACTTGCAGGGCCTCGTGAAGACGGCAAAGTACCGTAAACGGTGCTTTGACTAGATTCAAGGCACTCCGAAGACAATAAGGAGCTGACAGCTGAAGTGGATCGGCTGCGCAAGCGGCTCGAGACCGCTAAAAAGGACCAGACAGAGCTCGAGTCGCAAAGGCTCAATGCTGTCCTCCAGTTTAGTCAGAAAGAGCGGGAAAGGGCAAGTAACCCATCTTAGCCGCACGCCCCAAGCACTGAAAAGTACTGTTCATATGTATTTATGTGTCTCCTGGAGCTAGTTGTAGACCTGGCGGAGGAAGTCACCAAGCTTCAAGCGAAAAAAGCGCGCGTGGCCGAAGAGTGCGCCCGATTATCAACGGAGAATACCCGGCTGGTCGAGGACCACGCACGGCTCCAAGATCATTCGGTGAAGATGATCGAGGAGGTGAAGACCAAAAATCAAGAGATAACCAGTAAGTGGCCATTTTCCTGATCGTGGTTTCATGACTTAATGTATGTCTTTTGGCGTTTTTCTGACCAGAATGCCCTTCTGCAGCATTAAAGACCAATGCCAAGAAGCATATTATAGAGATCCAGAAGGACCGCGACCTCTGGAAGGATCGTTGCGCGCAGATGGCGCGGGGGATCGGGCCAGTGCTCGACTTGCTCGATCCAGGACTGCCACCAACCAAACCTCGAGCCCAGCAGCTAGGAGTAATAGACAAGTGTCAGCTCGCCTGGGGCTAGCTTCAACAGTTCGTGAAGGAGGCTGGAGAGTTTGCGGGCGCCCATGTGCTAAGCATGGTGCGTGCGCATTATCCCCTGATCGACTTCACGTGCTTCGCCAAGGGCTACCCCAAGGAAGTTGGCGTGTAGGAAGCGGAAGAGCTGCGGGGCCAGTTGGCTGAGCTGGCGGCGACGATCATCGGCGATATAAACCTTTGCGGAACATCAACGCCGCCGTCGCAAGGAATGCCGACAACATCTTCTCCGAGGTCTTCGAGCCGACCACCTGGGACTGCGGTCTCGACCAGCCAGTCCCAGGACGGGCAATCTTCTAGCAAAGAGCAGCCGGAGCTTGCGATCACGACCAACCAGACTTCAGCGGCTCAAGCTCCACCAGCGGAGGCAGCGCCACAGCCGTAGATGGGCGGAGAATATAAGCCAAGCCCAGCTCATGCTCCGACCTTCAAGTAGCTAGTTGCCTGTAACTGTAGAGCAGTCAATAGTTTAGTTTATTGTAAACTTGTACCTTGTCAGACAAGCTTGTAATAAAGTACTATTGGCAACAATGCAAGCTTGTGTTGTTTTTGTCTAAAAAACGCTTGAAGCTTGTATATTGTGATCGATAACTAAGTTAGAACGTATAAGTGTTCTAGTTTAGCTGTAACAGTTGGAAGACACGTCATCTTGTGGAATCTGTACGGCCCTAGCTAGATCTATGGTCAGAGTGCGAGGCACGGAGCCTGTTCACACGTAAGAGAACACAGGTCAGACTAGGGAGCACCCGCCGACCACCCGGAGCGTAGAGAACTGGTCCCGTGTACGTGTGGGGAGAAATCGGAGATGGGGCTGGCTTCGAGGACTTGAGAAAGAATGATGGTCTGTCAACTGGTCTTTTATAAAACATTGATAGAAAATAGTCTCTAGATAAACATGTTAGAGTAACCAAAAGAAAACACATATGCTTTATTGAAATAATCAAAGTACAAGAAAGGTACATATCTTTATTTATGCGCTCTACGGGTAGAAATGCCTAAGCTTGTCAATATGCTAGGAATTGGGCACTTCAGTACCGTCGAGGTGAGCCAGCTTGTATGAAGTAGGCCGGGTGACTTCAATGACCTCGAACGGTCCTTCCCAAGGAGATGAGAGCTTGTGCATGCCTTCTTGGTTCGTTTTCCACTTTAAGACCAGGTCCCCGACCACGAAGAAACGTTCTTTAACATTCCTGTTGTAGTATTTGCATAGTACGGCTAGGTACTTGGCTGTACGTACACAGGAGTCAAGCAGTCGCTCTTCAGAGCAGTTGACCTCGAGTTCACGTGCATCATCAGATCTGTCCTCATCAAAGTTCTCAACACGTGGTGATCTGAAAGCGATATCTGCAGGGAGCATTGCTTCTGCACCGTAGACCATGAAGTATGGGAAGGCGCTAGTGTTGCGACTGGGCTGGGTTCGCAGTTCCCAGACCACAGCCGGCAATTCTTTAAGCCATCTTTCAGGGGCTTTGTCGTTTTCCCTGTACAACCGCTTCTTCAGCGCGTTGACAATCATGCCGTTGGCTCTTTCAACCTGCCCATTAGCTCTGGGATGCGCCACTGACATGTATTTTATAACTATGCTCCTTGCATTGCAGAAGTCCCAGAATGCACTGCCAGTGAACTGGGTCCCCAGGTCTGTAATGATGTTGTTGGGGAGGCTAAAACGGTGTATAATCTGATCAAGGAACTCGACCGCCTTCTCTGATGATGCCTTGGTTAAAGGCATGTACTCTATCCATTTAGAAAACTTGTCAATCAACACGAAGACACATTTGAAGTTACCAGGGGCCGCCTTGAAGGGACCAATCATATCCAGTCCCCAGCATGCAAAGGGCCAGAAGGTTGGTATGGTCTGGATCTCATGTGCTAGTACGTGTATACGTTTGGCGAAAAACTGACATCCGTCGCAGCGGTGGACCAGCTTCTCTGCATCGGCCACGGCGGACGGCCAGTAGAAACCTGCTCAGAAAGCTTTGCCGACTAGGGTCTGAGAGGCAGCGTGATTGCCGCGAGTACCACTGTGAATTTCATGGAGCAGTTGAATACCTACTTCTCGAGTGATACACTTCATCATAACTTCCTCCTTTGCATTTTTGCGCATTAGGACACCGTCGACCAGTAGATACTGCTTACTGCGGTGCATAAGTCGCTCATTCTCTGTTTGGTCGGTGTAGCCGGTTCCATCCTGCAAGTATTTGATGAAGGGTACTCTCCAGTCACCGTTATCAGTGGGTTGGCTTACAGCAGAAGTGGTCGGAGATGATTTCGTACTGATCGACAGAGGAACCATAGCCACCAGTTGCTGATCGACCACTTGGTCTTCTTCTTCTTTGATTGATGGTTTTACATGATCTTGGACGAATACGCCATGTGAAACTTTAGCTCGGGATGACCCAAACTTAGACAACTCATCGGCTGATTGATTTTTTTCCCGGACCACGTGTGTGTACTCGATGCCGTAAAATTTGCCTTCCAACTTTCTGATTTCTTTGCAATAAACATCCATCTTCTCGCTAGTCATGTCCCAGTCTTTATTAAGCTGGTTAATGACTAGGGCCGAATCGCCATAGACGTGGAGACGTTTTACACCAAGCTTGACCGCAATCCACATGCCGTGGAGGTAGGCCTCGTATTCTGCAGCGTTGTTAGATGCAGGGGAATAAATCCTGAGGACGTAGCAGAGCTGTTCTTTGGTTGGTGAGATAAAGAGCACGCCTGTGCCTGCACCATTGATGTTCAGAGAGCTATCAAAATACATCTTCCAGTATTCGATTGGCTCCTGATCGGGGGGTGCGCTAAGGTCTGTCCATTCAACGATAAAGTCGACCAGAGCCTGAGACTTGATGGACGTGCGACCCTAGAACTCTATTGAATAAGGGCATAACTCCATAGCCCACTTGACGATGCGTCTGTTAGCGTCCGTATTTCGAATGATGTCTCCCAATGGAAAATTAGTCTTGACCACCACCCGATATCCGTCGAAGTAATGTTTCAACTTTCGGGATGTAATCAGTATGGCGTAGATCAGCTTTTGAACTTGCGTGTACCTGGCTTTGGACTCATTGAGCTCCTCGCTGATGAAGTAAATAGGGTGCTAGACTTTGTACACATGGCCGGGTTCCTCACGCTCGACCACGATGACTGTGGAGACCACGCGATCGGTGGCCGCAATGTAGAGAAGAAGAACATCGTCTTTCTGAGGGGCTGTAAGGACTGGAGGAGAGGTTAAGAATTCTTTGAGCTGCGTAAAGGTAGCGTCAGCCTCTTCCGACCAGACGAACTTCTCTGAAGCCTTGAGTAGCTTAAAAGAAGGCAGGCCCTTTTCGCCGAGTCGTGAGATGAAACGGCTTAAGGCGGCCATACATCCAGTGAGCTTCTAGATATCCTTTACGTTTTTGGGTGGCTGCATATCCAAAACGACCTTTACCTTTGTTGGGTTGGGGCATATGCCATCGTGGCTGACGACGTTGCCCAGTAATATACCAGATGAGACACCGAAGATATACTTCTTTGGATTAAGCTTCCATTGGTACTTGTTGAGAGCCGTGAAGGTACGCTGGAGATTGTCGACTAGGTTGTGAACCTCCCTGGTTTTCACGACAACATCATCGGCGTAGGCTTCGACCAGGTCATCCTTGATCTCATCAGGGAGGCATTGCTGGATAGCACGCTGGTATGTGGCCCCCGCGTTCTTAAGCTCGAACGACATAGTCGTGTAGCAGTAGGTGCCGAACGGTGTAATGAAGGACATATTGATCTGATCGTCCTTGTTGAGAGCGATCTGGTGATAACCAGAGTAGCAATTGAGAAAGGACAACAGCTCGCAGCCGGCTGTGGAATCAACGACTTCGTCTATGTGAGGTAAGCCGAAGGGGTCTTTAGGGCAGTGTTTGTTGAGATCAGTATAATCAACGCACATTCTCCATTCATTATTCTTTTTGCGTACAAGAACCGGGTTGGCTAACCAGTTCGGACGATACACTTCTTTGATAAATCCAGCTGCTAAAAGCCGGGCAACTTCTGCCCTAATAGCCTTCTTTTTGTCACGAGCGAACCGTCATAGCTTTTGCTTGATAGGTCTTGCGGTCTTTGAGACGTTCAAGGAGTGCTCGATCAGGTGCCGAGGAACACCGGGCATGTCAGCGGGTTTCCGCGTGAACATGTTTACGTTATCCCTTAGAAACCAGACGAGCGCATCTTCCTATTTAGGATCCAGGTTGGCCCCGATGAGGGCCGTCTTGCTGGGATCGTCGTCGACCAGCTGAATCTCCTTGTGTTCGTTGGACTTGATGTGCTTCCGTAGTGCTTGGCGCTCTGGGATCTCCAGTTGGCCGGCGGGAATCTTGGAGGCGTTGACCAGGGTTTGCTCTATGCGGATTGAGAGGTCGGTGGTCTCTGCCACCTTAAAACTTTCCTCTTCACAGGTATAGGTAGTGTAAACATTGCCTCTGAGAGTAAGGACACCCTGCTCGGTAGGCATTTTGAGTACCAAGTCAGAGTAGTGCGGTACAGCCATGAACTTGGTGAGCGCTGGTCGACCAAGGATGGCGTGGTAAGTACCCTCGAAGTCTATGACCACGAAGTTGACGTAGTCGGTGCGGAAGTGGTTTGGATTGCCAAACTGCACAGGGAGCGTGATCTACCCGAGAGGTGCAGAGCTCTGTCCAGGAAGGACGCCCCAGAACTGTGCATCGTAAGGCTTGAGATCAGCCTGAGTAAGTTTGAGGGCCAGCAAGCTACTGTGAAACAGGATGTCGATGGAACTGCCACCGTCCACGAGTACCCTCTCGAACCAGACGCTATTGATGCAGGGGTCGAGAACGAGGGGAAACCGACCAGGTTCTAGAATTGCCGCCCACCGGTCTGCTCGGCTGAAGGAGATTTCGCGGTGGGACCAGGCCGGGAGCCTAGGATCGGAGATGAGGTTGTCGGTGTTGACGACGTTGAAGCAGGCCCGCTTCAGCAGCTTGCGCTCACGCTTGGACTCTAAAGACACCTTTCCGCCAAAGATGGAGTGGACGGTTTTGGTGGGATTGACATATTGGTGTCGAGGATTTCTATCCTGTTCGTCATCGTTGTTGTCATCACCGTCACGCCGTGGTCCATCGTTAATGGCCTTTGGAGCAACATCATTAGCGAGTTGCTTGGCGTAGATGTTCTTGAGGAAGCAGCAGTTCTCCATGGTGTGATTGGACTTGGGATGGATCTGGCAGAGACCCTTCAAAGCTTTGTTGTAATCCTCTTGATAGTCACGGCGACCAGCAAGTTTTTTGATCGCGTTGACCTCATGGTCGTCTTCGCGGGGGCGCTTGCCTTTGTAATCACCGTGATTATCGGGCCACCTATCACGATTATCTCGGCGATCGCGATTGTTGTTGTTGCGCCAGTCGCGATGGTCACGGTTGTTGTTCCGACCACGGTCATCGGGTTTTTCGTCCCGGCGCGGTGGGTGCTCGGGGCGTGATGACCCACCCACGTCTTCCTTAATGATCTTCTCGGCGTCATCAGCATCCGCGTAGTTCTTGGCAGTAGCGATGAGCTCGGAGACCGTAGACGGCTGTTTCCGGAGCAGCTTGCTTCTGAGGGTGTCGTGGTGGCGAAGGGCTTTGATGAAAGCCAAGACTACTTCGTCATGAGTAATTCTTAGGATCTTGAGACGCATATCTGAGAAGCGTCGGATGTAGTCGTGTAGCGGCTCGCCTGCTCGGTCATGTATGTGCTCGAGGTCGTACTTGTTGCCCGGCTGGTCACATGTGGCGATGAAATTGTCGATGAAGGCTTGCCGAAGGGCCAACCAGCTGTCGAACTGGTTCTCCGGGAGGCTGAGAAGCCATTGATGACCTGCCTGATCAAGAACAACTGGAAGATAGTTAGCCATTACGTGCTCAACACCTGCAGCTGACCGGACAGTGATCTCGTAGAGCGTGACCCAGCTTTCGGGGTTCTCCTTGCCGTCATATTTCCTGAGTTTCTCAAGCTTGAAATTCCTTGGCCAGACGACTTGTCGGAGATGAGGAGTAAACTGTTTGAGGCCCGGGAGGCCCGGGAAGCACGACTAGTGATGCGACTGCGGATGTCGCGAGGAGGAAGATAGTGACGGAGATCACGAGGAGGGTTCTGGTCGACCTCCTGATCTCGATTGCCGCGACGATTACGGTTGTTGTCACGACAACCTCGACCACCTTCTTGTTTGCCCTCGTCGCCACCGCTGCCGTCGCCGCCGCCACCACCACCACCTGGGGGATTTGGTGGGGGTGGATCATCACGATGTTGGTGACTTTGATGTTCCAAAGCGCGGGAACGACGGCTCCGACTAGATGCGACGGACGTGCTTGTAGCAGCTCGGGCTTGCTGGGCGAGCTCGACGGTTTGGCCCATGGTAGCGGTCAGATATGCTTTGATGTCTTCGCGAACCGCGTGGTTGTCCGGCATGTCTGGTAATCGGTCCAGGTTAGCCATGGCGATAGCCACGTTGGCACTTGAGGTCCTGAAAACTTGCCTATCGCCTACTCTGTCGAAGGCGTCAGCCAGATCTCGAGGTCGGGGTCCCCTGTGACGTCCTTCTTCTTCTACAGCCTCAAGTGCGCGGCGTTTAGCGCGGCCAGTGTTGCGGAGTTCACGCATTGCGCGTTGGTCGTCAGTCTCTCCTTCAACAGGGGGCTCGTCATTGCTGACATTGAACACCATGTCGCCACGCCTTGGGGGGAACCTTGGGAGCCGAGGGAAACACGGAGGGTTTAGTGGAATATCCAGATCATAGCCTCCGTCGTCAAGGTGTAGGACCTCGGTATATGTAGATCCGGTGCTTGAGGTTGCCATGTGAACGGAGCCTTCACGAAGTTCCCAGATTTGGACCATATTGACAGCATTGCCAAGTAGCGGTCGAGGTATATCTAGGATACAGAGATCTAAAACATGGTCCTGCTCCATGGGATCCATGAACAGATGCGGTATGTGACACGCGTACTGAGAAGCAGCGTTTGCCAGGCCATGTGAAAAAGCCTGGCGATCCTCCTTCAGGGTCTGGTGCTCGGAGAGCCTAAGGCCGATAACAAGGACCGGGCAAAGACGAACCATGCGTCCTTCAGGAGTAGCGGTGACCACGAGATCTGTATCAAGCCATGCTGGATGGCGAGCCCGAACTGGTCGGGTAGATCTGTTGTGGCGGGTGGCTACCTGCTCGGTGGATTGATCTCGGATCGAATTTACCAAGGCCAGAGACTCTGAAAGCTTGCTATCGACCCGATCGATGGCCTCGAGCAGGTCCATATTGTCGATCTGCCTCCCTTTGTAGCGAGGAAGCAGGCGACGAGTTGTCGGCGTGGTCGGAGACATTGCTGGAGTGGTCGGAACCGTGGCCAGCGTGATCGGAGCCATTGCCGGTGAAGATGTGATCGACGCAGATTGGATCTGCGCGTCCTCCGTGGTCGTGACGGTGAAGCCGCCGGCACCGGTGGTCCTGGTGATCTGACCGACGGTGAACGTGAGGCCGTCCGCCATGGTCGTGAAGTCGGGGATGATGACCATCTGGCTCGCCTGGGAAGCTGTACACACACCCCCTACTTGGCGCGCCACTGTCGACGAAACGTGGTCGGCAGTCTACCAAGGGGTATGCCCAAGGTAGTGATTTGTCGGTAGACAGGTGCGTAAGCTACGAACTAGATGGTGACGCAAGACACGGAACAAGGTTTTATCCAGGTTCGGCTGCCGTGAGGGCGTAATATCTACGTCATGCGTCTGGTTTGTATTGTTGTGTATAATGAGATGTGTTTTGGGGAGTCCCTTGCCCGTCTTATATAGTCCGGGGGGCAGGGTTATAAATCTGGAAACTAATCCTGCCCGGTTACAATTGCCATAGCTGGCCGGATAAGGATTTCTATTCTAACCGACCAGGATCTCGCTTGATCTCCAAGTTTGCTTTCCTTCCTTGCGTAGGACGCCGAGCAGATCGACTGGACCACGTGTCATCTTCTGGTGGGCCGGACCCTCTGGTCTGGGCCAGCCCAAGTCTAGCCGTAATGGTATAGGGGTTAATGCCCCCACAATATATATAAGAGACAATGAATAATTTTTTTTCTATATCCAAACAATGACAAAATTATATGTTGCCTGAAAAAAATACTGGAGGTGAGGAAATAAAAAGAGTCTGGATCAAATCCATCTATCTCTCTACCTTGCCGCGCCTCCGGCGCCAACCACCCAGCTCGACCATAAATCCATTGGGTATGCATCCGTCTTGTCCTCTTCGTCTCCAACCAAGCTCCCCCACCGTCACTGCCTCCCGATTGGCTTCGGCAGCGCCACGCCGCTGCCTTGGTCTGCTGCCGTGCCAACACAGTGGAGGTTGTCAGACTATCTCCAGCACGTGCCCTCCCCTCACCCAATCTCTTTCCCCACCGCACGGCAGGTGTCGACGCCACTTGCTCAGGACCCTTGTTTGCTCTCTTGTGCACTTGTGAATCATGCCGGCACTCGAAGGCTTCAATGGATGTGTAAGCAGCGGAGTAAATTTCATAATAAGGTCTTTTCATAATTTTTCTACATACAAATAGACTATTAGTGAACATTATTGTTGCGGAAAAAATTTCTTATATGAATATAAATTTTTTTCTTGGTATAAGCTAAAAATTACTTAACGTTCATGATGTACGCTGCATTTTCGAGTTTAATATTTTTATTATTAGGTAAGGAATCTCACTCAGCAACAAGCAGCTAGCCATGGGAGGGGCTGTCGTATCCTGAATTTCTGACACATATTCAGTTTGATCTGCGCTTCTTCTTCGTCGTCGTCGTAATTCAGTCTCTGTGTTTAGATCCATCGAAAAGTACGCTATGCAAAATAAGATTCCCCGTCACATCAAACTTGTGATATATATATGGAATACTAAATATAGATAAAATCAAAAACTAATTGCACAGTTTGGTTGTACTTTGCGAAACGAACGTTTTAAGCCTAATTAGTCAATATTTAGACAATTTTTACCAAATACAAACAAAATACTACCGTATATTTTGGCACTTCAAAATTCGGATCTAAACACAGCCAGTATTTCAGTGCCGTCTCCTTCAGCGAGTTGTTTCTGCCTTCGCTTTTATTTGTTTCATTCACAAGTGAAACGCTGACTACGTACAGCAATATGAAAAAAGGTGTTAAAAGCGTATAAGGGGGCGCGGGCGTCTCTCTCTAGTTTCTCTTTCTAGGTGAGAGAGCACTCCTGCCTCTCCGGCGATGGCCACCCCGGCCCGCCGTCCACCAAACATCGCCGGTGACCACCCTGGTCCCGACGTCCACCTCCTCCCCTTCCGCCGGTGGCCCCTTGGCCCCATCGTCCACCTCCCTCGTTGAACTTGTTTCCTCGCTACGATGGAGGATGGGTCGCCCTCCCGTCGCTCGTGGGCAGACAAGGCCGAGGAAGAGCTGCCGTTTCCTCGGGCCCTTGGCGCAGGGTCGCCCGGCATTTTCATAGATGTATTCCTCGCCCGCTGTCCTGGGGAGAGGATCTCCCTAAGTGACTCGGAGGACTACTCTCACTCGGAGCCGCCCTCGCCTCCACCTCCGGGGAAGGGCAAGGCCGTGGCCATTGCGGGTGGCAAGAGACGGCACGCGCGCCGCCACCGCTGACGCTGCCGATAGGCGGATGGCTTCATGGCAGTGGCCAGGCATTCCCATCCCTCGCCGCCAGCTGACCCTCCCATCTGTCGGCGCAGCGGGTCCCCTGCTTCGCACCCAACCCGGGCCTTGGATGTGCCGGACGCTGATGGTTTCTTCGAAGTGCGTAGTAGACGCTTGGGACGTCGGCGTTCGCCGCTGAGATGGTCATGGTGGCGGCGATGATGGTGTTGATGGCCCGCTACGCGGCCCCACCCCCGAAGATGACTACTCTGCCGGCCGTGTTAGTGAGGCGGGCGACGAATTGGGCGACAGTAACTACAACTGCTTTCCCCCCCGGCATCGACCGTCGCCGCCGTGATGGTACGCCACCGTCCATACTGGTTGGGGTGGTCAGTTGCCCGTTGACCTGTGGCGGGCCGGGGCCCACGTTTCGCTCACCTATTGGGTGCGGCCACGAGATCCCAGATGTCGCATCACCGCGGCGTCAGGTCTGCGCGGACGCTGTCACTGGTGGGCGCGGTGCTGTCTCGGACGACGGGCCGCCTCGGGACCGTGCGCCTCGGGTGCACGTGTCCGAGATTTCGTCAGAAGGCATATCTCTTCACCAGGATCGTCTTGCCACGCCCCCCAAAGTCTGTTGAAGCTATTGGCTCGGGTCCTAGGACACCTCTGGCTCTGCCTACGACCCCCTCGCCAGCCGTGTCAAGGGATCCTGAGTCCCCCCGATTGGGGTAGTGGGCCGATTCCTGGCAATCGCCCTTCATGGTGGCCGAAGTATCCAGACGCCACCACCAGCGGCCCATATAGACTGGTGTGCCGGATGTGTGGAAACACAGCTTCAGGCTGCACCTAAGTCAGCCAAGTTGTCAGGCCTGGTTAACACAACTAATCTTGCTCCCAACTGCGATTGGTGGGCCGACTTGGTTGATGCTGAATTCAATGGTCCCCCTCACGCCCTTGGTGATGTTGCCCGTGGGCCAAGAGTCTGTATCGGCCCGCTTGGAGCTCTCAAAGATCATGGAGCTTGACCCGTCATTGGTCCTGTTGGCCGACCACGTTGGCCAGGGGGCCAGCCTCGACGAACTCGACGATGACCTTCAGAGGCCAAGCACCATGCCGTCTTCTGACGATGATGATGGCACACCCTCGGTGCAGGACGAGCTCGAGGCTGATGTTTGCCTTTTGTTGCACACTCCGGTCATCCGGGGTAGACCCAGGCTTCGTCGTGCAAGAACGCTGGTTTCCATCCACTCCCTGAGAAGGAGCGGACGCCTTGCGGGCAAGCCTTGTGCGGCCAACGCAACTAGGCAGGCGCAGAATGTTCTTTTGAGGAAGCTTGGGATTCAAGTCGAGGAGGGTGCCATCGACGCCGACATTGAGAGCAAGTTCAAGGCTGCCTTTCGGGGAGGCATGACAGCAAAGAAGCAGCACGCCTTGCAACTCCTCCTCAACGGCAACTTTGATCTCACCGCCATGGACCTCGACCTGGCCGGGCTGGAGGATGAGGCAGCCTGAACCCCACGGGCCTCCATTGTCGTCGCACAACTGTTTCCCCATGACATCAACCCAAAGTTGTTTTGTCTGGAACGTGTGTGGTCTCAATGACCGTGCACGGCGCAACGTCGTCAAGGAATTCCTGCCGCAGGAGAGGCTGACTCTCGTGTGTATCCAGGAGACCAAGCTCTCCTCGCTTTGTAATGCTTTGGCTAATGAAATTCTAGGGGCTACGTTTGATTATGACTTTCTCCCATCGATCGGTGCCGCGGGAGGGATTCTTCTGGCCTGGTCGCATGACCGCTGGATGGTGTCCGACATCGCCAGAGGATGCTACACACTCTCTGGCCATGGCATGGAAACTGGGGCATCAAGTGCTCCGTGGTGGATCAGTGTGGTCTACGGACCGCAGCTGGATGCCGACAAGATCGAGTTCCTTGATGAGCTGCTCCAATTTAGAGATGCATCTCCAGGCCCTTGGTTCCTTTGTGGGGACTTCAATATGATCTACCGTGCCCAAGACAAGAATAATGGGCGTCTAGATCGGCGATGCATGCGACGCTTTCGAGCCTTGCTCAATCGAGCGCATCTCGACGAGATCGACATGATTGGTAGACGGTTCACGTGGTCCAACGAGAGGGGGCAGCCGCCGCTGGAGCTGCTGGACAGGATGTTCGCCACGTCCGACTGGCTCGCTGCTTTCCCGAACCACATTCTCAAACCCCTCTCCTCGGACTACTCGGACCACTGCCCGCTGCTGCTTCAGCTCCAGGCGTTTGGAGCGGCAAAGCGGCGCTTCCGGTTTGAGCCGTTTTGGGTCAAAATCCTAGGCTTCACTGAGGTTGTCGCCAACGCCTGGGCTCGCATCCTGCCACATGCGGACCCTTTCGGGTATTGGATTATAAGCTGCACAGTACCACCAAGGCGTTGCAGCGATGGAGTTGTGCCAAGATTGGCAGCATTCGGTTGCAGCTCACACTTGCCCGTGAAGTTATTCTCATATTCGATGAGGAGCAAGAACGAAGGACGCTAGAGCCCTGGGAGGCTGACCTGCATCGCTCCCTCAAGGTGCGGGTGCTCGGCCTCGCATCTCTGTCACGCAGCATCGCTAGGCAGCGCTCGCGGACGCTGTTCCTGGCAGAAGGGGACGCCAACACCAAGTTTTACCATCTGCAGGCATGCCATTGGAGTCACCAAAACAAAATTCAGTCGCTGTAGGTTCAGGGGACACAGGTGGTCTCCGATCATGGCATGGCAGATGCCCTGTACAACTACTACAACGGCGTCTTAGGCACCAATTTTGAGCACTCTAGGAGGATTGACCTGCATGCCATTGGGGTCCCCTCGGCTGACCTTGCTGCCCTTGAACATTTGTTCACCGACGAGGAGGTCTGGACCGTCGTTGCAGAGCTCCCCAGTGATAGGGCGCCGGGGCCTGATGGGTTCACGGGGCTCTTCTACAAGAGGGCGTGGCCAACAATCAAACCCGACATCATGAACGCGATCAACGCCTTCTGGGCGCAAGACTCGAGGAGCTTCTACCACCTCAATGATGCATATATGATACTGCTCAAGAAGAAGGACAATCCGGCAGAGATCCGTGACTACCGGCCCATTAGCCTCTTTCACAGTTTTGGCAAGCTAGTCACAAAGTGCATGGCGAGGCGGCTTTCTGGAGTGCTCGATCATCTGGTCCAGCGCAACCAAAGCACGTTCATCAAAGGAAGAAGTATCCATGACAATTTTAGGAATGTGCAGCTTGCGTGTAAGGCCATTCATAGCCGGCGCACCCCTTGCGTGCTGCTCAAGATCGGCATCGCCAAGGCTTTTGATTCCATGAGTTGGACCTTCCTCCTTGAGGTCATGCAACACATGGGGTTCGGTAGGCGCTGGAGAAACTGGATCTCGGCAGTTCTATCCACGTCCAGCACCAGAATCTTGCTCAATGGGCACCCCGAACGGCGGATTTGCCATGCGTGGGGCCTCAGGTAAGGAGACCCTCTGTCGCCCATGCTTTTTCGTCCTGGTGATGGAGGTTCTCAATCACCTCCTACGTTGGGTGGAACAGCGAGGCCTCCTGACCGCCATCGCCGGCTTGCCCGGACCTCAGGTGAGTCTGTATGCGGATGACCTCGTCCTCTTTGTTGTACCGGAGGAGCGGGACCTTGAGGCGGTGAAGGCAGCCTTAACAATATTCATTTTGGCCTCCGGCTTATTCTCCAACGTGGAGAAAAGTGTGGCCATGCCGCTGCACTGCTCGGATTTGCACGTCGCGCGAATCCAGAACATCCTCTCCTGCCGAATCGAGGATTTCCCTTGCAGATACCTGGGCGTCCTGCTCTCAGTTTACAAGCTGAAACGCAGGAGCAGCCCCTAGTCAACAAGGTGGCTGCTCGGATTCCGGGTTGGAAGGGCCAACTGCTCAATGCAGCAGGGAGAACGGCGTTAACCAAGGCGACGATGTCGGCCATCCCAATCCATATGTCCATCGCGCTCTGCTTATCGCCTTGGGCAATCGACACCATCGATAGGCTACACCGTGCTTTCATCTGGGCAGGCACTGACATGGGCGCTGGCGGCCGGTGCAAGGTGGCATGGGTGACGGTCTGTCGACCAAAGGAGCTCGGCGGTTTAGGTATCTCCGACCTCAGGCGCACTGGGGTTGCCCTGCGGGTGTGCTGGGTCTGGAAAGACCGCCGTGACGGCATTGCACCGAGGACCAAGGAGAGGGCCGTCCTGGCAAATTTCCAGGCAGCAACTGTTTTCTCCTTGGGCAAGGCGAGTCCACTTTCTTCTGGACAGATCGGTGGATCAACGGTCACAGTATCCAGCACCTGGCACCCACCGTATTCGCGGCTGTAAGTGCAAGGAAGAGGAGGGCGATGGTGGTTGAAGCATTACCTGTTGGAACCGAGGATCGACGAACGATCATAGTAACATAAACAATAGACAAGGAAATTCCGGCGACGAACGCCGCGGCGACGAACGCATGTATCTTGGCTATTATTAATGATAACACAACTCGGGACACACTTGGAACATGAGAGGAGACTCGCCGTGCGACCCACGTCTGCCGGGGCGACGAACACCGCAACGGCGACACAACACCGGCACTCTCTCTGTTTCTCTCAGCTCACTCTAAAACACGAGCCTACACGGCCAATTTATACCCACGGCGACGCAGCACACACACACCCATTTAGCGACCTTCACACGCACGTACGCATGACAGCTTGGACGACCTGGCTTCACAGGATCGTGAGCCACATACTCCTCCACATGAACCAGTCTCCATCCTTCTCGCATGGCGTGCTCCTGCATGCACTCAACCGCCAAGACTGGCCCCCTAGACTCGATCAGCCTCGACGCACATACGTCGGACATATACACGCAAGCACTTGATCAATGGCATGCAACCTCATACGCGCTAACTAACAAACAGACTTGAAACACACTCCAAGTCATGATTATCTAACAAACTCCCCCTAATCTTGACTTGCCGTTGCCGGAGTTGTTGCAACTGTCGTCGTCTTCAACGGCACGGCCGCCACTACGGCTTTCCGACTTGACGCGGCCACCTCTGCACGCCCCATCTCCGCACGAACGCTGCAGTCTTCTTCTCGGCGACACACGTGTTTTTTCGACCGGCGACACACGCCGTGCTCCGCGCCTCCATAGACCGACACACGGTCCGGAGCTTGAGCGCCCCATCGCCGTTGATCGCCACCTCGTGCTGGCCGCCACCAGCACGAACGAATCGCACGGCGAGGCTTTAGGATCTCTGCCATGCCGTCGATGACACGCTCCGCCACGACCGTACGTGGTGCAGACGTCGACATCTTCAACTGGCTCTTCTCTCCCTAACCTAGGCTCTTGATACCAATTGTTGGAACTGAGGATCGACGAACGATCATAGTAACATAAACAATAGACAAGGAAATTCCGGCGACGAACGCCGCGGCGACGAACGCCTGTATCTTGGCTATTATTAATGATAACACAACTCGGGACACACTTGGAACACGAGAAGAGACTCACCGTGCGACCCACGTCTGCCGGGGCGACGAACGCCGCAACGGCGACACAACACCGGCACTCTCTCTGTTTCTCTCAGCTCACTCTAAAACACGAGCCTACACGGCCAATTTATACCCACGGCGACGCAGCGCACACACACCCATTTAGCGACCTTCATGCGCACGTACGCATGACAGCTTGGACGACCTGGCTTCACAGGATCGTGAGCCACATACTCCTCCACATGAACCAGTCTCCATCCTTCTCGCATGGCGTGCTCCTGCATGCACTCAACCGCCAAGACTGGCCCCCTAGACTCGATCAGCCTCGACGCACATACGTCGGACATATACACGCAAGCACTTGATCAACGGCATGCAACCTCATAAGCGCTAACTAACAAACAGACTTGAAACACACTCCAAGTCATGATTATCTAACATTACCCGGAAACAACTGGGTTCGCCACATCTCCGGACCGGCCACGATGCAGCTCGTCGTGGAGTTCGCTAAGCTTTGTGACCTACTCGAGCATGTGCAGCTATCTCAACAGCCGGATACCTTCTCTTGGCGGCTTACGGAGGACCAGAATTACTCAGCGGCCTCTGCTTATGGGGCTATGTTCCTGGAGTCGTCCTCGCTGGTTGGGGCCAGACAAATTTGGAAGACCGCCGCGCCACCGCGCGTTCGCTTCTTCTTTTGGTTGGTCATGCATGGTCGCTGTTGGACGGCAGAGCGGCGCTTTCGTCATGGGCTGCAACCTGCCAGCACCTGCATCCTCTGTGACCAAGGTATTGAAACGATCGATCATATCCTCTTGGGCTGCTGTTTCAGTGGAGAAGTCTGGCACATTTGGATCAGCCGCTTAAACCTCCAGCACGTGGTTGTCGTTGCGGACGAACCGGCGTTGCTGTGGTGGCTCCGTTGCAGAAAGCGCGTGCCAAAGCCGGTTCGGCGAGGCTTTGACTCCCTCTTCTTCCTAATTGGTTGGATGTTATGGAAGGAGCGTAATGCTAGAACCTTCAATGGAATTGCAACCTCTGCAGCTCAGTTGGCGCACCGGATTCAGGATGAAATTCAGTCCTGGTGTTTGGCCGGCTACAAGCACCTGAGGTCGCTCATGGCGATGCTCTGATGTCGGCAACCTCTGGGCAATCCGCTGTAATGTCGCAAGTTGAGTTTATGTAATCACAAACGCGTGTGCTTTGGTTTGGGTGTTAGACTACTATAATTAGGCATGTAATTATGGTTGTAATTGTGCCTTAGCGGTAGGCTTGCATGCCACCCATGGCTGCTATATATGTACTCCTGTAAACATACTTGGAATACAATCAATCCCCGTCATCCTCGACAAGGCCACGAACACCTACACCAAGTGACGTGGGATGTTCCTCACCGTCCTCGGCAAGTACGCGCTGACCCATCACGTCCTCAAGGATGAGGCACTTCCCGAGCGCCCTGCCTGGCTCCAGGCGGACTGTGTCGTGCTGACATGGATCTACGGCACCGTCTCCGGCGACTTGCAGCAGTCGCTCATGATCCGGCAGCGCCCCGCGCGGGAGGCGTGGTGCTATCTCGAGGATGAGTTTCTTGGGCAGAAGGAGTCTCGTGCCCTCCTCCTCGAGACGCAATTCTGCAACCTCCGTCAAGACTCCCTGTCGATCACCGACTTCTGTCGTCGCCTTGAGACAATGGCGGCGTCTCTTGCCGAGTTCGGCGATCCTATCGGCGATCGTCAGATGGTCCTCACCCTGCTCCGTGGCCTGAGCGGAAAATTCCGACACATGGTGTCGATCCTCAAGATGCACCGCCCCTTCCCGACGTTTGCTGAGGCACGTACCCATCTCCTGCTGGAGGAGCTGGAGATCGACGCCCGGCCTCCTTCACCACCTGCGGCCCTCGTCACGACGCCGCAGCAGCCGACCACGTCCGGCCCGCCCGCACTCTCCAACGCGCCACGCCAGGGGAACCAGATGGCTCCACAACGTCCCCCTAGGGCGCCCAGTGGCAACGGCGGGCAGCGCTCTAACGGTTGTCGCCGTGGTCGTGGCGGCCGCGGCTGGCAGCAGCTTCCTGGCGGTGTTGCGCCGTCCGGTGCCCAGGGTCATGCACCACCAGGGGCGCACCCTTCCTTCAGTCAGCCCTGGACTGGCTCCCTGCAGATGTGGCCATATGGCCGCCCACCACCGCCACAGCAGGCCTTCACCGCCTTTCCTCAGTATGGCGGCCCATTTGGTGGCGTTCCCGGCGGATACGGCTATACTGCACCATCCACGTACGGCTACGGGGGAGCTGCGCCCTCAACACCGACGTTCCAGGGGCACCCAGCGCACTATCAAGTGCCTGCGCCGGCGCCCTGGAACCCCACTCATGGCGGTGCATGGAACCAAGACTCGTTGGTGCAGTCCTTCAACACGATGTCGCTCACCCCGCCACCACCATCCGAATGGTATGCTGACTCGGGTGCTGGTTCTCACATGACTGTAGATGCTGGTACACTCTCCTCCGTTTCATCCCCTTCATCACTTACACCTTCATCTATCGTTGTTGGGAATGGTGCACTCCTTCCCGTCACTGCCACTAGATCACACATCTTTTCCTTTCCGCATCGTAATCTGTGGGGGTATAAACCCCTATACCCTTACGGCTAGACATGGGCAGGCCCAGACCAGATGGTCTGGCCCATTACATGACGACGCGCGATCCAGATCATCGAGATGGAGTCTCGTGCAAGGCATCAAACCAGACTTGGAGATCAAGCAAGGTCTTGGTCGGTTAGGTTAGGAATCCTTGTCCGGCTCCATATGGCAATTGTAACCGGCTAAGATTAGTTTCCAGATCTGTAACCCTGCCTCCCAGACTATATAAGGAGGGCAGGGAACCCCCCTCAAAAACATCAAAACATACTCTAGGGCAATCTAGCTTGTAATACGTTGTTCGAAACATCAATAACAAAGCAGAGCAGGACGTAAGGTGTTACGCCACACACGGCGGCCTGAACTTGGGTAAACCCGCGTGTTGTTCTGCATCACCATCTCGTTCGTGGCTTGCACACCTATCTGCCGACAATCTACTACCTTGGGCATACCCCTCGGTAGACTGCCGACCAGGTTTTGTTGACAGTGGCGCGCCAGGTAGGGGGGGTGTGTACTGCTTTTCAGGCGTGCGAGATGGTCATCTTCCCCGACTCCATGGCCATGGCGATGGGCCTCACGTTCACAGTCGGCCAGATCACGTGGACCACCGGCTCCGACAACTTCGTCGCTTCGACCACAGAGGGGATGCAGATCCAATCTGCATTGACTACTTCCCCAACACCGGCATTGGCTACGACCACGCTGGCTTCGGCCTCGCCTACACCAGCATCGTCATCGATCCCGCCGGCATCCTGTCGTTTCCTTCCTCGCTATCAGGGGAAGAAACTCGACGACATCGACTTGATCAACTCCATCGACCGACTCGGTGTCAAGCTTTCGTCTACCCTGACCCTGGTTGACTCGCTTCAAGAGCAGTTTACTGATCAAGACTCAAACAGCTACAACAGATCTACTCGACCTGCTCGAGCCACCCGTTCTCAATGGTTGGGAACGGATCTAGTAGTCACTTCAACTCCTGAAGGGCGCTCTGCTCGACCACGACCTCGACCACGCAACTTCGTCAATATGGTGTCTTCTGATCAAGTTTCGGTCCATACCACCCAGTCAGATAGACATTCGAGCTCTGGATCGAGCACCGTGTCCAACAGGGCTACTCATACCATGATATTACATCATGAGAGTAATGGTGACGAGGAGAGGCTACATCCTCAGATCCCGACCTTCCCTCCAAGGCATGGCGTCATGATTAATGTGGTTAGCCAAGATGAAGATCCACCCACTAGAGGCAAAACCGATCAACAGTGACTAGAGCGACTACAGCGCAACGCCAATCGAACTCTACGTCGCATAGATGAAGAGGCACGCCTAGCGCGACTGCAAGCAGACCACGACCAGCAAGAAGCTGACAGGCGTAATCGACTACAAGGGCGTAACCTCAACGATGCTTTCGACATGGTGGGGAACAGGCCAGTCTTCAAGACTCCAAGTGCCAACGTGGCCGTCGCCATTGAGAATTTGAAGCGGTTACCGGACACCCCGGAAATCCAAAATATTCGCGAAGATTTGCAGGCTTATCTCCAGGCAGCCATGGTTTAGACTAATGAATGTGCCGCGGGCCCATCCATGTCTGGCGCAACTAGCAGGAGTCGCCAGCACTCCAGTCGACCTATCAGGTCTGGTCAACGTGGCTCACGTGCACCCGCCAGTCCAGGCGACCGCACTATGAACAATAGAGCCCCCGGTGGCAACCCAGACAACGACAGAGCTGACGGAGGCAACGGCGGCAACCGTGGAAATCCTCCCCGTGATGATAACCGCCGCCTCGACCACCGCCGCAATAATGATGATGACGATCGGCGCAGCGACAATCGGCATAATGATCACCGAGACCACCGTGGTCGAGGGCAACAGCATGATGGCGAACGAGATCGCCGTGATGGCAATTACGATCTCCGTCACAATCTCAACAACCGTGACATACGTCCTCGCCTCGATCAGCGAGCTCTGGACCGCGCGTCCCATGAAACTAGTCGTCGCATGGAGTATGATACGGTTCATGGCCCCTCGGGCCCCAAGCAATTTACCAATCACCTACGACAGGTCATCTGGCCCAGATGTTTTAAGCTCGAGAAGCTTAACCATTATGACGGCAAGGTCAACCCCGAGCTATGGGTCCAACTTTATGAGACTGCTTGCAGGTCTGCTATGGGTGATGAGCACGTCATGGCCAATTACTTCCCCGTGGTGGTTGGGCCGGTAGGACACCAATGGCTGGTCAGTCTCCCAGAGAACCACTTCGACTCCTGGTATGCTTTGCGTCAAGCCTTCGTCGAGAACTTCATTGCTACATGTGAGCAGCCAGGCAACAAGTATGACCTTCAACGTATCCGCGACGCCAGGGACGAACCATTGCGCGAGTACATCCGACGCTTCTCGGATATGCGCATCAGGATCCCCAGGATCACCGACACTGAGGCTATCAAAGCCTTCATCACAGGTCTGCGCTACCACAACGACCTCAGGGACAAGCTCCTTCGCAAACGGCCTGCAACGGTGGTCGACCTTCTCACCACCGCCAAGAAGTACGCGGACGCTGACGACGCCAAGAAGCTGCTGAACGAAGGGACCGGTAAAGCGCCATACTCTCCGCGACGCGATGACTACCGTGACAACCGGCGCCGCGATGATTTCAGAGGCTGTGGTGACAACAGGGACCGCCGTAACGACAATCGTGATCGGCGCGACAACCGAAACCAGCACGGAGATCGCCGTGACAACTTCAAGGGCAAGCGTGCTCACGATGACGACGGCGAGGTGAACACCGTGAAAAAGTTTGGTGGACGCCGTAATTATGAAGAAGACTATGCTAAAGCTTTAAAAGGGCCTTGTCCAGCTCACCCCAAGTCCAATCATACGTTGGAAAACTGCAAGGTCCTTAAGGAGATCTACCGTCGCAAACAGGCTTCAGAAAATGCCGACAAGCCTCTCGACGCGACAGACCAGCGTAACCGCATGGATGATGACGAGGACGATCCTGACAAGAACCCCAAGCATTAGTACCAGGAACCGGTGAGGCACGTTGCAACCATCATCGGGGGCAAGGTGTCTGTTGAAAGTAAACGCGAGCGGAAGCTACTCGCCCGCGCCTGCCTGAACGTGGCCAAGACAGATGACCTCATTGCAGATCCGAGACTACCACCTTGGTCACATCGAGAGATCAACTTCAGTAGGGCGGATCAATGGGCCACCATCCCTGAACCAGGTCGTTTCGCTCTCGTCCTCAGTCCTTGTATCAATAAAGTACAATTTGACAGGGTGCTCATCGACGGCGGCAGCTCCATCGACATCTTGTTCAAGAACAGCCTGTCAGCATTGAACATATCTGAAGCTGACTTGAAGCCTTACGACGCACAGTTCTGGGGGGGTCTTGCCTGGACAGAGCTCTACGCCTCTCGGGCAAATTACTTTGCCTGTGCAGTTTGGCACGGCAGACCACTTCCGTACCGACTACGTCAACTTCGTGGTCGCTGACTTTGAAGGCACCTACCATGCTATCCTTGGTCGCCCCGCGATCACCAAGTTCATGGCCGTACCTTATTACAGATACTTGGTGCTTAAGATGCCAACGGAAAAGGGAGTCCTCACTCTCAGAGGTAACGTATTTGTTGCCTATACCTGTGAAGAGGACAACTTTCGCATAGCTGAAGCCCACGACCTCTCCCTGCGTATGGCGGCAACGACGATGGAAGCAAAGAAGACTCCCCTCGCCCAGTTGGAGATTCCAGAGCTCGAAGCACCGCGCAAGTCTATCAAGTCCAAGGAGTACAAGGAGATCCAGCTGGTCGAGGGTGACTCCGGCAAGACGGCACTGATCGGGTCCAACCTCGACCCCAAATAGGAAGACGCGCTCGTTCAGTTCTTGAGAGAGAACGTAAGCGTGTTCGCTTGGAAACCATCGGACATGCCCGGTGTATCTCGGGACCGGATCGAGCACTCCTTGAACGTCGACCCCAAGGCAAAGCCCGTCAAGCAGAAGCTACGGTGGTTCGGGAGGGACAAAAAGGAGGCTATTAGGGTAGAAATTACACGGCTTCTTGCAGCCGGTTTTATCAAAGAGGTGTATCATCCGGACTGATTAGCTAATCCGGTTCTTGTACGCAAAAAGAATAATGAATGGAGAATGTGCGTTGACTACACCGATCTCAACAAACACTGCCCTAAAGACCCCTTTGGCTTACCTCGCATTGATGAAGTCGTGGATTCCACGGCCGGCTGCGAGCTGCTATCTTTTCTCAACTGCTACTCTGGTTATCACCAGATCGCTCTCAATAAAGACGATCAAATCAAGACATCCTTTATTACACCCTTCGGCGCTTATTGCTACACGACCATGTCGTTCGGGCTGAAAAACGCTGGAGCTACTTATCAGCGTGCAATACAAGAGTGCCTCGAAAAAGAGATACAAGCTGACCTGGTCGAGGCTTATGTAGATGACGTAGTAGTCAAAACCAGGGAATCACACTCCTTGATTGACGATCTGACACGTACTTTTGCGGCGCTCAATCAATATCAGTGGAAGTTGAACCCTAAAAAGTGCATCTTTGGCGTCCCATCCGGTATATTACTAGGAAATATCGTCAGTCAAGATGACATACGTCCTAACCCAGAGAAGGTCCAAGCCATCCTCAATATGAAGCGACCAGCAAACGTCAAAGATATCCAAAAGCTTACAGGGTGTATGGCCGCCCTAAGTCGATTTCTATCACGATTTGGTGACAAAGGCTTACCTTTCTTCAAGTTACTCAAAGCAGGTGAAAAGTTCGAGTGGTCGGAGGAAGTAGATATTGCCTTCACACAGCTAAAGCAGTACCTCGCATCACCTCCGGTCCTTACTGCCCCCAGATCAGGAGAAGTTCTTCAACTATATATTGCTGCGACTGATCGAGTTGTCTCTACTGTCCTCGTGGTCGAGCGTGAGGAGCCCGACCACGTTTATGGTGTCCAGCGCCCAATCTATTTTATCAGTGAGGTTCTCAATGAATCTAAAACCAGGTACACTCAGATTCAAAAATTGATCTACGCCATACTCATTACAACCCGAAAGCTGAAACATTACTTTGACGGGTTTCATGTGGTGATCAAAACTGAGTTTCCTCTGGGTACTATTCTACGCAATAAAGATGCGAACGGGCGCATCGCCAAATGGGCAATGGAGTTATGTCCTTTCAACTTGGAGTTTGCGCGTCGCGATACTATCAAATCTCAGACATTGGCTGATTTTGTGGTCGAGTGGACAGATTTAAGTATCCCGACCTCGCAAGGACCTGCTGACTACTGGAAAATATACTTCGACGGATCACTGACTATTGATGGTGCGGGCGCAGGAATATTATTCATCTCACCGACCAATGAGCAATTGCGATACGTCCTCAGGATTTATTTCCTGGCATCTAACAATGCCGCAGAATACGAGGCATGCTTTCATGGCTTGCGCATTGCAGTTGACCTCGGTATCAAACGCCTGTACGTCTACGGTGACTCGGCCCTAGTTATTAACCAGCTCAACAAGGACTGGGATACAACCAGCGAGAAAATGGATGCATACTGCAAAGAAATCAGGAAACTTGAACGAAAATTTTACGGCATTGAATACTCCCATGTGGTCCGAGACAGGAATCAAGCAGCAGATGCGCTGTCAAAGTTAGGATCATCCAGAGCTCAAGTACCGCATGGCATTTTTGTCCAAGACCTCTTAAAGCCATCAATCAAGCAAGAAGACGATCCCGTGGCCGAGAAGCTCCCAGACCAGCTTTTAGTACCTTCGGTTCCATTACCAATCACTACAGACTCATCTCCGACCACTACGGGACCATCTCAGACCTCGTCCAAGACAGCAGATTGGCGCGTTCCATTCATTAAGTATCTAACAGACGGCACCGGATATTCTGATCAAAATGAAAACGAACGCCTTATATGTCGCAGCAAGCAGTACCTGGTAGTCGAGGGTAAGCTGTGGCGTAAAAATGCGAAAGCAGAAGTATTAATGAAGTGCGTAGAGCAGGGAGATGGCATCAGGCTCTTGGAGGAGATACATTCTGGCACCTGTGGCAATCATGCAACATCTAGGACATTGGTTGGTAAAGCATTTCGAGCCGGTTTTTACTGGCCGTCCGCAGTAGCTGATGCAGAGAAGCTTGTTAGACACTGCGCCAACTGTCAGTTTTTCTCTAAGCGAATTCATGTGCCAGCTCATGAGATCCAGACCATACCAGCCTCTTAGCCTTTTGCATGCTGGGGACTGGATATGATTGGACCTTTCAAACCAGCATCAGGTAACTTCAAGTTTGTATTCGTGCTGATCGATAAATTTTCTAAATGGATAGAGTACATGCCCTTGGTTAAGGCATCTTTCGAAAAAGCAGTCGAGTTTCTTGATTAGGTCATCCACCGCTTCGGCATCCCAAATAATATCATTACAGACCTGGGGACTCAGTTTACCGGGAACACGTTTTGGGACTTCTGTGATGAACGGAGCATTGTAGTTAAATACGTATCGGTTGCACACCCCAGAGCTAATGGACAGGTCGAGCGGGCTAATGGGATGATCCTGGATGCATTGAAGAAGAGGATGTATAGTGAGAACGACAAAGCCCCTGGACGGTGGATCAAGGAGTTACCAGCTGTGTTCTGGGGACTTAGAACACAACCTAGTCGCAATACCGGCGTCTCACCATATTTCATGGTTTACGGCGCCGAGGCAGTGCTCCCAGCAGACATCGAATTCCGGTCACCTCGAGTTGAGAACTATAATGAAGACGAAGTCACAGAACAACGGGAGCTTGAGGTGAATTGTGCAGAGGAACGATGCCTTGACTCCTGTATACGCACGGCCAAGTACCTTGCTGTGCTACGCAGGTACTACAACAAAAACGTTCAGGAGCGTTTCTTTGTGGTTGGAGATATGGTATTGAAATGGAAGACTAGCCAAGATGGTGTCCACAAGTTGGCAACTCCATGGGAAGGGCCCTACATCGTCAAGGCGGTCACATGACCTACTTCGTACAGGCTTGCAAGACTAGACGGCACTGACGTGCCCAACTCCGTGCACATCGACAAGCTTAGGCGTTTCTACCCCTAATTTTCACATACAGATATGTATTTATTTTCTGTACTACTTTTGTACTTTCCATTATCATATATATATACATTCGACTACAGTTGCCTACATACGTCTACAGTATTGATTCTGTAACTATAACGACATGTTGATAAAGCCAGTACATCGATCACTAGTCCTCTCGGGTTCTCGGAGCAGCTCTGTCCTCGACCTCACTCATAGCGTGCACGAGATCCGCCCTCTGCGTTTTGAGTGGTCGGCAGATGCTCTTTGGGTAGACCAGATGTACCCTTACGTGTATACAGGCTCCGATAGCCTTACACTCAGATCACTGGCCTCTCCAAAGCCATACAGACTTACAGGATGACATTGATCACGCTGGGACAACTAAAAATAGAACATTCTGCTGTTCTAACTTAGTTAACGACGAACAGGCTGGCACAACTAAAAAACAGAACATTCTGCTGTTCTAACTTAGTTAAGCCAGTACGCAATACAAAGCTCGAACGTTTTTTCATACAAAAACAAGCAGCTTTACATTGTATAAATCTTGACCTTATTACAAACTCGCCTCTCTGGGGCACGAGTTTACAATAAGCTTACATTGTCTCTCCTACGAGCTACTTGTAGGTTACAATTTTGGCTGGCTTGACCCAGCACCCTGACTCTTTGGTGGTTCCGCGACTTTGGGCGTGGTCGACGTTGGAGCTGGTCGTACTTTACTAATCACCAGGGATGGCAGCACTGGTACCGGACCAACATACAATTCAATTTTCTTTGCCGCTGGAGGGGCTGCAGCTGAGCATAAGATGATGTCCTTGGTGATAGTGGCAGCATGCTTCATCTCCTCCAGCCGCAGCTCGTCGGCTCGCTCCGCCCCAACCCCACTGGGGTAACCGGCTTCCAACCGAGCAATATCCATCAAGGAATAGTGGGCACGTACCAGGCTAAGTACGTGTGCACCCACATATTCCCCCATGTCCTTCTTCCATTGTTGGAGCCATCCTCAGTCCTTCTGGGACTTCTCGACCAGGCCAACTTTTGGCACCTCTACTCCACCTTCGGTGAAGTCGGCACCAATGACATCAAGCACTGGTGATATTCCCTTTGCAATCTCGGCGCAGGCGTGCTTCCAAGTTTCTCGCTCCTTGATGTGTGTCTTACACTTGATATTGAGATCTTCTTGCTCTTTCATGAGCTTGTTACATTTCTGCGACCACGCCTCAATTTTCTTTGCACCTGCCTGGTTTTGAAGCTCCAGGTCGTCGCAATTTTTCTTCATATTCTCGAGGTGCTCTTTGGCGTTTTTCTTTACAACTGTAAGGAGTTACGCAGTTAAGAATTCACGTTCATGGCCAAATTATGAAAAGGAAGATAGGAATCTGGACTACTTACTCTCCAGCTCTCTTGCCAATTTAGCATGTTCATCCTTCATGGCCTGCTGTGTTTGCAGCCATTTGTCCTTCTCTTTAGACAGCCGGTCACGTTCAGCAGTTACCTGAACATTTTCCTCGCGAAGCCGGCTGACTTCAGCATCTAGACCTGCATAAATACTCAAAATTATGTGCTATACATGATTACAGCATCCTAAAGGGCTCGAGTACCTTACAGAAGAATGGTTTCTTACCTAATTTCTGCTTCTCGACTACATCCAGCTGTTGGAGTGTAGTGCGCAATTTTTCTTTGCGCTCAAAGTTTTGTCGTGCATAGCTCTCCAACTCCTGCTGTAGCCTTTTCTGTTCTGCATTCAGTTGTTTGTTCTTCTCGGCCACAGTCTGCAGTACACAAAAGTGACAATGAAATTTTATGAAAAGACAATATACGGATATAAAATTACGAGAAGATTACCTTCACTTCCTCCAGAAAAATTTTTCCAACCGCTTCCACAGCCTCGACCTCGTCTCCTACTGGGATCTCCACAGTATAGGAGCGAGTACCACAAAACCTGCCTTCTTCTTCATAGTGTCCGAGGATTTCTTCCATTGCTGGGGCTAAAGACTCAAAGCTTTTCCCTGGTCTAGCGCTCCCAGTTGGGTCCTGGCTGGTCCCAACAATACCTGCAGGCTTTGTGTACTGGTGATCGAGGGCCGGCTGGTACTCTGGAGAAGGCTGCTGCTCGAGGGTCGGATGGTGCTCTGGAGCAGGCTGGTGCTCGGGGGCTGATTGCTGCTCTGGAACTGCTTGTTGCTCTGGAGCCGGCTGGCGTTGCTCTTCTGATCTTGGGGCCTCTTGGGTTTGTTCTGGCAGCTCTGGGGCCTTTGGATCTTTTGTTTGCTCCAACACCTCTGTTGCTGGCCGAGAAGCAGATGTTGTCGGAGCTTGCAACTCGGGGACTGCCTTTTCTGTGGTGGTCTGCTCCAGGACCTGATGCTCTACGCTGGCAGTATTCGCTGGTGGCTGTGTTACACTACCAGACAGCTCTTCCGGCCTTTGAGTTGATGCAGAGCTATACACATCCGTGGCAAATCATAAAGGTGATAATATTAACAGATAATTTACAAATAATATGACTTCACGACAACTTACAGGTCTGTGCTGCGGAATACGGTGCTAAACTGGGACTTTTTCACCTTCTCGGCTCTGGCGCCCTTCTCTGTGACCGTGCCAGTGGTCGGGGTTGGCCCGGTCACGCCACTTCCAGCAGCAGCAGTTGGTCTACCAGCCTCGGGGGGCTGTACCTGTGCTTGCGGTGGTCGAGGTGTTGCTCCGGTTGATTGCAACGGCGGCGATGGCTCCTGTCGTCTAGCCAGCCGCTCCCTCCGACTGCTTATTTTGAGTCCAGCGGCTTCTTCGACCTCCTCGTCCTCCTCCTCTGGCCAGTCGGCGATAAGGCGTCGACGCTTGTTTGCTGGATCTTCTGCTTCTTCCAGGTCAACTATTTGCCTCGGGCCTTCTGCCGAGGAGGTTGTTTTTGAGGTCTGCCCCCTTTTCTTCGATGGGGCAACCATTGGCTTTTTGCCTGCAAGACGGTCAGCTTGTTCTGCTTCATCCTCAATTGCAAGCCAGTCTACTTCAGACGGATCATCGTCCACGGGCAGTGGTGGTGCATCATGTGCTCGTGGCACAACCTCAGGCCATTCTACGCCTGGTGGACAGGACACGAACGTTCACGCTCTCTCCTGTCCTTCATACTGGATATCAGAGAGCAACGCGAATATCAGAAAGATAGTGTGGGGGTATAGACCCCATATACCCTCATGGCTATATATGGGCCGCACCTTCAGAGGTGGCCCATCCCACAAGATCAAGGCGTGCGGCGCATGGCACTGCTCGCATGCACCGCAAGGATTATTGTAATTGTACCACATTGGATACTTTACATGTAACCCTCCTCCTCCAGAGTATATAAGGAGAGGCAGGGACCCCCTAGAGAACACACAACATCATCCTCAATCAATACAAAATAACGGGACACATGACGTAGGTATTACGTCACAACGGCGGCCGAACCTGTATAAATCTTGTGTCTTGTGTCCTGTTACCATCCGGTTCGTGTCTTGCGCACCTGTCTACTGACAATCTACTACCTTGGGCATACCCCCTCGGTAGACTGCCGACCAGGTTTTGTCGACAGACAGCATACCAAAATAACAGTTATTATGCGAGGTTTTAATCAACAATACAATCTAGTCAATCATAGTTGACTTACCAATGGGGGTGGGCGAGCAAGCTTGAATGCTGGTTCGATGATTGAGAGCTTCTTGAAATTGGCATCCTTCAGGTTGAACAGGTCTCGGACTCTCATCTTCACCTCTTTCGGCTCGAGGTCTTCGTTCATCATCCTAGTTGGGTCCATGCGCCCCTGATACTCATAAGCTGGGTGCACTCTAGCCTGGCATGGCTGGATCCGACGACTAATGAAATTGCCAACTACACTTGGTCCATCCAACCTAGACCAAGGTAGCAGTTGCATGATTGCCTGAATCTGTATTCTGTTCTGTGGCAGCTCTTTCCAACTGTTGGTCTTCTCTGGGACCAGGGCAACATCATAGTACGAGGCCTGGGTTGGTTCTTCACGGATGTAAAACCAACGCCTATACCAATCCTCTAGTGTGGTCTTCCACGGGCAGTGTAGATAGCTCGACTTGATTCCTTCCCTCATATTCAGATAACAGCCTCCGGCAACGTTGGAACCGCCTCGACCTCCTTTCTTTTTCAACCAAAACAGATGGCGAAAGTAGTCGAAGTGTGGCTGAAATCCTCCATAAGCTTCACAAAGGTGGATAAAACAGGCAACAAGCAGCACAGAGTTTGGGTGCAAGTTGCAGATACTAATTTCATAATAATTGCACAGTCCTTGCAAAAATGGATGAACTGGAACACCAAATCCATGAGTAAAGTACTCTTTAAAGACTACTATTTCACCTCCTTGGGGCTCTGGGAAAGGTTCCAGATTGGGTGCGCGCCATCCTGCCAATTCCTGGGCGTGGAGTACGCCCATCCGCACCAGCTGCTTGAGGCTCAATGGGGTGCACTTCGAATGGCCCCACTCCTTCTTCATGATCTCTTTGCGCACTTCGGCTTCCGTCTTCGTCTTCCTCGCAGCCATTCCTTCGCTCTTTTGACTTCTCCTTTTTTACGGGGAAAAAGGAGTGTGCCGCTCTTGCAAGTGGCTAGGGTTTGGCGGCGGCGATTCGATTGAAGACGGCGTGTGAGCAACTTCGGATTCAACAGCAATGCCTACGGCTGCGGTTGTGATTTGCAGTACGGTGAAGGCAATGAGGCACGAGGTGGCTCTACGGCGGCAATGGCGATGCGGCGGGGGAAAGATGACGACTGTTGTGAATATGCGAATGTGAGTAGATTGAAACCGTTCCCCTCCTCGGTCATTAATAAGGCAGTGCCGATTCAGTTTTCGAAGAATGGGGGATGTGGCGCGAGATTTGCGGTAACTGACAGGATTTATCCCGAAAATATCGCGTACCTTCCGATTTTGGCGCCGTCTGGTACGCAACCCAAACGCGTCTTGTTACAGGCGCTGGGTTACTGTTAAAATTCTGTGACACAAAAACGATCGTGGCATTCCTAACGATATCATCGTGACAGACAGTTACGTCAAAAAAAAAGAGAAAAAAAAGAGAGAACAAAAGAAAGAGAGCAAAAAAGTGATACAGAGATGAAGAGTTGGTGATGGAACATTCAGTCAGACCTTGGAGCTCAGGGACTCGTCGCCAGACCACAGAGCTCGGGGACTTGTCGCCAGACCTCCGAGCTCGGGGACTCGTCGCCAGACCTCCGAGCTCGGGGACTCGTCGCCAGACCTCCGAGCTCGGGGAATCGTCCTCAGACCACAGAGCTCGGGGACTTGTCGCCAGACCTCCGAGCTCGGGGACTCGTCGCCAGACCTCCGAGCTCGGGGACTCGTCACCAGACCTCCGAGCTCGGGGAATCATCCTTAGACCTCCGCGCTCGGGGACTCGTCGCCAGACCTCCGAGCTCGGGGACTCGTCACCAGACCTATGAGCTCGGGGACTCATCACCAGACCTCAGAGCTCGGGGAATCGTCCTTAGACCTCCGAGCTCGGGGAATCGTCCTCAGACCACAGAGCTCGGGGACTTGTCGCCAGACCTCCGAGCTTGGGGACTCGTCGCCAGACCTCCGAGCTCGGGGACTCATCACCAGACCTCCGAGCTCGGGGAATCATCCTTAGACCTCCGCGCTCGGGGACTCGTCGCCAGACCTCCGAGCTCGAGGACTCATCACCAGACCTACGAGCTCGGGGACTCGTCACCAGACCTCAGAGCTCGGGGAATCATCCTTAGATCTCCGCGCTCGGGGACTCGTCGCCAGACCTCCGAGCTCGGGACTCGTCGCCAGACCTCCGAGCTCGGGGACTCGTCGCCAGACCTCCGAGCTCGGGGACTCGATAGACCACTTCTTATCACAAGATTCGTCTCGCTCGACTACATGTACTTTGCTTGCATACAGTCGATGGACGCTTGTTATTAGACCTTGTTACAAGGCTCATTTTTCGCCTTCCAGCAAGCTCGGGGACTACATCATATATGATGCACCTGACGGTGCATAATGTTCATTGGTTCTCGAGGATGCTTTTTTAGACCCTGGCACTACGTGTCTACATCACCTACTACCAGGCTCGGGGACTAAGTGGGTACACTTCACCTGACGGTGAATTGTTTCTGTTTTTCGACCCCTACGCTCTGAAGTTTTTTGTCAGTTACTTCCTCCAAGTACGCACACTTACATTTCTTTTCAGAAATACAAGTGGGTACACTTTACCAGGAAAGAAAATTTTTCTTTTTGGACCACTATGCAATCTTCACCGACAACTGCAATCTTCATCAACAATCACGGTTTACTGATTCCTGATCCAGACGGAACACTAGCGTATGCTCGGCTAACGTTTCAAGGTGATGTGAAGACGAACCTCGCAAGTTGAAGAAGACAGAGACAGTGTGTCGATACAGAATACATAGTGCTCGGGGACTAGCTGTGGGGGTATAAACCCCTATACCCTTACGGCTAGACATGGGCAGGCCCAGACCAGACGGTCCGGCCCATTACATGACGACGCGCGATCCAGATCATCGAGATGGAGTCTCGTGCAAGGCATCAAACCAGACTTGGAGATCAAGCAAGGTCTTGGTCGGTTAGGTTAGGAATCCTTGTCCGGCTCCATATGGCAATTGTAACCGGCTAAGATTAGTTTCCAGATCTGTAACCCTGCCTCCCAGACTATATAAGGAGGGCAGGGGACCCCCCTCAAAAACATCGAAACATACTCTAGGGCAATCTAGCTTGTAATACGTTGTTCGAAACATCAATAACAAAGCAGAGCAGGACGTAAGGTGTTACGCCACACACGGCGGCCTGAACCTGGGTAAACCCGCGTGTTGTTCTGCATCACCATCTCGTTCGTGGCTTGCACACCTGTCTGCCGACAATCTACTACCTTGGGCATACCCCTCGGTAGACTGCCGACCAGGTTTTGTCGACATAATCTTGTTCTTAATGATGTTTTAGTTTCCCCACATATAATTAAGAACCTAATTTCCATTCGCCGCTTTACCACCGATAACAACTGTTCCATTGAATTTGATCTGTTTGGCCTTTCTGTGAAGGATCTACACACCAGGAACGTGATCGCCAGGTGCAATAGCTCTGGCGACCTCTACCCGTTCTTCCCACCCATCACCAGCACCACCGCCTTCATCGCAGCACCTACCACACTTTGGCATCAGCGTCTCGGCCATCTTGGGCGTGAAGCAATGTTCAAACTCATTAGCTCCAGTGTTATCTCCTGCAATAAAGATGATCTCCACCACATATGTCATGCGTGCCAGCTCGGTCGGCACACACGGCTTCCGTTTGGGACCTCTAGCTCTTGAGCTTTTAATAATTTTGATTTGATACACTATGATCTCTGGACATCTCCTATTGTCAGTGTGTCTGGGTACAAATATTATCTTGTTATTTTGGATGATTATTCCCATTACATTTGGACTTTTCCCCTCTGTCAAAAATCCGAGACGTTTTCCACTCTTTCCAATTTTTTCGCATATGTTCACACTCAGTTCGACACCACCATCAAGAGCGTCCAGTGTGACAATGGCCGCGAATTTGACAATTCTGCAGCCCGCATGTTCTTTCTCTCCCACGGTGTTGCACTTCGCATGTCGTGTCCATACACTTCCCAGCAAAATGGAAAGGCCGAACGCTCTCTCCGCACACTTAACAATATTCTGCGTTCTCTTCTTTTTCAGGCGAGCCTTCCTCCGGTCTACTGGGTCGAGGCACTTCACACCGCCACCTACCTAGTTAACCGGCTCCCCACCAAAACTCTCGCCTTCTCGACTCCCTACACCCACCTCTATTCCACCCAACCCTCCTACGACCATCTCAAAGTTTTTGGGTGTGCTTGTTACCCTAACATGTCCGCCACAGCACCTCACAAACTTGCACCCCGCTCCTCTCTATGTGTGTTCCTCGGTTACTCCTCCGAACACAAAGGCTACCGATGTCTGGAGCTTCAGTCGAACCGCATTCTTATTTCTCGCCATGTCATTTTTGACGAATCCTCCTTCCCCTTCGCCAACATGTCTACCACGCCCATGGCATCCTCCGCCTTGGAATTCCTTCTTGATGAGGATGATCTTACCGCTCCGGTTCCTGGAGCTCCGTTTGTGCATGCAGGTACACCAGCCAGCCCGGCGTCACACCGTGAGCTGTCCCCTGTGCCGGTGCCCTCCTCCCCCACTAGGACGGGCACTGGACCGGTGACGCCCGGCGCATCGCTTGGCCCCAGCGGCGCAGCTGCCCCTATGTCACCCGCACAGGCTGCTGCCAGTAGTGCCTCGTCTGCCTCGCCACCTGGGAGCCCCGGTGCTGCTGCCCCCGTGCATGCCGCGCGGGCCGCTGCCAGCAGCACCACCGCCACCGGCCGCACAGTGGCCACTCGGCCAGTCTCCATTGCCCCTGTCGACAATGCGCATCCCATGCGCACGCGCGGCAAAGCCGGCATCGCCCAGCCTGTGGATCGCCTGAATCTCCACGCTGTGGCCATGTCACCGCTGCCTCGCTCTGTCCGTGATGCCCTGTCTGATCCACATTGGCGCGCTGCTATGCAAGCTGAGTTCGATGCATTGATCGCCAATGACACCTGGAGTCTTGTGCCACGACCTCCTAGTGTTAATATGGTTACGAGCAAGTGGATTTTTCGTCACAAACTGCACGCAAATGGTTCTCTTGATCGCTACAAGGCTCGCTGGGTTCTCAGGGGTTTCACACAGCGGCATGGTATTGATTATGATGAGACTTTCTGTCCGGTGGTCAAGCCCGCGACAGTCCGTGTGGTTCTCTCTCTGGCTCTTTCTCAGGACTGGCCTATTCACCAACTGGATGTGAAGAATGCGTTCTTGCATGGTACTCTCACAGAGACAGTCTACTGCGTTCAGCCGACAGGCTTTGTGGATTCCTCTCGTCCTAATTTTGTTTGCCGCCTCAACAAATCAATGTATGGCCTGAAGCAGGCGCCGCGTGCTTGGCATCAACGGTTTGCTTCTCATCTTATTTCACTTGGATTTGTTGAAGCAAAGTCAGACACTTCACTCTTCATATATCGTCGAGGAGCCGATATTGCCCTGTTGTTGCTCTGTGTGGATGATATTGTTCTCACTGCTTCCTCTGCTGGTCTTCTACAGCATGTTATTGGGGCCCTTCAGCGTGAGTTTGCTATGACAGATATGGGTCAACTTCACCATTTTCTGGATATTTCAGTGGCACGCTCTGCTAGTGGGTTATTTCTATCTCAGCGACAGTACACACAAGATATTTTGGAGCGAGCCGGGATGAGTGAGTGCAAGCCATGCAGCACCCCTGTTGATCTACACTCCAAATTATCTGCAGCGGGATCTCCTGTCGCTGATGCCACACAGTACCGTAGCCTAGCCGGCGCCTTACAGTATCTGACTTTCACGCGTCCAAACATTGCTTTTGCCGTTCAGCAAGTGTGCCTCTATATGCATGACCCCAGGGAGCCTCACCTCACGGCTCTCAAGCGGATTCTGCGATATCTGCAAGGTACTCTTTCACTTGGCTTGACTATGCGCCGCTCGTCACCTACAGACCTCGTCGTGTACACGGATGCAGACTGAGCTGGCTGTCCGGATACCCGTCGCTCCACCTCCGGCTATGCAGTGTTCCTAGGTGACAACCTGGTGTCCTGATCCTCCAAGCGCCAGCACACCGTCTCGTGGTCCAGCGCCGAGGCTGAATACCGAGCTGTGGCGAATGGTGTTGCTGAAGCTACCTGGTTGCGACAGCTGTTGATTGAACTTCACCATCCTCCTCGCCGAGCCACCGTGGTCTATTGTGATAACGTCAGTGCGTATATCTCTCCAGCAACCCAGTGCAACATCAGCGAACAAAACATGTTGAGATTGATCTCCACTTTGTTCGAGAGAAAGTTGCCCTCGGTCATGCTAGAGTTCTTCATGTACCTACGACATCACAGTACGCGGACGTCTTCACCAAGGGTCTTCCTACCTCGCTCTTCCAGGAGTTTCGGTCCAGTCTGACCGTTAGCGATGCTCCCGATTAGACTGCGGGGGAGTGTTAGACTACTATAATTAGGCATGTAATTATGGTTGTAATTGTGCCTTAGCGGTAGGCTTGCATGCCACCATGGCTGCTATATATGTACTCCTGTAAACATACTTGGAATACAATCAATCTTCCCACACTTTCATTGGGGAAGGGTTTGGTAACCTCGGGTTACTGTCTCTTCGTTTGTTGTAACTTGAAACTCTTCCTGCTTAATGAAATACGCGCTTAGGCGTGATCGAAAAAAAAATTATTAGGTTCTGAGTTTAGTTGAAGCTATGTTTTTTTTAAACATGACTGTAACACATGGACGAGTCAAAACATTCGAACTTTCTTACATTGGAGAGAGAAATTGCATGTACGAACTCACTGTGATATACTGAAATTTGATATTAAGATAATCTCTTCCAAATATGTCCTGGATTTGAGCAAATAAAATGCTCTGGTTGACTGCATCTACAAATTACAAATTTACTAGTACACATAATGAACTCTTATACACAGGACATGTATATCTAGCTTCAATAGTGTTCTAACTATTTAATGAACCTTTCATGGATGGCGCTGTCCGAAAGGTCCAGGATGCACAATTCTTATTGACATACTGATGCAACTCACAATCAGGGCCGTCCCGGGGAAATCTGAGACCTTGTATGAAACTATAAAATGAGGTCTACTAGCTTGAGAAAAATATGACTAAAATAAGATGTACGATATAATATATTACATTGCAATAAGATATGTCAAGAATAGTACCTATATTGCAATAAGATATATTAATTTGAACACTATTGCAGTAGGCGTCTAGATGAAAAGATCAAAAGAACAAAATTTAGAGATAGACCCACTACTCGCGATATTTTGCTGTGGTTGTGAATGAATTGAAAAAAATACGAATGATTAGGGCCTCAGCGCCTCGCCTCACCTGGGTCTGGGTGCCGCCTGCCGGTGCCTCACCGCCATCAGGTCAGTTCGTCACGGCTCACGCTCGACGTGATACGTGGCCGATAGGGCGTCCGGCTCAGGGCGATACCGCGATTGGAGACCGAGACGTCGAGTACAGGTTTAGGAATTGGGATTGCATCAATCGGGAGACAAAATGACGTCCGTCTGGCGGCCAGGAAATCATTTTCTATTGGGCTAATAGGCTTGCTAATGGGTGATGTTGCTATTGGACCAACGCTGCTGTGCTTACTGCTTACCTATATGAGTATACTCCTATATTTGGAGGCCTACGGGATTTGGAGGCCTTGCGCGGTCGCACAGGCTGCACGCCCCCAAACACGGCCCTGCTCACAATATGGCTCTTTTGACATTTTTTATGCTAAATGCAACCTTATTAGTTGATCATCACAGATGACCACATCGCTTAATCGAACCATTGTCTTGTTTCCCTCCAACATCTCAAATTCAGTAATATAACAGCATGCTCGTTCGTTTGAGGCATGCATTTAAATCTGATATGCCCGATACATAAATAGCCAGGGTAAGTTCCACGTCCTTTGCATGAACCGGTAGTCTGAGGCATGCATTAGAAATGGTGTCGGCATGCATCTTTCACATCACGGATGGGCTGACTGACAACATGATACTTTTCTCTAAACTATCCCAAGGCCTTGTTTAGATTGGAGAAGTTAGAAAAATTTGGTACTGTAACATTTTATTTGTATTTGATAATTATTGTTCAATCATGGACTAACTAGGCTCAAAAGATTCGTCCTGTGATTTATAATCAAACTATGCAATTAGTTATTTTTTTATCTATATTTACTGCTCCATGCATGCGTCCAAAAATTGATGTGATGGAGAGAGTGAAAAAACTTGGAATTTTGAAGTGAACTAAACAAGGCCCAAGTAATAATTCACAACATCCATGCCCATTGTTCTTGCATATCACCCTGTATGCACCAACAGTTCCTTGTGATTTCCTGCTCACTGGGTATCCCATCATTGGTACTTTCCACCGTGGGACGTTCCGCCGCACGCCAAGGCTGGCGGTCCACACGCCTCAGGCTGCCGCACAGGTCCACTCGCTCACAATGCTCCGGCCATGTACTTGTCGTCGAACACTCGATCGGCGAGGAGAGTCTTTGCCAGCGCCATGAACTCGTGCCATGTCTCCATGAGTGGGGGGCCTTCGGCGGCGCGTACAACTTCACATATATGGCCGCCCAAGCGAGCTCTTTATGCTGTGGCGTCACAGTGGCGAGCTTGGCCGCGACCACCGCGGAGTTCATGCCGTGCGTGCGCGCCTGGTCGAAGTCAATGACTGAAGCGCAATGTGAGCGGTATGATTCTGGTGCCTCATGCTTGCTTGCGTATTACTTTTTTGTTCCCATGCACTTAAAATGCACTACTTGCTCTTTTCACAACATTATGATCATTTTTTTTCTTGCACGTGCTTGGGTGATCGTTCAGTAGTGGCTAATCTCATCATTATGCCTTATCTAGGTTGATTGCGCGTCAGAGTACGCAAGTGTCGTATGAGATAATTGATATATATGTAGTATCTGTTTGTTCTTTAGTTTTACTGGTAACATTTACCAGAGTCCTGTCCTGTGTAGCTGATTTTGACCTTATCCTTGCTATATGGGCAGGCAAAAACAATGGGGCCCTGTTATTATTTGTGTTTCGGAACCTCTCTTATACGAGGCTCACAGCGTGCAGCTCGCATGCAGATATGTCAGAAGGTTCCCCTTGCTGCTGAGTTACTTAAGATGCAGCCAGATGGTTGAAGACCTACTGACAAAGGCAAGATGTCACTCTCCTCCAATTTCTGACGTGGTCACGAGGAGGTCTGGTTAGATCTGCGGGAATAATGTAATTATTATCAAATTGTAGATACAGAGATATTGTGTATTGACCACTGTTCATCTAAATGGTCGTTTAGCTCGTTTACACGCCACTTAAATGCTACATAGTGACGCTGTTTTCACTTAATCGACGGTTTATCCCATTTAAACAGCCGTTTTGTCGTTTAAGTGGCTTTTAAGACTGAATAATGGCTAAACAACAAGTGACCGGCTGTTTACTGTTTAACATTTACACAAGCATGAAAGGATCAAAGTGTCAATGAGTGATGTGTTTAGTGACCTTTAAGATGTCACTGGATCAATATATATAATATACTTTTGTAGATGTCGAGTACATATGGCGTGTTGGGTATTTTGAAATCTTATGTGCTGGATATGTTAAAAAAAGGTTTGAATGTTTCTCTGACTCCTTTTGAAAATAAAGTATAGAATATATTTGTAAAAGTATCAATTTATTGTCATCAGGAGGTCCCAAATGACATAAAAGTGTATGTTATCCTCTTGACCTGCAATACATAATTAACAAAGTCTAGCGGTAAGCAAGTGCAGAAGACAGATCTAGAACATATGAATTCCATTTATAGATGAAATATATGTGCGCGCTGCTATGCTTGATTTCAACTGAGTTAAATCATGTGCCAGCAGCATCCTTGTAAACAAAAACAATGAGATGACCTATTTTAGTGTTACCCTAAACGCTAAACGGTAAGCAGTTGGCCACCTTTTATTAAACGTTTAGAAAACGGTCTAAACAGTTTTGTATAGTAACACTAAAAATGTACATATTTACGTATGTAAAAGTAAAAAATGTTCGAAAATATACATATTTATGCATTTAAAATATATTCTACCAAATAATTATTTGGAAGAAAATTAAATCCCACTATACCTCATATACTTACAATGTTAATTAATTAGTTGGGTGCCAAATGTGGTGGTTGTAACTCTCCTATTGGCTAAATGGTAAGTTAAATGGTCATATTTAGCTCATTTAATTATGATTAACTCTACTATGTTTAGACCGTTTAGACACACGGGTAGAGTTTGTTTACCGTTTAAACGTTGTTTAAATGGGCGAACAATGCCTATATCATACTCCTATCCGGCAGCAAAACATCAATGCTAAAAAAAGAAGTGTAACTATAACAGATCAGCACTATCCATGAGCCGGGGATGAATGCTTCTGCATATGATGGATGCAGTAAAGCTGCATAGAAAAAAGGACAGACCATTAATCCATATTGTGATGTTGTCGCAGTGGTTAAGTCGTGGGAGCAGATTAGCGACTGTATGTGCACTGGAGTCTCGGTGCATAATGTCTGCACCTATTTTTCCCCTAGGAATCGAAGCTGGTAGGGAAGCCTTGTTGTTGTCAAGCCTGCCGTGCTCCTCCCCCCACCGCGCCGCGCTCCTCCCCTCGCCGCGGCGCCATCCCCGGCGCGCCCCCATCATCTGCCACGCTCTGTCTCAGCCACACCCCTTGCTCCGTCGTAACGTCTCATCTCCTCTGTAACATCCATCCCACCATTGCAACATATGTAGTATACTCTTGAAACATACCTGTATAGTCATTGCAATATCCAGATGAAACACATGAAACATACGTCTAAAACAGCTGAAACATTTGGAGCATCGAGAAGAGGGGGAGGGGGCAGCGGATGCCCAGCCGACGCCGGGAGTAGGAGGAGACATCGAGGTGAGGAAACAAAAGGCGAGGAGGGGTTTGCAACACCCGATCTAATTTTGAAACATCCAAATGAAATATTTGTAACATACATCTGGGGACAGATGAAACATTTGAAACATGCATCTAAAACACTTGCAGAAGAACCTGAAACACTTGAAAAGTCATTGCAAAGCACATGCAACATCCGGATAAAACACTTGCAACATCTGTGAAACATATGCAACATCCAAATCAACACATTTGCAACATACGTCTAAAAAACAGATAAAACATTTGGAACAGACGCATGCAACATACGTGTATAGCCATTGCAACATATGCAACATCCTAATCTACTTTTATAACACCCACATGAAACACTTGCAACATGCATACGAAACCCCCGAAACACTTAAAACATACGCTTGCAACATGTCAAGCGCGACACTCTAGTGGACGACGACCACCAAGTCTGGCAAGCCTCAAGGCGGTCACGAAGTATGGCACGGCCATGACGCCCTTGCCGTCTCTAGCCGCATGAGGAGGTGATGAGGAGGATGATGGTGCCGGCGCCGACGATGAGGCAGCAGATGTGCGGGAGAGGAACCTTGTACTCATACCTGTAGCAGAAGCCATCTAAGGATATGAGCCACAACACCACAGGATTGGGGAAGATTGGAGAGTGGCCGCGTAGCAGCGGACGCCGCAGTCACGACGGTGAGGGCGGGTGGAGCAGGATGAATGCTGTGGCGGCGGCGAGGGCCATGGTGAAGAGGAGCTAGAGGCGTGGGGTGGGGGGGGACGGCGAATGAGGGCCGGGGTGCAGCCATGGAGGAGAGGAGAGCGGCGGTTGGCCACGACGAGGTGCCGGGGTCTGGACCTTGACTGAGTGGGGTGGAGATGCCATTGGCGAGCGGTGCTTTGACTACAGGACTTGAGGAGAGTGGGAGTGGACTGGATCTAGCAGAAGCAGAACGTGTTGCAGCTTGTAGCTTGCGGAGTGGGAAATTTTTTTTGGGAGGCAGCATGTAGTATTCAGGGTTCGGAATTTCGGCCGGTTTTAACTGAAAATCGGCAATTTTCGTTTCTATTGGTGACCTCTGGTAAATGTACATACCGGTAATTTCGATTCCATTTCGTTTAGATTTTTTTTTTCAAATTTTAGCTAAAATTTCATGAGAATTTGAATTTTTGACTGAAATTTGAACCGATTTTTGCGATTTTCATTTCTATCGCTGCCCTCCGGTATCTATGTTTCAGCCCGTAGACTGAAATATTTGTGGTGGGTACAATATAATAAGTGGACAACGTGAAGCCACGTAGCCTCCGTTGTCCGGACACCCTAATCCTAGCATTACCGAAGTTGGAAGGGAAGCCCTGTTGTCCAGTTCAATGCCTTCACATCAGATGGAGACCAGAGCACCCAAGATTTTTGAAGAGATATGGTGCAGGATCGATTGGTTCGAAGTGTCCAGTTGTCCACGCGTCGGACGGGTTCAATTTTCTTTCTCGGTATACTTTTCTTCTTTTCAGTGATATATATCTTGTGTAATACGCGTTCTAGTAGAATCACTGACTGGGAGGCCCTTGTGCACCTGCTCCGGCGACCGGCGTCCGGCCAGCGGACAGCGGTGATGGCTGGCTTCTCCATGATCACCGCGTCGGTGGCCACTTGCCCCATCGGCTCATCTTCATCTCCGTCTGCTACCTCCCCGTGGCTCCCGTCACCGCCTTGTTCTTCAACTTCACCTCCTTCGGCACAGATGGCAGCAATGACTTATTGAGAACCGAAGGCGAAGCCTACATCCACTGCGGGTGGATCGACATGACAGCGTTCGGGGACAACGCCATCGACGACAGCAGGGGCCGCGTGTCGTACGCCGGCCCGATGCGCCTCTGGGACAGGGACACCGGCGAGGTGACCAGCTTCGTCACGCGGTTCTCCTTCGTCATCGACCCACCGGAAAGGTACGGTGGCATCAACAACAAGGGCGCCGGCATGGCCTTCTTCCTCGCCGGCTACCCGTCCAGCATGCCACCCACGTCCGAAACGTACAACATGGGCCTCACCAACCAAAGCCCGGACGCCGTGGCTGTTGGAACCGGGGTGACTACTGAGTTCGCGCTCCCACAGGTCTCAGGTCTACAAGAGCTGGCAACATATAAGGTTTTGGGCCTTACTCAACCCAAAAGCCTGATAGGTGGGACTTCTTCCGCTTTATATGTTGTGCTCCTCCACCATCGCTAAACGATATGAGACTAAACCCTAACAATGTCCCCCGTAGTCACACATCGGGGTGCCCCTGTCATGATGTAACGCTCGAGATTTTTTATCGGGTTTAGCTTTCTGACCTCGGGCACTGGCCCCAATACCACTTGTTGGAACCGGTGGGGACTACCGAGTTCTCAGTCTTGGAGCTGACTTGCAGCCGGCCCGGCTCGTTACCACGAGCCTACGCTCCCACAGGTCCTAGGTCCACCAGAGCTGGCTTGCAGCCGGCCCGGCTCGTTACCACGAGCCTACGCTCCCACAGGACTTAGGTCCACCAGAGCTGACAACATATAAGGCCTTGGGTCTTACTCAACCCAAAAGACTAGCCTAATATGTGGGGCTTCTCTCGCTTTATATGTTGTGCTCCCCCACTGTCGCTAAACGATGTGGGACTAACCCAACAATCTCTCCCTTAGTGACATATCGGTCCCAAATCTTCAAACTCACACATGCTGTGTGGCCAAGACGTTGTCATGATGGGGCCCCTCTTTTAGCGGGCTCCTGCATCTATGTGTGACTCTGTCGAGATTTGTTGCGGGTTTGCGTAGCGAAAGCATGGGGGGCCCTCTTTTAGCGGGCTCCTGCATCTATGTGCGACCCTGTTGAGATTTGTTGCGGGTTTGCGCAGCGAAAGCATGGTGGGCCTATAACCAATTGTTGGAACCGAGACTAGGCTCGGCTTCCGGTCTGACCCAGCTCGCTATACGCGCGAGCCAGCGCCTCCACGAGCCCAGGTCCACGCAGCACACACATCAATGTCTGGATCTAACTCAACCAAAAAGACTAGCCTGATAGGTGAGGACTACAACACCTTATATGTTGTGCTCCCCCACCTTCGATTACCGATGTGGGAATAACTCCAACAGTGGCCACCGGCGACGGCCGGATCGTGGCGGTGGAGTTCGACACCTTCAACGACTCCATCGCGCTCGACGCAGACACGATGGACGACCACCTCGGCATCAACGTCAACTCCATTAGGTCCGAGGCCACGGAGGTTCTGCCGAGCTTCAGCCTCGAAGGGAACATGACCGCCGAGGTCAGGTACGACAACGTCTCGACCGTCCTGGAGCTGAAGCTATGGCTGGGCGACGGAAGAAACATGAATTACACCCTTAGCCAGAAGGTCGACCTCAAGAGCGCTTTGCTGGAGATCGTCTCGGTTGGCTTCTCTGCCTCGACGGGTGCATCCGTCGAGCTGCATCAGCTGTATTCTTGGTACTTCAACTCGTCCTTGGAATCCAGGGCCATGCCGCCGCCGCCTGCCCCCAGCACCTCCGGTTCTCGACGTAGTGGAGTTATAGCGGGAGCCAGCGTCGGCGCAGCACTGTTCCTCGTCGTTCTTTTTGCTTTGGCAGCACTCCTCGCACGACGGCGTCGGAGCAAGAGGCGGAGGGAGCTGCAGCTGGCAGAAGAGTTTGGTGAGGACATGGGCAGGTAAACAAAAACAATGAGATGGCCTATTTTAGTGTTACCCTAAACGCTAAACGGTAAATAGTTGGTCATCTTTTATTTAACGTTTAGACCATTTATAAGGTGTTTAAATGGAGTTGAACGGTCTAAACCATTTTGTATAGCAATACTAAAATGTATATATTTACGTATATATAAAAGTCAAAAAAAAGTTAGAAAATATACATATTTATGCATTTAAAAAATATTCTACTAGATAATTATTAGGAAGAAAATTAAATCCCACACTCTACCTCATATACTTACAATGTTACTTAGTTAGGTGCCAAATGTGGTGGTTGTAATTCTCCTATTGGCTAAATGGTAAGTTAAATGACCATTTAGCTCATTTAATTATGTTTAACTCTACTCTGTTTAAACCGTTTAGACACACCGGTAGAGTTTATTTACCATTTCGCTGTTTAAATGGACTAAACGGACGTTTAGCCGAACAATGCCTATTTCATACTCCTGTCCGGCAGCCAAACATCAGTGCTAAAAAAAGAAGTGTAACCAACAGATCAGCACTATCCATGAGCCCGAAACAACAAAGAGTTCTCTATTACTTTGGCACAAGCACGATGTTGACATGGGTCATGGGCCGGACTGATACAGCAGAAACGTTTGTTATTACATTGTCACAATGTTGAGACGGGGTCATCGGGCGGGGATGAATGCTTCTGCATATGATGGATGCAGTAAAGCTGCATAGAAAAAAGGACTGACCATTAATCCATATCGTGATGTTGTCGCAGTGGTTAAGCCGTGGCAGCAGATTAGCGACTGTATGTGCACTTCAGTCTCGGTGGATACAATCCGCACCCACACTCGCGACGAGCATGTTGCATGCCCAGCGCCGCATGGCCACAGCACCCCTGCGTCCGCCGGCCCGAGCACCTCCCCCGCTAGGCCCCAGCGAACTACGTGCCCCCGTCCGTCCCAGCTCGCCCCTCCCCGGCCGAACAACACGTGCAACAACATGGAATTAGCTACTACAACATTAGGCTGAAGCAGCTGAAACACCATGAGCATATTATTGCAACAACAAAGGAACAACAACTGCAACGTTAGGCTGAAGCAGGTGAAACACCATGAACATATTATTGCAACAACACCGAAGAAACTGCTGCAACAATAGGTTGAAGGAGCTGAAACATTTTGGTACATATTATTGCAACACTGGTATGAAGCATATGAAACAACGCTCGAAATAAAAACACTTGCAACAACACAGAACAACTACTGCAACATGAGATTGAAGCAACTGAAACATTTCGAAAATTATTATTGCAACATTTGTGCGAAGCATATGAAACAAAACGCAAAAAGATTAATGCAACAAAGAAATATTGCTTGTTGCAACAGCAAAACGACGCTACTGCAACATCAGGAAAAACAAAGAAATATTGCTTGTTGCAACAGCAAAAACAAGCCTACTGCAACAGAGCTCGCCGGAACCCTAGCCACCGCCGTGTCCCTCGGAACCATACCCAGAGGCGGAGGAGAAGGTGGAGGAGAGCTCAGATCTAGAGGAGGAGGAGGAGGCGGAGGAGGTGGAGGAAGGCTCGGATCCAGACGAGGACCCCACCTACCTCGCCTGAAGCATCCGCCGTCGCCCTCCTCTTCGGTAGCTTGAAGGTCGCTTGAGCGGGGGAGAGCGACATGGAGGGAGGCGCGCGGCTCACCTAAAGCCGCCGCCATCACCTCCCACTCCGGTGGCATGGAGGCCGCGGAGGTCACAGAGGAGAGGGAGGGAGGGGCGGCTCGCCGGTAACCACCGCCGTCGTGGCGCGGAGGTCGTGGAGGGAGCGAGCGGCGGCGCGAGAGCAGAGCAGAAAGTGGATGAGCCAGGGGGAGGGGCAGAGAGTGGAGGAGAAGTGAAGTGCGAACGGTGAATGAGTGGAGGAGCGCGAGCGGATGAGGATAATGCGAGGGGAGCAAGTGGAGGAGCACGAGCCACGTTCGGAGGTGAAGAAAGCGCGTCGGACGCCAGACATATAGCATTACCGATATATCTTGTGTAATACGCGTTCTAGTAGAATCACTCACTGGGACGCCCTTGTGCAGCTGCTCCGGCGACCGGCGTCTGGCCAGCGGACAGCGGCGATGGCTGTCTTCTCCATGATCACCGCGTCGGCGGCCACTTGCGCTATGGGCTGCATCTTCATCTCCGTCTGCTACCTCCCTGTGGCTCCCGTCACCGCCTTGTTCTTCAACTTCACCTCCTTCGGCACAGATGACAGCAATGACTTATTGAGAACCGAAGGCGAAGCCTACATCCAACGCGGGTGGATCGACCTGACAGCGTTCGGGGACAACGCCATCGACGACAGCAGGGGCCGCGTGTCGTACGCCGGCCCGATGCGCCTCTCGTACAGGGACACCGGCGAGGTGGCCAGCTTCGTCACGCGCTTCTCCTTCGTCATCAACCCACTGGACAAGTACGGTGGCATCAACAACAAGGGCGCCGGCATGGCCTTCTTCCTCGCCGGCTACCCGTCCAGCATGCCACCCACGTCCGAAACGTACAACATGGGCCTCACGAACCAAAGCGCGGACGCCGTGGCCACCGGCGACGGCCGATTCGTTGCGGTGGAGTTTGACACCTTCAACGACACCATCGCGCTCGACCCGGACACGACGTACGACCACCTCGGCATCGACGTCAACTCCATCAGGTCCGAGGCCACGGAGGTTCTGCCGAGCTTCAGCCTCATAGGGAACATGACCGCCGAGGTCAGGTACGACAACGTCTCGACCGTCCTGGAGCTGAAGCTATGGCTGGGCGATGGAAGAAACAAGAATTACACCCTTAGCCAGAATGTCGACTTCAAGAGCACTTTGCCGGAGATCGTCTCGGTTGGCTTCTCTGCCTCGACGGGCTCATCCGTCGAACTGCATCAGCTGTATTCTTGGTACTTCAACTCGTCCTTGGAATCCAAGGCCATGCCGCCGCCACCGCCGCCACCGCCGCCGCCTGCCCCCAGCACCGCCGGTTCTGGACGTAGTGGAGTTATAGCGGGAGCCAGTGTCGGCGGCGCAGTACTGTTCCTCGTCGTTCTTTTTGCTTTGGCAGCGTTCCTCGCACGACGGCGTCGGAGCAAGAGGAGGAGGGAGCTGGAGCTGGCACAAAAGTTTGGTGAGGACATGGGCAGCAGCTCGGACGATGACCGCCACGAGCCTAGGGAGATTGAAATGGGGACGGGACCGAGGCGTTTCCCTTACCACGAACTCGTTGCTGCGACGAAGAGTTTCGCGCCGGAGGAGAAGCTCGGGCAAGGTGGCTTCGGCTCCGTGCACCGAGGACACCTGAGTGATCACAACGGCGGCCTCGCCGCCGTGGCCATCAAGAGATTCGCTAAAGGATCCTCAACGCAGGGGAGAAAGGAGTACAAGTCAGAGATCAAGGTGATAAGCAGGCTCCGCCACCGGAACCTCGTGCAGCTCGTCGGCTGGTGCCACGGCCGCGACGAGCTCCTGCTCGTCTACGAGCTCGTGCCTAACCGCAGCCTCGACGTCCATCTCCACGGCAACGGCGGCACCTTCCTGACATGGCCGATGAGGATCAGGATTGTCCTTGGGCTTGGGTCCGCACTGCTCTACCTCCACGAGGAGTGGGAGCAATGCGTCGTCCACCGCAACGTGAAGCCGAGCAACGTCATGCTGGACGAGTCCTTCAACGCCAAGCTAGGCGACTTCGGGCTCGCCAGGTTCATCGACCACGCCGTCGGGATGCAGACGATGACCGCCGTCTCGGGCACTCCGGGCTACGTCGACCCCGAGAGCCTGATCACCGGCAAAGCCAGCGCCGAGTCGGACGTCTACAGCTTCGGCGTCGTCGTGCTGGAGGTCGCCTGCGGGAGGAGGCCGATGAGCTTGCTGGACGGAGAGAAGAACGCCGTGTTCCGGCTGGTCGAGTGGGTGTGGGACCTGTACGGTCGCGGAGCCGCTCTCACAGCGGCCGACGAGCGGCTGAACGGCGAGTTCGACGCGGCGGAGATGGAGCGCGTCGTGGCCGTCGGGCTCTGGTGCGCGCACCCTGACCCGCGCGCTCGGCCGTCCGTCAGAGAAGCCATGGCCGCACTCCAGTCCAACGGTCCGATGCCGGCGCTGCCTGCCAAGATGCCCGTGCCGACTTACGCGGTGCCGGTGACCTCGCCGGAGGGCCACTTCTCGTACACCGCTTCCACGTCAGGGATGACGTCCTCCAGCTTGACTCAGTCGACGACGACGACGACGACGGCGACGACTCACACGTCGTGCTCTGTTGACCCGTCCACTTCAACCGTTTCCATGGACGACTCGTCCTCGCTGCTCAAACATCAGTACTAATAGTAACTACTCCATCTGATTTGTTCTTAGTCATATTGTAAATGTTCGTAGTTTAATTTATTCAGTTCATTAGCATAAGAAATAATCAGAGTGTATTGCCTATACTTTATTTCTGAATTATTACTCCACTCTTAAATTTCACCTTTTTATTATATTGTAGGTAATAACACGTACAAACAGTTTTTTAAAAAAAGGGTAACACGTACAGACTGAACCAACTCCATTTTACTCTAGCTTCGCCGTTGTCTGCTGCTGCCCGTAAACATTGAGCAATCCAGATTAACATTCATGATGTACCCTGCATTTTCTGATTTTTTTATTAGGTTCTGAGTTTAATTAAAGCTAATATGTTTGTTTTTAAAACATGTTGTAGTTATATATATGGGCTGGTCAAAACATTCGGACTTTCTTACGTTGGAGAACTTCCATGCGTGATGAACTCTACTATAGTATACTCAAATTTGATACTAAGATGATTTTTCAAACAAGTCCTGAATTTGAGCAGATAATTTACAAATTTGAGAATCCATGACGAACTCAACTGCAGTATACTAAAATTTGACACTAAGATAATTTTCCAAACAAGTCCCAAATTTTAGCGGATCATCTATATAAATTTAAAGGATCGCCTTGTTTATACGCATATAGAATAAACTCTAGTACACCGAACAAAAATAGCTTAAAAATTCCTAATGTCACCGGTTTAGGCTATCGATAAGCATTCCTAGCGCCACCAGTTTAGGGTTGTCGATAAGCCCTTCATGGACGTCACCGCCATCACTATACAGGATGCGTCTCCCCATCGCCGTTTAGATGCAACAGGCAGTGTGGCTCTTCCTCAAGATGGCAATGCGGAATCCCCCGTCGGGGAACATGCCACCTTCCCCGAACCCACGGGGAGGAAATTTCCCCATCCCCGTCCCCACGAACATCAACGGGGTACGTTTCTTCTCCCCAGGCACCTATCAGAGCCAACTCTTCCTCTACCACTGCAGGAACAAAAGGGACGAATCCTCAACACCGTCAAATGGAAAATGGTAAAACAAAATTGAAACATATAGGTGACAAGAATGCATATTGCACATGTTAAATGCCATAATTGCAGTAACTCAAATGTGCAATTCTCTACTAATAAATATGCAATTCTCTACTAATAAATGTGCAATATAGAAATAGATACTAACCAGTACGATCCAAAGCAGGAGCTGTAGTTTCAGCCAATGGGTTTCCTTTTGAATGATAGGGAATTGTTTTTGGCTCTGAAACTTGAAAATCAGCACCGGAAACAAATTTCACTTTGTCTTTGGACTGAAAACAAATAGAAAAAATGGTTGTCAACTATCACATGATCACAACAAATACATAAAATGGTTCTACATAGAAAGTGTAGAGAAGGAAGCATAGACCGAAAACAAAAGATTCAAACAGCCCCTAGGCTGGGTTACAACAACAGCAACAACATTACAACTATGCTAGCTACAAGTGTAGAGAGACTAGGGACTTGAGACTAGTGAGAAAGCTAAACAGTACATCTATGCTAGCTATAGGGAATGCAGAGACAGAGAGAGACATAAATAAACAAAAACAATCAAATGAGTTCAAAAGCAGATGCCCCATGCCTCCTTCAAACAAAATGGATACAAGCTACTACTCAAGCTAGCAGTTCAAAATGGATGGTCATTACAAAACAATCAGCGGAGTGAGAAAACTTGGTAGAAATGATATGTTACTAATAGATGACGAGGCAAATGGTTCAACAGCAGCATATTGCATATGCTCATGACTACAATTACAATGCCCTATACTTTCAATTTACATTATTGGTGATTGCAATTATGTAGCTGAACAAAAGAAAAGGTGAGTGGATTTAACATGTGAGCTTTTATCCTAGGTCATAGTCTCAATGCAACCTGATAATACTGCCATGTGTCATGTATAGCAAAACGCATAACCACTCTAAGAGTCAAACCAAGCAGATTAACTAAAAATAGCAGAGGTCATTTAACTTGCATATATGTATAAAAAGACACCACTGTAATTTTAGTGCCACGCAGAAGAACAGAGGCAAAATAGACAGACAATACAGATTCTTGAGGTATGCTATTGCCTAAACAAGTCTAGGTATCTTCTACTACTTTAAGCAAGCAAATTAACAGTCAAAATCAGGTGCTTTGGTCAGAACATCACATTTGAGAGGCTTCTTACCAAAATGGCATGTTCTAATTTCAATCCTGCCACTTTCAGTGTGCCCACACAAGACAAATGAAAATAAACTAGACTGTAACAGTGAAATTCCAGCCAAAAAACTAGTCAACTTTCTCACACTACTTACTACAATTAAACAAGAATATTGCGCTTTTTTCAACCTAGACAAACAAAATGAGACCATGAAAAAATTAACCAGACTATTATAGTCTAACCAGACTGTCATTCTGAATCCTTTATCTGCATCCACACAGATATGCATATGAAACCATGCGTGCGGTAAGAACTTTTGTGCGTCAATCCATGAAGGGAGTGAAAGTATCATGCATGGCTAACCATACCTACTAAATGTTGGTTCCCTGATGATTTTTTCGATCTTATCCATAGCTGACTCAGGAGGTTGCCTGTAAACAAACTCCCTGCATTCAGGATTTACAAAAAGTCAAGAACAGAAACTAATTTCTCAGAAATAAATATCATATGGTCGGGTCATGCTAATAGGACACTAACAGACATGCATGTCACTAGGGGGGTGTTTGTTTCCTTTGGGATAAAGTTTAGCCCTGTCACATCGAATCTTTGCATACCAATTAGAAGTATTAAACACAGGCTAATTACAAAACTAATTACACAGATAAACAAAGAAAAAGATGTGTGTTGACACAAATCACAATAAACAAAGTTCAAAGATGTGTTAGCACAAATCACAAGAATTTTTTTTCTATGAAAGTAAGGACAAAAATGAGGTGTCTTGGCACAAATCACAAGTACCAAAGATGTTGTGTGTGCTATCACAAATCACAACAAACAATTTTTTCTATGAAAGGACAAGGACAAAAATTTATTTTAGGCTGGCACAAATCACAATAAACAAAGAAAAAGCTGTGTTAACACAAGTCACAAAAAATCTATGAAAGGACAAGGACAAAATGTGCTTTATGCTAGCACAAATCACAATAAACAAAGGCTAATGGGTTGGGGTCACAAGACTAACAGGTTCCCAGTCTTCCTGAGGCAGGCAGGCACCAAGTCCTGCAACAAGCCACCCAACATAGTTGCAACGTGTCGGCATTACAGCCACCCGAGCATAACTGCAGCAGCAGTGCTTAAAAAATGAACTTTTAACATCCTACTACCAGGTTAAGTCTTCCTGAGGCGAGGCAGGCACCAAGTGCCGCAACAAGTTCATGGAGTGTTTACCACCACCCGACACAACTACGAGGATTCAGACCCAACCATCCACCAAAAAGTAAAACGATGACACAATCCCTGCTCAGCAGAAGAACATCAAGCTACTCACTTTCTCATGCAAATGGGACAGCTCCTGGACGGGGATACTGTCAGCCGAAGTGTGGTCCCCGTGGCTAGAGGACGTCTCCGACATCTCATCAAATTTTATGAACTGGCCAACCTGAGCAGTAGCGAGATGTGCATAGTAGATGCGAGCAACTGCAAGCAGGCAAAACAAGGAAATCAGAAACAACAGATCTGATACACAAAAGCTACTGGAGACGTTGACAACACCAAAGGCAATTCAAGTGCAACAAAAAAACTAAGAAGGGCAAAGTTAACAATTGAGAAAACTAGGAACAACAGACGGAAGCAAAATTTATCAATTAGAAAGGAGTATGTGGTCAATTTAGCGGCCCTTTAATTTATGTAATTTATGCAATGAACAGGAAGTTACAAGCTTAAATTAAATTGTGTTCATTACTACAATTGCATATGCTCAGAACTACAATTGTAGTGCGCAATTGCTGCAATTTACATTGTCGGTGATTGCAATTGTGTAACTGAATGTTTTATTTGTTTGGTTTTCATCAACAATAGATATTAATAGTAACAAAGCACTTCAAAATTCAGTAGTATGTTGCTCCTGCAACCACCAACATGCATCAAGGATAGTTCTCCTTGGTACACTTACACATATGAGAGCGAATGCACTAGCTCCTGCAGGTCATCAAGGTTGAACACACTCATCATGCATGATGTGATAGTGAGTTGGCCTCGTAGTCCCCTGGCAAAAAAACATGCACTTAGTTCTGTCAATTCACAGAAAGAAATAATGTGTACCAAGGCAAACTTACAACAGCAGAACCAAGTTCAGTGAAATCTAGGATACACACTGAAACTGCCACAGTTTAGTGGAACTCAACCTTCAGCCCTATACTATTTGTTGTATTTAGCTAGAAGCATTACATTAGCGAATCAATCATGCTTGGATTACCAACTTTTTGATTGGCAAGCAAAAAATCAATGACAGGACCAGGTTTCACTATCATTGTGGTGGACACATTTGCACAACATATTAACACATGAAGACATTACGAACTGCATACAGAGAAATGATCATTGTATTGTATATAGATTAAAACAGGGCATATGGATGATAAGAACAGACCAAGATGACAAGGACAAATAAGAGGTGTGTGTTGGCATAAATCACCACTAAGAAAGTTCAAGATGTGTTAACACAAATCACAAGAGACAATTTTTTTCTATGAAAGCACAAGGACAAATAAGATGTGTGTGTTGGCACAAATCACAATTAACAAAGTTCAAGATGTGTTAGCACAAATCACAAGAGACAATTATTTTTATGAAAGGACAAGGACAAAAATGAGGTGTGTGTTGGCACAAATCAAAATTAACAAAGTGTGTGGCCACCTAGTGGTTAATGTCAATGTCAAATTATTTGTACATCCTATTCCTGCCTATAGTACTGTTCCAAGAACACTATCAAACATAAACTTTCGCGTTTTTGGTTAATGAACACAACTAGCCATTTTCAAACAAGGAAACATGCACAGAGCGCATAGAACTTGCAATAATTGCCATTTAGTTTTTTAGAAAAAAATAGTTAAGCTACATATATAACACCTAATCTGATGACTGCAACATTCAGATGTTGTTATCTATTTCGGCTTTTGGATCAGCAGAGTTCATATATTTGAGAGTGGACAGTATAATACTAATTAAATCAATGTTGATACCAATAATTAATTATTATGGTTACTAGTATGTATGAAGCTTGCTATCAATTTGGTAACTGCTTCTTGTCAAACATATCATCTGTGAAATTGGTAATTGCACTCAAAACATAATGAATCACCAAAAGCGGCTTCAGGTTACATACTTAGGCCCCTTTGAAATGCTAGAGTTTCACGAATTCATACAGTAGTCTCACAGAAAAAAAATCTGGTTCACTTACTGAGAAGCTTTCTTGGTTTCTCAACACTATCATAGAAAAAATCTGGTTCACTATCATAGAAATTTAATATATGCAACACACACACGTTTTCTCAGTTTCTCAACACTAGTATAACCAAATTCACAAAAAACACTAGTATAACCAAACCACATAACACTGAAAAGCAGAGCACTGAATAAGTGAACAAATTTCATTGGTTCACTAATTTAATTAGGCAGTTAGCTTGCATCAATCTTTGTTTGTCTTATCACATTGGCTCTGTTTGGAACACATCGTTCATTGATTCGATCTTTCAAAGAAAAGAAAGGTTCAGTGATTCAGCTGCTTAAGCACACCCATTCTAGCCTATCCAGAATCACTACTCTTCTGAACAGAAACTACAACACCCCAAAGCAAAAATATATAAGTATGTAAATATGAATAAAGGAAGCATATTAGAAGAAAAAGTGAGTGGAAGCAAACAAGCCCAAAATGGGTGAACCAACCAGCGCTCATACAACCAAATTTCATATACTCAGAACTACAATTGTGGTGCTCCATATTAGTAATTTACATTATTCCGGTTTGCAATTTTTTAGATGACCTATATACATACTTTATTGCAAATAATATACAGTAAAACAGAGCAGCAGCATACTCACATATAACAAATTGCTTCTCTCTGATAGTCAGTAACAGAGCAACATCATACTGACATAAAACAAGCTTCTCTAAAAAATGGTAGGCATTATCATATATTGCCAAGCTCTGCCCATAGGCCACCAGGCTCCTCCATGGTTGATCTCCTATAGTGGGTCATGTAGCATATTTGGATTATTCTTTCTGATTATATGCGGCAAAACATAAGAAGCTGACAGAACTAGCATCTACCAATGAACTACTTCCTCACCTCAAAAAATATCCCAAATAGTGTTTCACGCATCTTCCAGGCAAGATGTGGCGAGGCATCAACCTTGATGGTTGCTGTTAGGGTGGCCTCTATTTCTAAAGTCCGGCATCTGCAGCCCACACAGAATAGAAGCAGTAGGCAGAAGATTGTAGCAGAGAAGGCTTGCTTGAGATCCATAGGCTTCCACTGTGGACAAAAACATGGACAAGAACATGAACCGGAAAGCATGAGCTTCAGCACGTTCTGGAAAGCAATTTGTTAACTTAGTTATGAGTTCAAACATAAAAGGCAAATACTGTAGTAGCAGACCAAAGAAAAGACAAAACAGACTACAGATAGTCGCTGATAAGGTAGCATGAAAATCCATTATCAAAATTCAAATTCTGTCTCAGCATACTACAAAGTGTACATATACAAATATGAAACTGTACAGATATGTTTTACTCCAAAATTTTATTTTTATCAATTTAAATTTGTAATAAATCAGGATGCATTAGGTTTAGGCCCTTCATTGGTAACACCTAAAACACAATACCACATCACAAACTTAAAAACAAAAACCAATTGTACAGTTACAGTACCTAAACTTGATGGAAGACAAGAACAAAAACACATGCAAAGTTGACAAAAGCACGGGAAGTTGTAGCATAACAAGGAGTGGCAAGCAAACCTGATACTTGAATCCATGGTAGAGCATCTCATTAGCTTCGTCCAACACAAACATCTTGATATTGTCAGGGCAGAGAGACTGCCTACGCAACATATCAAACACACGCCCTGGTGTGCCCACAACAACATATCAACCTGATACTTGATTTTAGGCTCTAGAGTAAATCGACGCAAACAGAAACAGTGCATACAGGAGGGTATTCTCTCTGATCCGGTTAGCCTCAGGCTGCATCTTCTCTGTAACAAAAGGCATTACATATCAATGGTTCAATTATGTAACATGAATAAAAAGCTAAATTGTATTGCAGGGAAATGAAGCAACAAGGCTGTGGCAACTGAGAACATGACAGCTGGGACATAGAATTGTCTTTATGCAAAGAGAAAAATAATTAATAGAGTCGTCGAATGTTGTCAAGCATAAATTTTAACTTATCTGCTTCTGAAGAAAGAAGAAAAACTATTATTACTGGTCTAGTAAGGCACACATGTCAATCAATTGACGGTAACCAGATCAACCAGTCATGCCAATTCAACCATATAAGATAGTAAAAAAAATGTAAAAGTTCAACTAGAAAATAGTAACAACCTATGACAAAAGCACCCCCTGTAACTTATCAAGGACATCATTATCTAAGAAAAAACTTATCAAGGGCATGACAACATTGTTAACAATCAGCAACCTTCAATACCAAATACAGTTTTAAGGACAACTACACCTACCCGTTAAAGAGCATTTTATAGCTGCCCAAAGTCTCGTGAAGGTACAAAATTCTTCTGAGTCAAATGTATTATGTGATACATAGTAATTAGTAAATAAACCAAAAATATACGATCGTCCAGATAAGGAACCACTTTAGAAAAATCTAACAAGACAAACCAATTTATCAGTTTAGATTTACAGATTGACTTGCCACTTATATCATGTACAAGTACACCTACTGAATATCACTATCTAACATAAACTTGAATGGTAGAACACTAAGTCAAAGCACATATATAATTGCAGTCAAGTATTACTACGCAATCAACACCAGCACCATAATCCCATGATAAACACAACCTGCTCACCATAATCTCACAACAACCCACGCACGGCAATCCTTACCCTTCTGCAGATCTACAAGAACAGAAATAGAGGAAAACCCCCATCACCAAACCGCTCAGAAAATTGCAACCTACAACCACATACAAATCCTCCAAATCCTAAAATCCTGCTACATGTTCAGAGCATCTACAGTAGTCTATTCACGTATATGGGAGCATGCAGCTGCAGCAGAGCGCGGCCAAGCTGCAAATCGGAGGCACCAACAGAGAAGTAGGATAGATCGGCGGGGTGGGGGGATCTAGCCGGCCAACGCTCCTGTGGCCCGCGCATCGCATTGAGGCAACTCTCCGGCGGCTTGCTCGCGTGCGAGGAGATGCGGCTATGGAGGTTCGTGTCTCCTGGTGGCCATGACCAAAAAAATGCACGGCCGTAGCTAGCTCACTACTCATCCCAATCTCTAACCCTATGACCTCCTCACGCTAGAAGATTTTACCAATCGAGCAAATCGACACCACATCCGGAAAGGGGATTGGATACATTATGCAACAGATCATACCGAAATGCGGACGACCGAGGGAGGCGCCGCCACTGAGGGATGACCACCGCGTCCACTGCTCCACAGCCGCTTCCCTAGGCGCGCTGCTCCACTGCCACTGCCGCGCGTGCGCCGCTCCGCCACAGGGCGGCACGGTGGTTCCCAAGGGAAGGAGAAGGGGATGCACCATGCTCCACACGCGAGAGGCAGCCAAGGAGCCGGAGGATACAGAGGAGCGGCCAGATCTGGGACTGGGTCACTGGGAGAGTGGGAGGGAGAGCCAGAGAGGAATGGCTGCTCGAGCACTCGAGTAGGGCGGCGGTGTTAGCGGGTGCATTCTCCAGACCCAATAACAAACATCGGACCTAGTACATAACTGACCAGGCGCACAAATCTTAAACACCATCCAACTAACAGAGCGTCGCCTGAAGAAAAGCACAGATTTCAGGTGAGCATTAGGAAATGTGAAAAAAATGTTTGGTAGAACAACTTCTTATGTTTTTTAAATGGATGGAAGAGCTCAAATGACTATTGTGCCCCTATATTTTTATTTCTGACTTGTACACGAGTTATATGTTTGGCCTAAACTAGTAGGTGCAAACGACATTTTTTCTCGTTTTAAATGCAAGGCAGATTTTTATTGTTTGCAGGGTGTTATTTGGCAAACTCCTTAGACCTGACCATGAAAATCTCAAGCCAACCAGATAGCAACCAGCGGCAGCGCTTGGCTGGAGATAGTCTCGGTTGGCTTCTCTGCCTCGACGGGTGCATCCGTCGAGCTGCATCAGCTGTATTCTTGGTACTTCAACTCGTCCTTGGAATCCAGGGCCATGCCGCCGCCGCCTGCCCCCAGCACCTCCGGTTCTCGACGTAGTGGAGTTATAGCGGGAGCCAGCGTCGGCGCAGCACTGTTCCTCGTGGTTCTTTTTGCTTTGGCAGCGCTCCTCGCACGACGGTGGCGGAGCAAGAGGCGGAGGGAGCAGCAGCTGGCAGAAGAGTTTGGTGAGGACATGGGCAGGTAAACAAAAACAATGAGATGGCCTATTTTAGAGTTACCCTAAACGCTAAACGGTAAATAGTTGGTCACCTTTTATTTAACATTTAGACCATTTGGAAGGTGTTTAAATGGAGTTGAACGGTCTAAACCGTTTTGTATAGCAACACTAAAAAGTATATATTTACGTATATATAAAAGTAAAAAAAAAGTTAGAAAATATACATATTTATGCATTTAAAAAATATTCTACCAGATAATTATTAGGAAGAAAATTAAATCCCACACTCTACCTCATATACTTACAATGTTAATTAGTTGGGTGCCAAATGTGGTGGTTGTAATTCTCCTATAGGCTAAATGGTAAGTTAAATGACCATTTAGCTCATTTAATTATGTTGAACTCTACTCTGTTTAGACCGTTTAGACACACGGGTAGAGTTTATTTACCGTTTCGCTGTTTAAATGGACTAAACGGACGTTTAGCCGAACAATGCCTATTTCATACTCCTGTCCGGCAGCCAAACATCAGTGCTAAAAAAAGAAGTGTAACCAACAGATCAGCACTATCCATGAGCCCGAAACAACAAAGAGTTCTCTATTACTTTGGCACAGGCACGATGTTGACATGGGTCATGGGCCGGACTGATACAGCAGAAACGTTTGTTATTACATTGGCACAATGTTGAGACGGGGTCATCGGGCGGGGATGAATGCTTCTGCATATGATAGATGCAGTAAAGCTGCATAGAAAAAAGGACTGACCATTAATCCATATCGTGATGTTGTCGCAGTGGTTAAGTTGTGGCAGCAAATTAGCGACTGTATGTGCACTTGAGTCTCGGTGGATACTATCTGCACCAATTTTCCCCCGAGGAATTGAATTTGATAGGGAAGCCTTGTTGTCCTGTTCAATGCCTTCACATCAGATGGGGATTGGAGACCACCCAAAGATTTTTGAAGAGATGCAGGATCCATCGGTTCGAAGTGTCCAGATTTCCACGCGTCGGACGGGTTCAATTTTCGTTCTCGGTATACTTTTGTTCTTTTCATTCTGTGACAGTGTGAGACAGGACAGGCTACCACCCATATATCTTGGGAGGCGCTGGCTCCCGGACGTCGGATGGACGAGGATCCATCGGACGGTTCCGTTTCCGCACTGCACGCTCGTCCGCACTGTCCCAACGCTCCCGCTCCGCACCGTTCCGCACTCCCCCAGCGCTTCCGTTCCGCACCACACGCCCATCCCAGTGCTCCTGTTCGAAGCGCTCGAGCGCTCACTGGCCACAGCACGCTACCAGCACCCGCGTCCCCACAGCCCGTCGCGTCCGCCCCACACTCGCGACGAGCATGTTCTATGCCCAGCGCCCCCATGGCCACAGCACCCCTGCGTCCACCGGCCCCAGCACCTCCCCCGCTAGGCCCTAGCGAACCACGCACCCCCGTCCGTCCCAACTCACTCCTGCCCGGCCGAACAACACGTGCAACAACACAGAATTAGCTACTATAACATTAGGCCGAAGCAGCTGAAACACAATGAGCATATTATTGCAACGACAAAGGAACAACAACTGCAATGTTAGGCTGAAGCAGCTGAAACACAATGAAAATATTATTGCAACAACACCGAAGAAACTGCTGCAACAATAGGTTGAAGGAGCTGAAACATTTTGGTACATATTATTGCAACACTGGTGTGAAACATATGAAACAACGCTCGAAATAAAAACACTTGCAACAACATGGAACAACTACTGTAACATGAGATTGAAGCAACTGAATCATTTCGAAAATTATTATTGCAATATTTGTGCGAAGCATATGAAACAAAACGCAAAAAGATTAATGCAAGAGGCGGAGGGAGCAGCAGCTGGCAGAAGAGTTTGGTGAGGACATGGGCAGGTAAACAAAAACAATGAGATGGCCTATTTTAGAGTTACTCTAAACGCTAAACGGTAAATAGTTGGTCACCTTTTATTTAACATTTAGACCATTTGGAAGGTGTTTAAATGGAGTTGAACGGTCTAAACCCTTTTGTATAGCAACACTAAAATGTATATATTTACGTATATATAAAATTAAAAAAAAATAGAAAATATACATATTTATGCATTTTAAAAATATTCTACCAGATAATTATTAGGAAGAAAATTAAATCCCACCCTCTACCTCATATACTTACAATGTTAATTAGTTGGGTGCCAAATGTGGTGGTTGTAATTCTCCTATTGGCTAAATGGTAAGTTAAATGACCATTTAGCTCATTTAATTATGTTGAACTCTACTCTGTTTAGACCGTTTAGACACACGGGTAGAGTTTATTTACCGTTTCGCTGTTTAAATGGACTAAACGGATGTTTAGCCGAACAATGCCTATTTCATACTCCTGTCCGGCAGCCAAACATCAGTGCTAAAAAAAGAAGTGTAACCAACAGATCAGCACTATACATGAGCCCGAAACAACAAAGAGTTCTCTATTACTTTGGCACAGGCACGATGTATACATGGGTCATGGGCCGGACTGATACAGCAGAAACGTTTGTTATTACATTGTCACAATGTTGAGACGGGGTCATCGGGCGGGGATGAATGCTTCTGCATATGATGGATGCAGTAAAGCTGCATAGAAAAAAGGACTGACCATTAATCCATATCGTGATGTTGTCGCAGTGGTTAAGTCACTGCCGGAAAATAGATCTTTGACGAGTGTTTTTTTGCTTTGCCGAGTGTAATTTTTTGGACACTCGGCAAAGACCCTCTTTGCCAAGTGCCGAAACAAAAACACTCGGCGAAAAAAAAAACACTCGGCAAAGACCCTCTTTGGCTTGCCGAGTGTTTTTTTTGACACTCGATAAAGAGGGTCTTTGCCGAGTGTTTCTTTTGACACTCGGCAAAGACCCTCCTTGCCGAGTGTTTTTTTATTACACTCGGCAAAGAAGATCTTAAAAGCACATTTTGAGGCCCTAAACGACTTCAAATTCAAAAGTGTTCAACTACAAAGTTGTATAACTTCTCAAGATCTACAACTTTTGTATTCATTTCTTCATTTGACAAAGTGATATTAACGTTGTTCACAAAATCTACATCTCTTATACATAGTTTCAGGAAAACTAAAGATACATCTCTAAGTTTTGTAAACAACGTTAGTATCGCTTTGTCGAACGAAGAAATGATCAAAATAAAAGTTGTAGATCTTGAGAAGTTATACAACTTTATAGTTGAACACTTTTTAATCTGAATTAATTTTGCCAGTGAAAAGTATGTCTGAATTTCAAAAAAATTTAAAATTCGAATTTTTAAACGACCTCGGATGGAGAAATGGCCAAAATGAAAGTTGTAGATCTTGAAAAGTTATGAAATTATGTAGTAGAAAACTTTTTGATTTGAAATAATCTTGTCAACGAAAAGTACGTTTGAATTTCTCAAATTTAAAATTCAAATTTTTGTAACTGACCTCGGATGGAGAAACTACCAAAACGAAAGTTGTAGATCTCGAAAAGTTATGAAACTTTGTAGTAGATAACTTTTTGATTTGAATTAGTTTAGAGCCTCAAATAAGCAATTTACACTCGGTTTAGTATAATATGTATAGAACGAGAACGAGATATAGACACAAGTGACAGTGTGCAGCAGTAGTAAAGGGGGTTACGTGTGAGGGAGAGGTCGCAGGTTCGAATCCCGCCGGCCGCGTTAGCCGCGACTTGCCGAAAAAATGCTGTGAAAAATGTGGGTTTGAAGAGACGGCCAGACGCTAGCCGGTGGGGCCCTCCCCCAATTAAAAAAATTCCTGTTTTTTCAATATTTTTTCCTGTTTTTTTCGGGATTTTATCGATTCGCGACTTTGCCGAGTGCACAGTCTTTGCCGAGTGTTTTTCAGCACTCGCCCCGATAAAAAACAATCAGCAAAGAGCCTTTGCCGACGTAAATTTTACCGTGTATTCTTTGTCGACCTTTGCCGAGTGCAAAAAGGTCACTCGGCAAAGCACTGGATTCCAGTAGTGAGTCGTGGCAGCAGATTAGCGACTGTATGTGCACTTGAGTCTCGGTAGATACTATCTGCACCCACACTCGCGACGAGCATGTTGCATGCCCAGCGCCCCCATGGCCACAACACCCCCGCGTCCGCCGGCCCCAGCGCTTCCCCCGCTAGGCCCCAGCGAACCACGCGTCCCCGTCCGTCCCAGCTCGCCCCTCCCCGGCCAAACAACACGTGCAACAACACGGAATTAACTACTACAACATTAGACTGAAGCAGCTGAAACACCATGAACAAATTATTGCAACAACAAAGGAACAACAAGTGCAACGTTAGGCTGAAGCAGCTGAAACACCATGAACATATTATTGCAACAACACCGAAGAAACTGCTGCAACAATAGGTTGAAGGAGCTGAAACATTTTGGTACATATTATTGCAACACAGGTGTGAAGCATATGAAACAACGCTCGAAATAAAAATACTTGCAACAACATGGAACAACTACTGCAACATGAGATTGAAGCACCTGAAATATTTCAAAAATTATTATTGCAACATTTGTGCGAAGCATATGAAACAAAAACGCAAAAAGATTAATCCAACAAAGAAATATTGCTTGTTGCAATAGCAAAACGACGCTACTGCAATATCAGGAAAAACAAAGAAATATTGCTTGTTGCAACAGCAAAAACAAGCCTACTGCAACAAAGCTCACCGGAACCCTAGCTACAGCCGGGTCCCTCAGATCCATACCCAAAGGAGGAAGAGGAGAAGGTGGAGGAGAGCTCAGATCTAGAGGAGGAGGAGGAAGACTCAGATCCAGACGAGGACCCCACCTACCTCGCCTGAAGCATCCGTCGTCGCCCTCCTCTCCGGTTGCATGAAGGTCGCTTGAGCGGGGGAGAGCGACACGGAGGGAGGCGCGCGGCTCACCTAAAGCCGCCGCCATCACCCCCACTCCGGTGGCATGGAGGCCGCGGAGGTCACAGAGGAGAGGGAGGGAGGGAGAGGCGGCTCGCCGGTAGCCACCGCGGTCGTGGCGCGGAGGTCGTGGAGGGAGGGAGCGGCGGCGCGAGAGCAAAGCAGAAAGTTGGTGAGCCGGGGGGAGAGGCAGAGAGTGGAGGAGAAGTGAAGTGCGAACGGTGAACGAGTGGAGGAGCGTGAGCGGATGAGGATAAGGTGAGGGGAGCAAGTGGAGGAGCACGAGCCACGTCCAGAGGTGAAGAAAGCGCGTCGGACGCCAGATATATAGCATTACCGATATATCTTGTGTAATACGCGTTCTAGTAGAATCACTCACTGGGACGCCCTTGTGCACCTGCTCCGGCGACCGGCGTCTGGCCAGCGGACAGCGGCGATGGCTGGCTTCTCCATGATCACCGCGTCGGCGGCCACTTGCGCCATCGGCTGCATCTTCATCTCCGTCTGCTACCTCCCCGTGGCTCCCGTCACCGCCTTGTTCTTCAACTTCACCTCCTTCGGCACAGATGGCAGCAATGACTTATTGAGAACCGAAGGCGAAGCCTACATCCAACGCGGGTGGATCGACCTGACAGCGTTCGGGGACAACGCCATCGACGACAGCAGGGGCCGCGTGTCGTACGCCCGCCCGATGTGCCTCTGGGACAGGGACACCGGCGAGGTGACCAGCTTCGTCACGCGGTTCTCCTTCGTCATCGACCCACCGGAAAGGTACGGTGGCATCAACAACAAGGGCGCCGGCATGACCTTCTTCCTCGCCGGCTACCCGTCCAGCCTGCCATCCAAATCCGAGACGTACAACATGGGCCTCACCAACCAAAGCGCGGACGCCGTGGCCACCGGCGACGGCCGGTTCGTGGCGGTGGAGTTTGACACCTTCAACGACACCATGGCGCACGACCCGGACAGGACGTACGACCACCTCGGCATCGACGTCAACTCCATCAGGTCCGTGGCCACCGAGGTCCTGCCGAGCTTCAGCCTCAAAGGGAACATGACTGCCGAGGTCAGGTACGACAACGTCTCCACCGTCCTGGAGATGAAGCTATGGCTGGGCGATGGGAGAAACATGGATTACAACCTTAGCCAGAAGGTTGACTTCAAGAGCGCTTTGCCGGAGATCGTCTCGGTTGGCTTCTCTGCCTCGACGGGCTCATCCGTCGAACTGCATCAGCTGTATTCTTGGTACTTCAACTCGTCCTTGGAATCTAAGGCCATGCCGCCGCCACCGCCGCCGCCACCGCCGCCGCCTGCCCCCAGCACCGCCGGTTCTGGACGTAGTGGAGTTATAGCGGGAGCCAGTGTCGGCGGCGCAGCACTGTTCCTCGTGGTTCTTTTTGCTTTGGCAGCGCTCCTCGCACGACGGCGTCGGAGCAAGAGGAGGAGGGAGCTGGAGCTGGCACAAAAGTTTGGTGAGGACATGGGCAGCAGCTCGGACGATGACCGCCACGAGCCTATTAAGGAGATTGAAATGGGAACGGGACCGAGGAGTTTCCCGTACCACGAACTCGTTGCTGCGACGAAGAGTTTCGCGCCGGAGGAGAAGCTCGGGCAAGGTGGCTTCGGCTCCGTGTACCGAGGACACCTGAGTGATCACAACGGCGGCCTCGCCGCCGTGGCCATCAAGAGATTCGCTAAAGGATCCTCGACGCAGGGGAGAAAGGAGTACAAGTCAGAGATCAAGGTGATAAGCAGGCTCCGCCACCGGAACCTCGTGCAGCTCGTCGGCTGGTGCCACGGCCGCGACGAGCTCCTGCTCGTCTACGAGCTCGTGCCTAACCGCAGCCTCGACGTCCATCTCCACGGCAACGGCGGCACCTTCCTGACATGGCCGATGAGGATCAGGATTGTCCTTGGGCTTGGGTCCGCACTGCTCTACCTCCACGAGGAGTGGGAGCAGTGCGTCGTCCACCGCGACGTGAAGCCGAGCAACGTCATGCTGGACGAGTCCTTCAACGCCAAGCTAGGCGACTTCGGGCTCGCCAGGTTCATCGACCACGCCGTCGGGATGCAGACGATGACCGCCGTCTCGGGCACTCCGGGCTACGTCGACCCCGAGAGCCTGATCACCGGCAAAGCCAGCGCCGAGTCGGACGTCTACAGCTTCGGCGTCGTCGTGCTGGAGGTCGCCTGCGGGAGGAGGCCGATGAGCTTGCTGGACGGAGAGAAGAACGCCGTGTTCCGGCTGGTCGAGTGGGTGTGGGACCTGTACGGTCGCGGAGCCGCTCTCACAGCGGCCGACGAACGGCTGAACGGCGAGTTCGACGCGGCGGAGATGGAGCGCGTCGTGGCCGTCGGGCTCTGGTGCGCGCACCCTGACCCGCGCGCTCGGCCGTCCGTCAGAGAAGCCATGGCCGCACTCCAGTCCAACGGTCCGATGCCGGCGCTGCCTGCCAAGATGCCCGTGCCGACTTACGCGGTGCCGGTGACCTCGCCGGAGGGCCTCTTCTCGTACACCGCTTCCACGTCAGGGATGACGTCCTCCAGCTTGACTCAGTCGACGACGACGACGACGACGGCGACGACTCACACGTCGTGCTCTGTTGACCCGTCCACTTCAACCGTTTCCATGGACGACTCGTCCTCGCTGCTCAAACATCAGTACTAATAGTAACTACTCCATCTGATTTGTTCTTAGTCATATTGTAAATGTTCGTAGTTTAATTTATTCAGTTCATTAGCATAAGAAATAATCAGAGTGTATTGCCTATACTCAGGGACGAAGCCAGAAAAAAATTTAGAGGGGGCTGAACAAAAGTGTTACAGTGACTTAGCTCTACTATAATCTCTCGTAGTAGAAAAAATATAATAGCTTGAAGTAGTCTTATATTTAAAACATCAATTAACAATGAAATTCACAAAATACATCTAAAAAATAAATGTCTTAGCCCACCCTACCTTATACATCTGCGTCTAAAATTGGAAGAAGAACACTAGAAATTCCACTAGCCTAGCAGCAGTAGGGGGGCTGGAGCCCCCCCAGCCCCCCCCCCCCCCCCCCCCCCCCCCCGCTGGCTTCGTCCATGCCTATACTTTATTTCTGAATTATTACTCCACTCTTAAATTTCACCTTTTTATTATATTGTAGGTAATAACACGTACAAACAGTTTTAAAAAAAAGGGTAACACGTACAGACTGAACCAACTCCATTTTACTCTAGCTTCGCCGTTGTCTGCTGCTGCCCGTAAACATTGAGCAATCCAGATTAACATTCATGATGTACCCTGCATTTTCTGATTTTTTTATTAGGTTCTGAGTTTAATTAAAGCTAATATGTTTGTTTTTAAAACATGTTGTAGTTATACATATGGGCTGGTCAAAACATTCGGACTTTCTTACGTTGGAGAACTTCCATGCGTGATGAACTCTACTATAGTATACTCAAATTTGATACTAAGATGATTTTTCAAACAAGTCCTGAATTTGAGCAGATAATTTACAAATTTGAGAATCCATGACGAACTCAACTGCAGTATACTAAAATTTGACACTAAGATAATTTTCCAAACAAGTCCCAAATTTTAGCGGATCATCTATATAAATTTAAAGGATCGCCTTGTTTATACGCATATAGAATAAACTCTAGTACACCGAACAAAAATAGCTTAAAAATTCCTAATGTCACCGGTTTAGGCTATCGATAAGCATTCCTAGCGCCACCAGTTTAGGGTTGTCGATAAGCCCTTCATGGACGTCACCGCCATCACTATACAGGATGCGTCTCCCCATCGCCGTGCAGATGCAACAGGCAGTGTGGCTCTTCTTCAAGATGGCAATGGGGAATTCCCCGTCGGGGAACAAGCCACCTTCCCCGAACCCGCGGGGAGGAAATTTCCCCATCCCCGTCCCCACGAACATCAACGGGGTACGTTTCTTCTCCATCCCCGTCCCCCGCCGGGGATCCCCGTCCCCGAGCAAAATCATAGAAAAACAGCAACATCATCTAAACACATGATAGATTCACATCACAGATTCATTGTACATCAAGTTTAAGCAATCCAGCATGAATGCAACCACGTTCTGAGTTCCACATCCACAAGATCGACTCATCAGCGAGGAAGATCTAGGGTTGTCTATGGGGTTGGTACCTGCGGTGACTCCGACGAGAGCGAAGGTCGGCATGTCGGGCTACTAGCGCCTGGCGGTCGTTGGCTCCGCCGACGCCGGCGGACAGCAGGCTCCTGGCGACCGGTGGCTCCGTGTAGGCCGGTGGGGCGGTGGCTCCGTTGAGGCCGGCGGACGGCGAGCTGAGCGGTGGGCTCCTGGTGGCAGGACACGGAGAGATGCAGGGGCCGGCTGCCGATGGACGGTGTCCTGACTCCTGAGTTGAGCGAGACTGCGAGTGCGAGAGTGCGACGTGCGGCGCGAGCGAGTGCGAGAGCGAGACCGCCGTGTGCGGTGCGAGCGAGCAGCGACGGCTAGAGGCTAGAGGATGGGGAATTGAGAAATTGGGGTTGGAAAAGTTGGATGGCGCTTTATATACTCAGTGACTAAATGGGCCATACATGGGCCTGGGTGCCTGGTAGTCGATGGCTCCGTCCCTCCTGGCTGCTTCGCGGGGCGGGTCGGCGGGTATCGGGGATGGGGACCAGGGAAGCATCCTCGTCCCCGCCATGAGTTTCCTATCAGTTCTTTCCCCGTGGGGATCAATTTCCTACCATCCCCGTCCCCTAATGGAAGGATTCCCCGCGGGGAATCAGGGATCGGATCCCCATTGCCATCTTTAGCTCTTCCGGCTAGGAAGGAAGGGTAAGGGTCCGTTTGGTACGGCTCTGGCTTCTCTGAAAACAGCTTCGGCTCTGTCTCCTTTTGAGAAGTGGCTTCTCTGAAAGAGCTGAAGCCTTTTAGAAAAAAGGGAGACGCTATATTTCAGGTGCCTGAAATCTACCAACTTTTCAGGCGACATATGCCAGCCTTCAAATCTGCATCCAACAGTCACATTCTATTGTAATTGTTTCTGTACGAAGACATTCATACCGGGTCCGTGAAAATAAACTCGTCAGGTGTTATCGGGCCCGCCAAACCTTAACGGGCGCATGATCCGAGACCCGCTAACTGAATTGGTGCTCGTTTGGGCCAGAATTGAACTATTGGCTCAGTAGACACACTTACAAGCTTACTGACAAAATAACAACTCTGCCACTACAGAAAAAAAAACTCTACCACAAATAAAAAATAATAGAGTACAATTTCTATTCTACTCTACATACATCAGTGACTAAACCTCCTTCTAAGACTGCACAGACACCATAGCAAGGCCTTCTCCTCTACATTTGAACTCATACTACTACACTAGTTGATCTGTGGTAGCCTTCCAACCTCCATTGCATCTGAGTCTACACTACAACTCTCTTTTCCGTCACACCTGGCACCTATCAGAGCCAACTCTTCCTCTACTACTGCAGGAACAAAAGGGACGAATCCTAAACACCGTCAAATGGAAAATGGTAAAACAAAATTGAAACATATAGGTGACAAGAATGCATATTGCACATGTTAAATGCCATAATTGCAGTAACTCAAATGTGCAATTCTCTACTAATAAATATGCAATTCTCTACTAATAAATGTGCAATATAGAAATAGATACTAACCATTACGATCCAAAGCAGGAGCTGTAGTTGCAGCCAATGGGTTTCCTTTTGAATGATAGGGAATTGTTTTTGGCTCTGAAACTTGAAAATCAGCACCGGAAACAAATTTCACTTTGTCTTTGGACTGAAAACAAATAGAAAAAATGGTTGTCAACTATCACATGATCACAACAAATACATAAAATGGTTCTACATAGAAAGTGTAGAGAAGGAAGCATAGACCGAAAACAAAAGATTCAAACAGCCCCTAGGCTGGGTTACAACAACAGCAACAACATTACAACTATGCTAGCTACAAGTGTAGAGAGACTAGGGACTTGAGACTAGTGAGAAAGCTAAACAGTACATCTATGCTAGCTATAGGGAATGCAGAGACAGAGAGAGACATAAATACACAAAAACAATCAAATGAGCTCAAAAGCAGATGCCCCATGCCTCCTTCAAACAAAATGGATACAAGCTACTACTCAAGCTAGTAGTTCAAAATGGATGGTCATTACAAAACAATCAGCGGAGTGAGAAAACTTGGTAGAAATGATATGTTACAAATAGATGACGAGGCAAATGGTTCAACAGCAGCATATTGCATATGCTCATGACTACAATTACAATGCCCTATACTTTCAATTTACATTATTGGTGATTGCAATTATGTAGCTGAACAAAAGAAAAGGTGAGTGGATTTAACATGTGAGCTTTTATCCTAGGTCATAGTCTCAATGCAACCTGATAATACTGCCATGTGTCATGTATAGCAAAACGCATAACCACTCTAAGAGTCAAACCCAGCAGATTAACTAAAAATAGCAGAGGTCATTTAACTTGCATATATGTATAAAAAGACACCACTGTAATTTTAGTGCCACGCAGAAGAACAGAGGCAAAATAGACAGACAATACAGATTCTTGAGGTATGCTATTGCCTAAACAAGTCTAGGTATCTTCTACTACTTTAAGCAAGCAAATTAACAGTCAAAATCAGGTGCTTTGGTCAGAACATCACATTTGAGAGGCTTCTTACCAAAATGGCATGTTCTAATTTCAATCCTGCCACTTTCAGTGTGCCCACACAAGACAAATGAAAATAAACTAGACTGTAACAGTGAAATTCCAGCCAAAAAACTAGTCAACTTTCTCACACTACTTACTACAATTAAACAAGAATATTGCGCTTTTTTCAACCTAGACAAACAAAATGAGACCATGAAAAAACTAACCAGACTATTATAGTCTAACCAGACTGTCATTCTGAATCCTTTATCTGCATCCACATAGATATGCATATAAAACCATGCGTGCAGTAAGAACTTTTGTGCGTCAATCCATGAAGGGAGTGAAAGTATCATGCATGGCTAACCATACCTACTAACTGTTGGTTCCCTGTTGATTTTTTCGATCTTATTCATAGCTGACTCAGGAGGTTGCCAGTAAACAACTCCCTGCATTCAGGATTTACAAAAAGTCAAGAACAGAAACTAATTTCTCAGAAATAAATATCATATGGTCAGGTCATGCTAATAGGACACTAACAGACACGCATGTCACTTGGGGGGGTGTTTGTTTCCTTTGGGATAAAGTTTAGCCCTGTCACATCGAATCTTTGCATACCAATTAGAAGTATTAAACACAGACTAATTACAAAACTAATTACACAGATAAACAAAGAAAAATATGTGTGTTGACACAAATCACAATAAACAAAGTTCAAAGATGTGTTAGCACAAATCACAAGAATTTTTTTCTATGAAAGTAAGGACAAAAATGAGGTGTCTCGGCACAAATCACAAGTACCAAAGATGTTGTGTGTGCTATCACAAATCACAACAAACAATTTTTTTCTATGAAAGGACAAGGACAAAAATTTATTTTGGGCTGGCACAAATCACAATAAACAAAGAAAAAGCTGTGTTAACACAAGTCACAAAAAAAATCTATGAAAGGACAAGGACAAAATGTGCTTTCTGCTAGCACAAATCACAATAAACAAAGGCTAATGGGTTGGGGTCACAAGACTAACAGGTTCCCAGTCTTCCTGAGGCAGGCAGGCACCAAGTCCTGCAACAAGCCACCCAACATAGTTGCAACGTGTCGGCATTACAGCCACCCGAGCATAACTGCAGCAGCAGTGCTTAAAAAATGAACTTTTAACATCCTACTACCAGGTTAAGTCTTCCTGAGGCGAGGCAGGCACCAAGTGCCGCAACAAGTTCATGGAGTGTTTACCACCACCCGACACAACTACGAGGATTCAGACCCAACCATCCACCAAAAAGTAAAACGATGACACAATCCCTGCTCAGCAGAAGAACATCAAGCTACTCACTTTCTCATGCAAATGGGACAGCTCCTGGACGGGGATACTGTCGGCCGAAGTGTGGTCCCCGTGGCTAGAGGACGTCTCCGACATCTCATCAAATTTTATGAACTGGCCAACCTGAGCAGCAGCGAGATGTGCATAGTAGATGCGAGCAACTGCAAGCAGGCAAAACAAGGAAATCAGAAACAACAGATCTGATACACAAAAGCTACTGGAGATGTTGACAACACCAAAGGCAATTCAAGTGCAACAAAAAAACTAAGAAGGGCAAAGTTAACAATTGAGAAAACCAGGAACAACAGACGGAAGCAAAATTTATCAATTAGAAAGGAGTATGTGTTCAATTTGAGTGGCCCATTAATTTATGCAATGAACAAGAAGTTACAAGCTTAAATTAAATTATGTTCATTACTACAATTGCATACGCTCAGAACTACAATTGTAGTGCACAATTGCTGCAATTTACATTGTCGGTGATTGCAATTGTGTAACTGAATGTTTTATTTGTTTGGCTTTCATCAACAATAGATATTAATAGTAACAAAGCACTTCAAAATTCAGTAGTATGTTGCTCCTGCAACCACCAACATGCATCAAGGATAGTTCTCCTTGGTACACTTACACATATGAGAGCGAATGCACTAGCTCCTGCAGGTCATCAAGGTTGAACACACTCATCATGCATGATGTGATAGTGAGTTGGCCTCGTAGTCCCCTGTTAAAAAAACATGCACTTAGTTCCGTCAATTCACAGAAAGAAATAATGTGTACCAAGGCAAACTTACAACAGCAGAACCAAGTTCAGTGAAATCTAGGATACACACTGAAACTGCCACAGTTTAGTGGAACTCAACCTTCAGCCCTATACTATTTGCTGTATTTAGCTAGAAGCATTACATTAGCGAATCAATCATGCTTGGATTACCAACTTTTTTATTGGCAAGCAAAAAATCAATGACAGGACCATGTTTCACTATCATTGTGGTGGACACATTTGCACAACATATTAACACATGAAGACATTACCAACTGCATACAGAGAAATGATCATTGTATTATATATAGATTAAAACAGGGCATATGGATGATAAGAACAGACCAAGATGACAAGGACAAATAAGAGGTGTATGTTGGCACAAATCACAACTAAGAAAGTTCAAGATGTGTTAACACAAATCACAAGAGACAATTTTTTCTATGAAAGCACAAGGACAAATAAGATGTGTGTGTTGGCACAAATCACAATTAACAAAGTTCAATATGTGTTAGCACAAATCACAAGAGACAATTTTTTCTATGAAAGGACAAGGACAAAAATGAGGTGTGTGTTGGCACAAATCAAAATTAACAAAGCGTGTGGCCACCTAGTGGTTAATGTCAATGTCAAATTATTTGTACATCCTATTCCTGCCTATAGTACTGTTCCAAGAACACAATCAAACATAAACTTTCGCGTTTTTGGTTAATGAACACACCAGCCATTTTCAAACAAGGAAACATGCACAGAGCGCATAGAACTTGCAATAATTGCCATTTAGTTTTTTAGAAAAAAAATAGTTAAGCTACATATATAACACCTAATCTGATGACTGCAACATTCAGATGTTGTTATCTATTTCGGCTTTTGGATCAGCAGAGTTCATATATTTGAGAGTGGACAGTATAATACTAATTAAATCAATGTCGATACCAATAATTAATAATTATGGTTACTAGTATCTATGAAGCTTGCTATCAATTTGGTAACTGCTTCTTGTCAAACATCATCTGTGAAATTGGTAATTGCACTCAAAACATACTGAATCACCAAAAGCGGCTTCAGGTTACATACTTAGGCCCCTTTGAAATGCTAGAGTTTCACGAATTCATACAGTAGTCTCACAGAAAAAAATCTGGTTCACTTACTGAGAAGCTTTCTTGGTTTCTCAACACTATCAAAGAAAAAATCTGGTTCACTATCATAGAAATTTAATATATGCAACACACACGTTTTCTCAGTTTCTCAACACTAGTATAACCAAATTCACAAAAAAACACTAGTATAACCAAACCACATAACACTGAAAAGCAGAGCACTGAATAAGTGAACAAATTTCATTGGTTCACTAATTTAATTAGGCAGTTAGCTTGCATCAATCTTTGTTTGTCTTATCACATTGGCTCTGTTGGGAACACATCGTTCATTGATTCGATCTTTCAAAGAAAAGAAATGTTCAGTGATTCAGCTGCTTAATCACACCCATTCTAGCCTATCCAGAATCACTACTCTTCTGAACAGAAACTACAACACCCCAAAGCAAAAATATATAAATATGTAAATATGAATAAAGGAAGCATATTAGAAGAAAAAGTGAGTGGAAGCAAACAAGCCCAAAATGGGTGAACCAACCAGCGCTCATACAACCAAATTGCATATACTCAGAACTACAATTGCGGTGCTCCATATTAGTAATTTACATTATTCCGGTTTTCAATTCTTTAGATGACATATATACATACTTCACTGCAAATAATATACAGTAAAATAGAGCAGCAGCATACTCACATATAACAAATTGCTTCTCTCTGATAGTCAGTAACAGAGCAACATCATACTGACATAAAACAAGCTTCTCTGAAAAATGGTAGGCATTATCAGATATTGCCAAGCTCTGCCCATAGGCCACCAGGCTCCTCCATGGATGATCTCCTATAGTGGGTCATGTAGCATATTTGGATTATTCTTTCTGATGATATGTGGCAAAACATATGAAGCTGACAGAACTAGCATCTACCAATGAACTACTTCCTCACCTCAAAAAATATCCCAAATAGTGTTTCACGCATCTTCCGGGCAAGATGTGGCGAGGCATCAACCTTGATGGTTGCTGTTAGGGTGGCCTCTATTTCTAAAGTCCGGCATCTGCAGCCCACACAGAATAGAAGCAGCAGGCAGAAGATTGTAGCAGAGAAGGCTTGCTTGAGATCCATAGGCTTCCACTGTGGACAAAAACATGGACAAGAACATGAACCGGAAAGCATGAGCTTCAGCACGTTCTGGAAAGCAATTTGTTAACTTTGTTATGAGTTCAAACATAAAAGGCAAATACTGTAGTAGCAGACCAAAGAAAAGACAAAACAGACTACAGATAGTTGCTGATAAGGTAGCATGAAAATCCATTATCAAAATTCAAATCTGTCTCAGCATACTACAAAAAGTGTGTACATATACAAATATGAAACTGTACAGATATGTTTTACTCCAAAATTTTATTTTTATCAATTTAAATTTGTAATAAATCAGGATGCATTAGGTTTAGGCCCTTCATTGGTAACACCTAAAACACAATACCACATCACAAACTTAAAAACAAAAACCAATTGTACAGTTACAGTACCTAAACTTGATGGAAGACAAGAACAAAAACACATGCAAAGTTGACAAAAGCACGGGAAGTTGTAGCATAACAGGGAGTGGCAAGCAAACCTGATACTTGAATCCATGGTAGAGCATCTCATTAGCTTCGTCCAACACAAACATCTTGATATTGTCAGGGCAGAGAGACTGCCTACGCAACATATCAAACACACGCCCTGGTGTGCCCACAACAACATATCAACCTGATACTTGATTTTAGGATCTGGAGTAAATCGATGCAAACAAAAACAGTGCATATAGGAGGGTAGAAGATTACTGGAATTCTGTCATGGTACTTCTCTCTGATCCGGTTAGCCTCAGGCTGCATCTTCTCTGTAACAAGAGGCATTACATATCAATGGTTCAATTATGTAACATGAATAAAAAGCTAAATTGTATTGCAGGGAAATGAAGCAACAAGGCTGTGGCAACTGAGAACATCACAGCTGGGACGTAGAATTGTCTTTATGCAAAGAGAAAAATAATTAATAGAGTCATCAAATGTTGTCAAGCATAAATTTTAACTTATCTGCTTCTGAAGAAAGAAGAAAAACTATTATTACTGGTCTAGTAAGGCACACATGTCAATCAATTGACGGTAACCAGATCAACCAGTCATGCCAATTCAACCATATAAGATAGTAAAAAAATGTAAAAGTTCAACTAGAAAATAGTAACAACCTATGACAAAAGCACCCCCTGTAACTTATCAAGGACATCATTATCTAAGAAAAAACTTATCAAGGGCAAGACAACATTGTTAACAATCAGCAACCTTCAATACCAAATACAGTTTTAAGGACAACTACACCTACCCATTAAAGAGCATTTTACAGCTGCCCAAAGTCTCGTGAAGGTACAAAATTCTTCTGAGTCAAATGTATTATGTGATACATAGTAATTAGTAAATAAACCAAAAATATACGATCGTCCAGATAAGGAACCACTTTAGAAAAATCTAACAAGACAAACCAATTTATCAGTTTAGATTTACAGATTGACTTGCCACTTCATCATGTACAAGTACACCTACTGAATATCACTATCTAACATAAACTTGAATGGCAGAACACTAAGTCAAAGCACATATATAATTGCAGTCAAGTATTACTACGCAATCAACACCAGCACCATAATCCCATGATAAACACAACCTGCTCACCATAATCTCACAACAACCCACGCACGGCAATCCTTACCCTTCTGCAGATCTACAAGAACAGAAATAGAGGAAAACCCCCATCACCAAACCGCTTAGAAAATTGCAACCTACAACCACATACAAATCCTCCAAATCCTAAAATCCTGCTACATGTTCAGAGCATCTACAGTAGTCTATTCACGTATATGAGAGCATGCAGCTGCAGCACAGCGCGTCCAAGCTGCAAATCGGAGGCACCAACAGAGAAGTAGGACAGATCGGCCGGGTGGGGGGATCTGGCCGGCCAACGCTCCTGTGGCCCACGCATGGCATTGAGGCAACTCTCCGGCAGCTTGCTCGCGTGCGAGGAGATGCGGCTACGGAGGTTCGTGTCTCCTGGTGGCCATGACCAAAAAAAATGCACGGCCGTAGCTAGCTCACTACTCATCCCAATCTCTAACCCTATGACCTCCTCACGCTAGAAGATTTTACCAATTGAGCAAATCGACACCACATCCGGAAAGGGGATCGGATACATTATGCAACAGATCATACCGAAATGCGGACAACCGAGGGAGGCGCCGCCACTGAGGGACGACCACCGCATCCACTGCTCCACCGTCGCTGCCCCAGGCGCGCTGCTCCACTGCCACTGCCGCGCGTGCGCCACTCCGCCACAGGGTGGCACGGTGGTTCTCAAGGGAAGGAGAAGGAAATGCACCAGCACCAGCGCCACCGCAGCTAGTGCTCCACACGCGGGAGGCAGCCAAGGAGCCGGAGGAGACAAAGGAGTGGCCAGATCTGGGACTGGGTCACTGGGAGAGTGGGAGGGAGAGCCAGAGAGGAACGGCTGCTCGAGCACTCGAGTAGGGCGGCGGTGTTAGCGGGTGCATTCTCCAGACCCAATAATAAACATCGGACCCAGTACATAATTGACCAGGTGCTCGAATTTTCAACACCATCCAACTAACAAAGCGTCGCCTGAAGAAAAGCACAGATTTCAGGTGACTGAGCATTAGGAAATGTGAAAAAAATGTTTGGTAGAACAACTTCTTATGTTTTTTAAATGGATGGAAGAGCTCAAATGACTATTATGCCCCTATATTTTTATTTCTGACTTGTACACGAGTAATATGTTTGGCCTAAACTAGTAGGTGCAAACGACATTTTTTCTCTTTTTAATTGCAAGGTAGATTTTTATTCTTTGCAGGGTGTTTTTTGGCAAACTCCTTAGACTTGATCATGAAAATCTCAAGCAACCAGATAGCAACCAGTGGCAGCGCTTGGCCTTGTGCGGTTGAGCCTTATCTCTATGGGGGTGTTTGGTTGTCTAGCTTAGGGCCTAGCCTAAAGATGGCAACAGGTACAAAATACCCACATGCCCGTGGGCAATAGACCCGCTGGGCTAGGATATGGGTGCGTGAGTCTGCCCACGGGCATGGATGCGGGTACGTCCACATACCCGATGGATATCAACTAACGGGCTAGAGAATGTTCTACCCAAACCCACAAACCTATCATACCGCTCCACTAATGATATCCCATCCCATCCACCGACGCCAGCCCGTAACATGCCCCTCGACTTGGCCCCTCGATTCTATTCCATCCGGCTCGTCCCCTCTCCCCCACCGGCCCCGCAAATCATGCGCCCCCCAGATCTAAAGTCTACCCAGATCCAAGCGCTCCTCTATTCCCCCACCGACCGATCTTCTCCCTAGGTCCCCCTATCCACACGGAAGTGCCGGCTCCTCGGTTCCTCCCCCAGATCCACGCACACCCTCTCTCTGACGCGGCAGAAGCGGCTGCGGCATCCTCCTCTACGACAAGGTTGTCGCTGAAGACAACCTCGCCAAAGAGGCATTGGAAGCATCGACTAGGAGGAGTAGCGCGGTCCGATGTCCTGCTCGCCCACCCCACCTGGCCAACATCCTCGTCGAGCTGCCCGCAGTCATCCTCGCCGCCCTGCAGTCATCCTCGCCATCGGCACCCTCCTCCAAATCTGGCGGGCACACGGGCATGCCCGTGGGCGCACACGTGGCGAGTGGAGTGTGTGGGCACAGGCATGAAATTTTGCTCATAGGCGCGGGCACGCGACACCAGTATCCACAGCCATTTTGCTCGCTGCCATCTTTAGCCTAGCCAGGCTTCGATAATGTAGGTTTCGTCTATTTGGTAGCCTCGATAGCCTCTAAGCCAGGCTTGTGGAAGCGAAAAAAGGGAGGCAGGCTGCATTGCTGGAAACGCTCAACCCTTCCGTTCTATCTAAGGTAGGCTTGTACAAGCTTGTGGGCCCACCTGTTGGCACTCCACCACTCCACCACAGCGTTGTCTTCACCGCCGGTGGCCATCTACCTCAGCTCCGGCTACCACGATGAAGCGGAGGGTCCGTGCGATAAAGGGGAGGGTTCACCGGCCATCTCTCTCAGCTCCGGCCACCACGCTCCGGCCATCTCCCTCAGCTCCGGCCACCACTCTCTGGCCACCGGGCAGCCCCGGCCGCACAACCGGCCTACACGACCGGCCGTGCTCGGCCGCGCCTTAGCCACGAGTGCATCTATGCGCCCCAACAAGCAGTCGCGCTAGGGAATCCACCGTCACTGCCCGAATCTCACGGAGGAGATGCCGCCGCCCAGATCTCACGGAGGAGCTGCTTCATTGCTCGGATCCCACGGAGGACTGCCATGAGCCCGCGATGCTACTGCTCGGCAAGAAGAGGAGGAGGCTGCCACCGCTCAGCAAGAAGAGGAGGTGGCCGTCGCTCGCCAGGAAGAAGAGGAGGAGGCTCACCATGAAGAAGAAGAGGTCACACCGCCTCCATTTTCATGAGAGAAGGATGAGAGGGCGGAGAGGAGAGAGGGAGGCCGCTCGCCATGAAGAAGAAGACGGGCTCACCGGCGTCCTCACGCTCGATGCTATACAAGTTTATACTATCCAGGCAAACAAACAATAGATTTGATATACAGGCTTAGCTTATACAAGTGAACCAAACAACAGCAGATTGTGCTGCTGGAGCCTGTCTTGAACTGGCCTGGCTTAAAATTTAAGCCAGGCTAGGTTAGCCCATGTATCTAAACACACTGTATCACTCTCTCAATCTTATCTCTGAAGAGCTTGCACACTGGTCTGAGGAGACTGACTAAGTGATTGTTTGAGATGCGCTGGCCGCTTGGCCAATGGAGTCCGAGCAGCAAGGAAGGCAAGGAGCTAGGCCAGGGTGGCATCACGTGTGCCCATAGCCGTGAGGGCTAGCGCCTCAGTGTTGGTCTCCAGTTCTGTCCCGCGCTGGCTCCGCTCTGTCATGGAACCGCCCAAATTATAAGAACAAAAGTACAAAAATAATTGCCGGAGCAATTAAATTCCCGTACTTAAGCTCCTATAACTCCGGTAGTCCAATGAAATCACAAGGGATTTCAAACCAACCAACATACATGCCAAGATCATAGCCGTTCAACATAACAAGTCACTTGTTACATCCATTTACAACCCAAGTTCAAAAGTAGCGGAAGCAAAGTAGTTTGAAACCAACATCACCCTTGTTTCAAATACATGCCAGTACCAAGGTCAACTTCCAACAAGAGCATTAGAGACAAGATAACTCAGAAGGATCATGCCCATGATCACACTCCGCCACTGCGGCAGGAGCTATCCAATTCTTGCAGTAGCCATGATACATCATAACCTGCAACAAGTGGGAATAAACCCTGAGTATGAGAAGTTACTTAGCTAGACTTACCCACCATAAACCAGAAATAATATGACACCAAGGAGTATGCAAGGCTTTTATAAGGTGGACTGGCTTGACTTGTTTTGCAGAAAAGCATAAGTTATCATATATGAACCATTTTAAGTCTATTAGCAGCAAGTTACAATTATAGCCTGATTAAACTAAGTTAGCACCTATACTAATAGCAATCACTTGAGTAATTATTAAGCAATCAATAGTGACCATATTAGGTTGGGCATTTTCCAACATCAATATAACCATCATCATGTTCCATAGTGTTATTAGTACGATGTCGTGGCTCAAGTCAAGTGCTCACTATCCAGGAGCGATGGCGATTTGAATCGATTCCTAACCAGCTGGTGATTTATTCCTCACACAAACCACACTCACCGGCCCAGTGAGCTACAGGTCACCAATGACACTATTCTTGTAAACGTCGCGGGACAAACTAGGGCCGCACTACCCAGGGACCGCCCGACAGCCAGGAGTCGGCCTCACCCACCCTTGGGCTCACTCTTCGCGTCCTCGTTATACCCCCTTCAGCACCAGTCTGCGCACCCATGTAGATCTTTGCCCGAATAGTGTCACTGGCTTCGTGGTCGAAATGTACTTTATTCGGCCAGCTAAATGTGAGGCATGCGTTCAACATGACAAGAGGGACGAGCAACGGTCGGTCCTTAATCAATGCAGACGGAATCACTATAGTCCAAACCCTATAAGACTCCGCCCGGTCTCCATTTATCCATCAACACTTGGTTATTTTCTATGATAACAATTATAGCCAACCAAAACCAGGTATCCACCTATATCTCGCAGGTGACAGGAAATCACCCAACTTCTACCGGTCTAAGCATGGCTAAGCAATACTTTCGATCCTGAACCAAAATTAGGATTCCAGGTACATTTACTAGACAAGAAAAGGGTATATATGCAGCAAGTGTTTCCAATCAACTCCTATAAATTAATGCAACAATACATATATAACATATATATATACTCAATTGCTTTTATAAAGTAGGAGGCTTAGAATGCTCCGGAGCTTGCCTAGGATCAGACTCAAGTCAGTTCAGTTAGCTTGCGCCGTCTTGGTGACAACTCTGGTCCAAGCACTTGCTTAGTCCTTCCATCTTCAGGATAGAGCCACTAAACACCATCTTCGGGTTTGGCTCCAACATCTCGTCCTTCATGTGGTGCATCTAGTGTACCTAGATGAGATGCAAGATGTATGTGTATGAATATGATAAATGGTAACACGAGATGCATCACATAAGCATTCAAGACAAACACAAGATTATGCAAGACATAGACACCAATAGCTATTTAACTAACATCACACAACCAATTATAGAGGGCAAGCACATCAAGCACAACACAAGTTTAACAAGATCACAAATAGCTTAACTTGACCATCAACAAGGGCATAAGCCACACTTAGCAATACATGGAGTAAACAACCACAACTAGCATCTGTCTATTTCTGGACCGCAAACAACAGCCGCATGTTCAGATCATAAATGGAGTTATACAAATCCAATAGCCATGCAACAAGACATTCTGGAAAGCTTATGGAATTATCTACATTTCATTTATAATCTTCTTAGCATGGTTCTCAAGTTAACCAAGTCAAACATGCATATTTACAGAAACTAGTCCAGTGATTCCAGAGAACAACCATTTCTGGAATCCAACTTGGAACAGGCATAACTCACAAACTACAAGGCCAAATTCTACCAAAATTTAACACAAGCTAGATTAATGAGTTATCTACAACTTTGTTATAAACATGTTTCTTAGCAAACATCATTTTCATGGTGCAATTACCAAAGTCTCAGAAACTATCCAGAAAAGCATCAATTGCGAGAATAAATATTAAATTATGTTGCAAACATATATTTGGAGAAAACCAACTTTACCAACATGTCACGCATGACAAATGAACACCAGAAAGCATAGTGTGCCTCACCAAATAAATTCTTTTAATATATTTCTTAATTTATTTGGATAATAAGGTGAATTAATGAACATATACCAAATGTGCATAATAAATTCTAAAAAAATTACAGTAGCTCACACAACCTTTCAATAGTCTATTGTACAAATTTCAAGTCATTTGAACAAGCATAACAACTTCTACGGAAAATACAAAATGTTATTGCAACAAAACATGTGAGAGCAAGTTTAACCAATAACTCACTCAAATAGCAACCGATGACCATGAAATTTTTACCACACATCAAACATCACATGTGTAGCATGCCACAAAAATTTCACTTTATTTGGAGCCTTAGATTTGCAGTTATGAAAAATAACAAATTTATCTAGCATTAAAACCTAACTGCATAAATCTATTTTTACAGAGAAAACTTTAATCTAAAGCATGCAATATTATAGATGTACTCCATAGAAAATTTCACAAGGATTCCAAAAGATCCTCATTTGCTATTTTTGGATTTTTCTACAATTTACTATGATTTTCCAAAGTTTTCAGCCAATAATAAGCATAAAAGAAAAAGGAAAAAGAAAAGCTGCACTGTGCAGCACTATTCACTTGTGTCACAGATTCGCAGTTAGGCCCCTGAGCTTTTCACAAAACAAACCACAGCAAACAGGCCCCTAAAGATACTATTCATATGAGTCAGATTCACAACTGGACCCAAGAAAAGCTTCTATTCGCATTTTCCCCACCTTCAATCTCACTATGTAGAGCACGGTCGAGCTCAGGGATGGAGGGCTCTGGGACGGCTGGTGGCAAGGAGGGGTGGGCAGCAGCCCAGGGCTCGCGCACACCCATAGGCGCCCGCGGCATGACTAGCGGCGACCGGTAGCCTGCTGGCCGCGGCAGCAGCCGGCCCGGCGGTGGCCGTGCTGGCGATGGCAATGGCAGAGACGACGAGCTCCGCACGGAATCACCTGGACTTCACGAGTAGAAAGCGGAGAGCGAGGAGGCGGAGCTTAGGGTGGCGTTGGCTAAACCGGAGGGTGGCCGCAGGTGAGAGAGCAGCGGCTGCGGTGCTTGGCTGCGGCCATGGCCATGCTTGCACTGGAGGAGCGCCCGGGTGAGGGAGAGCGAACCGAGGCCAAGGGAGAGGCAAATGAAGTGAGGACGAGTGAGCTGGGGCTCGCTGCCCACTCCAGGAGGACGCAGAGACACGCAGGGAGGCAGGCGCACGCGTCGGCCATGGTGGGCCGCCGAGCTGTGCATGGTCACCACGAGGCAAAACGTCGAGCACGTGGCGGGCGCGGTCCAGCCCGACTTTAGATCCCCTTTTCGGCATATTCTAGCGAGATTCGGACCCGATGCCTTATACAAAAGATCTTCATCTTTATCTGGTCTACCAACCAACATGATTAAGGGCGATAGGCCATTAGAGCAATAGATAAGGAGGTAATTAGGCTCCAAAGTTGACACCATCAGTGACTTGACAGTGATTAAGCTTTGCTCGGTTTTCGTTAGTTTTCGGAGCCCAAACTTGATCAAACTTAAACCAACTTTTTACATGCTCTTCTCCAAGGAATAATCTCCAACTTTTATTTTTGGATCATCTCAAGTTATTTAGCAAAAACACGAGAACGCGACATGCCAACCAGTATTGGTGCGGTAATTCCTAGACTTGGAATATTTCTAAGTCTGAAACAAATTGCAGCAGATTCAAACTTTGGTCCATTGTTTGACTTGTTTCCAAGCTAATTATTGGTATGTTCCAAAAACAAAGTTTGCTCTATATAACATGGACTACAACTCTTATTTAAGGTCCAGCATCAAAACTCGCATAAAACCTATAGTTCTTTAGTAACCAAAGTAGTATCACGATAAGGCTCAAATTATCCGTTGCGATCCATTGGAGCATTTTCTAGGCATTTGCTCAACATGAACCTCTCATGACTTTTGTTGTAGAGTCCATCTAGAGTCCTTTGGGCAAGGTTGCAAGGTTTGGTTGATGATCTATAATTCCATCCAGTTAATAGTGCAATTCAAACACTTAGTAAAATAATTCCAACAAGGATATAACTTATCATTTCATGTGACTTTTTGATTCCAAACTTCATGAAACTTTTTCAGTGACCAATATAGATAGGTATTGAGGTGAGACATATGAAGATATTCCAATAACACCTCCCAAGCATATATCTTAAAAAGGGGCCTATATGTAAAGCAAAGGTGCAAGATCCAAGTTTAGAATCGGAACACATTTCCATAGGCTTAACCTTGACATCTTCTGAAGGGTCGAGATGGCGGACTAGAGGGGGGGGTGAATAGTCCATTCTTAAAAATTAATCACGTCGGCTAACCGAAACAAATGCGGAATTAAAACTATCGGTCTAGCCAAGACTACACCCCTCTGTCTATGTTCACAAGCACCCCACAAAGATCCTAATTATGCAACTAAGGTGCTTTCCTTAGCATGAGCTCACCTAACCAATTCTAGAGCAAGATCACACAAACCTATGCACTAGTACTTTGCAACACCGGGGAGCTCCTACACAATTCTAGTAAGCAAAAGCACAAAGCCACCTATGCTCACTAGCAAAGCTCAATAACAAGGCAACCAATGCCAAATTAGAGAGCGCAAATTACATAGCTACACAAACTAAGCAATGTGACTAACAAGATTACACAAACCAAATTAGTCACACAACGGGAGCTACTTCTATGCTACACAAGCAAGAAGATATCTAGCTAGTTACACAAACACAACTAGATATGAAAGCAACTACACAAGCAAGATATATATATGAATGTAAATACAATGCTTGTGTAAAGCGAATGCAAACCACCGAGAAGAGTAGACAATGTTGACACGGTGATTTTTATCCCGAGGTTCACGTGCTTGCCAACACGCTAGTCCTCATTGAGACAAGCTCCAAGGTTGCCGCCGGTCCTCTTGCTCTTCTCGTTGTGGCGATCCACCCACTTATTGGATCGCGAGCTAATTGATAATCAAGAGTCAAACCCTCAGCGGGTGCCGCACATCCACTCACAAGATGAGGATCCTCCAAGCCACGAGCTCTAGCACTTGACCCGGCTGGACCACTTGTCACCCTTCGCGTCTCGCTTTACTAGAGTTGCTCTTCACAGCTCCCGTGGGGCGAGCACAATACCCCTCACAAGCTCTTCTCCGGAGCCTCACACAATCTTCTTGCGAGCTTTGACGGAGACCTCCACCAAGCCGTCTAGGAGGTGGCAACCTCCAAGAGTAACAAGCCTACCGGCTTGCAAGACGACCTCCTAGTGCCACTCGATGCAATCCTCACGATGTAACACACTAGAATCGCTCACTCACTCGATCGGATGATCACGATCAAGCTCAAATGAGTTAGAGGGCTCCCAAGCACTCCCCAAGCATGGACACTAAGTCCCAAGGGTGCTCCCCACTAGCCAAGGCCGGCCACCACTTCTATTTATAAGACCACAAACGAATATAGCCGTTAGTCCCCTCACTGAGCAGATTTTGGGGGTGACAAATGCGTCTGTCGCCTACCCGACAGACGCTACAGGCGCGTCCGTCGCTCCTACGGCTGCTACGTGTCCTGCTCAACTGAAACTCCAACGATCAAAATCCAAGCGACAGACGCGTCCGTCGGAGAAGCCACCAGCGTCCGTCGCGCCGACGGACTCGGTCCAAAAAGGGTTCGCTGCCGCTTCCAATGCGACAGACGCGTCCGACGGTAGAGCGACAGACGTGGCTCAGCGTCCGTCGTTGCCGCGGCTCGCAGCCTAGCTGACGCTACACGCGACAGACACTGACGCCAGCATCCATCGCACGACCACCGCCGCATCTGTCGCAGGCTCGCAGACAACACGCGCTAGGGTTTAGCGATGGACGCCAGGGCCAGCGTCTGACGCCGCCAGAACCTGCGTCCGTCGCCTGTTTCTCTCCAGGCCACGCCTAGGGTAAGCCGACAGACGCGGCGCCAGTGTCTGTCACTGCCTCGACCAGCGTCGGTCGAGTGTTTCTCAGCTCCACGACTTCGCCACTTCTTCCGTCCTTCGGCGTAAAGGAAAATAAGTGTTTCATCTCCTCGAAAACCCCAAACCCCTCTCTACCCCTCAAACTCCATCGCCTTCGCAAATGTGCCAACACCACCATGTGCACGTGTGTTAGCATTTTCACAATCATTTTCTTTGAAGGATTTAGGCACTCAACTTGCCTCGCCACTTGATCCTAACACGTATTGTAACATCCCAGTTTTTCCGAAACCCAAAAATCACAACTGAAAATTTTTTCACAAACAAACCCATGTTTGGTGAGTGGCATGTAGGAAAAACACCCATGTAGTTGCACAAGTAGCACCTAGGTAGAGTTTTGCATTGCATCTAATAATTAACTTGTGAGTTGTTTCTTATTTGATTTTATGTGATGCTAATAAAATCAACAAGTCTAAATTAATGAATAGGCTAACCTTGTTTAAATTATTTAATTATGCAATTAAATAATTAACTCACCTAAGTGCCTACCTTTGGATGGAACCCTAACCTACCCCCGACCCCTAGTGTCTACCCCTAAGGGCAAGTACACAAGTGGCACACGTGTATTTGCATGTAGGTGGCCTAGACTTAATTAGAAATAGAAATAGAAAAGACTTGGGATAAGTTAAGGAAATGGAGAAAGCCATTTCGGCCTGGAAGTTCTGGCCGACCCAGGCCTGGCTGCTGCCCACTCTCGCGCTGGGCCGCGGCCAAGCCCAGCAAGGCCTCCTCCCAGCCGGCCTCACCACTAGGCCCAGCCACCGCAGCCGGCCTGCCCACACCACACCGGCCTAAGCTGCCTCACGATCCGCCCAGACGCATGCGAAGCCCAGCGGGCCGGCCCAGCAGCATTTTTGTTTCCCTTCACTTAACGACGCGGGCGTTGTCGTCTTTCCTCTGAGACCGATGGGCGGGCCCGCATGTCATCTCCTCCCCTCGGTCGCTCCTCTGCTTTTTGGGGAAAAACAAAGCACCGCGCCCCGCAGGAGCATCCGAGGCCGGCCTCGTCGCTTCGCTGCACGATTGCGCGAGAAGGCAGGTGGGAGCACGGGATGGCAGGCACGTCTACGATCCGAGACACTACCACTCCCCTCTTCGATTCAAATTATGCTCAGATGATGACGCCGACCTCACCTGCCACCGTGACACCATGAATCCCACCTTTTGACCAGCGTCCGAGAAGGCGAGCGCCCCTCGCCGCCACTCCGCGCCAAATCAGTGAAACCGCCGCACTCACCTGCCCGGCAACCCTAGTTTGGACACCCCTGATCACCCCCACATACTCCCCCAACGCCCATCCACCATCTGCTGGCCCTCTGAGGTGCCGCTCACCTATAAAAGGGCACGGGCCGAAGCCCTGGCGCCCGCCAACACACCCCGCCGCCACTTGCGGCACCACTGTGACCACTCGGCCTTGGAGAAGAGAGGTGGAAGGGAAGAGTAGAACGGAGGACCCGAGGAGGCCGTTCCCATTGGGGCCGTCCGCCGCTGCGAGTGGAGGGCATCGGAGCGAGCGAGACGCCGCCGTCTTCCTGTCACGGGTCTGCACGGCACAGCTACACGGCGTCACTATGCCGAATCGCCCTGCCCCACCACCCTCTCGCCATCACCACCAACGGTGAGACCGCACTGCCCGTCCCCGCTCACCCCGTCGAGGCCGTTCCACCCGCCGCCGCACGCCGAAGCCTAGAGAGGTCCCAAGCTGCCCCTTTTTCGCCTTTGCACGACTCACGCACCCACGTAGACCGGCGCAGACCCTCACTCGGCCCTCTGTAATCGCCAGCTCGTGGGGACACTGCCACCGCTACCTGCGCACCTAGCACGGCCGCCATGGCCACCACCACCCATGGCGTGCCCCGTTTCGACCAAAGCGGGCAGAAGAGGTAGGGAGGTGAGCACCCTACAGTTCGCCACGACACGGAACGCACCGTGTTCTAGGAGAAGGGTAGAGAGGAGCTGGAGCGAGCCTGGCACACGCGTCCGGCTTACCGGAGCCGCCGCGGCGGAACGCCGCCATGGCGAGAGAGCAGCCGCCATTTCCGGCCACCCCGCGAGTCGGGGAGGAGCCGACGGGGATTCGCAGGACTCCAGCTACCTAGCCGACCCACCGGAGGGCGCCGCCGACCCAGCTCGCCGCCGGCGGGCGCATGCGGCCGAGAGCAGAGGAGTTGGGGGAGGAGCCGTGACCACCGCCTGCACCAAGTCCTCATGAGCCGAAGGGGAGAGAGGGAGAGGTGGACTTGGTCCACCACAGACTGAGCCAGCGGCTCATGAGCTTTTCACATCCAGTCCACCATGGACCGAATCCAGGAACCCACGGCCCGCCTTAGAGCCTGCCCGACGACGTGGCTAAACCGCGGCATGACACGTGTCCGGGCCGGGCTGGCCCAACCCAGTCCAAACCGGCCATGCCAGGCCCGGTCCAAGCCTGGTCAACCGTTGACCGTTGACCTGGTCAACGTTGACCTAGGTCCCGCCTGTCAGCCGCACTACTCACAGACCCCACTGTTAGTCACTATTCACCGCGCCCAATCACGGCCTGCCACGTGTCAACCTGTAATTAAACCAGCTCTTTTTCTTTTTTAGAAAATGTTTTAAACTTCAAAAATTCATAACTAATTCACCGTAGCTCAGAAAAATGCCAAACCAGAGTCCAAATTTTTCTAAAAATGAGCTCTACGTCATAGGCCTATGTTTGAGTGCATTTGGATCTTTTGATTTTCAGTTGCTTCTTTGTGCACCTCTATAGGAGCCGCTGACGCGGCCGTATGTCACGTTTTATAGACCCGGAGGAGCCACCAACTGAGGAGTTCGACCCTGACTACACCGAGGACTTGGGTGACGACCTGCCAGGTGCCACGCCCCACCCACTCGTAGATCCTATTACGCATTGCAAATGATTAGAATTGCTACTGCGTTATTATTATTACTGCAAATAATGATAATGATAGGTTGCATAGTAGATACTACTTTTTGAGCCTTTTACCTTGTTGCAACCTTACTCCTGCTCACCCTGCTGTTAGGTAAGATGCTGCTATATTACTTGTTACAACTGCTTTACTCTTACTCGCATTATATCTGTGATGTGATGTTGGTGAGAGAGAGGCGTAATGAGATAAGGCACGAGGTGACGATAACCTGATAATAACCTGATAATGAGCATGGGGAGATCTTGGTGTGAGTCTTGGGTGAGTGGTGAGGGCCGAGTCGACCGAGCAGGATCTGACGACGAGTCACGAGGGCAAGTCTTGTCGAGGGGGTGCTACCTGGGCGTTCCGCATGTGAGATACCTGTGGCGGGTACATGTGACAGGGAGAGATCCCGGGGTGGAGTGTCTTCGTGGGACGAAGCTCCGGGATGGGAGGTGCTGTGATGGCACGGGGTACCTGGTGTTCCGTTGAGCGGACCACCGGTTGGCCCTTTTTGTGAAGATATCCTGCTTAGTCACCCTAAGGACTGATATGTTCTGTGAACCGGGTCTTAGGAATCCTTACGCCCCACTCGCCCTTACCATGGAAACGGGACGGACGTACGACTTGCTAGTGCGGTGCCACGACTATTGGGAGGTTAGCGGATAGTGTAGGGTGGTACGGGCATGAGGAGCCACACCTTCCTAAGACAGCGTAGTGACCACCGGGGCCCGGTACTACGTCTCACAGTCTCAGCGTGTCGGTGGTACTCCGACACGGCCCCAGCTCTGAGTGATAGGGTGGTACCGTATCTAGTTGGAAGGTGGCTCGGAATCAGCCTAGACGAGGTGCATCGTCGATGATGGTGATCTTGTGGATAGTGTAAACCTCTGCAGAGTTCTGGTTGATCGATCGATACATATGCCGACTCATCGGCTATGGACCTTTCCTGAGTACAGCTTCACTTGACTAGAGAGAGAGTCCTTCTACCTTCCCCGGGTTTTCAGAGTGGTGTTCCGGCTGAGGCCGTTGAGACATGGACACATCTTTCCACAAATACTGCTTGCTTTCTTGCCTATCATCGCTCTCCATCGCCCGACTTCACTCTACTTCAGGCTACTTTTCTCTATTCCGCTCTACTTCACCCTGAGTTAGCTTGTATCACATAGTTGGATTTCCTATGTGTTACCCCCGTCTTATCATGTTCCCGCTTTATCTTAGCATATTCCTCTCAAGACTGACTCAGTTTTACTCTATCTACACGTGCTACATATTACCTTGTGAGGAATAACCTGCTAACTCCGTCCTTACGGTTGTTTTGCAAATGGCTCCACTTGTTGAGCTTGCAGTTGACCCACGAGACCACCGCAGGTTCGCCACGATCCTATACGGGGTACTGGACTCGCTGGGTGTCCCCACTGAGAGGATCACGTGTGTGTGTCAGGGCGAGGCTGGACCAGACGGACTTCTTCAAGGTCACATCGTTGTTCACCTTTGGGTCCCCGCCGGCGCGTACATGCCCGTGCTTCACGCCTTCGAGGAGGTGGCTGTGGAGACTTCCGTTGCTGCTTGTGTGTAGTCCGTTTCACGCACGGCTCTCCGTAACGTGATGCGTGACGTGCACGACTACCTCCAGACTAGGCCCTACCGTCTGCTGCCCCGTGCCCTTGACCTCAACCAGGTCACGGCGCCACAGGCCACTGCTGCTGACCGTGCTGCGCGTGTCGAGGTCGACCCCTGTTTGAGTACCTCCGCGCAGTACATCCTCGTCCAGGACCGTTACATCATGGAGGTGGAGTCGTAGATCCGTAGCCTTTGGGACTTCCAGTTCTAGCGTGACGACGTCCTAGCCCAGGAGGAGTGGAAGCGCGAGATGGTGATTCGTGATCTCATGAAGGAGCGTGAAAACTCCTACAAGATGGAGATCTTCCACGAGTCCCGTGAGATGGCACTCAAGGTAGAGATTGCTGAGCTCAAGGGTAAGGTGATGGAGCAAGAGCTCCGCAATGACTACCTATCCTCCCAGCTGCTGGCATACAAGGATCGCATCGAGCGCTAGAGGCGTGTCCTGCAGGAGCTCCAGGAGAAAGAGAAGAAGCGTGCCTTCACCAGGTGTGGCTTGCAGGATCACTGCAATGCCCTGGAGGATGAGACTGAGAGGGTTGCCGTTGACTCCACCTACAACGCGCACCACCTCACCCACTACATCAAGTGCACCGAGTTCCTCCAGGACAAGGTGGACCGTCTCCGTCAGGCCTGGGTCGACGCTGATGCTAAGCGCGTCCAGGAGATCTAGATGGTACAGGACGCCCTTCCGCCTGAGACGCGCAGGAAGCCACACAGGCAGACTTTCCACGTTGAGCCCACCAAGCTCAACCTGGCAGCATGCTCGTCCGCAGACTACCCCCAGGTTCCACGGACCGAGATGCTGGAGCGCGCTCTTGCCCGCGTTGCGAGGATCCGCCGCACCGACGACGAGCTCCGTGCCACAGACGACACTTCTGAGGCTTCTACTTCCACTGCTGGTCCTTCTACACCACCCGTCGCTTCCGGACAGGAGTAGCTACCCTCTTTATGATCATGTAATAACATAGTAGTAGCCATGATGAGCCCTGCGTGGCCGTGTGACATGACTCACCCCTTGGAGTAGAGTAGATTGTCCACTTTTGAGTTACCTGCGAGTAGCACGATTCCCGTGAGTCTGCCAAGTGTAGCTACTAGAGACGTCGCTTTGTAATAAAACCATGTACTGGCTGTTTGGATCTTACTGTGTCTTATGGTTCTTATTGCTTCTTTGTTTGAGTGTTGGCTAGCAATCTTTTTAAATTGTTATTAAAAATTGATAATCACTTATAATTCATCCAACCATGACCTAACCCTGCAGTGAGATGTCTTGCAGCCGTTCTGCCCATCTGAACAACCACTCTTCATCCCCCGCGCCCATGGGCCATGGTCGTGGCCGTGGCCGTGGAGGAGGCCGTGGAGCTCCTTTCGCCGCATTCGCCGCCATGGAGGAGCCTGTCCACGAGGAGCCCGCTGGCGAGGCTGGAGCCGCTTAGCCCGAAGGAGGGGCCGGAGCCGCCTAGCTTGGTGGCGAGAACGCCGTGCCAGGTGGAGAAGCACCACCACCGCCGCCACCACCACAGCTGGCGGAGGTGATGGATCGCCAGACCCACCTTCTGGAGGCACTGGCTGAGGAAATGCTTCACCGCCAAGGGGGTCAGCCAAATGACTTCCAGAGGAAGTTGGAGGGTTTCCTCAAGCTAAGACCCCCTACCTTCGACTGTGCCGACGACGACCCCATCACCGCCGAGGACTGGCTACGAGAGATGGAGAAGAAGCTGGACCTCACCACTTGCACTGATGAGGAGTGTGTGGGAGTCGCCGCTCACCAGCTCACTGGCGCTGCACGCGCATGGTGGGATGGCTACTGTGACGCCCATGACGACCCTGGGAGTATCTCGTGGGAGTTCTTTGAGACCTTCCGCGAGCACCACGTGCCCGAGGGTGTCATGGACGCCAAGGTGGAGGAGTTCCGCAACTTCACCCAGGGGACTCTGAAGGTGCAGGAGTACACCACCCGCTTCATTTGCATGATGCGGTACGCTCCTGAAGAGACCAGCTCCGACAAGAAGAAGATGTACCACTACAAGAAGGGGCTGAACTCGCGCCTCAAGATTGCCCTCTCGGGCCATGGGTGCCACACCCTCCGGCAGATGATCAACAAGGTGCTGGAGATGGGGAGAGACCGCCTGGAGGCAGACGCCTAGAGGGAGCGCAAGGAGAAGAGGCGTCGGGGTGAGGGTTCTTCTCGCACCCCGGCCCAGAGGCAGCGTGGGTCTGCTCCGCCGCAGTTCCGCTCTCGCTTTGCCCAGGGAGCTGCTCCGAGTCGTGGAGGTGGTACCTACTCCGCCAACTACCACCGCCCCGCTCAGGGCCGCCCTGCTCAGAGCCCGAGCCAGAGTACGTGGAAGGCACCTGCGCCCACCGCCATAGGCAGTGTGCCCTTCGCGTGCTTCACCTGTGGCCAGCCGGGTCACAAGTCCGTGGTCTATCCACAGAGGGCTGCACCCGTGCAGACCCCTGCGAGACAGGCACCGACCCCGGGAGTGCCACGCAAGCCAGCTATGGGAGCCACCCGCGGCCGTCTCACTCACCTGACTGCAGAGGATGTCCAGGACGCCCCCGACGCGGTGTACGGTATGTTTTTGGTACAGGGAGTATTGGCATCAGTTCTTTTCGACTCTGGTGCTACATGTTCTTATATATCATCTAAGTTTGCACGAGAGCATAGCACACCTGTCATACCACGGAGTGTACCCATAGACACCATATCCCGCTTAGGTACCACCAGATCCAGCAAAATCTGTAAGGGAGTGAGAATCACTATAGAAGGTTGCACCTTTCTAGCCGACCTCACCTTACTTCCATCAGAAGGTCTGGATGTTATCTTGGGTATGGACTAGTTGACTTTACACAAGGGTGTGATATCTTGCTCACCCAGATATGTGGAGATTACACATTCGAGTGGCCGAGTAATCAGATGTGAGCCTCACCACAAGAAGACAGACGCCTTGATGAGTGCCTTGGAGGCCAAATCAGTTGAGGAGGTGCCCGTCGTGTGTGAGTACCCTGATGTGTTTCCCGAGGAGTTACCGGGTATGCCACCTGACCGGGATGTAGAGTTTGTGATTGACCTATTGCCTGGTACTGGGCCCATTGCTAAGAGGCCCTATCGCATGTCAGTCGATGAGCTAGAGGAGCTCAAGAAGCAGCTCAAGGAGTTGTCTGACAAGGGGTACATCATGCCCAGTGCTTCATCCTGGGGCTCCCCTGTCCTGTTTGTGAAGAAGAAGGATGGCTCTATGAGGATGTGCATTGACTATCGGAATTTGAATGCCATGACAGTCAAGAACAAGTATCCTCTGCCAAGGATAGATGACCTCCTAGATCAGCTAAGAGATGCCAAGTACTTTTCCAAGATTGATCTCAGATCTGGGTACCATCAGATGAAGATCAAACCTGAGGATATTCCTAAGACCGCCTTTGTCACTAGGTACGGGCAGTATGAGTTCACCGTTGTATCTTTCAGTCTCACCAATGCACCGGCCTACTTTATGAACATGATGAACAAGGTGTTCATGGACGAGCTGGATAAGTTCGTGGTGGTGTTCATCGATGACATCCTTGTCTATTCATCCACTGCCGAAGAACATGAGCAGCACTTGAGAGTAGTTCTGGAGAGACTGAGGCAAAATCAGCTGTATGCTAAGTTTAGCAAGTGTGAATTTTGGCTCGAAGAAGTCACTTTTCTCGGCCATATACTCACAGCTGAGGGTGTTGCTGTTGATCCCGCAAAAATAGAAGTTGTGAAAGAGTGGGAGCAACCCCGCAATCCGACAGATATCTGCAGTTTCCTTGGGTTAGCTGGTTACTATCGTAGGTTCATCGAGAACTTCTCCAAGATAGCTAAGCCCATGACCAACCTCCTGAAGAAGACCAATGAGTTTGAATGGACACCCGAGTGTGAGCTTAGTTTCCAAACTCTGAAACAAAAGCTTACCACCACTCCTGTTCTTGCCTTGCCTGATATTCGAAAAGACTTCGTGGTCTATTGTGATGCGTCCAGACAGGGACTTGGTTGTGTTCTGATGCAGAATGCGAGAGTCATTGCCTATGCATCCCGTCAGTTGAAGGACCATGAGGAGCGTTATCCGACTCATGATCTCGAGCTAGCTGCTGTCGTGCACGCTCTGAAAATTTGGAGGCACTACTTGATTGGGAACAAGTGCGACATCTATACCGATCATAAGAGCCTCAAGTACTTCTTTACCTAGGAGGATCTAAATATGAGACAGCGTCGTTGGCTGGAGTTGATTAAGGACTATGACCTAGAGATCCACTATCATCCGGGAAAAGCCAATGTAGTTGCCGATGCCTTAAGCCGTAAGAGCTACTGCCACAGTTTGTCCATGGAAGCCGTACCAGCTGAGTTGTGTCAGGAAATGGGTGACCTTCAGCTTGAGATAGTGCCAAAGGGGTTGTTAAGTGAGTTGCGGGTATGATACGATCTCGAGGATCGCATCCGCAAGGCTCAGAAGAGCTGTCCCGCAATCCAGAAGCTTCGTAAGATCATGAAGCGGGGCAAGTCCCCCTGGTTTCGTGAGGATGAGCAGGGAGTATGTTGGTGCAAGGACCGAATTTGTGTTCCGTGTGATAAAGACATCCGCAAAGAAATCCTGACTGAAGCACATGACTCCAAATACTGTATCCACCCAGGAAGTACGAAGATGTATGCTGATATGAGAAAAATGTTCTGGGGGAAGAACATGAAGAGGGACATTGCTGAGTTTGTAGCCCAATGCGACACTTGCAATAGGGTTAAGGCCGAGCATCAAAAACCGGCCGGATTGCTGAAACCCTTGGATGTGCCCACGTGGAAGTGGGAGAGCATATCTATGGACTTCATAGTGGGTTTGCCTCGAACCCCGCAAGGCCATGATTCCATTTGGGTGATTGTTGACCGTTTGACCAAAGTGGCTCACTTCGTGCCAGTTAAGGTAAACTACCGCATTGAGAAGTTAGTCGATCTGTATGTGCACCACATCCTCCAACTCCATGGAGCACCTATTAGTATCGTGTCTGATAGAGGGACCCAATGGGTATCCAAGTTCTGGCAGAGCCTGCACGAGGCGATTGGCACCAAACTTGATTATAGCACGGCTTATCACCCTCAGACATATGGACAAACATAGAGAGTGAACCAGATTCTCGAAGACATGCTTCGAGCCTGTGCACTGAAGTATGGTACAGATTGGGAGAAGAGTTTGCCTCATGCTGAATTCTCTTACAACAACAGTCATCAGGCTAGTATACAGATGTCACCATTTGAGGCCCTGTATGGCAGAAAGTGTAGAACCCCCTTGATGTGGTCAGCTGTTGGAGAGAGAGCGTTCTTCAGCCCTGCTAAGATTAAGGAGGCCGGAGAGGGAGTAGCTCAGGTGCGAGAAAATCTGAGGATCGCACAGAGCCGACAGAAGAGCTACGCAGATAACCGTCGGAGAGACCCCGAGTTTCAGGTCGGAGACCACGTCTATCTCAAGGTTTTGCCTCTCCGTGGCACTTTCTGGTTCCATGTGAAAGGGAAGTTAGCCCCACGGTACGTTGGTCCCTATCGTATCTGCAAGAGGATTGGGAAGCTAGCGTACAAGCTTGAGTTGCCCGAGGAACTAGCAGGTGTACATCCCGTGTTCCACGTGTCACAGCTCCGAAAGTGTCTGAAGTTGCCAGAGGAACAGGTTCACACAGATGCACTTGACATTCAGGACACTCTTGAGTACCGTGAGTATCCCGTTCAGATTCTTGACTGAGCAACCAAGGATACCCACAGCACCACTATACCAATGTGCAAAGTCCTATGGAGCAATCACACTGAGAGAGAGGCAACATGGGAGAAAGAGTCAGAGTTACGGATCCGGTACCCCAACTTGTTCGAGAGGTATGTCACACTTTAAATCTTGAGACGAGATTCCAATGAGGGGGGAGGACTGTAACATCCCGGTTTTTCCGAAACCCAAAAATCACAACTGAAAAAATTTTCGCAAACAAACCCATGTTTGGTGAGTGGCATGTTGGAAAAACACCCATGTAGTTGCACAAGTAGCACCTAGGTAGAGCTTTTGCATTGCATCTAATAATTAACTTGTGAGTTATTTCTTATTTGATTTTATGTGATGCTAATAAAATCAACAAGTCTAAATTATTGAATAGGCTAACCTTGTTTAAATTATTTAATTATGCAATTAAATAATTAACTTACCTAAGTGCCTACCTTTGGATGGAACCCTAACCTACACCGGACCCCTAGTGTCTACCCCTAAGGGCAAGTACACAAGTGGCACACGTGTATTTGCATGTAGGTGGCCTAGACTTAATTAGAAATAGAAATAGAAAAGACTTGGGATAAGTTAAGGAAATGGAGAAAGCCATTTCGGCCTGGAAGTTCTGGCCGACCCAGGCCTGGCTGCTGCTCCACTCTCGCACTGGGCCGCGGCCAAGCCCAGCAAGGCCTCCTCCTAGTCGGCCTCACCACCAGGCCCAGCCACCGCAGCCGGCCTGCCCGCATCACACCGGCCTAGCCCAGTGGCCTCAGCTGCCTCACGATCCGCCCAGACGCACGTGAAGCCCAGCAGGCCGGCCCAGCAGCATTTTTGTTTCCCTTCACTTAACGACGCGGGTGTTGTCGTCTTTCCTCTGAGACCGACGGGTGGGCACGCGCGTCATCTCCTCCCCTCGGTCGCTCCTCTGCTTTTTGGGGAAAAACAAAGCACCGCGCCCCGCAGGAGCATCCGAGGCCGACCTCGTCGCTTCGCCGCATGATTGCGCGAGAAGGCAGGTGGGAGCACGGGATGGCAGGCACGTCTACGATCCGAGACACCACCACTCCCCTCTTCGATTCAAATTCTGCTTAGATGACGATGCCGACCTCACCTACCACCGTGACGCCATGAATCCCACCTTTTGACCGGCGTCCGAGAACGCGAGCGCCCCTCACCGCCACTCCGCGCCAAATCAGCGAAACCGCCGCACTCACCTGCCCGGCAACCCTAGTCTGGACACCCCTGATCACCCCCACATACTCCCCCAACGCCCATCCACCATCCGCCGGCCCTCTGAGGCGCCGCCCACCTATAAAAGGGCACGGGCCGAAGCCCTGGTGCCCTCCAACGCACCCCGCCGCCACTTGCGGCACCACTATGACCACTCGGCCTTGGAGAAGAGAGGTGGAAGGGAAGAGCAGAAGGGAGGACCCGAGGAGGCCATTCCCACCGGGGCCGTCCGCCACCGCGAGTGGAGGGCGTCGAAGCGAGCAAGACGCCGCCGTCTTCCTGTCGCGGGTCTGCACGGCACAGCTACATGCCGACACTGCGCCGAATTGCCCTGCCCCACCACCCTCTCGCCATCACCACCAACGGTGAGACCGCACTGCCCGTCCCTGCTCACCCCGTCGAGGCCGTTCCACCCACCGCCGCACGCCGAAGCCTAGAGAGGTCCCAAGCTGCCCCTTTTTCGCCTTTGCACGACTCACGCACCCACGCACACCGGCGCGGACCCTCACTCGGCCCTCTGTAATCGCCAGCTCGCGTGGACACTGCCGCCGCTACCCGCGCACCTAGCACGGCCGCCATGGCCACCACCACCCATGCCGTGCCCCGTTCCGACCAAAGCGGGGCGGTAGAGGTAGGGAGGTGAGCACCCTACAGTTCGCCACGACACGGAACGCACCGTGCTCTAGGAGAAGGGTAGAGAGGAGCTGGAGCGAGCCTGGCACACGCATCCGGCTTACCAGAGCCGCCGCGGCAGAATGCCGCTATGGCGAGAGAGCAGCCGCCATTTCCGGCCACCCCGCGAGTCGGGGAGGGGCTGACGGGGATTCGCAGGACTCCAGCTACCTAGCCGACCCACCGGAGGGAGCCGCCGACCCAGCTCTCCGCCGGCGGGCGCATGCGGGCGAGAGCAGAGGAGTTGGGGGAGGAGCCGCGACCACCGCGTGCACCTGGTCCTCATGAGCCGAAGGGGAGAGAGGGAGAGGTGGACTTGGTCCACCACGGACTGAGCCAGCGGCTCATGAGCTTTTCACACCTAGTCCACCATGGACCGCAGCCAAGAACCCACGGCCCGCCTTAGAGCCTACCCGACGACGTGGCTAAACCACGGCATGACATGTGTCTGGGCCGGGCCGGCCCAACTCGGTCCAAACCGGCCCTGACCCGGCCCTGCCAGGCCCGGTCCAAGCCCGGTCAACCGTTGACCGTTGACCTGGTCACCGTTGACCTGGGTCCCGCCTGTCAGCCGCACTACTCACAGACCCCACTGTCAGTCACTGTTCACTGCGCCCAATCACGGCCTGCCACGTGTCAGCCTGTAATTAAACCAGCTCTTTTTCTTTTTCAGAAAATGTTTTAAACTTCAAAAATTCATAACTAATTAACCGTAGCTCAGAAAAATGCCAAACCAGAGTCCAAATTTTTCTAAAAATGAGCTCTACGTCATAGGCCTATGTTTGAGTGCATTTGGATCTTTTGATTTTCAGTTGCTTCTTTGTGCACCTCTATAGGAGCCGCTGACGCGGCCGTATGTCACGTTTTATAGACCCGGAGGAGCCACCGACTGAGGAGTTCGACCCCGACTACACCGAGGACTTGGGTGACGACCTGACAGGTGTCACGCCCCACCCACTCATAGATCCTATTACGCATTGCAAATGATTAGAATTGCTACTGCGTTATTATTATTACTGCAAATAATGATAATGATAGGTTGCATAGTAGATACTACTTTTTGAGCCTTTTACCTTGTTGCAACCTTACTCCTGCTCACCCTGCTGTTAGGTAAGATTCTGCTATATTACTTGTTACTACTGCTTTACTCTTACTCGCATTATATCTGTGATGTGATGTTGGTGAGTGAGAGGCGTAATGAGATAAGGCACGAGGTGCCGATAACCAGATAATAACCTGATAATGAGCATGGGGAGATCTTGGCGTGAGTCTTGGGTGAGTGGTGAGGGTCGAGTCGACCAAGCAAGATCTGATGACGAGTCACGAGGGCAAGTCTTGCCGAGGGGATGCTACCTGGGCGTTCCGCATGTGAGATACCTGTGGCGGGTACATGTGACAGGGAGAGATCCCGGGGTGGAGTGTCTTCGTGGGACGAAGCTCCGGGCTGGGAGGTGCTGTGATGGCACGGGGTACCGGGTGTTCCATTGAGCGAACCACCGGTCGGCCCTTTTTGTGAAGATATCCTGCTTAGTTACCCTAAGGACTGATATGTTCTGTGAACCGGGTCTTAGGAATCCTTACGCCCCACTCGCCCTTACCATGGAAACGGGACGGACATACGACTTGCTAGTGCGGTGCCACTACTATTGGGAGGTTAGCGGATAGTGTAGGGAGGTATGGGCATGAGGACCCACACCCTCCTAAGACAGCGTAGTGACCACCGGGGCCCGGTACTACGTCTCACAGTCTCAGCGTGTCGGTGGTACTCCGACACGGCCCTAGTTCTGAGTGATAGGGTGGTACCGTATCTAGTTGGAAGGCGGTTCGGAATCAGCCTAGACGAGGCGCATTGTCGATGATGGTGATCTTGTGGATAGTGTAAACCTCTGCAGAGTTCTGGTTGATCGATCGATACATATGTCGACTCGTCGGCTATGGACCTTTCCTGAGTACAGCTTCACTTGACTAGAGAGAGAGTCCTTCTACCTTCCCCGGGTTTTCAGAGTGGTGTTCCGGCTGAGGCCGTTGAGACATGGGCAAGAGGGAGTTGCCCATGCCGATGAGCGAGTGAGGTGAGATGAGATGTGATGTAGTGATGAGATGAGTGTTGGGATGGGATAACGTGTGTGAATGAGATGGGTTAAAATTTGATAAACTTATACCATTAAAATATTGATTACCCGCATAGGAAACCACAACCAAAGATATGTCTTTTTCTTATCCCCAATTGCATCCAGTTCCACAAAGCAAATGCATCATAGGGTGGGCGATGCGTGGCCAGTACCAAGTGTACTGATAGATTTTTGGCAGGCTCGGAGCCCGAGTACGACTAGGAGGAGTAGGGGTTCGCCCTGTGCTCAAGCTTGGTGCGAGGAGTCCTAGTTTCCGCTGCTGTCTACGAGATGCTGTTCCAGATGCTGCGTGTGAGTGTGTTCCGCCCTACGTGGCAAAGATAATAAGTGATGTAAACCTTCTATTTGTACTCTGATATTCGTGTATGACTCTGTTATTCGACTGAGATCTGGGTAATGGCATGAACTCGTTCATCTATTACACTTCGAATCTGTGGCATTCCCTTCGCGGAATGCAGGATCGTTTCACGTATGCAAAGTTAGATCGCTCAAGTGGCACTAGATGACCGATATGCAAACAAGTTTGTCCCTCTTGATAGTACGGCCATCTATCCTAAACCCGGTCATCAACTTCTCTACACACCTATGACCGGTGAAATGGAAATGCCCCAGGTTATACCTTTGCCTTGCGCATTCCACTCCATCTCCTCCGACGTTGATGCAACACATGCACCAACCATATCACAAATGATATGATCCACTTCATATCATCATGTGACCTTGGTCCATCGATCTTGACCTCACTTGCTCTTCACCATTGCGTCGGTCCATCGGCGCCAAGTCTTGCTCAAGCTTCACCGCCTCGCGGTCCATCGCTCCAAAGCCTCCGACTTGCCCTTCACACTTGCAACCGGTCCGTCGAGCCAAGCCTCATCTTGATCTTTGCCACCTTGGTCACATGACTCCATGTCATGTCTCATATGCAATGAGCTCCTCCATGACACCATCACCTGTGGACTAATCCCTGTGTATCTCACATTAAACACATATTAGTCCACCTAAGTTGTCACTCAATTACCAAAACCAAACAAGGACCTTTCGTCTTCATCACCACTTAATCTGTCATGTTTGAGCCCAAACCCACTGCTTAATGGGTGACAAACACCTGGGGTGTTACACGCTCCACCCCACCAGCCTCTTCGCCTTCGCCCCTCCCCACACCGGTGTCGCCTGTGCCAGCTCGAAGGTTCCTCTCCGCGTGGCTGCACATGCTAGGGCAAACTGGACCATGGGTGCATACCGGGTTCGGCTGAGGGAGCCGGGTGAAGCTACATTTTTTGGTTTCGATTACGTGAAAGAGCTCCAGCCAGTGCACTTTCTGGGACTTCTCGCATGGAGCAATTTGCTGGGGTTGCGTTTGATTAGCGGAGTGTTGACAGTCATTAACATCAATTATAAACCATCAACGTAACCTGCATATATATTTAATTCCATCACCAAACATAGGTATATGGGTTTAAACTAATGAATTCCATGAGCTTTAGTAAATATTTGTATGCATGAGGATTTATCTAGAAAACAGCTCCCGGGACCACTATCATACACTCCAAATGAGGAAACCGACGACAACAAGTGATTCAACCCGCGAAAACTACAAAAAAATAACTCTAGAAGGTTCTAGAAGACACCACGCCGAAGCTTGGGCCAAATGGCCACGAAAGTGGGCCAGCTGGCCCAGCCCATAGGCCAGTCGGCCTGCCATGGAGCCCGCTCACCCACCGCCGCCTCATACTCCTTCCTACGATCTACACCATTGATTTTAAGGCAGTTTTAGGTCGGTTTATCCAACGGTGGTCTCGAGAGTTGATGTGGATCGATGATGTGGCGATTCCTTGCCCCCTACTCCACCTCTATTCCTTGCCCCTTTCTCCACCTTAGCCTATACAAGGACACCCAGACCCCCCCTCCCTAGAGCCATCCTGAAACCCGAATTTATATTCTCCTCATCAGGATCAGAGTCAGCTATCAAGAGAAGATTAGTCCTCCATAGGATCTAGTCTTATAAATAGAAATAGTGAGATGGAGAGTGATGGAAGAGTATGGAGGAGGTGCTGACCTGTCGGTGCTCTCTCTATGGCTTGTACCTTGGTGGATCCAAGTTCTATCTGAGCTTGCCTCTAAGATTTCTCTAGTAATCAACTTCAGATTCAAGTAAGCATCTTGTTTATATTGTTCATCAGGTTTGTGACTCTTTTGAGTGTTTTATTCTCTACATAGGGAGAGTAAAGTATTAATCATAAGTGTAAGCGTGGTGCTTAGACTTAGGTTAATCGTGGATGCACCTTGCATTCTAGATCGATGGTAGATAGCGAGGGTGACTCTTATAGCCTCGTTGAATCATTTGTAGTCCACCTCCCGTCTGTAGGACAAGTAGGACCCGACCGTGAAGGAAAGCATCCGCTGCTGGTGTCTTTCCCTAGTAATGTCCCTAGTTGAATAGTAGAAGACATAGCTTACCGAAGTCAGAACAAGAGAACCTTAGTTATCCTCACTACACTTCTGTTTATCCTAACCTTGTTGCTATCCTTAGTTAAGTTAGACTGTAGTTAGTCTCACACGTTTTCCTATGGATACAATACTTGGAATACTTTCGGATGAAAGCTACAGCGGTATCCGTGCGCTTACAAATTTATCCGTGTGCATTAAATATACCAACAAGCTTTCTGGCATGTTGCTAGGGAAACGGTTGTTAAATTAACTACGAACCTAGCTTAACTTTGTATCTATAAATATACTAAACCCACGAGCGCAAGCCTAAAGCCATCAAAATTTTCAAAGCCTATCCTAACACCTGGCTGTGAGTTGCGCCCGTATTTTATAAAATTGATTCGAGAACAATTCTTCTCGAGAAAAGGTGATGAAAACCCATACTCACACCTATGAGGGTTTGAACAGACCTGCGCATGCCTACGTATCGCGAGCATGTCTAACGAAACCTTAAGATGGAAGTTGTTTCTGTTCTCTTTAACAGGAAGAGCTAAACAATGGTATAGTCAAACCATGGGAAGTATGCAAGGAAATTCGGAAACGTTATGTTGTAAATTTTGTTTATGTTTCTTTCCCATCTCTAAAGTGGTTAGCATTCGAAAAGAGGTTTTAAATTTTAGACAACTAGAAGAAGAATCTCTTAGCACGTCGTGGGATCATTTTAATGACCTCATCATCACTGGTCTAGATCTTGCCATTCAAGACCCTGTACTTCTTCAACATTTTTACATGGGTCTTAGCAAGGATTCCATGGAATCCCTTGATGTAGCCTCTAGAGGAGCTTTCCTTCATCTGTCTGCTAGTGAAGCAAGGTCTATGCTTGATAAGATTAGTGGAAAGACTCCCTGCACTAGCATTCATAATGAACTCCTCGAGGAAGAGAGGGAATCATCTCCCGAATAAGAAGAGGAAGTTTTGATAGCCAAATCATAACCACTCCAATCCCAAGATTTAGCTATCAACCCCGAACCATCAATACCCCAGAATCTAAATCATCCAAAAGAAGAAGAAATTTAACCTTTTGAAATTTCTTGTGAGGATGATTTTTTGATGTTGATTGTTCAAAAAGCTTAAACTTCTAGCCTCACAAGAGACCTTCAAGCGAATATAATTCAAATCCTCTCAAGAAGGGATCTTTTAGAAAGCGTCCTTATTCCTATGTAGGACATTGGGAAGAACTCAAGGGTGGCATGTCAAGTGATGTTATAGGAGGGCTGAGTCATTTAGCCAATCATATCTTCTCCCCTTCTATGACCACATTAGATGTCTTATCTGAACCCATCTCTCAACCCATCCTTGACCCCGATGATCCCTCTTATACTCTTTATCCTAAGTCTCATGATGACCCTAGAAATCCACTAAGACAACCAAAGCATAGGAGTCATAAAGACCACAAGGATGACCAAGAAGAGCAACACAATGGCTGGAATGTATAAAGAACTCATATGCCATTGCTAAAGAATGGATAGACAAGGACAAAGCCTTATGGGTAGAATCCAAACTTGGCTTAGATCCAAACGGTGAGCTTAAACCAATCTCTTTAATAAACATGACTCATCCAAGTTTAGAGGAGGCCTTAGATAAGATCAACCCGAGAATCACCAATCCAAAGGAAATCTTGGACAATAAAACGTCCAATGAATGTCATAGGCATGGAATGATGGAGACAATGTTGTCACATATAGACATTCATGAAGAATCAACCCTGGAGCTTGAAAAGGAAGATTACATTAGCGAGCATGGAAGCTACTTCATTAACACCTCATCAAATCCATACTCACATGAGAAATCTCCTGAATCAATTGGTCTCTCTAACATTGCCACACATGAGATCTTCAACCCCCTTATACTTTCTGTTCCTAAAAATTTTGAAAAGGTGGTTGTAGATGCATATGTTTATCATAAATATTACAAATCTCGTTAGCACGAATCTTGAGATAGGCACACAAAGGTTGGTGTTGGATGGGAAACCACTTCACCAATTTGAAACACAATCCAAAGGTTTCCCGAGGATGAGCTTCCGTCCTAAAACAACCACTTTCGTGAGATAATATGAGTTTTCTCCTTTTTGTTGTGACACCCTTGTGAAATGAGCATAGAATATAATTGTGAAAATATTCCTTCGGGTATTTTTGTCATTAACCATTCTAGGTTTGAAGCAAAAAGAATGAAGGATGATGACGCAAGGTATGTCCAACCAATTATCATGCAACATTGAATCACATTCACACATGAGAGTTCCATCATCCAAACTTGATTCTGCCTTGCAAAATTCAAGTGTGGAGGATGAACTTCTCTGAAAAATCTTATGCCCTGTTGCTAATTCATCTTGGTTGTCTCTACCTTTAAGCCATGCTCAATTTGCTAGATAGTAATCATGCTCCTTCATCTCTATTTGAATAAATCTCTATAATGCTTTCATGCTATCTTTGTTTACTATAGTATGTGTAGATTTTGAAGTATTTTCATACACCTTTTAAATTAGGCATGGTGCTTAGTTTAAACTATTTTTCTAAGTAAAATTAGACGAGGTGTCTAGTTTGATTCTTGAAACAAAAGGTGTGCTGATTTTACTTCCAAAGGCTTTTAAATTAAGCATGGTGCTTAGGTTAAAATGCCTTCCTAAATCAAATTAGACATGGTGTCTAGGTTGATTTTTGAGCCGATAGTATGCTTTAGTAGATATTGGATATTTTGTTAGACTAACCCCTACTGGAAACTCTCAATTCAATTTAGGTAAGTCATGAGATGAATTCAATCAGAGATGAAGCAAGGCACATGATGAACTCCAATAACCTTGCGCAATGAAGACACAGCTCATTCATCATGGATGGATGAAATCGACTCTACAGCTCCAATAAATAGCCTCTCATCAACGAAGATCAAGAAAGGTTGACAAGAGAAGAACATACAACCGTCTACATCCTCACCTCTTGGATTCGAAGGAAATCATTCATGGAAACAAATCAAGGTTTGAGGCATAAAACAATGAGTGAGGCGGAAGGTCCAACAAGATGACAAGATCAAAGAGCAAAAAGATGGTATGACAAAAGGATAAAAAAGAGGGGTGCAATATAGGAAACAAGAAGCTCATGAATGGCTCAAGCTGCGAGGCTAGCCGAACAAGGAAAAACTTTAAGCAAAAAGAGAAGGACAATCACGAGTTATCTATCCTTAGTCCTATGGTGTCATCATGCTCCAATGACAAAGGACACACTTCAAACAAAATATGGGAAGATAGTCGATTCCCCATATTTCTACAAGTGAGGTTTTGAGCCTGTCAAACCAAAATCAAAACTCAAAACCAAGACGGATTTGGCGGAAGAATGTGACATCACCATTAGATGTGTCATCACAAGAATCCTCGTCTTAAGAGCAAACCGAGGTACTTAATTAATGAACTTCACAAGGAGAAGTCTGGTTCGAAGGACATACAATACCGAACCCTCACCAAAAGAGCTAGCTTGGGGGAGAAGCACTCCTGTGTATCCAGGTAAGTATTCTTTCCCTTTATTTTAGTTTTTAGTTTCTTTTAAATAGTTAAAAAAATGTGAATGAAAAAAACAAAATAAAAATTTATCTTTGCATTAGTCATTTATAGTAGTAATGTGTGATCTAGTAAAATTGAAAATAAAATAAAAAGGTGTATCTAGTTTGCTTTAATTTGTTTTTAAGAGCTGAACAAAATAAAGAGGACTCAGAATAATCTCTTAAATGGAAATGATGAATAGTTGCTCTGTTGTAATTCATTTCAAGTACCTAGTTTTTAACCTTGAATTCTCCCAAGTTTTGGATACGATTGTTTTGATATAAGGATTACTCTGAACTGAAAACGCATGGGTAGCATATACTTGATCTAAGTCTAGGTAATTGATGGATATGATATGAGAAGGTCTGAGCTACTGTTTATCTTGTTCTAAGTGACATTAAAGTTCTGGAGATTTACTTTTTAAAAAACACAAAAATGCTACATGATAAGTTCCTGTATGACAAAGTTTGAATTCCCACCAGAACCATACATGTTATTTAGGCTAGAAAAACTTTCTCATTTATGCTACTTATTTTGCATTGAGTTTGGTCAAGCTTTGTTGATCCTTATGAGAGAGTTGTCATGCTCTTAAAATCAAGATCACGTACACACCACCCACATATGCACTACTCCTATATTGGGGGCAGTTGCAAAAACATGCTTTCCATCTAGATCCATCCAAAAATGTTTTACTGCTACACTGGGAGTAAACACCAAAATATTCTTGATAGGTTCCATCCAACAAATAAATGCTCTAAGTTCTTGTTTCTATCTCTCAAAAGTTTTGTTACAGAAAAGAAGTAGGGGCTATGCAAAAGTTATTCATAAAAAAAGAAGAAAAGAAAAAAGAAGTTGAAAAAAATGGACACAAAAGTGTTCGAGATATTGAAAACAATGGGTACTTAAATGCCTGCCTGAAGAAAAAAATGAAGAGAAGATGAATAAGATAGCCCCTGCTCTCTAGCAGGTGTTTCCAAGCTTCAAAAGAGAGATAAGTTTTCAAGGAGCAAACTAGAATTAGGTTAGCCACCGTATATATATCCACACACATGCACATCTTGATTTGATCATATGACCCATCTCTCTTTGGATCTGTTGTTTGACTTTACAATATATGTTACAAGTATGCTCTAGCTTTCTCCCTACCTATGAACTTCACATAAGCCTTAGTGGTAGGAAGAGAAAAAGGCATAACATCTTTATTGCCTTGGTAAGGATCCACAAATACTACATATATTGAGAGACTTGAGAGTGTCATACAATGGAATCTCTGAGTTTTATTTTGAAAACTTATAAAAACTCCAGAACAATGGTTGAACAAAGAACTTGAGACATAGTGCTTGATTAGATCGTTCTGTATTTCAATTGCTCAAGACCCAAGTGAAGGCTAAGCAGCCCCATGGTTGAAGGTAATATGGGTAAGTTTGAAAGTCAGATCAGTTTACTTTAATTCGGTGGAGAATTCTTGATTGAACGCCTATGTACTTTTGAGGAGTGAAAGCATTGTAGCAACTCCTGATCCGTTACTAAGTTTGGCTTTACTCAGGGACTAGCAAAGGTTAAGTGTGGGGGAGCTTGTTGACGGTCATTAACATCAATTATAAGCCATCAACGTAACCTGCATTTATATTTAATTCCATCACCAAACATGGGTATAGAGGTTTAAACTAATGAATTCCACGAGCTTTAGTAAATATTTATATACAGGAGGATTTATCTAGAAAATAGCTCCCGGGACCACTGTCATACACTCTAAACAAGCAAACCGACGACAATAAGTGATTCAACTCACAAAAACAGCGAAAGACAACTCTAGAAGGTTCCAGAAGACACCACGCCGAAGCTTGGGCCAAACGGCCACGAAAGTGGGCTGGCTGGCCCAGCCCATAGGCTGGCCGGCTTGCCACAGAGCCCACTCACCCTCCGTCGCCTCGTACTCCTTCCTATAATCTACACCGTTGATTCTAAGGTAGTTTTAGGTCGGTTTATCCAACGGTGGTCGGGAGAGTTGACGCAGATCGATGACGTGGCGATTCCTTGCCCCCTACTCCACCTCGATTCCTTGCCCCCTACTCCACCTCAGCCTATATAAGGATGCCTAGACCCCCTCCCTAGAGCCATCCTGAAACCCTAATTCATATTATCCTTGTTAGGATCAGAGCCAGCTATCAAGAGAAGATTAGTCCTCCATAGGATCTAGTCTTATAAATAGAAATAGTGAGATGGAGAGTGAGGGAAGAATATGGAGGAGGTGCCGGCCTGTCGGTGCTCTCTCTACGGCTTGTACCTTGGTGGATCCAAGTTCTATCTGAGCTTGCCTCTAAGATTTCTCTGGTAATCAACTTCAAATTTAAGTAAGCATCTTGTTTATATTGTTCATCAAGTTTGTGACTCTTTTGAGTGCTTTATTCTCTACATAGGGGGAATAAAGTATTAATCATAAGTGTAAGCGTGGTGCTTAGACTTAGGTTAATCATGGATGCACCCTGCATTCCGGATCGGTGGTAGCTCGCGAGGGTGACTCTTATAGCCTCGTTGAATCCTTTGTAGTCCACCTCCCATCTGTAGGACAAGTAGGACCCGGTTGCGAAGGAAAGCAACCTCTGCTGGTGTCTTTCCCTAGTAATATCCCCAGTTGAATAGTAGAAGACATAGCTTACCGAAGTCAGAATAAGAGAACCTTAGTTATCTTCTCTACACTCCTGTTTATCCTAACCTTGTTGTTATCCTTAGTTAAGTTAGACTGTAGTTAGTCTCATATGTTTCCCTGTGGATACGATGCTTGAAATACTTCTGGGTGAAAGCTACAGCGGTATCCGTGCGCTTGCGGATTTATCTGTGTGCGTTAAATATACCAACACGGAGCCATAAAATGGCTCGTGAAGCCATCCGAGAATCCATACCGAACGGGCTCTAACTCTAGGAAGTTCCGCCACACGCCAAGATTGGTGGCCACTTGCGGCCACGCCTTAGACCACCCGACAAGTCCGCTCGCTCGCAGTGCTCCGCGCCATGTACTTGGCGTCAACACTCAGCCGCCACCAAGGAGAGCCTTCGCCTGTGCCATGAACTCGTGCCATGTATCCGGCAGCAGCATCCCAAAACACATGGAGAATAATCTCGAAATAACAAGGTGGAGTCCCATAACATGGCACTATCTTTTAGAGGGGGTCAATCCCTGAGTGAGGGGCCCAAGACATCCCAAAAGACAAGGCACCACCAGATTTGGGTTTCCTCTATACCATGGGCAAATCTAGTGGTCATGCGCGCAATATGGTATGCTTTAAGGGATTAGAGTGCCAACAATTTTGGTTAAATCTAACAATCTTTACCGTCACAAAATCTAGATCTGGTGCATGCAGATCTGTCCATGGTTGTGTGCAGGCTAATGGCATGAAGAGGACTGATGACCAAATGGGGGGCAGCATAGAAACATGCTGCGTATGTGTGGTTACTAGAGAAGACATGTCAGTGATTGTGTAGGGCTGCACCATAGGCTTGTTTGGATCAATACCACCTAGGAAATGTGCTTGGCCCATGTAGCTCTTCTAGGCTCTCGATTTCCAACTCCTTGTGTTTGATCAACAAGCCTAGATGAGCGCTGCTAGGCAAGTCACGAACCAAACAATCTCATTTGCAGCATTCATCCTCTCAACCATGGCCAGATCTTATGCACACACAAGATTGTACGCTTGATGCTACAAGAAGGCTAACGGCCATGGACAGATCTCACAATGCTCCCATTCACCATGGGTATATTTGGCGTTTGTCAGTGCTGGAACATGTGAGGGTGGTGAGGAGGTTGATGTCAGGAGAGCATTTCCTGAGGAAAGTGAGTCGTTGGTAATCTAAGGGGAAGGGGCAGGGCAATTCATCTTCTCTTGATGTGGTGCTAGATTTGGCGTTCCTCTTCTCTATGGTGGCCAAATCTAGCAGTGCATATAAGGACGTAGGCCTGACATTGAGATATCTAGACTGTAATGGTGGCCATATTTGGTAACTCTCTCCATTTGGTAAGATCAAAATCTCACTGGTAGTGACGCATGTGATGGTAGTGAGGAGGTTGGCAATGGGGAAAAGGTGCCCAAGAACAACATTGACTAGAAAGTGGAGCTTTCCTTGGGCACCATCACTAGTAGCAAGAGAGTTGTTGCTAATTGAGGTTCCCAAGCCACCATCAACTGAGGAGAGATCCATGGGGGAACAAGACCTGACATTCCTCTGCTCCAAGGTGGCCTAGTATGGTGGCATACACGAGGGTATAGCGTCAGGTGGTAATTAAGAAGGTCGGTGGTGGATAATTTAGACAAAAGATTACTTTGCTAACTAGAAAATATTGTACCACTCAGACCTTCTGTAGGATAGCAAGATGATGAAATGCTCTTCCTTAGAAAGGAAGATGAAAATTTATTGGTAAGAAATATTTAACTCCTCATGTTAAAAAACTTACAATGTTCGCATGCATCGAAAATATTTCTTATTATTTATTTAGAGTTATATTTTGTTCAGTATGTGCTTTAATTAATCAAATGCATAGTTTTTGTCTAACGTGATGCAATTTTGTACCATTGCTGGCTCGAATGTATTCAAATCATCATCATTTTCTTTAGGACCTTCAATTGTTTGTTTACCCATGTCATAAAAAACTTCAAATTGATTGAGCATGAGATCAAGTGCTACTTTTGTCCCCAAACAACTGTTACCTTGCACTTGCATATTTTCAAGTGTCTTCGGCAAACAGCCCCCTCTACTTGTAACCACTCATCGGCAAGGATGCTATTATAGAATTTATTGTGGCAAGCACCAAATAGCATGGGTAAGTAACCTTGAATTGAAAATTATTTTGATATAACCACAACATCTTTTTGCACTATGAACAAACGGTTCAATCATTTAGATTTTATCGTACTCATGTTCATAGGTAAATGATGTTTACTAAGTGAGATGATAGAGAATTTAATATTTTTTCTGTTTTTAATACATGTTCAAGTTACATGAACAAGGAAAGAAAGAATGTGTGTATTTGTTCATTAGAAGCTAATTATTGCTGTTGTGTAGATATTTTGGATTTTGTTTTTACAAGGAATACCTCCAACATACTCAAAAGTGACAAAATCTATTTTCCACATTCAAGTTCACCATCATTACTATTTGACATAATGCTGGCACCCCAGGAATTTATTGACAAACAAAATTGGATAATAAATTATACTTCCCTCTGTGCACCTAGAACATAGTAAGGATGATTTTTCATGTTTTCCAGTCCACATCCACCACAATTATGTGAACCCCATCTAGAACATGTTCCTATTCTATAATGGCAACAGCTTTGATATAGCAAGGAAATGACAACGGCATCATTCTTCTTATGTGCTATGCAACAAACAACCATTTAATGAGACTTTCCTATCTCCTAAACTACCATTAAAGGTGTCCACTGATCAAGGATTCATTCATGTTTCAACTTAATTAACTAAGTTTTAGTTTGGGTTAGTCAAATTAAAAATAGTTAATTAAGTTGAGCCATAGTAGATCCATGTCATACCTACTAAAGGCACCTTCGCTAAGTCCATTAGCAATTTTCCACGAGTAGATGTGTACCAATGTTACAACCATGAACTCATCATTATAGAACTAGACCAAGTGGAAGTGGGAAGAGATAGCTAGGTTGGAAATTGCGGCAGAACCACCCAAATTATATGGCCCACATGTGCCCATCATTGCCCTAAAGGCCTCTGACTGCTGCACACGAGAGCCAGATAACTTTGGTAGTCTGTCGGGTGTCCTCGGGGAACCCCGAATCATCCATATTTTACAACTCATACAAGATCAACATGGAGTTACCACAACATTACAACAGTGATACAAAAATATCTTACATCAGAGTGCGGAAGACTTACAATATTAGTTTATAAAACATGTTCAAGTCAAACTCAAGTTCCAAAATGTGAGTAGAATTGCGGAAGTGACTTAGGTAAAGCATCTAAGGTAGAAGAGATGTCCAGATCATGTCGAGCCCACTGACGTAACCTCAACTAGCAGCATGAGTCAGATCCTGCAACAGGGGTCAACAAACCCTGAGTACTTGAGGGTACTCAACAAGTCTTACCCGACTAAAAGAAAAGACTCCAAAGGTATGCAGGCTTAGGGTATGTTCGTTTTGCAGGGAATGGTGTGCCGGAACCGATCCGGGCCGGAACGTAGCTGTATTTTATACGGCCAACCATCACCAGGAAGTGTTTCGACCGGGATTTAGCCTAAACGAACGGGCCCTTAAAGGAAAGTTTGAAGCAAGAGTAACTTTTGCATAATAGCTTACTATGAATGGATCATTACTTTCAATGTTTTAGTTTTTGTATTAAGTATATATGGTATCCAGTTTGCACCTAATCTAAATCAATCACTTCTTTATTCAGCTCATCTCATCTTCATCTCTTATCCACAAGTGACCATGTTCCATTGATTAACTATGATGCAGGGCAGAGGATCGAGTCTTCTTCTTCGAGAAGCAGTGGCAATTCAAATCGATTTGGCCTAGCTGGGGTTTTCTTACCACATGACATACGCAAGTCCCGGACCTACGTATATCAACCCTCACTCGGGTCCTCCAGAACATGGACCGGTCTACGCTACCCGAGAATACAGTACTCCACCTCCCTGCACTGTCTCGGACGGATCCACAGGGTGGGTACATGCTACTCTCGACATCTCCCACTCCCAGTGCACAGTCGCCCTTTCACATAGTGGAATAGCCAAGGTATTAGGCTTACTGGAGTATGTGGCCAGTACTGCAAAGTCTCGAACACATAACAAGCCTACAATGAACGGTCCTTAATCGACACAGACGGGGCACTATGTCAAGACTCAAACTTGACGCAAGCAAAAAGTCCACCCGGTCTCAATTTAACATTATCATAAACAGGGTATCCACATGAGCCTTCAGTAGAGCTGAGAAGAACATGGTAAAACCTATTTCTCGCGAATGATGAAACCATCATTCGACTTTTTACCGAAGCCTAAGCATGACTAAGCATTAGAGATATCAACCTATTCATACTAGCAAGGTATAACTAAGGATACCTGATTATCGAGGTAATCATGCAGCAATGGTATTCAACCAACTCCTAATTACCTAATGCACATCTCACAAGACTTAAAGTGTAGTAAAGATTTATAAATGCTAGAGAAGGGTGATATGCACCGGGGCTTGCCTGCGTTGCAGAGAAGGTTAGTTTCCACAAGAAGGTCCAGAAGAGTTACACTTGATTCTAACACCAATGGTGGATGAACCTTCTCCAAAACTTGATCAACATGAGTCTTCTCACTCTCGTAAGCACTACACGTAATAAGATGATGCACGCTTAACATGATGAACTACATGCCATGATGCTTGATGAAAGACACATAAGTGCATAGCAAAACTTAAACTAATCTAAGAAAGTTGAGTACAACTTTCCTTCGCGGTACAACTAGGGTTACGCTTCACAAAGCATTTGAATTATTTGGTTATTAAGTCATTTCTGTTGTTAACAATTAAGTAACACCTATCACGTTATACTAGTCAAGCATGACAAGGTACTTTACTAACAATACACAAAGTTCATCCATGAAAACAAACAAGGATCATCACATGACCTAATCACATGCATCTTTTAACTAATCATTTGGGTAACTATTTTATTTATTAAATAACAAGTTAATTAATTATCTATTATGAAAGGAATTACACTATCATGGACTAGAAGGAGATTAACATGAAAAGCATTTACATAGCATAACCACTTACTCAAACTATTGCATACAAGGAGCAATCAAAGCTTATAAACATGCATCTACTAATTAAACATTTAAGTAAGTCCTTTTAGTTATTAACCAAGTTAATTATAAACATATCAAAGAATTATTTAATTTGCCAAGGAACAGAAGAAGTGTTTATGTCCCCAGGTCTACAATCAACTCCAAAATACACCAAAGTCATTTTATGATTTATATATATCATTTTAGTATTTATTAAATTATTAAAAGGCATTTAAACCCACTTAAATTAATTAACCAATTTATAATTATCAAAATAGTACCGAACTTTTTGTGAAGGCAGGCATTAACATGTGAAGCATGCACAAAAAGTTTCATGATTAAAGGATACATATTTAAGCCTATAAAAATCATGGAAGGTACATTTATTAATTAAGAGGTAATTTTTAAGCATATCAAAACTACTGAAAATGACCAATTCATATTTTTTTCACAGTAGAGTATCTCATAACAAGGCCACACAACAAATTTCACATTTATATCCTGCACCAATAATTAGTTATGAATTTAGCAAGAAACTACATTTTAAATCCATTTCTGAAAAACAAAAACGTTTGAAAAACACTTTTCACACAGCCTCAGTCAGCCACCGTCACTAACACGTGGGGCCAGGGTCAAACCTAACCCTGCCCGCCCTTGACCGCGCGGTGGCCGGCGAGTCAGCCATGCATCTCGCCGGCGGCGAGCTCTCCGGCCAATGGGAGGACACCGGCGTGCTCCCTACGACTACGCGAACCTATCTAGGGAGTCGGTTAACCAAATTAGGGTTTGGCTTGAGCTCTACGTTGGCCATGGCGGCGCGGCATTGCTCAGCACGGCAGCACGACGGAGCTCCAACCGCTGTGGCCTTTACTTAGCCCAGCTAAAGCTCTAAGGACGATCAAGGTGCTCACTGCGACCTTCTCGACGACCTAGGTGAGGCGAAAGCGGAGCAGAGCTGGCTGCCATCGGGAAGGGCACAAGGAAAATGACGGGCCGATGAGCATCAACATATCACAAGGAAGCTAGAACATAAAAGGAGAGGACGAGCGGTGCTTCGGGGAAGCCTGGCCACGACAAGGTGACCTCGGCGGCCATGGCGGCACGGCCGCGGCGGCAACAGCGCGTGCGGCCAATTTCAGCGGCGGGGAGCGGCGCGAGCGGGTCAAGGATATGCGCAAGAGCAAGGCAAGGCTGCAAGCAAGAGCTATTGGGCGGAGGCCTAGCAGCCATGGCGAATTTCACCGACAGGCCGAAGGGCACGACGGTGGTGGAGAAGATAAAGAGGAGGAGCGCCGGTGGCTATGCGTCTTAAGGGCGAGTGGAGCGCATGGGAGAAACGTCCAGGCGTGGCCAGCAGCTGCTTACGCTCAGCCTGGCAAGCAGCTGCGTGCCGTCTGCACGTGAAGTGGTGAGGCGGGGGTGGCGGCGTCAGCGAGCAGCTGCATGGCATCTGCTTGCCAAGCACTGTAGCAGACTGAAAACCTCGTTTTCCACTTCCATTTTCTCCTGATTTTGTGCAGCAACTCGATAAACCTCTAGAACCAAAGTTGTTCATCTATCACAGGCCTCCAACTTTGCTCAAGTGACCAACCCCAGAATCTTGATAGTTTTGAAGTTTTGGAGGATCAAAGATGAGTACAATGATTCAGGTTTTGAAGATTGTTTTAAATAAGCATTTTTGGTAATTTATTTAAGAGCAACCAAAAATCATTCATGACAACTACTTGCACATTATCATAGCTCAATTATAGGACCAAGCAATGAAATAAAGGTTGACCAAATTTTAACTATGAAAATTCATTTAACAAATTCACCAAAACTTGAACTTACAACTATTTTTCAGGGACAGTCTAAATGTCTAAGTGTGAAGACTAGTTATTGAATTCAATATTTGGAGCACAAATTTAACATGTTTGACTTGGAAATACAACAAACCTTTGATTCTACATTACAAAGCATATTCTAAACAATAAATCTTATATTAACAAAATTTTAATTGTTTAGGCAAATTCTCATATATGTAATCACAAAGAACCTTAATCATTAATATTAACATCATTTCATGCAACATGTGAAACATATTATAAGCAACATATGATACACTACAATGCAACATATGAAACACTATACATGCAACATAGAAGAGCTATAAATGAAACATCACTTATGCAACATATGAAACATCACTTATGAAACATATGAAACGTCACTTATGCAACATATGAGAACCATTATTGCAACATCAAATGCATCTATGGCATGACACTTGATGCTTATGCTTGATGATGCTCATGATCAAGTTTTAACTGCTTTTAACATCTGGGATGTTACAAAAATGAAATAGATGGGCCTTTTGTAGGTGCAAAGGCAAAGTTCAGTCTGAAATAGGCATAGGCACAACCATCCATCGTTCAGTGGCACAGCTGTACATGATATATCTCTCACATTACAAAGCAATATACAACTTTATGTAAAACTAACCATGTTCCTTGGACAGACAATCCTTCAATGTGTCTAGCCACCAAAGACAAAGATGCACCAGGATCAGCCTACAGTGAAGATCACGGTAAGTTTATGAAGTTATTATTTATGCTCTTATGAAATAGAAGAACTAATATAAATACAAAACATTACTGTGCAGACAATGATGGAGTGATATTCGAACAAGACACCAATAAGGATGGATATATGTTTGCTCTTCAAGGTAGGCTAAATAAAATTAAAATATATTTGCATCATTATATTAGTGCACTTTGCTGATTTTTCAAATTCTATAACTCAAAACAGAATGGGACATAGATGAGGAAATTTAAATCATAGATGACGAGGAAACAGCTACTAAGGATTCGAACATCCCTAGGCCGTATGAGATCATCTACAGCAACATACCAAAAAAGACTCACATGCTGAAAACTGTAGAAAATTGCACATTTTGTAATGCAAAAAAAAATGAGTATGAGTCCGAAGGCTTATGTTGCAGAAAGGGAAAGATCAAACTAGTCAATCCAGAGACACCAACTCAACTCATGAGGCTTTGGACAAGCAACGATTCTAATGCAAGACATTTTTGGAACAATGTAAGATTTTTGAACAGACACTTCTCATTTGCTACTCTGTATTGCCAACTAGACAGGGACACGATCGACGTCCGAAACACTGGTATTTACACTTTTTGAGCACATGGTTAGATCTATCACAATATACACTCATTTGCTAATAGTGGAGCAAATCCCTAGCACCTAGAACTATACTTCTATGATGGTGATCCAAGCCTAGAGCATCATCGTAATAAATAATCAACAAAAACATCCCTATCAATCAATCAACAAAAACAGCCACATTGTATAATAGAACCTTTGTCTTGTTTCCCTCCAATTTCTCAAATTCAATAATATAACAGCATTCCCATTAATTTGCTAAAACATCCCTATCGGTCTCACCACATACTGCTGGTAATATATGGATTTCAATATGAGATGCCCGATATATAAACAGCAAGTTCGACTTCCATGTCCTTTTGCATGAACCGGTAGTTTGAGGCATGCATTAGAAATGTTATCGGCATGCATCTTTCAAATCACGGATGGAAAGCTGACAACATATTACTTTTCTGTAAACTATCCCAAGTAATAATTCACAACGTGCATGCCCGTTGTTTATGCATATCACCATGTATGCACCAACAATTCCTTGTGATTTGTTGCTCACTGGGTATCCCATCATTAGTACTTTCCACAGCGGGACGTTCTGCCCCACGCCAAGGCTGACGGCCACATGCCTCAAGCCCTCAAGCTGCCACACATGTCCACTCACAATGCTCCAGCCATGTACTTGTCGTCGAACACTCGACTGGACAGGAGAGCCTTTGCCTGCGCCATGAACTCGTGCCATGTCTCCGTGAGCATCTTCACCATATACGCGAAGTCGTACGCACCGCTGAAGGCCCTGCTCCGCGGCGCGCGCGGACGGACAGGCGTGAGCTCCGCGGCGTTCGCGGCCAAGCTCACTGCTGTCGTATCGGCGTCGCGCAGACGAGCTCGATTGGGTGGCGTTTGGCGGCACGTACGACTTCGCGTTCATGGTGAAGAAACTCACGGGCAGACGACCACTGCCGGAGACATGGCACGAGTTCATGGCGCAGGCAAAGGCTGATCGGCTGAGCCACGACCAGGCAATTTCTAGTAATTAGAGGCAATAGGTGTCAGAAACCTTATCGGCTGTTGGACCAGCCAATGGTCAAGATAAGAGGGCTGGACCGTCAGGGGCCTACAGAAGCAAGCGTCCAAGCGATACAATGGGCAGCACCAACGGAGTTCAGCATCATCGAACGACCAGACAGCCATCCCAGAGGCAGCGAGCTTAGGCTCGAGGTGCGCTCTGCTCGATTCTATCACCTTCACCCCTTCTTCCTCTACTCTACCAAAGTACCCAGATACTTCTTGAACCTTCCAAAAACTAGTTTGCTTTTGTATGTATTTATGTGAAGTGAATCAGTAATCAGGTTGCTGACAATAGGTTTCGGTTCCGCCTGCGTCCTCCGATAACCACTAGACCAGGGCCCTTGTTTGCTCTCGTGTAGACGTGTCAGTCTTGCTGGTACTCAGAAGCTTCGATGGATGTGTAGCAGCTAGCAGCAGTACGTGTAAATTTCTTAAACTTCTCCAGGATCAAGAAGTAGAGAACTGATTCTATGACCCAAAGTGATTTTTTATGATTCCCCAAGATAAACTCTATACAAATTACAAAGTGACTATGTGCTTAGAGTGAATCAGAAGAAACTACTTCTTTCAGCACTCTGGCCTCCTATTTTTATTATTTTTATTAAGAATATTTGGCATGTTTCTCGGTAATAATAGTGTTATTTCTCCTCGTTTTATTCTTTCTTATGTTATTTTACTTTCTATATATTTCTTCCTAACCTTAAATGTACTTTTTTAACTTTTCTCTTTCTCTCTATGTTACTTCTATTTCAAACATCCCGTATTCGTGCTCTAGTTTCCCCATTATGTTTCAAATATTGTGCTTACGTTATAAAGTACTAACTACATTTCAAATTATAAGCCAAAACGTCTTATATTTTTTAATGGACAGAGTACTGAGTATTCCTACTAATTCACTGAGATTACATTTTACGTCATTATTTTTTATTTTAAACATTTTTGTCATGGAGATAATGTATTTTTTCTCCTAAACCTCGAACATTATTGTTGTGGAACAAATTTCTCATGAATATAAAAACTTTGTCTCGGTGAAGCAAACCATTTTTTTCAAAAGCTTGAACAATTTTCATACCATGTTTCAACATTTTGTCTAAACCTAGACCAGTTTTCTCCTCAACATGTAACAATTGATCCAGAACAGGGAACAATTCTAGGTGGACGAAAAATGTGGGTTGTTTAGGTGGATTTGCGACTACAGACAAGTGGTTTCTTCTAGGGCTCACAAAGGAAAAAGAAAAACGGACTAGAGGAGAACCAGCCGGCATGACTAAAGCCCTCAGGAAAATTCAGAGGGAGCAGAGGTGAACCAGCCGACATGATTGAAGCCCCTGCGGAGATGAATTTGAAGGCTAAATTCATCGATGATGGCAAGATGGAAAAACTCTTAAGCTTGGTTCAGTTCTTGGATGTGAAATGTGTTGTACTAATTGTTGTTCTCATGTTGTAATGCAAGTTTAAAGATTTTTCTAACCAAACTTAGATACTATTACATTTACTATATAGTAATTCAATGAATATGAAAATTTGGTCAGATAATTATGCAAATTGACATAACAACATATTTAGGATCCATAAGCATTCCATAAAAATTTCATGCAATTTTAATAAAGTTGGACTATACATCCTTCACAGATAATAACATCTCTCACTTAGTCATATAACTATGCGTGAGATATATCCATTTGTGAACAATGTACAGTACCACTTTATTAAAATCATTTAAAATTTTTATGCAATGAATATATAACAAAATCATGATGTCACACAAGTTTGTAGATTTTCCTAATCGGGTTTAGATATTATTACATTTATTCTATGGTAATTTAACGAATAATTACAATAATAAGTAAATTTGGTCAGATAATTCTGCAGACTGACACAACAATATATTTTGGGTCCATAAGCATCCCATAAAAATTTCAGGTATTTTTAATAAAATTAGACCATACATCCTTCACGAGAAGAAACATCTCACTTAGTCCTATATATAACTATGTGGGAGATGCATATATTTGTGAATAATGTACATAACTGCTTTGTTAAATTCATTTAATATTTTCATACAATCATTATAAATAAAAATCATGTTGTCATGCAAGATTGTACATTTTCTAAACAAAGTTTAGATGTTATTATATTCGAATTTCAATATAAGAGAACTTTAGACATAATTTTAGGACTATGAATGAATTCAAATGAAAAAGTTGTCAACTACAAAGTTTTAAACATCATTGAGATCTACAACTTTGGTTTCAGTCATGTCCTCATACAAGTTTATTTGAACAATTCAAAAATATGAATTTCGAATTATGATAATTTTAAACAAAATTTGGGGGCAGCAATTTTCAAATGAAATATCGTCAACAACAAAGTTGTAGAACTCAGCGAGGTCTACAACTTTTGGTTTGGTCATTTCTCTATTTGACTTTCTCTAAACAATTAGAAATTTATGTTTTGATAGCTCAAGTAATATTTCCTATAACAAATAAAATAAAACATTTGATCATTCACAAAGATGCAAGTGGTCTAGTGGTTGTGGTGGTGGTGTTGTTCTCTTGGGGGTGGTATGAGGTTGTAGGTTAAAATTTGTCACCTCACTTTTTTTATTTTTTCCACGCCATGTAAAATTTGAATTTCAAAATATGAAAGTTTCAAATAGAATTTTAAGACAGTAAATTCCACGCCATGTAAAATTTGAATTTCAAAATATGAAAGCTTCAAATAGAATTTTCTTGTCATTTGTTTGCACCATGCTAAATTTGAAAACGTCAAACAAAATTTGGTGACAGTAATTATTTCAAATAAAAAAGTCGTCAACTACAAATTTTTGGAACTCATCTAGATCTACAACTTTTATTTTGGTCGTTTCTTCATTCAAGTTTGTTTAAACAATTCAAAATTTGAATTTCAAAATATGAGAATTTCAAATAGAATTTTGGGATAGTAAATTATTTCAAATAGAAAAGTCGTCAACAGCAAAGTTGTACAACTCATTGAGGTGTACAATTTTTGTTTTAGTCATTTCTCCATCCAACTTTGTTTGAACAATTCAAAATTTAAATTTAAAAATTTGAGAATTTTGAATATAATTTTGGGACATTAAATGATTTTAAATGAAAAAGTCGCAACAACAAAGTGGTAGAACTCATCGAGATGTACGTGGTTAGGGTCTGCTCCAAGGGCGGCCAGATATTCATCCATTCTCCTGAGCTCTTCCCTGGCTTCGTCTGCCTTCTGTCTAATGACCCGCAGGCGTGCCAGCCTCTCATGAGCCTCGACTCGACGTCTTTTCTCCTGGAGCTCTTCATGTATTTGATTTAGGGTGCTGAGACCCCTCGCCTCGGCGTCTCATCGTCATCTTGTGGCACCCCGCTGGCTGAGGTTCATCTGCGTCATGAGTGATCCCTGCTAGATGCTCGGAGGGCCAAGCCAACGAGGGTACCCTGCCCCGCCATGGTCTCAGCTCCTCGTGGGGGTGGCGGATCTCTAGGGTTGTTCCTTCTTGTTCCGGCCATTGTTTTGAATCGTGGTGTGATGGGATCCCCACGGACGGCGCCAACTGTGGGGTCACTCCTAACCTCTCACCATCGCTGAGGACCGCGCGGGGAGAGGCCAAGGGTTTCCCACAGGGGAAGAGGAGGAAACAAGCAGGTTGAGTTAGGGTTTCTGGAAAAGGGGACGAGGAATAAATGCGGATTAAATGCCTATTAAATTGCCAAAGAGTCCCTGGCTTCTCACACGAGTGCTCTGCGTATTTATAGCCCGTGGCCGGGGCCTCGAGGAAATTACATAAGGGTAGGACCGTGATCACTAGTTACAACTTGATGGCTGGGGGTAAGGAAGTAATTCTCCTTGCCCCATGCCAACTACTCCGGAGCACCGCTGGCTTCACGTTAGACTCCCTCCACGGCTCATGATGAACCCTCACCCTCGCAGGCCAAGTTTCGCTAGGGGCTAGGCGGATTCTAGGAGGTGACCCTCAGCCTAGAGACTAGTCGGGAGTAATCGCGCCTAGGCGATTGTAGGCGTTTTCCTAGGCGTTTTGGCAATTCAGCCATAACATATATATATAATATATATATAGCAATAATTCTGAATATATAGGTTACAGTAAATATAAAAAGAGGGCTAGTAGACTTACCTGATTCTTTGCTGGCTTATTCTTTCATATTCCTAGCTCCTACAACATGTTTTGACAGTTGGTAAGTACTATATATTGAATGGACAGCAAGTTGTTCATCAAAAAAAAACACCAAGTTGTCACTTATCTGAATGATTTCAGCCACCTCCCATCCATGTGCAAACCATATCAGCAGCTAGTAATCACAAAATTTAAAGCACAAACAAGTGGGTAGGACAACAATACAAATGCACAACACAATTTATAAATAAAATACAGCACAGGCACATAGTTCTTAGTTCTTAGTTCTTAGTTCTCACAAATCATAAACAAACCAAAAAAAGGCACACACAAACAAAGTCACACAGCTGCGGTTCTTAAGAGATAACAGATAAGACCATGACCATGACATGGTACAAAAGGCTTCACTAGCAGATCATATTCCTTCTTCAATAGGGTTCCATATAATCATCATCTTCATCAAACTCTTCTTCTTCTTCAGACTCAAACTCTTCTCCTTCATAGAGCTCCCTCACTCTTGCACTTCTACGCGGCTGAAGCTGTTCTTCTGCTCTCACTGCCTCTCCAATAACAGACCAAGGTATCCCTGTACCTTCCATCTCATCCTCATCTTCCTCATCTCTAAAGACAACTAATGCACAATCATCTCCATCCTCTTGGAGAAAACCTTGAGCTTCACTTCTATCACTAGACAAGAGAACATCAGTGATTTTCTTTGACTTAATCCTTTCTCTTCTGTTAAGCAGCCTGGAGTTGAATTGAATAAAGACCAACTTTTCAAGGCGGACTGTAGTAAGCCTATTTCTCTTCTTAGTGTGTACCTATAAAATAAATATAATAGCATTCTCAGTTCTACAATTGAATTACAAGGCTGCTGAAATATATATATCAGATAGGTAACCCCTTCAAATCCACTCCAATTTCTTTTACAACCAGAAGAGCTTGAACACAAGGATAAGATCTTGTAGCCATCTTCTGTAAAGCTGGTGTTTCAGTTCCATACAGCCGCCATCATGATGCTGAAATAAAATAAAAGTTAAAAACAGCCATGTTACTATGTTTTATGTTAGATGAAAACAGCAAACAGCCATGTAATAACCAGTACCTCTACCTGGGTTATAATCAAAGTTCTGGAAATTCTTTGCAAGCTTCTTGTCAAATGGTCCTTCTCTATTCTGAAACTTTTTCAGTTCAATGTTGGCAGCCTGATGTTGTTTGTCCTCATCATAGTAATAAAATTTCTCAACACAAGCTATAAACCCTTCTGTTATTTTTGGCTCTTCAAAGATTGCTGGGTTACTATAGCTATAGTGTGGATTCAGCAAATAAGCTGTCAAATGTAATGGAGAATCAAGTCTTCTATTCATCTTCTTCTCAATAACAGCCATGACATCCTTGAATCGATCCTCACTATTGCCCAAGGCCTCTTTGACCTCTCTCTTTGCCTTTAGTAGCTCACCATAGACAAAACCCATGGATGGCTTCACATCCCCATCAACCAAACGAAGGACTTTGACCAATGGCTCAAAAACAGCTATTGTTAGCTTCACATCCCTCCAAAAGGCTGCACTCAATATAGTTGCTGTTGTCTCTTTTTCTTTCTTTGATTTCACTTCCCTCAAGGTGTCCCACCTACTATTAACCATCATCTTCCTTAACTGGTCCTTCTTCTCTTGCATACTGTTCAAAGTGAGAAAGTTTGATGCAAACCTAGTCACTCCTGGCCTCACTACCTCTTTCCCCTCTGTGAAGTGTCTCATTCACTCCAATGTTCTTGTGTGGTTATAGACAAATATGGTAAATGCCTTTGCTTTGTCAACCACTTTCTTGAACTGAGGCATGTTGCCAATTCCTTGCAGCATCAAGTTGATTGTGTGAGCTGCACAAGAGGTCCAAAATATATTTGGTCTCTTCTCCTCCAATAGCTTCTTTGCTCCCATGTTGTTAGAGGCATTGTCAGTCACTACTTGCACCACATTTTCTGGACCAATGTCTTCAATTGCTTGGTCTACTAGTTCAAAGATGACTTCACTTGTGTGTGACACAGCTGACATCTCTTTTGAGCCAATGAAGGTGGTTCCATCAGCACAATTAGTGCACACATTTATTATGCTCCTCCTCTTCCTATCTGACCAAGCATCAGTCATAAGGGAGCACCCATTTTTTATCTTCTCGGCTTCACGTTCCTGCAGCAAACTCTTGGTTCTTGCATATTCTTCATCTAGCAATCTCTCTCGCAGTAAATCTTGACCTAGAGGTACAAATCCTGGGCCAAACTGTCCAATTGCTTCACACATTTGCGTGAAATCATCATTGTCACATGCATTGAAAGGGATTGCTGCCAATGTTCAAACAAAGAAGCCTAATTAGTGATCAGGACAGCAATAACAACATTTTCCAATATAGAATGAGAATAGTATAAACACAATTTACCATGATTATAGACCCATTTAGAAATATACTTGTACACCTCATTTGTTCTTTCTTTCCAAAGTTCCTTGTTCAGCTGTTGTTGCTTCAAAGATTCAGACTTGGTAGCTTTAGAATCAATAGCACGAGTCCATTTGTCAATGGGTCCTAACTTGTGCGGCTCTGAACTTCCAACACAAGTTACCTCATCTGACTGTTGTGACTGTTGGACCCTAGAAACTTTAACTTCCTGCCTAAGTTCTATGTCACGAACAGTCTTCTCCTCCCTCTTCCTTTTTGCATCATCTAGTGCTTTCTTGCACTTCTTTCTAGCCTCCAGAGCCTCCGGTGTTTTAGCCGGGCATTTTCTACAATTCTTTCCATCATGAGCGATATGCTCCTTCAACCTATGAATCCCACCACTCATTTCCTTCTTACAGAACTTGCACCTCACTTTGTCCTTGTTGTTAGGAAGAATCAGAACCCCATATTCCCATCCAATATCATCCGAATTCCTTTTCAGGAGACTTGCATTTGTTGCCTCAACGGGTGCTTCCTCAGAGGTCACCATCCTACATTTAGACAAGATCACAAGACAATGAGCAAGCATTACAAGTTCAGATCAGTTACATTGTCTTGCATTCAGAGTTCAGATCTAACATTCAGACATTCAGAGATCCAACACCAGGCATTTACAGGGATTCAGAGATCAGATCAGGCATTCCTACCTATTCATTCCTATCTAACAGAGTAACACCAGTATTAAGGCAATAACAGGGTACAGATCAGGCATTCCTATCTTCTTATTTTCAGAGTACAGAACTACAGATCAGGCATTCTTATTCACAGAGACAGAGTACAGAGCAGGGGAAAGTAACAGGGGAGGGAGAGGAGCAGGGGAGGGGAGAGGAGCAGACGAGGGGAACTGACCTTGGTGACCGGGAAAGAGGAGCAGGCGGGGAGCAGCTTCCAGGTGGGGAAGAGGAGACCGGCGGCCGGCGGGAAGGTGCTTCCAAGCGGGGAAGACGAGACCGGCGGGGAGCAGCTTCCAGGCGGGGAAGACCGAAGACGAGACCGGCGACCGGCGGGGAAGAGCACCTTCCCTCCGACGGCCACAAGCGGGGCCGGCGGGGTCGAGCAGGTCCGGCGCCGGCGGAGAGGAGCTCGAACGACGGGGACGAGCAAATGTCGGCCAGGTAGCTCTATCTCTCCCTCTTATCCTCTAATTTCACGATTCGCGACCGCGCGAGCGCCATCGAGCGCGGGAAATCACCGCGCGCACGCGGAATCGGCGCGGGAACTCACGCGCGCACGCGGGCGGGGCCAATTTTTCCGCGGGCCCGCGCGCGCGTCTGCCTCCGCGCCGCCTAGCTCCGCCTAGTGCCCAGGTCACCGCCTACCCCCCTAGTCGCGACGAAGGCCTTCGCCTAGCGACTAGTCCCGCCTAGTCGGCCGCCCAGAACCGCCCAGCGGAACTTGGCTCGCAGGCGAGGGTCCATTTCCCGCTAGCAGCTGTGCATCCCTTCAAGTGGTCTGCGGCCTCCAAACCAAGCTCCACGCGAGGGTACCTGAAACAGAGGACACTTGGTAGAGAAAAAGACCTTCGCGGCGGGGGTTTAATGCCCGTCATAAGGCTCGTCAGCAGGTCCCGAGGGTCGAGGGTCGAGGGTCAGGCGGGGGTCGTCCCGGGTCGCCTTTCCCCCAACACTCTCCCACACGCCTGTCCATCAATCACCTCTACATCTCTCGGTTGATCACTTTCTAAAACATGTGCAATTGGAGTCCGATCGGGAGTCACAGAAAAAAAAAGGAAAAATAGAGTCCGACCAGGACAAAAATATTTCCGTTTGTTCCTCAGCCCTCCCGAGCGCTAAACTCCTGATCAGTTTTTCTGAGAGTAGTAGTCTCCTACAGCTAAAAAGAATAAAAGATCTACCGCCTCATGCAAAACCACGCCCATCGTAATAGTAGGAGGTGGAAGGATGCGAATGAAAATAAAGAATAAGAAAGGATTCTAGATGTAAATGTAAAAGAGAGAAATAATATATAAATGTGAAGGTGGAAGGGTGTGAAAGAAAATAAACAATAAGAAAGAATTCCTGATATAAAAGAAACAGCGAGGGGAAGCCTTCATTGGGCGTCTCGTGCATTTAAATATCTAGCAAATTGAAGGAAGGTGAATCACGGACAAAAGAAAGGAAGCTAATCACGGAAGGTAACCAGAACCAATCACCATCATCGTGCGTTCTCTCCTCCTGTGCGCTCTCTCCTCCCCATGCAAGTGTGAAGGGCAATATGGAAGGTGGGAGCCCGCGTGACTAATATGGAAGGGGGAAACAATCACGTACCTGCGATCTCTCCTCCCCGTGCGAGCGATCTCTCCTCCACTCCAAAAGGACGACCTGCTCCGTCGTCCTCTCTATCATGCTACGCCGTGTCGCCGTCCTCGCCACCTGAGCTGTGCACCCGAGCCATCGTCTTCACGCGATCGACGTCGCCCGTCCTCCATTGCTCGCCGTCCAAGTTGAAGATCGCCGCCGCCACCAACGTCGCTCCTCCATCACTCGCCTGGTACATGCTCCCATCTCTTGTCGTTGGGTTGCTGTGCTGCCGCCGCCATGGGATAGTGCCAGCCGCCACAGCCGCTAGGTTTGGCTTGCCCGCCGCCGCTGTTCATGATCCGGCACGCTCGTACGTCCCGGCAAGCCTATCCAATGTCATTGCCTCTTCCGTCCAGCTATAGAAGATTCCATCTGGTAATTTGTTTGCCGTTAGAACATAAAACAGTCATGCCTGCTATGTCATTTAGAATAGGAACCTATCTGTGATGGATGATGATCTGGTTCAGTGTTTAGGCACAGGCTAGATGAATAGGTTTAGGCACACACTGATGAAAGGCCCGACCCTAAAAAACTAGAAAGCCTGCTCACCTAATTAAGGTTCCCAAACATGTAAATGCCTAAATGGTAAGCCTAATGCAGTATGGCAAAAATAATGCAAGACAACAGTAACTGGAACTTATAAGGCATAGTTGCATACATCAAACAGTTTGTTATAATGCAGTCAAAGTATTCTGATGGTCCGGCAATTGGATCCAGAAGTGGTTCCATGGTCGATTTCATCAGGAAATGCTATCTGCAAATTGTTTGATTGTTGATCAACGCTTAATATTCAGCGTTGTGCCTTTGTTTTGCTCTACGTGTCTGCACTCTGAGCGAGTAGATTGGTTGGCATCCAAAACATGTGTGTTGTAACGTACTTAGAAATCAGCTGGTGTGGTTTATGATTTCATCCTATTCTTGAGTCAGTAGACCATTAACGAGGTCCATGGTAACAATGAACTAATATATGATTCAATACGCCTCAAAGGTCCTGGCTGTTTCAATATATATTAGATCATGACTGAAAAATATCAGATATATGAGCTACGTACAAGCACACTCATCATCGCTTGCAAACTGATAGGCATTCAATTATATGTAGCAGGCTTTAATTTATGTCCGGTTCAAGCACGCTCTTCTAGGATCAATGCTTGTTTTTTATTCATAATATATGAGCGTGCCGCTCTTCTAAGATCAATGCTTAAGAGCGTGCCAGTGCCACGTAGGCGTCTGTTTGGACATTCAATTATATGTTGCAGGCTTTTGATCGTTTAGTTTGATGAGATTCATAGTTTTAGGTTTTTACAAAAGTCTTGTGTCATTTCAGGCTTGCATCTCCCAAGGTCGGCTACTCACGGATACCTCCTATCACTGCCGACAGTCAGGTAATCCTTCAAGAAGTCATATTCTACATGTATCGACGGTAGATGGAACCATATAAATATCAGTAGATGAGGTGATTACTGAACCATTGCACAACGCCCTTGCCTGTTGCCTCCAAACAAAAAACTAATATACAGTCAATTCATGTGTGGCTCTGAACCTTTTCCTTCACCTCTTACAGTCCTAGCTAATTTTACACGCCATGTAAATAAGTAGACATTTTGTTATTATGTTTATAGATAGATGCACCTCGCCTGTGTGTTTAGCCATGGCTGTGATGTACGCCTGAAAAATCAACCTACTACTGAAAAGAAGTACTGCTGGTGACCGCCATGACTCCAGCACTACTTAACTATCTAACTGACAGAATTGGCTGCTTGAGTGTGTTTTTTATCCAAATTAAACTACAAAGCTAAAGGCTCCAAAATTGTAACAGAATTGGAGTGCTTTGCAGCCTACGCATATCCTAGGAGCATCCCATGCTCTGCCGCAGTTCATGGCTGCAGAATACTAATCTAGAAAAACCAATCAAAGTCAAGCTCACCTTACCGAGAGTGGGGAAGACAATCGAGAGGACGGCATTGGAGATGGGGCCGGCCACCACGAGTTGCAGGGGATGGAGTAGCTCAGGTCTCGGTGATGGATGCGGGTGTACACAAGAAGACGAGGATGTGGGTCAGTGGGTGCTGGACTTGGGGAAGAGACCAGTGCGGCGCGTGCCCGGGTGCTCCACTGGACAGTGGCGCATGGCCTGGATGCGGAGCACGGCTGGGCGCCACCGGCAGCAGAGCGTGGCCGGCAGTGGCGGATCCACAAACAGACCAGGGGGGTAAATAATATAAGCCTAGAAGTCAGCAGCACAAGTACGAGTACCAGCTGCAAAGCATGTATAGCCATGTACTTCTAATCAAACAGACAAGCACAATTGCACAATCACAAGGGCCGAGGCCACACAAGCTACCGACTTCTCCATGACAAATTGCAAATTACTTCATACAGGCATCTAAAAGACATTTATAGATCATTAAATCTGTAGATGAAAGCATGGTGCCAAAACTAACCAAATTTTGCTCAGAGAAAACAAATAGAGTACCAAAGTATTTTCATCCCAATAGTTAGGCAGTAGAGTAGATGATACATACAGAGATGCACATACCTTCTATAATCAAGAATCTGTAAATCAGTAGAGTAGATGATACATACAGATCAATGGCAGATCGGATAATTGCCTTGAGCAGCACCCTGTTCCGTTTCTGCATTGCAACATGGAGGTGGCTAAAATGCAAAATTACATAATTTAACTGAACCACAGAAGTACTAATGAAAAGTTTTTCAGTGGCATGGTTGTCATTACCGTTGTGGATTCTTGTATAGGGTTGTAGTAGTACCTTAAAAGGTGGGCTGCAGATACACTCAGCTGTTTTTGCCAAATGAAACAACTTAATCAGTACTAACATGACTGTTTTTTAACACAGCTATATCAAACTAAAACAAAGGAACTTCCAGGCTAAAATATTTTTAGTTTAAGACTATGAAACAGTGCACGGCCTAACCCTAAGTAGTATACTCAAGACATGAGTGACCATATTTTATCATGATGGTTGATGGCTGATGACTAAAAAAGGGTGTACCTGCCGTAGGCTCCCACACTGTGCGGGGTCTGGGGAAGGGTGTTTAGTGCCAGCCTTTACCCGTCACACTGTGCAATGCGCGGAGGCTGGAACTCGAACCCTGGACCTTCCGGTCACAGGCAGTAAGGCACTACCGCTTGCACCAGGCCCGCCCTTCAGTTGATGGCTGATGACTCTAATACTAAAATTAACAGAGATCTGGATTATCACGAAAAAATTATATGCATCCTCCTCCTAGTAATATCACCCATATTTTATCGTGATGGCTGATGGCAATGCACAGTGATGCAAGCAAGTAGTACTATAGATTGATAACCATCATATTAAGTGTCTTGACTAAATAATGGTAGACAGAAACATGCATGCAAGATGTCGGGCATGCGATCTTGAATGTCTAAATGATGTCAGAAGTCAAAGATCAATATTTGGTTCAGGTAATGGATATGTCAAAGCTTGTATGTGTAAAATAAAAATAATCCTACGTTCCAGAAATCCCAAATTGACAAGACAACACAGAGAATCCGTGACTTGCTTGACGCTCAGGTAGTTATCAATGCCCCTACAGTTAAAACAGCCAGTGTCAGTCAGATCCCATAAGAATAGCTGTTAGACATCTTAGAAACGTCGTCGTTCCATGTTACCCACCCTTCTCCAAGCTCACGTCCAAATCCACTGCGTTTGTTCCTGCCCCAGGGAGCTTGGCAGAAGCAGGGTTGCGAGCAGTTTACCCAGATACATCCAGCGTCAATCTCCTGTTGCACAAGTTTTCATTAGAGATGTGCAGTAGAAATACCCAACAGTTCTGAGAGCAATTGCACGAATTGCACATTGCAAAAGTGGAAACTGAATCGAGTGCCAAGGTATCAAGAATATCAGCTTGAACTCTTCAAATGACTGAATGAGTGATACCATGGATAGAGGTATATGATAAGCCAAAAAAAACAAAAGAACTCTGAGTATCAGTCTGATGCAATCATCAAAGTTGTGAACCTCTTCACTAATACATACCTCAGATAATCTCTGGCAGCGCTCACGATCACCAGAAATTACAGCACCAGCCAAACCATACCTATCAAAAAAGGACAGTGATGTAAATTCATAAGCTATAGACTACACATGAGCTGCAAAGCCTGCAAATGGATGTTGAAGTAGCTCACTGTGTATCGTTGGCCAGTTCAATGGCTTCATTTTCAGTGCTAGATTCTTTAACACACAGGACTGGACCAAAGACTTCCTCCCTCCAAATTTCCATTGATGTGGTGATATCAGTAATAATTGTTGATATCAGCAAGAACAAGAGTGTACAGCAACTAAGTCGGAAGTACAAAACTGTCAAATCAGAAAGAAGCCACAAATCATAGCATTGTCAATGGTGACTTGTTAAATTTAGACGAAGTTAATATGAAGTACCTGACCTTCACTAACAACTGGCCCAAGCCTGCAACCCTCTTCGACCCTGCACTTGTACAATCCTAGACCCTACACTTGTGCTGCTTCAGCAATCAGCATGCCCTGCTCCCAAGTCCTCTGCAGCTGATCCTCTCCAGTTGCAGCATTGCTAGCTTTCTTCGTGCAATCACACTGTCCCAAGTAAGCAAACAGCTTTTCAACACTCTCCTGCGCAAATTTTCGAACCTAGAAAGCAGCAATTGACATCAACATGAGTGAGGTTGCTAAATGTATATTGCTAATTCAGTAATTCCTAGAGCTACTAGGCTACTAGCTGTCTCACCTTGGCCCGTTGGTCCACAGAAGCCGCAAGGAGAGCTTCCAGAGGCACCACCACAGCATCGCAATCAGCTGCAGCATCGAGGTCGCCGCCGGACTTGGGGAGGATGCACGTGGAGGAGGAATGCCCCCTGCCATGGGCGCCGCCGGATCCATGGGGTGGTGGGGGAGGGGACGCCATGGAGTCCGCCGGAGATGTGGAGGGGCGCCGCCGGGGTGGGGGTGGACGCCGGGGTGGGGAGGGCCACCATGGCCGGGTGCCTTGCGAGCTCGCGGCGACGAAGGTCGCGTGATCGGGTCGGGGACGCCATGGGGAGGGGACGAACCCAGGGTAGGCCTCCTTCTCTGACGGTGGGTGGGAGCCGCGCCGCCGGCTCAGTGGGAGAGAGGAGGAGGGGCGCTGGCTGCCACTGCCGCTGCAGGTGATGCAGGCGCCGACGGCTTGGGAGGGAGCGCGTCGGGTGGGGGAGGGAGCGCATCGGCCTGGGAGAGAAGGGAAAGAGTCCTTTTTCTTTTGTTTGTTTTTCTTTTCCCAATTTTTACACGTATATATTATTATGTATATATAATTATATGTGGTGTCTGTATATATATACGTTTAACAACATATAAACTTATTCATGTACAAATACAAAAATACATCATAATTTGGATTTGATTAAATCACCTAAATAATTATCGCTATTTTTGTTTGGTTATTCAATTGGACAAAACAAATCTAAATGATTTCATAATTAGTGCATAAAAACTAAACTGAGAGTATATAATCACCATCATGGTGCGTTCCAATCCCGCCTCTCCTGATCATCGCAGCCCCCGCCTCGCCGCAGCATGGAGCTAGGACGCCGTGGCCACGATCCGGAATCAGGAGCCGCTGGAGCAACCTCGTCAGCACGACGCCAAGCTCCAAGCCGACCCCAGGCGCCGCGTTCACCGCCTACCTCACGCCATCACCGCCTCGTCACGGACACCGCGTCGAACCGGCGCGGCTTCGCCACGCACACCCGGTGAGCCCTGCGATCCCAAGATCCAACCTTCCCAGCACCTTGTGAGCCCGGTACGCCAGTGTTAGTCAGCGGCCGCCCCACCATCGCCTGGTGTTTGCGCCTCCGTCCCCGTCTCCAGGCTCCGTGTCATCGTGCCTCCATCGTGCGGTGTACGTTCGTGACCGTCTCCAGTACGCCTTACCTGCGACCAGATCGGATATCAGGACACCGGTGTTGTTCAGTAGCCGCCCCACCATCGCGTGAACGTCTCAGGTGCGGCTGCCGAGCGGTGGGCGTTGGCCACACGGCGGCTGCAGGTGCGTGCTATCAGTCTATCACATATATGCAGAGAACCTATTCGAGGAAATGTTTGAATCTTTTTTAATGGTACAACATCTTCTTTAATTGGGTTCATTAAAATCTAGCCTTTGCCGAAGTATTGATAATGTATTGGTTCACCTTCATCTTGATCTTGCTCAGTGATTTTTAGAATTTTTGCACACAGACATTAATTCCCAGAATCTCAATCAAGAGATCAGATGTTTCTGAATCCTGACAAGCAGTGGGGAAATAGCAACCTGCAGAATACATAGCAATCCATAGCACTCCAAAAAATGGTTTCGATGTTTGCCTTCTCGTCATCCTCATTCAAGTCCACCTTAGCCATCTATCACACAATGAAAGATAGTCAAAATCAACTGAATTAACTCAATTTCTTTTTCCTACAGACCACAAAATTTTCCAATTCACTAAATTGACTAATAATAATCTACAAAAGAGCCTACCTGCATAGCAAGAAATAGACTAATTCAACATTGTTTCTCTACATAGGTTTCATAGACTAATTCAACAATACCAGTCACAATATTAACTTAAATGTATGGTTTTGAAATAGACATTTATTTACATATATCATTTTAATCCCTTTACTAATTTACTAATGCAATACTTTTTTATTCTTTTATGAATTGTACTAGGTAGCGTGCAGGTGGGCTCCAACCTCGCACCGCTCGACCCTACCGCTGTCTGCAACCACGTCAATTAAAACGATAGGAGGTGGCGCCCATTCGGGTAGTAAATAGTTTTAGCATGTGTATCTCTAATGGTATTTATTTTTTATCATGAATATCAGTATGTTCTAATATAAACTTAGTCAAAGTTCATTTTTAGACGGAGGGAGTATTTCACTCTTTCCAAGCGTCAATAGAAGTTTTAATCACTGCTCTCATGGACAAGTTTGATAATACGAATTTATTGGTTAATTTTATGTTCAGTTTCATCATAATGGAAAATATGCAAAATAATGAAGGTCGTACACTATTTGAAGACTTGATAAACACCATCAAAGGAGGTAATTGTTTATACTCATGTCCATAGATGCTTTCACTTGTATTATTTGTGGTAGCTAAGTAAATAATATCTATCAACTTATTTTCAAATAGGTGACCAGACAGCATCAAATTCACAAGCACAAGTTGATGAACGTGCGCAGTGTAAAAGGGAAAGAGAAAAAGCATGATATGCATCAATGAGTCAAGAAGAAAGGGATCAAAAAAATAAAAAACTTAGGGAAAAGTATCATCAGAAAAAGGCAAAAAAATGCACTACCTGCTGGGTCGAGAGGTCCACCGCAAACAAATTTTAACAACCAAACATAGAACAAACATTTGTTTTCATATAGATACATTATCATTAATTATTATCTAAACAAGTGTTGGGGTTGAATCAAGGAAATCATGGATGCCAACAAGCTAAAATGGGAAAGGGAAAAGGCACGATTGGTGGCAATGACTCAGGAAGAAAGAAATGAAAAAAATAGAAAGCATCGTGAACGATATGATCAGAAAAAAAGTAGGTAAACCTGGTTTTGTTTTTCTGAATTCAGTATTGTCATTTTTTAGTTTATTTAATATATAGTGATGTATATGTTCTAAATGGATATGTTGTACCAGTTGGAGTTGAATCAACCACGAAAACACTGATGGGTATGAAGATAGTGACTGGCTACATCGAGACAACTCATACAAACCCATGCAGATTGATAAAGATAACACATGTACCAATTTGGTTTTTTTGTTCTTAATACTAATTATTTTTTCTTATGCTTGTATGATGCCGAGGCCAAGGTTAATATCATGTTATTATATATATGTAGATGATTACTCCGATATATGTATAGATCAAAGTGGCATGATTGACATGACTGATGCATCAACTGATCTAAACCCAGGTACATTGTTTTTTTCATTAATGTTATCTATTTGAGAAGAAAAAGTGTATTGGGCAACCCAGTTGTCGTTCATTACAATGTAATAAGGAGTTAATGTTCTTGCAATATGTGCCCTTCTGTATTTTATTTGAAATCGTACTTTCTTATTATATATAGGTGCTGCAAATGCATCCAGTTCCATCGACAATATTGTCACGTGTCCAAAAGAGCATAAGCGTGAGCTAGATAGAGCACGAAGGGCTGCAATGTCTCCTGAACAAAAGGCGCTATTAAATAAGAGACGACGAAACTTGTATGCATAGAAAAATGCTGCAAAAAACTGCAAATGACTACACAAGAGAAGGAGGTGAAACGAAAAGAGAGCAAGAAAAAATACAATAGGATGGTGAGAGAACACCGAGCCAACAATCTGCATCCGGACTCAATCGCCATGGAGAACTCTCACTTTAACCCTCTGCTTATTTCCTCTTCTTCACCTCATTCGCCTGAAGCACCTTCAGACGATATGAAAATACCTGAATTGACGGGAACGCCTGTTGACATCGCGCCGACTATAGATCAAAATCTAGAAGTCCAGACCCCTGAATTGGCTGCGGCACAAACCATACATAGGCATCGACGAGGAGGGAACCGATGTCGAGCACAGTCTCGACACGGATGAGCAAAAGAACAGTGAGCCTGATGTCCCGGATCCATACGACAAGGTTTACGCTAATGTCCCATTAGAGTCGCACATGCTACCGTCGGTGTCGAACTACAAGCACTGCAATGCAAAGAAATTCGAGGGTGAACCCCCTAGATTATGTTGTCGGGGTGGAAAGATTCATCTTTCAACTCCTGAGACACCACCAGAGCTCGTGAGGTTATGGTCAAGCTCAGACGCTGATGCTAGGCACGTTCGTGCTAACATCAGATATTTCAACGGCCACTTCTCTTTCACTTCTCTGTACTGCCACCTAGATTGTATCACCACTAACATGCGAATCTGTGGTGTCTACACATTCCGTGCCCATGGCCAGATTTACCATAACATATGATCATTTGGTAAAGAGGAGGGTGTCGAAAAGAGACACCTTGAGCTTTATTTTTATGATGATGACCCATCCCTCAAGCATCGGATGAGCAAGTGCCGTGAGCAATGCGCCCAAAAAGACAGAGAAGTTATACAGCAATTGGTGGGGATCCTTGAAGGGAATCCCTACTCTCAGCATCTAAGGAGTATGGGACACATTGAAACCCTCGAGGATTACCGGGTCGAGTTGAACCTTGACCAGCGCCTTGACCAGAGAACATATAACGTGCCGTTGACATCAGAGGTGGCTGTTGTCTGGGTTGAGGGGAGTGAGCGTCACGGCCAATTCGAGCATAGTGTTCTCCTGCAAGGGAAGGATCAATCTATACACTGTATTCGCTCATATAATGCATGCTATGACTCACTGTCATACCCGCTATTCTTTCCAAAGGGTGAGCTCGGGTGGCACAATTGCATTCCAAAAGTGGGTGTGACTATGGCTCAAGTTGAGCGAGCTCGAGCAATCCGCAAAAGGCGTGCCAAGAATGCCGCGAATGGTGACGATGATGATGGAGGTAACTTGAACACTTTTTAATAATAATGCAATATAAACTCTTTTCTGTTAACTCATGATACTAATTCGCACAATGTGTCCTGCAGAACCTGTTTCGAATACATGTGTCTCCGTGCTTGACAACGACTGGTACAAGTTCTAGATGCGGCTAGGGATATTTAATCCAGTGCTCTATGGCCGGCGTCTTTTCCAGCAGTTCACCGTCGACACCTACATCAAGATTGAGAGCTCACGTTTATTAGACTACATGAGGAATAATCATGATACTTTGAGGGCTGACCTATACCAAGGCCTGGTGGATAGCATGCATTCGGGTGAAGGATCTGCTGAGAATGTCGGAAGGCGTACTGTCCTATCTTCATCATTCATCGGAGGACCCCATGATATGAGGCGCCGATACATGGATGCAGTGGCTCTGGTGTGAAAGTATGGTAAACCTGATATCTTCCTCACAATGACGTGCAACCCTAACTGGGATGAGATCAAGAATGAACTTTATCTAGGCCAAACACCACAGGACCGCCCAGATCTCGTAACATGAGTCTTCAGAGCAAAGTTAGATGCAATGAGGAAAATGTTGATGGAGAAAGACATACTTGGTAAGGTGAAGGCCTACGTATATGTAGCCGAGTTCTAGAAGAGGGGCTTGCCGCACGCACACTTCTTGCTGATAATGGAACGGAAGTACAAGCTCACATGTCCCGAGCAATATGACATGATTATCAGTGCAGAGCTACCAAACAAGAAGTACCCTGAGCTCTACAAGATGGTGATGAAGCATATGATGCATGGTCCCTGTGGGACACTTAATCCATCCTATCTGTGCATGGTGGGCCGTGGGTCATGCAAGAACCGTTACCCGCACCCATTCTGTGAGGCAACATCACAGGGAAAGGATTCGTACCTCATCTATCGGCGACGCAATGACAGCCGCATGCTAAAAGTTCGAGGCCATTACCTGGACAATCAATGGGTCGTGCCTTACAACCCCTGCCTGCTACGTACCTTCAACTGCCATATAAATGTTGAGGCCTATGAGAGCATTAAATCAGTGAAGTATCTGTTCAAGTACATATACAAGGGACATGATAGGGCATCAGTGGTGATGAGGGAGACCGACAAAGCAGACGAGAAAGGGAACATTGATGAGATCAAGCAGTATAGAGACGCCTGGTGGTTGATGCCTCTAGAAGCACTATGGAGGATATATGGCTTTGACTTGAGCAAGAACCATCCACCAGTACAGTAGCTGCAGCTTCATCTACCCGACATGCACATGGTGGCATTTCATAAATGGGACAAGGTCGATCAGACCGTTAATAGGCCAGGTGTACAAGAGTCAATGCTAACAGCATACTTCAATGCAAACAGGCACCATGAGGAAGCCCGTGAAATCTTGTATCGGGACTTCTCAGAGCATTTTACCTGACAGACTGATAAAAAATTCTGACAGAAAAGGAAAAACTCAATTTTCCAAGTTGGAAGAGTCATCTCGGCTCATCCGGCTAAGGGAGAACACTACTTTCTTCGTGTTCTCTTGAACAATGTTGCTGGTGCTACCTCATATGAACACCTCAGGATAGTTGATGGCGGGCTACTACCTTCATTCCGTGAAGCTGCAGAAAGGAGGGGTCTAATTGAAGAAGATAATACACTGGATGAATGTCTGACTGAAGCTACTTTATTCTAGATGCCTTCCTCTCTGCGAAGGCTATTTGCAACAATAGTGGTATTCTGCGAACCGCATGATGTGATGGCGTTGTGGATAAAACACTACGATGCAATGTTAGAGGACTACAACCGCAATAATCACTACCAGATCTGGTGCAACAGATGGTTTTGATAGACATTAGAAACAAGCTGCAGTCTATGGGAAAGGACATAAGGTCATTTTCTCTTCCAGATATTGATCACTCATACGACGATGCCAACCATATTGCTCATGAGATATTTGAGGAAGCTAGCGTCGAGCAGAATCCCGAAGATGTGCTATTGTGCGACTCACTCAACGCCGATCAAAGGTCTGCCTACGATGAGATAATGGTCGCTATCTGCAGCAAACAAGGTGGGTTGTTCTTTGTGGATGAACCTGGCGGGACGGGAAAGACCTTTTTGTATATGGCACTTCTCGCAAAACTACATAACCAGGACAAGCTTGTCGTGGCTACAGCTACATCTAGAGTCGCAGCAGCCATAATGCTAGGCGGGAGGATGGCCCACTCATGTTTCAAGATACCCCTAACTCTTCAAGAGGGAGGTTGCTGTAGCTTCACGAAACAGAGTGGTACTACCAAGTTGCTGTAGCAAGCAGCTCTCATAATTTGGGACGAGACATCTATGACAAAGAGGCAAAATATGGAAGCACTAGACAACAGCCTATTGGATATAATGGGCCGGTCACACCTACCGTTTGGTGGGAAGACTGTTGTCCTTGGTGGGGATTTCAGACAGGTCTTCCCTGTTGTGCGGAAAGGATCTAGGGCTCAAATTGTCAGTGCTTCTCTATGAAGGTCGTATATTTGAGAATCCATGCGCCACCTAAAGCTCGTCCGCAACATGAGGACGCAGAGTGATCCGTGGTTTGCAGATTATCTATTGCGCATTGGTGGTGGAACAGAAGAGATTAATGGAGATGGCAATGTACGTATTCCAGACGAGATCTATGTCCCGTACTCTGGCGATGCCGAGAAAGATCTTCATACATTGATCGACATCATCTTTCTAGATCTAAATGCAAACATGGCAAACAAAGACTACATCACCACCAAAGCGATTTTATCTACACATAACGATTGGGTGGACATGATCAATATGAAAATGATTAATATGTTCTAGGGTGGCGAGATGGTGTATCACAATTTTGACTCCGCAGTAGATGATCCACATAACTACTATCCATCGGAGTTCCTTAACAGTCTGACCCCAACGGGCTGCCTCCACACGTCTTGAAGCTCAAGCTCGGGTGTCATGTCATATTGCTTAGGAATATTGACCCTGCCAATGGGCTATGCAATGGTACAAGGCTGGTGGTGCGGGGGTTCCGAAGAAATACAATCGACGCTGAAATCATGGTGGGCAGCATGCTGAGAAGCGGGTATTCCTTCCTCGAATACCGCTATGCTCGTCTGATGACGAGATGTTCCCGTTCCAGTTTAAGAGGAAGCAGTTTTCTATCAGGCTGAGCTTTGCCATGACGGTCAACAAGTCATAGGGCCAAACTATCCCGAACGTGGGTGTGTACCTGTCCGCGCCGGTGTTCTCTCATGGTCAGTTATATGTTGCGATGTCTAGAGCCCCGTCAAGAACCAATATTCAGATCCTTGCCCTCCCGCCTGATGCGGAATCACAGGAGAAGGAGGCCAAAAAAAAAGTAGAGGAAAAATACTATAAAGGATTTCAAGCAAAAATAATAGGAATGCCTCAAATAAAAAGATAAGGATAAGAAGACTCTAGTAGTAGATGGAACTTTCACGAAGAATATTGTATTTAAGGAGGTTCTAAAGCCATAAGCGAGGTAACATTACATTACTAACGCATAAATGCATTTTTTTCATTCAATTTATATTGCACAAATAATATCTCACTAACGCCATATTTGTTGTTGTTCCTAGGTATTTTCAATTGGCTCAAATAACGGAGATGTTGTATACACACTTATGTGATGGCATAATGACACTTTGAGTGTTTTGTTCATAATATTTCGTTTTGTAACCATTCATAACTGTTACACGTGTATGTTCTCAAAACTATGAGTTTCGTCTACTTCCTCCACTTTTCTCGTGTGCCAATGTGGGCTCAACTGAATTAGCACCGGCATAATTACAAACATAACTTACTTGAATAAAATCAACGAAGCAAGTTATCGGTAATAATGAACAATAGTGCTAAATAACACCATACCAGTAGTTGTGGGATGGCCCGCTCGTAGTGGCACTCGTTCTGCGCATTCAGGAGGATAGCTCCTTTGTATCCCTTTATTTACTGGATAATATATGCCCCTATGTTGCACCAGGGTCATTAATTTTTTTCATGAAATCTACAAGACTAAAAACATAGAAAATATAAAACACGCTTCATGATCTTTATCACCTATAATATGGGTTGATATGACTAATTAGAAACTCAATTGGATAATTATTTAAGTTTTACAATATTGCTATCTTATTGTGCAATCCGAATGTTTTAAATATAAAATGTTAGCTATCCCGTAGCAACGCACGGGTACGCTACCTAGTAAGTGATAAATTACAGATAAGAGTCCTAATTAAATTACTGTTCTATCCGTGACTTAAACTCACGCCCCGTGCTTATATACAGATTAGAATAGTGCGCGTGTCCGATCACACTGTAGAATCCAATTCCCAAACATATTGGAATGGATGACACATGTATATTAACTAACTAGCACTGATGTTTGGAGCGGAAGCCATCGTCATTGACGACGACTGATTCAAGCTGGAGGACGTCATCCCTGACGTGGAAGCGGTGTACGAGAAGAGGCCCTCCGGCGAGGCCACCGGCGGCGCTTAAGTCGGCACGGGCATCTTGGCAGGCAGCGCCGGCACGGGACCATTGGACTGGAGAGCGGCCATGGCTTCTCTGACGGACGGCCGGGCTCGTGGGTCAGGGTGCGCGCACCAGAGCCCGACGGCCACGACGCGCTCCACCTCCACCGCGTCGTACTCGCCGTTCAGCCGCTCGTCGGCCGCCGTGAGGGCAGCTCTCCTGCCGTACAGGTCCCACGCCCACTCGACCAGCCGGAACACTTCGTTCCTCTGGCTGACGCCGCCGCCCAGCAGGCTCATCGGCCTCCTCCCGCACGCGACCTCCAGCACGACGACGACGAAGCTGTAGACGTCGGACTCGGCGCTGGCTTTGCCGGTGATCAGGCTCTCGGGGTCGACGTAGCCCGGCGTGCCCGAGACGGCGGTCATTGTCCGCATCCCGACGGCGTGGTCGATGAACCTGGCGAGCCCGAAGTCGCCTAGCTTGGCGTTGAAGGACTCGTCCAGCATGACGTTGCTGGGCTTCACGTCGCGGTGGACGACGCACTGCTCCCACTCCTCGTGGAGGTAGAGCAGTGCGGATCCAAGCCCAAGAACAATCTTCATCCTGTTGCAACGAGGACATTCATGCATGATTAAGCTTTGAAGTTTGAATTTCACAAAAACAGGATTGAGTTATTAGATTCAGTAATAACCTCAGCGGCCATGTCAATAAGGTGCCGTTGCCGTGGAGATGGACGTCGAGGCTGCGGTTGGGCACGAGCTCGTAGACGAGCAGGAGCTCGTCGCGGCCGTGGCACCAGCCAACGAGCTGCACGAGGTTCCGGTGCCGGAGCCTGCTAATCACCTTGATCTCCGACTTGTACTCTTTCCTCCCCTGCGTGGAGGATCCTTTAGCGAATCTCTTGATGGCCACGGCGGCGAGCCCGCCATTGTGATCACTGATCAGGTGTCCTCGGTACACGGAGCCGAAGCCACCTTGCCCGAGCTTCTCCTCTGGCGCGAAGCTCCTCGTAGCAGCAACGAGCTCGTGGTACGGGAAACGCCTTGGCCCCGTCCCCATTTCAATCTTCCTGATGAGCTCGTGGCCGTCGTCGTCGTCGTCGTCCGAGCTGCCTATGTCCTCTTCATCGAACTCCTTTGCTAGCTCCAGCTCCCTCGTCTTCCTCCGACGCCGTCGTCCCGCCAGGAAAACCGCCAAAGCAAAAAGAACCACGACGAACAGCGCTGCGCCGACGATGGCCCCGGCTACAACTCCGCCACGTCGAGAACCGGAGGTGCTAGGGGTCGCTGGCGGTGAAGGCGGCACATCTAGTATCGGTGTGGCCTTGGATTCCAAGGACGAGTTGAAGTACCAAGAGTAAAGCTGATGAAGCTCGACGGATGCGCCCGTCGAGGCAGAGAAGCCAACCGAGACGATCTCCGGCAAAGCACTCTTGAGGTCAACCTTCTGGCTAAGGTTGTAATCCATGTTTCTCCCATCGCCCAGCCATAGCTTCATCTCCAGGACGGTGGAGACGTTGTCGTACCTGACCTCGGCGGTCATGTTCCCTTTGAGGCTGAAGCTCGGCAGGACCTCGGTGGCCACGGACCTGATGGAGTTGACGTCGATGCCGAGGTGGTCGTACGTCCTGTCCGGGTCGTGCGCCATGGTGTCGTTGAAGGTGTCAAACTCCACCGCCACGAACCGGCCGTCGCCGGTGGCCACGGCGTCCGCGCTTTGGTTGGTGAGGCCCATGTTGTACGTCTCGGATTTGGATGGCAGGCTGGACGGGTAGCCGGCGAGGAAGAAGGCCATGCCGGCGCCCTTGTTGTTGAGGCCGCCGTACCTGCGCGGTGGGTCGATGACGAAGGAGAAGCGCGTGACAAAGCTGGCCACCTCGCCGGTGTCCCTGTCCCAGAGGCGCATCGGACCGGCGTAGGACGCGCGGCCCCTGCTGTCGTCGATGGCCTTGTCCCCGAACGCTGTCAGGTCGATCCACCCACGGTTGATGTAGGCTTCGCCTTCGATTCTCAAGTCACTGCTGTCATGTGTGCTGAAGGAGGTGTAGTTGAAGAACAAGGCGGTGACGGGAGCCACCGGGAGGTAGCAGACGACGGAGAACAAGATGAGGCCCACGGTGCAAGTGGTCGCCGACCTGGTGATCATGGAGAAGCTACCCGCCATCGCTGGATGCCAGTGCACAAGGGTTCCTAGCTAGATAGATGAGAAACTTGAATTGGGGCAGCAAGTCTACTGGCACGCGTTTGAAGAGGTCGGGTGGCATGTGCAAATAACATGGATAGCTAGAATTTTTCACACTGTAAATTTTATGTACTAGTCCACCAACTCGTGCATGCTATCATATTAGATACTCCCATCATGTTTTTTATAAGGCACAACTTGATATGGCATGGTTTCCCAAACTAAGATTTCACTATCTATTTATTTAATTTAATTTAATTATTTTATACATAAAAATTGATGAGGTGGAGCTTTGGTGACCTATAAGTGAAGGATTTGGTGGTCTTCTAGGTGTTGACACGTGGAGCGGTGGCAACTCAATGTGTGTGTGTGGTGGTGGGGGGGGGGGGCGGGGGCGGGGGCGGGGGGAGACACATTCCTTCATTGTTGGACACAACAGCATGGTGACTAGAAGAATCGCGAGGTGGTGGTGGTGTGGTAAGACTTGGTGACTCATGGCACTTGCCTACTACGGTTGGCAGTGGCCTTATATTAGTGGTAGTTCAACACCGTGACAGGAAGACACTTGATGACCAGGAGCGTATCTAGGTGGAGCTTCGACATGTATTCGGAGTTGTGTTTTGGCAAGCGATATCACGGGATAAATCGCCTAGTCTCTGAGAGTTTGCCCTCTCTTACTCTAACTCTTTACTTATTGTATTTATTGCTTTCGCTTCATGCTATGCTTTGTGTGACTTTTGCCTCCCTAGACTTGCTATATATGGTAGTTGAAAGGATTGGCTTTATGTTAGACCCTTTTATAGGTTGTGGATAAGCTAAAGCATGCTAGAAAAATCTAAAGTACACATATTATTAGATTTAGTTTATGTTTTTTCTGGTAGTAGTTTTTATTAACTCCTAGGACTACGGTTCAAAATTAGGCACCCAGTTCACACTTCTCGGCGCTCACGGAACCTTAAAGACTTTTACGTGTTCACTCGCTCATGAATATACATGTGAGATTTATTAGAAATGATTATTAACGGACGAAGGCCTATATAATGTACTTTCTTCGTACCAAATTATAAGATGTTTTGATATTTCTTGGTATATAGTTTTTCTTTCACAAGCGACACTAGGTATTTAATTCAGGATTTAACGGCGTTTTTCTTTTAGTGATAGACGATGTGTCCATCGATAGCGAGGGTCATATGATGACTTCATCAATCTTGAGATTTGTTGGTCCAACTTAGTTCTTTAGAGGTATTCTTAGAGGTAGGATGTATGTGTGTATATTCATAGGAGTGAGTGTACGCTCGTATATATAAACGTACATGTTTGTACTGGGTGTGAAAAAAATGTAAATAGTGGGATTTGTGGATAAGACAGAGTACAATGAAAGAAAGGTGAAAGAATAGGAGAAATAAAGGAAATGGTCGACCCTTGGCTCCAACCGCTAGGTGGCTTCCATGACGCTGGCGAATAGATAGTAGGTATAGTCGTATAGACAGTAGTAGAATAGTACTCTCTCAGTCTCTATTTTAGATCATAAATCTTTTCACTTTTATCTAAAATCCATTTTTTATAACTTTAAAATTAATTGTCAAATATGTTGACATTTACAACCTTGTCTAGAAAACGTTGATATCTATAAGACCAAATAAATATATTACCGATGCATGTTTGAAGCTATGTGGATATACTAGATATTGATCAGATCAATTTGCTTATAGATTAAGTCAAAGTTAGACCAGTTTGATTTAATACAAAAATAAAACGACATACAATTTGAATGTTAATTAAGAGAGTCATAACCTTCGAAAGTTACCAAACTGAGTTTAGGATCTGGGTTGGATCCACTAGTACTAATAATCACTTAGTTGGCTAGCTAAGAGCATCTCAAGTGGTACTACCTAAATCAGATTACCTATATGTCTGTTTAGGTAGCCACCTATTTTCATTCTATATAAATTTTGCTTCCAACTCGAACAGTGCTACCTAAATCGTGGCTCTCAAATTCAGTTTAGTAGCCAATGACATGTGGAGCCCACATGTCATCCTCTTCCTCTTGCCATCGACGAACTCGGCCATGGCGTCGCGGGGGAACGACGTGGTCAAGAGGAGCATCGCTGGAAGCAGCCGGCTGCGTAGGAGACCGTCGCTGGAGAAGAAGACCCTGGCCGCTGGGAAGAGGCAGCTGGCTAGGGAGGGGAAGGAGCAGCCGGCCAGGGAAGAAGCTAGCGGCGGACGGCCCGGGAAGAAGCCAGCGGCGTGCCAGCTGCAGACCTACCGCCGGGGCCGGTAGCAGCGGGCGCGCCGGCGAGGAAGTCCGCGCCCCACCGGGAACTAACGCGCCGCGCCGGGGCCAGCGAGCCACGCCGGCAGCCTGCAGGCGTGCGGACGGTAGCATGCGCGTGTAGGTCAGACGGGACTCGACGAAGGAAACAGAGAGGCCGGTGGGGAAAAAAATAGGTAGCCAAATCTGTTGGCCCAACAGATGTAGGAGTGGGAGGAGAAATTTGTTGGGCCAACAAAAATAAGTAGTCAAGTAGGTAGCCTGCTGGAGTGGGTTTTTGACCTCCACTACCTAAATATAGGATAGGTAGTGGGTTTAGGTAGCCTGCTAGAGATGCTCTAATAGCTAGTAACTATTATCTTGCTAGTTATTAGCGGTGGGCTGTTACCTATTAGCAGCTCCAAACCTTCTAATGGAACTAATAGTTAGTTGGTCTATTAGTAGATCTATTTGGATTCACTGCTACTAATTTTAGCTATTAACTATTAGCACTAGCTAGCTAGTGGATCCAAACAAGTACTTAGTTTAGATGATGGGTTTCTTGTTTGGAATCTGCCCAAGTCCCCGACGACTTTACGTGTGTGTTGCTTGTATTTTTCTAGATTTATTTAAATATTTGATGATATTATTTTTTATAATGTTAGATGACAGTGGTGTGCCTATGGTGACTTCACCGATATCGAAATTATATTGATTTGTGAATCTCAAGATCTGCTAAACAAAAAAATTTCGTGCTGTGATTAAAACAAAATAGTATTGGGATGTTTCACTTTTGGCGTCTCTTTGCTTTTTGGCGTCTCTTTGCTTGGCCTCTGGGGCCGTTTTCGGCCGGCACACGATCAGCTTGCATTGGTCTGTCATTCCCGTTCTTTTCACGAACAAAAGGGGGGGAAATTTTCTCTAGTTTTAATTTGCAACGGAGTTGTTCTATTTTCAGGTATTATTAGAAGATTGATAAATGTCTCCGTTGGGGTGAGCCGGTGAGCCAAGTGAGATCTTGGGATCCTTCGCCCCGGGCCCTGTTTTCGCAAAGGTACAATGTTCGAGCGCGCTGGCTGAAGCTGTATCGTATGTTCTCGTTCGCATGAAGCGCGAAGATACCTAGAGACACCAGCTAGCACACTTTATCTCAGGCACCAGCTAGCACACTTTACCTAAAAGCATGCATGTGTTTTCAGGTTTCGCGTTACACTAACGACAACTGGCATTTCGTCACGTTGCTCTGTCTCGGACTACTCTTGCACCCGACGTCGCTCTTCTTGCTTACTCTCTCCGTCCCAAATTAACTGTCATTTTTTTTTCGTGCCATAAGTTTGACTAGATTTATAGAAAATACGTGTAACATTTGTATCTTCAAATAAATTTATTGTGAAAATAGATTCAAATATCTATCTAATAATATCAATTGTGTATTATTAATATTAAATATAGGGGGGGGACGTCAGTGTCGTACTGCCGGGTCGCCTTGGGAGTTGGGACGGCTGCATGGGTCCGTCCATGCAGGTCGGGCGGCCAGAAAATACAAGATGAGCGCCGGCTGCATGCTTCGATGGCTTTGGTTCGTCCGGACAGCAGCCTGGGATCCTTGTGTAATTGTGTTCGCTCTGATATATACTCCTTCCGATGACACTGATCAAGCCAAGACGGTGACAAGCTAGGGCCGTTGCTTGTCAACCTCTCAGCAGGCACCGTACCCTGTCTCTATCACATGGACGAAATCAAATCAATATATACATGGACAAATTCGCTCAGTTCAGGGGCTAGCTCTCAATTTTCCACCATCCAAAATCCCAATGTTACGTCAAAATCTGAGTCAGGGAACATCGCTTGAACATTATTTCAAAACAAGAATCTATCTCACATGGCGGAGTGGCGTACGATCTCTCAGATAGACGACGCCCCTTATCACTATGCCAACACTGCACAAAGTACACACGCCATTCAGGGACCCAGAATCGAGACACATCTCTAATGTATGATTAGAGATGCGTGTACAATTGTACAAAGAACGTGTCTCCGATGAGTTGTCACACATGGCCAGTGGACGGAAGGCGGATGTGATGAGACCTCTTTATCATGTCTCTGCTGATGAGGACAACTATCAGAGATGTGTTCCACTATAACTTGTCTGTGATATAAGAACCTTGGACACAAAAAAAATTATCAATCTTGGTGAGTTGACGAGTCAAGTCCCAAGACTCTCCCGTTAAAACCCCCCATCCCTCCCCGCTCTCTCTTCCGTCACAGATGTGTTCACATCAGTGTGGCTATACGCATCACTGATGTGTTCACATCAGAGACAAAATACAAGTGACGTTTTTTTTCTGAGTTTCTGATGACCATCTATTAGCGTCTCTAATCTGCGAGTCTAAGGTACTGAGTATTTCCTTTCCACTTTGTCCTTAATTAACAATATCAAATTCCCTTCTGAACCAAAACTTGTATTACTCTTTGTTTTGCGCTTGTTGATTGACAAAGCAGTTCTTAAGTGTGAAGCAAGAAAGAAAAAGAAGAAATAAATGAATGGACAACTCTTACCTGAACTTGCATGTGTTGGGTACCCTGAAATTGGAGTCCTCATATACGAGCCAATGAGCAGCACCTACGAGCCAGAGCATTGGTAACCATGTAGTTTTTGAATGTGATCTCAGTAGCAGATTATAAACTGGCATTCTTAGGCCATTTGATAATTAGTAGACTAAACTACTACCACAGTTTTGGTTGAGTACCCTGCAGGTTTTTAGGTAACAACAAAGGATTTCCAGCTTCAACTCCTTTTTTCCCCCAAAGATTGCATCAATTCAACACTAATACACAAAAGGTGACGTCCCTCTATAGGTTTAACATGCCAACAACAAGCTCTCAAAAGGAAGGAACATGACAATTGAAATGTTATTCGTAAGCAGTATTGAACCACTCCACATGTTAGATATATACAATTTATTTTGTTCATAGGAAGCAGGAAGCATTTCCAATTATTAAGTGTGGTGTCATATTTTGTTTAGTGTGCGCTTAAGCCCTTCGTCCTAGTTGCGGTAGCAGCGTTTGCCTTTGCATGTCATGGTTCATCAATTGATGAAAATGGAAGTATGGAGATTATAGATGACGAAGAAGATTAAAGGCAGTGTATTGTATATTTGATTATATTTTCACTGAATCATTATCCCTTTTTTAAAAAAATAAAAAGTTGAGTCATTTGTTTGCATTTTCATTTAGCCCGTTGAATAGTAAGGATCTTATTAAAGACTTGAAGTCAAATGGTGTATTTTGTCTATTCTAGCACTCTTTTCTTAGTGCTACACCAAATAGTAACCAATATTATTAATGGGCTTCTTCATTATGGCAAATACTTTTTATCACTTCTTTATCCTCACACCCGCTCAATTTTACTCTAGCTTCACCACTGTTACTACCCATAAACATGGAGCAATATAGATTACTTAGGATTCATGACGTCCCTTGCATTTTTTGAGTTCAACATTTTATTATTAGGTTCTGAGTTTAGTTGAAGTTATATTTTTGCGAAACATGACTGTACTTCTACATATGGGCTGGTTAAAACATTAAAACTTCCTTAAATTGGAGAGAGCTTTCATGTACGAACTTAAATTGGATAGAACTTTCATGTATGAACTCAATTGCGGTCTAAATTTGACATAGATAATCTTCAAAACATGTTCTAGATTTAAGTGAACTATAATGCAAGTTGATTGCATCTACAAATTTACTACTACACATAATAAACTCTGATACACAGGACATGTATATCCAAATTCAACATTGCCGTTCATGGATGGCGCCATACGAAAGGGTTAGGGCGCATCACATCACGACCTCATCGTCGTGTAGATGCAACCTGCAGTATGACTCTTCCGACATATTTGTATGCTAAATGTAATCTTATTAATCAATCAACAAAAACAGCTACATTGAATAATCAAACCTTTGTCTTGTTTTCCTCCAATTTCTCAAATCCAAAAATATAACAGATGCCCAATAATTTGCTAAAACATCCCTATCGGTCTGTTTGCACCAAAATTTGGTAAAGCTGCTTTGGAAAGGAAGGAATTGGCCGATGGCGTATCATGCTCAGATTTGTTCGGTTCCCAGCGGCAATATGGAAATCTCATTGGCAAGAAACAACACGAGATGCATCACATACGTACAGCAGGAAAGACCAGGAAATAGTCTTGAATATATTTTGGAGGTACATGATGTCCAAGTGCTCCACACATTAAGATTATATGGAAAAGCAATAGGAGCAAGAAGATCAAGGGAAATGCACACGTCATGACTTGAGATAAATGAGAGTCCAGGCGCAGCCGGCGTAAATGGAAAATAATAGAAAGCATGGAGGAAATTAAAGGAAGCCGGCCAGACTCCATGCGTACACGTCAATTGCCTTAGTTTTGATGGTGTACGTGCATGAAGAAAAGATATAGAAAGATAAAGATACAGGCAAATTGGAGTCCATGCGTCTAAAGGAAAGAAGGAGGCCTGCTTGATTAATTGGGAGACGTGGTGCCTACATGTGTATATGGAGATGGAGGGCCAGCTGCTTTGTCGTGACCAAATCAAAGACCAGCTTCACGATTAAAGAAAAAAGAAGACTTGCATGTTCAGTTGTAGCATGCTTGGCCACACACCTATTCCTATTCGGCTCAGATATATGGATATACGCTGCTAGTGCTGGAGTCTATGCATGGAGAAAAGGAAGCCAGCCTGAATATATTATTCAAGCTGATTAAATAATGTGCACGATTGGATTAGCCTTCTGCAAAGGAAGCCAGCCTGAATATACTGCAAAGGAAAGCGTCTTCAAGGATATGGTTATCGTCGACCAGCATGCTGCTGTATTTTCATTGCCGATTAAGAGTTATTGTTTAATATGTTTGGACGGCAAGAAAAGGGCCAATACGTGCATGTAAAGATAGAAGAAGGCAAGTCACCATACGGGAAGGAGAAGTCCAGGTGAGTCATGCATGCAGATTGGCCTTCTCGTGGACGGATGGGTGGAAGCTCTCTGCGTTAGAGATGAAAACGGACGGAAACGGACGGATGACTTGTTTTATCTTGTACGGCCTGTGTGATTCTGCCTCGCACCCCACTGCTCGATAGATCAAGTTAGTTATCGAGCCTTGTTTGATTTGAGTACGGCCTGTGCGATTCTGCCTCGCACCCCACTGCTTGGATTAGATTAAGGGTTCGTTATTGGCTCTATCTAGACGTGGCACTCTAATAGATTCATTAAGTTACTGATATTGCTTGTTGCTTTCATTATTTACTTAATTACAGTAATATCACTTTGTCCGATTAGATCGGCTTTATATCCTCCTTAACCCATCGTTTATCAATCTAAACTGATCTAATCTGTACCTTAAATGATGTACATGTTATGTCTTATCGGCTGTTTACTTTAATCTTGATCGTGCATAGTATGCGGTTAAAGCATATCGGGTTTTGAGTAAATTTATCGGCTAACGGAATTTTCTCCATGGTTCACGGCCTGTGTGATTCTGCCTCACACCCCACTGTTCAGCTATTCGCGGCCTGTGTGATTCTGCCTCACACTCCACTGATAAGGCGCTATGGAGTAAGGAACGTTAGCTGGTAGATCCGTTCTTGATCGGATATGACCTTAACTGTGTACTATGTTAAATCGGCTATTTTAGCCGATATCAAATGCTTTCACATATACAGTTCGCGTCACGAGACCGTTGAAGTAGGAATATGTTGAAAGATATGTTAACCCCATGATCTTATTATTGCATTACGGCCTGCATGATTCTGCCTCATGCCCCACTAGTGTTAGTAGTAAGTTAGGGTCGTCGAGTTTATTGTTGTTTTTATGGCCTGCATGATTCTGCCTCATGCCCCACTAGTCACAGCGGTAGATGAGATCTAACATGTTCATTAGATTTATCTTTATTAAATGGTTAAATGATGATGAACTGTAATCGTTTATATAAAAGAAATTCAGTTAATTACAATCATTGGCTTATCATAAGTTGATTAACAATGATATCATGTTGCCTTTGATTAATACTTTGTTTAAATATACTTATTCTTATTGACAACCGATCTTTTCCACCATGATTTTATGAGCTTTAATTGATTTACTCTTATGAATGTATTGGAGTCGGCTATTTAGTCGATCTTCTCTCGCATTGGCTCTCAGAGCCGCACATTCAGAACTGTCTAGCAATGTCGGCATGTTCCGCCTTAAATTACTGATCAGCTCTCTCTTCCTTGTCAATTGCAGATCAAATTGATTGGCACGCTGCAGGTTCTCGGACCGATCGTCCACGTGTCGGGGCTAGGCGGATTCCAGACTCCGATTCCTCCCGGCCCGCGTGTGTTTGGAGCGTGTCCATGATGGATCGACACATTTTCGCGCAGACACGGTCTCACCGCATACTGCTCGTAACATATGGATTTCGATATGAGATGCCCGATATATAAATAGGCAAGGCCGAGTTCCATGTCCTTTGCATGAACCGGTAGTTTGAGGCATGCATTAGAAATGTTGTCGCATGCTCTTTCACATCACGGATGGCCGACTAACAACATGATACTTTTCTCTAAACTATCCCAAGTAATAATTCACAACATCCATGCCCATTGTTCATGCATATCACCCTGTATTCACCAACATCCATGTCCATTGTTCATGCATACACTAGTACACATTTTCTTTTGCGTGGCGTTGGCCTTTTGAGATTGGAGGCGGGCACCTCTTTTGCTCGCCTCCATTGTTCCTGGCATGGCCATCCCCAGCCGGCCACCCAAAGGCCCGCCTCGGTTAATCATTAGTGGAGGTGGACGCCTTAAAAGGGCCGCCTCCGTTAATGCGTATTAATGGAGGCGGTTGCCTTAGGCTGACCGCCACTATGCCAGAAAAGCTTATAAGTGACGCGGCTAGAGGGTCATTAGTGACGCGTAAAAGACGCGTCACTGTTCTTGCACCTGTGATAAGGGTACATCAGTACGCGTCACTAATAGAAAAATACGAGTGACGCGTATTTAGGACATGCGTCACTAACAATGGAAACACGCGTCACAGATACGAGTGACGCGTATTTAGTACACGCGTCACTAATAATGGGAACACGTGTCACTGATACTAAAAAACGAGTGACGCGTGTTTAGTACACATGACACTAATAATGGGAACACTGTCACTGATACTAAAATACAAGTGACACGTATTCAATACACACGTCACTAATTATGGGAACAAGCGTCACTAATACGAAGCCTCGAGTGACACGTATTTACAACATGCGTCACTAATAAGGGGAAAACGCGTCACTGATAATGAGGTACCAGTGACATTTGATGATAACCCGCGTCACTAATAAGGAGATATCAGCGACTCACAATGAGAATACGCGTCACAAATAATAGGAACATAATAGTGACACGCCTACTCTATAATGTCACTCATATTTTCCATATATATATATACACACACACAAACATGTTCACAACAGAAGCTCTTCAAATAGATATCAAGTTCAACAGATTCACATTTATATCAAATTCATTAACAGATTCACAGCAGGTTCGCAATTTGTTCGAAATCCATCACAACATTGGACTTAACTTATTTAGTCACAAACTACATCACTGAACCCATATTGATAATGGCAATCACACATCACTAGTGCTCAATTTGCAGGATGATGGAACTCTCCTTTCTTGTCGATGACTTGTGCCACTAAGAACATGGCCAGCTTTTCTCTAATCATCCACACGTCGATGGGCGTCATCAACACTTCAAATTCCTATGTCAAGATAGAGCTTTGGTCAAAAATAAAACATGGTACAGTAAAATGTACAGTACAATATATAAGATCAATGTAAAAAATGTAATTCAACTAGCCAATCTAGACATAGCATATAGTCTTAATTAGAATAAGCAGCTATCAGAGTGTGTGTGTGACTGATTGCAGAGACGAGAGAGAAATGGAGGCAGCTAGCATGGCTGCATATGCATCCTCCACTGAAATCAATATTGTAAACAGGAAGAAATGAACTCATCAAACTAATTAAGATTAGATACTGTCCAACAGGCAAGATGCATTGTTCCACATCACACATGCATATAAGCTACTACTACTGTAGCGTGTACCAGAGTTGGATAGTAAGTCGTTGTCTCACCATGCAGATCAATCAAACTTGGAACTGGTACTCACCCAATGACTGCTGGGTGCACTTGCCAGATCCTTATTAGCATAGCTTAGCTAGCAGGAGATTTACAATGACTCTCTATATTGTCCAGATCAATCAAACTTAAAATAGGTAGAAAACCAGAGTACTCAGACATTATGTAGTCTTTCTTGGTATACTTGGTGAAGGCCTTCTGCACGTACTGCAGAACTTTGTGTCTATCAAACTTTATGCTGTCCAGTGACATCACTTGTGGATCAAGAAAGGCCACAGGAATGTCCTTAGCCTTAGCTTCCACAACCAGTGATCTAAAAATAAGAAAGAACATGTAGAGAACATGAGTAGAGAAACTAAAAGGGTTATGCCTAGAGAAAATGAGTACAGAACAGCCGATGAACTGCAAGCATATGTATTGAGGTCCATTCAACAACACTTTAAATTACTTGCCGACGAAAGGTGGAACAGTAGTTCACATTTATATTTATATACAATAGCTCACATTTTTAGCAAGCATGTAGGTAAAAGCCATGGTACAGAACGTGTACATGATAGTTTGTCTATAACTGTTGCTAGAAACAGTATCTTACAAGCAGGAAACAGAACAGCACTGAAAAAGTCCGTTAACACTCCTATTTATCTTACAAGCAGTGAGTCCCAAACGATTGCTGCCAATAAAAGTCTACAACCAAGGATTATACTACATAATGGGGGTCATTGTCATTGATTTTTCTGTAGCATCATCTACGAGGCCCAGTTGTGCTTGCTACATTACTCTGATCAAACATATTGAGCAACCTGAGCTGGACTGCAGTGATGTTGTACAGGATGACAACCAAAGCTGAACATAAACCATCACATGAGAAATGAGATGCAGTAAGAACCTTTTTGCATATTCATATCAAGGTAATACTCATTATTGAGACTAGAGAGAGGAAACAGCAGGACATGAAGAATTCATGCATCCATCCATCCATTAATCGAAATTCCAAATCCGCTGTGTGGGGGAGTAACTACAAATCACTCCTGGCCTTGCAGTTCCTTCCTAATCTTTCTAAGATTGTTTTCAGACGACCATGCTAACTGTAACCCAATACTATTGACATGCCTACAGCATACAACCAAATAGAAGTACTATAAACATAAGGAATCAACTTGTACTATTTCATAGTAAATTTCCATCCAACCACATTCAGACATGTATATTTAACATTAAGCCAAACAGTAGGGTTCAAACAATGATAAGACATAATATTTCACTCACTGGGTAGGGCCTTATGAAATTCTAGTGAAGAAATTAACACGACCTTGGAGGGTAGGGCCTTCGTTGCCAAGAATTGTCCAGTAACAAAGGCAAAAGAAAGGGCTGCACCTCACTACTTCAGTACAAAATGGAATGGTCGGTGAAGTACAACCTTTGCATGGTCTACTGAAACCAAACGACTGCACAGTGGCGCTGCCACCATTTTCTTGGTCAACATAGCCATGGCAGGATGCTGGCCAAACCAATATCAAACCTTGTACATGCAACTACTGTAGGTAAATACAATCCCTACATAAGTGAATACATATTACCGCAGCAACTAATATTGAACCTGATATAAAGTTCTTCAAAAGTTCATCGTTAGCGAATAGAAATATTGTAGGTTAAGAGCCTGGGCATAGCAAGGCTTTCAGATTTGCAAAAGTGAATAGATATAGGTGCAGTACCTGAGAAGAAAACTATGTTTGCATAAACATCAAAACAATTTTTTTTTGGATGCATATGATGCCTTAATAATCGGATCTGGTCTAAGCGCGCACAATTGTAAGCTTGGTTCAGGTGTAAAAATCCAAATCAATTGCACAGATATTTAGGAAAATAATTGCAATGAAAGATAGACTGTATCTATTTATGGCTATTGTCCAAAAAAAGGATGTAGCAGGATCATATCTTATAACAAAAGAAAGTTTCATGGAGCATTTCTGAGATCTGGGCTGATATTTGCTGATAGGGAGATGGCATACTTGGTTTGGGGAGACTGATTCAGCAAGCCCTATGTAGATAAAACCCTCCAATTGTTGGAAGCAACCATGGCATACAGGTAGAACAAAGTGAGATTAAAAAGAAGCGAGATTAGTACCATGGTATTGTTATCCATGCTTAATTGAACAGCTTCCATCTGAAGTGGCAATACAATGTCCAATGCTCCTTCTAAGTTGATCATCATCAAAGTGGTTACTGGCATGCATACAAATGATTAGTTAAAACATTGCATAAAATATTTGTGTGTCGCATATAAGGCCAAGGAAAAAACAGAGGAGATGACTGTATATTACAGATGGGGCAGGATGAGATCGGCAGCAAAATTAGAAGTAAAATACTATACACACTTGAATCCTAGACAACAGGAGATATTAGTCTCTCTGAGTCCTGGCGCCACTGCCCACAACAGAGTCCTTTAACAGTAAGAATGGAAATAAATTCAGTCCGAAAAAGACAACAGCCTGAGGTAGTAAGAACAAACTCACATAGTTGTGTCCTTTTAAAACAAAAAGGATCAGTGTCCCAACAATCATCTGGGCCACCAAGTATAACGCGAGCAATGGCACCTGATGCCCCATTGATAGTAACTAACCTGCTCAAATACAGGTACATGCAAATGGAGACCTACTATCAAACAACAGCGGCATAAAAAGCTAGGTACACTACATGCTGATAATTACTCTTGAAGTTCAGAAAAAGATTACCAGACATGTAAAGCTGGCCCCACAAGATGAAGGCCCAAAAATGTGAATACAAATGTTGTCCTTAAATCAAGCTCTGGAACCCTGATGAAGAACAAGCTGGGACAAAGAAAAAATAAAAATTAGAACTACACATGCAGGTGTTTAAGCAGCAAGCAGCTGAAACAGCCATAAATATAGGGCTGAAACACTTCAGTGAGGTCTATGTAATCCCAGTTTTTTTCCCACCATTACCTCTACTTACAATGCTAAAAGGCATTAGGAAAAAAGAAGATGCAATGCATATTCTTTTCGTATGCAAAACATTTCTTTTAAATAGTAATGGCACATGACATATACTAAACGACTAACCACCAGTCAGATCTTGTTACCAACTCTGGCACCACAAATCCATCATGTCTTTTCTAGCATAGCTAAGGAAGGAGGCGTAGCACAAACTGAGATCGCATAAAAAATAGTGCAAAACACAATTACAGCAACAGTCAGATAGACCAGGCACAACAAATAGATCTGTACTAGAAAAGATCGCGGCATTGCCGCTTATGGCCAATAGGACCCGTGATATTTTGCATTGAAAATATTTTTTTTTTGTTGGGAAGTGAATTCATTAACTATTTGTTCGACCTAGGCTTTGTTTGATATGTACAGTTAAAATAATTGTACGTGGAGAGTTGTATATATATATATATATATATATATATATATATATATATATATATATATATATATATATATATATATATATTTATTTATTTATTTTATTCTCCTTAGATAAGATATTTTTTTAATGTGTCTGTCATGGGCATAAAGAGGGGCGCCGTAGGGCGCAAGTGTTCTAGTTGGGCCGTAAGCCCATTAGTGTTAATTAGTGTCTCTCTTAGTTATTTATCTATAGGAATAGTACCATATTGTCTAGGCACAAGAGGTGTTAGTCCTATGTACCCTTTATATTCAGCCCATGGGGCACAATGGAAATCAAGCAATCAGTTATGAAGAAACAATCTAGTCTCCCTCTATCTCTCAAGCTCTTGGCAAAGCATAAGGCCTAGTTATCTATCCCTAATTACCCCCAAACCATCCGTGCACTTAACACCTGGTATCAGATAGCCTGTCGATCCATCCATCCTAGTTCATCGTCGATCCTCTCCATCCAAAAAAAAAAAAATCCGATCCAGCAGAACCCTAAGTCCGCCGCCGCCAGGCCAACCCCCACCATCGCCGCTGTCTTCACGCGCCGCCGCCGCCACAACACCACGCGCCGCCGCAGCCACAACCCACCACCATCCGTCCATGCCTTTCTTCTATTTTTAGCCGCCTCTTCCCCGTCTCCACCAGCCGCCGCACCTCCATCTCCGCGCAGCCTCGATCTAGATCACTTCCTCCCGATCTCCACCACCATCCGCCGGCCACCACTGCATGCTACTCCTCCAACGCATGCCTTTCTTCTATTCTTAGCCCCACCACCAAGCACCACGCCTTTCTTCTACTCTTTGCCGCACCATCAAGATTCTATTCTTAGCCACACCACCAAGCACCAGTCCAGGACAGCGCCAAGCTTAGGAGGGAAGGAAAGGCAGAGAATTGTCCGCGCCATACGCGCGGCCCTCCTTCAGTTGCGCCGTCCACGCGCGGATCAAAGTCTCCACGCGCGGGGACTCCTCCGCGCGATTCGTCTTCACGCACGCGCGGTCTTCACGTGCGGGCGCTGGTGGGACTCCGCGCGATTCTTCTTCACGCGCGGGCGGTCTCCTTCCGCGCGGGCCATCTCCACGCACGCGGGTCTTTCCCGCACCGATCGTCTTCACGCGGGTGATCATCCCCACGCGCGTACCTTCGTCCCCTGCTTCAGCGGGACACTGTCCGTCGACGCCCGTACATGATGGAGTTCCCGCAGTTTGATGGAACCTCTGATCCGGAGACCTTCATCAACCAGTGCGAGCTCTACTTCCGCCGGGAGCGCATCATGGTGGAAGAACGGGTCTGGATAGCTTCTTGCAATTTGAAAGCTGACGCCCGGGTTTGGTTCCTCCAATACCAGGAGGAGGAAGGCACCCCAGCGTGGCGTCACTTCACCGAGCTCCTGCAGCGGCGGTTCAAACCGCCCCCGGGCCCCGACCTGCTCGACAACTCCATGCGCCGCCTTGATAAGATGTCCGCACAACTTGATCGCATCCGGGCGTGTCTCGAGGCGATGGACAAGAGGGACCGTGAACGCCGGGCGGCTGTACGCCTCCAGGCAGCCACACGCGGACTCCTGGCACGCCGCCGAGCGCGGGCTCTTCGTGCCACAAAAGCATTGAAGGAGCAAGCAACGGTGCGCCTCCAGGCAGCAGTACGAGGATTGCTTGTCCGTCGCATGGTGCGGAAGATACGCATGCTCCTCAGCTCCTCGCTGTCATGCCTGTTCATCCCCTCGGCCCCTTCCATACATCATGCGGCTCCAATCGAAGGGGAGGTCCAAGTATGGGCGCTTCCAGTGCAGCGACCTCGCATCACCATCCAGCATCAGGCATCAAAGGCTGTGGCGATCTCATTCATCCTTGTGCCTGCCGTGGTGCTAGACACATCCAGCATAAGAGCCGGTTGCTTCACGCTCCACCCTTCAGCTTACATGAAGTCAACAGAGGCGCTCTTCCCATGGGATCCAGGTGGATATAGTTGTATTTTCGTCTTAAATAAAAATGGTAAGCCGAGATGTAAAAGGCTTAACCTTAGGCCGAGTCAAATAAGTTCGCGGAATCTATCCAGCTCGAGGACGAGCTGGGTCTCCAAGGGCGGGGGAGATGTCATGGGCATAAAGAGGGGCGCCGTAGGGCGCAAGTGTTCTAGTTGGGCCTTAAGCCCATTAGTGTTAATTAGTGTCTCTCTTAGTTATTTATCTATAGGAATAGTACCATATTGTCTAGGCACAAGAGGTGTTAGTCCTATGTACCCTTTATATTCAGCCCATGGGGCACAATGGAAATCAAGCAATCAGTTATGAAGAAACAATCTAGTCTCCCTCTATCTCTCAAGCTCTTGGCAAAGCATAAGGCCTAGTTATCTATCCCTAATTACCCCCAAACCATCCGCGCACTTAACAGTGTCATGGTTTGTAGCACGTTGAAATTTGTAGTAATTTGAATGAAGAAAGTAAATCTATTATTTATTTGTAGGAAAACTCTAGATAAATATAGTTGTACAGCTATAGCAATTAAATTTTACTTAAATATGTGATGTATTGTAAACTTACAGTGCGGTGCTAGTTGTGTAGAGTTTAACAAACTTGATTTGGTATATTTATGTTTTTTATTTGATTTGTTATGTTTTTTACGAAAAAATAAGCAGAATTAGGTAAATAATAATTTGTAAGGAAAATAGGAAAAAGGCGTCGGGCCGAATTCGGCCCATGAAGGCCCATTTAGTGTCTACAGCAGGCCCGAGTGGGGAGGGAGGCCGGCCTGGACTGCGGGTCAATTTTGATAAAGATCGAGGGGTTTTATGGAAGATTTTATGTGAGAGCCTCTGGACTGCGGGTTGGTTTCAATATAGTTGGAGGGGCTTTTTGCAAAATGACCAAGGATGGCACGATCTGGGCCGTCTGCGCGCCCGATCGGACGGCCGGGAACGGCCCATGACGTGGCCACGCTCCCTGGCCTCGGTTTGTTCCAAGAATCGTATATAGAGATTAATTTGTGCTGGAATAGCCGGAGGCAAGCTTGGCCGAGTCAAACTCAATAACAGCAAACCAGCTGGAAATGTAGACATGAAAGAGCCTAGAGTCCAATCATCTGCTAAAATTATTCTAGCGATATCTGAAAGAGCACACGAAGGAGCCCCACCAGAACTATTGTAGCGATATTCAGTGAGTACCATGCAAAAAGAAGGCATCCGAGCAATCTAACTGGAAATCTAAGAATCACAATGCACCGATCACTAAGGAGTAATCTAGCTGTCGCCAACACCTTGGTAGACTAACTCCACAAGAAGACAGCTAAAACAATAGGCATAATATTTTTTTTCTGAGTCCTAACAACGTCATCTAAAATTCAATATCTGTCTATTTTTATCAAACCACAAAAGCAGAACTACGCAGATCTCAGGCATTAGGCAAGGAAGATCCAAGAAGATGCAACCTTGGAATCTTACTTGTGAAAGTTAATGAAGGCACCAGGCAGATCTCAGGCATTAGGCAAGAAAGCTCACCATAGCGTACACCCCAAAAATGGCTGTAGGGTTTCGTCACAGCACCAATAGATGGAAGCAGCAAGAAGGAGCCGACCCCGCGCCGCCGCGCTGGGGGCGCTCGCTCTGAGCCGCCGCACCACTGTGCCAGGGGGTGCCCTCGCGCCGCCGCGCCTGCACCACCACAGGGAGAGGGGGAGGGGGAGAGGAAGGAGCCGGCCTGGCGCCGCCGCGATGGGGGGCTCGGCCTGCGTTGCCGGTGCACTCGCCCTGCGCCACCAGCGAGCAACGGACGAGGAGCGAGGGAGAGAGAGGGGAAGGGGAGAAGGCGCCGCCGGCGGGGCATCGACGGTGGCGGCCATTGGCAAGGCCTGCTAGCACCGCGGCGTGACCGGGGGCAGCCACCTCCGAGGGCGCTCGCTCCGGTGCGCCATGGGCGCGCCCGTCGCCGCGCCGAGGTCGGATTCGGAAGGGGAGGCGGCGGAGGCGACGAGAAGCGTCGGGAGGAGGAGGGCACGATTTTTTCCCTTTTTTTTACCGATGGGAGGACGGGGCTGGAGGCTGGAGAAGATATTTTTACGGTAGACTACCTCCGTTTTCGTTTACCCGTCTCCGAACTTTTACGGTACCAATCGTGATCATAAGTTTTTTTCTATAAAAAATTTTTTTTAGATAAGTTTTCACATATATAATTTTTTATTGAACATATTTTATTAGTGTTATATACATTGAAGTATCTAAAATCTTTTAAAAGAAAAACAGATGATCAAATTTGCTATAGTAAAAGGTTGGTGAGAAGTGAACGAAAATGGAGAGAAGTAGAAGGGAACATGTGGCTGTGGTTTTCCTGATGACGTGGAACGCTGGGTGAAAAAAAGGCGACGTGGCCTGCTGTATGAAAAAAAGGCGAATTAGCCGCAGTCCCCTCAGTCCCCTGCCGCGGAGGAACATAGATTTAACAGGTTAAATAAATCTGATGCTTCGCTCCCTGCAGAAAACAAGCATATCGGAAACTGTAAGCAAACAGAGTAAAAGCTACAGTTCATGTAGCATCCATCAGCTGGATCAACAGAGGTGACAATTTCGTGTTCTATTAGAAAAACAAGAATAACAGCTCAGATTCAAATTGCATTATTACAGGTCGCAGCAACTATAATAACTGAACGAGAGGCACAAGTCACACTTCAGTCATAACAGAACATGCTAATGTAAGAAAGGGAAACATCACAGTCCATCATGTCAGCATCGGCCTGTATCATGAAAACGCAAGATGCCTATCTGCCATTCTGCAATGCTATGCTGTACCTGTGCTGTCTCAATCCGTGCGTGCTAATGCTGTACACTTTATTCAACTATGCTGTACATGCTAATGCAAGATGCCCCTCATGATCCGTGGTTGCTGCTGGTCGAGCAAAGGTGAGAGAGAGGAGGACGGGGATGGGAGCAAGCTATGCTGTACCTGTGCTGTAACCTGTGCTCGAGGTGGGCGATGGACGCGAGCGAATCTCACCCTTACCGACGCGAAGGCGGCTGTGCTCTGGGCCGACGATGCCACGCCCTGGAGGCTGCGGCCGACATGCTACCATCGGGGCCGGGGCTGGTGTGATGGGGCGCGCTGAGGTGGGCGGCGGCGCCGGCCGGAGCTGCAGGTGCTGAGATGGGTGGCGGCTATGGCCGGAGCTGGAGGTGTCGCGCGAGGTAGGCGGCGGCGACTGCTGGAGCTGGACGCGCCGGGGTGTGAGGCGATGCCGGCCAGGGCTGCAGGTGTCGGGGTGGGGGCTGCCTCCGGCCAGAGCTGCAGGTGCTGCGGTGTGGGGGCTCCACCGGCCAGAGCTGCAGGCACGTGTACAAGAGAGACAAAAGGGGAAAGCAAAAGATGCATTAAGACTGGTGCTGTAGAGAAAGGTGAAAAAAGGCATGCGGGTGATTTGTGACGTGGCTCAACAAGATGAGTCACAGATATGTACACATATCAGTGACGCGTCCGGACAACACGCGTTGCTTTTATTATCAGTGAGGCAGGCAAGGGCAACCGCCTCCGTTATTCCTCCATTAACCGTGACCTTGCGTTGTAGGCGGTTGGCCTTGCCCGCCTTCAAAAAAAACCAAAAACGACCGCCTCCGTTATATTCACCAACAATTCCTTACGATTTGTTGCTCACTGGATATCCCATCATTAGTACTTCCCACACGAGACGTTCCGCCGCGCGCCAAGGCTGGCGGCCACACGCCTCAAGCTGCCGCACAGGTCCACCCACAAGTCACAATGCTCCGGCCACGTACTTGTCGTCGAACACTCGACTAGAGAGGAGAGCCTTTGCCTGCGCCATGAACTCATTCATGTCTCCGTGAGCATCTTCACCATATACGTGAAGTCGTACGCGCCACTGAAGGCCGTGCTCCGCGGCGCGCGCGAACAGACGGCATGAGCTCCGCGGCGTTCACAGTGAAGATACTCACAGGCGGCGGCCACTGCCGGAGACATGGCACGAGTTCATGGCGCAGGCAAAGGCTGATCGGCTGAGCCACGACCAGGCAATTTCTAGTAATTAGAGGCAATAGGTGTCAGAAACCTGATCGGCTGTTGGACCAGCCAATGGTCAAGAGAAGAGGGCTGGGCCGTCTGGGGCCTACAGAAGCAAGCAACAACGAATCAACGATACACAAAGGGCAGCACCAACGGAGTTCAGCATCGTCGATCGACCAGACGGCCCTCCCAGCGGCGGTGAGCTTAAGCTCGAGGCGCGCTCTGCACGATTCTATCACCCTTCACCGCCTTCCTCTTCCTCAAGTCTACCGAAGTACCCAGCTACTTCTTGAACCTTCCAAAAACTAGTTTGCTTTGTTTGTATTTCTGTTGAGTGAATCAGTAATCAGGTTGCTGACAATAGGTTTCGATGCTGCCTGCGTCCTCCGACAACCACTAGATGCTCTCGTGTAGACGTGTCAATCTTGCCGGTACTCAGAAGCTTCGATGGATGTGTAGCAGCTAGCAGCAGTACGTGTAAATTTCTTAAACTTCTCCAAGATCAAGAATTAGAGAAGTGATTCTGTGACCCAAAGTGGTTTTTTTTATGATTCCCCAAGATAAACTCTATACAAAGTGATTATGTGCTTAGAGTCAATCAGAAGAAACTACTTCTTTCAGCACTCTGGCCTCCTACTTTTATTATTTTTATTAAGAATATTTGGCATGTTTCTCGGTAATAATAGTGTTATTTCTCCTCGTTTTATTCTTTCTTATGTTATTTTACTTTCTATATATTTCTTCCTAACCTTAAATGTACTTTTCTTAACTTTTCTCTTTCTCTCTATGTTACTTCTATTTCAAAGATTCCCTATTCGTGCTCTAGTTTCCCCATTATGTTTCTAATATTGTGCTTACGTTATAAAGTACTAACTACATTTCAAATTATAAGCCAAAACGTCTTATATTTTTTTAATGGAGGGAGTACTGAGTATTCCTACTAATTCACTGAAGTTACATTTTATGTCATTATTTTTTATTTTAAACATTTTTGTCATGGAGATAATGTATTTTTTTCTCTTAAACCTCGAACATTATTGTTGAGGAACAAATTTCTCATGAATATAAAAACTGTCTCGGTGAAACAAAAACCATTTTCTTCAAAAGCTTGAACAATTTTCATACCATGTTTCAACATTTTGTCTGAACCTAGACCAGTTTTCTCCTCAACATGTAACAATTGATCCAGAACATGGAACGATTCTAGGTGGACGAAAAATGAGGATTGTTTAGGTGGATTTGTGACTACAGACAAGTGGTTTCTTCTAGGGCTCACAAAGGAAAAAGAAAAACGGACTAGAGGAGAACCAGCCGGCATGACTAAAGCCCTCAGAAAAATTCAGAGGGAGCAGAGGTGAACCAGCCGACATGATTGAAGCCCCTGCGGAGATGAATTTGAAGGCTAAATTCATCTATGATGGCAAAATGGAAAAACTCTTAAGCTTGGTTCAGTTCTTGGATGTGAAATGTGTTGTACTAATTGTTGTTCTCATGTTTTTCGGTGTAGTTGTTATCCTTGTTATTAATGTTAAGTGAGGTAATGTGCCATCTTTTCTAGCAATTAGAACTAATGTTTTTTTAGTGTAGTTGCGTTTGGTACTTTTTGGTAAACTCCTAACTCACATGGGAGAAGACGCCAAACTATGACCATGCCACAACATTATTGACTTTGTACTCCCTGAATACTACTAGACTAGAATAGTTCTGTCCATCACGATGTGCAGCAAAGATGGGTGCGTCCCAACAGCATGGCGATGGTCAAACGATTAGTCAATGCCTCACACTGCCAAACAATACTACAAAAATGATTTCGTGAGACACTGCCCAAATATTAACACAGATGGTCACAAAATCCAACCGTCTTGTAAAATACCTAAGGACTTTCGGAGGCGGATGTTTCATTTATGGAGGCAGTCACAATTGGCCGTCTCGCAAAATTCAGAGGCGGTCACAATTGGCCCTCGCAAAATTCATTCACAGAGGCAGACATTTTGTTTACGGAGGCGGTCAGGATTGCCTGTTTCTTAAAATTGATTTATGGAAGTGGTCCCTAAAATTGACTTATGGAGGTGGTCCTTTGAATAGGTCTGCCTCGGAAAATGGAGGCCATTTTCAAAGGCAGACCTCTTGGGAGGTCCGTCTCAAGAAATATACATTGAGGACCAGCAAAGCCCGTATCCAATCCTTTTATCAGGCTTATATATACAACACTTAGGGTTTCTCCTCACTTGTCCAACCCTCTCTCTCACATCTCCCATCGTAGCCGTCTCTCCCTTCCCCGCGGTGGCGTATGTCCACAACCTCCAATCCTAGCCGCAGCCGGCTACCTGGCGGCGGCGCACGCAGGGCACGTATGGCTCCCCCAGCGGCGGTGTACATGGGGCAGGGCCTACTCACCCTGCAGCGTCGCCTTCCACCACCTCTAGTTCCTGATCCAGCGCCCAACAACCTCTCTCCACTCCAGATCTGGCAACGGGAGGTCACGCCTCGGCAGTGGGGAGCGCGCAGGGGTGGCGGCGCGTCTAGATCGAGCTCCCCCGACAGTGGGGAGTGCACAGGGGCAGAGCTCCCCTGGTGGTGGGGAGCGCGCAGGGGCGGCGGCACATCCGGATCGAGCTCCCCCAATGGCGGGGAGTGCGCAGGGGCGGCGGCATGTCCAGATCCAGCTCCCCCACTGGCGAGAGGAGAGTGCACAGGCGGCGGCACGCTCGGATCCAGCCCTCCCAGCGGTGGGGAGTGTGTAGGCGCGTTCGGATGTAGCTCCCTTGGTGGCGGGTAGCACACAGGGGCAGCGTCGCATCCGGATCAAGACTGTAATGGTGGCCATATTAGGTAATTCTCCCCATTTGGTAAGATCTAGTCTCTCTATTAGTGGCACATGCGATGGTGGTGAGGAGGTTGGCAATGGGGAAAAGGTGCCCATGAACAACAATGACTAGAAAGTGGAGCTTTCCATGGGCACCATCACTAGTAGCAAGAGAGTTGTTGCTAGTTGAGGTGCCCAAGCTTACCATCAACTGAGGAGAGATCCATGGGGGCACAAGACCTGACATTCCTCTCCTCCATGGTCGCCTAGTATGGTGGCATACATGAGGGGATAGCGTCAGGTGGTAAGAAGGTCGGTGATGGATAGAATTTAGACAAAAGATTACTTTGCTAGCTAGAAAATATTGAACCACTAAGACCTCTAGGATAGCAAGATGATGAAATGCTCTTAGTTAGGAAGGAAGATGAAAAGTTATTGGCAAGAAATATTTAACTCCTCATGTTAAAAAACTTACAATGTTCTGGTGCATTGAAAATATTTCTTATTATTTATTTAGAGTTATATTTAACTCCTCATGTTTTTTGTCTAACATTATGCAATTTTGTACCATTGGCACCTCGAACGTATTCAAATCATCATCATTTTCTTTAGGCCCTTCAATTGTTTGTTTACACATGTCATAAGAAACTTCAAATAGAATGAGCATGAGATCAAGTGCTACTTTTGTCCCCGGACAACTGTTACCTTGCACTTACATATTTTCAAGTGTCTACTTGTAGCCATTCATGGGCAAGGTTGCTATTATAGAATTTCTTGTGGCAAGCACCAAATAGCATGGGTAAGTAACCTTGAGCTGAAATAATTTTGGTATAAGTACAACATCTTTTTGCACTATGAATAAATGATTCAATCATTTAGATTCCATCATACTCATGTTCATAGTAGGGAAATGATGTTTACTAAGTGAGATGATAGATAATTCAATATTTTTATGTGTTTAATACGTGTTCAAGTTACATGAATTAGGAAAGAAAGAATGTGTATTTTTGTTCATTAGAAACAAATTATTATAGTTGTGTAGATATTTTGGATTTTCTTTTTACCAGGAATACCTCCAACAGACTCAAAAGTAATAAAATCTATTTTTCAACATTCAAGTTCACAATCATTACTATTTGACATAATGTTGGCATCCCTAGAATTTATTGGCAAACAAAATTGGATTCGGTGTTTACAAGGAATACCTCTAACATACTCAAAAGTAATAAAATCTATTTTCCAACATTCAAGTTCACCATCATTACTATTTGACACAATGCTGGCACACCTGGAATTTATTGACAAACAAAATTGGATAGTAAAACTATACTTCCCTCTATGCACCTAGAACATAGTAAGGATGATTTTTCATGTTTTCCAATCTACATCCATCATAATTATGTGAACCCCATCTAGAACATGTCCCTATTCTATAATGGCAACAACTTTGATATAGCAAGGAAATGACAATGGCATCATTCTTCTTATGTGCTATGCAACATACAACCATTGAAGGAGCCTTTCCGTTCTCCTACAGTACCATTAAAGTTGGGCACAGATCAAGGATTCATTCATGTTTCAACTTAATTAACTAAGTTTTTAGTTTGAGTTAGTCAAATTAAAAATAGTTAATTAAGTCAAACTACATTAGATACATGCCATACCTACTAATAAAGGCACCTTCGCTAAGTCCATTAGCAATTTTCTACGAGTAGATGTGTACCAATGTTACGACCATGAACTCAACATTATAGAACTAGACCAAGTGGAAGTGGGAAGAGATAGCCAGATTGGAAATGAAATAGATGGGCCTTTTGTAGGTGTAGAGGTAAAGTTCAGTCAGAAATAGGCAAAGGCATAGCCATCCATCGTCTTTCAGTGGCACAGTTGTACATGATATATCTCGGTGGTGTGTCTGAGTTAGCAGGTATCCAAGATCCTCATGCTCTGGGAGCAATGTGGTCTTGGTTACCTACCATGGGATGCTTCTTATTATTAGAATTTCAAGATCTCAGATGCACCACCTAGCTATATCATGTCCAGCCCTACCACAGAGCAATGGGTGATTGTGCCTAACTCCACCTAGACTCTGCCTCTATACAATTGAATGACTATCAAGTTGATTTCTAGTCTGGATATATCTTGTCATTTTTACTTGGTTTAGTTCTTGAATGATATGCTCATGTGTGTGGCATAGTCTGGACTTACTTGTTCAAAATTAGAGCATGTACATACAACAAAGGTGCTTGACATAAAAGAAAAGAAAGTCCTATGCAAATGATAGTGCTCTATTTCTTAGTCTTTAAGAGGAAGATTATATTAGATCTATTAAAAACATATTGTGTCTTAATTGTGATTCTATAGGAGATGGTTGGTCTTAGACTGGGATCACATAATTATGGTGGTTTTGGAAGGGAAACACAAAAATTCATCCCTACACAAGTTTGGGTGCACAAAGAGAAGGTAGTGCAATGTCTGATTTTTTTAGTTAATCCAAAGGCCTCTTATGCATTACACTTTGTTTTTAGCCAACCACCAATATGTGCTTGATACACTTTTAGGATATACGCTTAGGATTGTACCGATCGGGCTATATGCAAGATTCTGAAACCAATTCACTACTATAAATTGAGCTCAACACTATTTCATCATCCTTTCCTGGCCTTGGCTTCCTTGTCAGTGAACTTCACAGGTCAATTTACTATCCATTCTTCCTCTCTCATGGCATAATTATCCGGCTTTGTCTTCTTTGGTAAGTTTTTATATCTTAGTAATCTTTTTTGCCATAACAGGTCTACTCACTTTGATGAATGTTGAGATATTTCTTGTGACAAGCTCCTAATAGCATGGGTGAGTTACCTTGAGTTGAAAATTATTTTGGTATACCCACAACATCTTTTTGCACTATGAACAAATGGTTCAATCATTTAGGTTCTATCATATACATGTTCATAGGTAAATGATGTTTACGAACTGAGATGATAGAGAATTCAATATTTTTTCTGTGTTTAATACATGTTCATGTTACATGAACAAGGCAAAAAAATGTGTGTTTGTTCATTAGAAGCTAATTATTACTGTTGTGTAGATAATTTGGATTAGATTTTTACAAGGAATATCTCCAACATACTCAAAAGTAATAAAATCTATTTCCAACATTCAAGTTCACTATCATTAATATTTGACATAATGCTGGCAACCCTGGAATTTATGGACAAACAAAATTGGATAGCAAAATATACTTCCCTCTGTGTACCTAGAACATAGTAAGGATGATGTTCATGTATTCCAATCAACATCCACCACAATTATCTTAACCCCATCTAGAACATATCCCTTTTCTATAATGGCAACAACTTTGATATAGCAAGGAAATGACAATGGCATCATTCTTCTTATGTGCTATGCAACATACAACCATTCAAGGAGCCCTTCCTATCTCCTACAGTACCATTAAAGATGGACACAAATCATGGATTCATTCATGTTTCAACTTAATTAACTAAGTTTTTAGTTTGAGTTAGTCAAATTAAAAATAGTTAATTAAGTCAAACTACATTAGATCCATGCCATACCTACTAATAAAGGCACCTTTGCTAAGTCCATTAGCAATTTTCCACGAGTAGGTGTGTACCGATGTTACGACCATGAACTCAACATTATAGAACTAGACCAAGTGGAAGTGGGAAGAGATAGCTAGATTGAAAATGAAATAGATGGGCCTTTTGTAGGTGCAGAGGTAAAGTTCAGTCTAAAATAGGCATAGGCATAGCCATCCGTCGCCGTTCAGTGGCACAGTTGTACATGATATATCTCGGTGGTGTGCCTGATTTAGCAGGTATCCAAGATACTCATACTCTTAGAGCAATGTGGTCTTGGTTACCTACCATGGGATACTTCTTATTGTTAGAATTTCTAGATCTCATACGCACCACCTAGCTGTATCATGTGCAGCCCTACCACGGAGCAATGGGTGATTGTGCCTAACTGCGGCTAGACTCTGCCTTTGTATAACTGAATGTCTATCTAGTTGATTTCTAGTTAGATGTATCTTGTCACTTTTGCATGGTTTAGTTCTCGAATTATATGCTCATATGTGTAGTATACATTGAGACTTACTTTTCAAAAATTAGAGCATGTACTTACAACAAAGGTAAGCAAAGAAAGTCCTATACAAATGATAGTGCTCTATTTCTTAGTCTTTAAAAGGAAGATTAGATCTATTTAAAACATATTGTGTCTTAATTATGATTCTATAGGAGATGGTTGGTCTTAGACGGGGATCACATGGTGGTTTTGGAAGGGAAACATAAAAATTCATCCCTACACAATTTTGGGTGCACAAAGAGAAGGTAGTGCAATGTCTGCTTTTTTTAACAGAAACGGTGGGAAAGTATGATTTTTTTGTTAATCCAAAGGCCTCTTATGCATTACACTTTGTTTTTTAGCCAGCCACCGATACATGCTCGATACACTTTTTTGGATATACCATTAGGATTGCAACGATCGGACTAAATGCAAGAATTCTAAAACCAATTCACTACTATAAATTGAGCTCAACACTATTTCATCATCCTTTCCTGGCCTTGGCTCCCTTGTCAGCGAACTTCACAGGTCAACTTACTATTCATTCTTCCTCTCTCATGACATAATTATCCTGCTTTGTTTTCTTTGGTGAGTTTTTATATCTTGATAATCTTTTTTTTACCATAACAGGTCTACTCACTATGATGAATGTTGAGACAATTGAGAACTTTAATAACTAGGAGGATTCCCCGCGCGTTGCCGCGGGTATGAAGGAGGAATCTATATTTTAACATTCTGATGTGGACAACTAAATATATCTACTACCATATTGCGTGCATGAACTTGGAAGACGAACTACTACTACGTATGCATGCACATGATTAGACGGTATTAATTGAAAGGGATAAGTGGATGACGTGGCACAAGGAGATTCAAGATAATAGCTTAGTGGGGTTTGTGTTAATTGCAAAGGATAAGTGGATGACGTAGCGTAAGGAGGTTTAAGATAATTAGCTTAGTGGGATTTGTCTTTATAGTATATATAGATGCATGCGCAAAGACCATATAGAACTTGCAAATCATACTATGAACTAAGAAAGGGATAAGAATGTAGCATTAACATATCTCGATTTTTTCAAGAATATATCACAATGGAAGTTAAACACCATTCAAATTGTATTCCCACATTTAACATCCTGGGCTATTTCTTCATGACTTTTCTTTATGAAATTTGAGGGGCAAGGCCCTATACATCCTTGAGCTCAAGCCCTGGCCCATCACGGTCGAGCTCACCTGAGCAAGGAGGGAGAAGGTCGTCACAACCTATGTCCAACCCCGCAATGGATGAGCTCATCACTGGAGAGGCCGTTATAAACAACAATCACAACACCACAAGTGAGCTAATGCAACATTGGGAAAATTCCCCAAAATCGCAATCTCTATGTCATCCTCACCATTCGTTCTGCCCACACCAGTGGTGGTTCGTGCGACAGTGTCTAACCATCTCCATGAACGGTGCCAGTGGTGGCTGCGCACGATGGATTTGGGAGCAAACCGGCGGTAGAGGAAGCAAGATCAACGGGTTTCATTAGGGGCGAGAAGGAAGCAGCGAAAGAATAAGAGACAAAGTAGGGAGAAAAGAGATTTGGGAATGACCATGTTGGGAGCTATGGAGGCATTAAATAGTTTCTTCATGTGCCTTGTTGGGAGATGTCATGTAGCTTCCATGCGGACTCACGGCGTCCCGACGTTCTAATGACAGCATTATTGCTAGTCAAACTGAGTTGTTGAAAACTCTTTTATATAGCCTAAAAATTTATTCAAAATTTCTTAGACAACATGTGTGCAAACACACACGAAACAATACTGTGGAATATTAAAACCAACCATCTGTCATAGTTTTTTGGATGCTTGGATGGGACAAAATATCCCTAGAAGAACATCAAGTTGGCAGATTTGTTCATCACCCACCCCTTGATCTCTTCCATCAGTTTGACCTGGACGAACAAAGGCCCGCTCGCAAACTCGCCGCACACCTCATCGACAGCCGGAGCGTTGCAGAGCAAGAACTTAGCGAGCATCCTCTGCGCCATGCCCCCCTGGTAGTGCACGAAGTTGATCTCCTTCATCCGCTCCCTCAAGCAAGGGAGCTCAACGTCCGGCATGGCGAGTGGCGCTGACGCGTGCTCGTCGTACCTGAGCTTATGCCCCTGTAGCAGCTCCTCCCCATGGTGGCCATAATGCTTATGCTCGGGCTCTGGCATGAAGAACAGACTCAGTGTCTCTAGGTTCGGGGTCCGCTCCAGGATCTTGGCCACCGCATCGATGGCGGTAGCGTCGTCTTCAGGCAGCATTCCGGTGAGCTCGAGGTGTCGGAGCTTCGCGAAGGTGGGGAACGCAGATGGCGAGAGCGGGGCAGCACCGCAGCCAAGGCGCGCGGACGTGAGGTGCAGGCGCTCCACCCCGGCGAATTGCCGGAGCATGTCCCCGAGCCCAGCCAGGTGAAACGGGTCCATGGCTTCCTCGCCGCAGAAGTCCGTGCACGACGAGATCGTGAGCGGGCCGCCGTCCAGGGTCAGGAACCAAGGCCCAGCGGGGACGCCGCCTCGGTACTCAAACGCCCGCAGCTCCGACGCGTCGGCGACGTCGACGGTGGCCAGGTCGTGGCAGCAGCGCAGCGCCAGCGTGCGGAGGCGCGCTGCGCGCGGGACGGAGAGCGCGGTGACCATCGCGCACGCCTCGAGCGTCAGCGCGGCGAGGCGCGGGCACGAGGAGACCAGCCGCTGCACGGCGCGGTCCCCGTCGGTGACGCCCGTCAGGTGCAGCGTCTCCAGGGACGGCAGCGCGACGGCGGACGACGGCAGGTCGTCGAGGTGGCAGTACCCGAGGCGGAGGGTGCGCAGCGCGGCGCACGTGAAGATGCTTCTCGGCGCGACGTAGTCGCTGGAGGCGGCGGCAAGTGGAGTCGTCGTCTTTGCGGCGACTGACGGTGGTTCACGGCAGAGGGCGTAGCGGCGGTCGCAGACGGGCCGATCACGGCGGAGTCGGAGGTCGAGGTGGAGCCCCTCGCCGGCCTGCTGCACGGCGTACCACAGCCACATGTCCAGCAGCCCAGCGTTCGGCCCGCGGCTAAACTCGTCGAACCCGACGCGGAGCGCGCGCAGCGGCACGCCCACCGCGCCGCCGCCGAGGCGGAGGCGGCCGAGGAGCGCGGCGCTGACGCGGTTGACGAAGGCCGTGACGCAGTCCAGCTCCGGCTCCGGCTCGTCGAGGGAGACGGTGTGCACGTGGGCGAAGACATGGCGCCACCGCCGCGAGAGCAAGGCGGCCTGCGCCGCCTCGTCGGCGGGCAGGAACGACAGGACGTGGCCCAGCGTTGCGTCGCTGAGCTTGCTCAGCCTGTCGCCGCCGCCGATGGCGACCCTGGAGTAGAAGTCCATCGCGGCGCTAACCCCTAGGCCCTAGCTTGTTGTCAAAAAAAAAAAACCTAGGCCCTAGCTGTGGAACCGATCGATCGAGTCGAGTCGTGGTGGCCGCTTTATTAGAGATTGAGTCGTACTCGTACTCCTACCAGTACATGGCACGTACGACACGACGGCCCAGAGTGTGCCCTGGGCTCGCTGATAAGTTTGGGCCCGTTTACGGCCCATCTTTGCAGGTCCCCTGTCACACGAAGGAATTCTGCTCGGACCTGTGGCGTGAGGCTCACTTGGCACGCTGGCGTCGGCCAAGTCCACCGGTTATTATCGTGTGGCTGGGATGCAGATACAATACAACTCGAGTCTCTGCCATTCGATCCGTCCATGTAAAATTATAATGTGGCTGGCATAATATTTTAGAAAGAAAAAATCGTGGCAAACATGTACCGGATCATTTCTCCAATCCAATAATAAGACCTCTTTTGGACTGCAGAAATGATAAAAACACAGGCAAATAAAAAAAACGTTGGAATAGAATAGGAATGCAAGTGCAAAACAGAGAAAATCGAAAACATATGAATTTTTTATACCTAGGTGTTTGGATAGGCAAAGGAGAAATGCATGAATCTTAAAGGATTTTTAGGAGCAAACAGTAATTGGTTTCTTAATCAACCTAATGTATTCTATTCCTAGACACAAGCTGGTCCCATAAATCCATTGTTTGCCTTGTTCCTTGCGCAAAGAAATTTTTCAAGAGGTCTAAGTGGATTGTTTTTTTTTTCTATAGTTTTCCTATGGAATTGAAGGGAAAGGAATGTTTCTTTTGGAATTCATATGAGCAATTTCTACAAACTAAAGGCTGCTACAGTATTTCAATCCTATGAAATCTCAATCCTATGTTTTTCCTTTGTTTCACCTCTATTTCAAAGGGGCCCTAATAACGGTGAATAGCTTTCCGTGGGTTTCAATATCAAAGAACGGTCGTTTTCTACAATCTGCAATTTGTAGGGCAACCACGGTGAGGCATTCGCTTCTCTTCTTATTAATTAATTGTCTCTATCTATTCTCGTTTTCTTTCTTTCCTTTTCTTCCTTTCTTTTTTTGGAAATGGTCTCTATTCTAATTGTAATGATGTCTCTTATCTACTGTTGACATAGTTTAACTGGTATCCTCTCAAGCCTCAATGGTGTGACTTTACTAAACCATCTTCGAGTTCTATGTAGGTTAGCTACTACCCAAACAACAACATAGTCTTTTGTCCCAAGCAGGTTAGCTACTACCCCTTCGTTCCAAATTTTAATTCGTCTTAACTTTTCTAGATACATAGATTTTATTTATATCTAGACCTATATCTAAGTTGCATTGCAAAAGTTATTATGCACCTAAAGAAAGCCACAAAAGAAATTTAATTTAGAATGGAGAGAGTACTTAACTTGTAGACATACATTGCCTGGGTGTTCCACTTCCACAGCACAGATTCTAAAATGCGAGTCATTTTTTCCTATTTTGAATTTTTTTAAACTTTAAAACATCTATAAACTTTGAATTAGTTTTATTAAACCTACCACATAATTTGGTTCAAATTAGAAAACAAATATTTTAAGGACAAACTAAAACGACATAAATAAAACAAAAGTGAACAGATAGTCATTTAGATAAGTTTCTTTAGGGGAACCAAATAATTCATCAGGTTAAAAGTCTCCGATCTAGCAAACGCGGAGTGCATTTGTAACAATAGGTTGTTTGTGTGCGTGTATTTTTAACATTTGTATCTACTGTATTTGAAATAAAAATTTCACAATTCCTATGGATAAACAAACATACGGCATAGCTTATGGGCGTATGAAATTTGTGATAATGTAAAACGTCAATTTCAGTATCTCACTCTCGAACAGTGAAAGGAAAAACACGGAGAATATACACGAAAGAGTAGGGTCGGCATCAGCAGCAACGTCCGCCCTGACGCCGTGACGATCGGGAGGAAGCACCTGGACGCCTCTGAGCCCCGACCACCGGAGATTCCCAACTCTGACCCGCCACATCGGACTAGGAACAGGAGGAATCCATTCCCATCTCCTCCAACCTTCGCCGCCGCGAGGCACGAAGCCGGAGCACGACGGCATAATAATAAATCGCGGGAGCGCCGCCCGCCCGCCTTCGAATCGATTCCCTCCCACCACGCCATGCCCATGTCCTCCCCTTGCGTCTCGCACCACCAGCAGGTCCACCTCCGCGCCGGCGGCCGCCTCCCCGCCCCCGCCCCAGCCGCGGCCTCGTTCGCGCCGCCCGCGCTCCGCGGGAGGCGCCGGGTGGCGCGCGCCGCGATGAGCGCCGAGGCGCCCCTGGGCGTCGCGCCGGCGGCGGCGGAGGAGGGGGCCGCGACGCCGGGGCAGCAGCAGGCCCTGCTGGCGGAGATGGTGGAGGAGGCCGCCGTGTGGTGCGCCATCAACGGGCTTGTCGTCGGAGATCGCGCCAACCAGGTGCGCCTCACCAGTCACCCCCTCCCGGTCCTGGATCGAATGGCTGATAGTGGTTGTCAGTGTGTTATGAAATGTGCTGCAATCTTGCCACGAGGAAACGTTTGCATCTTATGAAATGTGATGCAATCTTGCCACGAGGAAAAGTTCGCATCTTTGGGTGGCCTGAGTTTCTCGGAGACATTCCTCTGGCTCCACGTTTGGATTTTCTAGTAGTTCATTCGCGGCGGGCGGCTCGTCTCAGAGATGGAACAATAGAACCCAGCCTAACAAGTTGCAGTAATGCCGTTCACTGGTTCCCCCAAAAAATGTAGTTCACTGTTAAAAAGAAATATTTTTTCAACATGTTTTAGCCGTTGCCACTCTGCTACGGATAATTGCTAGTCTCTGGCAGATTTTATTATGACCAATGAAAGCAAGTTAACAGCGTGTCCCCATTTCCTGTAAGCTATAATTACTGCTGAATTAGCTGATCAGCATTGTTATTGCCACTTGCAGAGATCAGGAACGGTCCCTGGGGTTGGCCTCGTTCACGCTCCATTCTCGCTGCTTCCAGCGCGATTTCCGGCATCCTTCTGGAAGCAAGCATGCGAGCTGGCTCCTATCTTCAATGAGCTTGTGGATCGTGTCAGCTTGGATGGGGAGTTCTTGCAAGCTGCTTTGTCTAGGCAAGTTTTGAATTCTATACACTGGATTCTTTTGGTACCAATGTGGTGTGTATCTTTGTTCAGTGTATACAGTGAGTAGATTAGGTTGTTAATTGATTTATTTCCATGACAAGATTGTTGCCTTGAATTTTGAAGAGAATATAAAACTCTTTGTTAGTCAGGTCATTGAAGGCCAGACTATTTTTCAATTTGTTTCAGGTTAACAGCGACTTACTCATTTTCTAATTTCAGAACAAAGCAGGTTGATGAATTTACCGCAAGGCTGCTAGAAATTCATGAGAAGATGATGGCAATAAATAAAAAAGAGGTAAGTAAACTGTTTATTGTCAGCTTCTGTGTCTCAGTTTTAACCTTTAGGAAATGCTTCTTTCAAACTTTCTCTTGTTTTTTAGCCAGGCACTGATATCACACACTTTTAGGATATACGCTTAGGATTGCACCGATCGGACTATATGCTGGATTCTGAAACCAATTCACTACTTCAAATTGAGCTCAACACTATTTCATCATCCTTTCCTGGCCTTGGCTCCCTTGTCAGTGAACTTCACAGGTCAATTTACTATCCATTCTTCCTCTCTCATGGTAGAATTATCCTGTTTTGGTTTCTTCTGTGAGTTTTTATTTTCTGGCAATCTCTTTTGAGTTTTGACCATAACAGGTGTACTCACTATGATGAATGTTGAGATATTTTAAAGATACAATTGTAGGCTTTTTCAATAGTGGTACAGTTGTAGATGGAAAACTTGCTGACCATTTCAGTTCACCCTTGAGCTTATAAGAAAATCCAGGATGAATGCCTTTACTTAGTCAGCCAAAGTGGTTAACAGAGTTATTGTGTTTATATAAACGTTACCTACATTTGAATTCCAGACTATGGATTTTTGGAAGCTTCAGCTTATCATTACAACCATGTACCATGATTTTTTTTCATTTTAGAGTTTTGAAGTCTCTAACTGTAACCTGCAATGGTGTGCCACTTCAGAAATAGTCAGATTGATAACTAATGAATTAATATCGCTTGTCCCATGAGAGTGAAAACAAAATTAGTCAGCGACACAATCATAATTTACTATTTTGTAGTAATGACCGGATTTCCTTGTTTTGGTATTATGTATGTTTAAACTGATACGTAATATTACTTTGATACTGCAGGACCTTACTCAACCAGTATGGAAAATTATTAGGCCTAGATCCTAAAATGATTCCACAGAATTGGGCAGCCACTCAATTTGCTGAAGCACTGGGCAAAGCATGGGCTGAGTATAACAATGACAGGTCAATGCTTTTCTATGCAGCATGAGCTGTATTTCAGAATTTCTAGAAAATGTAAGTGTCAATTAACATGTTTTGTTCTCCTCTTTGTCACTCAGTGCTGTTGTTTTGATGATTGTTCAACCTGAAGAAAGAAATATGTATGACCAGTACTGGCTTGTCAATCATCTGAAGGAATCATATCCTCTTTATGTTTGCTTTCTTTTCAGTTTCCACTCCTATTTTCAGATTTTTAATCTCTGGGTTGAAAAAAACTTAATTTAGTTATTCACTCAATCATATTCATGACACGGTGTTTCCTTATCTATGGTTTGGTGGCTCGTGTCCACAACAAACTAATAAGATGTTGATTTCTTGTATGTACACTACTGTATTATTCTTTCGACATATTGCCTGCCTGATATTACTTCAGAGAACCATTAAAGTGTTTTGTAACCATCTGCCTCTATTTTTTGTCTGGTATTAAGAGCATCTGACAGCATGAAAAATGCGGCTTTCCTTAACTATCCATCACATATGGTGTGGCAACTATAAGGAAAACATTGGCGCAAGTAGAAGCTGAAGGGCAGGTTCTTACAGATGGAACACTTGTGATGTAAGTATCTTATACAGACATGGAGAAAGGCTTATTATTACTATTAGTATTTAGTATGTAAATTTATGAATCGCAGAGATGGTCGGACAGTGGCTGTTGTGTATTTCAGAGCCGGGTATGCACCGACTGATTACCCTTCAGAAGCGGTATGCAATCTAATATTTATTAATTCAAAACCTTTATATAGAAGTAAATTCTGAATTTTGAGTGAAAGTAACTATTCCTGTAATTGTTTTGAAAAAAAAATCATATGTCTGGTGCGATGCTGCTAGTTTCACTAACTTGATGAAACAGTGAACTTCTTTTGTGCATGGATTTCAGTCTCTGTTGGAAAGCTATTCTTACCCAAATGGTTTTATTGATTGGGTTGAGGATGTGTATTAATTCATTTTTTATGATAATACACCACTGTTCCACCTTGACATAATACTGTCATATACCAGGAATGGAGAGCGAGGCTTCTGATGGAACAATCATCTGCAGTAAAGTGCCCTTCGATATCCTACCATTTAGTAGGAACAAAAAAGATCCAGCAAGAACTAGCAAAACCTAATGTTCTTGAAAGGTGATTGAGTTTTCTCAGTACTAATGGGTGATTAGCTGGTTGATATTCCGCTGTTTCACAGTTGCACTAAGTTTTCAACAAAACAAGTTATAACATCATTGATCAACTGGCATTTTACCTTAGTGTTGTAGCCTATACTTCAAATGTGTTGACCGACTCTGAATTTCATTGTTCATGATCTGAATTAGAGCATCAGCAGAACCTAAACCTGTCCCTGATCTATCTGCAGATTTCTTGACAACAAGGAGGACATTGCCAAACTACGCAAGAGTTTTGCAGGGTTATGGAGCTTGGATAATGAAGAGATTGTGAAATCTGCAATAGAGAAGCCTGATCTGTTTGTCTTGAAGCCTCAGCGAGAAGGCGGAGGTATCTTTTCTTAGCCTTTAGAGATCCTGTTTGGTGGTAAATGTCCTGAGGATTCTGAATTCCTCATTATTTCCTTCAGGGAACAACATATATGGTCAAGATTTGCGAGACACACTGATCAAACTCCAGAAGGAACGGGGGGAATCACTTGCAGCGTACATACTGATGCAGAGGATTTTTCCAAAAGCCTCTCTTACTCCTCTAGTTAGGGGTGGCGATCATAGTCACATAAAACGGGTTCACCACCTTCGACCCTCGACCCGGGTTCGTCGACCCCGACCCAGGTTCACGGGTTCATTTTCGACCCGAAGTGTAAAAATCTCTCGCAAGTAGCGTACCACGTACCGCGACCCCGTACCTCGACCCCATCGACCCAGAAACTTTGTGACTATGGTGGCGATTGGTTTGAGGACCTTACAATCTCAGAGCTAGGAATATATGGAGCCTACTTGCGGTAATTAAATCAGTGAAGTTTCAAATATTTGTCCCCTACTATATGACTACAAATATGCCACGTTACCCTTTTTCCCCTAGTGAAATGATTCTGCCACTCTTATTTTGATGATCTATCTCAGGAACAAAGATAAGGTGATCTTGAATAATCAGTCTGGCTACTTGATGCGCACCAAAGTTTCTTCTTCAAATGAGGGTGGCGTTGCTGCAGGGTTTGCTGTTTTGGACAGTGTTCTCCTCACTGATGAGGTGATTACCAGTAGAAAAATTCATTCCTGAACCTTGATCATTTGATTATTGTGATTATAACCCAATAAATCACATAGCCTAATCTGACACCACCTAATAAAAAATTATAGCCCATGTTATTTACAACCATTTCCTGGTGCTATTCATATCATATGAGTCTATGACAACTGCAACTAGTTCACCTGTAACCGTCATCAGTAATGTAATTTTTGTCCATTGGTCTTGGAAGTTGGAATGTTTTAGTGAAACCTATTTCTCACATTTTGGGAAATTTCAATTGAACCCGCTTTTCTTTCCATGTTTTTATTCCCAGTGAGACGGCTTGGTGGCAGAGTCGAGTGACACCTGACCTGAATTAGTGACGATACCCACAGTCAAAGGATCACGATGTCAGATTGGACATCATTTGATCTTGGCTGAATTGTAGGAAAAATTGTGAATAGCTTACAGAATAACAGACAATGACGACAGAGAAGACGGCAGTGTTGTTGTGATATGGTTTCGTGTATTTTTTATGCTGGTCTAAAATGTAGGGAAACCCTGGAAGAGAAAGAAGATGCACAGTGGCATGCATTCATAATTCATATAAGAATTGCAGATACCACCGTTGTGCCAGCAACAACAGTACTGCATCGGAGCCTGTTGTTTCTTTTGAACTGTGAAGGATTATTTGGTTTTCTGGATGTAAATGTAAAATTGTGAGGTTGTATTTTGCCTAAGAACTGAACAGCTTTTTTTGTTTTTGGAGGGAAGAATCTGATAACTGGCATTAAAATGTTTCTGTCCCTGATGTCAGGAAGGGGAAAGGAAAGGAGTGTTCTGTGCCCGCGGCCCAGTGGGCCAAGGGTGGTAGTAGCTGCCGTGCTTTGAGGTGGGCCAGGTGGTCGTGTTGGGTCAGCCTGCTACTGTGTAGCCCATCTAACATACTGTGGAAGTACAACCTATCCCGATTCTCAAAAAAAAATCCCAAAAAAAAAGTACACAAATATATGAACTTTTGGCAACTTGAAAAGATAAACTTACATGCGAAAATATTAAAATACAGCTTAGGAAGAGCATAAATTAATCTGCTACTATCACGGAGCAACGTGTTGGAACGCAAGTGCAGTCAAGCTCTCGGCCATCGCTGCAGAATCCGTTGAGGACGTAGACAAACACTCCAGTGATCCAGTCGATGCAGCAAGCAGAAAGGTTCTGTTGGGACACAGCTGCCCAAGGCCCAACAAGCCTGCCATCGCTATCGCAGTCGCACAAAAAAACAAAAACTGCCATTCATAGCTACTCCATTTGTTCCTGAAATACAAGGTAGTCTAAAAATTCTAGAATATATTATGTGATAAACTAAATGAGCACCCTTTTCTGGTTACCAATAGTTGGATTAGTGATATAAATTAAGTATGTATGTATGTGAATATTGTCTTTTTAAACTGAGTTAAAGGATTAGTTCATCTAGAAACCAATTATAAATTTAAAATAAATTTTGAACGACCAGATACCTTATTTTAGGATGGATGGAGTATACGTAGCTGGGAGCTTGCCTAGCATCCATAGCCCCAAAAATGAGATGATGATATCCCATCATTTCTATTCTGGTAGTATGCAAGATAACATTGGGCTGGTTCGCCTTTTGTTTGGGCTATTGCTTCGTTTCAGTCGCTTTTACGCAGGAGGTGTATCATTCCTATCCAAGGTTCGGATCGATGTCAGCTAAACGTTGGTGGCTTTAGTGTTATATATCTGACCATCCATGCATATATAGAGATAACAAAAAATTGTGAACACGGATCGGAAGAAATGTAAGTCATTTAGAGCCTGTTTAGTTCCTGAAAAGGAACCCAAAAAATGCTACAGTACCTGTCGCATCGAATCTTACGACACATGCATGGAGTACTAAACGTAGACGAAAGAAAAAACTAATTACACAGTTTAGTTATAAATCACGAGACAAATCTTTTGAGTCTAATTAATCCATGATTGGACACAAATTGCCAAATAAAACGAAAAGTGCTACAGTAGCCGAACCCAAACATTTTCACCAACTAAACCAGCCTTAGACCTTTCATAATATTCCTTGAAAAGAAAAATGTTATTATTCAAGTTGTCTTGTACAGTTGTACTATAAACCATCCCAATTGCCAGGCTAGGACGTGCGCTTGTGCTGCCGCCGCCGCCGCCGCATAGCATGGCATGGAGACTGATTGGCTGCTGTGTGCAGCACCAGCTGCAGCTACAGCCTACGCGCTGCAAAGTAGCACAGCTAGCGAGCCCTGAAAAATTATGATTTGCAATCGTGTTGCCAACAGTAATCTTCTCTTTAGGGCCTCGTTTAGTATAGAGAATAGGGGAGAAAAACACTGTATCAGAATTCATGTAGCATTTCGTTTGTATTTGGTAAAAATTATCCAAATTTTGACTAACTAGGCTTAAAATGTTCGTCTCGTAAAGTACAACAAAACTGTGCAATTAGTTTTTTATTTCATCAACATTTAGTACTCCATGCATTTGCCGACATTTTGATGTGACGGGGAATCTTCTTTTTTGCATAGTGGAATTTGGGGGAGAAGTGGGGGAACTAAACAAGGCCTAGGAGGTGTTTGGATACCTGCAAAATTTTAGTTCCTGTCACATCAGATATTTGAACACTAATTAGGAGTATTAGAGATACGTCCTATTTTTCAACACTACTTTAACAAAGGAATATTGTTTTTCTCTCGTAACAAATCAGCATAAGCAGCAGCATAAGCCAAATTTCAGCGAAACAAATAGGGTTACAAAACTAATTGCACAGATGGAGGCTGATTTGCGAGACGAATCTATTAAGCCTAATTAGTCCATAATTTGACAAACATGTGCCATGGATTAATTAGACTTAGTAGATTCGACTCGCTAATTAGTCTACTCCTATGCAATTAGTTTTATAATTAGTTCATGTTAGCATCCGAACGTTCGATGTAATACGGACTAAATTTTATCCCCTGGATCTAAACACTTGCCAAACAGTTAAAACCACTATGAATAGTTTTTTTTTTAAGAAGGTTATCTGCCCTGTTTATTTGAACTTATCAGCTTAGCTTATCAACCATGTAACAATGTTTTCTCTCACTATCAATCAGCTTCAGCCGGCTTATCAGCCGAACAACTCTTGATCCGATGGTTCACACATGAATCTGGGATGCATGCAATTTTTGCGAAAGAAAAAAAAAAGACGTTTTAACTTTGGTTATTAGCTATGCGCCAGCTGTTTTGCCATTTCTGAATTTTACAAGAACTGTATATACTGTTTTATTTTCCCCTTATTTAGATAATTTAAGGTTTTCTTTACCGTTCCTGCAGCTTGCATGCAATTGGATCAAGTAAATGAGTAAATCTTCACAAGACTATTAATTATTACCGAAGCGAGTATGATATACTCCATATCGATCCAATCCTAGCATTTCTAGCTCGCATGGCAAAGATAAAAAAAAGCCAGCAATTAATCAAGAGGCAACGCCAACAATTAAGGCACACGCACGGCTTAATCCCTGATTACGCCTATCCATAACATTATCATCTCTCTCCCATACAGTACAATTTTGAACACCATGCAATGCATGCACATCAAATATATAAAATGAAAAATAAATAAAAGGAACAAACGGAAAAGCAGAGAAATGCCTCTGACTAACGAAGACAACTGAAACAAACACAAATACACAAACACAATGCAAGGAAAGGATTTCACACGAAAACTCTTTCGTCGTCTCCATGCCTCTCTCTCTCAATCCCAATGATGAGCATGGACGGCAGTAACAGAACGCAATGCAGCTACGTCAGAGAGGACAGCGATCTGCTGTGCCGGCCGTCAGATCGTCCCCATCATGACCGCGCCAACCTCCACGCCGCTGCGGCCGGCGGCGGCGCCGGCCGCCACCTGGCAGGGCTCCCCCGCTCCTCCGCCGCCGTGCTGTACAGCAACCGCATCAACCAGCCCACCACCGGCGCCGGCGACGGCGCTACCACCACCTGCCTCGGCGGGCTCGCCGCCGACTGGGGCGTCGTCGTCGTCGTCGTCGGTCGCGAAGCGCAGGCGGAGGCGTCCGCCGTCGCGCTCGGCGCGGAACACGACGCGGCGCTCGTGCTCGTCGGCGCGCACCTCGGTGAGGATGAGCCGCCCCCCGCGGCGCTCCGCGCGCAGGAACAGCGGCCCCGTCGCCCGCGGCATCGCCGGGGGGAAGCCCCCGCGCCGCCTCTTCTCAGGCGCCGCCGCGGCCGCATCCTGAAGACGGTGCTCTTCCTGCGCCTCCTCGGCCGCTCGGGCGTCGGCATCGGCGTTGGCTTCGCCGTCGTCGGGGCCACCACCAGCCGGAGGAACCGGCGGGAAGAACTGGTCGATCTCGGCGGCGTCGCAGCCGACGTCGCCGCTCTCGGAGCCGAGGCTCTCGGTGCACGCGCCGGCCTCGCCGCCGGCCCACCAGCGGTACCCGGCGCCGACCGACGGCGCTCGCCGGAGCATCGTCGGGCCCTCCACCACCACTGTCCACCGGCCTTGTGTGTGTGAACGCAGTGCGGTGCAATGGAACAGGGCCACTGCCCGAGGAGGCGCTTTATATACACGGGGAAGAAGCCAGTGGCAGCGACGTAATTATCTCCCGAGAGCGGGGCCACTCGATCTACCCCCGCCGATGCCTATCTCTCCGGCTGACGTGCGGGGCCCGGGCGTGACGTGTACCCCGCCGTCAGTTTCCGAACCGGCGGCGGCGAGCCAGGCCGTTTCCGTTCGTCCGAGCTGGCGGGACGGAGAAGCTATTGACGGACGAGGACGCTGGTGGGCGCCTGTGCCTATCGGGCTGAGGTCGCTGACGTGCGGGGCAGCGAGAGGGTGGGGCCCCGCGCGGCGCGTTTGGGTCGCGTGAGAAGAGGGCGGGGTTGGATGGCAAAGACGGCGCGCGCTCGCGGCTGGGCAGAGCGCCTGGGCTGCTGAGCTGGAGCGCAACGGGGAGCCTCGCCGGGCACGGGCCTCCAGGCTGCTCCAGGAATTGAAGGCTGGGACGCGGCGAAATGCCGCTGGCAGCTTGTGCACAAGTGGCAGCGCAGCGTGAGCACGCGCATATTTAGCTCGTGCCCAGCACAGGAGTGACCCAAGGCAAAATATCTCGCTTCAAATTTGAATTACGTTGCTTTTTTACTAGTTGTTGTGCGTGTTGGCCGCTTTTACATAGATTGGAAATTTGGACAAGGTCATCGTTCTAACCAACCGTCTGCACATCATGTTGATTCCAAAAAAAAAAGGACATCGTGTTGGGGTTGTCCACATTCATCTTGTTCGGCAGGCTGTTTCTGCGGCTTATAAGCCGGCTGTGGCTGTTTTATTGTGAGTGAAAAACACTGTTCCACGGCTGATAAGCCATGCTGATAAGCTCAGCCGAAGAGGGTGATTGTTGTATTGTATGTCAAGAAGAAACTCAAGATCATTGACCAGCTCAGAAAAAGGGCATTTGGACTCCAGTATAAATACACACGTTTACGTTGGGCGATCCAGCTAACAAATTTAGTCGATTGTTAGCCGCCGTAGAATTCAAGTTTGAATGTTAGCCCAGGTTACAACCAAACGCGCTTTCTTAGCTTGTGCTGAGTTGATTGGTAGCGCGCGGGGTGAACGGAATTTGCATTATGTTCTCTTTATTGGTTGTACGTATGCGTGGACGCGTCATACACTGCTGGAAACCAGGACTTTGCCAAGTGTTTCAGGCTTTGCCGAGTGCTTTTTATCGGAGCACTCGGCAAAGCAATATTTTGCCGAGCGTCGCACTCGGCAAAATATTGCACTCGGCAAAGCTGGCTTTGCCGAGTGCCTGGCACTCGGTAAAGCCTGGCACTCGGCAAACCCTGCACTCGGCAAAAGGTGGCTGGCGGTCACGGTGGCCACTTGCCGTCAAATTTTGCCGAGTGTCTAACCGCCGGCACTCGGCAAATTTTTTTATATTTTTAAATCTATTTTGCCGAGTGCCATCACTCAGGCACTCGGCAAATTTTTTTATTTTTTTAAAATGCCATTTTGTCGAGTGCCTTAGAATTACACTCGGCAAAGTATACTTTTATTTTTTAAAAAAACAATTTTGCCGAGTGCCCCCTGGCACCGGCACTCGGCAAAATAATTTTTTTATTTTTGACATCAGTTTTTTGTGTAGCCTTTTGACGGTATTTAAAACTCTATTTTAAAAATTGGTGCAATTTTGACTTTTTTAATATATTTCGTTAGTTTATTTCGTTTCGTTGAATTTTTCGGAATATTTCAAATTTGAACTGCAGGTACATGAAATAATGAATTTTAGTGATTCAAAAAATGATAGTCATGATATTTGGTGTATGTGGAGGCCGTATCCAGGAGCTCACATGAAATATCGAGCATCTCGTTGATGCAACATGCCGAGTTACTTGCGGGAAAAGTGATTTTAAATTATAAAAATCCAAACGAAGTCCGAAAATTACGAAACTTGTCAAGGCATCGTGTTATCGCATGTGAAGGCCGTGGTAAAAACGCCAAAAACGCAGACATCTCCACATGTGTTGCGGACATCTCCGCTCCCCGCTGCGCGCGCGCCCGTGCCTGCAGCCGCCGCGCCCGCAGCCACCGCCGCCTGCCCGTGAGCACCGTCGCGGTGTGCCGCCGCGCTCGCGCGGCATGCCACAGCAGCACCGCCCCGGCCTCGCCCGTCCGCGCCCGCCGCTCCGGCCTCGCCCGCCCACGCGCGCCCACCGCTCACGGCTGCGCCCACGTCGCCGGCAAGTCCTGGCCGAGGCCCCGCGGCCGCGGCCGTGCCCGCCGGCCCGGCCTCGCCCGCCCGCGCGCGCCCACCGCTCGTGGCTGCGCCCGCGCCACTCGGCCGCGCCGGCGCCAGCCGACTTCTCCCACGTCGCCGGCAAGTCCTGGCTGAGGCCCCGCGGCTGCGGCCGCACCTATCGCCCCTGGCCGCGCCCCTGCACACCGCCCCCACCGCTACCACCTTCAATAGATGCGCCACTCGCGTGCCCTGGAGGAGCAGGGGAGGTAGAAGGAGCATGGTAGGAGGGCGAGAAGAGGAGGAAGAAGGGAGAAGGGAGGAGGAAGAAGGAAGAAGGGAGGGAGGAGAGGAGAAGGGAGGAGGAAGGAGGGAGGAGGAGCTCCGGCTGCTATCCACCACCTCGTTAGCGGCGGTGTCGTGCCCTCAGCGCCCCGCTCCCGACTCCGCCCACCGTCGACGAGCACACTAAGTTCGCCCTTCACTCTCTATCCAAATCGTGCAATGGATGTCGGCCATCGAGCTGTTGTTAGTAGTAATAGTTATTGTATGTGGTTTTCGGCTTTCGTGCCGTTGTTTGTGGATGTCGGCCTTCGTGTCGTTCTTTTTGCAGGTCTTCGAAACCTCCCCGTGCAGGGGAGGCTCTGCCGAAATTTTTAACTTATAGTTTTATGTTTCTTCTTTTGCAGAGACGAGCCCGTCGGAGGTGACTCAGATGACCCTGATCGTGTTCGTGGCGTCGCGGGTCTACCTGCACTACGTCGCCTCGCCACTGCGTCGACTCACCACTGCCCCGCTAGCCTGACTTCACCGGCCCCCTAGGTATAACCCCTCTATCCGTATCATGGTCTTATGTCGCGTATCCCAGTTAGGCGTCTCCCATCCGAAAGAGATACCGTTGGAAGTATGCAGGTCTTTGCATATCTGCGACCGTATCTGTTTTAGATTGTCCACGTTTTTTGGATAGCCCGTGGATGCGTAGATGGGTTAGTTTCCATGGTCCGCTCCGGTCCTAGACGGTGTTTTGGCATCACCCCCTATTGTTCTCTTGATACACACTCTCCCTTGCAGGACGTGTATCGGGAGAGCAGCGGGGAGGTGCTGCCGAAATTCCATCTCGGATAGGAGCGGAGCATGGAAACTAACTCATCCACAGATCCACGGGTGGGATTAGGACCTATCCTCACCTATTAGAGAGTAGGGACACTGCGTAGATGCAATTGTCTGGTCACTCATGTCTGCTGATACGTCTGTTAAAGGATGGAGGACCGTGAGTGGATGTACACGCTTCGGAGAGACGAGTACGATTTCGACCCGATGTTTATAGTCAAGGTTGAAGAGTTCTTAAAGCATGCATTTGGTGAGAGTGCTGGAGGACATTCTCTAGTGGTTTGTCCCTGTAGCGGTTGTGACAACATGAGAAGGAAAGATAGGTTCACCATGGGTAGACATATTGTGAAGTCTAGATTTACTCCGGGCTACCACTGGTGGATCCACCATGGTGAAGCCGATCGTATCAGAGAAGAGGTGATTAGACCACGGCTCGAGGCTTTCGATGATGATGCCGAGGTAGCTGACATGATGGATGACTATCACCAAGCTCAGTTCGCTGAATGCCGTGATAAGGAGGAGATGGAGGCTGCCTCAGATGCCTTCTACTTGATGTTGGACTCAGCACAGAGACCCCTTCACGATCGTACTAATGTTTCTCAGCTGGATGCCATTGGTCACGTAATGGGGCTAAAGGCCGAGTTAAACCTAAGTCGAGAAGGCTTCGACAACATGTTGGCCATGTGGAGCGACATGCTACCGGAGCAACACATTATGCCGAAGAACTTATACGAGTCAGAGAAGCTCTTTCTTGCACTGAAGATGCCCTATGACAAGATACATGTGTGTCCGAAGGGTTGCGTCCTATTTAGGAAAGAACATGCGGATGCAAAGTATTGCCCGAAGTGTAAATCCTCCAGGTACGTGGAGGTAGACTCAGGCGATGGCCAGAAGAGGCAGCTTAAGATCCCCATGAGAGTCCTACGACACCTTTCGTTCTTGCCAAGGATCCAACGGCTGTTCATGACCGAGGAATCCGTGAAACAGATGACATGTCGATGCATACGGATTGAGCGGATACTTCTAGCGATGGTTCGAGGCTATGTCCTTGAGCATGTTTGGCTAGTGCTGGAAAAGTTGAGCTACTTCTTCCGCCGGCTTTGTGCCAAGGAACTGTCTAAGTCCATCATTGAAGAGCTAAAAAAAATGGTGCCTGAGTTGGTCTGTGAGCTTGAGAAGATCTTTCCACCCGACTTCTTCTTGTCAATGCAGCATCTGATTGTGCACCTCCCGAACGAGGCAAAGTTGAGGGGGCACATACAGGCCCGTTGGTGCTATCTAATCAAGAGATGTCTAAAGACTCTTCGCAAGAAATGTACAAATAAAGCCAGAATTGAGGCTTCCATTGTAGAGGCAAGCATTCGGGAGGAGGTTTCAAACTTCACGACATCCTACTACAAGCTGAGCCTTCCTAGCAATTATAATCCACCCCCTCGTTACAATGCTGACGAAGTTGAATCAACCCTCAGCCTTTTCAAAGGCCAACTAGGCAGCACAAGTGGATCGACCCCCAAGAGATTAGATCCAAAAGAGTGGCGCAGAATCACTCTATATGTGTTCACCAACCTTGTCGAGGTTCAGCCATTCATTAAGTAAGTGATCATCGAACTTGTTTTAATACGACGTCACTATTCTGTATCGAACCCCATTGATTCTCTCTAGTACAGGGAATTTGTTCGTCAAGAGTGGCATCAACCAAGGGATCCTACCCCGCATGAACATGGATTGCAGACGGCGCCGACTCCTCGAGCTCTGCACCCTCTCTCTCTGACGTGAGGGCACAGAGCATGTCTAGAAGCCTTCCCATACGTGCACGACCTACTCCAACACTGTCGCGGGTCGACGAACTTCAGGTAATTCCGGTTTCACTCGTCGTACATTGAACTTTATACACATTGATCAGATTTGCAATACTGAAACATGTGATTGAAACACTACAGGCCGAGCTAGCAGAGACAAAGGATGCGCTGGCAGAGACAAAGGATGCGCAAGCGCTCCTGACCGCTCAGCTGGAGGCCACGCAGAAGCAGATGGCAGAGATGTTCCAGATCATGCAAACCATCGGGCAAGCATCGGGTGTCCAAGTGCAGATGCCAGCTCCAGTTCTGGTTTGACAGTTCACACCTGTGAGTATGCCTTCGTGTCGTTGGGATTGTCGGCCTTCGTGCCGTTGTGATTTTCGGCCTTCGTGCCGTTGGGAATGTCGGCCTTCGTGCCGTTGTTTCTTGCAGGTTGGAATCCTCCCCGTGCAGGGGAGGTGCTGCCAAAATTTTCAATTTTGAGTCTAACACATGCAATCTCTTCTTTTGTGCAGCCTCCGTCGGCGGGTTCAAACAACCCCACAGTCGTGTCACCGAGGGCTGATCCCGTCAACCCTACACCGCAGTCCGGTCCGTCACCGCAGTCTGAGAGACCACAGTTGCACTGTCCACCGCCATAGTAGGGATGTTGAACTTTGTGATGTTGAACCTGTAATAATAAACTTGTAATGTTGAACTTTGGAGAATTTGTGATGGATTTCCGATGGATTTATGAAATTATGCGTGTGCTTTTGATATATAATGCATGTTGGTTATATCGATGTCATATTTGATTTATATATATATATATTTGATTTATATATTGTTTGTAACAGTGGAATGTAAAAAAATTAAAAAAATTGCATTCTCGGGGTCTTTGCCGAGTGCCTGGGCAGGGGGCACTCGGCAAAGTAATGTTTTCTTTAAAAAAGAGCAAACTTTGCCGAGTGTCGTGCCTGTTGCACTCGGCAAAGTGTTTTTTAAAAAAAGAAAAAAATATTGCCGAGTGTCGGGCAAGCAGCACTCGGCAAAGTAATGTTTTTTTAAAAAAAAGAAAAAAAACTTTGCCGAGTGCCGGGCCAGAGGCACTCGGCAAAGCGTTTTTATATAAAAAAGAATAAAACTTTGCCGAGTGCCGTGCTTGGGGCACTCGGCAAAGTAAAAAAATAAAAAAAATTTGCCGAGTGCTGGGTGGCCACTCGGCAAAGTGACCGTCAACGGAAGGTGGCGTGACGGAGCAAATATTTTGCCAAGTGCCTTACATGGCACTCGGCAAAATTTAAAAATATTTTGCCGAGTGCCCCGATAAAAAGCACTCGGTAAAGTCCCTTTGCCGATAAATATGTTACCGAGAGGACTTTGCCGAGTGCCACACTCGGCAAAACCTTTGCCGAGTGCAAAAGGCTCTTTGCCGAGTGTAAAAGCACTCGGCAAAGTCCTGGTTTCCAGTAGTGATACCATAGGACATTATATTGTCCTCTATGAATTGGAAATGGTATACACATGGAAGGTTCATCCTTTTAGCTCGTGATATATTCTTTATAGAATATATTTTTGCACATTAGGTATATGTCTAGACAGCATACAGCTAGGTAACGCATGAAGTACACGTCTAGGCAGTTGCTCAACTTGAAAAGATTGACATCTAGATTCCAGCATAAACGTTCACATAGTGCGAGGTGGCTAATGAACCACACTGTTATTAACTGCTATGGAAAGACCAGGAGAAACGGAAGTGAAGTGGCAACAGGTAGCAAACAGCATATCACGAGCTCCTTTTAGCTTGTGCTGAGTTGATCTGGTGGTAAGGCCACGTTTAGATTACAAAAAATTTCAATCCGATGAATAGTACTAATTTCGTCTTATTTGACAAATATTGTCCAATCGTGGACCAACTAGGCTTAAAAGATTCATCTCGTGATTTCCAACTAAACTGTGTAATTAATTATTTTTTTACCTACATTTAATACTCCATGCAAACGGCTAAAAATTGATGTGATGGAGAGAGTGAAAAAATTCTAACTTTTGGGTGCATCTAAACGAGGCCTAACTGAAGAAAAATATCTAGGTATGCATGAAGTACATGTCTAGGCAGTTTCTCAACTTGGAAAGAACGGTATCTAGACTCTAGCACAAACGTTTACATAGTGCGAGGATGCTAATGAAACCACATGCTTATTAGCCACTACGAAAAGCTCAGTGGAAACCGATGAGAAGTGGCAACGGGTAGCTAAGTAACATATATATATCATGAGCTCTTTTTTAGCTTGTGCTGAGTTGATCTGCTAGTAACTGAAGAAAAATGTCAAGGTACGCATGAAGTATATGTCTAGGCAGTTTCTCAACTTGGAAAGAACGACATCTAGACTCTAGCACAAACGTTCACATAGAGTGCGAGGAAGCTAATGAAACCATATGTTTATTTGCCACTACGAAAAGCTCAGCAGAAATGGAAGTGAAGTGGCAACGGGTAGCTAAGTAGCATATCATGAGCTCTTTCTTAGCTTGAGCTAAGCTCAGAAAAACGGCTTACATCGGGCGATCCAGCTAACAAATATATATAGTCGATTGTTAGCCACCGTAGAATTCAAGTTTGAATGTAGCTAGCCCACGTACAACCAAACACGCTTTCGTAGCTTGTGCTGAGCTGATTGGTAGTGTGTGGAGTGAACGGAATTTGGATTATGTTCTCTTTATTGGTTGTATGTATGTGGGGACGTGTACCATACGATATTATATTGTCCTCTATGATTGGAAATGATATACACATGGAAGGTTCATCCTTTTAGCTCTTTTAGCTCATGATATATTTCTTTTTAACGGAAGTGAAGTGGCAACAGGTAGCTAACAACATATCACGAGCTCTATTTAACTGAAGAAAAAATATCTAGGCACGCATGAAGTATATGTGTCTAGGCAGTTTCTCAACTTGGAAAGAACGGCATCTAGACATGCAAAAACATTTACATAGTGCGAGGATGCTAATGAAACCACATGCTTATTAGCCACTACGAAAAGCTCAGTGGAAATGGAAGTGAAGTGGCAACGGGTAGCTAAGTAACATATATATCATGAGCTCTTTTTAAGCTTATGCTGAGTTGATCTGGTAGTAACTGAAGAAAAATATCAAGGTACGCATGAAGTATATGTCTAGGCAGTTTCTCAACATGGAAAAGAACGACATCTAGACTCTAGCACAAACGTTCACATAGTGCGAGGAAGCTAATGAAACCATATGTTTATTAGCCACTACAAAAAGCTCAGCAGAAACGGAAGTGAAGTGGCAACGGGTAGCTAAGTAGCATATCATGAGCTCTTTCTTAGCTTGAGCTAAGCTGATTTGACAGTAACCGAAAAAAATATAGGTATGAATGAAAATTGAATTGCATTCCCTCTTTTCTTGGTTTTGTACCTGAGTGTGTATCCTGTCCTCTATAGGATTGGAATAAATATGCCCATGGAAAGCTCATATTATTTGGTTAATCATTCACATGTTGTGTAGAGGTTGTCCACATTTGTCATACATCAAGATTATTACTTAGCTTATAAAGGATGGTGCCAAGACATGAGGCATGCATGCACAATGTACTACGATAAAACTTTCTAACTGAAGTGCCAGCTAGTAGTATAGCACGTTGTGAGCTCATGCTTAGATGTGTTGACCTAATTTGGTTAATCTATAGAAAGGTATGGGTGAAATTAGGATTACAATTGTCGCCATATACATCTCTTATCATCGTAGAACCAAATAGTTGTAAGTCAGTGAAAAACCTAGTAGCAGCTAAGTGACATTAGTAGCGAAGTAGCACACCATGCATGAGCTTGTGCTAAGCTGATTTGATAGTGAATGAAGAAAAATATATGGTGCCAAAGAAATTTGAATAAATTCACTTGATCACCTTTCATTTGTTGTATTGGGCACACATGTCACCTTACATGTCTTGGTGTCCTATATGAATTAGAAAGAACATGCATTGGTGTTTTCGAAAGTCCTTGAAATTCAACAATATGGTGGACTACAACGAGTAAATAGGGGATGAAAATTTTCAATCACCCATCCATTTATTTCCTAAGGGCACACTATTTATAGTAATAATAATAATAATAATAATAATAATATAGTAATAATAATAATATAGTAATAATAATAATATTTACAATATGCAGACCATTTTACCTCCGCCCTTTGAAGTCTGACACTTTTGGGGGACACTTCACTGGTGACTCTGAAGGTGACTTTGCCTTGATACTTCCTTGGCATTTCACTAATCATGGAGCGATGGGGGAGAAGGGGCCTTTAAACCAATGCACCCCCAATAATTGATAAGTTCATCTTTTTTTATCGATGACAATCTACAACACATAGTGTAGGGCTTGCCTACATCAGAGTGCATCTAAATTTTACTTAGCTTATTAGAAGGATTGGTGTATAGGCTGTAAACATTCACTTGTGCAAGGCAGCTCATAGAACTAAATAGTTGTAAGGCACTTGTGAAAAGGCTGCTAGCAACTAATGAATAATTCTTGAAGTTAGCATTGTGCAAAGTATCTCATAGAAGTAAATGATTTTAGCTACACTAATGGCTAGGCCGCTAGTAACCAAGGTGGAAACTAATAGCATTATAGCGTCATGTGAGTTGTCTCTTAGCTTGTCCTGAGCTGATCAAGAATTGGCTAGAGAAAAGATATTTGGATGTAGGTGAACATTTAGTTACATCTTCTTTTCATGGATGTATATATTGTGCTCTATGATTGGAATGAATATGAACTCAAAGGTTCAATATTTTTGGTCGACCATTTGCACATCATGTAGTGATAGTTCACAATGGTGGATCCACATGAGGGTGCTGGACACCCCCTCCTTAGCCCATGGAAGTTCAACCCAATGTAGCCCATTAAACTTTAATGTGATACATATTTGGCCCAAAAAGTATGAAGTTAGCTAAATGACAAGAGGTCCAACACTTCGTTTGGGCTGATCTTGTCTGCTTCCAGTTGTCCATAGGGTCGGGTAAAAACATGTGCATGAAAATCTATAACGCACCGAACATTGAAGTATGTAGACCTTTTTGGTCTTTTGGTGTTTGATGCAATTAATGTTTTGAGCATATACATTGTTTGGGGCATGGTTTAGTTTTTGAATTCCCGGTAATCCTTGTACAAACAAGGCTTGGATCAAGCCCCAACAACACTGCACCGACATATAAGATTGACCTGCATCTGCACCAAAAAACATATTCCCTACTCGAGTCTCACTTGTTACCCCCTGCCCGCCAGGCCACCAACCACCACTCACTCCCTTGAGTGTTGAGCTCTATTGAAACATATCAAGTTGTCCATGATGTTGATGGCCACAACAATGCTTCTAGAGCTTGGCTTGATGGTTCTCTTTAGAAACTCTTAGCACTAGTCTGACATCACAAAGCCCAAGAAGGGGCGCCATTCGTGATAGACCTAGCAGACAACATCATGGCTAACAATGCATCTAGGACCCCTAATGGGTTTTGGTGGTTGAATGACAAAACAATTTAAGGACTAATGAGTTTTAAGAACTTTGGATAGGTCTTAGTGCAAATGATCATGCCAAACTTGCGTCATATCTCAAATAAAGAAAAGGCAAGCAAATTGATGAAGTAAAATGAGATAAACAGAAATGGATATGGTCTTATCTCAATAAGTTTCAAAAAATATTGGCATGCTCACATAAATGAGAGAAGATTGATAGTTCATTGGGTTTGATCAAGATTGATATATGTGAAGATGTGTGATCAAAGTATTAATTAATGAAGAAGAGGTTATATGGAATATGAAGAAGCAAATGTCAGAACAATGGTATTATGAAGAAATGGTAAGCCAACGTGCAAAAGTGGAAAGACACATTGTCATATGCATATCTATGGTTTCATTATTTAGGCTTGTCCTTACATACTACATTTGAGCAACCCTCTCAACAATTAAGAGATGCATTCAAAGAACATGGGGACTAATTGAAGTAAGAAGTCTCCCCTCTAGAGAACTTCTTACTTCAGTTTAATGAAATTATTTCTTTCCTTGAACTAAATTATTCCATATTTTTAGGGAATGGATAAGACCGCACAACCATATACTTGATCAAAATTATGATTGTTTAAATTGCCTAACATATCGTTCTCCAATAAGAGTAATCATGGGTCAGCAGGGGCAGATCCAGTACTATACAAGAAATGTTGTCACATGACAGAAATGCCTTCTGGCCTAGCCCAAGTAACCTTCTCTATTTTGGAGTTGATGACAGCAGCCCGTCATGAGCATCAACATCATTGCTCCCCTGAAATCATCCCACATACAGGCCCAAATTTAAAACTAATTGCCTATCAGTGGGATGGCGACAGCTGAAATGACGCACATCAGGTAGTCGACGTCGGTGGCAACAGAGAGTGGTCCAGGCCCATTGAGGTCATAAGGGCTTATGTAACTCAATAAGACAATAACTCTATATCCCCATTATGTAACTCACCAACCAATTTTACTGTTTCAGTTGGTGTTTGAAGATTTTGTTTTGAGCCATCGAGGGCTACTTTTATCAAGTGTCCATCGTTGATATGTAACAGAATCGGCCATTAGTTTTTTTATCTTCATCCAGACTCCCAGAAGACCACAATGGCAAGTAGCACAGGTAGCAAAATTAGTATTCTTCATTTGCATGTGCTTCATTTTTTCTAATTTGCAAACAAGCTTATGGCAACGGGCAATTGATTGTATCATTTGCTTTGTTGAGCTAGAGTTCCATACAACAATCCTAATAAACAATGTTGTAATAGATCACTTTCAAAAGATGAGAAACTGTAATCGAAAATTGCTTCCTCGAGAGGTAAATGCCAATGATTTTTAAATTCAGTATTATGATTAAATGTAAATAATATTTCTAATTTTCAACACATATTAGTTTTTAGATTGCTTCATAATTCATCTTTGACTTTCCAAGTTAGCATTTAGTATTGTTTTTTATTAATTCATTTTTGTCTTTCCAAGTTAGACATATTCATTTTTGAATTTATTACTTTAGCTACGACAATAATAGTATAATGCAGTGCTATTTGTACTTATCGTCCTAGTCCTTGCACTGGCAGAGAGGGAGTGGGCTCCCTTGCAATGTTGTGATGGCGAGGACAAGGAGCATGCCCTGGACACAAGCATGTGCTTGACCAAACTAAGGGAGTGGATGGGCGGTGACGGGGAGAAGGGGAGGAGCAGCGGTGCTAGGACAGGGAGGGGAGGGCGATGGGTGATGGATGGGGAAGAAGGGAAGGAGCTGCAGCGCATATGGGGAGGGGAGCGAGATGGGCGGCGAACAGGGAAGAAGGGGAGGAGCGGTGCAGATGTGGAGCTTCCGGATCCGGTTGGGCAAGCCGCGTATGATGACTTGATGAAGGAGAGATGACGCCGATGAGGGATGAGAGGTGGGTGAAAGAAAATCGCAAGTGGAGGAGTGTTTCGGCTGATTTTAATGGTAGGAACAACGCGTAAGATTCTTATGTGTGATCGTAACCCCTCTATGTGTGGCCCACTTTTATATAGATCTGTACCTTTAGATTTAAGGATATTAAATCATCAAAGGGTTCTAAGATAAGGTGGATAGAAAATATTTAGGTGAAATATATTTTCTAATTCTTTCGCTCTTTTATAGTATAGATAGATAGATTTGTTTTAGTGATCATTAGTTGACAAGTTTAAGTGACATCTTCGACATGAAATCCTATATCCGCCCATGTTGGTCAAGCTGGAGGTGCATGGTGAAAGCTCTAGTTTGGTTTTGGTGAATTGATGAAACCCTAGCTACTAACTTATGTGCTCTAAGTGTATGTGGATAGGTTGGTAGATATTCCAAGTGGTGGAGCAAATAGATGAAAATCATGGTGGTGATGGCCATGGTGATCAAGTGCTCGGCTTGGAAAAGAAGAAAGAGAAAAATAAAAAGCTCAAGGCAAAGGGATAAGTGGTAGGAGCTTTTTGGTTTGGTGATCGAGACACTTAGCGAGTGTGATCACATTTAGGATTGGTAGCCGTACTATTAAGAGGGGTGAAACTCATATCGAAATGCGGTTGTCAAAGTGCCACTAGATGCCCTAACTCATTGCATATGCATTTAGGATCTAGTGGAGTGCTAACACCCTTGAAAATATTTGTGAAAATATGCCAATACATGCACAAGGTGATACACTTAGTGGTTGACACATTTGAGCAAGGGTGGTAAAGTTGGAGAAGTGAAGGAGGTGTTTTTCACTGTCAAATAGTGATCGGACGCTGCTCCCAGTGTGACCGGACGCAGGTTCGGTGAGTCCGATCATTTATAAAATGAAGGAGGCATGCTCGGCTTCGGTTGGTCGAGTGACCGGATGTAGGGTCACTTTGTGATGACCTGACGCGCAGTGGCCACGTCCGGTCGAGGATGACGTATGGTGACGCAAGCGACTGAGAGAAGCAGTGGTGACTTGATGCTGTTGTGCGTCCGGTCGCGGGGAACCTGATGCGTCTGATCGGCGTTTGGGCGGTCTGGATCGTCTCTGAACTTGACCTGACGCGCGGGTGTTGGTGACGATCGGTGCGTCTGGTCATTGGCGGTTGGCGTGCGGAGGTGTGTGGACCTGACGCTAGCGCAGCGAGTCAGGTCGCTCTTCAGTGCGTCCGATCGCGACTTGTGCATGGCACCGAGTGACTCAACCATTGAAATCTGACGTACGCGGTTAAACCGCGGTGACACATGGACGACTGTGAGTGATCGGACGCTGGCCTGTGCGTCCGGTCGTGTTGAAGCAGCGCGTCCGGTCACCCCGCGCAGACAGGCTATCAGGGGGCCAGTGGCTCTATTTTGTGGGGCCTTCTATTTAAGTTCCTTGGCCGGCTCTAGCTCACTCTCTTGACCATTTGCATTGACATAGCAACCTTGTGAGTTTAGCCAAAACCCTCCCACTCATCTCTATCATTGATTCATCATCTTTGTAAGATTGGGAGATGTTAGGAATTTAACTTTGCCTAAAAAACTCAGGCCCAAACTTTGGAGTACGAAAAATATTAAAATATCCTAACAAAATCTACTTGCAGGAAAAAGTACAGCGAAGGACGTATTTTGACTTCATCACACAAGATTCGACTTCACCAGAAGAATAAATAAAGGTGAAAGAAAAGATCAAGAGTAGAGGCAAAGACAAAGTTTTGGCTTCGTCGTCGGGAAATCGACTTCGCTGAACAGCGAAGTAGATAAGGAGCAAGAAACTACTAAGTCTAAAAGAGCAAGTTCACTAGAAGAAAAAAAGTTGAACATAAAAAAGAGGCTGAATCAGGAAGAAATGACCGCTTTGCCCTTGTAGTGAAGAAGGGTTGTAAATATTTTGGTCAGGGGTAAAATAGTCATTTTGTGTTATGTACGAAGGCTAGGACCTTATAAATACCCTGACACACATTGTACGAGAACAAGGGAATACCAATTTTGATTTGTATCTGGAACATTTTGATGCTTGTGTGAATTGTGTCACTTAACTTGAACTCTTCACCCAACAGTAGAGAATCCAAGTGCATTGTTTGAGTGTTTGCATTTAAAGGTACTTAGTGATTGTGTTTCGCTACGGGATTCGCTTGTTACTCTTGGTAGTTGCCGCCACTTAGATGGCTTGGAGCAGCGAGGATCGTCGAGCGGAGGTTGGTGATTGTCTCCGGCTCCGATCGTGGTGACTGTGAGGGGTTCTTGACCTATCTCCGGCGGAGAGCTAAAAGGTACTCTAGTGGATTGCTCGTGGCTTGTGTGATCATCATCTGTGTTGGTTGTGTGGCAACCTATCGAGGGTTTGGCGTGTGATGCCAATTAGCACGTGAACCTCTAAGTGAGTGAATCGCCACAACGAGGACCTGCCGGCAAGCAAGTGAACATCGGTAAAAAATTATTGTATCATCTTTGTCTGAGGTTTTAATTGGTTGTCTTGTGATTGATTGATTGGCTTCATCATCTTGTAATTGGCTCATACCTCTACACATCGGTATAATCTTCGCTATCCTCTCTTGTATTTCATTTCTAGTGTGCAAGCTAAGCTCTTTAGTGTAATTAGTTTTGAGAGCTAGCTTTCGTCAAGTCTAGTGGTTAATGAGGCTCTTTAGTTAGCTTTTGAGAGCCCACTAACTTAGTGTAGTGACTTAGCAAATTGTGTGCTTAGTGATCATAGTCACTAGAATTGTGATAGGTGGCTTGCTTTGTTAGTAGGCTAGCACAACACTCGCTTCGCTGTTTAATTGTCTAACATATTTGCTAAGTGTTGTAGTAGAATTTTTTTTAATAGACTATTCACCCTCTCAGACTATTAGGACCTTTTGATAGAAAGTAGGATTGGTACCTCTGTGTGTAACCCGCAGATCCGCCCTGGACAATAGCGTCGTGACCTCGCGGACAACGGTGTCGAGGCAGCTCCGGCTCATTGGCGAGGTACGGTGGTGGTCCAAAAGGGGCCGGTGTAGACCTGCAGGGGCGACGGCGGTGGTCGGGCACATCCCGTCGCTTTCAGCACCACTTTAGATCGGTTTTAGGGTTACTGTCAGTGGGAGTGGCGGCTCACGGCGAACCTCGTTAGTTGAGCCACTAGCCCCACCTCTCCCTTATAGTGTGCTGCGCGACGGGGGCCCACCAGCCCGTTGAACGGCTAGATACCCCCGATCAGGGTACAATCAAGGCCCTGACTTGGTCGTTGGACCGAGTCAGGAGGAGATCAACTAACATTCTCCCCCTTGATCTCATTTTATACTTTAACTTTAAACTTTGACTTTAATTGCTTTTACTTTTATTTGTTCCATCACAAATTAGTGTATAGAGCATGCCTCATCGTCACGGTCAGTCGCCGATAGATTCAACAGCTACAATACACATCTCTGATCTGAAACAGATTCTTTAACTTTGGGCCCTTTATTGTCCGGAAATCATAGGCTATACCATAGACCCATGTCGACTGTGTGTTCTTTGAACACACTGGGTGGTAAGCCTTTGGTAAGCGGATTCGCAAGCCTTGCTTGTCACTTTTACATTCAATACTTTTAGTATGATTCCGGACTTTCTCCTCAACAACGTATAACTTTAGTGTCAATGTGTTTGGCAGCACACTTGACTCATTGTTATAGGAGCAAACTACTTAAATGGTTATTGCTGTTGACAACCATTATCAATTCCGGGTACAAGTTCCTCAACCATTTTGCCTGTCCCTCAGCCTCATATCATGCTATATTACAACTTTACATCACTGATGATACTAGAACTGTTTCTTTTAGAGCTTTTCCACAATAAAACTCCAACTGCGAGTGTTAGCTACTATGTGGGTTTCACTAAACATCTCGCCAAAAATTTAACATTTGTACCCACAACTACTTGAGAGTACTTGTACTTTCTTTCTTAGCATGAGGCCGATATTCTTAACTCCATTCCAGTGATCTATATCTGGACTGGACTTTTGCCAAAATAACCCGGATATATGAACTATGTCAGGGTAATATCTTATCTTTGTACTCATTAAGCTTCCAACAGCTGAAGCATATAGGACGTCCATCTATAACAATCTCACATTGCCTTTTGGAACACTAAAGTTCTCAAAACCATTACCCTTGACCATGGGAACAGGCGTAGATTTATCCACATAGGTACACTATTTCTTTAGAAACTTTTCTTAGCATGCCTATGCGATAGTCATAATACCCCTTTTCTTCTATCTCGGTGAATTTCAATTCTTTTAACGAGATACATTTCACCGAGAATTTTCTCATTGAAGCTTGAGGACAAGAACTTCTTCTCATACAGTAGATTGACATCACTATTAACCATTAAGGTGTCAACCACACAAGATTAGTAAATGAATTTCCCCTTCTATAACTTTGTACATACGCAATTGTCCTCTCATTATCTTTAACCCAAAATTTCTAATTGACTCTTTGACTTTAAATGCCACTGTCTATAGATTTGCTTCATTGCATAAGAGATTTCTACAGGTGGCATCCCTTACATTCTTTCTTTTCATGACAAAACCTCTGGGTTGTGCCACGTAATTCTTTCATACAAATCCCATTGGAAAATGTTGTCTTTACTTTTATCTGATGTAAATCAGATCATGATGTGCCACTAGCACTCATGGTAATCTATTCACTTGCTTCGCGCAAAAACCTTTGATTCAAGTCGCACTCCACATCTTTATATATTCCCTTTGGAGTCACATTTTGTCTTGTAGACCCATCACAGCCTACTGTCTTGGCTCCTTAGGAATTTATTCTAGATCCCAAAATATTATTGGTATTATCGATTCCATTTCATCTTTTTTTGCTTCTTGCCACTTGGATGAGTGAACACCTCTCATGGCTTCTTCAAATTAGGTGGGATTACCCTCCATTTGAATTTCACTAATATAGACTTTATAATCGTCAGAAATATCTGATTTTCTTATTCTTTGAGACTTTCTGGAGCCTTAGCTACTAGCATTTCTTGACCTTTATTGCCAAAAGACAATTGATTCTATAAGGTCCTGTGTAACAAAATCCTTGTTTACATTATTCATCCTCCATGCGGAGTTAGGTCTCTTTGTACCATGCTCCCCCAGATTGTCCTATCTTTAATTTTCTTATTTTGGGTTTAATCTGATAAAACTCATATGGTGCATTTAGCACCGCCTTTAAAACTCTAAACACGTCTAGTATAAATACTGGCTGACTATGCTATCTTTCTGTTGGAACTTTAAAAGGTCCATGAATTTAGCTATATCTTTACTTTATGGGTATCGTTATTATGACCGTCTTACTCCCCCGACGATCACATTCATCTTTTATAGATCACTTTAGTATGCATCGCATTGTCTGAATTATGGGGAAATATCTTTCTTAAAACTTTCTTAATTGATCTCACCTTTCTCCCCCTCGAAATGTGGTACGAACTTTTCTACCACAATTTCGAAAACTATTCAGAACTCAAAACTATTCAGAACTCTTGTGAATGAGGAAACTTTGATTACTTTCTTCATCCACATGATTACATCATGCAAATGAAATTATTTCTTAATTCATTGGGAGTACTTTTTCCTCATTTCACTTCAGGAACTCAACAGAGTCTTTTATCATTAATACTTTCGCAAGTCACGCTTGCATGTCATTCTTATCTTGAGGTTCGTCTGTAACTTTCTGTTCTCCTTAAACTTATACTAGGATAGCATAAGAGCTACCCTAAACTTTTCTCCCTGTGCGGGATACACTCAAAGCACATGAGTCATCACAACTTTCTCCCGCCATGCAGGATAAATACTATGTCAAATTTCTCCCGCCATGCAGGATTGATTAACATAAATACTATGCCAACTTTACCCCGTCATGCGGGTATTTTCTTAAACTTTTCCCGTCATACGGGTACTATCACAAACTTTTTCCCGCCATGCGAGATAATTTTCTTGAAGGGACATAAATGTTAATATTGGCTCATATCCAATCAACAAATTTAGAAATAAATCCAAATACTCTTTAACACACATGCTTAATCTGACGTTGGTCAAATTAAACATGCATGTCACTTATTACATTTCAAATCAAGATGATTAAGTCTAAAAATATATTACTTATTACATCTTTTATCATTATGATAAAAACTAAAACTAAAAGCTTCTTCATAAGGAATACATAAAAGACATCTTTTAAAATAAACTCTTAATGTTCTCTTTCTTGGATCAATATCCTAGAACTATTTTCTTTTGAAGCCATTCTTTAAAGAGACCGCAGTCCCTTATACAATGGCCTTCTATCTGCAAAATTTTTGCATTTTTCATCTTCTGAGTCACAAGTACCCAGCTCATTTTCTTTTCACCCTTCAAGAATAAAGGCATGAAGTTCTCTGTCTGAAAACATTAATCAAAAATCAACAATAATGCTCATTAAACTTTTAAAACTTTATGTTCTATTCTATATCACCGTTGGGCAGAAATAGAATGAAAACAATATTATTCTATGTTAATTCCATATCACCGTTGGGTAGAAATGAAATTAACATATTTAAACTCAATTATCTTAGAACCCTCTTCAAAATTAAATTCTTCCGTTGGTTCGAATTTAATTTTGAAGATCATTATCATCATTGCGGCGGAAACATGAAAATACATTACATTCTGCTCGCTCTGGAGCATCTATTGTCTCTTATCTATTCTCTGAAAATTGGTCACTTTGATGCAAAATTCATCAGAGATTTAAACTTTAAACATAAAACTCATAGAATTATAATATTGTTATCATCAACGTTGGTCAGAAAATAACAATATCATAATTTTCTTTAAACATAAACTCTTAAATAAATTTATAATATTGTTATCATCAACGTTGGTCAGAAAATAACAATATTATAATTTATCTTAACTATAAACCGACTATTCCTCCAATTAAAATTTTCCCATTGGTTCCAATTTTAACTGGAGGGTAAACTTTTCACCATTTACTGAATAATTATAACTGCTCTTCAAATTAAATCCTCCCGTTGGTTCGAATTTAATGAGAAGACAAAACTTTTTCTTTGCAGCGGAAACATAAACAATTCTTTATCTACTTTTCAGAAGCACTTTCTTTAATTCATACAATTGTCTTCTGCACTAATTCTACATCACCGTTGGGCAGAAATAGAATTAATGCATGACACACTCATAAACAACGTCACAACATTGTTATTAATCAACTTTGATCATGATAATAACAATATTACTTTACCATTAAAACCATACTTAAAATGACATTATCCAGAAGCACTTAATTACTGTTTGCTCAGACTTCAACGTTGGTGAAAAATGAGCAAGATTTAGCATCAGATCTAAGTTAAAAAACATTATTTCAATGCTTCTGGAAAAGGAAAAAAAAATCATAAGCTTTACTTTGCAATTGGGCCGAAAACCTCCACATGCACTGTGTTGTCGCAGCCCAGCTGAGCAAGCAGCCCGAGGCCCAGCCATATCCGCGTCCGTCCCCAGCCCAGTTCGCCCGAGCGCTCGCCTGCGGCCCACTCGACGAAAACGGCCCAAGGCCGAGCCGCGCGCCATGCGCTCCCGCGTCCCAGGCCGCAACCTGGGCCTGGGCCGGGATTTCTTTCGCCCGCCTGGGCTATATCTGGCCCGAGCGAACCCTGACCGTCCGTTTCAATCGGACGGCTCGCCTTGCTTCTCGGCCGATCAAAACTAGGCGCCGGTCAGCCCTTCCTTGGAAAACCCTAGCCATTTCATTTGCTCTGGCCCTCTCTCTCTTCGCAGCCGAGCACAACTGACCGAGCGAGCAGCGACCATGGTGCCGTCGCCGGCCCCCTCGCCGGCACGCGTGCTCCCCAACGGGTGAGCACGCCGCCGTCGAGCGGCCTAGCCACGGCGCCCCCTTGCCGAGCCCGGAGAGCCAGCTCCCTGACTCGTCTTCTTCTCCCGCGCCGGCGAAGGGCCGGCTCGGCTCTTCTTCTCCCGCGCCGGCGAAGGTGGGTCTGTTCCCCTTTTCCCTTCTTCCCCTTTTCTTTCTCCGATTTGGATTTTGTTCCTCTTTTCCGAACTGGAGGTGGGGATTAGGGTTAGGGTTAGTGTGCCGACCCCTGTTCTTTTCTTTCCTTTTTCTCTGATCCGAACACGGATCTCTTCTGTTCTTGCCGTGCGTCGGTGCAGAACAGCGGTGCTATCATCTTTTCCCCTCGCGCGGTGGCGGAGGTTTTCTTTCTTCTTTTACCCGGTTAGGGTTAGGGATACAGAGGCAACCTTGGCTCCGATGCCATTGATAGAAAGTAGGATTGGTACCTCTGTGTGTAACCCGCAGATCCGCCCTGGACAATAGCGTCGTGACCTCGCGGACAACGGTGTCGAGGCAGCTCCGGCTCATTGGCGAGGTACGGTGGTGGTCCAAAAGGGGCCGGTGTAGACCTGCAGGGGCGACGGCGGTGGTCAGGCACATCCTGTCGCTTTCAGCACCACTTTAGATCGGTTTTAGGGTTACTGTCAGTGGGAGTGGCGGCTCACGGCGAACCTCGTTAGTTGAGCCACTAGCCCCACCTCTCTCTTAGTGTGTTGCGCGACGGGGGCCCACCAGCCCGTTGAACGGCTAGATACCCCCGATCAGGGTACAATCAAGGCCCTGACTTGGTCGTTGGACCGAGTCAGGAGGAGATCAACTAACACCTTTCACATGGGCGGACAGGACGCCAGGACCTAGCTGGAGGCGGAAGGGCCACCAGCCGTAAGACTGCAGGCTCATATGGCTGGAGGCGGGTGGGCCACTAGCTGAGCTGTGCTGGTGGATAGGGATAAGGTTTAGGGGGCCTTTGGATTGAAGGATTGCCGAAGGAATTTTGTAGGATTCAGTTTCTTTGGATTGTTTCCTATACTCCCTTTGGATGACAGGAAAAGTAAAGGAAATCTTCCGTAGGATAGCATTCCTGCAGGTCAATTCCGTAGGAAAAGAAGCAAGAGCTCGGAGCTTTCCTGGCGGGAAACGCGCTCTCTCTCTGCTATCTGTTCGCGCTATCTTTCTTCCAGCCTCGGCCCTTCTTGTAGAGTCGACTTGCTTTTCGCACACAAAAACCAAAACAATACGAACAGAGGGCCTTAAGAAAACAGAGGGAGTCGCTGCCGTCTTCGCCGCGGTCGAAATGAGGCTGCCCCTGCCCCGTTGCTACACGATGCGCCCGCCGGCCACACGATGCGGGCCTCCTCGACGCTGATGCCGCCACGCCTGCCCCAGCGCTGGCCGGCCATGCGACCCTCCCTTCGCCGGCCACGCGACGTCGGCCCCATCCCAGCGGCGCCACCCTCCCCAATCCACATCATCAACCACGGATCCAGCAAAGGTTGCACGGAGGCAATACATCTTGCAAATTATCCGTAACCTTCTTGTCTATCTTCCACACACAGAGTCTTTTTCCTCAATCTGAGCGGCGCACCTTTTTCCCCAATCTGGGTGGGCCACTAGCCGAGCTGGGCTGGTGGAGGCGGACACACAAGACGTGAGGGTGCTGGGGTGGGGGATAGGGATAAGGTTTAACGGGTTTTTTATTTTATTTTATTTTGTTTTGTTCATTCATTGTTTTTTTTATAATATAAAGATCCACTGCCTGGCACAGCCGCCACATATATATGCCAACGAAAGCAGAGAGAAGCCCATGAAGCAAAAAAAAAAAAAAAAGATAGAAAAATGGGCGCGCTTTTGGATGCTAAAGTACCCTGTGTGCGCAAATATGTGACAGAAAAATAACATAACTCAATGGAAATCGTAGGTAATTATCCTATGAGCTAATTTCCCTGTGCATAACAATTAAGCCGTCAGGGTTACATGTATTTCCCTATGAGTCTGCCAAATTGACAAGTTACATTACATTTTCCCTATGAGTTTTTGTGTAACCGACAAAAAGATATAGGGCACACATGAAAATTCTAGTTTCCAGTAGTACTCAATCACATTAATCATCATTACGGCTTGTGATTATATATGATGGTCGTAAGGCCAGTCTCAGTGGGGATTTCATGTCACTGTTTCCAACACATCCAGATTTTAGAAACAGTGCAGAAGAGTTTCATTCTCATGAAACTCTCTCTACTCCCATAAAACTTTTATCATCTCTCTTTATTAATATAGTGCCACATCAATATAATTAATGACCATGAAACTCTGATGAAAACCAGCAAGACTGGCCTAAGTTTGAGTTTCGATCGCTCTAGTTCTCTGAAAACTCAAGATCAGGGCTGCTTACCATTGGGGCATGATATCGGTTTGCATTTTGGCGGCAAGTTGCCAACAAGCGACAGCTAGCTTGGATTGGCCGTGGTTGTCTGGTTGCACCGTAGGTACTAGTTTGTGCTCCGATCCTATGCCAGTGCTGCTGGAGATCCCTCTTATCTTGCTGCCAGTGGCGACCACATCCCAATGTGCTACACGCGCTACATGCTGCTGGCCCTGCTGCGTGCGTGCCATGCCTGCCTAAGTATGCGTTGCGTTACGTTACGTTGCCCCACATCAGACATCACACGAATGATGTACATATCGTCACGTATAGGAGATATACCATACGTACCCTACAGATATATACGAATGATGTAGAGTCGCGTCCACCTGGATCTTGAGGAGCACGACGTTGTTGTCATCAGGGCTAACGTTTGTGTTCAACTAGAAACTGATGCTTTGCCGTGCGTGGCATCCAGCCTTCATTCGAGTTTCTGTGCATCCCGTCTCGTTTCCGTTTTCGATAGATCGAAACGGCTAGTTTAGCCCCGTACTCCAGCGATCTTTATCCTCCCGTCCTTGAGTATTAGCTGGACACATCATCATGATAATCCAACATTACATGTTGCTGTGAATTTGATGATTGCTTACGAATCTGTTTTCGATTAAAAAAAGGGAAAAAAAAGTCTACATAACCCCCTTAACTATTTAGGGTGGGTCACTCCACCAAAAAACTATAAAATCGGATTTTCTACCCCGAACTTTCTAAAACCGGTCAAATAACCCCCAAACGGCTTTGGACAGTGGTTTTGCTACCGTGACGGTGGTTTTGTCTTTTTATTTATTTATTTATTTATTTATTTCTGCTGAATCTTTGAAAAATCATAGTAAATCATAGAAAAATCATAAAATAAAAAATCCAATTTTGTTGGATTCCACACGAGTAAATCTACACAGTGAACATATAATATGATGTGCTTTAGTATAAAGTTTTTGTTATAGCTTTAGATCTATGCTTTTCTGTAATTAATTGGAATAATTCGTAACTACAGCTTCTATGGTCCAATTGTGGTAAAATATTTATGGTATGCTAATTATTGTATGCTTGAACTGTAGTAAAAATTTCATACTCATTGGATGTATAACTTAGTTATAGATTTATTTATGTTTATGCTTGTTAAATCTATGCTTTGTCTATAACAAAGTTATACATGGTCCAATAAGTATGAAATTTTTACTATAGTTCAAGCATACAATAATTAGCCCACCATAAAAATTTCACCACAATTGGACCATAGAAGTTGCAGCTATGAATTATTCCAATTAATTACAGAAAAGTATAGATCTAAAGGTACAATAAAAACTTTGTACTAGAGAATACTATATTATATATTTAATATACATACCTACCTTTGTAGAGTACAAAATTAGATTATCTATTTTACGATTTTTTTATGATTTACTATAATTTTTCAAAGATTCAGCGAAAATAAATAAAAAAAGAAAAAAACAAAACCACCGTCCAAAAGCACCTGGGGGGTTATTTGACCGGTTTTAAAAAGTTCAGGGGATAGAAAATCTAGTTTTATAGTTTGGGGGTGAAGTAGTCTACCCTGAATAGTTGAAGGGGTTATGTAGATTTTTTTTTAAAAAGTGCCTATAGGCTATATACTTAGAAGATATCGGAGCGCTGTGAGCCGGCCCATAAACGCTTCCATCCGTTAGGCCCACGCAGCAATCGGAGCCCAAAATGGGCCTAACCAGCCCAGTTCGATCAAGATGGGGGAACCCGTGCGAGTGCGATTAACATTTCCTTTTTTTCTTTTTTTTTTCCCTTCCTCTGTCTCTTTTCTCTGGAAAAAAATTCGTTCGAGCTCTCGCGGCGCGCAGTCATTGACTCCGGCGAGGCGAGGGACGACCAAAACCCTAGCTGAACCCTCGCGACCCGCGCGGCAGCCGCGTCCATGGAGGTGGACCCCTCGCCGTCGCCGCGCTCGTCGAGGCCGCCGCCGCCGCCGCTGGCGGCGACGCCGAGCTACTTCGACCCGGAGTCCTCCGGCCGCCGGGAGGAGTACCGCCGCTACAGGTCAGGCGCTCTCCTTCAACCCCCTTCCTTCATTCGCGTTCGCAAATGCTGCGCTGCCGAGTAGGTGATGCGGGCGTGGCGGGTTTAGTTGTGATTGGCGACGGTTGAGGTTCGAATGTGTGTGGGGGAAGGGGGATGGATTGGGGTTGATTTGCGCTGGTCTTGTGTAGATGTGTTCTGGGGGTTGCGCGTGCCAATTGGAGCTTCCATGGGTTCATTGGTGATAAAGTGTCAGTTCGTTGAGCCCCCGAGGCATATGCTTGTTAGTACTAATGTCCTGTCACCCTCGCAGCATTTTGGAACCTCCAGTTGCTTGGAAAGCGTATTAGGCTCAACATTTTTGTGCATAGAAATCAGAACTTGTTGCTCTGACAACCCAACTAGCTACAATTGTTCCCAATGCACAGACGAGACTTTATGTGATTTGGGAGTGCCTGAATGGCACAAACCAATCTCTGCTGGTTCTCGATGCTCAAACTGGCTTATAGTCTTCTAGTCCAGGACCAAACCTGTACTCACTTGCCCAGTGCCCTTATTTTTCCATCTGGTTTTCTTTGTGTATGGTCGAAATGGTTTGAGCAGCTAATTTTACCATAGGAGAGTTATATGGAAAAAACCTATGTATGCGATATGTGCGGACATTCTTTTTTTTTCCCTAACTGTCAGTGGTTGCTAATTATGTGTTTCACTTTGCAATTTACAGAAAGAGATTGTCTTCTTCAAATGTCTCTCCTCTGCTGGGAAGCTCACTCTCCAAGTCCTCTGGACCAAGGCTGTCATACGATGGAGAAAGCATCCCAAGGCGGCCTAATGCTGGTTTACTCCTTGAAGACATAAAGCAGGAAGCTGCTGATTATTCCAACATGGAAAGCTTGGATGGATCGAGAATGTTCAGTTCAGCGATAAGGACATCTCTTGATGGCGGTTCTGCATCAGATGCAGCTTACAGTTCGGGCAGGCAAGCGGTGAGGCAGGTGCTGAAACCAGTCAAACTGGAGGATGATATATATGTCCCACATGAAGGAGAAACGTCTTTTACAATGTTTGCAACTCTCCTTGATTCTGCGAACCAAGGTTAGAGGAGTACAGTGACGCTTTCTGTTCCAAAGCTTTGTTTGTATGTTATTTTATGTTTGTTGTCAATTATTGTGCTTATAATCACTGCTTTTATTTTCCTTTTTGTTTTATTTGATTTTAACCAATAATGAATACTTAATTAAACTTGTTCTTCTGAAATAAATCACACATGTTTTCAAGTAGCGAATTCTGTCCTCAATTTTCAACCTTCATCTTGAGCGTTGTAGCACATGTTGTGTGACCATCTGTTAGTTACCAGATGATTAATAGAAGCACCAAGAAAATCTCCATCCTCATTTGTGCAGTGACTGGCAATCCGAATTTAGGGAGTGTGTAGGTTTTAGCTATGTTCTTGAGTTGCATGACATAAAGCAACACCCTTTACTTCTTTTCCATTTTCCAGTTCATTGCTGATTGGATTTTTAACGACTTAGTTGTGTTATTTAATGTCTCTTTTCTGTTTCAGGTTTGATGTCCTTCCCAGATGTAATTCAACAATTTGAGAGGACATGTCGAAATGCTTCCGAGTCAATCAGGTTGTCATTGCAAACTTCATTTCAGCTGTTAGATTTTAGTATTTTACTTCTCCGAAACTCTTAGAAGCGACACTTTGCCTGTTAAAATTTAACTGTTACTTATTCAAATTGCTGATTAGATTTCTAAGGACTTAGTTTGCCATTCATTTCTTCACAGCTAAGTTATTACTGACTGAATGTAGTTCTTTTCCCTATTTCTTTCAACTAAAGCACAAGGCTGCTAACGTCAACTGATGAGATGCCTGTATTATAGCTTATATACTAACTTTGGGATATCTGTGTGACACTAATAAATTTTCAGATCTGCTGCCACTGGAAAGCTTCGGATGGTGGACAATAAACTTATGCAGCAAAAGGCACAACTTTTACTGGATGAAGCTGCTTCCTGGTCACTTCTTTGGCACCTCTATGGCAAAGGTAATAGTTCCAATATTTGGATACTTATAAACAGATAATTCTTTCTATGATTTTCATTAGCAGTACCATAAACTATAAATGAGTACTTCTGGAGTAACTAATTTATTGTATTTCTTGACTATTTGATCTGCTTCATGACAGGACATGAGGAGCTTTCTGGAGAGCTGTTGGTGGTAAGACATATTAAGTTATAGCTACCAATGGATTCAAGTCCTTTTTTTCTCCTTTGAATTACTGTCCTCTGATATGTATATTCACCTGAGTTTTGCGATGTACTTGTAAACAGCCGCCGATTACATCCCATCAGGAGGCTTGCCGCTTTGTTGCAGCAGACCTTACAGCACAACTGTGTCTGCGGATCATACTTTGGCTTGAAGGTCTTGCTTCTGAAGCTCTTGATTTGGAGAAGAAGGTAAGGTATTTTTTTAATGACTTATCATCTATTTTGTGGGAATTCTGTAGTGTCATGTGATTGACATGGAATGGAGCAACCTTCCACTAATATACTCCCTCGGTCCCAAATACTTGATGTTTTAGGATATTTATAGAACAGATCAGTGCTCAATAGAAATTACACATGTACCCTTATTTATTGAAGGTGATCCAACTAAACAAGGAATAAGCCGCTAATTAAAAGAATGTGTGGAGGCATGCAGGCTGCAATCTCAGGCTGATATGGGTCCAACCTAGTGTCTAAAAGCTAAAAATAAAGTTTTCTGGGACAGAGGGAGTAATTTTTAGGATTTCCATGACAAGTGAGTAAAGATAGTAGTAATCTGTAATTCTATATTTACACGTATGGTAGTGTCTTATATTGTGTTAGAAGTTAAGCTATCGAGCTACAGCATAACTATGACATATCCATGGCTCATTCATTACGATTTGTCCGGATCTTCTTGATTCAGTTATTTCTTTACCCTTTGGACTGTTTTCTGTTGGTATTAGTCATAGGACAAACTATAGAGTAGCTGATCGACTTATATGTGTGAGCAAATTAATAAGATGACATCCTGCTTATTCACTCATGTAGGTGAGAGGACATCATGTTGGTTCATACCTACCAAGTTCTGGTGTTTGGCACCGTACACAGAGGTACCTAAAAAGAAATAATAATGATTCTACTATAGTGAAGCATGTGGATTTTGATGCTCCAACTCGTGAAGGAGCGCAACTTCTTCCTGATGACAAGGTAGGCTTTTATGGTGCATATAATCTTTTATGCTGATGCTGGAAATGTGCATTGCAGTTGGTTTCATTTGACCTTTCTGGGACCATTCTTTCACTTATGTGAACTAGTCAACTTTCATGTTCCTATCCCTTGTTTTTTCCTGGATGATCTTGCCTTTTTAAATTTATTTCTTCAATGAACTTGCTTGGGACTGACAGGCTTGGTTGTTGTTGTTGAATGAACTAAAGGAAACAAATTGACTAACGTCACTATATGCAAAACAATGTTTATCTTCTGAAATCCTTTTCATTTAGTGCCTCAATTATAATAATACCAAATTTCCTTTTGTTTGTCTATAAGCAGAAGCAAGATGAATTGCTTCTAGAAGATATATGGACTCTTTTAAGAGCAGGAAGATTAGAAGAGGCATCTGAGTTGTGCCGTTCTGCTGGCCAGGTAGATCAGTCAGGGTAGATTGTGTTATTCTTATTATCATCTCTATTATTTTCTGACGCTGACTATTTAGTATACTTTCAGTCATGGAGAGCTGCCACTCTTTGTCCTTTTGGTGGCATAGATATGTTCCCTTCCCTGGATGCATTGCACAAGAATGGAAAGTACAGAACACTACAAGCCATTGAATTAGAAAGTGGTGTTGGGCGGCAGTGGCGTCTTTGGAAATGGGCATCATATTGTGCTTCAGAGGTGAACTCTACTCACGCTGTAGAGCAAGGTTTTCTCTACTGGTATTTTAAAAATCTCGGTGGTCACTGATAAACGGGAATATCGGATATATCGGAAATTTATCGGCGATAGAAATAAAATTTCGGAAGAAATTTAGACAAAAAATGACTCATTTTGTTCAGGAAAGCACGTAGATCATTTCTAAACAATCTAACATAAAAAACTAAATAAAACATATTATCAATTGCTTATTCAATGAGGAGGGCAGTGACATGGCTGGAGCGTGCTGAGTGTGTTGCGGCGGTGACAACTTGAACTTAGAAGAGAAGGGGAGAGAAAATTAAACATGGATTAAGGTCAGAGTATTATGTGGGCTTTGGCGTCTATTCGGATGAAATTTTTTTTTAAAATATGTAAATTTCGGACGATTTAGGATCGATGCTACAAAAGGATGGCGACATTGATGAAGATGTTAGACATAGAATTTCAGCCGGCTGGTTGAAATGGCGTCAAGCTTCTGGCGTCCTCTGTGACAAAAGGGTGCCTCAGAAGTTGAAAGGTAAGTTCTATAGGACGGCGATTCGCCCGGCATGTTATACGGTGCTGAGTGTTGGCCTACAAAAAGGCGACATGTCCAGCAATTGAATGTAGCAGAGATGCGTATGTTGCGTTGGTGTTGTGGGCACACAAGGAGAGATAGAGTCCGGAACGACGATATTCGGGATAGGGTTGGGGTGGCACCAATTGAGGAGAAATTAATTCAACATCGGTTGAGGTGGTTTGGACATGTTCAACGGAGGCCTCCTGAGGCGCCGGTGCGTAGTGGGGTTCTAAAGCGGGCCGATAATGTAAAGAGCGGTAGAGGTCGACCTAAACTAACTTGGGACGAGTCCGTTAAGAGAGACCTTAAGGAGTGGAATATCTCTAAGGATTTAGCTATGGACAGGAGCGTTGGAGACTGGCAATCAACGTGCCTGAACCGTGACCTCTTTCTGTCTTGTGCCATTTATGTCCCTTTATGTGTCTCTCTGTTTATCGTCTCTTTTGGGTTTCATCTCTAGCCTACCCCAACTTTCTTGGGACAAAAGACTATGTTGTTGTTGTTGTTGTTGTAAATTTCGGACGATAGAGGAAAAATTTCGGACCCAGCCAGTAAACGGGATATCTCGGAAATTTCGGATTCTACCGGCCGATATTTTTTTTCCCTGCTGTAGAGTATGCCTCTTTCTGTGTTTTTTAGTAGTGCTGTACTTATTGAACAACTGGTCTGTTTCATTCTTTACATTTGCTGCTTCTCTACATGCACTCTGAATTGATAGTATTCTTTCAGAAAATTGCTGAGCAAGATGGAGGCCGTTATGAGATGGCTGTATATGCTTTACAGTGCAGTAACTTAAAGCGTGTCTTACCAATCTGTACTGACTGGGAGGTATTTTGTAGATTTTATGTTATTCTTTCCAGATAGGCTTCGACTGCTGGTTTGTGATGCATCTTTTTTCATTCCCTTTCCTAGTCAGCTTGTTGGGCAATGGCAAGATCCTGGCTAGATGTTCAAGTGGATCTAGAATTATCTCAGTACCAAACAAGTAGACCAGATGAAAAGCAGCTTGATGATGACATGAATGGAGCCCAAAGTTCAGTTGGTCCAGAATGTTGGCCATACCATGTTCTTGATCAGCAACCTCGTGATTTAACTGCTCTTCTGCAGAAACTCCACTCAAGGTATTAAATATTTAGTGCTTCCTATGATCCTTTCCATTTTCTAATTACTTATACTATTTTTCACTCATGTGATGCAGTGACCTTGTTCATGAAACTGTGTCTCGAGCATGCCGGGAGCAGCATCGACAAATTCAGGTAATTTTTGTTTCCAAGGATGAACCGCTGAAGGACCTCTGTTCTATGCATCACACATTTTGTCTATGTTTTTTTTTCTAATGGGATTTACTGAACTGAGTAAATTGCTCTACATGACAGTATTGGAATTGGGCTAAATTTTTATGAGCTGTTCTGATAATATGCCAGTTTTTGTTTTACATTAAACAAGGCCCTTCTAGTAAAACACCTGTACATGTGTGTGGATCCAAAGTTCCAAGCATATGAACATGTCTTTGTTACCTGTTTTCCATGTTGGAGAGTTGTGGGTTGCAATTCTATTCTGACTCAGTAACTTTATGATTTATTTTGTTGACCCATGTTAACTGGAAGGCACATATGATCAATGTGCTAAAAAACACATTTCATTGAAATTCCCTCGAATTAAAATTGATAGATCATTACCCATTTGGAGCTGCGATCCCCTAATTGTCTAATTGCAGATGAATCTCATGAGTGGACATATATCTCATCTTCTTGACCTTCTATGGTCATGGTTATCACCTGCTGAAGAGAACCATAGTAATACTGCAAGGTAGAGTCTTTGTGATTTTGTATGTGATAATCTCAAATACTTAAATCCGTTTATCATATCACTTTTCAATAACTTCTGTGTTCATCCAGGCCCCTTGATGACCCTGAGATGATACGCTTCGGGGCACATATTGTTCTTGTGCTGAGGCACCTTTTCAGTGATGAAATGGACGATGAGTTGGATGAAAAACTGGTTACTGTTGGTGATCTCATCATCAATATGTAAGTATTATTTATGAAGAACTAATCTTGCATTGGCGTTGAGCCCCAACTTTTCAATTTTCGCTTTTTGGGGCTTAATCAATTACTATTACTGGTCCTTACTATCCATTTGGGTGATTTTAAATTTCAATTGTATGGTACTATAGCATAACAATTTCCATAATACAGTTACATAAGTAGCATGCATCGTTTCCATCAAATTTATCAAGGGCTTGATTCTTTATTTCTAGTATTATTATTTTATCTAAACTAAGCATTGCTGTTTTAGTTTTGTTGATCTTACATTCTCACCTTAGTCCAGATGCTGTGTATGCCTTCTTGATGTGTCTTATTTATCATGATAAATGAAAATTTAATGACTTCAGGTACGTGAGGTATTTGTTCTCAGAAGATCAAGAGGAGTTGGTTGGAGTATATGCCTCTCAGCTTCAACATGACCTTTGCATTAATTTGTTTGTGGAAATGATGGAACTAAGGTTAAATAGCAGGTATTATTATCATATGCTTATCTAAGTGATTGTCTGCTGTTGTGAGTATCTGGGTATATCAGTTTTATTTTTGGTTGTCCATTGTTTTTCATAATAATGGACACAGGTTATATCAGTGTTTTTTTGGTTGTTCGATCTTGCCTGTCCTTTGGTGGTTGCTTTGTTGGTAAATCAAAGTGGCAGCACACAATACAGATTAAGACAGTGGAGCTAATTCAGTAATTTTAAATGAATTCAATGTACATGCTCACACTTCTTTTTCTTGCAACAGTTTGCATACTATGTACAAGCTCTTCCTTTCTGCTGTGGAATATCTGCCATTCTCATCTGATGATGCATCCAAGGCTTGTTTTGAAGAAATCATTGAAAGGTTTGTTGATTCTGTGGATATGTTGCAATAAAATTCACCGAGTTTCAGACTTTTTGTTTATGTTTGTCGATATATTCCAAGAAGTTTTGAAATTTAATGCAGGGTGCTTTCAAGATCTCGACAAACAAGACCCAGTAAGTATGATGAGGATTTCTCTGATGTTGCGTATCAACATCACCTGCAATCACTTCAAAAGGCAATGGTTATTCAGTGGCTTTGCTTCACGCCACCATCCTCGATTCCAGACTTTCAAATGATCACTGGGAAGCTTCTGATACGGGCATTGATGCATAGGTAATTAGTTCTCTAATTTGTTCTTGTTCAAGAGAAACATGGATTCATATTTTTTTATGCCATCACTATATTTATCGTTGCAAATTTATGTGGGATGGTTTTATTTCCTTTTTCCAAAAAGACATTATCATGAAACTTATATTATTTCTTTATCAATCAGCAATACACTGTTCAGGGAGTTTTCCCTGATATCCATGAGGAGAGTCCCTGAGCTACCAGCAGGGCCACACAAGTTGCTTGCCATTTTAGCTGAACCGTTAAAGCAAAAAGAAAATTTAATTTCACTGGAAGATCCGGAGGTATCTGATAACTTACTGGAGTTTGAAGATTGGGTATGGTCTCTGTTGTTAATACCGATGTGCATCTTCTCTTTATGCAAATAATATTGTTATTTTTATGTAATGAATCTAATAAGTATTCTTAGCCAAGTGTTGCTTTTGTATGGCCAAACAGCATGAATATTACTCCCTGGATGCGACTTACCGCAGTTGGCTTAAAATTGAGATGAAGAATGCCGCTGTTTCTCCTGAGATGCTTTCGGCAGAGGAAAAGGATCAAGCTGTTGCTGCAGCTAAAGAAACACTGGATTTGGCATTCTTGTTACTACGCAGTAAGTCATAAATGGTTTATATGATGCACTGGTGTGAAAATTGTTACTAACCTTAGAAATGACAGAAGATGTCTCAATTAGTGGAGATGGCCATATATATATAGAGAGCCACATGGGCTATATGGGCCTATAGGATGGGCCTTGATATACACTTAACACCCCCCTTCAAACTCAAGGTGGAAGCGGAGGATCTGAAGCATTGAGTTTGATCAAATGAAGCCGATGTTGCTCTCGAGTTTGAGCTTTCGTGAAAAAATCAGCCAGTTGCAGCTCAGAGGGTACATACTGAAGATCAATTGTCTTCTGATGACAGTGAGAACGAGTGAAAAAGGCATCAACACCAATATGCTTAGTAAGCTCATGTTTGACAGGGTCATTGGCAATTTGTATGGCTCCAGTGTTATCGCACAAAAGAGGTGTGGGTGCATCACAAGAGATACCAAAATCAGCGAGTAACCATCGAAGCCATACAATCTCTGCAGTGGTAGTAGCCAGTGCTCGAAGTTCTGCTTCGGTACTAGAGCGAGAGACAGCAGCTTGTTTCTTGGACTTCCATGCAAGAGGAGAAGAACCAAGAAGAATGCAATAGCCTGTGATAGAGCGGCGATCCATGGGGTCACTTGCCCAAGTGGAGTCTGAATAAGCATGAAGCTGAAGTGGACTATCGCAAGCATAAAACAAGCATCGAGATGATGTCCCCCTTAAATAACGTAGCACACGCAGCAAATGGCCAAAATGAACAGAAGTGGGAGCACTCACAAACTGACTTAGAATGTGAACAGCATGAGCAATGTCAGGTCGAGTATCAGTAAGATAAACAAGGCTGCCCACAAGATGCCGATAGCGAGAAGGATCCTGAAGAGGCGTTCCATCAGTAGCACGAAGTTGCAAGTGCATATCCATAGGTGTGGCAGCCGTGCGATTATCAGTAATGCCCGAACGAACAATAAGGTCATGTATGTATTTTGACTGAGAGAGGTAATAGCCATTGGCAGAATGTGAAATCTCAATGCCCAAGAAATAACTAAGAGGACCCAAATCAGACATTTGAAATTGCACACCAAGTTGCTTCTTCACATGGGAAATGTGTTCCACATCATCTCCAGTAATTAAAATGTCATCAACATATAGAAGGAGCAAAGTACGCCCACGTGGAGAGAGGTGAATAAATAGAGCAGGATCATGAGCACTAGTCGAAAAACCAGCAGCTCGTATCACAGAAACAAATCTCTCAAACCAAGCACGAGGAGCCTGTTTGAGACCATATAGGGCACGACGAAGACGACAAACATATCCTAAGGGAGCATCAACACCTAGAGGTGGCTGCATGTAAACTTCTTCATTCAAGTCACCATGAAGAAAAGCATTCTTAACATCCATCTGCGAGATAGCCCAGTTTGAAGTGGCAGCCACTGCAATCAGAGTACGAACGATAGTCATATGAGCAACGGGTGCAAATGTCTCATCATAATCACGACCTTGAGCCTGCTGAAAACCTCTTGCAACAAGTCTAGCTTTATATCTCTCTATAGAACCATCAGATTTTCTCTTAATCTTGAACACCCACTTAGATGTGATTGGCACTGCATGTGATGGTAATGGAACAAGATCCCAGGTCCCTTGACGATCAAGGGCAGCAAGCTCCTCACATTGCAAGCTGTCATTCAGGGATGCTGGAAGCTTCTTGATACGTGGAGGGTTCATCAACAACAGCATTCACAGATGGAAAACCATACTTGTCAGCAGGCCCAATAGTACTGCGGTCCCGAAGATTATATCTTGGACCAACCTGTAACTCATCAGATAAAGTTTGTGACTCATTAGCAACATTAGAAACATCAGCAACGGGATCGTCAGGACTGGCCAGGGTGGTAGAGGTAGATGAAGGAGCAGTGGGACCTTGGGGACGACGAGTGAAGACATGTTTAATGGGTGGTTTAGATGGAGGTGGAGGTGGAGGTGGAGGTGGAGTCTCATATGTAGATATCACATGAGGTGGAATGGAGGATGGTGCAGGAACATCACCTCCAGATGAATTAGTTGGAAAACAAAGAAAGGAGGTGGACTCAGTGGGGGAATATGAAGGTTTAGTAGATGGGTTGTAAAAGAAAGGGCGATCCTCAACAAAATTCACATCACGGGAAATACGTATACGACGAGAGGTAGGATCATAACACCGATAACCCTTATGCTCAGGACTGTACCCCAGAAAGACACACTCAACAGATTGAGCGGTCAACTTGGTCCGCTCACGAGGGGGAAGCAAAACATAGCATGTACATCCGAAGACTCGAAGATGATCATAGTTTGGAGGAGTACCAAAAAGTACTTCACCAGGACATTTGCCAAACAGTTTGGATGAGGGCTGTCTATTGATGAGATAGACAGCAGTAGAAATAGCTTCGCCCCAGAAATGTGATGGAACAAATGAGGAAATAAGAAGTGTTCTGGCAGTTTCTATGAGATGGCGGTGTTTGCGTTCAGCAACACCATTTTGAGCATGTGCGCCAGGACAAGAGAGCTGAGCAAGGGTGCCCTCGGAGGTTAAAAAACGGCGGAAAATATCAGATAAATACTCACCACCAGAGTCAGAGCGAAAAACTCTGATAGGAGTAGAGAACTGAGTGTGAACCATGCGCGCAAAAGATTGATAAATAGAGCACAGTTCAGAACGATGTTTCATGAAATAAATCCAAGTATAACGGGAATGATCATCAATGAAAATAACATAATATTTATGACCACCCTTTGTAGCAAAAGGTGCGGGACCCCATACATCTGAATGAATAAGATCAAAAGGCTTAGCAGAATGTGAAACACTAGATGAATATGGAAGCTGTATTTGCTTTCCAAGCTTGCAACCTTTACAATGGAAACTAGACTCGACAGATGCATGACCTAGACAACCTTTATTTATTAATGTTGACAAACGGGACCCACATAAATGACCAAGATGGTGATGCCACTTGGCGAAGGACGAGGTGGATGAAGATGCAGCAGATGACACACGAGACGTGGATGTGACTGAAGAAGGAAGGCGCAAGGTGTCCAAAACGTAGAGGCTAGGAGCACCTTTACGGCGATGGCCAGTCCCAATCACAGTCCCGCTTCGACGATCCTGAATGAAACAAGATGAGTCATCAAATCCAACAAAGCAATTTTGATCAGTAATTTGGCCTACTGATAGAAGATTCATGTTCAACTGAGGTACAAGAGAAACATCAGGTATAGAAAAATGAGAATTGCAAAGAGAACCCTGGTGAGTGATGTGACAGGATGTACCATCGGCAGTCTGAACAGAAGCACCATCCGTGACTGACTTGCAAGCAACCAAGTGGGACTGATCAGATGTCACATGGAAAGAAGCGCCTGAATCAAGAACCCAAGACGTCGAGGGAGCACTGACAGGTGAGGCTGCAGCAATAGAGACTGAACCTCTAGAGGTGGAGCCCGTACCACGACCACGGGCAGCACGACGGGCACGAAACTCAGCCAATTTCTGTGGGTGCTGGACAAAACAATTTTCTGGAGAATGACCAGTCCTGCCACAATGCTTGCAAGGCTCTGAAGAGGTGCCTTTTGGTGCACCAGACCTCTGCGAGGCTGCCAACACACTATGAGGCACAGACACAGAAGAAGCAGACAGGGACTGAAGACGTGTTTCTTCTGCAAGTAAATCAGCCAAGGCCTGTGCCATAGTGAGATTAGAGGAATTGTGAAGCAATCGAGTGCGAATGGAATCATATTCTGCCCGAACTCCCATAACAAATCTGTATGTAAGGAACTGCTCAATGAAATTAAGTGCTGTACAATTCTCTGTAGCTGTGCATTGAGGTACCATGGAGATCAAAGAACCCATCAAACGATCAAAAGCGGAGTAGTACTCATCAATGGACATATCTTTCTGTTCAATGACATGAAGTTGTTGCATAAGAGTATGTTGAAGAGCACCACTATCTTGAACATATCGTTGCTTCAAACAAGACCACATGGGCTTCGCTCTTTTAAACTTACGAAGACTCATGATCATAGTTTGCTTAACACTATTGACTATGGCTGCCATCACTTTTCCATCATTGATTTCCCAGGTTTTAATAGCAGCAGCATTACTACCATCAGGGTTACGAGTAGGCGGATCATCAGTCAGATGAAAATAAAAACCAACACCCCTTAATGCAGTCTCAACACAAAAAGCCCACTCTGGATAGTTCTGACCATCTAAAGTGATGTTGATAACAATGGCATTGATCTGTGATGTTGACATGGTTGGAAAGGATACTAACCGCTAACCAACAGGGAGACTGACAGCGGACCAACAGGCAGACTAAAGCAGGGATCTGTTACCACCGTTGCAGAAGCAGAAGTCCTCTGTTTCCTCTGCTGTGCGATCCAGAGGAGATCGAACGATGTGCAGCAGCAGGCGGTGCAGCAGCAGGCGGGCCGAGGAAGAGCCGTGCGACGAAGTCCTCTGTTTCCTTTGCTGTGCGATCCAGAGGAGATCGAACGATGTGCAGCAGCAGGCGGTGCAGCAGCAGGCGGGCCGAGGAAGAGCCGTGCGACGTTGATTCCACAGAGCGCGCTGAAGAGGCGGACGACCGTGCGGACCACGCGGTGCAGCAGCAGGCGGACGACCGCAGGACTTCACGGCCGCGCGGAGGCGGACGACCGTGCGGACCGCGCGGTGCAGCAGCAGGCGGACGACCGCAGGAACGGGCGCGCGGCGACGGTCGCCGCACGGGTAGGGCCGCGGAGCGACAGACCGCGACGCTGAAAAACGACCGCGACGGCGGCCTGACAGGAGACAACCGCGACGGCGCCCATATAGGAGACGACCGCGACGGGGGAGGCCGCGACGGCGCGACGGCGGCCTGACAGGAGACGACCGCGACGGCGGCCAGATAGGAGATTGGATCGTGGGGGGATTAAAAAATTTGATTAGCTCTAATCCCAGCCCTAATCCATGGCTTTGGTACCATGTTACTAACCTTAGAAATGACAGAAGATGTCTCAATTAGTGGAGATGGCCATATATATATAGAGCCACATGGGCTATATGGGCCTATAGGATGGGCCTTGATATACACTTAACAAAAATATGCTTCTCACTGCTGCAAAAATTTTGATTGTATATGTAAGCATTCAACTTTGTTTTCCTTGTTTTTAATGTTCTTGTCCGTTGCAATCAGGGGATGAAAGACCATGGTTGTATGCTGTTGAGAGCAGTCCATTTGAATCCCCAGAGGTTATTTTCCTTGAGCTGCATGCTTCTGCAATGCTCTGCCTACCTTCTGGCGAATGTGTGTTACCAGATGCAACATCATGTACAGCTTTGACAAGTGCACTATATTCAACTGTCAGTGAAGATGATGTGCTGCATCGCCAGTTGAAGGTTTGGTCCTTCTGCTCAAAGATTTTTTGCTTCCAAAATAAATTTGTTAAGTCTGGCTTGTTACATGTAAGTCAATCAAAATAGTTATAGTGCCTAGTAAGTGTAAGACATAATCTGCTGCTCCCCAATTCTCTCTTTGCTGCAGATTAGGATTAGGAACTGGTCAGCATGGCTGTCCATTCTCTAGTGCTGTAGCTTGTAAGGCACTAGGCATAGTACTAGTAGTTGGTAGAAACTACATCAGCCATGTTGGTAGTGGGCTGATCTAAGCAAGGTACTTGTAGTACTAGGAGTAGTTGGGGCTGTACTCAGCCATGCTCATGTGTACCTTATAGTTGGTACATGAGTTGTATATATTCTACCACTATGCAATGAAAAAAGTTCAGTTCAGTTCAGTTGCCACAAACCAAAGGGCAGAGCCTGGCCAACGCTGGTGCTTGTGCTCTGTGTGTGTGTGTGTGTGTGCTGTGCTCACCCCTTCTTCTACCTCTAGCCATAGTGAGTGAGTGTGTGTGCTGGTAAGCTTCCTGCTTACCTATGCAGGGCAGCGAGGGACCGACAAGTGGTATCGAAGCCGTACAGCTGCGTCGCTGGACTAACCGCCGGCGATGGCAACTGGCTCAGAGACTGGCGACAGCAGCAGGCGGCGGCGATGCTGCTGGGGCGGCCCAGCCACGACAGGAGGTTGTTGTGCGCACGGTGCGGGAGGTCAGTGGCACTACTTGGCCACAGCTGACTCGCACCAACTATGGCGAGTAGGCGGTGACCATGAAGGTCAAACTCAGAGCTCGACGGCTCTGGAATGCCATTGACAAGGGCACCGACAATGAAGAAGACATGTCAGCGATGGAGGCCATCCTCACTACTGTGCTAGTGGAGTACAGGGAGCCGTTGGGGGCAACGAAGACTGCTAAGGAGGCGTGGGAGGCCATTGCAGCGATGCGCGTCGGCTCTGATTGCGCAAAGAAGGCGACGGCCCAGCTGCTGAAGCAGGAGTACGCCAACCTCAAGTTCAAGGATGGTGAGTCGGTGGAGGACTTCTCCCTCCGCCTGTAGTCGCTCATTAGCAAGCTGGGGAGCCACGGCGTCACCGTCGACGAAGAAGAGGCGGTCTCCAAATACCTCCACTCCGTGTCGGTGAAGTACATCCAGATTGCTCTCTCCATAGAGATGATGCTAGACCTGTCCACCCTCACCATTGAGGATGTGACCAGCCATCTGCGGGTGGTGGACGAGCACATGGAGCAGGCCACAGCAACGATGACGGGGAAGCCTCCTCTAGCTGCGGTGGCGACGGCAAGCGCTGCGGCAAGGCTTCTTCAGAGAAGAAGATCGACCACAACGCCTGCCAGCGCTGCGGGAAGACTGGCCATTGGGCAAAGGAGTGCCCAAATCGCAAGTAGGAGAAGAAGGCTGAGGCTCATTTGGCACAGGCTGATGATGATGATGAGGCCACTCTCCTGATGGCGACGTTCTGTGCACTGCACGACGTTGAGGCCAAAGAGAAGGGAGAGGTGATGGCGGTGGAGCACAGGAAGGCTCTGAAGGCTGTCAACCTTGACGAACCGCGTGCCCAAGTCCACCTTGGACGTGTGGGCAGCGAGCAGGAGCAGCGGTGGTACCTAGACTCTGGCGCCAGCAACCACATGACGAGCTCTAAGGCAGCCTTCTCTGAGCTCGACGGCAACGTGACTGGCACGGTGAAGTTCGGTGACGGCTCAAGGGTGGCGATCCGAGGGCGTGACACCATCATCTTCAGGTGCCAGAACGGCGAGCACTGCGCGCTGACTGATGTATATAACATCCCGCAGCTGTGTTCAAGCATCATCAGCATTGGCCAGCTAGATTAGCGAGGGCAGCGAGGTGCTGATCAAGGACGGCGTCCGCAGGAACAGGGACCGGGAGCAGTGGCTTCTTGCCAAGGTGAAGAGGTCCCGGAACCGGCTGTACGTGCTCGACTTGAAGGTGGAGAAGCCCATCTGCTTGGCTGCGCAGCGCACGGAAGAGCCGTGGCTGTGGCACGCTTGCTATGGCCATCTCAGCTTCGACGCCCTCGGCAACCTGGAGAAGATGGTCCGGGGGCTGCTTCACATCGAGCACGCAGCCGAGCTGCGTGATAGCTGCTTGGCCGGGAAGCAAAGAAGGCTGCCGTTCCCGAAGACGGCGAAGTACCGCGCGGCAGAGGCCCTCAAGCTGGTCCATGGTGATCTCTGTGGGCCGATCATGCCGGCGACGCACGGTGGGCGCAAGTACTTCATCTTGCTGGTGGATGACTGCAGCCGGTTCATGTGGCTGCAGCTTCTGACCAGGAAGACCGAGGCAGCGGAAGGTTGAGAGTGGGAAGAAGTTGCGTGTGCTGCGGACTGATCGCGGTGGCGAGTTCACCTCTGTGGAGTTCGTTGCGTACTGCACAGATCAAGGTGTGGTGTGCCACCACACCGCGCTGTACACGCCGCAGCAGAATGTCGTGGTGGAGCGGCGGAACCAGATGGTGGTGGAGCAGCGGAACCAGATGGTGGTCGGCATGGCAAGGTCAATGATGAAAGCCAAGAAGATGCCGGCGGAGTTCTGGGGCAAGGCAGTGACCACAACGATGTTCATCCTGAACCGCGCGCCCACCAAGGCCCTGAAGGGCAAGACGCCGTTCGAGGCTTGGCATGGACGCAAGCCGAACATGTCCTTCCTCAGGACATTTGGCTGCGTCGGCCATGTGAAGAACACCAAGCCTCACCTCGGCAAGCTAGAGGACTGGAGCACACCCATGGTGCTCCTAGGCTTCGAGGAAGGCAGCAAGGCCTATCGGCTTTATGTAGAGGCAAGGTGGTGATCTCTAGGGATGTGGTGTTCGATGAGATGGCTGCTTGGGAGTGGGAACTCAGGCTTTGGGGAAGCTGCTAGTGTCAGCGGCACATTTGCCATCGAGCACTTGGTGATCCAAGGAGGAGATGCTGGAGAGTAGGCTGCTGGTGCTGGAGAGCAGACTGTGCACGGGCCAGCAACAGTACTGGCCGAGGAGGAGCAGCCAAGTCCGGCCATGGTGGGCGCGGGCGAGCAGTCTCCACCAGCAGTGGCGCACTCACCTCCTCTACAGTCCCCTGCGACGGCAGGACAGGGGACACCTCCACTGGAGTTCGCCTCTCCACCCACCGACATCTACGAGTTCCACGACGGCGAGGAGGTTCGGTTTAGACGGGTGGACAACATCGTCGGTGAAGGGGGAGCTTCTGGGTTGGCCAGTCGGTTTCTCGACGACCCAGAGCTGCTCCTTGTTAGTGCAGAGGAGCCACCGACGTTTGCAGTGGCTGAACGCGACGCCAATTGGCGCCGGACGATGTTGGAAGAGATGAAGGCCATCGAGGACAACTAGACCTGGGAGTTGGTTGAGCCACCGGCGGGCTGCAAATGAATTGTGCTGAAATGGGTCTACAAGGTGAAGCGGGATGAGCGCGGCGCCATTGTCAAGTACAAGGCTCGGCTTGTCCGCGGCTTCGTGCAGCGTGAGGGCATTGACTTAGAGGAAGTCTTTGCTCCGGTGGCGTGAATGGAGTCCGTTCGCTTGCTGTTGGCCATGGCAGCAGCGAAGGATTGGCGTGTCCACCACCTCGATGTCAAGTCTGCGTTCCTCAACGGCGAGCTCGTAGAGACGGTCTTCGTCAAGCAAGCTTCGGGCTTCGCCGTCATGGGCGTTGAGCACAAGGTGCTCAAGCCGCACAAGGCGCTCTACGGGCTGCTGCAGGCCCCTCGGGCGTGGAACGCCAAGCTCGACGCCACTTTGGGTGAGCTTGGGTTCACCCGCTATGCCACAGAGCACGCGCTCTACACGCCCCGGCCGGGGGGGGGGGGGGGGAGGAGATCGTCGGCGGCGTGTACGTGGATGACTTGATTGTCACCGGTGCGCGTGCGGAAGACATTGATCAGTTTAAGCGCGAGATGGCTGCTTGGTTCAAGATGCGCGATCTCGGTGCGCTCTCCTACTGCCTCGGCATCGAGGTGAAGCAAGGGAAGGAGAGCATCTCCCTGGGCCAGCGAGCCTATGCGGAGAAGCTGCTGGAGTGCGGCGGCAGAGTGCAAGCCGTGTGCGACTCCGATGGAGAAGCGGCTGAAGCTGAGCAAGCACAGCACTGCTGCGAAGGTGGACGCGACGCGCTACCGGAGCATCGTCGGCGGGCTGCGCTACCTCACTCATACCCGGCCGGACATTGCGTTCGCAGTTGGGTACGTCAGCCGTTTCATGGAGGCCCTGCGTGAAGACCACTGGACGGCAGTGAAGAGGCTGCTGCGCTATGTTAAGTGGTCGCTTGATCAAGCGATCATCTTCCCCAAGCACAGCGGCAAAGGTGGGCTGAGGCTCACGGTCTTCAGCGAGGCACCCCCCAAGACCGAGGAAGGTGAGCCGGAGCTCACTGTCTTCGGCGATGTAGACATGGCAGGCGACATTGATGGTTGGCGGAGCACCTCCGGTGTGCTCGTCTTCATTGGAGCAGCCCCCATTGCTTGGCAGTCGCTGAAGCAAAAGATTGTGGCGCTGTCGACATGTGGGGCGGAGTATGTCGCAGCGGCCACGGCGGCGTGCCAGGCTGTCTGGCTGCGCCGGCTGCTGGGCGAGCTGACTGGCGAGGAAGCTTACCCGCCAGCTCTGATGGTGGACAATCAGCCCGCCATAGCCCTCGTCAAGAACCCTGTCCATGACCGGAGCAAGCACATCGACATCAAGTTCCACTTCCTCCGGGACTGTGTTGATGGAGGGCAGATTGTCATCGAGTTTGTCGAGACCGGCAGACAGCTTGCTGACATCCTCACCAAGTCACTCGGGCGCCTGCGGTTCATGGAGCTGAGGAAGATGATTGGCATGGATGAGGTCAAGGCTTCGGGTTAGCAGCAGGATTAGGGGAAGAATTGTAAGACATAATCTGCTGCTCCCCAATTCTCTCTTCGCTGCAGATTAGGATTAGGAACTGGTCAGCATGGCTGTCCATTCTCTAGTGCTGTAGCTTGTAAGGCACTAGGCCATCTAGTACTAGTAGTTGGTAGAAACTACATCAGCCATGTTGGTAGTGAGCTGATCTAAGCAAGGTACTTGTAGTACTAGGAGTAGTTGGGGCTGTACTCAGCCATGCTCATGTGTACCTTATAGTTGGTACATGAGTTTTATATATTCTACCACTATGCAATGAAAAAAGTTCAGTTCAGTTCAGTTGCCACAAACCAAAGAGCAGAGCCTGGCCAACGCTGGTGCTTGTGCTGTGTGTGTGTGTGTGCTGTGCTCACCCCTTCTTCTACCTCTAGCCATAGTGAGTGTGTGCTGGTAAGCTTACTGCTTACCTGTGGAGGGCAACGAGGGACCAACAGTAAGAACTGTTGACAGCACTTTGACTTCCAACTTCAATATATTTTAGTAGACTTCTGCAAATTCTAAATGTGTATTACTATTGAGCAAATGAGCAGGTGGATGTCGAGCTCTCTTCTAGAGATCCATGCTGTATTGAAGTTGCTCTTCGCTGCTTAGCAGCAGAAGGTGATGGATATGGGCTTCATGAAGCCAACGATGGAGGTCTTCTTGCCGCAATCATGGCTGCTGGCTTTAAAGGTATCTTCACTCTAAAAGGCGACCACTGTTTGAAATATTTTGTGCAGTGGTTCTGAATGATTTGTTATGGCAGGTGAACTCAGTCGATTCCAACCTGGAGTTTCAATGGCAATTTCACGGCTTGATGCTTGGTATTCTGATGGGAGTGGCTCTGTGGAGAGCACTGCTGCTTACATAATTCGAGGGCTGTGTCGGAGATGCTGCCTTCCTGAAACAATTCTAAGATCTATGCAGGTGATCAAGCAAATCATAGTACAAAATACATATAGTTTCTTGCTGTCTCTCTCCAGTGTCGATGATACATTAATTTTTGTTGCTTTTATTTGGCAGGCATGTATTGCACTCTCAGCAGCTGGTGATTCTCTAGATAACTGTGACAAACTAATTGAGTTAGTTGGTTCAGCCGAGTCTGGAATGATGCATTTGTTCAGCCAGCAGCAGTTGCAGGTTACTTCTATGATCTTTCATTTGTTAATCCACCCAGTCCTTATTCTTTCCCCTTGGCACTAACAAAATTGCTATTCAATGTTTGTCAGGAATTCTTGATCTTCCAGAGGGAATGTTTCATATGTACAATGGAGCTTGAGGAGGACCAGTTACCTTCTGATGGCTAAGCTTTTTGACGTTCTCAGGTGCGAGTCATCACATTGGTTATTTTATCCAGTTTTCAGGGAAATTATTAAATTCAGTACATGTGTACATGCAAAAGACTGACTGTAATATGTACGGCACAATGCTGTGTGGTAGCTTCAGGGGATTGGGGGAATTAGTCACCACCTTTTCTTTGTGTATATTTGAATTTTTTTGACATTCTTGTTCTTTTGCTTATGAATGCAGAATCATTTGCATGCAAATCTTGGGTATTTTTTCACTTGCTAACTGATCCAAGACTTATGGTCGGCATACTTCTGCATCTGGCGTCAAGACTGAAGAATCTGCTGTGATGTATTGCCACACCATTTCGAAACGGAAACGGAATGATGAAATTTAGTGTGTATAGGTGTCCTGTAACATTATGCAATGTTTCTCTTTACCGTGGTTCTGCGCGATTGTGCACGAGAATGGACCAGCTGATGACAGCAGCCGAGAATTGGCCCGTTTCAGTCCCCTTGTGTTATGTGTACAAGCACAGATACACATTACACATATGTTGGAAAATCAATATAAGACGCAACTCAGAAATCCAAGATTTTGTTCATGATAAAACAATGTTCTCTGGAGTTTTGGTGAATTTTGTCTAAAATCTTTGTGAAATATACCGTTAAACGATGTGTTCCTCCTCCGAGTCGGATTTCACCGTTCCGACCGATTGCTATTCAGCCAGTATAAAAGGTGAGACGGTCCACTTTTCCAATCGCTCGCAACTCACAAGGGCTTTGAGGCGATGGACCGGATCCAGCACCATCCTCGCTGCCGGCGGTCGCGACAGGCTCAGCGACGCCGCGCTCGGCCACATGCTGTCCTTCCTCCCAGCCACGGATGCCGCGCACACAACGATGCTCTCGCGGCGGTGGCGCCACGTGTTTGCTGCCGTGCACACGCTCTCCTTCGGGAAGGCGGAGGCTCCCCTGGTGCGCGCCCCGCGCTTTGTAACCGGCGTCACCACCGCGCACAACGGTCGCCACCGCGTTCGACGAGTTCGGATTCCGCGGCGGGGACGATGCCACTAAGGCCGTGGACGGCTGGCTCTCGTATGCCGTGCATGGCGCCGGCGAGGGGATGGAGATCGACCTGCGCCTCGGCACGGAACCCATCTGCGAGTGGGCGTACGCCCTTGTTTCTGGCGGACCCGGTGACGTCAGAGAGGAAGAGGGCGACTCCCGGCACGACGCGACGAACATGGACATGCGCTACGAGATGGCGGAAGGGCAAGACGACGACGACGCCACCACCGCTGACGACGCCGACGACGCCGACGATGATGGCTCCACCGTCACCGATGACTCCGCCGCCGCCGTCAACAACTCCGCAGATGCTGCCGCTGACGAATCCACCGTCACCTCCTCCTCCTCCTCCGACGAGTACCTCGTGCCGAGAAGCCTTCTCTCCTCCTGCGCCGTGCTACGCGCACTCCGCCTCGGCCGCTGCTGCATCGACCTGCCATCGACCATCGCGCTGCCGTCCCTGGACACGCTGCACCTGACAAGGGTCACCGGCCGGTGGGGCGGCGCGATACAAAGGTTGGTCTCCGCCTGCCCGAGCCTCGTCGACCTGACGGCTGACGCTCGAGGCCTGCGAGGACCTAACCGCGCTCTCCGTCGACGGCGCGCGCCTCCGCAGGCTGGCCCTACGGTGCTGCCACGAGCTGGCCACCGTCGTCGTCGGCACGCCGGAGCTGCGGGCCTTCGAGTACCGCGGCGCCATCCCACCGGCGTCGTTCCTTATCACGCACGCGCACGCCGCCCCGCGTAGGATCTCATTCTGCGCCTTCGACTTCTGCGGCGTGGAGCGCGGCGCCGAGCTGTTGGGGCTCATGGAGCTCTTTGCCGGCGTGGAAGCTGCTTCGTCAGCCACCGAGGAGCCTCCCCATGCTTGCTGATGCTCCGCAACCTCGAGATAACCGGGATGCTCCCCGACGACGACGAGTCCGCCGTCGCGACGGTGGCCCGGATCCTGGAGCGGACCCCGAGGCTGGAGACGCTGTCCTTGTTCTTCCTGCCGGAGCCTCACCCAGTTAAGGACGACAACCCCTTCTCCTTCTCGGTTAACAAGGAAGTCCTCAACGCTTCGCACGATCCGCACGCGCGGCTCGCTGTGCCGCCGCGCGACGTCGAGATCCCCTGCTGTCTGAGGGAGACGACCATGGAGATCAGCTTTGTGCACTACCAGGGGTCCGTTGCGCAGAGGGAGCTCGCCAAGTTCTTGCTCTGCAACGCTCCCGTCGTCGACGAGGTGTGCTGGAAGGTCGTGTGGGGCCCACTATCCATCCAGACGAAGCTGATGGAGGAGATCAGGGGGTGGGTGATGAACAAGTCTGCCAACATCACTACAGGAAAACGCCTCTTTGCCGACTGCTTGCCCCGGTCGGCAAAGACTTAAACCCAGTCGGCAAAGGCTTTGCCGACCGCAAAGCCACGTGGCAGTCGGCAAAGAGCAGTCGGCAAAGCCTGGGTCGGCAAAGGTGGCTTTGCCGACTGCCACGTGGCACACAGTCGGCAAAGGCTTTGCCAACTGCCACGCCAGCAGTCGGCAAAGCCACGTGGCGCCGTCAGCCCTAACGGCAGGCTTTGCCGACTGCTGGTTTCTCGGCAGTCGGCAAACAATTTTTTTTCAAAAATTGTTTGCCGACTGGCCGCCATCTCGGCAGTCGGCAAACAAAGAAATTTTTTTTTTTGAAATATTCTTTGCCGACTGCTTTCGTAGTTGCAGTCGGCAAAGAAAGAAATTTTTTTTGAAATATTCTTTGCCGACTGCTTTCGGAGTTGCAGTCGGCAAAGAAAGAAATTTTTTTTTGAAATATTCTTTGCCGACTGTTTTCGTAGTTGCAGTCGGCAAAGAAAGAATTTTTTTTTTGAAATATTCTTTGCCGACTGCTTTTGTTGTTGCAGTCGGCAAAGAAAGAAATTTTTTTTTGAAATATTCTTTGCCGACTGCTTTTGTAGTTGCAGTCGGCAAAGAAAGAGAATTTTTTTTTTGAAATATTCTTTGCCGACTGCTTTCGGCGTTGCAGTCGGCAAAGAAAGAAATTTTTTTTTTGAAATATTCTTTGCCGACTGCTTTTGTAGTTGCAGTCGGCAAAGATTTTTTTTTTTTGAAATATTCTTTGCCGACTGCTTTGGTAGTTGCAGTCGGCAAAGAAAGAGAATTTTTTTTTGAAATATTCTTTGCCGACTGCTTTCGGAGTTGCAGTCGGCAAAGGTTTGACCTCTTTGCCGACTGCCTCCCATTGCAGTCGGCAAAGACTCTGTCCGGGATTTTTTTGCCCAGCTTTGCCGACTGTAAACAGTCGGGAAAGCTGGAATTTTTTTTTTTGCTTTTGTTTTCTGTTTTCTCGCATCAAAAACCTGCAAAATCACAAATTATAATCCAATTTCACCAGAAGCACCGGTAGCACCATTTATATCACAATTTCATCACATTTGTCGCCAACATCACCACATATATCACAATAACGCACATCACATATATCTCACATATACAATAACAACCACACAAGTGCATTACAACCATCACATGAAGTCCAACACGTCAAACACCACAAGTCGACGTCCATCACACGAAGTTCAACATAACAAGTCTAGGTTCATAACGAAGAAAAGAAATACATGACAACAACTTCGACGATATGGTGGATACATGATAACAGAATCGACAAGTACCTAGCTCGTCGCGCCGTCCCCGGTCTCGTCGTCCGCTCCGCCCCCAGAGCCCCTAGGGTTTTCCCACGGTAACCCAAACTGAGGCGCCTGCGCGTACTGCCACCCTGCGCGCACCGGCGGCCACGAGTACGTCGGAGGAGGGCTACGCGGAGGTGGATACAGTGGATAGGGTGCAGGTGGTGGATACGACATCATCTGATGGCCGGGACCTCCAGGAGACGGGTTCGAACCCGCCGACTGTACCTGCACAAGTTAAACGCCAAGTGATGTCATTAGCAGCTGGGCCAAATGCATGCTCCAGGAACTCAGTCGTCCCCCTGATCCATTCGTGGCTCTTACTTGCGAAGCCCGAGTACATCCACTCACGGTCACCCATGCTCTGTCATGCGGCAATGTTAACTTCCATGCTCCGCTCCTACCATCTAATAGGTGAAGGATAGGTCCTAATCCCACCCGAGCATGCGCAGACGAGGTTAGCTTCCATGCTCCGCTCCTGTCCGAGATGAAATTTCGGCAGCACCTCCCCGCTGTTCTCCCGATACACGTCCCGGCGGGGAGAGTGTGTATCCAGAGAACAACGGGGAGGTCCTGCCGAAACTCTGACTCGGACGGGAGCGGAACATGGGAGCTAACCTCGTCTACGCATCCTCGGGCTGTCCAAATAACGTGGACAATCCGAAACGGATACGGTTATACATATGCGAAGAACGCATACTTCCAACCGTATCCGTTTCGGACGGGAGACGCCTAACTGGGTAACGCGACCTACGACTACATGTGGCGGAAAGAGGGGTCATACCGCAGGTGCCGGTGAAGAAAGGCTAGCGGGGCAGTGCCGAGTCGTGCTCCTCCGGCTAGCCTCCAATGGGAGCCCTCCTGAAAAAGAAAAACAATTAGTGAGAACGAAAATATCTAAGTTCATTACAGGTTCATAGTGCACAAATAAGATTTTCACTTTTAAGAAAATATCTAAGTTCACTGCTGAATTACACTAACAGAGTCTAATGTTCTAAAATGTTGGCTGAGTTAGAGCTTTACTTGCTGATTCATACAGCTTTGTTGTTAAAACTTATTTTGTTCAATAAGAGTAACAGTAAGTTGTCGTAGGCATTCTAAGGCAATAGTAGACACTGACACGCATGAGGCACAATAAACTATCAGCCCTCTTTTCAGAGACAAATTGAATGTAAACATTATACAACAGTTATGGAGAACGTCATTGGAGAACAATAGGCCACATGCAGGCAAGAAGAAATTCATACCTATTTGATGGTGTGATGCACTCTTGTTGAAGGCTTCAATGCAGTTCTTTCAGCACCTGCAGAAATCAAGTGCCAATAAAAAAAGGCATTTATCATGAGTATAGGATGCACAAATCATCGCATTAGTTTGTAGGACAAAGTATACCACAGTGAAGCAGGAGGTCAGTGGCATTTGTATGAGATCAAAAGCCGTGCATAGTATCATAGAATTATGGAATCAAAGGCATCACTGATTGATCAAGGAGATCAGTTAACTGCTTGTTCGGCCTCTGCACGCTAATGGATTCACTTTTTTTAGATGCGCAATGCGGACAGTTTCTAGAGCAAACAAAGAAATAAATTAATACTTAAGAGCACATAACCAAATTGACAGACCTGGCTGTTTAGGTGCAGCAGCATGAGTAATGGGTACTAAGAATCAACTTGGCATAAACGTGGCTTCCAAGTAGCTAGCAAACTGGTGGCTGCGCTAATGGGGCCGTTAGGCTTTGCTTTAGCTAGCAAAGCGAACGCTATATTGCTATCGGCAAGATGCGCAGTATACTTCAGGCAGGTTCAATCCAAGACAGGCTAATGTGTGATTTCATTGCATGTATGCTGTTTAATTTGGCGCAATAGGAGTATATATGTTCCTAAACACAGCAGATACAAGCCAAAAATATGTGATGCTAGTAGGAAAATATAAGCTATATGCAGCTACAAGACATTGGGATGGAATAAAATTAACCACAACTGGCTCTACAAGACATTCTACATTGCCAGGACCACCATCAACTAGCAGATCTCTCTGCCACCCTGCTTCATGTAAACACTTTTTCCTGAGCTGTTACTGTAATTTCGGAAATTTCGAACCATAGGCAGCACCTGAACTATAGAACACAGTAAACGTACAGATTAAATGATTTGAAGCTTTTATCTATTTTTCATGCACCTCAAACTGAAACATAGAGTTAACTCCATCATGACTTATATTCTTCTGCTTTGTACTGAAACTCGATGACAATACACATTTATTTATACCAGATTGTACCAAATATTCCATGACTTTTAGGTGGACAGTTTAGTCCAGATAAATGAAACAACACATTTCATCTATTAAGCTTTCCAGTAATCATAATAACATTTTGTGGTGACTATGATTTTTATGTGAAAGACCACAGCATACCACTATACTCTACAAGATTTTTATTAAACATGTGAATAAAGAGGTTTTGCTGTTTTGCAGTGGTCTGCAAGTCTGCAATAGGAAAAATCATTCTTGTTTCGCACATGCTCTGCAAGTCTGCATCCCATTGACTTATATCGGCCTCTGCCTCTGCCTTGAACATTAATAATGCAGTTCACCTAATTAAGCATTCAGCTCCTATGAAGAAAAGCAAAACGGATGGAGCTCAAAAATTACTTAGATTGGAGTTTAGACTTTAGACAGGGGCAGATGCCAAGTGTTTCGCACGTGCTTGCTGCTCACAAATCACATTTATGTGAAAGACCACAGCATAACAAAATCAATGGCGCTCAGATCTAGCAATCGAACATCACAAAATCAGAAGCTTCTAATAATCCTTCCACTTGCAGTCACACATCAGGCCAATGTAGCACTAAAGCAGACTGAAAACGTAATTTGTAATCTGCAGGAACTGAAGCAAACAAGTAGTACTCACTGTCTGCTGACTGCCGCTGGCAGTGGCCATGGCGGTGGCCTGCAGTCCTGCACCTGCTTGCTTGCTGCTGGCAGTCCGCCTTGTTCTTGAACGCCCGCAGCAGCAGGTGGTCGCTGTCAGGGCCAGGGAAACGGGGCAGGCGCCGACCCCGTCACCACCAGCACCGACGGCCGCCCCGCCGCCGGCTGCGCCTGCACCTCCGGGTGTGCCGCGAGCCACGCGGAGTCACGGACCGGCGCAGCGGTGGGAGGCCGAGGCGGTGGGAGGCCGAGCCACGCGGAGTCACGGCGCACGTCCGTCAGCTGCCGAGGCGGTGGGAGGCCGCGCCGTGATTTGGGCGGGGCGGCCGTGATTCGGTCGGGAGGACTGAAGTCCAATTTGGGGGGAAATGAGTGGATTTAGGGTTTGGGGGGCGCCATCGAGGGGTACATGGTGGGCTGGACGGCGGGAATCCAGTTTATGGGCCTTTTGGCGCGTGATTTGGGCGGGGAGCCAAATTTGGCCGAAAATTTTGCCCGGTATAGGATTTTTTTCGGGGGTCACCGAAAACAACGAAATTTCGGATATTTCGGTGAAATTTCGCCGAAAAAAATTTCCTTGGTCACAGTTGGAGGATGGATCTGAGAGGATGGATCGCGGGCCCCGACGAAGAGGCGTCTGTCGATGCGACTAAATCTGAATCCATTGGAAACAGAAAATTTACAGGATATACAGAAAATTTTTACAGGATATACAGAAAATTTTTACAGGATATACAGAAAATTTACTAAATCTGAACATATGGGGCTCTAGTTATTTTACAGGATATACAGAAATTTTTTTTTAATTTTTTTTAAAAATACTTTGCCGACTGCTCTGCTCATTGGCAGTCGGCAAAGGTTAATTTTTATTTTTTTCTCAGAAATTCTTTGCCGACTGCCATCCTCCCTGGCAGTCGGCAAAGGATCTTTGCCAACTGCCACTGATGGCAGTCGGCAAAGAATTAATTTTTTTTTTCGATTTTCGATCCCAGTTTTTTTGTGTTGCCTTGCTACAGTAATTACATGATATATTCCAAGTTTGGGGTCATTTTGATTTATTTTGCTATATTCCATTGATTTTTACTATTTCTTTGATTTTTTTCCGGCAGCTCTAGATTTGAACTGCATGTACATGAAATAATGGAATCCGGCGATTTAGAAAATGATATTCATGATGTTTGGAGCATGTTGAGGCCGTGTGCGGGGCCTCGCGTGAAATTTCGACCGTGTTGGTGTCGGAACACGCCGAGGCACGCGCGTGAAAAGTGTTTTTAAATTTTATAAAATCGAAACGGAGTCCGAAAATGACGAAACTTGACGACGTGTCTTGGCATCGCATGCGGAGGCTGTGGTAAAAATTTGAGAAAGTTTTGAGCAAGTGGCGACGTCGGGTGGCTAAAACCTGGACATCTCCACATGTGATAACAAGTTAGCCACCCGACGTTAGTCCACGTTTTAGCCACCCGACGTCGCCATTTGCTCGAAACTTTCTCAAATTTTTACCACAGCCTCCGCATGCGATGGCAAGACACGTCGTCAAGTTTCGTCATTTTCGAACTCCGTTTCGATTTTATAAAATTTAAAAACACTTTTCACGCGCGTGTCTCGGCGTGTTCCGACACCAACACGGTCGAAATTTCACGCGAGGCCCCGCACACGGCCTCAACATGCTCCAAACATCATGAATATTATTTTCTAAATCGCCGGATTCCATTATTGCATGTACCTGCAGTTCAAATCTAGAGCTGCCGGAAAAAATCAAAGAAACAGCAAAAATCAATGGAATATAGCAAAATAAATCAAAATGACCCCAAACTTGGAATATATCATGTACTTACTGTAGCAAGGCAACACAAAAAAACTAGGATCGAAAATCGAAAAAAAAATTAATTCTTTGCCGACTGCCATCAGTGGCAGTTGGCAAAGAGCCTTTGCCGACTGCCAGGGAGGATGGCAGTCGGCAAAGCCTGCAACTTTGCCGACTGCTGACGGAGTGGCAGTCGGCAAAGGTGACGGTGTGGATGGCGTCAACCATGGCCTGCCTTTGCCGACTGTAATTCTTTGCCAACTGCCTGGCAGTCGGCAAAGCCATAGCTTTGCCAACTGCCTGACAGTCGGCAAAGCCAGGCAGTCGGCAAATCCTGCTTTGCCGACTGCAGGAAATTCCAGTTGGCAAAGGGACCTCTTTGCCGAGTGTCGAAAAAAAACAGTTGGCAAAGAAAATTGCAGTCGGCAAAGAGCCAGTTTCCTGTAGTGCATGATGATCTTTTAGCTTTTGCATGCAAAACCCAATCCATCTACACAGGAACTATGATATATATACTGAGTATATGATTGGAAATACATAACGGTTTTTTGTTCGTGTTTCATTTGCAGACTTGCATCAATATACACATTTGTAATTCCAGTATGTTTTGCTAGTGTAATGAATCTTCTTGTGCCTGCTTTTTTCTTTCTTATGAAGGAGTTTTTACATATCCAAACAAAAAAAAACCAGAATAGGGCGAGCCGGGAGCTCAGGCCCATGGAGCTCAGGCGCTAGACTGGCTCCCCCGCCGTCGCCGGGGCCGGCCGCCGCGCCGCCGTCGCCCCCGCTGCCCCTCCCCCACTCCTCCTCCGCTCCCAGCCCTCCCACCTCCTCTCCACACCCGGCTCGGAGTTGCGAGCCCGACCCCGCAACCGCGAACCCTAGCCGGGGTCCGCCGCCGCAGCCGCCGCCGGGGCCGGCTACCGCTGCGACGCCGGTGCCCTCCCCGCCCCTCCCGACCTCATCCCCGGCATGCTCTCCTCCCCCGCGCAAGGAAGCGCGCGCGAGCGCGCCATGGCCGCCGCCGACCGCGAGCTCTGGAGCTCGGGTCCGTGAGCCACCCGCGCCGTCGTCACCACCGGCACCGGCCGTGACCGCGCCATGGCCGTGCGTGGGGGGCGGATCTCCGTCAACGCTGCCGGGAGAGGTGGCTGCGCTGCCCCCAGTCGAGCCGGCCGCCCTCCACGCTCCGGCGCAGGAGACGCCCGTCGGGACCGGATCTGGGCCTGCTGGGCCGCCGTCGCCGGCCGCCCCTTCCCCGCCACCGGCTCCGTCAACTCTTCTGGGAGGGGTGGCCACGCCACCCCCAGGTGCGCCGGCCGCCCTCCTGCAGACTCCGACGCAGGGGAGGCCTGCAGGCTCCGCACGGCCGGCAACCTCCTCCGCAGGTGCCGGCGGAGCGGCCGTGGAGGCCAACTCGACGCCCCGCCCGCTGCGGCCGCAGCCAGAGCTGGGAAGCCCCATCTGCAGCCCCCCGGCAACCTTCGATGCCGACCACTCCCGCCTGACGCCGGGCGGCATCGGGACGTTGGTGGATGAGATAGTCTTTGTTGAGGACGCCATGGACAGCGACGACGACGACGTGGACGTAGATGCAGCATCCCCGCGGCGACGGCAGGCTGTTGCCTCCGCCGCCTACAGCCTCGACGATTTCCTCGTCCACCCATCCGCCCCCGCTCCGAGCTCGTCCACCTTGTCCCCCAATGCCACACCTTTCCTTCTAGGGGGCAGCAAGGCGGGACGGCCCAAAGCCCGTCGTTGGGCGGACGAGGACCTCATCGACGTCTCCGATGTGGAAACGACACCAACCTCCTCCACGCCCTACCGGGACGCGGTTCTCCGGGAGACGCGGGTGCCGCAACCGATGAGATCGCGGCCAGCGCCTACTTTGCCGCACACCCGGCCTTCGACTTCGGGACTTGGCGGTGCAGTGCCGGGTCGCCAGGGTGCGGGTCGTAGGCGGGGGAAGCGCCATCGGCCGCGCCCACAGCTGGTGCACGGCATACCGGCTCGGCTGGTGGAGGGCCGCATCCCGGCACGCCAGTGCCTCGGACGCCATGGACGGGTTTCCGCCCCCGACGACGATGGGTGGCAGGAGATCCTCCACCGGCAGGCGATGCAACCGTCGTCCATCTCGTCTGTGCCACCTGAGCCAGCTCGTGGAGGCCGGTCGGCGAGTCATCGACCTCTGAGGCACATCCCGGCTGATCTCCACGGCAAGTGCCTCAATTGCCTCTCCTCCGCGCACCGGGTGGCTACCTGCAAGCTGCCCCAACGGTGTCTGCGGTGCAAGGGTCTTCGGCACATTGCGCGCGACTGCAAGCAGCCACGGCGCGCGGACTCTCGGAGCTCGGGTGATCGTGCCTCGGGTCGCCCCGATGGGCTGGTGGATCTTGGCGGTCCACAAGGCCTTGGAGGGGCCATGACGGGCACCACCGTCCCTGGCGGTCAGCGGTGGCGGAGACGAAGACGGCGACAACGTTCGAGGCATCGCGGGCGGCCGACTAGGAGCGCGCAGTCATCACCGGCCTTCACACCTGGGCTCGACGACCTGTCCAGCGGGACGGGCATCGCCCAGCCTGACCCGCTGACACTGACGTTGTACCCAGGCGCCGCGCATGTTCGCGACATCACGGAGGACCCGATGTTGGAGGAGTTTGCAGCCTTGATCACCAGCACTCAGCTCATCACGGGGCCGTCCTTTGAGCGTGCGATGTCACCTCCCGTGGCCCCCCCGCTCCAGGATGAGGCCCCGACAACGGTCGTGGATCCAGCGGCAATGTACTCCTGCGTGTTGATGACTCCGCCTCCGCGCCCCATCAAATGGGCGGGGCCTCACCGATGGCGGCTGACCCACCCAGCCCGGAGCCGCTGGAGACCCCCTCCAGTGAGGTCAGTGACGACACCTTCCAGCGCTGCCTCGACTGCTTCGTCAGCGATGTGATGATTAAGAGGGACTCTCCTCTTATTCGTGAGCCTCCAAAGCAGCCCCCCATTAAGCCTAGATTGCCAAAGCGGAGCAGACGGTTGGCGGCTCAGCCCCTCTCTCGAGTTCCTGCCTCCAAGCGAGGGGAGGTCTTGATCATGCAACGTATGGGCTACATCAAGCCGGGCGAAGCTCCTTCCGCGTCGGGGATTGAGAAGTACGAAAAGCTCCTTAGTGGCGACATGACTGCGGAAGAGGCCGAGGCGCTGGACGCGCTCCTCCCGGCCGCTCAGCCGCGAAGGCGCAAGGCCGCCTCCTAGGTCGTGCTTTGGCGTCAACTTCGGTTGTTTCTTTATGTAATATCGACCTAGAGATTCCCCGTTAGGATGGTCCAGCTACGGCTGTGTTGACCTCCGGCGCTCTTGCAAGCGCGTTGTATGTTTGTCAAACTCTTGTTCTTAATACAATGATACGCAAATCTTTTGCGTATTTGAGAGAAAAAAAACCAGAATAGAAATTTTTTTGAAGCGTGAAATTCATTACTCATTAGACTTAGTGAGGTACAACCTCCCAAGTGATTGGCACATCACTTGCACACCTACACCCAAAGGCCGCAATGGCATCTGCTACTTTATTACATGATCTCGGACACACAAATTTTGCTACTTACAAACTCTGTCATCAGCAATAGCCAAAGTACAGCAGTGATCCCGCCCATGGTCGACAGGCGATAGGCATCATCTTCAAGGGCCGCCTTGACAAGAGAGGCATCCGGCTCCAGCTCCACTCTGCGTATCCCTGCTTTAAGGCCAGCCAAGAGCCAAGCAACTCTGCATGAAGGGCATTCTGTAGGAATTGTTCTCTCCCTGCGCTCGCCATCATGGTTAAGCCCTGATCATCGTGAATTATAAATCCTCAGCTGCCCGAACCAGTTGTATGGTCATACACCCCATCAGAATTGACTTTAAGCACCCCGTGCTGTGGTTTAGTCCATTTCGGACTCTGCATGACGGAAGTCCGACAATACGGGGTTGGGCGCCCTTTGCCTGAAATCTGTCCACCAGCGCTACAGTCACATAGGCCACTTCCAAGGCCGATCTTCTTCTTCCCTCCTCTCTGAACTTGTTCTGTTCATCCCACTAGAGCCAAAGCAGCACGATGACAGTTAGCTGCGTTTTAGAATCCAGCTTCAGAACGAATTGTAGCATTTCTTTGGGTGATGTAAATTCAGCTAGTTGACAGCACACCGCTTCCAAGTTTAACTCCCTCCAAACCCTTCTCACCTCCTTACATTTCAGAAACAATCAAACAAATGACCACCATCCTCGTCTAATCTCCGACATAGGCAGCAGATTGTATCAAGTTTCATACCCCGCCGCTGTAGGTTCTTCAAAGCTAGAGTATTGTGGCCGAGATGCCACAGGAAGTGCCCGACCTTCGGCGGGCAACCAACCTTCCATAGTTTCTGCAGAAATCATCCTTCCCTCTATTTCCTTCGGCTGCTCCCGGCCTAGCCCTCTGCACTCTCCTTTCTTCCCTTGCCCGTGCACTTTATAACCGATTTGACTGAAAAACGGCCTTTGCTGTCATAATGCCAACCCACCACATCATCCATCTCCGTGTGCACAGGCTGATCTGATCAATTGAACGTCCTCTTCCCAAAACATTTGTGTTAGAAGCTGGACGTCCCAACTCTCAGTCAGTGGCTCAATCAACTCATCCACACGGTGCAAAATATTTCCCCTCCTTGGTGTAATTGGCCTTCACGTCACATCACGTGGAAGCCATGGGTCTGACCATATGGTAATCTGCTGGCCATTGCCCACCCTCCAAATCACCCCATCCTTCAAAACTTCTTGCCCTTGCATGATGCTCCACCACGTGTAGGAACATCCATCTCGAACTTTAGCTTGTAAGAAATCTGTGTCGGGGTAGTACTTGGCCTTTAAAATCCTTGTGCATAGGGACTCTTGATTCTGGATCAATCTCCAACCTTGTTTCACTATCATCGCCATGTTGAAAGAATAGAGGTCCCTAAACCCCAAGCCTCCATCTGATTTTGGGGTAGATACTACAATAGTTGCACCCAATCTCCAACTCACCCAATGCACACATTTCTCCTTGTCTTGATTACTCCACCAATATTTGGCTATCATTGCACTTATTTGATTACATATCTCCTTCGTTATATCGAAACATCCCATAGCAAAAACTGGGATTGCTTGTGCGACGGCTTTGATCATTATTTCTTTACCCGCTTTTGAGAGCAACTTTTCCTTCCACCCTTGGATTCGTTGTCAAATTCTCTCTTTCAAATAAGTAAACGTGTTGGTTCTTGATCTTCCAACTGACATGGGTAAGCCCAGATAATTTTCACTCCTTGCCTCCGAGCGAATATTCAGTATCTCTTGGACCCGTCTTCTCTGAAAGCTGCCGGTATTAGGACTGAACAGGACAGTCGCCTTCTCAGCATTAATTACTTGACCTGAACAGGACTGATATACACCCAGTAGCTCTCTCAAGTGGCTTGCCTCCTCCTCTATAGCCTGACATAAGATCAACCAATCATCTGCGAAAAGGAGGTGGGAGACCGATGGGGCAGATCTGCAAATCTGTACCCCTCCAATTTTGCCCTCCAGCTCGTCCCTCCCTAACAATGATGAGAAGCCCTCCACACACAAAATAAATAAATATGGTGACATTGGATCACCTTGATGCAGTTCCCTCTCTGGTGCAAATTCCTCGGTTAGTTCCCCATTCACTCTTATCCGTTGTAACACATTTCATCACCAAATCTATCCATCTCCGATCAAAGCCAAGCCTTTGCATAATATCACGTAAAAAGTTTCACTCAACCCTGTCATATGCCTTACTCATATCCAATTTAATCACAGCATAGCCCACCTTTCCCTTTTTCCTTTGTTTTAGAAAATGCGTAGCCTCATATGCAATGAGAATATTGTCCGTTATTAAGCGGCCCGGGATGAAAGCACTCTGCGACTTTGGGGTCAGCACGATTGTAGTATTATTCCACTTCTCCGGCATTGGGCTACCTTCAAGGAAATTTAGAACCTCCATGACAACTTCGTCTCCAACAATGTACCAATATTCCTTGTAGAACAAAGCCGGCAAACCATCCGGGCCTGGGGCCTTCAAGTTCCCAATCGATTTCAGGGCAGCAACCACCTCTTCCCTTGTGAATTCCTCCAACAATTTAATGTTCATGCCACTAGTCACTTTATTCCCAACACATTCCAGCAACCTTTGGTAGTTTTGGTTGCCGGAAGACCTGAAAAGTTATGAAAAATGGTTAGTAATAAAAGCCCTCTTCTCTACTTCATTCTCCACCCAATCCCCATCCTCCTTTCTAAGATTCCTATCTTATTTTTCCTCCTCTTTGAGCATGAGGCATGGAAAAAGCAGTATTTCTATAGCCAAACATCATCCATTTCACATGTGCATGTTGTTTCTAGTAAAGGTCTTTTTGCTCTTATGCCTTGTCACCTCAACACTCCTCTAGCAATCTGTTCACTACTCAAGCTCCCCCGTCGACACTGCTCCAACTCCTTCTTCAACCCCTTGATTCTTTGATCCAGCTCACCCAACACATTAGCCCCCCACTCCCCCAGCTTGCTAAATCATTGGCCACTGACACCAGAGTCTCAAACATAGGCCTTTGACTCCTTCCACCTGATCTTTCCCAGGCTTCTTTCACCACCGCTTTACATCCCTCCTCTTCTACCCACGCAGCTTCAAAGCGGAAGCCTGCACCCCCGCCCAAATTCCTCCTCTCCACCAGCAGCCCCATGTCGATCAATAAATGCTTGTGATCCAAATGTCTCGGGTCATCGTTGATAACCCTTACATTCGGAAACAATTCCTGCCACTCCAAGTTCGCCACAGCATGGTCCAGGCATTCTCGGATATATCCTTCCATCGTATGGCTGTTATTCTGGCACGTAAACCTATCACCTTCAAACCCCACATCCTCGACCCCACACTCCTCAAGAGTTTGGCAAAAATTATCCGTATAACACTAGCGCGTTGTCTTCCACCTTGCTTCTCATGCGCAAAGAGAATCTCACTGAAATCTCCCGCTAACAGCCATAGCTTTGTGGGCACCGTAATTAGGTCCCTCAATGTTTGCCAAGGTACAATCCCTCAGCTCAGTCTGAGGTTCTCCATATGCACCCGTAAACCTCCACTCTCTTCCATCGTCCTCCTTCACATCCATATCAATATGATACTTGGAAACATTCCATAGTGTCACATCAACTCCTCTCCTCCACAACATAGCAATTCCCCCTTTTCCTTCACAATCTTTCACCACCATGTTTGCCAGACCCAAAGCCCATCGAAACCACTACATCCTCCTCTCGTCCATTTTTGTCTTGGACAAGAAGAGAATATCCGCCCCCTCCGACTTCTGGAATTCTAGAAGCCCCCGAATCGCCGGGTGGTTGCCCAGGTCTTGGTAGTTCCACTCCATGATCTTCATTGATTATCATAGAGCTATTTCGCTAGCTCCACCATAGAGTTTGAGTTATTTTCTTCACTGCCATCCACCAATTCCCTCCTCCTTTTCTCCTCACCCCTGTCCTCCCCCAAAACATCACCACCACCCTCTTACTTCTCACCTTCACACTACCACCTTCTCCCTGCTTACATGAGGAATTCATGAGCTTCTACTTGTAGACACCCTTTTTCTTCTTGTCCAAATCCGCAAGAGTCTCCTTCTCCCTATCATCCACACCTTTAGCAAGCCACATATCAACATCATGGTCATACTCCCTCGCCACCTCAACCACCGACCCCGTCTCTCCCAAGGCCTCCTTGCCATCTACACCCACAGTTGGTTTCTCCCCCACCAAGAAGACAACAAGGTTCTTGCAGGCCTCAGGCTTCTAGTCATTTCTTTTATGTGGTGGTATGAACATCTTGTGTGGACTTGTCACCTCTGCAACAATATGATCTTGAATCCCCACCAAGATTAAATGGACATCTTCCCTGAGTGCCTCTGCTTCTGCCAAAAGAGCTGATCCAACTAAAATTAGCCACTTGATGACCAATCCGACTCTTAAGTGGAATGAGCTGGTTAATCAATAGCATTTGTGCAACTTGATGACCAACCCGACTCTTCAAAATGGGATCTTACAAAGAAAGGAGTGTTTACAGTACAATCTTTCTAGGCATTTTTAGTAAATGAAAATGCAATGCCTCCTAACAAGTTTTTATGGAAGTTGAAGTTTACCTCTTAAAATTAAGATCTTTTCTTGGTTCTTACTGAAGGGCGTTATCTTAACAAAAGACAATCTTCTAAAGCGAAATTGGAAAGGTGATGATAATTGTTGTTTTTGTAACAACAAATAAACTACACAACACCTATTTTTTGATCGTCATGTTGCAAGATTTGATGGGAGGATTGTTCAAGTTGTATTTGGTTTACAACCTCTGAAGGACTTACTAGATTTTTTGCGGTCTTGGGTTCAACATGTATATACTAAATTGTGTTCTCTAATTTGGGTGGGAGCAATTGCTATTTGATGGTCTATTTGGTTGGCTACAAATTAAATGACACAGTGTTTGACAAAAAAAGATTATTTTCTTACTTACAGGTAATATTCAGAGCCACCTACTGGACACATTTTTGTCCATCCTTCATAAGGAGCACAACAAAACAATAATGAAGGAAGCTTGTCGTTCGCTTGAGACTGTGCCAATGGAGATCTTCGCAAAGAATTGGTGGTTGTCTTCTAATAGGCTTAGTGCTTAGTACGTCATCGAGTTTGAGTTTGTCTCAAAACCTTTTTGTGAGTCTTTAATTAGCCGAAGGCTGATTATGTAATAATGAATGGTTGTGTGCAAAACTCTTGCCATTGGTTGGAATAAAATTTCCTTTTTCTAAAAAAAACTGAACTTAGCCACCGCGCAGAGGCTTCACGTAGATTACCTGTACTGTAATGTACTATAACATCCCAGATGTTTAAAAGCAATTAAAACTTAATCATGAGCATCAAGTACCCAACCCCCAGCAGTGGAGCAAGACCTGGGCCAAAGGGCCTTATTGGGCCCAAAGCAGGCCCGACACAAACAGTACCAGAGGTTACTGTAGCGCTTCTCACTGTAGCCCGCCGCCCTAGGTTAGGTTAAATCAGTTTAGATCACTTAGAGGCTAAATCGACCTGGGAATATAAATATAGGAGCATTGTAACCATTTGAAATTAAGAATAGAATAGCTGAAAGACCTTTATCCTCTCCTCTCTCTTCTTCTTCCACGTGCTGCCACCTCTCTCTCCCTCCTCTCTCCCAGCGTCGCCGCCCCCAAACCCTAACCCTAGCCACCGCCCATCATAGCTGCCGCCGCTGGTCACCCCCTCCGCCACGCCTGTTACATGGAGCCCAAAGATTGGATTTGAGGTTGATTTTCTAACTTAGCCATTTTTGCCTAAGTCCTTGAAAATTAGTTATTAAGTTCAATTTTTGGGTATTTATTAAATCAATTTTCATGAATAAAATTGGTACAACTTTTGTTTCATTGCTTGGTAGTATACTTGAGCTATGTTACTGTGTAATTAGTTGAGATGATAGACTAATATTTGTTCACTAATTAAAATGCCAAAGTTTGCTAATCAAAACAGTTTACAAAACCCTAGACCTGATTTTAGTGGAGTTTCAAAGTGACTGATTTCAAAACTCAAAATCTTCAAAACCATTAAGTTTTGGGTGTTGGTTCCTTAATCAAAGTTGGAGATCATTGATCAGGGAACAACTTTGCTTAAGGCCGATCGGTGAGTTGTTATGCAAAATTGAGAGAACGAGGGAGATGAAAAAGGGAGTTTCAGTTGGTGAACAGTGCCAGGGGGAGCAGGTGCCACGTAGCTGCTCGCCGTCGGTGTCCGCCCGCCGCTCGTTTTGGCTGCTCTCGCACACGCGGACATGCAACTGTTTGCGTGGCCATGCTCAAGTAGGTGATGGCCGCTCAGAAGCCTCGCTCGCGCTGTTTTAAGCCACTCCAGCCGCCGTCTCCACCGTTACTCCCTCTGTTCCGTTGCCGGCACAGCTCCGCTCGCTGGCCAAATTCACTGTGCCTGCTCACCCTAAGCTCAATTGCTCACGTGCGTAGACTCGCCTCTCTGTTGCGTGTCTCATGAGCCGCTTGCCTTGCCCCCTCGCCATTGCAATCGCCCTCGGCGTCTATTGTCGCCGCGGCGACCCGCCATGGCTGTCGCATGTCACCTCGCCGTGGCCAGGACTAACCAGAGCAGCTCTCACCTTCTCGATTGATATTCTATCCTCCTTGCAAACCAGTGCTGCTCATCGGCCTTTTGTTTTAGTCTCTACCGCACAGGTCGCTCCAGAACGCCGTCACGACGCCGGTTCGTGCCACTGCCATCGCCCTCGACACCGCAGCCGCGTCCGCGTCACCTCCGCTTGAACCGTCAAGCCTAGCTTGTCGTGGTGAGCCCCTTGTGCTAACCTGAGCCCTATCTCGGCCTATTACTTGCCGGAGCGGCGAGTTTGCCGACGCGTCGCCATGTCGTTCGCTGCCATGCCACCATGGGTGTGGCCGAGCTCACTGCGTGCCATGTTTCGTTCAACCGTCACCGTTTGTAGTTGCGTTAGGTCTAGGGGAAGCTGTGGGTGCCGTTTCGGTCACTGGAGGTCTCGCCGTCGGCGTGTTCCGTCGTGCCGGAGTGCCGCCGGTCCGCCATGGCTGGCGTCGAGCTTGCTTTGATGCCCTGCTCATTCAACCAACAACATAGATCGATGCGCGGGGTCGAGAGGGTCATGTAGGTGCCAACCCCATCGCCGGCGACCTCGCTGCCGGCGAGAACCCGACGGTCAAAGACCGTGTACCCGCGGTCTGCGCGGGTGCACTGTTCTTTTAACTTCGGGCCCACCTGTCAGTGGCGGGGCTAGACAGGGGGTGGGTAATGAAAGAATTTCAATGATTTCTGAATTTCAGAAATGATTAAATGTACATTTTCTTGTATAATTCATAGAAAAATATTTAGAGCAGATAAATTTATGAAAATTTTTATGTATGCTTGTTATCATGTATGCTACATAGGAAAAATATGAAATGGTCATTTTCAGAAGTTTGGTATGCTTAAAAATTACCTCTTTTAATTAATAAATGGACCTTGCATGATTTTTTGTAGGCTAAAATAATTATGCTTTAATCATGAAACTTTTTGTGTGCTTTACATGCTAATACCTGTCTTCACAAAAAGTTTGGTCCTGTTTTGATAAAAGTAACTTATTTAATTAATTTATGTATGTTTAAATGCCTTTTATGGATTGATAAAAATAACAAATGATTTCTATAAATCCCTAAGTGACTTTGATGTGGGTTTGGGCTTGATTGTGGACCTTGGAACACTGCTGTTCCTTGGCAACTTAATTACTTTCATGATTTGATTGTAATTCACATGTTGGTTATTAAAATGATTTACCCAAATAGTTTAGTTAATAGATACATGTATATGCTTTATGTGATTGCTTTTTGTATGCAATGATATGAGATGATGGCTGAGGCATAGTAATGCTAGTTTAATCTTTTGAATAACATGTATACATACTCTCTTATTAATATGTTAATTAGTAAATGTGTGTTGCTTAAGCATGTTTCTAGCACCAAGTATGGAAACTAATTGGTGGTTTCTCCTATTGGGACCAGTGGCGAATCCAGCCCGAGAAATGACCTAGGGCGGACTTGCACCGTAAAATTTTGGCTAACCAACGATATCATGCATGTTGAGGGAAAAAATTGTAGAACCACCAATAGGAATCGAGATGCTACCTTTTAATAGGGGAGTTATCAGTAATACATGTTTTAATTGACAAATACAGTATGGAACTTGTCAATTTTGAAGGCAAGTCAATTAGACAAATGACATTAAACATAAAAGTCTTGAAAAATGAAAAAAAGGATATATAGATTGTAGGCATACCTTTCCTAGAACACTAACAACATCGAGGCCGCTTTGGAGGTGGTAAACTCATTCTCAGATCTTTCATGGATTGGAAAGTGCTCTTAATTTTCTTAGGATCAAGTCCTCTAAAAATCTTCTCAATTTTACACAAAATCTAGTCATTAAACCACTCATCGCTCATTCTATTGCGCAAATCAGTCTTGAATACGTTCATACCTGAGCGGGCTCTTTCACCAAAATACAAAATCCTAATGCTGAGGCAGGCAGCATCGTAGCAGACTAGCAGGTTGCAGCAGTGTAGCTGCCAGCTGCAGGCAGGGAGCGCCTGCGTCAAAGGCCAGAGCGGGAGCTGGGCCGGCCGGCGGCCACCGAGGCGTCGAGGGCCAAGGCGCGGGGTGTCCCGCAGGAGCTCCAAGCGGCTAGGACGGCAGGGCTGGGCCGCCAAGGGGAGGCGGGCGAGCTGTCGGCAGGCGGCAGCGCTGAATCAGCGGGCGCCGGGATGGCAAGGGCGAGCTCGAGCGTAAAGGCCGTGGCGGCGCATGCGCGTGGGTCGTCTGGTACTGGTGAGTGGCGTCGCGAAGTAACTAGAGCGGGCAACGGTGCTACCTACACTAAGGCCGCCTCGCCTGGGCTGGGTGCCTGTTGGGCCGCGTCCCAGTCTGTAGTCTCAGGCGGCCAAGCCCATGAAGCTTTCCATCTCCGCCTCGTACGGGAACAACAACGCCGTCGTCTTCAACCTCGGTTTCTCACCTCCTTGGCCTCGCCAGCACCAACTCCGGCCACTTCCGAAGGTGGGGAAGGGGTGCCTAGCCACAGGGACCTAGGGCGGCCGCCCTAGCTCGCCCAAGTGGTGGCTCCGCCTCTGATTGGGACTATCCTAACAGCGATCCATGCTTGTGGCATGCTGGAGCGGATGGATAAGGTTGGGAGTCAGCGCCGCAAGTCAGAGTGCAAGCGGATTGGCGGAAGGCTAAAAAAGGAAAAAAAAACACGACTGTAAGGAAGCTCGTATCTAGAAATGAAATTCAACCACTAGAAGAGGATCTAACCGTTTAGTAAAGGGTGTGAGCTAAGGAGAGGCCTTTCGTGGGTGAGAAACCAGGATTTGAACCTTGGTTGGTAGGCTCACAACTTGAGGACTTGACACTGCGACATGAGCACCTTCTCATCAGGTGAAACATTTGGCAGCGCAAAAATTTTAGATCCACATTTATTTAATGTTTTTCCTGTCATTATTGCTCTTGGTTACTAGTTTTTTTTAACCAAAAGTTTCCGTATTTTTTTCCGCCAAACTGGTCATGTGACGTGGATAAGGAACACACGTAGGATTTCATAAAGAAAAAAGAAAGAAGGAAGGAAGGAAAAGGGTGAGAAGCAAGCACTCAAGCAGGTACCTCACGGGGGCCTGGCCTCGCGCGACCATCTCTTGGCTCTGGGATAGGTCTTGAATCAGCACGTGCAGCCGTAAGAATAGGAAGAGCTGCTTCCACAAGAAAAGGAACAGGAGCAGCGGCAGGAGGAGCATACTCGATGGCTGTCACCCTAAGGCAGACACATACTATACAGGCGGGTCTATACCCATTTTCACTGGCGTTTTCCAGCACCGTCTGCGCTGGAGGCCAATGAAAATGAGACAACATCACAGGCGGTTGTTTATGAACCACCTGTGGAACTATACAGGCGGATCTATACCCATTTTCATTGGCGTTTTCCAGCACCGCCTGCGCTGGAGGCCAGTGGAAATGAGACAACATCACAGGCGGTTGTTTATGAACCGCCTGTGGAAATCTATTTCCACAGGCGGTTCACTAAGTGAGCTGCCTGTGGAGATGGATTTTCACAGGCGGTTCTTAAGCAACCGCCTGTGATGTTGGATATTTTTATTTTATTAAATATATACATATACATTGATATTGCAACTACTAAACCTTATTGGATGGTGTTCAAATATAGCAACATGCAATTTAAATATTTCATACATACATTTATATACATCAAAGTTTCGTGCTCACAAACATAAAATTACAAGAGTATCTATACATCACACATTATATACATCAAAGTTTTCACCCGTTGTCTAATAACTGTCTCGACTAAGTTGAAGCCTACTAATATCTGTGAGCATTCTATACTCTGGGCGTGCTAAGACGCTAGTAGCATCGTGATATTTCCCTTCGCATAGAATGACTTCTTTTAAGATGAATAAGCACAGGTCTTCAACGATGTTGTATAAAGCACGTTCCGTCATGTGCTTAGCCTTTTTTACATCAAATTTCTGGAAAGGAGGTTTATAAACATCATATATTTACACTTGATAATATATTTGCAAATTTAATGTCAGAAATACATACATGACTATTACTTATATTACCTTAGAAGGGTTCTTGATGTATCGTCCGTTCTTTCTCATAAACTCGCACACGTAGAATCCACAGTGAACCGATCCGGGTGGTTGCTTGTGGCACTATATAACGGGAAAGTGGTTATTTACTTGCAACATCGTCATATGTATTGTACATGTATGATATGTATTCATAAATTTCCATACGTACCGGCCAGTTATGATGTATTTTGAATGGCTGCCCTTATGTTGATGACTCACACCTTCCACCTTTAATCCTGTAATACCTATATGCCCTATAATCTCGAATAGAATCACCTTGTTATTCTCAACATCTCATTGATTAAAGTATGCATGCAAAATCTCGACTTATAGCTCTAAATGCCTCACGAATGTTCCATAGCTTGTATTTGGGTAATCTGCGGAGTCACATACCAACACCTGTCCAGGCCTAGGAAAAATCATGAAGCAGATCCAGTGGTCCCTGCACGAATCAAATTTGTGACGCATGTATATACTAAAATAATTAATTTGATATATGCAAACTCACACTAACCCAAAGTTGTAGGGGGCCACTATGGATTCCCAGTGTTGAAACTGAAGCATTGCGTGTCCTAGGTACAAGACGTATCTGGTTTCAAACTCCTTCTTAAGTTCCTCTTTTTTCTTCTCCCGTTCTTCACCTTGTAAACCCTGTAAGTCTTTGTGATCATCCCCGATTCTGAACGTGTGCTGCTCCTCACATATTTTTATTGGGTTTAAATACCCAACCCTTTGACTGGCATTAGAATTAGGATTCGGACCGTAACGCATCTCCTGCTAATCATATTGCATTATGCAAGGCACACGTATATGTAAGATATTGAAAATTGATACAACTCACTAATAATAACACATGCATGTGTTAGTATGAGTGACACTTACAATGCAAACACCGTTACGAGCTGTACATCGAGTCTCTGGAGGTTCATCATCAACCACATGTCCTCGAAGGTAATAACAGCCATTTGTCTGCCACTAACAAATGCAGCTGGTGGTATAGACACATTGATGGTGTCGATGCCAACAGAGGATGCTCTCATGTACCAGTCATGCAGCCTTTTAACACCAGCTAAGATCTTCTTGAGTGTATCCCACTTGAGTAGAGGCCTTCCAGGCACGTATTTATCAGGGATATTTTTGTAATCGTCCATTGTTGGCTTCCTGATACTTATGGTAATTACCTTAGACTTTTTTGCTAACTTCTCATGCTCAGCCAAGTCAAGGGTACGTGTAGTGTGGCTTTGTGCAATTCGTGACAAAAATTTGGCCATGCCGGCAGTCTTTTTCTTTTGCTCGAAGGGGGAAACCAATTTGGGTACTGAAAATTTCTTCCTCGGCCGCTCTGGTGCCTCCCGTGTTTGTTCAGGATCTTTGGGTGGTGGAGAAGGTGGAGAATTGAATGGTGGCAGAGATGTGTGTGTGTGTGTGTGTTGGGGGGGGGTTAATAGGAGCCACGATCGGCGACGATGGTGGGTTAGGAGGAGGATCGGCAGGTGTTGACGAGTCCTGAGTGAGTGGCGGGGCTTGAGAGGATGGTGGTGGCTCACTCAACTGGACGTCTCGTCGAGGCCAAAGGATGAAGTTCTTGATAGCCTGTCCAAGTTTCTCAATGCCCTCGGGACTGGGGATGTCTAGCATGTTGTCCTTGTATCCTCGGACGACCGTTGACACTTCTACCTTGCAGTAGTCTCCTGGAATGTTGCTCTTATGGTACTTGCGTCCTGGGATCGCAAGGCCTATGGCTACTTCCCTTGTACGATGATTGTTAATATCATATCTTATGACTAGGGAGCAAGCCACCGGCCTATCAATGTCGTCAACTGGATAGTGAACCTTATTTGCCGTTGACGCGACACTGCTTGGAATGGTTGTACACTGTGTCACCAACGGTTGTGTTGTTGGGACTGGCTGCATCTAGGGAGACTGAGTGCTCATCTGTTGAGCAGACATCTCACTTGCCAAACGCTGCATCAATGCTGGAGGAGGATCGGATAGAATTTGGGACATCATCTCTTGGAAGTCTTTCTTTGCCTCCTCCTTAAAATAACTTTTCATTTCTTCCTTGTATCGATCACGATTCTTGTACTCACCCTCCCACTCCAGTCCGAATCCTTCTTTCCATCCTTCTTTCGATGAGATGCCTCAAACACGACTAGGGTGCTCGGGGTTACCTAGGCCAGTAGTAAGGATGTCCCTCTCTCTTCATGGCTTAAATAATCCTTCGTGCTGCTTAGCTGCCACCGCAAATATGCTCTTTGCTGCTTCATCGAGCATTGAGTCATCAAAAGACACATCAGTCTCTATTTCTCTTGGTTTCCGAGCACGAATCCAATTTGTGGTCCTTTCTCCAAGTTGCTCAGACAGCGTCGGCAACCCTGCCACTTTCTTGGCAGCCTCTTCTTGCCTCCACTTGGGAACCTGGCATTGGTAACCACATGTGCCTAGGTGGTGGTGATACTTGTTCTTCTTTGCTAGCTCGGTATTGGCTTCACTCCGAGCTACGAACTCTGGATCTCTCCTTTGCTCTAGAAAAACCGCCCACTGCCTGGCCGTAATCTTATACCTTTTTGTTGGGTCCAACCCTTTCTTTGCCCACTTGGTATTCATCTTGGACCTCCAGTTTTGGAACATGATCGCCCACTGCTTCATGGCATATTCCTTCACAAGTTTGTCTAAGCCTCGAGGAAAAACGAACCTAGTCACCAGCTTATCCCAATTTTTTTTCTTCTCAGCATTTGACACATCTTTCCACTGTCGACATGTGATGTCAAGATTGTCCCTAACTAAGAAACCAAGGGCGTTACGAAACTTAGGTAGGGCTTCCTCAGGAGCTAGAAAATTTCAGGGCTCCAGCGTTGTCTTATATAGGGTGCACATTTCTACAGGCGGTTGGTATTGGCCACCGCCTATGGAAACGATTTCCACAGGCGGTTAGTATTGACCACCGCCTGTAGAAACATGTTTCTATAGGCGGTGGTCAATACCAACCGCCTGTAGAAACATGTTTCTACAGGCGGTTGGAAATACCAACCGCCTGTAGAAACATGTTTCTACAGGCGGGTGGCATTGACCACCGCCTGTAATAATCTATTTCCAAATTTATTTCTGTTTTTTAAATGAATTTGTAGAAATTGTCTAAAAGCTTCAAAAATTCATATCTTGAGAATATTGGTCCAAAATTAGTGAAAAAAATTTGTGGTGTTTCTCTTGAGATGATCTTCATGTTAAAAATATGAAATGCCATGTTTGAGAAACTTTTATATGTAGCTTTATTTAAAATGATTTAAATTGAATATATGCCTCATATCTTGTTTATTTTTGTTAGGTTTTAGCTAGGGTTTAGGGTTAATTAAGCTAGAGTTTAGCTAAGGGTAGATTAGGGATTACAGATAAAGATGATAAAAGCTAGATTATAGAAATAGATTGCATGAAGGTGAAATAAGTATAGGGTCTCACATTTAGAAACAGAGAAGGGTACGTTGCATAAGGTACACATTGTAACATAAATGGATTACATGAAAAATGACAAATATAATCTAGGCATTTACTGTTCTTCCTTGTCCATCATGGCGCACCCAGGGAAACGAATTCTGTGGGATGCTTCGCTTAACATTCCTTATCTTTACTGGATGGTCATCTATAAAGAGAGACATGTCGCTGAACTCGTTAAATTCATCCAGGTCAGATACACTATCAACTCCTATAGCTTGTTGCTTTCCAGGAAAAACTACATGTTTTGGCTTGTCAGTACTTTTCTTCTCATTGGGAGAAAGGATCTGTTCAGAATAGAAAACCTGTGCAGCATGGTTAGCCATTATCCACGGATTATCTTTGTAGCCTACCTTACTTAGATCAAGAACTCTGACCCCATAGTTATCCACTGTGACATATTTGTCTTCAACCCATTGACATCGAAACACAGGGATTTGAAATATACCATAGTCTAGTTCCCATATGTCCTCAACGAAGCCAAAGTATGTAGTTTCCCTACCAGTTTCAGAGTGTAAGGCATCATATCGAACTCCACTATTCTATGACATGCTCTTTTTGTCCTTAGACTTGGTACAGTATGTGAAGCCACTAATGTCATAGGTTTGCCATGTCGTGACCTGGCGTGATGGTCCATAAGCCAACACCTTGATGGTGTGTTCCTCAATTGTTTCCCCATCTGGAATGTCATGCTCCCTTAGCCATGAGGTGAACCGATTATTATGTTCCTTCATTAACCATTCATCCGTGTGCCCATGATTATGTTCGCGAAGCTCATCAATGTGTTCCTCGATCAAAGGCTCTATTATCGAGAGCTGATGTAGGATGCTGTGATGTGCCTCAAGGATTGTATTGTAATCTTGCAGGACGAATGATTTCTTTCCCATCCTCCCTCTTCCATTCAGCCTACCCTCATGTCGTGACGGAGGCAAACCTATTGCAACCCGATATTTTAGGACCCTGTTGCCGAATGGACCTCCGGACTCAATTGCCTCTTCGGTTAAGTACCCCTCTACCATGAACGCCTCATGACGAGCATGAGTTGATACATAGCCATTTAGTATTGACATGAAACGCTCATACGTCCATATCTCATGCAAGTACATGGGACCCAGTGCCTCTATTTGTGGAACTAAGTGCACCACAAGGTGAACCATAATATCGAAGAATGCTGGGGGAAAACACATCTCAAACTATGACACTGTCTCCGCTACGAATTCCTTAAGAGACGCCAACTCATCACGGTCAATCACCTTCTGTGAGATCCTGTTGAAGAAGTAGCACAACCGTGTGACTACAACATTTATCCACACTGGATTTATAGCTCTGATGGCAATAGGGAGGAAAATAGTCAGCATGACATGACAATCATGTGAGTTGTAGTTGGTGAGTGTAAGGTCTTTCATTGACACAATACTCCGTATGCTGGAGCAGAATCCAGATGGGACTTTCAAATTCTTCAACCACACACACATCGCATGTTTCTCATCATTGTTGAGGTTGTAGCTTGCTGCCGGGAGGTGGTACTTCCCATTTTCTTGAAGAACAGGGTGAAGTTCTTTTTTATGTCTAACTTTACCATGTCAATGCGTGAATTTAGTCCTTCCTTTGTCTTGCCCTTCATGTCTAGCAATTTTCCAATTAGGCTTTCAAACACGTTTTTCTGAACATGCATACCATTGATCGCGTGGCGGACGTCTAACTCTGGCCAGTATGACAAATACTCGAAGAAAATAGACTTATTCTTGAATGTAACCCCTAGAGTTGGTTTGACATCCTTTCTTGGTTTTCCATCTTTTGTCTTCTTCCCAAAAACAAATTTGAGTTTGCTGACTATGTTGAAAACTCTTTTGCCTTTACTGTTACCCAATGGAGCAGTAGACTGTAGTTCAACGTTATTGTCGAAGTACTTATCCATCTTTTTCTGGCAGTACCTATGTCCTTTCGATAAGAAGCGTCTGTGCCTCATGTACACTATCTTCTTAGATGTAGTAAGGGACATGTAAGCGGTTCCATCTATGCATACCACACAACCAACCTTTCCCTTGAACTGCCCTGATAAAGTGAAAAGAGCAGGGTAATCGTTGATCGTAACAAAGATAATTGCTCTCAGCATGAATGATTCTTTGCGGTACTCGTCCAATATTTAAACACCTATTTCCCACAATATTTTCATGTCCTCCATTAAGGGCTCCAAGAAAACATCCATGTCAACTCCAGGTTGTGTAGGTCCAGAGATAAGGATGGTTAGCAAAAGGTACTTTCGCTTCTGCATCAACCATGGAGGAAGGTTGTAGATGGTGAGGATGACCGGCCATGTGCTGTGCTTGCTGTTCCTCTCAGCAAATGGATTCATTCCGTCAATACTCAGTGCGAACCTAACATTTCTTGGTTCCTTTGCAAAGTCCTTGTGATTTTCATTGAAATCTTTCCACTACTGGCCATCTGCTGGGTGCCGAAGCTTCCCATCGTCTTTGTGCTCATTAGAAGCATGCCAGCTCATAAGTTTGTCATCCTCTGGGTCAGCGAACAAACACCTCAACCACAGGCAGGTACCACATCACCAAAGCAGGAATCTTTTTCTACGCATAATAGTCTACTTCTTGTTTTTCTTTACTGGTGGGTTTTGAACTACTCTTCTGGGTCTTCTGTTGGGTCCTCTTTCGCTTCTTTCCTTTACACAAGGAGGCAGCACACTCTTCCTCTCTGTAGTCTTTATTCGTCTTGTACCTACTTGCACCACAATTTGGACAGCTATCCAAGTCCTTATAATTAGCACCTCGATATAGGATACAATGATTTCTACACACGTGGATCTTCTCAACACCCATCGTCAGTAGACTGATTAGCTTCTTTGCATAGTACATGTTAGCAGGCACTTTGTTCTCCTTTGGAAGCATGTCTGCGATAATACTCAAGAATGCATCTGTCGCACCCGGTTTTTCGAAGAATACCAAGCGCTAACTATATGTGTGCCCAGGATGTCCACACAACACATATAGTGACAAATATGGAGAATATCAAGAGCAATGCTTTATTATATATCGACCATAGTTACAACAGGACTTACAACTATTATAAAAGCATAGCAGAAACTATTCTTGATCTTCTCTTCGGGGCTTCATACTCCATAGGGACGGTTGGCTGGGGGAAGCACTCGCCTAGTACTCATGGACTCCGCAAGAAACTCTTCACTTGATTCACCATCTGGTACCTATTCGGGATTTTTATTGGTGACAACGACAAGCGTCAGCTCACCATGCTCAGCAAGTATACCATGAGGTTATGCAAGGCTCAAGAAGGCTTGACTCGGTTGTACTGCGGTAAGCATTTTTAGTTGGTCATATTTTATTTATTATGCCTATGTTTCTAAGTTATGCTTATGGCTCCCATGAGAATATAATTAGTTATCACCATCAACATTAATCATATCCCAAACCATCCATAGAACCATCTATCTCGAAAAGGATCCAGGCCGCTCGTGACCGTGAGCACGGCTGATATATCAGTTTGATCAAACTCTGCAGAGTGTGTACACTTTCACCTTGAGTCGTGAATACCCCTGTGCCCGAGGTGACCAACCTCTTGACTCACTTCCAAGGTAAGTCAGCAGGGTTCACTACAAAGCCTTTCACTAATTACCCTAACAAGTTAGTAGCCATGAGGTTTCAGCGTCTAGGCGAATGGAGCCCCCCTTCAAGAGTGGCACACCATGACCACAGCCCAGTACTCACCTTGACAGGCAAGAAGCCATTCTGCAACCTAGTCCCCCCTCTTGCGCCGAAAACTTTCAGTAACCACTAACAAGCTAGAGAAAACTAGCTATACAACTAAGATCGTGCCCATTTTGAGTCTCGAGGTTGTACGGAAGTCCTGGGTTGCCGCTTTAAGATTCAGTCCTTATGGAGGGCAGACTAGAGCACCCAACAAGGCCCAATGCTCTAACTCCCTTTCTGTCCATGTTGCCGAAAAGCACCATTTTATCCAATGATTTCATAAGTCATTAATCAGGATTAACATTATAATATTTGGTGACTGCAAGCTAAGCAAAACTACCCATATGCATGAACCCAAGGTAACAAGGAAGAGGGTACAAAAGTACTAGGTAAAGTCCTTAGCATCATATTAGACACATGCATATGAAGTGATTATAAGGTTATTAGGTAACAAGGAAACTCATGTTACACTTGCCTCAAATAGTGCTCAAACTTGTCCAACTCTCCTTCTAGATCATCCTTGTATAGCTTCATCTAACGATAGCTACAACCATCACAAGCATCATAGACAAACCTAGAAGCATTACATCAATCATTATATATAAAACAAGATATAAAGTTTATTAAACAAGTAGGGCTTGTTCTAAGATCATGACGTGCAAAAACTAACCAAAATAGGAGCCACGATTAAAAGATATGATAGTTGAAAGGTATAGATGGGAAGGATTGAATTCATATGAGAAGGTGGAGTTTGGACTTGAAGATACATATTCAGAACAAAAAGGGTTGGACATGTGTATAGGTTACTTGGGAACATATCATGATAAACCAGTGCACTAAGGTGGATGATAGATCAAAGAAAAACACAATTATGGCGATTTGTGCATCGGTTGAGCGTACCCGGTGGCGGACAGTGGCGGGTAGCAGCGGCTGTGCCCATGAGAAGGTAGAGACACATCGAACTTATTGGCATAGAACTTGGTAGGATCATGTGCAACTAGGAAACACACGGTCATGGTAGAGGGCTCAGCGAATCATGTAGCGGTTTAGCGGGGAACGTGGCGAATTGTTGAGGTATCCAAGACATACACGTCGGCGGACAACGGTGGTTATGATGACTGATTGTATGGTTATAACAAAGACAAATGGTGATTCGTTGGATGGGGTTGCAAGGCACTGCATGGAACATGTTGTGACAAAAGGACATGATGTTTTGACCGTCGGTTAGGCGGGGAACAAGATTGCAAGGTGGCACTACGTGGTTGTTGACATGGCAGGAGCAGCGACAGGGTGATGCTTATATCCTTAGTGTTGTGGTTCATATGACCAAGAAAACTTACAGAGATGTGTGCAAGTATATGATGCACATTGTGGTCGAAGGGCTTGACCACCGGAGCGGCGAAACATCGGAAACACGCATGCCAACTGGCATCAGCACGGCTGCGGGGCAGCAGGGACAGCGAGCACAAGATTGGAACATATATCTTTCATATTTGGTCATATCGCCATGAAACTTTGCAGAGGCATGTGCAACTAGATATATGATGGCATAGCCAAAGAATGCATCCTGGGGTTCACTGGATCAACGGGAACGTCGTTGCCAAAAACAGGGTGACTGCTGTTTGGACAGCAGGGGTAGAAGACACTTCGATCTCCATATCTCGGCCATCGGGGATTGCATAGCCGAACCAACTTGTGGGATCATGTGCAGGGATGTCATGAACATGTAGGTTCAAGGGCTCGATGATTTGGATAGTGGATTAGCGGGGAACGCCAAAAACACTCAGAGCTGCAATCTGACCAAACAGCAGGAACAGCGGGTGCGGTGATGACGATATCTCTAGTTCCTGAACTCCTATGGTAAAACCATCTTACAGAGGCATGTTCAAGGATGTTATATACAATTTGACCAAAGGGTTTGATGATTGGAGTCACGAAACAGCGAGGAACGCCGATTCCGTCAGCAGCAGCAAAACTGGCCGCGAGGACAGCAACACATACATCGGGTAAACTTCGCCGGGGATCAACCATACATCATCTAAGGTACTTGATATCCAGAGGTGAACGTGAAAACATGATGTGAGAGATGATGGAGTGTTCTCACCAAGGGGAAGGGTGTGGTGGAGTGAGGAGATGCATCGACGACGGCCGGTGACGACGATATAGTAGAACAGAGCATCCTTCTCGCGTTGTGGTTGATCGGGGCAGCCATGGGGAAGGAGGAGGAGCTGTAGGGGCGTCCCTCCTCTGTTCTTCACATGGGAAATGAAGGGGGAGGCGTGAGGGGGAGATGGGGAGGTATATATGAAGGGGAAGTGATGGGAGGTGAAGGGGTAGCAAGGCAAAGGGTCATGGCTTGATATTCTTCGCCTTGGTTGATATTTTTGCAAGATTGGAGAGGGCTTCTTGGGAGGTGACGTGGGAGAGGGGAGAGGAAGAGATAGAGGGCTGGTTAGGCTTGATGTTGGACCCCAAAGGAGAGGAGGATGGTTGGGCTTTGACCCATGGCGAGAGCTAAGGCAAAGTTTGGACCGGGTTTGGTCCGAAGCGATGATAGTAATACGGGGCTGGTTGCTTGTGGTCTTTCTTGGATTGTGGGCTTTGATCAAGAGGATAAAAGGTAGAGAGAAAAGAGTCCATGATGATGTTGCCCAAGGTGAGGAAAGGAGAGAAAAGAATAAGCTCATTAGAAAGAGAGAACAATGTTAGGGCTACCATTGGGTTGATAAGAGGAAGAAATGAGATTAACTTGGGTATGTGACATCTGAGTGATTTTACTTGAACATGATGGTAGAATCGCGTGAGAGTGATGACATACAATAATTGGCCATCAAGCATAGATTTAGTGCTTTGGAGAAAACTTGGTCGGAAATAATTAGAAGCTCTAAAATGAGGAGAAAAGAGAGAAAGAGAGACCAGGCTAGTTAGGGTTTTGACAAGATGAAACTTGAAGACCCGCCAAGGTTTTTGGAACAAGGATCAAGATGAATGGTTTCTAAGGATTTGATCATGGTTCTGAGGTTATGGAAACTTGATCGAAGATCTTGAGAGATTTGATTTGAATCAAACCCTAAGCGCGTTTAAAAACATTTAAACTCATTTTTCATACAAAGACACTATGCAAAGACATGAAATGCAACAAACCATTTATTTAAATTCCAAAAAAAAAATTAGAAACTCACATTTTCCAACATCTAAATTGTGGACAACTTAAGTAAAGTTGGATATTTTAGAAAATAGTAAAAATCTTCTGTTATATTTTTAGTGTTTTCTAGTCACATCCCAAAACTGAAATTTTTGGGGTGTGACAACATCGAAGCCAGCATCAGAAAGACCATACCTAGCTTTACACACCAACAACTTTAGCACAGACCGTAGCATCGTGAACTCTTTGGTGCAACCCTTAGACTCATCGTACAAAGGCTCTTCTGCTGCCTTCATCAGGGCCTCCATACCTTTCATGAAGAACATTGATGGATCTTCCGCATGACGAAGCAACATTGTCTCTAGGAATTCTGCATCTTCCGCAACCATATTATTTGGCAGGACATTAGTTCTGACACCTTCATTTCCTCCAGCGAAACCATGATCAGGAACATTTGGCACAACATGTTCGGCGTCTGGACCATCGGCGTCAGGTTGTTGTGTCTCGTGTACGAACTGAAACCCGCCAACAAGCATATCTGGACCATCGACGTCGATGTTCGCAGGGTTTCCAGTTGTATAAGACGCAGAGCTACCCTCTCGATGCTTTGTCCAAATCAAGTAGTCCTTCATAAATCCTCGGTGGACCAGATGAGAAAGGATTTGTTGAGTGTCATCAAATACAACAATATTTCTGCAGTCCATGCATGGATAATGTATGTGCGTCTTCTTTGTTCTCCTTGCATGGTTCTTAGCGACATCAATAAACCTATGGACCTCGGGTATGTATGATGGATCAAGTCTTGATAACTTATACATCCAAAAGGACCTCTCCATAATTACCTGCAAAATCATGACACTGTGGACATCGGGTATTGTAATCAATGCAAAACAAGTAACCATATATATATATATATATATATCTAGAGATATTTATTAGCACCTTTTGATGTGAGGTAGGGTATAGCTATGGTTTATTAGCTAGGGTAGCTAGGGATTAAAGTAAAAAACCTAATAAGTAGCATAATTAAAAAACCTAAGTTGCATAATTACAAAACCTAAGTAGCATAATTACAAAACCTAAGTAGCATAATTAAAATAGATACATATGGATAAAATAAATTGTGAAATAAAGAGAGAGATTAAAGTAAAGAACCTAATGAGCATAATTAAAAAATAATAAAAAATCTACATTTGTCTCTCTACATAAATACATAAGAACACACCATTGATGGAATATATATCTTGCATAAACTAGCTAAATCAAGAAGCAAACATGAAAAGGGAGAGAGGAGAGACATTATGTAACCATCTTAAGCAACCTCATTAGAAGAAATAAAGACAAGAAGCTAGATTTTCTTCTCTCTAACTCATGGTGAAACCCTAGATCCAAAAAGTAGCTCAAATTAAGCAAGAATAAACAAAATGATGGTACAGGGACATAAACTAACATTTCTTATCAACCTCCTTCCAAAAAATTAAGATCAAAACCTCTCTCCTTTTATTTCGAGAGATCTGGACCTCCAAAATGCCCTCTAATGGAAGGTGGCTGCGATGAATAGTTCTGCTCGGGAGGAAGGAGGGGTATATATACCAGAAACATCATTGGCGGTTGCCTTTTGTAACCGCCTGTTATAAATGCAGTTGTTATAAAGGCAACCGCCAGTGTAAATGTGACATTTGCACTAGCGGTTGGATTATGACAACCGCCTGTGGAAATGTGTTTCCACAAGCGGTTACAAAGTCGTGGCCCACCTATTTCTTTACACAGCCGGCCCTAAAGTGAAACCATCAGTAAACAAAAAGTGGACCTCCGGCTTAGAGCTGTTTTCTACTAGTGAGGGTCACCTGGTGGGCATCCAGGGCAAACATCCCATCCATCATTTTGGCCTGGATATCATCCTGCACCCAGCGCAGCTGCGCCGACGTGCCCGCAGCCCTCAGGTAGTTGATTGTTGCTTCTTGGATGTCACTGCATGCATTAGTAGATGCAGGAATATAATCGTCTAGTAGTGCAAGTGTGTTTAACAAGAGTGCCTTTTAATTCTTAATCTAATTCTCATGCTCCTTTGTTTGGAACTATTATTTTTCAATGTTCTCTATCAATTTTCTTCTGGGCTTTCATGAAAGATATTTTGAATGTCTCTAGAATTCCACTAGCTAGGATGTCATGACTTATATGAATTAGCTTTTATTAGGCAAAAAGTAAGGAATGTTTTTATTAGCTCGTTAATTACGAGTTACTAGAAATGTCAAGGTCTGATGTACCAAACATGTTGAGCTTTATATAAAGCCAGGCTACAGCCTTTGATCTAAGGAAATTCGAAAAGCGTATTAGGTTTTCGTTTATCTCTCGTTATTACAGTATCAGCATACTTGCACTAGAATGGGACTATCCGCCGATTCCCTGGAAACAGCTGAATGCTCTGGCACGGCGGGCCGCCCTGTCCCTTCTCTTGGTGACATACTCGGGTCTGACTGGAGTCACCGGCGCCTTCTCGCCGTTGAACATCCCAAGAACGTCCGGCATGCCCGGACGGTCTGCCGGCTTCTCCTGCACGCACAGCAGCCCTATCTCCATGCACCGGCGTACCTCCGCCACCTGACCCTCGCCGGCGCACAGGGACACGTCCAGTAACTCACCCATTCCTCCACTTTCACGTGCCTCCCAAGCCTGAAACCCAAAGAAGGAGAAACACGGTCACACACTGTTGATGGTTTTGCTCAGTAATCCGGTGCCTGTTTGTTTCCTGCCTAACTTATATCATATAGCTTAGATAAGCCATCTAGTGAAACAAACATGTACTAGCTTATTTTCAAGCTCTAACTTATCATATATAATCCTATAAGCACCTCAAGGGATGCTTATTCTAACTTACTTTGAGGCCAACTCCCCCACCGGCCACCTCTATTAAGCTGGGTTGACACTTGACAAACACCTCAATAACTTGTTTACCTCTAGCTCAGTATAAGTTAATTAACTTATTTAAGTCGGTACGCATAAGCTAGATTATTATAAGTTGAGGAGGAAACAAACAGGCCCGGGCAGGTATATATAAAAGTTCAATGCATTTACTTATTATGCACAGATAAATATATTGCTTTTAACTCACCCACTCAACTGAAGCTTGGCCACGAGCTGGTTCAGACTCGGAGCACATACCGTTCATGGTCTCGAGGAGGATGATGCCGAAACTATACACATCATACTTCGTTGATAAAGCTCCTTCCAAGATGTATTCCGGAGGCATATAGCCACTGCATGTGAATATATTGTTGGGTAAAATGAAAAATCTCATGAGAAGAAAACAGTACCAAAGTGTAGAAATGTTCGTTTATGGCATCATGGCGTTGATCTTACACAGTGCCAGTTATGCTGTCATCGCGAGCGCTTGTCTCGTCGTTCAACTCTCTAGCTCTTCCAAGGCCAGTTATCTTAGGGTTCATGTCAGAGTCCAAGAGGACGTTGCTTGGTTTCAGATCCAAATGGAGAATGTGCTGTTCATGCAGGTAATTTACGCCGTGGGCTATCCCCTGTATTATCCTGAAACGAGTGTGCCAATCATGTCGAGACCCTGCAAAATATGTACGTATATACAAATCACGCAAACAGGAAGCAACTAGTAGTATTTAGACAACACCTATAATTTTTTTAAAAAGAAAAGCTAAAATCCAGATGTGAGAACATATACCAAAGATAATGTTGCCCATGTTTCCGTTTGCCATGTATTCTTCAACAAGAAAAATATGAGTTCTGTTATCCTTTTGTATAACTTCCTGGCCATATCCAAGAATTCTGATTATATTGTTGTTTCCCATCTTCTCACGCTGGAGCTCTGAAGCAAGATGAAGTTCATCACAAATGCGCGCCACCAGAGATTTAGGTGGATTTTGGAATTTCTTGATGGCAACCATGAGTCTGCCATCATGCAACACACCCTATCAAAAGTGCAGCATGTAAACTCCAGAGATAAATAATCTAATGGATTTGCTTTACCAAATTAAAACAGAGCATATATATCCATGGAGTATATATAGATATCAGACACTCAGACTGCAGACCAGTCGAGCATATGTATACTTGGAGTACATACCTTGAAGACAGTTGTGCTGGAACCACCTCTTCCAATGATGTTTCCCACTGAAAAACCCTCTGTAGCGGCCTCCAACTCAGACAAACTGAACTTTGTTAACCCTGTCATAGATGCAACACATAGATACACCTCCAGCAGGTTGTAATGTTGTTGAATTTGAAGGAGCGATGTGGATGGTAAATTGACGTTGGTAATATTTCCAGTACCTCATAATAACCAGTGTAATGTGTGTGGATGGTTGATGTGATGAAGATAGAAGCAGACAGCAGATGCGATCTTACCTGGTAACCGAAGAGAAGGCGCCTTGCTTCCTGCTGCTGGTATTTCTTTGCCATCGCGGTCCCCAGAAAACCTGGCATATATAGCAAATTCACGGAGGCGAATGCTTTTTAATGGGAGTAGAAACTCAAAAGAGGACCATATATGTCAAATGAGCTTGGAAGGTACAAGCTCTTAGTATAATATGTAGTTCATATAACGTGGAGTTGGAAAAGCTCGATGCTAGCTAGAGCAAGCTAAGCCTTGTTTGGCAAAGCTCAAACTCCAAGGTCCACCTCAGATCTGAAGTTTGTATGCTAAAATCAAGAAAATTAGGCCTCTAGTTTGTATGCTAAAATCAAGAAAATTAGGGCTCTAGTTTTTATACAGATGCTAAAGAAAATAGTTCAACCAAATAACTTATATCCACAACAACAGCTCCACGGATTTCTAAAGCTATAAATAGCTCTGCCAAAGAGGGCTTAAGGGCCTGTTTGGCATAGTTCCGGATCCGAGATCCATGCTAGAGTTGTAGTTTGTAGGATAAAATAAATGGCTTTAAACATTCTTATTTTCCTCCGAAATGAGAATAAAACTGCTCAACTAAGTATCCTCTATTTAGCCACAGCTCCAGCTTCATAGATTTTTAGAGCTACATATACCCAGCTCCAAGAAATCTACGGATTTCCTGAAGCTGGAATTCTGCCAAACATGGCCTAAGTATACATGTGGGATAACTTTGTTTTGTGGATTCTTACCTCCTTCTTCTTCTGCTTCTTCTTCTTTTTTTCTCTCTAATAAATTGGCTTGCCTTGGACTCGATGTCACTCTGAAACAGCAAAAAGAGAAGGCATTATATAAACACATATTTTGGATGACTGATCATGGAAATCTTCTTTGGGAACTTGGAAGTACAGTAGAAATATATGAGCAGCCCAGACCATAAAAAACATCCGCCATTAAATTTTGATCATGTGTAATTCTAAATACAAAAGCAGTGAAATCATTTTGCATACTTAGCTAAGAAAGCATTAAGTGTCACTTCTACAGAAATCAGTTTTTAGAGGCACCTCTTTTTTTAGGACCGGTCATATTTTAACAGGTGCTGAAAATTGCCTCTAAAATGCCGGCTGCAGCTGGTGGCAGAGAGAGTACTAAAATGCGAAAAATTTTTTTTACTACCCAGGACTAGTGGAGCACTGAGCTACAGTGGCTTTAATATGTTCCGAACAGGCTCTATATTTTTTTACTACGCGAAAAATTTTTTAGAGGATCCCATACTTTTTAATATATTACTAAAATGCTACTATAATAGTATATAAAATAAGTATAACCACATACTCTATATATACATGCATACTTGACATACATACTACCCTAAATGGTCTAGTATGATTATATACTTCATCTACATACACTTTATCCGGTCATATACACCGTAGGTCTAGAGATATACACATGAGAGTAACTACTCACTAGGAGTAGGAAATAATTTCCCTATATATATATATATATATATATATATATATATATATATATATATATATATATATATATATATATATATATATATATATATATATATATATATATATATATAACACTATTGTGAAGCCTGGGTTTTGAATAATTTTCAGAGCTCCGGCAGAGCGCCGCCCCCCCTCCAGCGAGAAAAAAAGAACATATTTAATGCGAGCCCAGCACGTTTACTCCTGCGCTTCTTTTATTAGGTAAAAATCACAGATCCAAAATTTAATGTATAAATAATCCCAAACCCTATTTCTCCTCATTTTGTTTCTCTTATTCTCTGTCCTCACAACTTGGGGGCGGCATGGATGCGGTACGTCAGCATCAACGGCGGCGGCTCCGTCGTCCCTCCCAGCTGCGACTGCAGCAATGTGCTCCGACCCTCCCGATTTATCGTAACACCTTGATTTACAACATTGAACACATTGATTTACGACTCATGACTAGTAATTTACTACTATCCAATCGTAACGTGCTTGTAATTTATTGTAACACCTGTATTGTAAATATATGTTCACCGTGTCGTAAATCAATGCAACCACGTATATATATGTATGTAGAGGGAGAGTATATTCAGTATGCAACTACAGAATAAGTTATTCTATAGCCACCTCTACTTACGATAATTTTTAAACTAATTTACGATAAAGTGAACACTACGATAGTTGTGTTTTTATAACACATGGGGATATTTACCATAATATTATCGTAAAGCACTTGGTATGGAGTTACTATAATCTCGTAAATTAGCATAGTAATTATTGTAACTCAAAGTGGCTATAAAATAAGTTATTCTGATCGGTATATCATCAACGGCGACTAGATTATTGCAGGATGTATAAGGAGAAAGGGTGGCAACATTAGGAAAGCAAGGAATAATGCACCTCTGCAGGCCGTCTAGGAAGTTGATCTGCCGCAGGAGGAGCTGGTGGCACGTGTTGCGGTACTAGCTCCGGCTCCAGCTTTGGCTCTGGCTCTGGCTCCGGCTCTTCCTCGACGTCGGCGGCGGTGGCTGCAGCAGTAGTCAAGGGGATGGCAGCGGTGCGGCCCTGCTGATCTATGGGAACGAACAGCTCAAGGTGGGAGCTGTGCTGATCCTTGGGCGGAATGTACAAGATGGTCATGGTGCTGACCCACATCGCCTGCAGCATCTTGTACGATATGTCCTCGTGCACCTTGCGCAGCCGCTTGGATAGCTTCCCGGCCTTGCAGAGGCGGCACACGGCGTTCCTCTTCCCGCAGGCCCCGACAAGCGCGTGCGCTCGCCGGAGGGTCTCCCCCAAATCCTCGAGAGCCTCGCCGACCATGGAATCTTTCGCCATGTCCGTTTCCTTGAGCCGCCACAGGATGGCGCGTAGCCGGACCACGATCTTCTCGAGCTCGCGGCACTCCTCCTTGTTCTCGCGAGCCGTCTTCACCGCATCCACGATCGCCACCGCCATGCCCACCACCTTCTCCAGTATCTCCACGACGGCCACCGGATCAGCCATATGCATATGCCGGCCCACTGATGTACACACTAGCTAGAGCAGAGAATAATATACACCTACACTAGAACAGAGAATAATATATAGATAAATGATCATGTTAGGCTGACATATACGGAGTAGATGAATAAATAAAGGGTATGAACTAACAAATGGAATAAATCAATTAATCATACTGGCTCCTAGCTTGCCCCAATGCAAGAGCGATGGCCCGGCTTCGTCTACTCTGCTCTTGCCGTCAGCAATTCAAATAATCGGTCTTCATTCTCCAGTTCTCCGAGATGGTTCATTGAATAATCCAATCCAATATTTATTGGGAAGGAATCTAGGGGCGTCCAACACAGAGGCAAAAGCACGTTCCGGCTTAAAGGAAGGGATCGAAATCGAATATAATGCCTCCTAAAGCAAAGTCTTATCCTAGACGCAGATGAGATAGGCACGCCAAAGATCTCTTGGAAATCAAGCAATGCATGCGTAGTCTCAGCTCGTGGGAATCTTCATAGATAGTATAGTATGGGATAGAAGAAGAGATTGTTCAGTCTTAGTGCCAAACAAAGATAATTACAACTATTGTATTTTTCTTAAGTACTCAAACTGTTTTCAAATATTTGATGTTTGACTACTAGTTTTATTAACAAAAAAATTCGTACAAATATAAAAAAATAAAGGTGACATCTTTAGTGATAAACCTAGTCATCACCACGAGTAATAAATGTAGTATTCATTATTGAGACACTGATAGATACGGCCCTCTGGTGGAAAAATTCAGAGGGGGATATCTCCGCCCCCCCCCCCCCCCCCCCCCCCCCCCCCCCCCCCCCCCCCCCCCCCCCCCCCCCCGCCACCCCCGGTTGAACCCTCAAAAAAAAGTTCAAAGGGGGTGTCCATTTGTCAGTGACACACAGACAGACGTCGCGAGAGTTTCGTTGGTTACGCGTGCCCTTTCTGGCGCTAACCACCTGCAGGTCAGCTAGATCGCACGTGCAAATGTGCAATCAAGCTCCTGCCCCTGTAGGTCTGCTTTGCTGTCAGGACCCACAATCTCTGTCGGCACAGTTCGACTAATTAAACTGCAACTAATAAAGTTTCAGTTTAATTTATAAAGTTTCCATTTGGTTTCAAACAAAAAAAAAAAACGGACAGCAACATGGCTTGTGGGCTGTGGATCCAGACATTCTATCTAGGCTTTCAGGCTTGTCTGGGTGGGCCTGAAGGGCTCAAGTGGAATCGCCTCCTGGTCCTGGGCCAAACCGACATGAGAGATGGAGCACGGTCGCTGTAGCCGGAGGTACGGCGAGAACTTGCTGATATCCCCCACGTCGCTCTCGGCTTGGATCCTTCTGACTCGGACAAGGGAAGCCAGCTGCATCTGCAAAGATATTATCTTGCGGATAGACAGACAGATAGATAACGGCAGCCAGATACATAGATTGAAGAACGTGTTTCTTTCTCCTTTTTACTCCGATCCACTAGTTTTCGTCGTCATATTATTAATTACATGTGCAATTGTGCATGTCGATAATAGAGAGATAACATGCATGGACATGGTACTACAGTTCACAATGGCCACGTATACCTGCCGAGTCAACGCTGCAGATGTGGAGCCTCTCTCTGCTCAGCCACAGCCTGCATATGCAAGTTGCCAGGAAGGGAAGCATGGGTGCTGCCGAACTCCTTGATGCACGGGAGGATATTCACTGCACCATGCACAACCTCCAATCACTACCAGTTCCAAACCGGCTTTCACTGCTGGATTTTTATCTGACAATGGGTAACCGACAGCGGAAGGCTTGGCTTTTCAATGCTGAGAACTCACCCGGCAATGATGCTCATTTTCACAAAACAAAAAAAAAAGAAGAAAACACCCGTAGCGGTGCCCACGCCCGAGCTAGGCTGTCTCTGTGGTGGTACAACCGAAGCCACATCAGCGCCCACGGCCCGCCACCACATTGGTGCCGCCGCAATGCTGCTTGGAGCCATAGCTGCGCTCATGGACTGAGCTGGGGCCAGAATGTCGCCCGAGCCGTTGCCATGTCTGTGACCAACCTTGGGCCATCGGTGCAGCCACACTCGTGCTGGCCCACCACGCTCAGGGTAAGCCAGCCATGCCATGGTGCACCTGAAGCTTTGGTGGCCGGTGCGGAGGCACACCAGAAAATTCAACAGATCGCGGTAGTTGGCGACGAGGTGATCGGTGGAGAGGTAGGGAAAACACAGTGTTCAGGGATCGACTGTGTTGGTGGAGCCGGTTGACCGTGGAATAAATAGTAGGGGGGCGGGGGGGGGGGGGGGGGGGGGGGGGGGGGTCAGCACGGCTTCCAGGTACGAGCGCACCGGCCGGGAGACGTGCTGCTAGGTATTGTCGCCAAGGAGCAGAGGCGGGGTAATGGTGGAGGGAACAACGTCGAGGTATGGCCTGGCTGGACCGGAGCAGTGACAGTGAGGGCGGTCACTGGGCCATGAAGGGGCAGGATATCATGGACTGGGCCGTCATATGGGCCAGAGACAGGCTGCCTGGTGGGCTGGGTCGGAGAAGGGGCTTCAACTCTACAAGAAGAGCCAGCATCGTGGGGAACGAGCTATCGAACAGAACCCGAACGTACTCGTCGTCTTCCTCCTTCCGTCCAGGACTCGACCTCCCTCGTTGTTCTTGCTTCCCTGCTTCTGTTCCTTGCTATTCCCAGTCTAGATTCCCTCTATTCTTCCCAAATTGTATCCCAAACTCGTGTAATTGCTATTCAGTAGTAGAGGATCGTTACACTTGGTACCAGAGCCTTCGATTCTTGAACCCCAAAATTTTCTCCCAAATCGATTGAGCCCCATAGCTTCCATGGTAGGTGTTCTTCGTGTCACCGTGAGCCACATGCCTTGGCCCCTGCCTTGGTCCCTGCCGGATGAGGTTCTGCTCCAGGTCTTTGGACCATACGGTGGCAACAAGGTGTTTGTCCTGGAGAGGACGAGTTGTATGGTGGCGTACATCTTCTTCCACCCAGATCACGATGCATGTGAAGCTCAACGGGCACTTCATGGACGCTGCATCTACGATAATTGCTGCTGGATGGACGTCCAGATGGTGTCGCGGCCTTCCACCTGCAGCAGCGGCATGGAGGCCACCAAGACTGCCCCTGCAGCAGCTACGCCATCTATTCAGCCATCTTGCACGACCTCGCCGTCCGCGACCGCCCCGACGACGACGGTCACGACAACAGCTGCGTCGCCCACTCCGGCAGCGCCTTCGGGTCGCGTCCCTGCATCAGCTCCGACGACCTCGACTCCATCCTCGACGTCCACGCCTGTAGCGTCCGCAGCCACGACTCCGTCGCCGACGCGCACCATCTGACGGTAAACCAAAATAAAAATACCGATCAACCATCAGATGAAAAAATAAAATATAGCGACCGACCGTATGTTACTAAGCTATACCAACTGACCATCCAACGACATTTCAATATTTTTACCGACCCTTTGTCCGATGCTAGTTTGGGCTGTGGTATAGTGGTAATCCGCTTAATCCTTTTTGTTTCTTTCTTCGTCTTAGTTCGTTGTTTAATAAAATTACAATAGACTTGGGGCTTAAGGGTTTTTATTCCTGTTTTGAAGCGAAATGGTGATTTTGTCCTTATTTTTTTTAACTTTGTGATTTTACCCTGCAATTTCAAAACGGAGACTTTACCCCTGCTTTGTAAAGTGCTCCTAACGGTGTTAAATTTTGGATGAAAGGACAACTTTGCCCGTACATTTTTACCCCTGTTTTGTTTTGATATTTGTGTTTTTACCTATGTTTTCGTATCAAAGTTTTGACAATTTTGATACAAAATTAGACAATTTAATCAGCTTACAATTCAACAATCGTTAGAAAAAAATCGATATCATTTCAGATGTCTAATGAGTTTGTTATGTCTGATTCCTCATACTACCGAATCTTGCAATGGTAAAAAAAGAGATTAAAGAAGCAGTGGAAAAATATTATCAAATTCTATGGACAGATAGCACAATAGCACTTGGCGGTAGGCATTGCTCCGCCGGATCAGCAACACGAAGCGAGCACGCTCCTGTAGTACTGGTTTGGGGAGTGCAGACTGCAGAGTGCTTGCGGTTGGTTTGCGGCTAGAAGTGCAGAAGCTTGTCGCAGCGCCAGCCCATCTCGTCGGTGGATGGGTCCGGCACGTTCAGATCGAGCGGTAGCGGGGGCGGCGGGGAGCCGCGCGGTGGCCTTGTCGCCGCCAGGCCCGACTCGCCATCCTCTGCAGAGAACTGACGAGGAGGAGCTGCAATAGCTGCTGCAGTCCTCGGCGGTCGGGGTGGCAGCGCAGAGGATTCCCGCGGGCGCGCCGCTGCCGCTCTAGTCCTTGTCCCTCGATGGTGCTGTTGTGGGCTGTGGCAAGACGCAGCCTCCGCAGCAGTCAGCAAATCCACCTGCGCGCAGCCTGTGGAGGTGCCGATTTGGTTGGGGGGATCACTGAAGGCGCGTGCCTGCAGTCCTCGGCGGTGGGGGTGGAGGACGAAGCCCCCCAGCCGCGCCGCCGTTGTGAGCCGGGGGCAATGGTCGGGGTGGACGCCGCCTGGGGCACCCGCCGCCCTTGGGGCGTGAGCCTGGGGTGAGGGGTCGGGGAGAGGGGGAGCGCCGCCGCCGGAAACACCTCACCACCGGGAGCCACGTCGCTGCCCAAACCCTAGGTCGAGATGCCCGACGCATTTTCTCCCCATGCACCGGATCCGGCGATTGAGGAAGGAGACCTTCTCAGGGGCATTGTTGTCTTTTTTTGTATAGGTTCCTTTTCCTTTTTTTGGCCATTTAATACCACCAGTTCAAACGGTGTTACAATGCAAGTAGGGACAAACAATTGCTTCGTTTAAAAAAACGAGGGTAAAATCACAAAGTTAAAAAAGAAGGGGTAAAATCACCATTGAGCTTTGGAACAGGGGCAGAAATACCAAAATCCCTTTAGACTTTGATGCCAGTTTCTGTTATCCTTCGACCTTACTTTTGTGAGTTGGGTCAACTACCCAATGGGACGACCGGTCCATTCCCATCCCTAATAATGAATAAAGTGAAACAATATATAGTTTTTCAAAGAATAAGCCTAAGACCTAGGAACCAAAACGTGTAAAAGAAAGCCAAACAAATCAATATATTTAAACATTCTGTGTTGTGTTCAAGTAAAATATCTAAACATTAATCATCAATGCATATTTCACATTACACTAGATGGTTTAACAAAAAAAGGGTTTTTTTTAGTAAAATACATTGGTGGTTCCTAAACTTGTTACCTGGTGTGTCATCTAAATCCCAAACTTCTATTTACTTTTGATTTTTGGGTGTAGGAACTCTCCTGGGTCCCATGACTCTAAATATACACCAGTCCTGCCCGCTATCCTACGTGGCTTGGTGATTGTGATTCAATGTTAGTGTGGATCTGATAATTAGGTGGGGCTCCGATGTCAGCAAAATCTCTCCTCTCTCTATCTTCTCGATCTCTTTCTTGCGTCTCTCCTTACTCCTTAATCCTGTCGCTTACTCCTCCCCTCTGTGCCACCACACTTGAGGCCGACCTCGATGTCTTGCCTGCTGGTGTCGGTTGTCGGCATCACTAACAAGATTAGTGTCAAGATCGCCCTACGCTACTATACAGCCCCTACTGGGTGGTGGACCGCGTTGGTCCAGTGGCCTAGCGCGCTCTCCAGCTTCCTATCCAAGGCAAAGATTCATGATGTCCATGTGGTCTTGCTCAAGCCATACCATGATGGCCCTCTAAAAGCAATATTGCCCCTACCTCCCATAGTCCGTGGCAGCGTTGCTCCAGCGTTAGAGTCCATTGTTCGCACCCAACTCAATCCTGACCAATGGGAATTGCTGGTGTGCTGGTTTAGCTAAAGTGATGCCAAAGCCACTTGGGAGCGCCTTGAGTCCTACAAAGAGGACACTCAATTTTCTAGCTCGAGGACAAGCTGCTTCTCCAGGGGGAGTAAGTTTTGTAGATGCTTTTGTCGGCAAAGCCTATGGCCCTACACATGCTACAAGAAGACGCGGAAGAAGACACCGACGTCCGATTCAATGTCCACAACCCTGAGTGGCTGAGAAGCCTTGGTGGTTTATTTGTTAAGGTAAGATTTGCTTTTGCATGCTTCTAGTTTGGTAAGCTCAGAGGATTATTATGGGTTTGCTGGCCTAACTGGCTGTATATTATAAACAATGGAAATTAATAAGGAGGTAAGCAAGGGAACCAATCCAATTCTAATCGGTTGTTTAGAGCCTCCTCTCGGCTCCTTCCCCATGAGCATCTCAAGAGTATTCCATATCCCTTCCCCATCCATGTTTTTTGGGAAAAAAGAGAAAAACTCATCTCTAAGAGTATCCCATATCCTTTCTACATCTTTGGGCACTTGACAAACCAGCCTCCATCGTGCTTAAAAATGCGTGCACCATAGAGCCACGCATCCTCGCAATATAATTTCCCCGCCCTCTCCTCCTTCCCACGCTGTCTCTTCCTTCCCGCGATGACTTCCCGCGCCACCTCTCCTTCGCGCCGTAGCACAGGCCGCGTCCAAGTGAAAGGATCTTCGTCGCCGCCGACCTAGGGTTCATGTATGCCATGGATCAACTCGTCCACTGCTCCTCTACGGTGGTTTCCTGGTCGCTAGGGTTTGTTGTTTTGCATTTGCCGCCACCTGCAGGCCATGGCCGTCGTCGCTGGACACGGCAACGGCAGCCATCGCCGGCCACAGCCGCCTCCTGCTGATGCGTACCTGCTGCTGCTGCTGCTACAGTGCTACTTGCCGATGGCTACCTGCTGCTCTAGTTTCCTGCCCGGCTGCTGCTACTGAACTGGTACTACTAGATGTGGCCGAGTAGATGCTGCAACGCACGAACTAAGAAGAGATGGGGCCAGTTGACTTGCACGTGGCTGTTTCAGTTTGCATGCTTTGTGATTTGCTAGATCATAATTATATTGTTCATCGCATTTGTCATCGATTTATTCGTCTCTATTTGTAGACTCGTCCTAATGGAAGGAGGTGGATTTTGGACAAACATGGTCACGGGAGATGATGATGTTGCTGGTTTGGAAGACTTATATTTTCCCATGACACAGGAGACCCTGGAAATTGAGGACATGCCTACTGAAGTTCAAGGAATTGATGCGCCGGTGCAGCCACGTGAAAGTGCTCCATGCCCTCGCAGCACCGTGAAGAAGGCAGCGGCTACCTAGATGAGACCGGTCGCGACCTGGTAACGACGGAAAAAACCAGTCAGGAATAAGTGGCTGGGACCACAATTTTGATATTTTGGAAGTCAAATATAGGGTACTCTTGGAGATGACCTCTTTTTTCTCTCCCCATATTTATTTGGGAGTTGACAAAAACAATGTTTTGAGGAACAAAATATGAGGTACTCTTAGAGATGCTCAATCTACCACAAGAATAGTACTCAAAGACATGAAACAACCTGGTACGAGGAGAACCATAATAAACATGTCAATCAATAGTACGTCTGCTGCAGTTTCACAAAAAAAAACATAGCATTATCTGCTATCAAGGTCTCAGTGCCACTTAGATACTCTTTTTAGATGGAGGTTTTTATTCAACATGGATATTATTACTACAAGGCTCAAGCCTCAATAACAGAGATCAAATAAAAGAAAGGGAACTTGTACGAAACACACTAGCAATAATTAACGTTGGAATTTAATCCTTCACATTCAGTCGTGTTAGACTAATGTGTTAGCACAATGTAAATATAGGCAATGGCTAGGCTTAGTCCTTGTACGCGTAGCGCGGCAGTCCGCCCTCCTCCTGTGTAATTGCATGCATGCACTCTGTGCTCTCTTTGTATATACATGTAAACACATCAACACAGATCAATCAATTCAGTTATTCCCACTTTCATGGTATCTCTGCGGTTACGATCGCTACACTTCCGCAACCCTCACAACTCGCGCCACCGCTGATCCGATCGCCGCTCCCTGGCCGCCGTCCTCATCTCCCGGAGCGTCGCTGATCCCGATCGCCGCGCCCAACCCTCACAACTCGCGCCGCCGCTGATCCGATCGCCGCTCCCTGGCTGCCGTCCTCATCGCCCGGAGCGTCACTGATCCCGATCGCCGCGCCCCTTCATCTTGATCGCCCGGCCATCCGCTGCTCCAGCATGGTCTGGTCGCCGATCCCACCACCACCGGTCCGCGTTTCCTCGCTCCGTTCGTGATCGTGAGGCCCCGGTCCGTGCTTCCTCGCCCGACGGATCGCGCGAGGCACCGGTCCGTGTTTTCCTCGCCCGACGTGATCGCGAGGTCGCGACTCCATCGGTCTGCTCCGCCTCGTATCGCGAGGGCGACTCGGTCTGCTCCGCCTCTTATCGTGAGTTCGCGACTCGGCAGCGCTTCTTCGTCGCGGGGTCGCGACTCGAGCGCGGTCGCGGCGTGCGCGACACCGCCGGACATCCTCGCGCGGACATCGTCATCGCGCGGCTGATCTAGAGACTGCGGCACCGATCGCGAAGCCGGATCGTGAAGCCGGGCCTCCTACTCGCGTGGTCGACTACGACATCACAACGCCGGGCTCCGCAAGACACCGCGAGGAGACCGCGATCGCGAGGGCCGATGCTTCCATCGCGTCTCCGTCCGCATGCTGATCGACTAACTGCTCGCCGCGACTCCAGGACCGGCACCGCTCGACTACTGATCGCCAGGACGTACGTCTACTATATCTCGGACAGACGTACGGCAGGACGAACGTACTGATCGACTACTGATCCAGCCATCTACTACGTCTACATCAGGAGCCGTACCTGTACTACGTCTCTCGCTCACTTGTGGGCCGGCCTTAAGTCAGCCCGTTCCAGCGAGTAAAAAAAAGAAAAAAAGGAAAAGAGAAAATGAGAGGAGAAGAAGCTATGGCAGGTTCCTCTGGACAACCGGTGTTGTGGTCTCCTCCACCGGCTATCTTCGCCGCCATCCCACAACGGTACTCGGCGCCATACTTGCCATATGGCGTCGGCGTGTATCCTCCTGTGTTTGGCGCGTCCCGTCCAGGGTTCGGCTATGGAGGTGTCCAGCCCAGACCCTATGCCGGGCAGCAGCAGCTCCAGCCATGGACTCCGATGCACAGCAGGCCCTGGGATACGCCGTCGCTCGTCAACAACTTCAGCACGATGACGCTGAATTCACAACCGTCCGAGTGGTATGTTGATTCCGGCGCCGGCTCTCACATGGTGAACAACGCTGGTATACTATCCTCCTCTCATCCTCCTTCGTCATCAAGTCCTTCATCTATCATTGTCGGTAATGGAGCTTTGCTTCCTGTTACCTCTGTTGGGTCACACTCTTTTTCCACTTCACAACGTCCTCTTTTTCTTTCTATGTTCTAGTCTCACCTAGCATTATTAAGAATTTAATTTCTGTTCGTCGTTTCACCACTGATAATAATTGTTCCATCGAGTTTGACCCCTTTGGACCTACAGACACGGAGAGTGGTCGCCAGGTGCAATAGCACGGGTGACCTCTACCTTTTTTCCACTAGCACCAGCCAGCACCACCTCCCTTACTGCCGTCTCATCCTCCACCACCCTCTGGCATCGTCGCCTTGGTCACATCAGTCACGAGGCATTGTCCTAACTCATTAGTTCCAATGCTATTTCCTGTAGTAAGCGCCACCCTGATCATATTTGTCATGCTTGCCAATTAGGCCGCCACGTGCGTTTTCCTTTTAGCATGTCAAATTCTCAAGCGCTTCATCCTTTTGATTTAATACATTGTGATCTTTGGACATCTCCAGTTATTAGTGTGTCCGGCTATAAATTTTATCTTGTCATTCTTGATGATTGCACCCACTGTACCTGGACATTTCCTTTACACCTCAAGTCCGATACCTTTGGCGTTTTATCTAACTTTTTCTCGTTTGTGCGCACGCAGTTTGACTGTCCCATTAAGGCAGTTCAGTGCGACAATGGCCGCGAGTTCGATAACTCCTCGGCCCGCACATTCTTTCTCACCCAGGGTGTAGTCCTCCGTCTGTCTTGTCCATACACCTCACAACAGAACGGACGTGCTGAGCGCACTCTTCGCACAGTTAACAACATTGTGCGTTCCCTTCTTTTTCAGGCCAGTCTTCCTCCGGTTTATTGGGCTGACACTCTTCACACCGCCACCTACCTGATAAATCGTCACCCAACCAAAACCCTAGATGGCCACACTCCTTTCTTCGCCCTTTACGGCACACAGCCCTCCTATACCCATCTTCGGGTTTTCGGTTGTGCCTGTTATCCCAACCTCTCCTCCACAGCTCCACATAAATTATCGCCTTGCTCCTCCCTGTGTGTTTTCCTCGGGTACTCCTCCGATCACAAAGGGTATCGATGTCTTGACCTCCACTCCAATCGGATCATCGTCTCTCGACACGTCGTGTTCGATGAGACTTTGTTTCCCTTTTCCGAGATGTCCACCTCTCCTCAGGATCCCACCACACTAGAGTTTTTGAGCGATGATGACGATTCCTCTTTGCCCATTGGGCCGAGAGCTGTGGCTGCAGGTACTCGACTTCCCAGTGGCTTGTCACCCGACGCTGCTGCCCTGTGTCCTCCACACAGGTTGCTGCTAGTAGCGTCCCCTCCACTACATCGACGACCGGCGGTGCTGCCCTTGTGCCACCCGCGCAGGCTGTTGCCAGTAGCGCCTCGCCGAGCGCCTCGCCGACCAGGAACGCTGGTGCTGCTGCCCCCGTGCATCCCGCGCGGGTAGTTGCCAGCAGCACCACGACCACTGGTTCCACCTCGCCGACCGGGAACGTCGGTGCTGCTGCCCCCGTGCACCCCACACGGGTAGCTGCCAGCAGCACCACGGCCACTGGTCGCACGGTGAACACTCGGCTGATCTCGATCGCCCCCGTCGACAACGCGCATCCCAGCGCACACGCGGCAAGGCCGGCATCGCACAGCCCGTGGATCGCCTTAACCTCCACGCTATGCCCATGTCGCCCCTGCCTCGCTTCGTCCGAGATGCTCTATCCGATCCACATTGGCGCTCCGCTATGCAAGCTGAGTATGATGCTTTGCTTGCCAATGACACCTGGAGTCTTGTGCCATGACCCCCTGGTGTTAACATGGTCACTGGCAAGTGGATCTTTCGTCACAAGCTACTGACAGATGGTTCTCTGGATCGCTACCAGGCTCGCTGGGTTCTCAGGGGTTTCACTCAGCGACCTGGCATTGATTATGATGAGACTTTCAGTCCGGTGGTCAAGCCCGCAACAGTCCGAGTGGTTCTCTCCATAGCTCTTTCTCGGGACTGGCCCATTCACCAGCTGGATGTCAAGAATGCATTCTTGCACGGTACTCTCATAGAGACAGTGTACTGCAGCCAGCCCACAGGTTTTGTCAACTCCTCTCGCCCTGATTTTGTCTGTCGGCTCAACAAGTCTCTATACGGTTTGAAGCAAGCTCCGCGTGCTTGGCATCACCGGTTTGCATCTCACCTTACTTCGATTGGATTTGTTGAGGCCAAGTCAGATACCTCGCGGGACAGGATTTATATATGGAAACCTGGACTAACGTCGGGTTGCTAACTTTGTCACATGTGGAGATGTCCAGGTTTTAGCCACCCGACGTCGCCACTTGCTCGAAACTTTCTCAAATTTTTACCACAGCCTCCGCATGCGATGACAAGACACGTCGTCAAGTTTCGTCATTTTCGGACTCCGTTTCGATTTTATAAAATTTAAAAACACTTTTCACGCGCGTGCATCGGCGTGTTCCGACACCAACACGGTTGAAATTTCACGCGAGGCCCCGCACACGGCCTCAACATGCTCCAAACATCATGAATATCATTTTCTGAATCGCCGGATTCCATTATTTCATGTACCTGCAGTTCAAATCTGGAGCTGCCGGAAAAAATCAAAGAAACAGCAAAAATCAATGGAATATAGCAAAATAAATCAAAATGACCCCAAACTTGGAATATATCATGTACTTACTGTAGCAAGACAACACAAAAAAACTGAGATCGAAAATAAAAAAAAAATTAATTCTTTGCCGACTGCCATCAGTCGCAGTTGGCAAAGAGCCTTTACCGACTGCCAGGGAGGATGGCAGTCGGCAAAGAATTTCTGAGAAAAAAATCAAAAATAACCTTTGCCGACTGCCAGGGAGCAGAGCAGTCGGCAAAGTATTTTTTAAAAAAAATAAAAAAATAATTTTTTGAAAAAAATAATTATTTTAAAAAATAATTTTTGACAATAGGTCCAAAAGTCACTAAATCAACTAGTTTATGACGATTTTTCTAGAGGAATCCGAACTTAGTGACATAAGTAAATATATGTCACAAAATTGATACATCCATCACATAGTAACATGTTTTTGTTATATAACCACTACATAAAAAAATTAAATGATTTTAACATGGTGGCAATACATTGTTCACAAAATTGATACATCCATCACATAGTTATAAGTGAACAATACAAAGATATACCCAATTGTAAACAATGTATACTAGCACTTTGTCGAATGGAGAAATAACCAAAATAAAAGTTGTAGACCTCGATGAGTTCTACAAAATTGTTGTTGATAACTTTTCCATTTCAAATAATTTAATATCCTGAAATTATGTTTGAAGCTCTAATATTTTGAAATTCAAAATTTGAACTGTTCAAATAAAGTCATATGGAAAAATGACCAAAATAAAAGTGGTATATCTCGCTGCATTATACAACTTTGTTGTTAACAATTTTTGCATTTAAAATAATTTATTGCCCCAAAGTTCTTTTTGAATTTCTCATATTTTGAAATTCAAATTTTAAATTGTTCAAATTAACTCGGATGGAGGAATGACCAAAACAAAAGTTATAGATCCTGATAAGTTCTAAAACTTTGTAGTTAATGACTTTTTTATTCGAATTCATTTATAGTCTTAAATAATAACCATAAACTTTACTATAAATTATAAAAATAATAAACACCGGACAGTATTGGGCCTAAACCTCAAAATCGATCAATTACTGTGCTTAGCCCATAGTTTGCTGACCATGGATTCAAGATCAAACAGCCCTCATTGCTCCAATGACTTATAAAAGAGGACTTCCTTGCTGAAACCCTAGACAAAAAAATCCCCCTCCCCTGCCGCCGCTCAAGCCTCAAACTGCTTCCTCCCCAGTCCCCACCCGCACCCCTCCCCTCAGCGACGTCGCCTCCGTCCTACCCTGCCCCTGACGCCTCCTCCTCCTCTCCACCGAGCTCGCCCCGTGCGCTTGTTGTCGCGATGGCCGCGTCGCTGCTCCTGCTCGCCGTGGCGTTCGTGGTTGCCAGTCAACCCCTCCTATCGCGCTCTATCCCGAGCGGTCAATCGGTCACCGCCGACCGCCCGTTACTCCTTCCCCTTCCATCTTGTGCTGGACCTGGACTCCCCTCCCCATTTCGTTCCATTTCTCCCCCATTCCACATAAAACTCAAATCACCTCTCCTCACCTGGAGCGGCGGCGGCTGCGGCTGCAGCGGGTTCTCGTCTGCGGCTCCTCTTCGATGCTGTGAGTGCTTCCTCGCCCTGACGCTGCTGCTCATCCTCCTTGTCTCGTCAGAGGGGTAGGGACCGGCCGCCAGCGGACGGGATCTGGGGTTTCGGCGGCGCTGTGCTGTGCTGTGCTGCTGGATTGGGTGGGTAGGTCAGGTGGGGGTGGATGGGAATGGGAAACGAGGGAGGGGGTTCTCGTTCAGTTTTGGGGCTGCTTTGCGCCCGGTATTTTTCCACCGGTGGCTCCCTCGTCTCGCCGTCCCCACCGCCGCCGCCGCCGCCGCCGCGGGGCTTCTGATCTCTCCGCCTGGGTGGGGCATCGCGGTCGCTCCTTGTGTCGATTCGTTGCGTGATTACGGATTACCACCTCCAACCGATGAGGTCAGGTCTCAGGGGCAGGGGCAAATCGCAGCTAATCCATTTGCTTTGCCGCGGTGTTTTGCTGCCCAAGCTGACAGTAACAGCAGAAACGCGTCCCAGTTGGTTGTGCGTTTGGTCACTAACAAAATCAAAAATCAGGGGCGGCTAACCATGCTCATGATGTGCCACGCGCTTTGATTTTGCTGTCAATCTGATGATTGATTGATTGGTTGATTGCCAGCTTCTGTTGTTCCTCTGCAGGTTTTATTTTCTGTTGATTGATTGATGATTGCTTTTATTTCCTGTTGTTCCTCTGCAGATTTCGTTTGCCAAGGCTTTGATTCCCAGATGGGGACCTCGTCAGGCGCGGACTTCCACCACCACCAGCAGCAGCAGCCCACCCCACAGGGGTTGCCACCGCCGCTGCGCCCCAACGGCCGAGCACCGACGCTGCAGACATCTCTCTCCCTGGGCGGCGCCGCCTCATCGGAGCAGGTTGGCTTGCCTCCGGACACGCAGGAGCCGCTGTCCAACTCTAACGGGGGCCACGACTCCGCCACCGAGAGCGCCAGCTCGAGGGAGACGTGGCCCGGGGAGCCTGGCAAGAGTGGCGGTGGCGGTCCTCCCGTGGCGGCAGCACTGATAACGGCGCTGAGGATTGCTGACAATAAGGAGAAGGAGGTGGTTGGTAATGGCGCCGCTGAGCTGCGGTCCTGTTTTATGTTTAGCTCTACAACTTCAGAGACTTTTTCTGGTCATATTGCACATAAACCCATGTTGGTTCTTTAGGCAATCTGTACCAATGGATCCCATGCTGTGCTGAAATTGTCTGCGTTCCAGCTAGTTTGTAGCTTAGTGCACTGCAGGGCCGCTACAGACAATAACTTGAAAGCAAAATTTCTGAATGCCACAGACAATAGAGATCTCATCCACAAATTTGTTTGGATTTACTCAAAACTGTAGCTATTCCACTACATGCACTCTACAGGCACATATGAGGGTATCAAACGTCTTAAAAGCGTGTTGTTTAACATTCAGGAAGTATGACTGCCTGGCTTTGTTACTGCGATCCTGTTCATATAATCTCTGTAGCCTGGTTTTACTTGACGGTTACTTTGAAACAACAATAGCATTTGAAGTCAGTTGTTTGGTGTTCTACTAATGATAATTTCCATGGAAACCAGTCTCACATTCAAAGCATGAGTCAATTAGATGTTACATTTAGAATCACTCATAAGCAATTCTGGTTGGACATCTTCACCTTGTAGTTGAATAGATTTGTCTACCATAGTTGTTTTCCAGTCAAGTACTCATGTTACTATGTTAGCAACAATTACAGGGTAAATGTTGTGCATTCATAATTGTTATCTTGCGATTTAAGGCTTCTTTGATAATTTATTTGGTACCTGCTCATTCTGCTACTATACCCCTGATAAACTTGTGCATAATTGCTCATTCTGCTACCTTTCAATTTGCTCACTATAAACATAGTGCTGATATTGTGTTAAACTGTTAAAGGCAGCCTCGGATTGGAAGGGTTGCTGGAAACAAGGATCTATACCTCTGCACTTTCAGTAAGAAAGATCCGTCTATTTGACTGCAGATTTGTAGGGGCACAATTCTTCCATAAAGTAATGTGCGTTAGGTAAAAGAAGCTTTTAGCACTCACATGAAGAACAGATAGTTCCTGTCAGGTTGTACTCCCTGTAAGGTTGCAGCCCTCATAGCTATTGGCCTCTATTGCCCACATTACAGTTTGTGTTGAATGCTTCATTGGTCTCATTTTATTTGGTATTCTTCTCCAATACACAATCTGATATGTTGCCTAAATCAGATGCAGTTGATTAAGAACACAATAGTACAGTCAATTTGCCCCTGTTTTTCATACCTTAGCTTCGAATACATGAGATGCAGACAATTCTTGGTTTGGTCACTTTAATTTGTATTATCCGTTCTGCCTAAAGTAAATGCATGTACCTAATTTTTCAGAAGGGACATCCATAGACAGGTTGAATTTGGGTTTGGGATATATTTCTCAGCGATGAGAATAGGGTCTGAAAACAATGTACTGTGTCACTCTGCTTTTGTTTGGTCCTGCCTTGGCTTATACATTCCGGGCGTGATTTCAGAGTTAGCCAGATAAGTTGTTTTCCACATTGATGTGCGTAACCTCTGCATCACGCTGCAGATCGGCTGGCCGGCGAATGCAGGTATGTTCTGCCTTCTCTTTCTGTTTCCTAAGTTTTTCCAACTGTATATGCGCATGTGAGTGTACAAACAATTAGATCTGACTATCAATTACACAGCCTTCCCAATTTCTGCTTACCAATTTTTTTATCTCATTCATGCCATGTAAGAGGGTGCATTCCAGGACATACCAATTCCAATTTCTTCGTTAACAGCTCCTGACTCCCTAATACTGCTTACACTCATGTCATCTTCTTATTTCACTAGATTACCCAATGCTTGCTTTCAAAGAGGATGCTTTACAGAGACGAATTTCGAATTTTCCAGGTACTGAGCACTTCGGAATGCCTGAAAGTTAGCAGCAGATCACCTATGATGATTCAATTTTCCATTTTGGGTCATGCTCTTCTTTGCTCGAAAGCAGAACCAACAATTCAAGAGGTTTTATTTTGGAGTAAGTAGATCTTCAACTGCCCCTAATTACAAATTCTAATATGTTTGATGTATTGTATTGTTCTAGAGAACAAACTTGATTACTGCTTCCCTGCCCGCGCAATTGCGCGGGGTTTCCTGCTAGTTTTTCACTATTATTAATGATCTAGTAGTATTACCTAGGTTAGAACATCTCCAAAAACTCCTGAATTTTGTTCTATCATGCAGATATATATTTGTGTCTCAAACTAAGGCTTAATTCCTTAGACTACAATGATGCAAAAATTTCAGCATCATGCTGGACGATGTTATATTCACTTCATAGACCTCCACAGGTAATGTTTAAGTGTTTTGCTAATTCTTAAGCTCTCGCATCTTTGGAAATTGTTGAGCAGTTTATAGTATATATTTGATAGTCATCTATTGATAGCCACACTGATGTTATAGTGTCTATCATTGCTTTTTTATCAAATTGAAATGTGGACAGTGAGTTTATGTCATTGTACTGTTGATGCATTGATTTTTTTTCTGCCGAATTAGTCAACCAAATTTGAGCTGAAATCTAACACTGGTATCTCTATCCAAGTGACACTGGGTAGTAGACTAGATAACTTTTTCTGTCGACACAGTGATGTGCTTTTTCATTGCACCTGCTCATGTCTAGTCATTTATGGCAAATCAGGCACCCAAGTTTAAGTTAGATACTAGGCTAATAATAATTGTTTTTGGTTGGTGCTAACATGTATTTTCATTCTCAGTCATCAGTACAGTGCATTTTTCCCCACCATATTTCTGTGTTCCCTTCTTGTTTACCACATTTGCATGCAAATCGTTAGATGGATCTGTTCTTAGGTTTGTACCCTGATTGTAAAGAGGAACACTGAAAGAAAAGCTGTTTGGTAATATCCTGGTATCCAATTAATGCTATTTAGTTTTTATACTGCCATCATGCAGCACATTCTAATTAGATGTTAAATGTTACAGTGAGTCCTACATGGATCTAGCTGTTATAGAACTTAGTAATTGTAGGAATATATATTGACTAGCTGATGGGTTCCTCTGTTGATTTTTTTTTCTATCTGTGATTATCATTTCTGCTTTGTGTGCCATAGACGTGCAAGTATCTTGAGATGTGCTATTTCATGTGTTGGATGAGATGGAAGATTGTTGCAGATGCGTGGATGAGATGGAAGATTGTTGCAGATGGTTTACACAGGAAGTAGTGTTATAGAATATGAACTGTATTTGTCGTTACTTTGGTTCGGTCATTCCTGAAATGTGACCATATTGTAAATACACTGCATGAACCTATAGCGAACAGAACATGGGCTTTGTATTTGAAGCTACAGTACTGTTCATTTGAATTGTTGATTAATATATGACATGGGCTACCGGTGCTTATATGACATGCGTTATTGTGATATATGTGGTGATGTTGGCGACAAATGTGATGAAATTGTGATATAAATGGTGCTATCGGTGCTTCTGGTGAAATTGGATTATAATTTGTGATTTTACAGGGTTTTGATGCGAGAAAACAGAAAACAAAAGCAAAAAAAAAATTCCAGCTTTGCCGACAGCTGGGCAAAAAAACCCAGGACAGAGTCTTTGCCGACTGCAATGGGAGGCAGTCGGCAAAGAGGTCAAACCTTTGCCGACTGCAACTCCGAAAGCAGTCGGTAAAGAACATTTCAAAAAAAAATATTTTCTTTCTTTGCCGACTGTCGAGCTGGCGGCCAGTCAGCAAACAATTTTTGAAAAAAAATTCTTTGCCGACTGCCGAGGAACCAGCAGTCGGCAAAGCCTGCTGTCAGGGCTGACGGCGCCACGTGGCTATGCCGACTGCTGGCGTGGCAGTTGGCAAAGGCTTTGCCGACTGTGTGCCACATGGCAGTCGGCAAATCCGCCTTTGCCGACCCAGGCTTTGCCGACTGCTCTTTGCCGACTGCCACGTGGCTTTGCGGTCGGCAAAGCCTTTGCCGACTGGGTTTATGCCTTTGCCAACCGGGGCAAGCAGTCGGCAAAGAGGCCCCTGTAGTGACGCCGTGTAAACGGCCTACACGGCCGTGTAGGCGAACAGTGAGTACCGCAGTCTAGCTGGTGCCCTACAGTACTTGACATTTACCCGTCCGGATATTGCTTTTGCAGTTCAGCAAGTGTGCCTCTTTATGCATGACCCCAGGGAGCCCCACCTCATAGCTCTCAAACGGATTCTGCGATATCTGCAAGGCACTCTTTCACTTGGATTGACTATGCGTCGCTCGTCACCTACAGACCTCATCGTGTACACGGATGCAGACTGGGCTGGATGTCTAGATACTCGTCGCTCCACCTCTGGCTACGCAGTGTTTCTAGATGATAACCTGGTGTCCTGGTCCTCCAAGCGTCAACACACGGTCTCACGGTCCAGTGCTGAGGCCGAATACCGCGCTGTGGCGAATGGCGTTACTGAAGCTTCCTAACTACGACAGCTACTGTTCGAGCTTCACCACCCACCTCGCCGAGCCACCTTGGTCTATTGTGATAACGTCAGTGCAGTGTACCTGTCCAGCAATCCAGTGCAGCATCAGCGAACAAAGCACGTAGAGATCGATCTCCACTTTGTTCGAGAGAAAGTTGCCCTCGGCCATGCTCGGGTCCTTCATGTTCCCACGACATCGCAGTATGCCGATGTCTTCACCAAGGGTCTTCCTACCTCACTGTTCCAGGAGTTCCGGTCCCGTCTGACCGTTAGCAGTGCCCCCGATTAGACTGCGGGGGAGTGTTAGACTAATGTGTTAGCACAATGTAAATATAGGCAATGGCTAGGCTTAGTCCTTGTACGCGTAGCACGGCAGTCCGCCCTCCTCCTGTGTAATTGCATGCATGCACTCTGTGCTCTCTTTGTATATACATGTAAACACATCAACACAGATCAATCAATTCAGTTATTCCCACTTTCAAGTCGGTTATTGCCATATATATCTGTGTTAGCAATCCATCTTCGGACACTAGAATTCGCATGCTCCAGCATTTCGTGGCTGCCGTCATCGATATGCAGTTCTTGGAGAACCATGGCGTTCTTAGCAAAGAACTTGGCCAGTTTAACCCCAAGGCAGTTTGGCTCGTCCATGAAAAAGTGCAAGCTCACTCTTTTAAGATGATTCTGCAGGCAACTGAATGACTGCTCATTAGTCAGGCCAGGGATGACACCATAATCCTGATAGTTGTCTTCATTTTCTGGGCCTAATGAAACCATTGACCTTCTTCTGCGATTCCTGAAGCCACTGACAGACTTGTCGAATTGAACTCTAGCTTCATTGTTGTCTATAGAAGACTCTATCCAAGGCGTTGGGTCCTTCTTGATAGACTTAATGCGGAGGTAACGAACCATAGGGCAACAATGGAGCAAGTTTGCCAACAGTGGCTCGAATCCAGTGTAATATTCAGCTTCTAGCTCAAGCTGCTCCAGAAGGCTGAACGACAAACCACCTAGAAGCTCATCCCGGCTCGCCTTGTCGATGAAGGCGAGGCCACCCATGGCGAAGCAGTCCATTCTAAGCTTCAAGTGCTTTGTGGTGTTGAAATTCTGAATAAATCGCCAGAATGATTCGCGAGCTGTGGTTGGGACCCAAGGTTTTCATTTTCGGAAATTAAAATTTATCGGGGGTCATAGATAAAGAGGATAAACATGATATATCAGAAATATCGAACCAAATTCAAATAAAATTTAATTTGAATTTAAGTAAATTTAAATAAATTTAAACAAAATTTATACGAAAAAGATAGATTATTTCTTATCGGCACCTATGGATAAACAGGATATATCGGAAATATCGGGATATTTCGGCCGATAAAAAAAACCATGTTGGGACCTCGGTGTAAGCATGGCGGACACCATGGGTTAAGTGCAATCCACATGAATGCCTGACTCCTGCGACTTTAGCGAGAGGCCATTGCTACGCTCAACATGCCCCTTGTATCTGAAGAATTGCAACCTGGGCACGTCCAGCTCTAAGTACCAGTATCCGTATGTGCAACCTGCAAGCACGAGAGCACTGACAGACGGGATAAGAAGCCGCCCCACCAACTGCTGCGCATCATGGAGTTGCACGGTATTACTGGATTTTTCGGAGAAGTGGGAGGATGCGAGATGCAATTTGGACAGCAGCGGAGCGGCGTGGATGATTCTCTGGAGATCGACGAGAGAGACGCTGCAATTCTTCAGGTGTAGGTCTCCCAGCATTGGGAACGCTCTGGAGGCGGCACCTGCCGTCAGGGTATCGCACCGGACGATGCGCAGCACCCGGAGAGCCTCGGACGGCAGAGAGCCGAAGCTGAGCGTGAATCGTGTGTTCAATGCTCTGACAATGATTTGGAGCTCCTCCACGCGCCGGGCCGCCGGGTTGGAGACTAGGGCCTCCATCAGGTTGTGCTCCATCAGGTAGTCCTCCTTCGACCACCACCGTGTCAGCAGGATTATCTTGCTGTCTTCCGCGATGAAGAACGTGAGCCTCCGGATGGGGCCGTGGGCGGCGGCGGCGGCGAGAGCCTTCTCGGCGCCGCGGAAGAAGGCCTCGCGCTCCTGCGTGGCCAGAGCCTTCTGGGCGTGCTCGCCGCCGAGGAAGGCCAAGTGCTTCTGCTCCCGGGTGGAGCAAAAGGAACGGGAGTCCAGGTATACAGCACCCGACGTGCGCCACAGCCAGCGCCACCGCCGCGAGAGCACCGCGGTCGCCGCGCCGTCCCTGTCGGGCGCCAAGAAGAGGATGTGCCGCAGCAGGTCGTCGGAGAGGTCGGACAGGCAGCGGCCGGCGCCGCCGTCTGCCATCGTACGCGCGCGCCGTGAGCGGCCGGCGTCTGCCATCGTATGCGCGTGATGTGAAGATGCCATCTGATGGATGGATACGCGCGGATATCGATCTGCATATAGCTCTCACGATGACTTCTTGGAGTCGGTTCCCTAAAAGATCCCTCCAGGAAAATAAAGGATTTCCATGAAACAAAATCATCGTCGGTTCCGTAAATCTCGGCTGGTTCCGTAAAAGAGTGCGGCCCGTGTATTCAGGCAGTATCAAAGGTGACAGGGTCCACCACGTCTCCAATCGGTTGTTCTTGCTAGGGCTTTGCGGCGATGGACTCCGGATCCAGCAGCGTTGTCGCCGCCGGGCGGGGACAAGGAGACGTCGGCGGCGGTGACAGGCTAAGCAGGCTCGGCGACGCTGCGCTCGGCCACATCCTGTCCTTCCTCCCTGCCACCGAGGCTGCACGCACAGCGACGCTCTCGCGGCGTTGGCGCCACGTCTTCGCCGCCGTGCACACGCTCTCCTTCGGGGAGGCGGAGGCTTGCTTAAGGATGGGCTACCGGTGGTGGCGGCGCTGCAGCTACTGTGACAACGGTGACATGCGCGCCCCGCACTTTGTAGCCAGCGTCAGCGCTGCGCTCCATGGCCGCCACCGGGCCGCCCACGCCGCCACCGGGCCGCTGCGCGCGCTCCGCGTCACGTTCGACGGGTTTGGCTTCCGCGGTGGGCACAATGCGACAACGGCTGTGTACGGCTGGCTCTCGTACGCCGGCCATGGCGCCGGCGAGGCGCTAGAGATTGATCTGCGCCTCGATACGGAACCGATCTGCGAACGGGCGTACGCCCTTGCCTCCGGCGGACCCGATGACGCCAAGATGGCGGAAGGGAACGCCACCACGGATGAAGAGGAGCCCTGTTGTTTCTTCAAAAAAAAAGAGGAGCCCTGTTCGGGGGAGAAGTACATCGTGCCGAAAAACCTCTTCTCCTCCTGCGCCATGCTATGCGCACTCCGGCTCAGCGGCTGCTGGATCAACCTGCTGTCGTCCATCGCCCTGCCATCGCTCCAAACGCTGCACTTGACAAGGGTCACCGGCCGAAGAGGTACCATACAACGGCTGGTTTGCGCCTGCTCGAGCCTCATCGACCTGACGCTTGAGGCCTGCGGGAACCTGACCGAGCTCTCCATCGACGGCGCGTGCCTCCGCAGGCTGGCCCTACGGTGCTGCCATGGGCTGGCCAGTGTCAACGTCAACTCGCCGGAGCTGCAGACCTTCGAGTACCGCGGTGCCATCCCGGCGGAGCCGCCATCGCCGCCGTTCCTTACCATGCACTCCCTGCGTAAGATCTCGTTTTGCACCCTTGACTTTTGCGGTGTGGAGCGCGCCGCTGAGGTGTTCGGTCTCATGGAGCTCTTTGCCGGCGTGGAGCGGCTGCACCTCACGTCCGCCCGACTAGGAAGCAGCTTCGTCAGCCATGATGGAGTCTTCCCATGCTTCCGGAGGCTCCGCAACCTCGAGATAACCGGGATGCTTCCCGACTACGACGACGATGCGTCTGCGGCCATCTGGACGGTGTCTCGGGTCCTGGAGCAGACCCCGAGGCTGGAGACGCTGTCCTTGTTCTTCCTGCCAGAGCCTGACCCAGTGAAGCAAAGCCGCAGCTACTACGTCGAAAAGGAAGTGCTCGACGCTTCGCACAAGCTCAGGTACAATCCATACGCGTGTCTCGCCATGCCGCCACGCGACGTCGAGGTCCCCTGCTGTCTGAGGGAGACGACCAAGGAGATCAACCTGGTGCACTACCAGGGGTCCGTTGCGCAGAGGGCGCTGGCCAAGTTCTTGCTCTGCAATGCTCCCTTGGTAGACGAGGTGTGCTGGAAGGTTGCACGGGGGCCACTGTCCATCCAGACGAAGCTGATGGAGGAGATCAGGGGGTGGGTGATGAACAAGTCTGCCAACATGATGTTCATTTAGCAAAATCCAATCCATCTAGAGGAACTATGATAGATAGTGCCGTGTTCCTTGCCTTATGCAGTAATTGAGAAACAGAATTCTTTTTTATTAGTGTTTTGTTTGCAGACCTCAATGCAGTTTTCAAATCATTTCCGTTGGACTGTAAAATGCAATAATAATACTTTTTAATTTGCCTAAGCTATTGCTGAGATGGAATGATGCAGTGCGTTGCAACGGCTACGATCCCTGAATGTCGGAGGTGTTGTTGGTCGTGATCATCTCAGACAATCATGAGGTTTCCCATGCATTAATGGTTCTTTTTATTCTTCTTAATATAATGTTACGCAGCTCTCCTGTGTGTTCGAGAAAAAAGATCAGGGTTCCATGATATTTTTTCATAACTTCAAGAATAATAGTCCTTCATCATCGATTAATATTACAGCCATACAATCAGCCTCTTCTCTGGACCACGTGTACTTGTAGGCTATCAAAACAAATATCTTTTTTTTGAAGGAAAACAGGAGGGGTTGCCCCCTACTAGACTTTTATTGATACTTTAAAATTTACAGAGTTTACAGTACGCAGCCTATGCACTTTTTTCCCAGACAACTGCTTAAAATACTCCTGCAACACAGCTTGTTTGTCATCGTGGCTCCTCACCAAGGCTCCTTCTCGGTTTTTAAGAGAAAGTATGTATTGTCTTGTCTTCCTAGCAGCCAACTTCAGGTGGAAAAACTGAGTGCAAGCATCACCTGATTTTAGGTTAGTGATTCTGGAAGCCTGCCTGCGTCGACTTCTTTCCAGTGCCACTAGGCCCAACAATCTGACTTTGAGGTCGCGCCTGAGATTCAGTTCCTGATCCGTGAGATGTCTATCTTCCTGTGCTAGGTCCAGCCTGAAAATCATTTCATTTGCAATGTGTGCGTACCTTCCGGTGGTCACAGCTCCAACTAAGCGCTCTACAGCAGCTACCTGGACTGGAGATTGATAGAGACTTCACTGAAAGTGAGGTTGCTCAGGCGGTTAAGTGCCTACCGAAGGAAAAGGCGCCAGGCCCCGACGGTTTTACCAATGACTTCTACATATATTGCTGGGAGATCATTAAGCAGGACATTCTCAATGCCTTCCATGCCTTCTCCATCCAACATTGTGGATCCTTCGATTGTTTGAACTGAGCCCAGGTGGTTCTGATCCCAAAGGTGGAGATTGCTCTCCAGCCAAAAGACTTCAGGCCTATAAGTCTGATTCATTCCTTTGCCAAGATACTAACAAAAGTCCAAGCAAATAGACTAGCAGTGTACATTGACAAGTTGATCTCCACATCTCAGATGCATTCATCAAAAGAAGGTGCATCTAGGAGAACTTTATGTATGTCAGAGGGTTGGCGAGACACTACCACCGAACTAAAACGCCAGCCTGTTTAATCAAATTGGACATTACCAAAGCATTTGATTCAGTATCGTGGGAGTATATGATCGAGCTGCTCGGTGTGAGAGGCTTCCCCACAAGATGGCTCAACTGGTTGGCAATAATCCTCAGAAGTTCTTCATCCACTTATCTACTGAATGGGTGTCCAGGTGACAGTATCAAGCACCATAGGGGGCTCAGACAGGGTGATCCATTATGGCCCTATGTGTTCATTCTTGCAATTGATGTCCTCAACACCATCTTTGATATCGCCACTGAACATGGCTTCCTCTCTAAACTCAAGGGCAGACAGGCACGGCTTCGTATCTCGATGTACGCTGACGACGCAGTCATCTTCAATAACCCAAATAAAGAGGACATCACCTGCATTATGGATATTATGAAAGCATTTGGTGAAGCTACTAGACTGCACATTAACATGCAGAAGAGCTCTGTTGCACTGATCAGATGTGCTAACATCGACATCGATGACGTGCTACAAGATTTCCCTGGGCAGTGGGTGAATTTCCCACTGCAATACTTGGGCTTGCCGCTGACACTGGGATGACTCAAGATGGTACACTGGCAATACATCCAAGATAGAGCTAAAAGAAGGGTTGTAGGTTGGCAGGGGCGATTGCTCAACATTGCTGGACGCAGAGAACTAGTGCGCTCCATGCTTAGCTCCCTCCCGGTGTACCTTCTGACAGCGGTGAAGGTGCCCAAAAACTTCATCAAGGAGTTTGATAAGATAAGAAGAAGGTTCCTCTGGGCGGGTGACAAGGAGCTTAGTGGTGGAAAGTGCAAAGTGGCATGGGTCAGAGTATGTACACCGACAGATTATGGCGCCTTGGTATGGTGGAGATGGAAAGATTCAGTCGAGCTCTCAAACTTCGCTGGCTCTGGTTCTCCTGGGAGGGAGAAAATAGGCCGTGGAAACGAATGGAGCTTCCGGTGGACAACGGGGACTTAGCACTCTTCAACGCTGCTACAACCGTAATCCTTGGCAACGGGGAGAAGGCTACATTCTGGACCTCGCGTTGGCTGCAAGGAGAAGCACCTGCATCGTTATACCCGACTTTGTTCAGACATAGCAGGAGAAAGAACAGGACTGTGAAGGATGCGATCACGAGTGATAAGTGGGTGTCCGACGTGGACCATAACATGACTGTACAGTTAATTGAGGAATACCTATCCTTATGGGCACGCCTCCAAGGTGTAATCCTGCTACCGCAACAGGAAGACAGAATTCTTTGGCTACACACCTCCGACTGCAAATACACTGCAAGCTCTGCATACAGAATACAATTTGCTGGAATGGTCAAGTCCATGACCGCTGTCAACACTTGGAAGACGAAGGCGCCACCAAGATGTCAGTTCTTCACATGGCTAATGCTCCACAACAAGTCATGGCATGCATGGTCTACTCCATGCTTGCTAGAGAAATGGAGCCTATCTCCCACTCAATTTTAAGTTCTTGTTGAGGTGAACTTGGGTACCTATTTCTTATTTTCTTGATTAAAAGGCCACCTAGTTTATTCAAGCTTGGTTGATTTTCCTATTTATTACTCCATGCTCACTAGGCATAGGTATAAACTTTCACTACAGACATATACAATTAAGTAAATTTACATTTATTTTGTTTACAAAAGGAAATAATTCTAGCTCACATATACGGGATTCATTAAGCAAGAGGAGATTGTTCAAAAGTAAAGGACAGACTTAAGCAACAGTATAGAACTGTCCCTCAATTCACAGACCATCCATATGCTTCTTCAAACGATGGGGCCGGAGCAAGCCGCAGCGACGGCGAGGGATCGCCGCGGCTGCCGGCAAAGCGGCGCTACAAGGGCGTGCGCTTCCAGAAATGGGGCCGGTGGCTGTCGGCGCTACAAGGGCATGAGGGAGGGAGGGAGGGAGGGAGAGGAAGTACCTGAACACGCCGGGGGTCGCTCCTCCCGTCGGCCCTCCCTGGCTTCCCCTCCGTGGACGGCGGCGGCGGCCGGCGGTGGCGCGGGGGCGGGGGCGGGGGCGGGGGCGGGGGCGCGGCCGTGCGGGGGTGACGGTGGCGGTGGCGCGTCTGGTCGGCGGCGGCGGTGGTGCAGGGGTGGCGGTTGGCGGCGGTGGCGGCGGTCGGCGGCGGTGCGCGGGCGGCGGTGGCGTCCGGTCCTGCGAGATGTGAGCGCGTGGGTGCGTGTGAGGGGTGAGGGGCGCGGGTGTCCCTTTTGATGTGTTAACCCCTTTGCCGAGAGCTAGATCAGGCGGCTCTCGGCAAAGAGTTTTTCTTTTTTTTTATTTTATTTGCCGAGAGCCCCATCCCAGGCGGCTCTCGGCAAAGAATTTTTTTTTATTTTATTTGCCAAGAGCCCCAGCCCAGGCTCTCGGCAAAGAGGCTCTTTGCCGAGAGCTTTAGGAGGCTCTTGGCAATATATATATATATATTGGATTTTTCCTCCCAATTTTTTCCTGTGGCCTTGATATAGTACTAGGAGGCCATGTGTTGAAATTTGGTGTATTTTCCATTCATCTTGCTATATTTCGTGCATTTTCTTTATTTTTTCCGCAAGACGCACATTTGAACTGCAGGTGTATGAAATAATGAATCTCAGCGATTCAAAAAATGATATTGATGCTTCCGAGGGTATTTCAACACCGTATCTAGGGACAGACGCGGAAACTCGACCATCTCGTGCACGAGACATGGCGACCAAGTTGTGTAGGATTTGATTTAAAACTATATAAAATGCGAACGGAGTTGGAAAATCATGAAAATAGATGAGAGGCCTTGACAGGATACGTAGAGTTTATGGAAATAATTTGGGAATGTTTGGAGCAAGTTGTAACACAACATGGTTGAAACCCTGAGATCTCCGCATGTGATATCTTGTTATCACATGTGGAGATCTCAGGGTTTCAACCATCTAGCGGCACAACTTGCTTCAAACATTTTCAAAAATTTTTTATAGCCTCTACATGTGATGTCAAGGCCTCCCGTCCATTTTCATGATTTTCTGACTCCGTTCGCATTTTATATATTTTTAAATCAAATCTCACGCAACTTGGTCGCCATGTCGCGTGCACGAGATGGTGGAGTTTTCGCGTATGTCCCTGGATACGGCGTCAAAATACCCTCAGAAGAATGAATATCATTTATTGAATCTCTGAGATTCATTATTTCATGCACCTGCAGTTCAAATGTGCGTCTTGTGGAAAAAATCAAGAAAATGAAAAAAATACACGAAATATAGCAAGAGGGATGGAAAATACACCAAATTTCAAATCTTGGCTTCTAGTACTGTAGCAAGGCTGCACAAAAAATTTGAGAGCAAAAATCCAATTTTTTTTTGCCGAGAGCCTTGGCTGAGGCTCTCGGTAAAGAAAAATATTTTGCCGAGAGCCTAACAGCAGGCTCTCGGCAAAGATGATGGCGTAAGTGGGCCGTTTGTGGGGTTGAAGCTTTTTCGAGGTTCTATTTGTACCGAGAGTCGAGCTCTCGGCAAAGCCAGCTTTGCCGAGAGCCAATCTTTGTCGAGCGCTGGTTCTCGGCAAAGGATTCTTTGCCGAGCGCCCGATATTTGACTCTCGGCAAAGAGGTAGGCCCTCGGCAAAGCTCCTCTGTCCGGTAGTGAAGGAGGAGTCGGATTCCTATGAGGGAAGAAGTCAATCGCGTCCTGATTGACCTAGGACGGGTTCATTGTGAGTAACGAGTTCATTGTGAGTAAAGTAGTTGACCGCGTCCTAAGTGACTTAGGACAGGTCGATATTGAGTGACGTGATTGGCTGCGTCCTAATTGCACTTAGGATGAGTCAATTTTTCGTGACGGAAGTAGTCGCTTGCGCCCCGATTGACTTAAGGCGAGACAGATGTTGGTGAAGGAAGTCATCGACTACATCCTAATTGACTTAAGATGAGTTGGAAAGTAGTCGACCACGTCCTAATTGACTTAGGACGAGTCATATATTGAGTGAAGTAGTCGACCGCGTCCCAATTAACTTAGAACGAGCTGAAAAGTAGTCAACTGCATCCTGATTGACTTTGGACGAGTCAGATATTGGTGAGGGAAGTAGTCGACTGCCTCCTGATTGACTTAGGACGAGTCGGATTTTGTTGATCGCATCCTGATTGACTTAGGACAAGTCGGATTTTGTTGATCGTGTCCTGATTGACTTAGGATGAGTCAATTGTAGATGTATTATTGAACACTTGACAAAGGTGGACATGTCTTGTTTCCTAGTTTCCATGACATCAATTGAATCCCAACTTGCTAAGTTCTGTAGCACAAGTGTAACTGGGTAATCACCTAATGCAGTGAAAGAGATATGAGTGCGGTGTTGTGGTGGCCGCTCTCTGATTGCAGACACTTTGCTGTTGTTTGGTCGTCCTCGTCCTAGAGCCGAGGCTGCTGCTATCCTATTGTGGTGGTTTATCTGATGATTTGTTGCTCATGAAGCTAAGACGGTTACCCATGTTGCAGTTTTCTGTTTTGCATTTGGTCATCATTGCATGTCGCGTCCTCAGGCGTGCTTTGTGTTGTCATAGTTGTTGGAGGTCTAGGTTGCAGTGTTATTCCTCTGTTTTGTGCGAGAGTGAGAGTTCTTAGTTGTAGCTTTTGCTTTGCTCATTTGGTGGTTTCTGTTGCTGCTCTGACCTGTGTTGTCTATCTCTACCAGCATCTTTGAGTTTGTAAGGTTGCATGTAGTAGTAGTTGTTGTTTTTCTTTCATTCCTTTTTGGTTGCTGTTAAAACTTCATGTCCACCTTAGCGAATTACATTCTCAGCGCATTCTAAATATAAAGAGAAATTGAGGCGGAGGCAACCACATGGCATTGGAGTTGGAGCACATGCTCTGTACAATAAGAGTATTTAAAGACATGAAACAACACGATGCAAGAACCAAAATAAACATGTCAATAGTTCAATATCTTCTGCAGGTTCACAATATAAAACATAGTACACTATCTGCTGTCAGGGTCTCGGTGCCATTTAGATACACTTTTTAGACGAAAAATTTTAAGTTTTTATTCCACTTGGATATATTATTACAAGGCTCAAAGCCTCAATAAAAGATATTAAACAAAATAAAGGGAACTTGTGCCAAACACTAGCAATTTATTAATTTTGGAATTTAATCCTTCACATTCAGTTGCTTACTGATCTTATCTGACAGTAGGATTCACGTGCTCCAGCATTTCGTGGCAGCCGTCATCGATATGAATTTCTTGGAGAACCATTGCATTCTCAGCAAAGAACTTGGCTAGTTGAACTCCAAGGCAGTTTGGCTCGTCCATAAAAAATTGCAGGCTCACTCTTTTAAGATGACTCTGAAGGCATGAATGCTCACCGGCCAAACAAGGGACGATACTGAAAGCCTGATAATAGTTGTCATCATCCTCTCCACCTAATGAAACCATTGGTCTTCTGCGATTCCTGAACCCATTTACAGACCTGTCGAAATGCACTCCAGCTTCCTTGTCTATAGAAGACTCTTCCCAGGGCATTTCATGTCGCTTTCTAAGCTTGAGCCGGAGGTCATGAACCATAGGGCAAGAATGGAGCAAGTTTGCTAGCATCACCATTAATGGTCTCTCGAATCCGGGCTTATATTCAGCTTCGAGCTCAAGCTGATCTAGAAGGTAGACCGACAAACCACCTAGAAGCTCATCCCAGCCCGGCTTGTCCTCGAGGGCGAGGTGATCCATATGGTGAAGTCCAGTTTAAGCTTCAAGAGCTTTGTGGTGTTGAAATTCTGAATAAATTGCCGGAACGAGTCGCAAGGTGGGGTGGGGTCCTTGATATAGCCATGGTAGTCAGAGGTTAAGTCCAAATCCACTTCAATAATGTTGGATGACGCCTGCGACTTTAGCGATAAGAGATTGGTTTGCTGAACATGCCCCCTGTATCTGAAGTATTGCAACCTTGGCACGTCCAACTCTAAGCTTGAACTCGTCCAACCTTTGTACCCATATTCGCAATCTGCAACCACAAGAGTAGTGACAGCCGGGATAAGAAGCCGCCCAAACAGCTGCTCATCGTCATCAATGGTATACAGCTCATCATCGTCGTCGTCATCGTCATCATCAACGACATCTTTTTCTACGCGCAAGGTGGAGGATTTGAGATGCAAAGTGGACAGTCGTGGAGCTGCGACGATGATTTTCTTGAAATCGACGAGAGAAACGTCGCAACGCTGCAGGTGTACTTCTACCGGCATTTGAAACTCCGCGGTTATTGTGTTCACCAAAAGAATATGAATCATGCTCACCAAAAGAATATGAATAGGCTGCATTTACAATTTCGCTTAAACTTTCTAGTCATATATATAATACAGATGTTTACTGTGTTTTTGTAATATAAAAGTTGTTGACTTATGTTCTTATAAATCGAAATTTCGAATTTGTTCAGGCTTACGTAAATAAGAAATATTAATTTACCATTAACCTTCATATTAGGTACTATATTTATATTTAAAATGAAAAAGAAAGAAAATAAAAGATGGAAACTAAAATGATTTGTTAATCTTTCTCCTCTCTCTTGGGAAGATGGGGCAGACCTGTTTTATATTGCTAAATATAAGTACGTGATCCCTCTGTTTAAAATGTGATTGAGGAGTACGAGTTTGTGCATCATACTCATACACCCAGAGAAGCAGCATTGCAAACTTGATGAGCGCCACATTCTACTCCAGGTTTGTTGCAAACATGGAGATTCTATTGGAGAGCGAGATCACGGCCTCCTGCAACACCTTCTCCTACTCCTCGCGTCCCAGCGAAGAGGGGATCCTTCTCCTTTGACCCCAAGTTGGATTCATCCTAAGTTTTGGCAGTTGTGTTGCTGGACTGTAGGTGGCCACTTAGTGAGAGGAGGCACATAGTGTGATGGTGATGGATGAGGAGGCGATGGTGGTGGTACCTGTGTCAACAACGATTACAAGAGCTCATGTGGTGGCGATTGGTGTGGCATTGGTCAACTACGCAGGCTCCTATTATGCTGGCGGTTGTGGCACGTCCCGAATGGGTAGCATAGTGGCTAGAGTCCTTGAGCCGCAAGCATAATAAGCCATAGCGATAGTTGGCTGTTTGCGGGGACATACTAGTCAGGGCATTGGTGGACCTTTTCTTGCATGAATCAAGATCATGAGCCTTTTACGGTCTTGGACTCCTGCACAACTACAAGGTCCCGTGAATTCCAAAGAGGAGGTGGGGGGATTGAATTGGGTTCCAAAGTTCAATATTAAAACCTAGGGTTCTAACTCGTATGAGCACAGGTAGTGAGTCAGATCACATATGAGATATTCAAATTGATCGGACTTCATATATATCATTGCTAGACGCGAGTTGTCCAAACTCATATGAGTATGGGTCATGAGAGTCAGGGTTACATAGGAGACATGGAGGGCGTGATTGCAGTTTGGGAAAGTACAAAAAAGCGAGATGGAAGAAATAACTCACCACTAACCCATTAGTGGTGGGGGGGGGGGGGGGTGTTGGACAAAAAAAATACGTGGAGAATCATTTTGCCTCTTTAATATTATTATTAGGTATAGATATACATTGTCTTGTCCACCATCCTAGGCTCAAAGACTCAATAACAGAGATTAAACAAAATAAAGGGAACTTGTGCAAAGCACACTAGAATTTATTAACTTTGGAATTTAATCCATCACATTCAGTTGCTTACTGCCCTTATTTGTCTTAGCAATCCATCTTCTGACAGTAGAATTTACGTGCTCCAGCATTTCGTGGCAGCTGTCATCGATATGAATTTCTTGGAGAACCGTCGCGTTCTCAGCAAAGAACTTGGCTAGTTGAACTCCTAGGCTGTTTGGCTCGTCCATAATAAATTGCAAGCTCACTCTTTTAAGATGACTCTCAAGGCAACTGAATGAATGCTCACCAGTCAAACAAGGGACGATACCCAAAGCCTGAAAATAGTTGCCATCATACTCTCCACCTAACGAAACCATTGGCCTACAGCGATTCCTGAAGCCTTTGACAGACCTGTCGAAATGCACTCCAGCTTCCTTGTCTATAGAAGACTGTACCCAAGGCCTTTCATGCTGCTTTAGTGCTTTCTAAGCTTGAGCCAGAGGTCACGAACCAAAGGGCAAGAATGGAGCAAGTTTGCCAGCATCAAGAGGGACGTGAGCCGTCGATCTGAATAGAAGATGACTCTCAAGGCAACTGAATAGAAGAAGACAGCAACACCAAGAAGGAGAATAGGGAGGGACGTGACCCGTCGATCTCATCGGACAACAACAGGAGCCGGGTAGCTGACTGGGCCAAACAAGCCCAGCTGGTAATGCGTGGGGGAGATGGAGGGCTGGGCCAAATATAGCCTAGGTTGGGAAGTTGTTTCAGCCCTTTCCATTTATTTTATTTCTGTTGTCTAAAATATATTTTTATTCCAAAATGCAAATTTAGGAACATAAATAATTTTAAATGAAAAATTTGTAAATTGCAAAATTGTAGACCTCATCTAGATATACAACTTTGTTTTTGGTCCTTTCTCCATATGAGTTTGTTTGAACAATTCAAAAATCTGAATTTCAAAATATGAGAAGTTCAAATAGACTTTGCTAATTAAAATGGGCCAAGCTCAATTAAATCCAACATAACTTAGATTTATATATCTATACCTATAATAATAATAAAGAGGCAAAATTTCAACTTCTTTTTTTCGTCCATCCATTTTTTTCCCATCTTTCTCTAACTATCGAACAATGAAGAGTTTCTTTTGTCCGGACTTATATATATAACACATGCTGATACAAGTTAGAATAGTTCGCGTCTAGACTAATATAAAATAGGAATCCAAACATAAATAGATTCCTCATATGCTAAGTACTCTAAATAGAACTCTTAATAATAAATAGAAAAAGGATAAGAGTTATGTTCTTTATTTTGCACCGCTTTCTTTATTTACGTGTGAGTTAGAATAGCTCGCGTCTAGACGGATATGGAGTAGGAATCCTAATCTAAATAGATTCCTCAGATCTGACAAAAATGCTGTACAATTATTTTTCTTTGATGGGATATATACGGTAGAATATTGGGACCGGTTTCTTTTTTTTTTAATGCTGGGAACTTTCTTTCCCCCAGAAAATGTTGGAAACTTCCATAATAGACCAGAGCCCGGCGTTTTTTTTATGATGGAAGGCTGAACAATATAATCAAGAAAATAGAAAAGGAAAAAAAGTACTATCATTATGTCATCTTTTTTATCCATCTTACTTTTTTTTCTCTTTTGTCCTAACGTGTTCTCTTTTTTTTCATCCTTGCAAGCATGTACCGTCTAAGCATCCGTGAGAGCATTTTACGGGGCGTTCACAGGTTACCCGTTCATCTAAGCGATTGTTTTTTTGTTTCTCCTATAAATATCAAAAACAAAAGAACTAAATTCAACCGTTATGAATATTTGAATTGTTGATCCTTCTCTATATAAAATAGAGAAATATTTTCTATACGAGTTAGAGCACCATGCCATACATGATGTGAAGTCTGATTCCAAAATGAATCGAAATGGATACAATCTGTAGAGTATGAATCAAAAATGAATTGGAACACCTGATATAATTATTGGATAAATATCCAAGTCTCCAATATACGTACGAGTTAGAACAGTGCACATCTAGCAATAGTATAGGGTCTGATTCAAGACGAATCATACTTATGATGAAGCTTTTATTGAACAAATTTCTGAGAAATCGAAGCAGATAAGAACTTAGACTGAACAAAACAAAATAGAAACATGAAAAGAAAACATGCAACAAAAAAAAGGAACCGAAAGGCTAAACACAGGTAAGGCATAGAGTTCGATGCAAAGATAAATTTAAATATACGATGCAATCTCTAATACTATTCAAAATCCGATGCTCGATTATATATAAGAGTTAGAGCGTCACACGTTTGCTGGATAAATTTTTAACCTACAAATTATCTAGATAAATTACACAGCAAGTTGCATCTCCCGTTGCAACGCATGGGCACGTTTGCTAGTAATATAAACAACATAAAAAGGAACTTGTACAAAACACACAAACAATTAACGTTGGAATTTAGTCTTTCACGTTCAGCTGGTTCTTGACGTTATGTGTGTTAGCTATCCATCTTCTGAGACTAGAATTCACGTGCTCCAGCATTTCTTGGCTGCCGTCATCGATATGCATTTCTTGGAGAACCATCGCGTTCTGAGCGAAGAATTTGGCTAGCTGAACTTCAAGGCAATTTGGCTCGTCCATGAAAAAGTGCAAGCTCACTCTTTGAAGATGACTCTGCAGGCAACTGAATGAATGTTCACCAGTCAATCCTGGGATACCGTAAGCCTCGTAGTTGACATCATTCTGTGCACCTAATGAGGCCATTGACTTTCTTCTGTGATTCCTGAAGCCATTGACAGACTTGTCGAAATCCAATCGAGCCTCGTTGTCTATAGAATACTTTATCCAAGGCATTTGATAGTGCTTGCTAAAGCTGAGCCGGAGGTCACGAACCATAGGGCAACAATGGAGCAAGTTTGCCAACATCACCATTGACGTCTTGAATCCGGGCTCATAGTTATATGCAGCTTCTAGGTCAAGCTGCTCTAGAAGGTCGAACGACAAACCACCTAGAAGCTCATCCCGGCTCGCCTTATCCTTGAGGGCGAGGTCATCCATGGTGAAGTTGTCCAGTTTAAGCTTCAAGAGCTTTGTGGTGTTGAAATTCTGAATAAATTGCCAGAACAAGTTGTGAATTGTGGAGTGGTTATAGCACTGGTAGTCATAGGTTAAGTGCAAATCCACTTGAATCATGTTGGATGACGCCTGCTGCTTTAGCGATAAGCTATTGGTTTGCTGAACATGCCCCCTGTATCTGAAGTATTGCAAACTTGGCACGTCCAACTCTAACCTAGTTTCGCCGTCCAAGTATCCGCAATCTGCAACCACAAGATCAGTGACAGCCGGGATAAGAAGCCGCCCCACCAGCTGCTCATCGTCGTCATCATCAATGGTCGTAATTTCTATGCGTACGAACGAGGATTCGAGATGCAATGTGGACAGCTGCGGAGCGGCGTCTATGATGGTCTGGAAATCGACGAGAGAAACGGAGCAACGCTGCAGGTGTAGTTCTACCAGCATTGGGAACGCGGCAGCACCGGGTGGCGGTGCCGTCAGGGTAGAGCAGTTTATGAGACGCAGCTCCCGGAGAGCCTCGGACCGCAGAGAGCCGAAGCTGACCGTACATCGGGCGTTCAGTGGTTTCACTTCGATTTTGAGCTCCTCGACGCGCCAAGCCGCCGGATTAGAGACCAGGGCGTCGATCAGGTTGTCCACCGACGGCCAGCCGATCTTACTGTCATCCGCGATGGAGAACGTGAGCCTCCTGATGGGGCCCTGGGCGGCGGCGGCGGCGAGAGCCTTCAAGGCGCCACGGAGGAAGGCCTTTCTCTCCTGGTCCGGGGAGGAGCATCCGCCGACGAAGGAGCGGGAGTCGAGGTATACATCTCCCGAGGTGCGCCACAGCCTGAGCCACCGCCGCGAGAGCGACCGCCCTCTCCCTAGCGGGCGCGGAGGAGAGGATGTGCCGCAGCAGGTCGTCGGAGAGGTCCGACAGGCAGCTGCCGGCGCCGCCGTTTGCCATCGTACGCGCGCCATGTGGAGATGCGATCTCGGGCTTGGACTTGGAGGCTTGGAATCCGCGGATGAAAGCGATCTGATCGATGCAGACCTGCATGTATGTAGCTACGATGTCTTCTTCGAGTAGGTTCCGTAATCTCGGCTACTTTCGTAAAAGTTTCCTCCAGGAAAAATAGAATTTCCATAAAGATAATCGGGCTCACCAATAGAATATTTGCCGCCTTTACAATTCCGCAAAAAACGTTTTGTCATACAAATGTCTGACGTGTTTTTGTAATAACTAGTAAAAATACCTGTGCGTTGCAACGGGACACTCAATTTATTGAATGGTCTCTTATATGATTTTTGTCTCGAAATTTATTTAGCCAAAGTGACGTGTGTTTCAATTCGTCTTAAAATCAAATTTGTTTTGCAAACTAACTTGTACGAACATTAAAAAAATTGTAGATTTATCCATCGACGCGTCATGTATTTTAATTCAAAGCTCATATAACTTTGGACCAAATACTTTTTTGAATCAAAAGGTGAGACATCATAGTACCCCTGATTTGAAAGAAAAAAGAATAGAAAACTATGCTAATTAGACCTAGATTCCCCGGCCGTAGAAATTAAAACAAGAAAACATATATACACAAACATAAAAATAATCATTGGAGGGCTTGAACTTGAGGTGAGCGTCGTGAATTCTCCAGTAGCTTCTCTCTCACTCTCTTACATGTGGACCCATGGTCCATGATCTTAGTCCATCTCGAGTTTTAAACTCTCCTGTCCTTATCGGTTTCTCCTTTCCCCGTCCCAAGCTGTCCCATGTGCTGCAAGCTTTTTATTTTTTTTTGCTTATTGACCAAAATCCACAGGGGTGGCTAGCTGTGTTGAAGCAGTGCGTGTCGTCCCGGTGTGGCTCACGCAGAGCGGGCAGCGGCGGTGCATGTAGGGTGGTCGGCGGTGGCCAGCTGTGCTGTAGCAGGGCGACCCATCAGCGGCTCGTGCGAGGCAGTGTGGTGTAGCTTGCGCACGGCGGCCGATGAGAAACCAGCTATGCCGGAGCAGGGCGGCCGATGGGAAACCAGCTATGCCGGAGCAGGGCTCGTGCACGGCGGCTTGGTGCGGTGGGCGCAGGGCCGCCGGTGGTGACTCGGGCACGGCGGGCGGTGGAGCAAACATGTCCGTGCGTTGCAATCGAAGAAAAAGTGAGCTACTATGCTTAATGATTATGATGATCATGACAGAAGGCTGCTCTCGATTTTTCACATCATTCCATTGTCAGGGGTTGCACGGGTGCATACATGGAGGTAGATTTATTTAGATTGATTTGGATAACAAACTACTCAAGATGTAGTTTCACAGTTTGATTTTTTGGATCATCGACAAAATCAGGTTATAATAATACAAGTTTTGCTTTTAATCAATATTGCATTAATAACTTGGTGGTGAAAATATTTATTTCTCCATCGTAGTTCTAGAGTTCAAAGCCTATTTTTTGTGTTGTTTATATTCTTTATTTTTTGTTATTATTCATCTACCTCTTTTATTTTCATGTTCGCATTCAGGTTGTTGGTGGTGAAAATATTTTTTTCTCCATCAAAGTTCTAGAGTTCAAAGCCTATTTATTGTGTTTTTTATTCTTTATTTTTTGTTATTATTTATCTACATGTTTCTATTTTCACAATCGCATTTAGTTGAATGTGAAAATAACAGAATAAAACACAGGTTTAGTTGAACGTGAGAAAATAAAAAGAATAAAAGCGTACCTGAACCTAATCGGAGTTTGATGAGTTGTACCACGCCATTACGAGCTTATCGTCGTCACGGACTCTTACTGGACAAAAATTGTGTATTATATATTCACTTTCCAGGAAGCAACCGGGAAAAAAAGAAATCAGATGTAACTGAACACGGTGGGAACTCGAAAAAAAAGAGAAAGAAATAGAAAAAGAACATCCAAGCAGCGAAAGAAATCGAAAATCTCGTGGTAGACAGGACTTGGTTCTCCGTTCTTTATGCCCGTTCGTGACGTACATGCACTCTACGACAGGATTTATTTGATTAGGATTTGCATTCGTACATGTCTAGGTTACCTTAAAAAGACCTACATATGAGGGGCCGGACCAAACCAAAATCAGGAGGTGAGAAATTTTGCCTCTTTGTTATTAGGTATAGATAATATAATAAATTGTCGAATTAGGTCCTTATATAAATCAAAATTTCTAAATTTGTGAAGGCTTACGTTCTCAAATAAAAAAATATCAATTTACCATCTACCTTAAAATTTACTAGGTACCATATATAAAATAGAAATAAATAAAATAAAATACTAGAAATATGGAAACTAGAAAAAAATAATTGGTTAATCTCTTCTCCCCTCTTGGGGAGATGGGGGCAAACCCAAGTTATTATTGTTAAATCTAATGCTTTCATTTGGTATGTTTATTTTCAGCACCCGAGGTGCAGGGGAATTTAGACCGGGCACACCACCACGGGGAGGTGAGTCTATGGCGTCATGAGTACTACCACACCGAGAGGCTTAAAATCCAAACACAACAGCTGGAGCATAGAGCTCAGTCTGAGGAGATCACCGGACTCGAGTGGAACGAGGTGGGGAAGAACAAATGAGCCAGCCAGTTTTAACCCTTCATAAAGTTAAAGTAACCGCCAACAGCCATTGTCCCCTCGCCTTGAGCATCCACGACTAGCTAGGTCATGGCGGCTAGAGCCAAGGGTGAGCTGTACAGCGTTGCTGCTCCTGTTCCTCAAGGGGAGAAAGGGAGCACTTGGACTTGGCTGGCTGCTCGGCCTCTTGGGCCTTGAGTGGACAACTAGCCCATGCGTGTCTTTCCTTTCTTTTTTTCTTTTTAGTTCTCCAATTCCATTTGCTAAAATACTTATATTCGATTTGGACTACAACTCAAATGTGAATTTTTTTAAGGGAAAAACTCCTCAAATTCCAACATTCTTTCGGTCAAAAGATCGTGCCAAGTTCTTTGAATACAATAGAATATATAGTTTTTCAAGTAGCAGAAGATGTAAAACTCTACAGGGAATCATTCAGGTGATTGCACCGAAGATGTCCAACAAGATTCCTAGAGAGACATGCGCTGTTATTATTGTCAGTTTTATTACAGTGTTGCACTGATGTAGAATTGTTCTAGCAACGTTACTAGAACAATTCTATCTTGGTACTCCATTCATTCCCAAACTTTAATCACATAGAGTATACAAAATTTATCCATAATGATTATATTTCTAGCATAACATACCCCTATCTGCATTTGCTAACTTTACCAAATTTTGACCATAGCCTCCACATGTGCTACAAAGACGTTTCGCTAAGTTTCGTGATTTTCGGACTTTGTTTGCATTTTTTATAATTTAATAGCACTTCACGCGCAACTTGGTCGCCGTGTTCCGTGCACGAGATGTTCGATATTTCATGCGTGCTCCTGGATACGGCCCTAACATACGCTAATTAACACGAATATCAATTTTCGAACCGTCCAATTCGGAGATTCGATGCACCTCCAGTTCAAACCCGCGTTTATCGGAGAAATTCAATTAAATCAAATAAACTAACGATATATAGTAAAAAGATTTAAAAAAGTACCAAAACTTAACATATACTTTTAAATAATGTGTAATGCATGACAAAAAAGTTTGGAAGAAAAAAACAAAAAAAGAAAAATTCTTTGCCGAGGGCCAAAGGTCTGCGCTCGGCAAAGACGCTTTGCCGAGGGTTGCGCTAGGCAAAGTTGATCTCTTTGCTGAGCGCCGTTAGGGGGCCCTCGGCAAAGTAGTGTAACGGCCAACTTCCCCAACAATAAAACAAACAGAAAAAAAATTCAAAAAAACAAATTAAAAAAAAACGAAAAAGTCTTTGCCGAGCGCCCCCGATCTGGCGCTCGGCAAAGTATTCTTTGCCCAGCGCCAGATCGGGGGCGCTCGGCAAAGGCTGCGGTAAAACTATGCTCCTTCCTGTAAAAAAAAAGAAAACTCTCACTCTCACTCAACCGCGCCTGTGCCAGCCCCGACAGCGCCCGCCCCGGTCGTGCCCGCGCCTGCCCCAGCTACGGCCGCGCCCGCGCCGGCCCCCGCCCCGGCCATGCCCCGCCCCCGCCCCCGCCCCGACCGCGCCCGCGCCAGCCCTAGCTCCGGCCGCGCCCGCGCCTGCCCACGCCCCGGCCGCGGCCCGCCCTCGGCCGCGCCCGCGTCGGCCCCCGCCCCGGCCGTGCCGGCCCCCGCCCCGGCCCTGGCCGCGCCTGCCCCGCCCGCCCCGGAAACGGCGGCGCGCACCCCGGCCCCGACCGCGACCGTCGGCTACTGCCGCGGCCAGCGCCCGCCTTGGCCGCCGCGCACCGCCCCGCGTCGGTCCCGGCCCCCTCCTCCTTTCTCCAGCTCCGGCCCCAGCCGCCCCCACGCCGGTCCCGACCGCGCCCGCCCGGCCCCGGCCACGACCGGAGGCTGCCCCGGCCGCGACCCCTCTGGCGGCTGCCGTGGCCGCATCGCCTACTCCGTCGTGTGCCCCGTACCCCAGCCCACCCCGCGTCGTCCGCCACAGGTACATCTAGTTTGACGTAGTAGGAGTAGGAGTTGGAGTAGTAGGAGTAGGAGTAGTAGTAGGCGAAGTCGTGGTAGGCAATGTGGTAGTAGTAGGATTAGTAGTAGGTGTAGTAGTAGTTGGAGTAGTAGTAGTAATTGTAGGAGTAGTAGGTAGTAGTAGAAGGGTTAGGACTAGGAGTAGTAGGCGTAGTAGTAGTGGTAGTGTGAGTAGTGGTACTACTAGTAGTGGTTATACTAATAGTGTTAATACTTGCATATATTCTTTTGCATGGATTGGAAATACATATGTGCTAGTCGGCCATCGTGCCGGTGATGTATTTGTGGTTGTCGGCCATCGTGCCGTCTTTTTTTGAAGGTTTGGTAACCTCCCCGTACAGGGGAGGTGCTGCCGAAATTTTTCGTTCTCACTAATTGGTTTTTTTCAGGAGGGCTCCCGTTGGAGGATAGCTGAAGGAGCAGACTCGGCACTGCCCCGCTAGCCTGTCTTCACCGGCACCTACGGTATGACCCCTCTTTCCGTCACATGTGGACGTAGGTCGCGTTACCCAGTTAGGCGTCTCCCGTCCAAAACGGATACGGTTGGAAGTATGCGATCTTTGCATATGTATAACCATATCTGTTTCAGATTGTCCACTTTTTTTGGACAGCCCGCGAATGCATAGACGAGGTTAGTTTCCATGGTCTACTCTGATCCGAGATAGGGTTTCGGCCTCACCTTCGTGTTGTTCTCCGGATACACACTCTCCCCGCCGGGACGTGTATCTGGAGAACAGCGGGGAGGTGCTGCCGAAATTCTGTCTCGGCTCGGAGTAGCCCATGGAAACTAACCTCGTCTACGCATCCGCAGGTGGGATTAGGACCTATCCTTACCTATTAGATGGTAGGAACACGAAGTAGATGCACTTGATGTTTATGTTCATCTTTGATATGCATGTTAGAGGATGGATGACCGTGAGTGGATGTATGTGGGATACACAAGTAAGCATGATTTTAGCAATGAATGGGGGCAGAAGACGGAGGCTTTCTTGGACCGTGCATTCGGCAGTGGTGTGAATAGAGCGCGATTGGCGAAGTGTCCCTGTAGCAAGTGTGCAAATAGGAAATGCAGAACCAGGAGACCATGGCTAAACATCCTCAGTTGAATGGCTTGTCAGGCTATACCTGGTGGGTACACCATGGTGAAGCGCATCGGTTGAGAGAGGAGGTTGTGCGGCCTCGCCTCGAGCATGTCGATGATGGTGGCGGGGTTTTAGACATGTTAGATGACTTCACGCAAGCACAGATCCCTGATGGATGTGCGGAGGAGGCGAAGGCATCCGCAAAGGCGTTCTACGACATGATGGCTTCGGCACAGAAACCCCTTCATGATCGCATGACGGTTTGTCAGCTCGATGCCGTTGGATGCGTGATTGCGTTTAAGGCCGAGATCAACATGAGTCGGCAACACTTCAGTGGCATGCTGGCCTTGATTGCTAGCATGCTTTCGGAGGGCCACGTGTTGCCAAAGAGCCTGTACGAGTGCCAGAAACTCCTTGATGGACTCAAGATGCCGAACGAGCAGATACATTGTTGTCCGAACGGGTGTGTCCTCTTTAGGAAAGATCTTGAGCAGGAGAAGTATTGTCCGAAGTGCAAAGCCTCCCGGTACCTGGAGGTAGACTCTGGTGGAGGCCACAAGGAGCAGCTTACCATCCCGATGAAAATCCTACGGTACCTCCCTTTCTTGCCGAGGATCCAATGGCTATACATGAGCGAGGAGCCTGCTAAGCAGATGACATGGCACAAACTGGGGAAACGATACAATCCCGACAAGATGGTGCATCTGTCCGATGGTGAAGCATGGCAACACTTTGATCGCATCCATCATGAGAAAGCGTTAGAGGCTCGTAATGTACGCGTGGCACTGACAACAGATGGGTTCAATCCTTATGGTATGATGGCTGCCCCGTACACGTGTTGGCCCGTGTTCGTCATCCCACTGAACCTCCCCCCGGCGTCTCCTTTCAACGTTTGAACGTATTCTTTATCGTTGATTATTCCTGGACACCCGGGGAAGAAGATGGGTGTCTTCATGGAGCCTCTGATTGATGAACTGGTCAGTGCTTGGGAGGATGGGGTGTGGACAAACGATCGAGCTACCCCGTTCAAGGGAGCCTACTATCGGTGCGGGACAAGGGAGGCCCGATTTCATTTGTTGGTTCTCAACCAAGGCCCGAACCGATCCTTCTATCGGTGCTGACCTGAGATGTGTTGCCAATGGGTGTGACCGCTGAGTCAAGTCATTGTCCTCTTACGACATGAATGGATTTCGGTTTCACACAACAAGCCACGAGCGCGTGCGGCCAAATCAAAAGACCACAAATAGCGGGGTTTTTACGCCTAGCACTGATGGCAGGGACTACTATGGAAGAGTTGAAGAAATATACGAAATCACATTCCCTGGTAGCACCAAAGCTTGTCCTGTCATATTCAAATGCCATTGGTTTGATCTGGAAGTAACGAGGAAGACCCCAAATCTTGGTCTTGTTGAAATTCGACAGGATTCTGTCTATCCAAGAGACGATGTGTATATTGTGGCACAACAGGCCACACAAGTTTATTATACGCCGTATGCTTGCAAGACTAGTCCGGATCTCAATGGTTGGTGTGTTGTGCACAAGGTGTCGCCACACGGCGGAGCACCTCTCCCAAACGATGAAGACTACCACTTCAACCCAACCACGTATGACGGAGAGTTTTACCAAGAAGATGGGCTACAAGGGAGGTTCGAGATAGACTTAACCTGTGAGATAGGAATGGATGTAGATAATGTAATGGTCATTGATGATGATGACGGAGATGAGGTGCGAGATCCAAACGACTTACAAATGCTTGAGCGGTTGCGTCTAGGCAATGACGATGAAGACAACATTCCTCTGCCATATGTCGTTGATTATTTTGACCTGGTTGATAGTGATGATGAGACTTACGGTCCAGCTAATCCCAATCATGAAGAATATTTGTAACATACATGTAATACTTTCAAATTTTGTAATTTAGTTTTGTTTATTTTGTATCTATTTCTAATTACATCTTCCTTCTTAATTGCAGGTGATTGAGCAACAATGCTAGGAGGCCGTCAGAGGAGCCTAAGCCACTTCTACCAGGGCTCTGGTAGTGGAGGGGGTGCGGATGACGTGCCAGAGCCCACTCCAGCGGGGACAAGACGCCGTAGGATGGCGAGGAGGACGGCGAGGAGGCCGACGAGGAGGACGACTCCCGTGGTCCAGCCTGAGCCTTAGCAGGAGGACGACGAGGAGCAGCCGCAGCAGGAGGAGGAGGACGAGGAGCAGCAGGTGGTGCAGCAGGACGAGGAGGACGAGGGGGACGACGACGGGGACCTCGGCGGTGGCGGGGCCGAGGGCTCTGCCGGGACGTCGTCTTCCACTGCTGTGGGGAGTGTCTACTTCCGAGGTCCCACGTCTCTCCCTGACAAACCGAGGTGACGCGTTTCGATTGTCCCAGAGGGGCAAGCGTAAGACACCTCTACATGTTATCACTATTACTTTGTATCCTTTGTTCAAAATCTAAATATATACTAATATATTTACTCAATCACTTGTGCAGGACCTGGAGGGTTGTGTCAGAAGAGGATTCGCGCCATGTGAATGGCGTCCTAGGGGCCCTGGTCAGGCACTACTTCCCGAGGCGTTGGGGCAAATCATGGACCGTTGGCTGAGCGAGGAGTGGCGGCAGCAGCACGCGGCTGCCCGGGCTCACCGTTTGGTCATGCCAGGTGTACCTCACCATCAAGGCAACCGCAACGTTGGCGGCTTCGGCCGAGCTTGGGTACGTCATCATGTTTGTAACTGTTGCCATGCTTTAATGTAACTAGGCAAAGACTACTAACAAACTTCTTTTCGTTCTCGCAGTCGGCGGCGCACGGTGGCCAGCCATGCTCCTACTTCGCCGCATATACCATGTCACATAAGGGCAAGGCGACGTCCGACGTCTCCTTCAACCCGGAGGACCCGCCCGAGGCGTACACAAGTGAGAGCACCTACAAGAAAGTCACCGAGTACCATGAGGCGGCGAGGGCGATGTATGGGCCGGATTATGATCCAACGACTGACAACATCGATGTGCGCCTCGTCATGTGTCTTGGAAAGGGAACGCAGCATGGACGCTACTGGATGGCCAACAGCGTGATCGACAGCGCCACTACTCCCACTCTCTCCCAGATCCGAGCACAGACCACGAGCGGCTCCGGACTCCCATCGATACGCGAGCGGCCAGCCTATGGACAGGCCCGGGTCGAGGCACTACAGGTTAGTTTTGGTTTACTCGTCGTGCATTACACGGGGATTTCCTTGTTGCTTCACTAACATTACCTTTGCAATAATGTATAGGCCCAGGTGGAAACTTCGAACAAGAGGGCCGACGAGCTGGAGGCGGTTGTGGCTTCAAAGCGGGCGGTGCGGCTGGCAAGTGACCAGAGGATGTCGGACGTGCTGGCGTTTCTGCAGAGTTCTCTAGGTGTTACTTTGCCACCCAACTTGATGGGTCCACCTCAGCCTCCTCCCGTCGTTCCTCCCTTCGTTGCTCTCAACACTACTCTGGTGAGTAATATATATCATACATGCATGTTATTTAGCTATTTAACTTTGTCTCATGCAATCGTTGTTCCTGTGTGTAGCCTCAGTCGGCGGGTTCGAAGCACGTGCCGAACGAGCATGGGGGACCGTCGCCGCCGTCACATGGGTGGCCCGGGTACCAACCTCCACCGCCGCCTCAGTGAGTAACGTCGAAGTTGTTGTCACGTATTCCTTCTCTTGGTGATGAACCTGAACTTGTTGTGTTAAACTTCATGTCATGGACTTGGACTTGTTGTGTTGAACTTCATGAACATCAAGTTGTTGTAATGGACTTTATCGCCGAATAAGTGATGCTATTATGAGATATATGTGCTATTGTGATATATATGGTGACGGTGGTGATAAAAGTGATGAAATTGTGATATAAATGGTGTTATTTGTGTTCATGGTGATATCCATTTGATGTATATATATGATTTGTTGTGTTTGCAGCGATAGAAAGCAAAAAACAAAAAAAAACAAAATCTGGATTTCAGCTTTGCCTAGCGCAGCGCTAGGCAAAGAGCCTTTGCCGAGCGCTTTTTGGCACGGCGCTCGGCAAAGCTGCCATGTTTAGCGCTACACCATGGTAGCTTACCCAGCTTTGCCGAGTGCCTCAGGCTTGGCCCTCGGCAAAGGCAATCCTTTGCCGAGCGCCAGGCTGGAGGCGTTAGGCAAAGATTTTTTCAAAAAAAAATTCCCCTTTGCCGAGCGCCTTATTGGAGGCGCTCGGCAAAGCAATTTTTTAAAAAAATAGTTTGCCCTTTGCCGAGCGCCAGTCTAGAGGCGCTAGGCAAAGGAATTTTCAAAAAAAAATCCCTTTGCCGAGCACCTTATTGGAGGCGCTCGGCAAAGAATTTTTTTTTAAAAAAAAAATAGTTTGCTCTTTGCCGAGCGCCTTACTGGAGGCGCTCGGCAAAGAAGACGTCACGGCGGCTATCCGCCGTGACCGCCGCTTTTCTTTGCCGAATGCCGCCTAGACGCTCGGCAAAGGAGCCTTTGCCGGGCATTTCGTTGCCGGGAGCCCTTTGCCGAGCGTTGCGCTCGGCAAAGCCTTTGCCGAGCGCAATTCGGCCTTTGCCGAGCGTCTTAGGCGCTCGGCAAACCCGCTGTCTGCAGTAGTGATGATCTATGAGAACCATTATAAACATATGTCAATAGTACAATATCTGCTGCAGTTCATAAAAACCGATAGTACATTATCTGCTATCAGGATCAGGATCTCAATGCCACTTAAATATTCTTTTTAGACGAATCATTTTATTCCACTTGGATAGTGTTTCAAGGCTCAAATCTTCAATAACAGAGATTAAAAACAATGATGGAAACTCATACAAAGCACACTAGCAATTAATGTTGCAGAGTTTAATCCTTGGCATGGCCCCCTACTTTGTCGAGCTTCTTCTTATCTGTGTTAGCCTCCATCAATCTTCTAACGCTAGGATCCAAGTGCTCCAGCATCTCCTGGCCGCAGTCATCGACATGCAATTCTTGAACAACCATGGCGTTCTCAGCAAAGAACTTGGCCAGTTTAACTCCAAGGCAGGATGGCTCGTCCATACCAAAGTCCAATCTCACTCTTTTCAGACTCTGCAGGCAACTGAATGCATGCTCACTAGTCAAGCCAGGGATACCGTAAACCTGATAGCTGTCATCATGTTGTAGTTTAATATCCTTCGCATGCCCCCCTACTTTGTCGAGCTTGTTCTTACCTCTGTTAGCCAATATCCATCTTCTCACACTAGGATTCAGGTGTTCCAGCATTTGGAGGACGTCGTCATCAGCTTCTTCCTTGTCTACGGTGGACCGCATCGGGGCTAGTGGTAACTCAACCTTACTAAACTTGAGCCGGAGGTCACGAACCACAGGGCAGCAACCGAGCAAGTCTGCCAGCAGCACCATCGATGTCGTCGTCCCGGGCTCATATTTACCTTCTAGCTCGAGCTGCTCCAGACGGCCGAACGACAAACTACCCAGAAGCACATCCTTGATCGCCTTGTCCGCGAGGACGAGGTCCATGAGCAAGTCCAGTTTAAGCTTCAAGCGCCTTGTGGTGTTGAAACTCTGAACAAATCGCCAGAACAAATCGCAAATTTGGCGGCCAGAGTGAGGATCATGCCTGCCACAGATCAAGCGCAGATCCACCTGCTGGATCATGTTGTTTGACGCATGTCATTTTAGCCGGAGCTCTCAACAGACCCCTCGTATCTGAAGTATTGCAACCTCGGCACGTCGAGGTCTATCTCTAACCTCGGCACCTTATATCTGCGGTATGCAAACCCGAATCTGCAGTCTGCAAACACAAGAGTAGTGACAGCCGGGCAGAGAATGGGGCAGCATACTGAAACGATGTGAATGTCTAACTCGAACACTTGCTCGCGATCATCACGTGGAGTTTAGGCTAGTACGGAGAAGAAATAGGAGGATTCGAGATGCAACGTGGACAGCTGCGGAGCGGCGGCTATGGTGCTACTGAGATCCTCGACGGAAACGTTGCATCCATGTAGGTGCAGGTCAGCCTGCCGTGGGAACGTGGCGGCACTCGGCGGCGGTGGTGGCGCTGCCGTCAGGGTAGAGCAGTTGACAATACGCAGCACCTGGAGAGCCTCGGACGGCAGAGAGCCGAAGCTGAGTGTGCACGGGGTGTCTAGGACGGCCTCGACCTCGATTCGGAGCTCCTCGACGCACCGGGCGGCCGGGATGGAGACCAGGGCCTCGATCAGGCTATGATCGTCCGATACCGAGGCCGACCGGTCCCAAGGTTTTTTTTACCGGTAGGAAAAAAATTTCGGTCCCTGGCGATAAATATGAAATTTCGGGTCATATTTAAAAAAATTCGAATTGATTTTTTAAAAAAATTGGCATCATTTCACTGGAAAAACTCTCTAATCCATCATCCATCACAAATTTATATAACATCGACGAAATAACACAATATATCATCACGGTAATATAGTGGGCTGACGGTGGGTGAGCTGCATATGCTCATCAAATGTGTGAGTGAGAAAATTAAATAAATTTGAAGAAATTTAGGGCTTTGATAAGATTAGATGATATGGAGGGTCATTCTAGTATGGTTTGGTGTAATTTTGGAGAGGAAGATGAATTTAAACGAAAAATTTTGACCGATATAATTTTTTCGGACCTTAGCAAAAAAGGCGATATTTCAGAAATTTCGGTGATATTTCGCCGAAATTATAAACCTTGGACCGTGCACATGCCCGAGGACTACTTCCGCAGGCTCAGCCTGCGCAGCAAGGAGTTGCTGACCCCGGCGAACCTGGCGTACCAGGGCAACCTCCCCGTCCCGATGGGCCAGATCGACGACTACATCGCCAACATCTTGAGTGAAATCAACGAGAGCGAGGCGCGCTTCATGCGGCAGAGGGACCGCATCCTCAACGACTACTACACCAAAGGTTATGCCGAGGAACAAGAACCGGAAGAAGCTTCGTCACCAGCGATGCCGCTGCCGGTGCCGGTGCCGGTGGGTAATCGGAATCCTCCTCCTGGTCGGAGGAGGTTCCGACCTGGGGTCACCAAGTCCAAGCAAGCTGGGAAAGCAAATAAGATGATTTGATTAGCTGCCTAGCTAGCTTGCTACTGAATAATTCCTGCCTACCATGAAGCAGGCGAGAGATTTGGATAATTCACATCCAATTCGCGAGCCTTTCAACTCGTGGCCTTTCAAGTTTCAACTCACGGGTTGGATGTCAATTCTAGAGATTTCTTCAAGTAGTTTGTGCTCCATCTGCTTCTTGGTCAGTGATATACTGCTATGTATGGTTTTCCATTCTCGTCAATTTAATCTTGGTTTGAATAATTTTTTTTTCAATATTAATTGGTGGCTCAATTGGCCTTCTGTTGCTTTTGTATTCAAATCCAGTTATCATACTACACCATTGCTAGATCTATGTCAGTTCTCCAGCTACCGTGTTCCGTATTCATATTCATATTCATATTCCCAAATACGTATTGATACATGTTCTGTGACATTGAACTGAGAACAACACATTTCAAAGTACCATACAAAATTCATCTAATATTTGTATTCCAGAATCATTACATATAGCTACAAGGATACAAAAAAAAATCTAATATCAAATAATATAAGTCTAAGCCCAGTCCAATAGCGCCTAGACGTCGCGCTGTCGAGTGAGGGGAGCACCACTAGTGTCCATCTTCTTCTAGTTCTCTTGAACTCGATTTGTTATTTCTCTACTGTAATCTTCTCTTGACTGAATGTGACGGATTGTCTGCACCTGTTCTTTCTTCCACTATTTTTCTGCACCCAAGGCCATGTTTGGTTCCCATAAATTAATTGAGGGGAATTGGAAAATAATCTAATAATGAAATGGGAATCACTTTCAAGATATTGATTTCAATTCATGGAATCAAACAAGAGGAGGTTAGCTAACTGCCCAGATGCCAAGTTTGGAGTTGAAGTGCATTTGGTGGCAACCAAGCAGGCAATGCTACGGCCCCGTGCAACCTCTCGGCGTGACCAGGTGAAGCGGCTGTAAACAGGAGAGCAAACCCATGGAAAACCTCGGTGCAGTGGCGTGTGTATGAGATTAAGTGCATTTGGCTGTCTATGTGGTTTTTAGTGTATTAATAATTACAAAGCAATTTAGAAACTAACCGAATTGATGAGAATCACATACATATGCAACCCTTTGAAGAATGAGTTGAGATACATTACCACTCAATTTTACAAATAAGTGGAGTTCGCCTCGAAGTTTTAATTATTTTCCCCATAACCTCGAGTTCTCTTAATCTACTCAATTTGCATTGCCACAATGAGCCCACGAAGAAAAGAACATGTTAAGATATTGGAAAGGCAGCAGAAATATTGCGAGATTACTACACCCCCTGAACCCTGAAATGTTTAGTTTTGATAGAGCAATTATTCAGTACTGATAATGATGCTTGCTCAACACTTGCCCTGCTCCTGTACTGATAATGATGCTCGCTCGCTAGGGCTCAGCCCTAGTGGCTGCGTCCACTTCGCCATCGCTGCCATCGGTGGCAGCTACCTCTCCGGCGTCTGCCACCTCCTCCCCACCCCCTGCACCTTCTCCGTTCGCCTCTCCACCCCAACAGGTTGTCATGGCTGCCTCGCCGCCCGGCCACCACCGCCTCCCGCGGCGCCACATCTCCTGGAGGCGCAACCCCTGGTACCGCTTCACGGTTAGATTGGACAATTAACTGCCGAAGATTTCTGTTGATGATTTAATTAATTAGACCATTATCTGATCTAGGTTATAATAAGAATAATTTTTATTCTAAATCAAATTACATCAATAATTTAGTAGTGTCAATATGGATATTTGTATTCATATTCGTATTTGATTTTAATCTGGATACTAAGCCGTTTTATCTGTATTTATTTTCAATAATTTTTCTCTATCAGATTTCACATTCGTATTTCAAAAAAATGTCAAATATCCAATATAATTCTTATATGCAAATAACAAAGTACCCTGAAAAATTGAATGCAAATATGAATATCCATATTAAGACTAAGACAAGTACGGACACCGGACCTATGACGTATTATTACCTAATAATAAAGAGGCAAGATTTCATACTATTTTTTGGTCTCTCTTTCTCTAACTAACTCCATGGATATAAAAACTATCTTTGTTCGTCTCTCTACAACTTCATTTTATATAGCATATGTAGGACTTTTTGAGATAACTTAGATAGCTAGGAATCCTAATCTAATTCCTCCAATCCTGACAAACGTGAATAGGAGTCCTAATCCAAAGTGAAAAAAAACTCCTATCTATTATTTACGTTGACCCATATACACATACACATACATGTACATACACATAAATACTACACGTCTATCCCTAATAATAAAGAGGTACTCCCTCCATTCATTTATCTCCTTCATCTAAGCAAAACCTTTTTATTCAAAAATCTCCTTCATATTAGCTTGGAACTTGCCCGCATTTATTGTCCGTTTGCTGCTCATTGGCTACCACCCGTCTGTATTTATTGTCTCTTTGCTTCTCATTGGCTGTTCCTAGACTGTGACTCCTTGTATGCGCTCAGCACGCGATTATTAAATGCAAACTGAGTGGTTTTGTTCTGCTCCTTGGTCACTACGCCGAAGACTAAAATGATGAAGATAAATGAATGGAGGGAGTAAAATTTTAGACTCTCTTTTTGTCCATCCATTTGTTTGATCCGTCTTTCTTTAACTACCGAACAATAAAGAGTTTTTTCCGTCGGGACTTATATATATAAGTCTTCTGATAGCTCTTGTCTAGCACGATACGGAGTCCAATTCCAAAACGACTTCGTCTCCTATTCTCAAATGTGTAACCGATTAAAAAATATGGAAATCTAATTTTCTATCCGTTTAGGGATACCACGTATACAACATGAAGATTGAGTCCGACCATATTACTGTCTGCTAGTTTTCGGGACAAGAGAAAAAGGAAGACAATAGAGAGGAAACGTGTGGACTTAGATGAGTGTTTTCAGGACAAGAAAAAAAAAGGAAGACAATAGAGAGGAAATGTGTGGACTTAGATGAGCTAGGCGTGTGTATTCTTTGCATGTATCCATACGTGTGTAAAACGGAGAGAGATTAACGTGCAATATTTGCATGCACGCACGGTTGACCGAATAGGAAAAATAGATTTCGGTTTAGGGAATTCACGTGAGATTGAGTCTCAACTTTATTTTCAGGAAAGACCAACAGCCCTATCTATCTATATCTATATCTTTATTATATCTATAACTATACCTAATAATAAAGACATAAAAATTCTTGCCACCCTATATGAAAATTTTCCGTTATTTTTCTTTTTCCCAATATTTCTCGGTTTCTATCAGTATTTATTTTTTCTAATCTAATCTAACAATTAATAAAGAGGCAAAATTTCAGCCCTCCTCCTCTAACTAAATCCGTAAATATGGAAATTGTCTCTTTTCATGTCTATGACATATGTATGACATCTTCAAATAACCTAAATATAACTATAATCCTAATCCAAATACAAGATGTCCCAATCAAATTTCTTTTGTGTTTGTTTTGGAAACTAAGGCACCGCGCGTCGTATACGAACGAATTCGACTACGTTGCGTCAAAACCTCTCCCTTGTGTTTCTCCTTAACAATAAAAAATTATATATAGAAACCCATGAAAGATACTGGCCTCTATAGAACATCTGTGCATACTCCTTGGGGACGGGCAGGATGACAAAGCCGACCATGGTCTGGACGTGGTCGAGGTGGCCTCGCCTGCGGAGTCGAAGACCGAGGAATCTCTCCCGAGGGAAGAGGTCATCCGGTGCGTGCGTGTGTTATAACAACCAGCCATGCTCTTTGGCGAGGACGAAGTCACCACGCCTTTGCCGTCTCTAGGAAATGTTCGGGGACCCCACCGTGATCGCCAACGCCGACACCTGAGAGATAGGGAAGGGGCAGACCAACAGCGCTTCAAGTTCCTTGTTACTCGTTCGAGGCGCTGCTTGATCGAGCAACGGGCAGACGGTGCACGCCAAGCACTTTGACCATGGCGGCGGATATGGATGCGCAAGGACCTTCCATAGAAGCACATTGATGGTTAGTTTTTATTAGAAACAAAATTATTCTTTTAAAATTTGGATTGTCCAATAGTCTAGCTAATCAAACCATCAACTAAAACATTGAGCACTTTAACAGACCAATACAATCTATAAATATTATATTTTAATTCAATATAGGTTTTATATATGACATTTACATATTATTGCCACTATCAACTTAGTGTTATGTGTGTCTTGCCATCATAAAATAAAAATTATTAAAATTTATAGAAAGGGTATTAAAGCATAAATAACTATATACTATTTATGTCTTTGTTTCCATAAATATCTGACAGTATTTTTTCTCTCGTTGCAACGTACGGACACTTTTGCTAGTCTAATAAAAAGTATGAAGAGTTATCGTCTTTAACTAATGGCTTGCCCGCCCTGCCTGTAGACTCCGACACCCATGTCTGCGCAGTTCGCGCCGGACACAGGAACCTTCCTCTAAGGAAACGGCCACAACTAAACGGAAGCGCGTACGGTGCTGGCCACTTTGCCATTTATTTAATTGAAAAAAATCACGCACGGGCTCAGTGGTCGTGCCATGCCAAGCCGTTACATGAATCAGAGCCACCTTTACAGATCTCAAGTATTATCAGTATTAAATTTTTATATTGTATATTAAGGATGTTATGATCATTGTAAAATAAACTAGTTTAAAAATTTTATAGAAGGATAAAATGTAAATAGTGATATAACATTCTTTATTCTCATTTTCTATGAATATTCGATAGCTTATTTTCTCAGCATTCCTATATTTTCGATAGCTTATGTTCTCCCGTTGTAACGTATGGGCACAGAGTCTATTTGCCTTCCTTCCAACTGGGGTTCATCGTGGACCGTGTGCCCAACAGGCCCAGACGATCCAACAGATAAGAGATGACTCTGAGCCAGAGCTTCGGATTCCTCCGTCGAATAGTTTTTCTTGCAAAAACACCGCCGGACGCCGGCCATGGCGACTGGCGAGGGCAAACCAGTCCGGCCATGAGGATGGGTGGTTCGCCGGCGGGGACGTATGGCGTCTCACGAGATCCATGACTAGTACGTCCACCCGGTGTGGCTGCCTCTGTGGCTAATGCCGCCGCCAGCCATCGCTGCGTCGCACAAGCTCCGCGACCAGCGCGGCCACCGGCACGCAGGAAGAAGGAGCACCAGCCGCAGGCGGGTTGTGACTGGCCGCACGACACCTACGGCCTGATTGGCTTTGACGCTTGCCTTCGGTTCCGATCCGGGAGCAGGCGACAGGTAGGCCAACATGGACTCTTCGGTTTCGCTGTCAAGCTTGTCTTGGATGTGGAATCTGTTTCGTTTCGCTGTGACGGGGGAGGGTGACCGGGGGAGGGGGAGCGGGGCGATCGGGGTGGGGGCACAGACGATAACCTTAGTTATTTTTTTAACTTAATAGGTAGTAATTCTATTACTCATGAACTGACAAATCGTCAGCAACTATTACATCAATGTGCGTTGGAAGAGAGCTCATAATTTGCTCAGACCTGCTCACATTCGTACCCACTAGCAGCTATCAAATGAGTCACTCTATTACATTCTCTAGGGACAAAATCACATTGGAAACAATTGAAATTAACCTGAGCTAGATACTTTAACTCGACTAGCAGACCACCCGAAGATGTGGCATCGTAATCATGTGAGTAGAAGCCTGTTTGACTTGTAGAGCATCCGTTTCCAGGATAAGATTACTGATGCCTAGCCTGATTGCCTCCTGAATACTGTGTAGATAGGAAATGATTTCTGCCTGGAAGGCCCCAAGCAAATGATTCACTTTGCCTCTTCCTGAAGATACAACATCGCCATCTGAGTCCCTTATAACAAAGCCCTAGCAACCATTGTGGATTTAGGTGTATATATAAGAAGATTCTAACTCTCAGGTTGGCATATAGGTTGAAATTCCTTTCACATAGGTGAAATAGGGTAAAGACGTAGGGGTGACTCTTGCCATAGTGCCGCCGCAGCCACCTCCGCCGTCCACCACCGCTGGCCCCCTCCCTTCTTCTCTGGCATCACGTTGGGGCTGAAGGGAGTGGGGATCCATTCTTTTTAATAAGTTTTCCCTAGTAGATCGAGTCATTAGGGTTAGTCTCTCCATGCCAAAGTTTTTGATATTGGAGTTTTATCTCCTCTTTCTCCTCCTCTCCGGTGATGGTGAAAGGGAAGGGTGGAATCATTTTCTCCGTGGTGGCTTCGTTGAAGATGAGGGCGACAATGTCGGCGTCAGCATCTTCATCGACATGACGACTTTTGTTTCCGGGCGGCGGCATCAAGACGGAGATGATGTCGCCGCCATAGAATAATTTTCTCCGGTCTCTTCTCTATTTTATTGTGGTTAGATCGGGCCACGATGAAGGACTAGGGAGAATAATTTTTAGATCAGCCTTCCTCACTCTTCAGTGGCAGAAAATAGAAGAAGGAAGACATTAGAAAGAAGTTCCTCAATTCCGCCTACAGGAATGTGGCTGTCGTTCATCGGGCATTTGTTCTTAGGCCATTTGCTGAGTATTTGCTTGTACGGTCATCCATACTACAAAGCATCTAACATGTTAGGTTTTGAGTTGTGCTATTCACAGCGTGAGTACTGTTTTGTAATCCAGAGTGCTCGTAACATGTTGATGTACCCCGATATTATATAATATAATTCTTCTTTTGTCTCCAAAAAAACTTTTTTAGAGAGTCAAAACATCTTAAGTTTGACCAAATTTATATACTAAAAAATAACAAATATGACAACAAATAACTATCATTAGATTCTTTATTAATTATATTTTCATAATATGTCTATTTGATATCATACATCTTTATAATTTTCTCTATAATTTTGGTAAAAATTGAGATGGTTTGACTCTTCAAAAATGTTGGAATACCTTATAATTTGGAATGGAGGGAGTAGCATTTATCCGTAGCATCATAAGGTGTATTTTTTGGGGTAATTAATTAGGGACCCAAATTTGTATAACCATCAAAATGTGTGGTGACTGCGAGGAGACACGTTTCAGGCCGGTGGCGGTTGAATTAGCAGAGTTCAAAGCATACCAACTTCTATCGACCCTAGCTGATTAGCAACTTCGCTCATACATTATTCCAGAAAAAAATACTTCGCTCGCTCATACATGGAGGGGAACAAAACAGAGAACTAAACCATCATAGGACGCGCTAACTTATTCAAAGCCAAAGCACAACTCGGTAGCGTTGCAGATCCAGGGTCCAGGGGGGCAGCGCAAATTAAAGTTAGTTATGACAACCGGATGTGGCTTCAAGGCAGACCCACTGGCCGATGAAGAGCTTCTCACAGCAGAGGTTGGGGTTGAAGCCGAGGAACTGGTCCTGTGTCAGCCCCGCGCCCTCCCCCACGGAAAAACACGTCTCGCCTGCCTGCACCCCGTGCACCTTCTTACAGGTCAGTTCCGGTTTTTGCTCTGACTCCGGCTTCGGCTTCTGCTCCGGCTCCGGCTCCGGCTTTGGCTTTTGCTCCGACTCCGGCTCCGGCGGCGCCGCAGCTTCCGCCACGTAACCTGCGGCATTTCATGCATTCGGCATGCACGCTCATCATACGGTCAGACAACAACACTTGGGCACAGATGCATTTCATGCCGGATGATAGCTTCGACAACAGCTCGGAGTATGTAGCTGCATACCTTGTCCATGCGCGTCGCGGCGGAGTGCCGCCATCTTGTTGGGATGCATGGTGGGCCTCGCGTCGGCCCTAGAGATGGTGACCGCCACGAAGAGGGACGCGATGAGGAGGAGGGCGGCGGTGGCGCGGTGGTTCGCCATTGCGAGTGCTGCCGCTTCAACCGTGCAAGCAGATAGATTTTGTGTAGAAGAATTGAGCTCGAGCTATATGCTTTATTGCTTGGATGGTTTGGTGTCACAAAGAGCATGCTTCACGCCTTCTTATAGCTCGGCGAATGCGGTAGCTGATAAGATGTATGTAGTAGTACGTGACGAATCGATGGACGGATGAATCGGTGACGCTGCTATGGACATGTCGTCGCAGCACATTTTTTAGCCGGTGTCTCCGATGGCAATTTGGCCGTGGACCAGCAAGTGAATCCGAAGGGGGTGTTTATGATTGCAATGGAGCTCATTTGGAATGCCAGCAAGTGAATCCGAAGGGGGTGTTTATGATTGCAATGGAGCTCATTTGTAATATTCTATTTTTTAATAAGGGAATAAGATATAATTTTTAATATATAGTAGAGCTTCAACCGTGAATAAATTGAAGCACGGCCCGGCCATCCGCGTGTAATTGGACTATGCCTACGTTGCTCGTGGCGATTATGACTGCTTCGTGCCGATCAACAACACATTGGCCATCTACGGCCTCAGCCAGTTCTGCATTGGTGTCCCCAGTCCCTAGTCCTAAACGACCCTGCCACGCTGGCAAGTGTGCACTAATCCGCGAAAACCAGATCCCTCTCACACCAGCTTTCCATGCCACCTCCAGTCCTCCATCCTTGGCCCCGGCCCCTCCGTGGCCTTCCCCTCGGCCCCTCTGTCACCGCCGTGGCTCCGCTCGTAGCTGCATTGTCGATCTGCTCCGTACATGCCCGTGTTTTGCAACAGGATTCAATATGTATTGGAATAAGACATTATATCATTGTTGGATATGTGCGAGTTGTTCAACTCATATTAGCATGGGTCATGAGTCCGAATTACATATGGAACGTGTAATCAAATTAACTTAGTGATAAAAATCTTTTTTTTCTTACCGAGTCATTGAATAAAACGGCTATGATCTCCTATTTATTCTTTGTATTTATTACACTTAATATATTATACTAGCAAACATGTCCGTGTGTTGCAATGGGAGGGAATCAAAACTTTTGTCTCTACTTAGTTACTAATATGTATATTTTGCATTTAATCCGTCGGCAATGAAGCAATAATTACATTAGGACATTGACCGTCTATAAAAGTGCAATTTAGAATAATACCAGCCAAATTAGCAAATTCCTTATGTCGTGCAAAATCAGTATAAATATATAAACATACTTAATTATACATGAAAGAGCAGAAAAGTTCAGTGGAAAAAGAGGAATCCCTGTAGGCAGCCCGCCTCGCTCGCTAGGGCTCCGCCCTAGCGGCCATGTCCACTTCGCCATCGCTGCCATCGGCGGCAGCTACCTCCCCGGCGTCCGCTACCTCCTCCCCACCCCTGCACCTTCTCCGCTCGCCTCCCCACCCCAACATGTTGTCGTGGCCGCCTCACCGCCCGGCCGCCACCACCTCCTGCGGCGCCACATCTGCTGGAGGTGCAACCCCGCTACCGCTTCCCGGTTAGATTGGACAATTAACTGCCGAAGATTTCTGTTGATGATTTAATTAATTAGACCATTATCTGATCTAGGTTATAATAAGAATAATTTTTATTGTAAATCAAATTACATAAATAATTTAGTAGTGTCAATATGGATATTTGTATTCGTATTCGTATTTGATTTTAATCTGGATACTAAGTCGTTTTATCTGTATTTATTTTCAATTATTTTTCTCTATCAGATTTCACATTCGTATTTCAAAAAAATGTCAAATATCCAATATTATTCTTATATGCAAATAACAAAGTACCCTGAAAAATCAAATGCAAATATGAATATCCATATTAACACTAAGACAATTACGGACACCGGACCTGTGACGTAGGAGCGGCTCAATATTGCCCTTGATGCAGACATAAGCCAGGAGATCGGACGCTTCCAAGTGATCACTGGCAGATTGATGGATGCCTTTCTAAAACAAGCTGCACCCTCAAATAAAAGTTCAAATCGGTGTCTGCAAAAGGTTGCTGGGCAAGCACTTGCAATGTTGACAATGGAGAGTGCTGATAACTGTAAAGCTGTGAAGATGGAAACAGGGAATGTCATTCGAGAACTCGCAAGCATGATATCTGAAAAACATTAAAAAATATATGGCAGCTAGACTGTTGGTGAATCTGTTGCACCACATGCAACCTGATTTAAGCAATTTGGACTTGATGAATCTATGTGAATTTTTGCCTAATGTCAGCCATTCTTCCCCTGTTAACTAGCTCAACATTGCACTACATTTTGTTACTTTATTTGACGTCGTTTTGCGGACATTGCAATGCATAGATGCTCTTGGAATCAGCAGTATATAGTGCATGTGTATTTCACATAATTCAGAACCTATACTTGTAAGAAATATAAACCATAAAAAAGCTAACTAGAGAAAAATTTATAGGACCTTTGGATTGGCATTTAAGTACATAAGAGTAACTATAGTTTTTCAGATTTGTTTTGACTTCCTGAGTTATGTGAAGGTTCCATTGACTCCCCATCTACAGGTTCTTGACACAGTACTAGATGCAGAAACAGAAGTGGCTGAACTAGAGGTCATGATTGGACTTAGTTCACAAATGTGTAAAATCGTTCCTGAAGACTTGCCAGAGAACTAGAGAATGGTCACCGTAAGGAAATGTTTGTGAAGAGGCTTGTTGATGTGCTGAAAGCAAACATGAAACCTTCTATTCATTGTCCTGGAATCAGGAGGGTTATAATTGAACAAGCCATATATTTGATGACCTGGTGTAGTTCCTGTTATGCAAATATTTTCAACGAATACTTCATGATGGAGGCACTGTTGATGGTAGAAAGGACGCCATCAAGGGTTGAAAGGTACAGGATGTTCTTAGGCAATACAGGAATCATGGAACACAAGCAATCTCTCACTGATCTTGTGGCTACATCAAAAGAGCTGTTGTGCCATCAGTAGGTTAGAGTCATCGACAATGTCAATTGACAAAGTATGTACATCCTGATGTATGACCTGCAAGCATGCTCAGCGCAAGCATTACTTTGGCAAGTGAATTGTAAACCATAGCATTTAGTTGTAAGCCTTTGCTGTGTTCTTGTCATCAAATTTAAAACTATTTTGATTCTAAGACTTTGTTCAGTTCCGATGTTGTTACCTTTCTCGAAGCTAGTAGCCACACCATTTCTAGCTAGAAAAAGTCTACATAACCCTCCAACTATTTAAGGTGGATTACTTCACCCCCAAACTATAAAACCGGATTTTCTACCATATGAACTTTCTAAAACCGGTCAAATAACCCCACAAGCGGTTTTGGACAGTGGTTCGCTACAGTGATGGTGGTTTTGTCTTTTTCTTTTTTATTTATTTCCACTGAATCTTTGAAAAATCATAGTACATCACAGAAAAATCATAAAATGGAAAATTCAATTTTGTTGGACTCCACATGAGTAGATCTACATAATGAGCATATAGTATGGTATGCTTTAGTAGAAAGTTTTTGTTGTAGCTTTAGATCTATGCTTTTCTATAATTAATTAGAATAATTCATAACTGTAGCTTATATATGATCCAATGAGTATGAAATTTTTACAATAGTTCAGGCATGCAATAATTAGTCCGCCAAAAAAATTTCACCATAATTGGATCATAGAAGCTACAGCTATGAATTATTCTAATTAATTACAGAAAAAAATAAATCTAAAGCTATAAAAAAAACTTTGTACTAAAGCATACCATATGATATGTTCACTGTGTAGATCTACTCATGTGGAGTCCAAGAAAATTAAATTTTCTATTTTATGATTTTTCTTTGATTTACTATGATTTTTTAAAGATTCAACGAAAAATATAAAAAAGAAAAAGACAAAACTACCATCATTGTAGCAAAACCGCTGTCCAAAACCATTTGGGTGGTTATTTGACCAATTTTGGAAAGTTCTAGGGGTAGAAAATCCGGTTTTATAGTTTGGGGTGGAGTAGTCCATCCTGAATAGTGGGGGGTTATATAGACTTTTTTCATTTCTAGCTAATTAATTTGGCTAGTAGAAATGCACGTGCGCCACACACGTGTGTCACGCAAGTGCCTATCCCAAAAAATCTTTGTAATCAAACAATAATAATAACAATGAAACACTGGAGAGTATTCGCATATATCATTTTGGGAATTATCATAGTAGCATGTAAAGAACTGTGTAATAATAATAATAAGAGATAAATGCACCGTAGATACAATAACTTTTTGTGCTGTGTCATTCAGGTTCAATAACTCTGAAAGTGCAGAATTGAGTACATAAACTTTTTAAGTTGTGTCATTTAGGTCCATATCCCGTCGTTTGGGGAATGGATCCTACGTGTCAGTACAGGTCAGCAACCACCGTGGTCCATAGGGCATGTGAGTAGCACCTGAGGCCCCTTTGCCAATCGTTTTTTTGCCGATAGCTCCCTATCCTTTCCAGTCTCTCAGTCTTCACCCCTTCCTCTCCCTTCTCTTCGAAGGCATCGCCCCTAGAAAGGCAGACGGCGGAAAGGCATTTGGGTGGGACGACGGAGGCGGCGGGTGGTACCAACGACGACATAGCCAGTGGAGGCGGTGAAGATTGTGCGGGCTGGTGGTGCCGAGCACTGACTGCCGCGCCAATTGTGGCTGGTTGGCGCGATGGTGGCCACATTGCGAGCACTGGGGGCACGGGTGCCACAGTATGGTGAGTTGTTCTATGTCATGAATGCAGAAATTGGTTGGTTTAGGAGGTATTTCTTGCGTCGATTAGCCCGCTGGATGCAGAAAAGATCTTGTTTGGTCGGCTAGGGTTTCATGTATTGGTCATTTATGCTGTAGATTTTGGGGGTTTTCTTTTGTAGGCACGGATGACGAAGAATTCTCAGTGGAAATGCATCACGGGGGCTACTTTGTTGCACAAGGGTTGGACAAAGCCTATCTGGATGAAAGAGTTAGTTGGTTTGATCACGTAGAAGTTGCTAAATGGTCTCCTCTTTTCATAGAGCAACTTGTTTTTAAGTTACACTACCCAAAGAATCCAAAAATGAAGGTGTTCTAGCTGCTACCTGGGAAGAATCTTTCAAATGGGTTGAGATTAATTTGGTCTGACACATACACAATGGTAATGTCCTCATTAGTACACAAGTTTAAGAATTTTGTGTTGTATTTGGATCATGATGACAATATTTCTAGTTTACAATGGGGCAACACACATGCCAGAAAAAGTGGGTTTTGAAGAGGTGCACATCGAAATGGCTTGCTAACAAGTATCTAGAGACATTTAGGGCAGATCAAAAGATAAGCCTCGCAAATTTCGCTAGGATAGTACAGAAGGACTGGAACATAACTCCATCAAGGTCCAAGCTTGCTAGAGCTAAAAGATTAACTATGAAGAAAGTCATGGGAGATGAGGTGGAGCAATACAAGTTACTTTGGGACTATGGTCATGAACTTAGAAGAAGTAACCTAGGCAGCAGCTTCTTTCTGAACCTGGATGGCAATGTATTTAGCACACTGTACATGTCACTGGATGCATGTAAAAGAGGTTTCTTGACTGCATGTAGGCCTATCATATGCTTGGATGGATGCCACATCAAGACCAAGTATGGTGGACAAATACTAACAGCTGTGGGCATTGATCCAAATGAATGTATCTTCCCCATTGCCATTGGAATAGTGGAAGTGGAATCACTAGTGACATGGAAGTTGTTTTTGGAGACACTAAAAAGGGACCTTGGCATAGATAACACATATCCTTGGACCATCATGACTGATAAACAAAAGGTAAACTGCACTATATCCAAACTTGTAGTTGTCTGCTAGGTGAAAACACCATTTTCATAATTTGATTGGTTTGCACCTATGTTTGCAGGGTCTTATTCCAGCAGTTCAACAGGTCTTCCCTGACTCTGAACATAGGTTTTGTGTCAGACACCTATATTCCAACTTCCAACACCACTTCAAAGGTGAAAATCTCAAGAACCAGCTTTGGTGTTGTGCAAGGTCAAGTTCAATACCTCATTTCAATAGGAACATGGAGAAAATGAAGACCCTGGATCATAAGGCCTATGAATGGTTGAACAAGATGCCTTTCAACACTTGGGTTAGAGCTTACTTCAGCACTTTTCCAAAGTGTGACCTATTGCTGAACAATAGTTGTGAAGTGTTCAATAGTTACATCTTGGAGGCAAGGGAGATGCCAATTCTTAGTATGCTAGAGTAGATCAAGGGACAACTAATGTCCAAGTTCTACAAAAAGCAGAGGGAGGTGGAAGAAGAGTGGCAGGGACCCATCTGTCCTAAGATAAAGAAGAAGATCAATAGGAACATAGAATGGGCCAATACATGTTATGCAATACCTGCTGGACATGGCATATTTCAGGTACAAGATAGGGACTATAGTTTCTTAGTGGACATCAATATGAAGACTTTTGATTGCTGAAGGTGGGACCTCACTGGAATCCCATGCTTTCATGCAATTTCATGCTTGAGGCATGAAAGGATCACACTAGAGTCCGTTGTACCAGAGTGTTACTCTTCCAATAGCTATCTCAGTGCTTATGGCCATAATGTGTGGCCATGTAAAGACAAGAGCACATGGCATCAAGTTGGAGCCAATGTAATTCTACCACCAGTATATGTGAAGAAAGTTGGAAGGCCTCCTAAATCAAGGAAGAAGCAGCCATATGAGGTACAAGGTAGTCAGGGACCAAGGTTGACAAAGCATGGAATTCAAATGACATGCAGTTACTGTGGAGACAAAGGACATAACAGGGCTACATGTAAATTCAAAAAGGCTGGACTGCCACCCAACATACCTACACAGAGGACCCAAGCTGAAGAGTCTTTTGAGGAAGCTGCTACTGAAGATTTTTTGGGAGAAGGGCCAGTGATTAGTCAGGTAACTGCTCATGTGACAACACATTGTACTAGTAATGTGTTTATCTAAGCTGTCATTTCTATGTTCAGGTTTCCATGTTTGGAGAAACTGACATGCCAATGATGTCCCAGTTATCAAGTACCATGATGTCCCAGCTGCAAGCAGAGGTTAGTGTCACTGTCATTTAATTCCTCAAGATCACACAAAAGCTCATTCAAACTGAGGCTACAAATGCAGCGGAGGAGCTGGATTCTTGGGGGAACATCGGGGATTTGAGGAAGACACCGTACGCCGCCGTCAGCCTTCCAGGGACGATGGCTTCAAAGAGAAGGGAGAGGAAGGGTGAAGAGTGAGGGAATGGAAAGGATATGAGGCTATCGGCAAAAAAGGATTGGCAAAAGGGGCCTCACGTGCTGCTCACATGCTCTATGCACCACGGTGGCTGCTGACCTGTACTGACACGTAGGATCCAGTCCCCAAACGACAGGATATGGACCTAAATGACACAACTTAAAAAGTTTATGTACTCAATTATGCACTTTCAGAGTTATTGGACCCGAATGACACAGCAGAAAAAGTTATTGTACCTATGGTGCATTTATCTCTAATAATAATAATTGGGTGTGCGTGTACATTTGTATAAATCACATTTTCCTAGTGTTGTTTCCTCAAGCACAGTCTTGAATTCCCAACGGAAATGATAGACCTGGATATCTTTTCATGGTCCAACATTTTGGGAAATGCACGTGCGGCACGCACGTGCCTATTAAAAAAATCTTTGTAATCAAACAATAATAATAACAATAAAACTCTGGAGAATATTTGCATATATCATTTGAAAATTATCATAGTAGCATGTAAAGAACTATGTGTTGACACTCGAAACAATTTCCTTCATTTTAATGAAAATCCAAGAAAATTGGTGAAGCGTGTTCAGGTTCAAAGGCTAAAGAAGCAGATCGATGCGAAAAATCACCAAACTTCAGTCATTTTATCAAAACTCGAAATTGGCAAGTTAATCCAAATGTTCCGTTGCTAAATTTATCACATATTTAATCAAACCAATAGAATTGAGATGTGCAGCCCCAAGTACAGTAATTATAGCAGTTACAGTTCAAAAATATGAGAGATGAATGTTTATAATTCAACAAAAATGAATATGGCATATAGAATAACATTTTCCCATAATGGAAACATTTAAGATAAACTCTGCCTGAAGTAATCAAGACTAGCATAGTGCGGCATCAGCATGTAATAGACAATAATGCCAGCAGCCTACTATTCTAAGTAGTCTGAATCGAAGAGATTAGTGTACAATCAGTTAAAGGTAGCTACTCCAGTTAGTCGGATAATAATAATAATATAATATAATGATTTCCAATTCAAACAGAGGTACATGTAGCAATGGTACAAGAGATCAGTTATTCAGTTCATAAGAGCAAGGACTCGGTAAACATATGCAGTAAAAATAAACCAGCCACAAGTGTCAATCTTCCAAAGATGATGCAATCTTTGTATAAATCACATTTCCTAGTGTTGTTTCCTCAAGCGTAGTCTTGAACTCCCAACGGAAGTGATAGACCTGGCTATCTTTCCTGGGTCCAACATTTTGGTGCTCTAAAAAACCTCAGTCCATTCCTGCAAGAAAATTTGTATGTACAGTAAATATATTTGTTTCTAGTATTATATCTCCGAAACTGAAATAAGATTAAATAAAAGTATTGAATGTACCGGTGTCACATCTCTAATACATCTCTAAAGACAATATTTTTTTGTGCTCTTTCCAGTGGGGTCAACATCCTTATTTGTGTTGGCAAAAACCCATGTGCTCTTACGAGAAACATCTCTTGACAGTGCTAAACACCAACATTTGGTATTGTCTGACCCTGGGCTTTATTTATTGTCATTGCAAAACTCAATCATATTGGGAACTGCTTTCTCTTAAACTTGAGTGGCAATGTAAGGTCTTCAGAGGGGGACATGGGAATCCTTGGTATGAATAGTCTGGTTCTTGCATGATTTCCATTAACTATTTCAACATCAATTGAATTGTTCTGGAATCCTCTAATGGCCAACCTAGTGCCATTGCAAAGGCCCTTGTGAGGATCAAGATTACGTAGTAGGATAACAGGACAGTCTTTTTTAACCTTAAGCTCATGAGCAGGCAACCCATTAGGTGTAATAGAATTTAGAAAATCAAGAGGGTAATTATTCCTTGTATCATCATCCACTAAGTTGAAACTATAGAATACCTTCTCATCTCCGAGATATGTAACCCACTATATCTTTCAATGTTCTGTCGATTGTTTCTACTGCTTGTATTTTTGTCATGGCTACTTAATCCCATATTACCAAGGCAGCTTTGTGAAGTAATTCGGCAGTACCACTCTACTTTGTAAGCTGCACACAGTGTTATTATCTAGCTTGATGGGAATCTTGAAGTGGGAGTGTGTAGTGCGCCCACCGGGCATGATACTTGCTGCAATACCAAATGTGGCTGTAGCAATTGCTATAAGATTCATGGAGCGCACCTTTGCAAGCAAAGCCTTATACATATATGTCTTGCCAGTTCCTCCTTGTCCATCAACAAAAAAATATTTGGCCAACTTTCTTCTCCACATGATTCATAATCAAATCGAATCTAGCTCTATGCTCAACATTTAGTGTTTCTATCATTTTTAGATGTTCTTCTTCATATCCAATATTCAATTCTTCTGTAAGCTCTCTATAATGGTCCCTTGAGACTTCATCTAATCAAATAAAGTGTAAAGGGTCATGTCAAAATTGATGAATAAGAAGCATTAATTTTTTTAATAATATTTAGTGACATATCAAATTGATGTTTGTGATGTTAAGGTAAATAAAATGTTTATGAATCAATTTACCTGAGGCATCTAGTTCAGGAAGTCCATAGTTTGTAATGTCTCTACCCATATCTTTAACATGTATAGATATATCTCTAAGCACCATTTGTTCAACCATTTTGGAGCAGCTATTTGAGGGACGATAATCCTCAGACATTGAATCAGTATGTTTGTCCTATAGTGCTCGAACATTATTACACTCGTAGAAAACTATGATAGCTACGAATAGCCTCCTCAGAGCACAAGGCATCTTAAATTGTGCAGATTCAGTGAGGCAGTCATCTAGGCTCTTGTCAGTTTCCACATAGCCCAAGGCCTCACAAGCATCTCTAAATGTTGCATATATAGTTCCATGTCGACTTCTAAGATGATCGAATGAAGTTGCACCCCTCACATGGTTAAGAAGCACACGGAGATAGTATCACTCTCCTTCAACAGGATGGGCAGTCATCTGACCAGCTTTTTCTCTAGGTTTCCAAAACTTTTTTGACTTTATCCAAGTGAAGTGCTCAGGGAACTCTCTATATAAATACTTTCGTGCACCAGGATTATACATGTTTGTGCTGAAGTACTCTGTAAGCATGGACCTTTGAGAGTTAGGATTTTGCACAACATTGTTTAGATCATCCCAAGCTTTGTAGGCAACCATATGCATTCCTGGAAGGTGAACTTGCATTTGTAACACAGAAAGTGACATATCATACAAAGGAAAACCGTATAATCTATAGATTGCCTCTATAGCAGTTATACACCTTCCATCTCTTTACTGCTTAATCTCATTAATAACTAGTGGTTGCCTATCCATATTTGCCCGAGCTTAATTTATCGAAACTGAAACATGGTCGTGGCCCTTAAAGACATACTTGTATAGATACTTGGCACACTTTATGTTGCTGCAAACCTCTACATTAATATGACAATTATACCTCATTAGAAGGATTGAGTTGTATGGCACAACCCATCTGTTGTCCAACCATTCCCTTCTTATTTTCACTTTTTGTCCATCATCTCTCCTATAAATAGGACATGAGTTCTTTCCCTATAGGGTTGTTTCACAAAAGTCACGGGGATAATGAAAGCGGCAATTACCATCTATCTTACATGGGCACTTACAGTTGAGGACACCATATGGTCCATGCATCATATGTTTGCACACAAGTCTATGCAATTCTAGATATTTCTTCTGATCAGGAAGCTCTATTGATATATACTTGTCATAATCATCGGGAGTACATACTTTTCTCTCGGCTTCCATAACCAAAAGGAAGTGTTCATGTGGTGATCCCCTTTGTTGAAACTCAGTGACATGTGCCCCAGGCAGCGACCCTACCTGACGAGATCCTAACATATGGGTATGTTAAGCCTCGGGTCCAATGGTTTTCGAACGATGAAGACCCCTCAACTGACCCCTCCAGGATGACCCTGGGGCTATACCCGTTGAGTACGCTCGTGCGCACCCTCTAAGAAGAAACCTAGCCAAGCCTGACTCCGCCACGACCTCTGCTTGGGGCTCGGGGGCTTGCCCGAGCCCTGAGGCTCCCGATCTACGATGACACTTTGGCTTGGACCTTGGCTCCTACCCCGCTAAAGACGCTAGCCAAGGCCCGGGCGCAAGAAGACACGCCCCGAGCTGCCGAGGCTCAGGGGCTCCCCAGCGCTGCCCTTTGGGCATGGCATTGCCAGCCACTTTTCTAACAAGGTCACGCATGGGGCGTCACACAAGGAAATAAAACTTCCCCGCAGCCTCTAGGGGCTCGGAGGCCCCCGAGCCCACGCGTTAGCCCCTAGAGCTGAGCTCCTTCACCACCAAGAAGACTCCAGAAGGTCCACCTAGGGGAGGCCGGTCCAAGCCGATACAGTCTAACATGCAGAGTGTCAGAACGGAGCAGCCGGACGATGCCCAAGGCTTCTTCAGCTCCACGACACCACCATGGTCCACAGCGCGTCGCTGTAAGGCCCTCCTAGACTCCGATGCATGTAGACCGTAGACTAGTTCCCCTAAACTGCCATGTACCTGACCTATCTCGTTATATAAGGGATAAGGTCGGACCTAGAGGGGGGACGATCATCAGAAGATAGATCATTTCATTCCATTCTATCCTTTGGCCTCTGCTCCGCATTGAGAGCAAGGCAACCCAAAGAGAGGCACGGAGAGCTCCTCCACCGTATCCCGCCATCTTCCTTCTCTCAGACAAGGGGAAGACTCCACCAATGGTGAGGCAACCTTAAGATTAGCACTGAGCTAACCCCCTACCAAATCTCTCTACAACCCTGTTGTAGCCCCTGATTTTGGGTGCTTTTGAGTATAAGGATCATCAACTACAGGACGTAGGGCATCGATTGGCCCAAACCAGGATAAACCGTTGCATCCTCTTTGTGATTCTTGTGTTCCTGAGTCCACCTGAGCCACCGGAGATACGTACTCTGACACTGGCTCGAACAATAATGCTTGCCGCGGTTCCGACCCCGCGACACTGCCTAAATGATGTTTTTAAGAAGGAAATCTTGGAGGTCTCGTAGTTTTGCTCTATAAACCCTTGCCATGATATCTGGACGATCTTGCGACATGTCCTGGCAATAACTGTTCTACTATCTCATCTCAATATGGATTGGATGTCAATGTCACAAAAAATCTGGTTTTCCATATCGAGTAATCAAAGCCGTGGCATCCATATACCTTGAGTGCACATCATGGTCACTTCCTAGGAAATCTTTTGATAGTACAATTCTACGATCAGCTTGTGACGCACGGGCTTCTCCAGCGGTAAGAGTGTCTAGAAGGCCCTGGTGAATATATATGTTAAAATATTATAGGTTTTCCTCGGGTTTGAAAATAGAAAAAGCAACTTTTAACTTCAAATACTTCTAATCTGGTATAGATCAGCACGAATTAGATCATGATGTGCCAGTTTTGAGTACCAGTCTAAACGCATTGACTCCACCTTGACATACATATCAAGAGCCCATTGCTGAAAAAGCCTCCCACCATGAAACACAACATTAAATTCTCTCTCACGAATTTGTAGCCTAAAACATAGTTATTCCCTAGCGCTGACGTATCGCTGTGACTCTGTAATTTCTGTTCATAACAACAAAAAAGATTAAATTTTATTATTTTTTTAGTTTATTGAATGACTAAAATGTCTTAACTTCATCATGTTCAGAAAAAATAATAATATTTTAAATAGATAAAATTTTTTGCAAAGGAAAGAACCTTCTTCATGTACGTTCGTCTCTGAGACATCATTGATCTCAACAAGTGTTGGGCCTATATAATAAAATATAAATATAGAAGTAAGAAATTTGTAATTGGTTGTTAGTGAGATTTTGAGGAAAAAATTGTTTATTGTTTATGCAAATAACAAATAAAACCACCTTTTTGTACACGCTTAGTATATTTTCTCTTTGGTTTTGATGGAGGTGACTCTTGATATAAAATCTTCTTATCCTCTCAACCAGTTTCACCATTAGGATTGAACATGGGATATGCTAATGGATCATAACATCCATGGTATGGCCTTATATAATAAGGTTGATTTTCTTTACCGTAAATGACTATGCTTCGCTCAAACCTTTGTTCTGGGTCATTTCCATCAAACCATATAGCAGCCACTTGCTCCATTGCGGGCACATTATACCTTCTCTTGTCAACAGAAATACTTGTATTTAGCTCAATAGCGTAGCAATCCAAGTTGGTAAGAGTGCCTAGACTCTTAAATGCTTGAACATATGGATTGTGTTGCATGATGTTCAATATAGTGTGGATCACATTAGTGTCAAGGTGTGGTGACCTTTTCATCCTATGATGCATAGTCTCATCTATGTCATAAAAGTATAACTGCATGTGGCATGGTCCCTTAGCACTGGACATAAGTTGATCCAACCTGTGATATATTTGGCCATGAGCTTTAAATGTATCCCAGTACCCTTTGCTATTGCCAAACTACGATCAATGGAAGCCCCCATGCTGGTGAAAGAAAAAAGTGAATTGAAGTAACGAATGTTCCTTCTGAAATACTTTGCATCCTTATCAGTTTGACTTGTGAACAATCGACGAAGCTCATCTGGGACTTCTGGTATAAATATATTAACCCATCTATTCTGACAACAAAATGCTGGACCTTTACTTTCAAACCTCTTTGCACGACAATAAAAATAGTTCTGCACTTTCTTCAAGACATGATGGGTCTTAGGAAGACCCACATACACAAAGTTATAAGGATCATGACCATTTGTTCTTGTTGTGGGTTCTATAGAATACTCGTATTTGAAATCTCCAATTTAAAATCAGAATTTCTGAAGTTTGCATGAGCATCAATAAAAAATAATATAAGAAAATGTCCTCCCAAGCTCACATTTATCATTAAACATTCTAGCTTCATCATCCTCGTAGATGTCAGGGCCATCTTCATTTGGGTTCTGTTGATCTAAATCAATTTCTATTGAAAAAATATTAGACCATTACTCATTGCACATACAATGTATTTTTGGGATCTACATGTACACAGTTTAAACCTTTCATACCCTCTATTCCATGCAATGTGTCTTCTGGTTCCCAAATGCTAGAATTGAAAGCTCCTTGATCCACTTTTTTCTTTGCACAATAATCACGTTGATATACACCTTTCCCAACACCTAAAACAGATAGGATTAAGCAGGAAACATTACTACCATACCTAAAATGTTTGACACTACATGTATAGATGAATATATATATCAGTATCATGCCTGAGATATTAACATGCTTGACACTACATGTATAGTTAAAGATATATTAGTATCATACCTGACATATTAAGAGTTGATGCTAAGAATTTCTTGGACTTGGCGGCAGCACTCAACTTAGTTCGATAGTTACGTTGGTACTCACGTTTTTTAGCAAGGACCTCATCCTTCTTATCACCGGGCATTGCATGCCTATACCTCTTCTTGTCCATGTGCTTTAGAGTGTCCTGATCTTCACGAGTGCCTTGATCTAAAAGACTCAAAAATAATTAAAAGTACTATTTTTGCTAAAATGAACAGTGCCAACAATTGAGAGTGAAGAGCAAAAACCAAAAGAAGAGCAGAAACAAAAAAAAAGTGAACAGCAAAAACCAGAGAAAAATACCTATATTATCAACTTGTGAAGCAATGTCCCGTTTCCTCTTACAAGAGTTGCCTTTATCATCCATTCTAGTATCAGTGATTTCAGATGATGCAATCAATTTGGATGCATCAGCCTCGGGCCTTAGATGAGCCCGACGACTATGTTGGTACTCACGATTTTTTTCCCGAAATTCCTCCTTCTTGTGGTTAGGCAATGCAGCATACCTTTCTCGTTGATACTCATGATTTTTGGCCCAAGCTTCCTCCTTCTGAGCTGTGATTCTAGATGGTGCAATCAATTTGGATGCATCAGCCTCGGCCTTTAGACAAGCCCGATGACTACGCTGATATTCACGTTTTTTGCCTTGAACTTCGTCCTTCTCGTCACTAGGCAATGCAGCATATCTATCTCGTTGATTCTCACGTATTTTGGCCCGAATTTCCTCCTCATTGTTAGGCATACCTAAACAAACTTTGTCAGTACTTATTTCATATATTTGGCACTCCAGAATGCTTGAGCGTTACATTTTTAATGCTTTACATTCCTATTACGTCTACACAAAATTATTATTTTTGGCCAACATAACATAACTAAATCACATAAATCATTATAATAAATGAAGAAATTTTGGTTAGAGTAACATATGAAAACATATTTTTCACATGCAAAGGATAAAGTTATGAATTTAGCAAAATTAATTTCACAGTATTTAGATCTCTAATTATTTTCCTCCGATTTTCACAAATCTCTGTACAGATTAGTACAAATGCACAAGTTCTAATTAGCTTGTACTGTTCATCTTCCGTAAAGCAAACACACAGAGAGAATGAAAGGAAACCGTACACACTTGTCGCACCAAAAGCATGCCGATCAGTCTAAACAAAGAACATTCAATCATAAACAAAGGATATGTATCAGCAAGAGAGAGACTTGAAATTTTGTGAATCCTATTCATCGAAGGGCATGCTGATTCAATCATAAACAGAAGCCGCATAACCATAGCAATGCCAATTTGCAGTAAACATGATTACTACTTTATTTGGATTGTCCGACTGAGAAACCTGTTATCTGGCACCACAAAACCTGTACACAGCATACCTAAATGACTGTGATGAAGGCAGGCGGGGTTGGGCAGGAGAGATGCGAGACGGGGTCGCAGGCGCTTACCCATCTCTTCAGGGGAGGGCTCCAGTCCATGCCAAGTGGCAGCGGCGAGGTGCCATCGTGGCTGTGCTTGGGGGGGGGGGGGGGGGGGGGGGGGGGGGGGGGGGGGGGGGGGGGGGGGGCTGGAGGCCTTCTTGCTCGCCCCAGTCGACGACGACGACGTCGCCCGCGGGGCACGGTGGTGGTGGGATCGGAGCGGACAAATCTGCCAAGGCGTCGCGCCGACCTGGGCACCTGGTGGAGGGTGGCAGCAATGGCCGCCAAGTCGTCGCCAGGCCTCTACCCACCGTACGGTGCTTGTGGCTTGGCGGTGGTGGTGCCCGCTGTGGCCACGTCGCCGGGATTCCCTGGAGGGATGCGAGGGGCAGTGGCCGGCGACCGTTTCGTAGCGAGCAGATGGGCCGACGGGCGGAGGCGTGGAACTGCTGCGGAGGCTGCGTGCAGCTGGGGCCGCGTTGGTGGGTGTGGATACGGGCGGCCGCACGGGGTGGGAAAAAACGAGGGGAGCGAGGCGCGGGAAGAGAGGAACACGCCTGTTTCATATGTTCGTGCTGATGTTCTTTTCGTGGGTCCACATGTTAATCTCAGTTGGGTAGGAATTTTTTACGTTCAATTTAAGTATAAATAATAATAATAATATAACCAACCGGTTCATGTTTTATTATCCTATCCTACTATAAAAGAGCGAGTTTTTTTTAGAGGATCTCCCTGCGTAATAGCCGTTGGATCTGGACTTCGTGCTATATGAGCCCTCCGTCATACGTGATGTTACATCCCGTCTAGAACTCAATCTCACGTAAGACTAGCAAGACTCAAACTCACGTACATATAAGATGTAAAACTTCTCCTAAACTAAGATTCCTCTCTATACCCTGGAAAAGGAAAATAATAATCCGAATGACAAAAAGATTTTGTTTGGTATGAAAAAAAAATGCCGACGGCGAAGGGACAAGATTGATTTGCTGGGATTCGATCAGGTGCATGCTGCCAGGTCTATTAAAGTTAATGCTGGTTTGATACAGGGCGTGATCGATACGAATTAGTGTTTAGACTCCGATCAGCGCCGGTCCTGCCTTTTCTCGTGCCTATAGCGAAACTCAATAGTTAGGGTCCCTTGAAATAAACATCCTAAATAAAATAATAAAAATGATATGAAAAAAAGAAAAATAGAAAACTAGATGATGCCGACGGCGAAGGGACACCATCACCGTTCGTATGCATGTCGTTGTCTTCAGGGATTCTAGGGCGTCACCTTCCAGTGCGTTTGAGCCATCCGGCGAGGGCACAGGATCACGCCACGAGCACCTTGGCCAGCGCGGCGAGAGCGGGCCACCACGAGAACGCAGAGGACGATGTACATGACAGTGTCGTCGCACGCCCGGTCAGTTGGAGAAGAGCACCTCCAATCTACACGTAACCTGACCTTGCCGCCACCTGAGACGATAAGGGCAAAATCGCTAATCTTTCCTCTATGGCTGACGACGAACTAGCTTCTTACGAAGGGACAAAGCTCCACTAGCGTGTGGAATCTTGATCAATCTGTTGCACCATCTCTGCGACCAACACCTCTTTCGCCGACCACCGCCTGTGATCCCTAATGTTGTCACTTGGGACCTTCCACACCTCTCTTCATCTCTGTCAGGCTGTACACACCATGACAAGTCAGGGGTAAGTGCTGCTAAAAAAAAACTATGCCTCCATCTACATAATCTCACAAGGCTGTAGAGATTACATGTATGTTTCATTACTAAAGTTTATATGCATCACATGATTGCAGTTTGCTATCATTGCTATTTTACCTCAAGAATAATAGCAAACTTTTAAGCTTCATACCCTTTTAGATTAAAATAAATTATACGCCTCGGATGGACGTTTTATGTATAGCATTTCGTTTGATGAGCATGAGCTGCATCACATGCTTCTTTATGTTTTCCATCAGTGAGTTTTGACAATGCTACCTCCTCTCCTAAGATGATCTGAATACATCAATTAATCAAAAGGACAATGCTGCTGTTTCTTCACCTTATATAGTTGATAAAATCATACCATGTTTAAGGGTGACTTGGTAGCTTCATTGTTAGTTCTTACAAGCCAAATTTATTGGCTACATTTTATTGATCAAAACATGCACGTTTACTGACTATATAATATTGATTCTAACCGATATATGTGCATTAGCTTCATTGATAGTTTGTGCAAATAAAATCAAGGCATACAGTAAACTCTAAAAGCTTCTCAAATTGCGCAAGGTCGACAAACTTCAGTTTACATTAATGAAATATGTTTATCCTATATGCTCATTTACTGACCATGCAATGCCCTTTTCAGGGATTCATGTTTTTTATACACACGTGCGTGTCGCACGTGCATATTTGCTAGTTTTTAAAATCTATGACTTTTTCAGGGCTACTTGGTTAATTTCTGAATATGCATTTGGGGAATTTTAGAGTTGGATACCCTTTTTGCCCCTTCTACTGGCTGCTTTCCTTGCCCGCACATGGCACTAAGGTTGTGTAGTTGCTGATGGCTACGGAACTGGTCAGAAGCTAACCAACGCTTCCTTCCTGATCACTTCGGTGTACGAGCCAAGATCATGTTCCTTGACGAGCTCAGGCTGTGCTTGGGGGACTTCAATCTAATTTATGAAACATGCGACAATAATAACATCAGCATCAACCGCAGACTAATGTGTCAACATTGATGAGTAAAAAGTAACGTACATTATATCATTTTCAGTTGAGAGTTTTACATAATTGTTTTCAAGAATGTAGAATGCAATAAAATATGGATGAAACAATCACCTTCAGTACATGGTTTCGTTCTTTTGTTCTATAGACATTTAATTCCAAGACTCATATAAAGATGGAATCTGAGCCAAGAGAAATTTGCATCTTCTCTCTCTTCTTAAACTTTTTTTTGAGGGTCTCTTCTTAAACTTTGCCATGTCATAAAAATATTTTTGTGGCAAACTATTAAATGCAGATGAAACTCCTACTTATACTGGCATTTGTTAGTTGCACAATGTTGCTATTGACCATAAAATGTGGCACAGTACCGTTATAGTTTAAAGTTACAGATGTTGAACTCTCCACGATTCCATGTCTGAAACTCTCCACGGTTCCATGCGTGGGAACGACTCCTGGTTTGGATGCCAAAATAAAAAAAGAAAATGGAACATCAAATCTATGATCTATGATAAATGAAGCCAGAAAATAAAAATTATAAACAAAAAGGGGAGTTTTACTAGAAAAAATAAAAATGGAATCTAGAAACTCTGAAATTCCAAACAATCAGGAAAAAAAATTAATCTTGTGCCTACTGCACACGAACGTATATAGGGCCTTGGATCGCAGGGCTAAAAATTAGCCCACATTGTGAAAATAAATTAAACATGAGCTAATTATAGGCTAATAAGGGCTAATGCACTCTAACCACCAATTAGCCCTGATTAGTTTTTTATTAGCCAAGAATTAGCTTACATTTAGGCTTTCTAATTGATATCCAAAAGCATGGGCTAACTATTAGCTCCTTGATCCAAACACCCCCATAGTCCTTATACTGCAATATGTATGACTAGATTTCAATCAGCTAATAAGAGAATTCATTGGCTAATAAGAAAACTCTGAATGATCTCATCTTCAATTTAACAGATTACTTAAAAGTTGCAAACAATTATGCTCATAGCTAAAATTAAATATCCATCTTTGTTTGTCTTAAATCAAAAAGTAGCACGAATTGCAGCTTTCTTCTCTTGGACGACACTACAAAACCATCCTTCATTACTTCATCACTTCATCTCCATATATCTGTTGCAAAGCAAACATAAAATAAACTTAACTCTTAACTGTCTTTATAACAGACCAAAAAAAGAGAAATCAAAATTCATTACAATCAATTGTCAAAGGCTATCTAAAAAAATGGTGGATTTCCATAGTCTATCTATACTATAAAGGAGTGAAGGAATTAGAAAATATTTGTTACCTAAAAACTTCCTACCCACCTAAGATCTCCTCCATTAGATGTGCTTTGATTTTGCATCCAATGCTTGATATAGATCTAATAGGTGGACCCAAAAACAAAAAGGATGTTACTTATGTGACGAAACATGCTTTCCTGTTGTCGATCTCCCCCCGCTCAGTAATTTTTGTTACCCGCCCGCGTACCCATGTACCTGTGCCTCCCTTCCTTTTCTCCGTTGCGAACCATCGCGTCGCTCCGCCTCCGTGTTCGCTGGTGGCGCTGCCCGCGGCTGGCCTGGACGTCGCGCGCTGCCGCGAGACCCATAACTGCCGCGGCCTTGCGGAAGTTCCCCGCACGAAGGTCTTGTTGGCATGCTGGCGATCGGGGACGAGGCGGGCGCGGCCGTCGCGGAGCACGAAGGAGCCGCGGTACTCGTTGGCATCGGAGCCAGTGGAGGCCGCAGAGAGGAACACCACGCCGGGCATGGTCTCCGACATCGCGCGGCGCGCCGCCAAGCCGCCGCCGTCGCCTGCACTTGGAGGAGGAGAAACCCTAGACAGCGAAATGTCGTCGCTGCAGGACGGGTCCCAGCGGAGGCCACCGAGAAGTGCTCGCTCGAGGAGGACCAAGAATTGCTCGCCGGCGCCGCTAGTGGAGATCGCGTGCGTGCGCAGCTCTTCGTGGCCTCCACCAATAATGTTTCGCATGAACTCTCCACCACCCACAAATTGCAGGGAATGGATTATTCACCTGTTCTACTTGTGGAATAGCATGGCATAATTTAATCTGGGATAATGCAGATCTCCCACCACCGGCACCTTCTCGAGCTCCATCCCGCGATCTCCCACCTCCAGCACTTTCTCCACCTCCATCCCGCGATCTCCCGGCCGGCTGCGAACGCGGATCGAAATCCCTCTCGTGGGTCGTGGCGGCGGACGAGGCGGCGGGGCTGGGCGGAGGTGAACGCTGCGAAAGGATGGGGGCGGAGGCGGATCGGGATTCTTCGGGTGGGTATGTAAGGTCCCACTTGTCGGCGACATGATCTCAGGCCCCAGCTGCAGACGTTGCATCGGCGCACGGGGACCCACAGGTCAGCCGCGACGGGTCCCCCATGTCAGTGGGCGAACGTGGCGGGTACGCCGCGGCCCGGTGCAGCTACGGTGCCAAAGTTCTAGTAGTAGTACCTATAATAAAACATGATAATAAGCAACAACAACAACAAAAATCCAAAAATTCATAAATTCAGCTGGGAAAGAGAAATCATACAAAGAAGCTTCAGATCTGCGATTGGATGGCATGTTTTGACCGATGAAAACGTGCCTCTGGTTCCATCCACGACTGAGACTGGATGGTGCCCTCGAGCTTGAGAGCAAGTATGCCATGGCCAGCCAAGGGAGCTGCTGGTGCTTGAGAGCAAGAGCATGCCGCTAGCAGGGCTAAAGAACTTGGGAGTTGAGATGAGAGGAGCTTAAGCTTTTGGAGAAGAAGGCAGGGGAAGAAGACGGATATGGTTGTGATTGTGAGGCAGCTGGTAGGTAACAACTCAGCCTGTGGGCGGCTGCTGTATGGCTCTGCTCTGGGCATCGGACGGGAAGGCTCCACATTAAATATATATAGGCGTGGCAGGAGGAGAACGCGCCGGAAACGCCGTTGGTCCCTCCGATGCGGCTGCTGTTGACACGGAATAAATCCAACGGACGGAACGGAAGCCGACGAATTACGAGTTGTATTAATTAATTAATTAATTAATTAATTATAATAGCAGGTTTATTAGGAAAGCCGTAATGGCGTGCAGCTGGCTGTTGGGCCTGCCGGTCTGGATCGGCCTGCTCCGCCGTCCGTGGCGGCCGTTTCCATTTCCCACACGGCACGCGGGCTGGCATCCACGGTTATCAGCCAAATCATCCAACCAACCAGAAATATTTTTCTCTAAAAAAAACCAGATAATAGTACTTTCAGCCGGCCACGAAGCCTAAGCGAACAGGCTGCGTGCCGCGTGCGGCACGCCTTAGATTTGAATCTCCACAGCATGAACTAGCAGCTACGGATCGAGTAGCAACTCCTCTTCTTCTTCTTGCGTTAATTAACATCGGAAAAGGAAAACATCGCGGCATGCATGCATGCGTGCACTTCGGGCAGAACGCAGAAAGCAGTGATGGTGATCATCAATGATAGCCAAAATTTGTAGCGCAGTGTGCTAGTACATGATTATCTAGATCTAAAGTAATTAATCACACAAAATTTGTAGTTGAGCGTAACATGATTATCTAAATCTAAAGTAATAAGTACCAGTACCCCGACCTCAGAACAAGCAGAGCATCGACCACTGATTTTTGGGGTTGCTGATTCTACGGTGTTCTGGTAAATAATATTTCAAACTGAGATGGCAACCGCCAATAAAATAGTTTTGAACTTTGATGCAATGCTATTTTGCCAGATGGCTTTTTCATCACAATGGACCCAAGATGAGCTAACCGCAACAAGTATGATATGCTAGGCGCAAGCTTTGCTCTGCAACTCAAAACATGCTAGACATTTGCTTCTTTATTTTTCAGGGAACATGGGACTCCATGGACATCTAACGCATGTAAATAAAAGGCCTTATTGCAACAGAAATACAAATTTTGTACAACAGCGACAGCAGTCCCTCAATTATACACTCAACATCCCAAAAGCATGCACCAGGTTCGGCAGGCACCGGGGAAAAATGGGATTCATTCCTGGATCTAGCGCCTAAAGCATTTCAGTGTGCGAGCAGGCAGCTCAAGTTCTCCAGATAGCACGGTCACAAAAAGGTAATGGACAATATGCACAACAGGTACCGGTTGTCAGGTTCTCATGGTGCAAAAATGACAGTTGGCTCTTGCCGACCTCGAGAGATCAGCAAAAGCACACTGATTTCCTCTTTAATGATCTCAATATGGTGCCCATGTTCCACTGTTCAGGGCGTATATTGAATCTGAAGCACACTGATATTTCCTCTTTCCTGATCTGAATATGGTTCCAAACTTTGGTTGCCAAGATTAAATACTGGTTGCTCACATGAAACAATCGTCCGCATTGTCCACGCAGTGTTCAAGCACCATACGAACTCTAAGCTGAAGAAGAGATTCAACGTTGCACATTAGGTTTATCACACAGCGAGATTAGTTTTGGGAACTGTCAATTAGGACAGACTAGATACCAGCGATGCTAATCATCATAGGATCAAATTGTTTAAGGAGAGGGGAGTACCTTGCAATCCAAGCAGGGGTCATTTATCATGCTTTTCACTTGTAGGATCACTCCACCATTTTGTAGTCTGACAACTCTACCAGATGAGGCTTCACATTTGGGGTAAATCAAGTTCAGAAGGCACCACAGGGTGGCAACCCGCAACTGTTTATCCTTGCTTTGCAGAAAGTTTACTACAAATGATGGTTTGATGCGATCTGCTCTGTGAGGAAGAAGAACATTCATCACAGCTTCCTTGTTCAATTCGTTTCCAGCAGCAATGTTTGCAAGCACATACATACCCTGAAGAGATGGAACAGCAAGATCAGCGACTTGCCATACAATGGTTTTTGCATTCTTCTGTAAAATAGTAAGTCATAGAGAAGCACATATGTCCAAAATATCAAAGAATAGGATAAAAACTATGCAGTTGACAAGAATAGATGTTTCTCTCCTCTCCTGTCTGGCTATCCCTCCAAAATTACAAAATGCATATGCATATGAATTGACATATGGTTATATTATTGCAAATCTTAAAAATAAGTAAATAAACAGACTATACTTTTGAAGAAAACTGACCTGAATGCACACTCCCGGGGCAGATGCATTGTTCAGTTGTCTTGCAATAGCATCCATAACCATTCCATCTTCGCCAATGACATAATTAGCAGAGTCCACATATCCATCAACAAGATTGTGCACAAGTGCCAATGTCTGTTCTTGAACAAAATGTTCAGAATCTGCATGACATTTCACAATTAGCAGTCAACATACTATGGCAGTTCCCTCATAATCATATTTAGGCATTAGACTTACCACATATGAGGCTTGAAAGAGTAGATAAGGTCAACTCTTTAACAATGAAGTCTTTATCCTTAGGACTAAGAAGGAACATAATATTCCTGAGAGCCCATACAGATTTTAGCCTTAACATTGGATCCATGGACTTTGACAACTGAACAAGTTGTGAGACAACCCCAGAGTGAAGAAGAACTGATTTCCTGGGTGTCAAATTAACAGCAATATTGCAAATGGCACCAAGGGCAGCAACCTGCTTCAAATCAATAAATGAGGGATAAATTAGGAAACTTTTATTGAGCCATAATGGATTAAAGACCTAAATAGTCAGTTTCAAAGTACAGCTAATTGCCAAATTCATACTGACTTTAGTAATTTCAATGACAAAAAGGTTGCTGGAACAATAAACCTGAGAATTGGTAGCCAGGGTGCAGATTACCAGAAGAGAAAGTTTGGCACTAGCTTTGATGAAGATGTTAGGCATAGAATTTCAGCCGGTTGGTTGAAATGGTGTCAAGCTTCTGGCGTCCTCTGTGACAAAAGGATGCCTCAAAAGCTGAAAGGTAAGTTTTATAGGACGGCGATTCGACCGGCGATGTTATACGGTGCTAAGTGTTGGCCTACAAAAAGGCGACATGTCCAGCAATTGAGTGTAGCAGAGATGTGTATGTTGCGTTGGTGTTGTGGGCACACAAGGAGGGATAGAGTCCGGAACGATGATATTCGGGATAGGGTTGGGGTGGCACCAATTGAGGAGAATTTTTTTTTTGATAATCAAATTGAGGAGAAATTGATTCAACATCGGTTGAGATGGTTTGGACATGTGCAACGGAGGCCTCCTGAGGCGCCGGTGCGTAGATTGTCAACCTAAAGCGGGCCGATAATGTAAAGAGCGGTAGAGGTCAACCTAAACTAACTTGGGACGAGTCCGTTAAGAGAGACCTTAAGGAGTGGAATATCTCCAAGGATTTAGCTATGGACAGGAGCGCTTGGAGACTGGCAATCAAATTGCCTGAACCGTGACCTCTATCTGTCTTGTGCCCTTTATGTGTCTCCCTGATTCTCATTTCTTTTGGATTTCATCTCTGGCCTACCCCAACTTGCTTGGGACAAAATGCTATGTTGTTGTTGTTTGAATTATTGTTGTGCAACTTTGCGTTTGATAAGATAATGTCTTAAAGGCTTGATTACTGACGTCGGAAATGCAGCTAATTGCCTAATCGACACCAAATTTAGCACATCATAGTGCCAGAAAGGTTCCTCCACCCATAAAGCAATGAAACAGTGGCCAAGCTATCAGTAGCCAAATAAGGAAGTGTACCTGCTAGCTTTCAAATCATTACTTTGCTACTGTACATTGGTATATAGATTATAATCAACTCTTAATGTCTAAAAGACCTAATGTAGTGATGCCTCACTAGCTAGTTGCCTAATTAATACTCCCTCCATTTCTTTTTATAACACATGTTAGGATTTGCAAAAATCTTTTGAGATATAATTTGACCAATCTCTTATTGTTGTTGACACATTCATCAGGAAAATATATGAGCGGCGCAGGAAGAAGGAACCACATCGTCCACAAGTAGCTAGGATGGAGTTTGTTCAGGAGTTGTTTCAGTTCACTCAGGGTTTGTTCGGTTCAGTTAGTTCAGAGTCTGTTTTAAACTTAATTCCATCTAAAGAGCCTGCTCAGAGCCTCCTTGTGAGGGCGAGTACACCATCTCACCATCTACCCTTCCATTCCCAGCTAATGAGCCAACTAGCCACGTCACATAATAATATATTAGGAATTTCAATAAAACCAATTCGCATTGAAAGATATTTGAAATATGAATCCAATGAAATATCTTTTATGCCTTAAACAATTATATAATTTCATAAACTGTTGGTCAAACTAATAATGTTGACTTTTCTAGATTCCAATACGCTATATCTTGAAATAGAGGGAGTACTGAATTTAGCATGGCTTCTGTAACAAGGTTTGCTCCAATAACAAAATCCTAGCAGTGGTACAAGTTCACCTGCTAGCTTTTAGGTCCCTTTTGTGCAACTATATGTTGATTACAAGTTTATATTTCAACAACAAAACTCTAAATTCTGTAGGGCACTTTACAGAAACTGGATTCCAAAAAAAAAAAAAAAAGAGTAGGTAAAACTGCAACCACACCATGCCACAAAGGGGTGCCTTGTAGTTTTAAATTCAGGAGTCAGCTAACATGCTACATGATGGGTGGGCACATACATAAGTTGCCATGCCATACACTGAAACACTATTTCCTTTTAGAATACCACATGTTCATAACTTAACTAGACCATTGGAAGAAGAAAAGGTACATGGAAGCACCTGCACTGCACCTTCCAGGAAAAAAACACACTATCTCAGGACTATGTTATTGTAGATTTGGCAGGATCCACATACCTGGACCGAAGTAGATGAGTCATTTAATAGCTGGACTAGGGGACCAATAACTGTATCGCAGGATAATCGACCTCCACTGAGTACCTGGAGATTAAATACATCGATTGAACCATCTGGGATGAACAACAAATGTCAAGACGGAAAGATGCATGCATCTTACCTTTGGTGACCTGGAGATATTCTTCAGACATGAACATGCTGCAACGCGGATATCAGCCCAATCATGCTTCAATGCCTCAAGGAGTAAGGTTGATACCTATTTTAAGAGATTGTGTTAATAGTCATAAGTTATTTGTCAATGGACAACCGTATGCATCCACTACTAAAAACTTAAATGTTGGGAGCTGACATTGAGACGATTGATTGAATTACCAACCTAACTGAAATTAACAATAACAATAGGACACTACAGAGTACTGAACTAGAATTGAAAACTTTGGAACTTCACACATGACATACCTCAACCGACATCAGTTGAGATCTTGACTCTTCAAGTTTTGAGCAAAGTTCAGATAACGCAAGCAATATGGTCACTGCTCGCCTTGTCTCCAATGGATTTGCTAGCAGATGGTTGCTGAGCTTCTCAACTGCATTCGTTGTAAGAGCTTGTTTCTGCAGTTCAAAGCTGTCTTTAATCAAGGTGGTTAATGCCAAGGGAGCTTCATCTCCTACTTGACCAGGTTCTTCAATTAGCTCAAGCAAAACCATTATCAACTTGGTCTTAATCTGTTTGTCCTGAAAAAGACAGGGAGAAGCATGCCCAAGTGCAATCAAGCAGAGGCAAGCAAGTAGCCTTGTGCGTGGACTCCGATCATGTATTAACCCAACTACTGAACGAAAACCTTTTCCATGGTCCGTTGATGCAAATCTTGAAGCAACGTCTCTGTTATTTCGAATGACTGCAGTGATGGAACCTAAACAAGCATCCCGTAGATTCATAGATCCTCCAAAAAGGCTAACAAGTTTCTGTGGAACTCCAGCACTACATAGTGACAATTGTTCTGCACTACTCTCACAAGAGTGAGATATAATAGCAGCAGCCAGCTCTGTGACATTCTCATTCTCACTGTCCAAAAGCGAAAGAACAAAATCCATGTTTTTCCCACTATTAACATCAAACTTTGGAGCTAATCTTGATTGATATATCATTCTGAGAGCACGTGCACTTGCATCCACAACCTGTAATCAAGAGAACAACATTAAATAAAACATATGCAGCATCATTAGCTACAACCATATCATACAAAACAATATGAATAATCAATTAATCATTAACCAAAATTGGCTCATAAGCACAATATAAAAACATGTGTTCAACAAAGAAGATTTTCTTGGGTTCCCCTTCTTACAATTGTACACCTGCTACAGCTTACCAAAAAAACACAATTAAATAATTGTTGAATTAAGCAATAATGAAAACTTAAGATTTCAGAGAAATAACAATGAATTACTTAGTCATGAAACATACAATGTTTTCAAATCGTCTGGTCGGACCTGGTCGACCTGGGACCGACCAGGACGATTAATCACGATTAATTGCGATTAATCGGACGACTTGTACAGGTCGACAGTACCCCTGATCGGTCACCTGAGACCGACCAGGACGATTAATCGCGATTAATCGGACGACTTGAAAACAATGAAACATAATGGAGATTTTGAAGTTTTCTCTCATAATTAGTCACATTTTCTGAAAGAGAATTGTGAAGTAAGACAATCAGACGAAAGCTTGTTGATCAGAATGTAACTGGTAAAGGCATTAGCAAAATTCGCTAAATAGAGCCATGTTTATAACCTCAATATGCACAAGAACCATTTTCAAATATAAATATCAGAAATTGCCTTGTCCCAAACTAGAAAAAGGGAGAAACCCAGCAACTGCCACATCATTATGTCAGATAAACGGGCATGCTTATCCTTTTATAACAATCCCTATATAATTAAGGTCAAAAGCAGTGGTTGTGAAAAGGATGTTGAGATGTGACAATAGAGAAATACCAAAGTATTCATTTCATCTCCTTTTTTTTCTTTTCTTACCCAGCTACAGTGTTATATTTCCCCATTAATAGTCATTCTGTACCATAAAGGAGTGACCCTTGGCCTCATAGTAGAATAATGAACAGCAGAGTTCACCAAACTAAACAGTTAGTTCACTTGCAGACTACCTCCATAGTTCATTCAAGTTCATATATCGATTGCATCACCAGTTTATAGATCATGTGAGCGATTATATATTGGTTGAAATCTTTGGGGAGGCAAAATTCTGACTAATGCATGTGGGGTTTCCGAACTGCAATCCCTGACTGAGTGCTACTACTCTGACATCAGAAAACAAACAAGTTCTAAATTCAAGCATAAATCATGAGGTCTAGTTTTACCATAACTAACAGAAGCAATTTAAAACATACTTTTTAGATTGTGTTCAAAAGAGGAAGAAAATTGTAATAGATAAATATAGACGATCTCTACAGGAATTCAAGCACAAATGAACAACAATTACACTACTTCAACCAAATGATGAGAATAGCATAAAAAGGAAGGGGCATAGAAAAGAAGAGAAAAGGAAATGCCAACCACCATAGTAGTTCTCACCTTAACTAAACCAACTTATTCTCCAACAGTTTAGCTCAAATAATTGCCCTCGTTCCAAGGCTTGAACCACAAACCACCAATCATAATTTCCTAATGCAAAGTTGTTTACTTCTTTTCAACCAATCCATAGTTATTTGCCATCAAAGTTACCCCAATTTATTTCAAATTTTAACTAGATCAGAACCCTTATACTACAGAACATGTTCACAGCAAATGGAATGATGTAGTTGCCAGTTGCCACACACACCTCATCCCAAATTCCCAATTGCAGAAAGTAAGGTCAAAATTCTTCACCAATCCAATCAATAGTTTGTCATATAAATGATGAAATGGACACCATCTCTACCCAGTTCAGACTCAAAATTTCAAGCATAATTGCTAAGGTATCCCAAAATCTACAACACGAAACAAGCCAAGCAGTAGGCAGTTGTTGCTGCTAGCCAAAGTTCGGCTAGGCGCCGAGGCGCGCCTAATCGGTAGTCGATGAGCTGCCGCGTAGCCTAGGGGGTTGGGCGGAGTCTTGGCGGGCGCATCGCCTAGGCGGCGCTCAGCGGCGCCTCGGCGGCAATTCTGCGGCGCGCAGGCGCCCAAGGCGGGCGCGTAGGCGGGCGGCCCGGCTGCGCTGCCGATTTTTTCGGCCACCGCGGAAGCGCGCGCTAAAGCCCGCGTCGGGCGCGGGAAAAATTACACGCCGCGCGGGAAGAATACCTGAGCACCGTGCTCGATTCGTCCAATCCCGCTCGCAGACGCTGCTCGGACCGCGCTCCCGCTCGTCCTCCTCCGCGGCTCCGCCTGCGATGCGCGCCGGAGGGGAAGTTCATCGGCCGGCCTCGCTCCTCCCCGCCGGCCCTGCTCCCCGCCGGACCTGCTCCCCGACGGCGCACCCCTCCCCGACGGCCTCGCTCCTCCCCACCGGCACTGCTCCCCGACGGCGCAACCCTCCCCGCCGGCCACCCTACTCCCCAAGGTGAGTTCCCCTCCCCCGCCGGCTGCTCCCCTCCCTGCTCATCCCCCTCCACCGCCAGCAGCTCCCCTCGGGCCTCCCCTGCTGGATGTTCCTCCCCTGGTTGCTGCTCTCCCCTCCCTGCTCTCCCTCTCATCTATTTTCCCCTGCTCTTAATTTGCCTATATTGGCAAAACGCCTAGGACCGCCTGGGCGCGATTACTCCCGCCTAGGCGCTAGGCAGTGGGTCACCGCCTAGAATCCGACTAGCGCCTAGCCGAACTTTGCTGCTAGCTTCCGTCAACTCTGCTGGGCGCAACAGATCTTTTCCCAATTAAGCAAGAAACTCACTTTTCTATTACCAAAACCAATCCGATTCCCGCAGACACAAGCAACAACGAGCAAGTAAGGGGAAGACCCTACCTTGTCGTCGGGGTGAGCGAGGAGGCGAGTGAGGTGCTCCACAGCGCCGGCAGCCAGCACGGCGCGCGCGCCATCCTCCACGCCGCATGCGAAGCTCCCCGCCGCGGCCGCCGCCTGCACGAGCGCCGCCGGCGAGGCTCCGGGCTCCGCCAGCGCCGCCACGACCGACGGCACGGCGCCCAGGCGGAGGTAGAGGAGCTTCTTGGTCCGGTTCCCGATGATCTGATTCTTGATCTCGCGCAGCGCGCGGACACGCTCGTGCTCCACCTCCTCTCCGCCGGGACCGGGACCGGCTCCGCCGCAGCCCGCGCCCGCGACCGGGGCGGGCCCCGCCCCCGCGGCCGCCAGCCTCGCCGTCAGCTCCTCCGGCCTCGTCCCCATGCAGCTCGACGCAGACGTCGACGCGGGTGGCGCGGCGGGCGACGCCTCCTCCGGCCGCGCGCCGCCGCCGCTCGCCGTGGCCGCCGGCATCTGGGGGTCGGGGGAGGTGGCCGAGAGGTGTTTTTATGTAATTATTGATTTTTTGGGTATTTTTAGCAGCTTTTTTTCTGCTTGGTTGGTGTTTATAGGAGAAGGGGATGGTGATAGGGAAATGATGGGTGGGCCAGGGGCACGGCCCAATTAGGCTTGGCCACGTGGAATTAAGAATTAGTTAGTCTATTCATTTGTTATTTTTTAGCTGGTGACTACGATCAGCCTGTGTGCGTGCGTGTGACGTGGGACAGCTGGTGAAATCATTGGGCCTGAATTTTGTAGAATTTTTTGAAGTCGCAATCGTATTTAATTTTTCGTTAGATTTTTATTTGAAGGCGGTGGCTGCATTGGATTTGGTCTTTCGTTAGATTTTTATTTGAAGGCGGTGGCTGCGTTGGATTTGGTCTGATAAATGGACATATACCGACAGGTGCTATTTTCTTCTATATTTTCGTTTTTTGTTTCTTTTGGATCATGGTGTTTTTTTAACATATACCGACAGGTGCTATTTTCTTCTATATTTTCGTTTTTTGTTTCTTTTGGATCACGGTGTTTTTTACTTTTTTTTACATTGTTTTATGAATTTCATTGCCTTTTGTTGCTCGTGTAATTTTTTTCCTGCAAATGTTTAACCTCAATCTAATAAGCATAAACATTCTTATGCGGCTTTGTGGGTGTGATATTATTTCTTTTTAGTATTTCAAGTGTTCCAATCCTAATGTGGTCTGTGGTGTGCTATTTGTCATGGTACCTGAAGTCGAGGGCTCCAGGGCACATTTGGCTCTAGGGTTAGATCACATCGCTTTGCTCGTTCGAGCAAGGCCTGTCTTGGTAGCTTAGGCCAGGTGAGCCAAAATTACTTTTCTATTAAAGTAAAGCAAAAAGGCTTGTCAGCACACGCCCTGCTACGATTCTACCTATATACAACCTCTTCATCTTATATCTCGCTCTGTGATATGAGACGACCAATAGTTAAGGAGTCAGATATACCTTTAGCAGTTTTCATCTTGAAAAGGTATACAGCTATGCTTTAGGTGTAGGAAGATATTTTTTTCCCTAAGCACAAGCATGGACTCCAGCTCTATCAAATTGTTGGGTGAAAAGTTTAAGTCAAGTGACACAATTCACTCAATCATTAAAAAATTCCAGATAAGACAAAGTTGAGAGTAAAGTTGTCTTTATTTCATTATCTTTCCATACATGTCAGAGGGGGTATTTATAGGGTCCTATTCTTCGTATTTTACATAAAATGACTATTTTACTCCCGACCTAAATATTTACACTCTTTATTTCACATAAGGGCGAAGTAGTCATTTCCCCTGGATTCAGACTTCTTTTTCTTGTTTACTTCTTCATCCAGCGAAGTCAACTTTATGTCGACGAAGTCGTCAGGCGAAGTTGATCATCGAAAGTTGAACGACGAAGTCGTCAGGCGAAGTTGATCGTCGAAAGTTGTACGACGAAGTCGTCAGGCGAAGTTGATCATCGAAAGTTGAACGACGAAGTCATCAGGCGAAGTTGATCGTCGAAAGTTGTACGACGAAGTCGTCAGGCGAAGTTGATCATCGAAAGTTGAACGACGAAGTCATCAGGCGAAGTTGATCGTCGAAAGTTGAACGATGAAGTTGTCAGGCGAAGTTGATCGTCGAAAGTTGAACGACGAAGTCGAAATATATTCTTCGATATACTTTTTCCTGCAAGTAAATTTCATTAAAAAACTTTATATATTTTCATACTCCAAAGTTTGGGCTTGAGTTTTTTTGACGAAGTCAATTTCCCAACAGTAGCCCCTCGCGAATGAAGGCCTACTCCAAAGGTCTGAAATTCGTGAATTTTGAATTTAATAAGGCGAAGTCACAAAAAATACCGTCCCGAACTTTGGAGTTGGTCCCGAACTCCGTTTGATAACTATTTTCAGAATTTGATGGCCAATATTTCCCATGGCGATGTTGCTGAAGCTATTTTGACTTCGTCACAACAAAATGTTGGCGAAGATATTGCTTCAGATCAAATTAATCATGTTTTTTCTCCGGTTACTGTTGCCGCCAGTGTTGGTGGTTTACAAGAAGAAGATGAGGTGTTGGCTTCGCAGGAGACTGCTGGGTCATCCTCTCAAAGATTTTCTGTTGAAACTCCTCGGGACAATCCAGGAAATTTTGATGAAGTTGAAACTGTAATTTTGTTTGGAGGTGCTAATTTGGGTTGTGAAGTTTTGGAGAATGTTTTGCCGGTAAATCAAGATTCTGCAGTTGGTGCTGAGAAAGTTGTTTCTGATGTTGCTGTTTCTGGTGCGAAGGCACAAAAAATTAAGGGTACCACTATTATTGTCCTTGATTTTGATAATCTGATGATGAAGTTCATGATGAAGAAGCTGAACAAGATCGAGTTTCTCGTTTATCTGAATCTACCATCAATGTGATTACTGGTGAGAGGGTGTCTTTTCAGCTTGAAAAGTGTGTTTCCACAGGTGATTTTTCTTACTTCGCTTAAATTTTTTTTATATTATTATTTAATCTTTGTTGTTTGTCTTCGCAGAGAGATTTTTTCCTGATTCTTCTTCCCAGAGGGAGACTACTGTTGATATTGGCAAGATGAAAGAAGTTGCCCAAGAACCTGCAACTCCGGCTGAAGTTTTGGAAACAGTTCCTGATGGTGTAAATCTTGAAACTTATAAACGTTGCATGGAATACTGCCAGGCTCAAGGTGTGAATTTAGATACTTTCAAATTTGTTGGAATTGGTTTGGACAAACTTCGCATTATGCCGAAGAAACCAGAATTAAAGTTGTCAAAGTGCATTGATGATGCATTCGCAGTTCCAGATGCGGAGGCTGAACTTGTTGGTAAATCTTCGCTTGAGTTAGCGGATGCCCGTGTTTCCATGATTTATAAGGTTAGTTTATTTTGTCTGTTTATCTCTCTCTCTTTTTTTGCGTAAAATTTTATTTTTTATATTTATTGTTTGAATTTGTTATTTTGTTTTTGACTTCGTATGTAGAATGCACTTTTGCAAAGGAGTTTGCGTAAGTCAATTGAAGATGAAGCGAAAAATGATGCACTTCATGAAAAAAGTTTGGTTGAAAAGATTAATTTTCTAAAATCTCAACTTGCTGCTAAGGAGAAAGAAAGAGTTAAAACAGTTGAGGCTTTTCATAACATGGAATCTAGGTGTATTTCAGTTGGGGCTGAACTTAAAACGAAGACTGAAGAATTCGATAATTTAAAGAAAGATCTTGATAAAGTTGTGAGAGAAAAGAATTATCTTGAGAAAAATCTCTTGAAAAGGATCAGAATTTTCATAACAAGTGCAATCGCTTGTGGGAACTTTGCAAGAATTGTTATGACAAATTTGGTGCGAAGCCAGAAGATCCTTGCTGGGAAGTTGGAGAATTTGATCCATTCTTTGCTTGGCTTTGTCGCCAATATGAAGATTTGTCTACTGTTTTACAAACTTCTGCTGATCTGAGTTGTATGTATTCTAGTCGGGCTATTTTTTACTTGATGAAGGAGGCCAATGATCCCTTGTATGAAAAATTATATGACAAAAGCTACAGATTTCCGTCAGTGGAAACTCTTAACCAAGTTTCTACTCGTACTCAAATACTTTGTAAGAAGTATTTTCATGAGTACCGGAACCAAGGTGGAAGGGAGCATGCCTTCATGAAGGCCAAACAAAAGATGGAAAAAGTATGTTATCTTATGTTTTATTTTGATTTGATGTTTTTTCCTTTTGTTTTTCTTATCTATTGTTTTATTTTGTTTTGTAGCAGCTTGAGAAGAGACTTGCTTCTGATGTTGAGGCAGAGCGAAGACAAGAGAGACTTGAACAAGAGAGGGCGAGGGATGATGATGCTCGAGATCATGTAATTTAGTTTGTCGTAGTTTAGATTCTAGCTTCGAGGGGTGAGGTTTTGAAAGTTTTTAACATATTTTGTAAATGTTGAACTTTGGACAGGATGGAGTTATGGTTATGCCCTTGTTAATGTGTAAAGGTAATTTTGTTGCTGAGCCTACTTTATGGTTGGAGTTTGCTACTGAAGAAAAAAAACCTTCTTTTGATGTGTTTGTGAAACGTAAGCAAACATAAATTTTGTTGTTTTGTGTGTTGTTTTTTGTGTATATTTCTCTGACGAAATGTACTTGTTTCTAGAATTTGAGACTGATTTCTCGATTGCTGAAAATGAAAGATGTTTGCCTCGTGTTGTTGATTGCAGCAAATTTTCTCAGGTATTTATTCTTTTATTGTGGTGCGGAGATATTTTGGAAAGTAAATTTTGATGGCATTTTCCTTGTGTGTTTTCAGTCTTCGTGTTCAAGTGCTTCGCCGAGCTATATTTTCGAAGACTATCTTAGTTCGGAGGTGGATCATGTTTTAGATAAAGTTGTTGAAGATTTGATTGATGAAGCAGCAACTATTGTTGCTTCAGAAATTATTTGATATGTATTTTGATAGAATAAAATGTTTTTATGTATGTGTTTGTGTAGACATTTTTATGTAATTTGATTTGTTAAGTGAAGTGGATGATGTATCCTTTTTTTTAAGCGAAGACGATGTATTAACTTCGCACCGTATATAATCAGATTTTATTTTAAGTGAATTTGAAAACATTGTCCCTTTACTTTTTAAGCGAAGACGATGAATTGGCTTCGTATTTTGCAGAATCAAATTTCACTTTAGGTGAATTTGAAAACACCGTCCCCTTACTTTTTAAGCGAAGACGATGAATTGACTTCGTATTTCGTATAATCAAATTTCACTTTAGGTGAATTTGAAAATACCGTCCCCTTACTTTTTAAGCGAAGATGATGAATTGACTTCGTATTTTGAAGAATCAAATTTCACCTTAGGTGAATTTGAAAACACCGTCCCCTTACTTTTTAAGCGAAGACGATGAATTGACTTCGTATTTTGCAGAATCAAATTTCACTTTAGGTGAATTTGAAAACATCGTCCCCTTACTTTTTAAGCAAAGATGATGAATTGACTTCGTATTTTGCAGAATCAAATTTCACTTTAGGTGAATTTAAAAACACCGTCCCCTTACTTTTTAACCGAAGACGATGAATTGACTTCGTATTTTGCAGAATCAAATTTCACTTTAGGTGAATTTGAAAACACCGTCCCCTTACTTTTTAAGCGAAGACGATGAATTGACTTCGTATTTCTAGCGAAGATAACATGCGGACTTTTTAAGTTAAATTTTACTTTGATAAATTTGAAATTTTCATTCGCTCTTTTTGGCAAAAAGTAATATGCGGACTTCTCTTTTTTGAAGTCGAAAATATTCATTCGCTCTTTTTGGTGAAGATAACATGCAGACTTCTTTTTTTGAAGTTGAAATTCACCTTAGTGAATTTTGTAATATTCATTCACTCTTTTTGGCGAAGATAACATGCAGATTTCTTTTTTGAAGTCGAAATTCACCTTAGTGAATTTGAAATATTCATTCGCTCTTTTTGGCGAAGATAACATGCAAACTTCTTTTTTGAAGTCGAAATTCACCTTAGTGATTTTGAAATATTCTGATAGGTTAGCATCATTGTTTGCTTGTTCGAATAATGATGCTACCTACCTTTAGTTGTTTTGCCGATGCATGAGTATATTTGAAGTATACTCTTCGGCCTTTGATTGGATTATTTTTTTAGGGGAACTAGTTTTCTCATTTATACTTTGATGAGAATTTACAATAGAGACTGCCTCGTTAAAAAACCACTCACCCTGTGAAGGGTTTCCCCTGAGTGGAAAAAGAGTGCAGCTCATTTACATTTGAATTGAAATTTTTTGGAAATGTAAAACTAATCTATTCTGTATAATAATGAAAATAAAATCTAAGGGTAGTATCTTCGTAGGTCTTGAATGTTGAATGTGTGATCCATTTGCTTCTCATTCATGTCTGCCAGATGAAATGCTCCTGGCTTGTTAGTCCTTATGATGAGATATGGTCCTTCCCATTTTTGCTGAAACTTTCCGACTGTATCTTCATTTCTTTTTCTTTTCAAGACGAAATCTCCTGGTGTTAATTGTCTTGGTTTAACTTTCTTATTGTACCAACTTTTTGTTTTCTTCTGATATTTTTCAAGATTCTGGATCGCTTTCATTCTTTCTTCCTCTAGTAGTCTTTGCTTGTTATTTGTTGGTCTTCATCTGTTATTTCGATATTTGTTCTTGGGCCTTGAAATTGTATCTCTTCAGGCGTCATTGCTTCTTCTACATAAATTAATTTGAAGGGGGTAAAGTTTGTTGATCTTGAAACTGTAGTGTTGTGTGCCCGGACAACTTTAGGTAACTCATCCACCCATTTGCCTTTAGGCAACCCCACTAGGCATTTTGATATTCCTGTGCATATGATTCCATTTGCTCGTTCAACTGTACCATTTGACTGTGGGTGTTTTACTGATGCGAAGCATAGTTGAATTCCCAAGCTGTCATAATATTCTCTGAAATTTTGGATGTCAAATTGAGTTCCATTATCTACTGTTATGTGCCTTGGAACTCCGAAGCGACAAATGATGTTTTGCCAAAGAAATTTCTTCATTGTGAATGATGACACGTTTGCCACTAGTTTAGCTTTGATCCACTTAGTGAAATATTCCACTACTACTACTGCATATTGAAGGTTTTCTTGTGCTGCAGGCAATTTTCCAATGATGTCGATTCCCCATCTTGCCAATGGCCAAGTTGGTTCTATTGTTTGTAAATTTGTTGCTGGAGCCTTTGTCTTGCTTGCAGACATTTGGCAATTATGGCAAGATTTGACAATTTCTTTACTATCATTTTGGGCTGATGGCCAATAAAATCCCTGACGAAATGTTTTTTCTGACATTGTTCTTGCTCCGGGATGTGTGCCGCAAATTCCTTCATGTATTTCTGATAATAATTTTTTCCCTCTTCTGTTGATATACATTTGAGTAATGGTGCACATATTCCTTGTTTGTATAACTGATTGTTAATGATCTTGTAATTTCTTGTTCTTTGCTTCATTCTTATGTCATTGACTTCATTTTCAGGCTCATAGTGCCCACGAAGGTAAGCCATGATTGGGGCTCTCCAATCTTCACTTTGTATTATATGGACTTCTCTGGGGTAACTTGTACTTCTTTGATGGATGCTTGGTTCAAGATTTGATAGAAAACATCTTGAGGGATGTTTGTGTTTTGTGCTGCAGCTTTTGCTAATTCATCAGCATCTGAATTGTCATTTCTTGAGATGTTTTTGACTGTGAAACCTTTAAAATATTTTTCTTGATCTTTGAGGAATGGTAAGTATCTTGCTAATTCAGGGTCTCTTGCCTTGTAGTCTTTTTTAATGTGTCCTGCTACAATTTGTGAATCTGTTTTGATTACCAATCTTTGTATTTCCATTGCTTTTGCTTTGCGAAGTCCCAATAAAACGGCTTCGTATTCTGCTATGTTGTTTGTACATTAAAATTCTAGTCTTGCGGCATATTTCATCTTTATTCCTAAAGGCGAGGTAATTATTGCAGTTGTTCCAGCCCCTGCGAAGCCCCATGCACCATCGTAATATATTGTCCATTCTGGTTGTGCTTTTTCTTTGCTTGAACATTGGGAAGGTGTCCAATCTGCTATGAAGTCTGCTAGAACTTGAGATTTTATTGATGTTCTTTTTTCAAACTCTATGAAGTGCTGTGATAATTCTGCTGCCCATTTTCCAAGTCTTCCTGTTGTTCGACAGCTTTGTAATACTTCTTTCAGAGGGTAATTTGTGAGAACTCTGATTTTGTGGGCCTGAAAGTAGTGCTTCAACTTTCTTGATGCTGTTAAAACTGTATATGCGATTTTTTCGATCTCGGAGTAGTATGATTTTGATCCAGATAATGTTTCTGAAACATAGTAGAATGGTACTTACTGTTTTGAATGTTTTGTTTCTTGTTCTTGGACTAATACTGCACTTACTGCTGTTTCTGTAGCTGAGATATATAATAGCAAATCTGCTCCTGGTGTTGGTGAAATCAATGTGTTTGGTTGTAGTAGATATTTTTTGATTTCTTCAAATGCATGTTGCTGCGAAGGTCCCCAGACGAAGTCTCTTTTGGATCCTTTGAGTGCCTGAAATATTGGTAGGCTTCGTTCTACTGATTTTGAGATGAATCTGTTTAGAGCTGCAAGTCTTCCAGTCAATTTTTGAACATCTTTTATGTTTTCAGGAATTCTCATGCTCAAAATTGCTTGAACTTTGTCTGGGTTTGGATCTATCCCTTTTGCTGATACAATGCAGCCTAAGATTTTTCCTTTCTGAACTCTGAAGGTATATTTTTCGGGATTTAATTTCAAATTGTCTTTTCTCAAATTTGTGAATGTTTCTTAGAGGTCTTGAATATGATCTTGTCTTTTCTTGCTCTTGACAACTATGTCATCGACATAAGCTAGCAAATTTTTGTCAATCTGACTTTTTAGCACTATTGAAGTCATCCTGACGAATGTTGTGCCTGCATTGCGAAGCCCCTCTGCCATTCTTACAAAGCAGTATGTTCCAAATGGTGTGATGAAACTTGTAAATTCTTCATCTTCTTTTCTCATCCAAATTTGATGATATCTTGAGAAACAATCCAGAAAACTTAGCATTTTACTTCCAGCTACTTGATCAACTAGTGTGTCGATTCTTGGTAATGGAAAATTATCTTTTGGGCATGCTTTGTTAAGATCTGTAAAATCGATACACATTCGCCATTTTCTGTTCTTTTTCTTGACCATGACAATATTTGCTAGCCAAGTTATGAATTGGACCTCTCTTATAACTTTAGCATCTAGCAATCTTTGGACTTCGGCTTTTACATCTTGTATTCTGTCTTCAGCTAACTTTCTCAATTTCTGCTTTTTGGGTCTAAAATTTGGGTTGATGTCGAGTTTGTGCTCAATTATATCTCTGCTCACTCCTCCTAAATCATTGGACGTCCATGCAAAGATATCTTTGTTGATTCGAAGAAATTCTATGAGTCTATTTTCTTCTTCTTGAGAAAGTCCTGTCCCTATGATTACTTGTTTGTCTGGGATTAATAAGTCCAGAGCCACTTTTTTTGTTTCTTCGATAGCTTGAGCTTTTGGTTGTGGTTTCGCATTTTCTGTTTCTTCTTTCTCTTCTTCTTTGATCGTATGAACATTTTTCCGTCCGGGAGTGTATTCTTTTTCAATGTTTCTTGCTTCAGTTTGATCTCCATGGACTGTGATAACTCCATTTATTGTAGGCATCTTCATACATAAGTAAGAGTAGCTTATTACTGCTTCAAATGCATTTAGAGTTCCTCTTCCAAAAAATGCGTTGTAGGGATAGTGGATGTCCACCACATCAAATGCAATTTGCTCTGTTCTTGCATTATTTACTGTTCCAAATGATACATGAAGAATTATTCTTCCTATTGAGTGAATTGGCTTCCCACCGAAGCCATAGAGTGGGTGTTCAGCTCTTCCTAAAAGTTTGCGATCAATTTTCATGGCATCGATTGTTGTTATGAATATAATGTCTGCAGAACTTCCACCGTCAACTAGAATTTTTGAGACAGCCCAACCATCAATATTTGCATCAACTACCATTGCATCCTTGTGTGGATAGTCTTTTAGTTGCAAGTCTTTTTCTGAGAATGTGATTGGTAGATGAGACCATCTTGTCTTTTTGTATGGGCCCTCTGTTGAGATAGAGTTTACTCTTCGGAAGTAATTCTTCTTTTGATTGTTGTTTTCATGATCAATACTGTTTCCTCCAATGATTGTCATGATTCTTTCTTTGCTTGCCATTGAGGTTGATGGAGAGTTGTCTTGTTTGTTGTTTCCTCGTGGATTGCTATTTGCCACAGAGGATTTGGGCTGAATTTGAAAATTTGTTTGTTGATTTTGCCTCCATTGATTTGGGTCGTATATTGCTACTGGTCCATAGCTATATGATGATGGGGCTGGGATCATTGCTTGGGAGTGCTCAAACTGAATTGGGTAATAAGAGTTTTGTTGGCCTTGAATCATATGGTTGACAGCTTTTGATTGACTTGAGATTTTGTTTTCTTCTTGTATTTCTTCGATGCTTTTCTTTACTTTTGGACACATTTTTTATGTGTGTCCAGCCCCTTTGCCATGAACGATGCAATACATGTCTTCTGGTCTTAAGGGTGTTCTTTCTCTTCCTCGTCCTCCTCTTCCTCTTGAATTGAAGCCGCCTCTTTCGAATGTCCTTTGGTTGTACTGGACGTTGTATTGATTTTGAGGTTGAAAATTTGTTTCAGTAGTTGAATTGCTGTTTTTAACTTGATTGACTTGGTTGAAGTGTCTTCGTTCATAATTGTTTTGCTTTGGGGGATGAAAATTGTTTCCTTTGTTTTGATTCCTGAAGCTGTTTTCTTCCTCAATTCTTTTTCTGTAATCTTCATCAGACTTGCAGTACTTCTGGATTTCTTCATAAAGCTGAGCCAGTGAGGTTGGCTTTTCTCGAGTAAGGTGTGCTGCACATTGTCCTGCCCGAAGTCCCTTGATTGATGCAATTATGACAACTTCGTCTGGGATATTTGTGATTTGAGATTTGATTTGAATGAATCTCTTGTAATATTGACTTAGGGGTTCTTTGGGCTGTTGTTTGCAGTTGAATAAATTCATGTCCGTAAGACCAGTTGGTTGAAATCCTTGGAAGTCAACGAGCAGATTTGTCTTTAATTGTTCCTATGAATGTATGGATCTTGCTTTTAGAGATGAATACCAGTGTTGTGTTGGACCTTTTACTGCCATGACAAGTGACTTTGCAAGTGTGGTTTCATTCCCACCACCTGCAATAACTGCGGCTTCAAAACTCATAAAGAATTGCCTTGGGTCTGATTCACCATCGAATGTTGGTATCATGTTGAATTTGTACCCTATAGGCCATTGAGCTAGCTGCAAATTTGTTGATAGTGGGGAGCTTGTATCAATTGATATGAATGATTTCTGAGTATTTCTCTCTTGAGAGATTCTTATCGCTGGATGCGATTCTTCTTGATTTATAACTTCTTGATTTGCATTTTGCAATTGCTCGTTTAAATTGCGAAGGGTGGCTTCGGCCTCTTCTATTCTTTGTCTGAGTGTCTTTTCTCGTGCTCTTGCATGACATTCTTCAAGTTCTTTTTGCCTTCGTAAAACTTGTTCTTCAAGTTCTTTGAGTCTTTGTTCTTCAGCTTCGCCTGTTCTTGAAGAGTTTGCACCTTGAGAAACTTCTTTTGTAGGGCTTCTGTCTTCTCCGAGTGGTTGTTCGTCTTCGGTTTCTTCATTGACGGTCTTCTTGTTTGGTCTTGCCATTTTGTTTCTTGTGGTCGTGAAGATCTTTAGATGCACACACAAACGGTGGGCGCCAGATGTTGGGTGAAAAGTTCAAGTCAAGTGACACAATTCACTCAATCATCAAAAAATTCCAGATAAGACAAAGTTGAGAGCAAAGTTGTCTTTATTTCATGATCTTTCCAGACATGTCAGAGAGGGTATTTATAAGGTCCTAATCTTCGTATTTTACATAAAATGACTATTTTACCCTCGACCTAAATATTTACACTCTTTATTTCACATAATGGCGAAGTAGTCATTTCCCCTGGATTCAGACTTCTTTTTCTTGTTTACTTCTTCATCCAGCGAAGTAAACTTTATGTCGACGAAGTCATCAGGCGAAGTTGATCATCGAAAGTTGAACGACAAAGTCGTCAGGCGAAGTTGATCGTCGAAAGTTGTACGACGAAATCGTCAGACGAAGTTGATCATCAAAAGTTGAACGACGAAGTCGTCAGACGAAGTTGATCGTCGAAAGTTGAACGATGAAGTTGTCAGGCGAAGTTGATCGTCGAAAGTTGAACGACGAAGTCGAAATATATTCTTCGATATACTTTTTCCTGCAAGTAAATTTTATTAGAAAACTTTATATATTTTCATACTCCAAAGTTTGGGCTTGAGTTTTTTTTGGACGAAGTCAATTTCCCAACACAAATTGATGGTAAAAACCCTAAAAGTAAAAAAGTGTACATGTAACTCATAATCACTATTATTAATGGAGCATAGCGTTGAGATCAAATTATAAGAACAGTCCCGTCTCAAACGGAGGTGTATTAAACAATGCACGCATAATTGTCATGTACTAGCATAATGGAATGTGTCTTAGTCTTAGGTACATTTCCATGTCATGCTAGCAGCACAGTTAAGCCAAGTTGTAGTACCAAACAAAAGGCACACCACGTTCCTTGATGATGCCTGCCAAGCGTGGCGTCTGTTTTGCTTTCGTGCAATGAGAGCGCAATGGGTCCCAACTTCCTCCGTCCACCGCGCAAAGGGTAGGGACAACATTTGGCTGCACCTTATTCAACTTACAACTCCGTCCCAAAATCAGCGTAGTTCTCGCTTCTCGAAGAATCAAACATTTTACTTTGGCTAAATATATATAAGAAAATATTAATATTTATAGTATACAGTTAGTATCATTAGATAGATCGTTGAATCTATTTTCATAATAAACTTATTTGGATATACAAATGTTGAAAATATTTTCTACAAGTCTAATCAAACTTTGCGACACAAATATCACAGCGACACTTTTTGAGACGGAGAGTACATAACAATCAAGTTACAAACAACTTTAAACTCTCTTACTTATAACGACCTCCAAAATGTTAATCATGCATGTGTGTCGACATGAAACAGCCGCTCAATCTAAGAAATTTTTGCCAAAGGACATGCGAACGTTATGGCAAAATTCATGGGAAACATTATGGCAAAAACGTATGCTTTCCAAACAGAGTCAACATGCAGAACTCCCAGTCCTCCGACCGACTATCTACGTCAAACAACGAGTGGGCCAAGATGGGCCACATCGGACCCGGCAGGATGGTCACACGAGCGGTCCGGCCCACGGCCCACCTCGCCCCGTCGTTCTTCTTCCACCTCCACTACGTTCAGGCCTCAGGCCTCGGCCCGGGAGGTTCGCCACGACTCGGACCGACGCCGCCGCACCAGCTCCTCGTTTCCCAGCCGGCAGCCGCCCCCAAACCCAAACCCCGCCGCGGACCCTAGCGGTGCGGCGGCCGGAGCTGGTGCCCGAGCGCCCGCCGCGGCTGCCGTCTGCCGAGGGAGCGAGGCGAGGCTGACGCGGCGCGGGCGGGCGGGCGAGTGCGATGGCGTCGCTGGGGCGGCTCAAGTCCGCCATCTTCGACAGGGAGGAAAGGAAGATGTAAGCCTCTCGTGCGGCAATCCGCCAATCCCCATGCCGTTCCCGTGCCTCTCTTTACCTTCTTCGATTCGATGTGGCCGTTGTTTTGGCTCCCTTCGTTTCTTAGATTCCTGCGGCTCAAACTGGATAGAGAAACCCTAGCCTTTTATAAGTTTCTTGCTGTTATGGCTGTTGAAGAGCAATATTTTACATTGTTCAGTACTCTTTGGGCCTTCACCATTGGGAAATGTAAAATTGTTACTGGGTCCACAAACCCTAATAGTTTACTTCTTTGTTCGTAGTTGCTTTGCAGTAGTTACTAGTTAGTGTAGGTTAGTGCAGTAATTGAAGGAGACGAATCATGAGCTCTTCCTTCAGTACTCTTGCGGTGTTTGTGCTGAATTGTGGTCTCATTAGTCTGAACGGGGGTTTGATGGATGCAGGCAGTACCAATCGCACATCCGCGGGCTCAACGCCTATGATCGCCATAAGAAGTTCATGAAGGATTATGGTATGATCTTTTGGGAATTGTGTAGGTTATAAGGTATTATCTGTTGTTGAAATAAATGGTTCCAGAATTGTGTAGGTTATAAGGTATTATCTGTTGTTGAAATAAATGGTTCCAGAATAGAATAGCATGGTAATGGAATAATAAGCTATGTATACCAACTAATACCCAGTAAACTGATGGTGTTCTCTACGTCAAAAGAAACAGGGAACATTTGTAACTTGCAGTTCTTCTGTTGCTGTAGGAACCAGCACATACAACATACTCATGATGCTCTAAAGTATATGCCGCAAGCTGCTTGCACTTCTGATATTACTAATGACCTAAGTCCTCAAATGCTGAACTATGTATGGAATTAATGAGCAACCAACACACTAAAAATCTTATTGAATTCCTCTATAGGCTTCGGCTTCTGATCACAATCATTCAACGTGCTGGTGTGCCTACTTTAGGCGTAGCTTTAAATTTGATATATTGGTACATTGTCCCACTGCAAATGTCTGGATAGATAATTAATTTGACCTTTCATGGTGAAAAGGAAACTGGGGCAGTAGCATATAATGAGTTGTTTATTTGCTTAACCTTGGTTTCCAAAATAAACTGAATGATGAACAGTCCCCTCTACATTACAATGAATTGGGGGCTACCCTCATCCATACATGGATATGTATTTCTAAATATAACTTGTCAGCTAGCTTAATACAGAACATTCTAATGTGGATTTTCATTTACATGGGATTTAAGCCCTGGTCTCCAACCTGATGCAATGTTACTTCTCTGCCCAATGCCAACCCATGGATAGATCACAGATTTGCAGAATGAACCTTTCATTGTGAGAAGGAAACTGAGATAGTGGCATGTAATGAGTTATTTATTTGCTTACTCTTGGTTTCCAAAAGAACTAGGATGATGAACAATCCCCTCTATTGTAGAAAGAATTGGGGTCTACCTTCATCCATACATTGGTCACATACTTCGATCTGTAACTTGACATTCCCTAGTTGAATACAAAATATATTCAAATCTGGATTGTTTTCTTCACAATGGAGTTGATGTTCTGTTATCCCAATTCTCAGTCTTGTGATATACTGATACCTGACTAGATGTACATTTAGGAGAAGTATAAACTTTTGGAAAAACATGGCAAGTATAATATTAAGTGGGGTTGCTTGGCTTTTGATGTGTTTCTTGGTTTGGTTGGCATGCTTCTAATAGTGCAGTTCTTGAGTATTTCTACATGGATATATTTATGAGCAATCTCGAATGCATGAATTCAAAACTATGAGAATTGTATTTTAGGTTTAAATAAATGGTTCCGGAATAGAATAGCATGGTAATGGAATAATAAGCTAGGAATAATAAGCTATGTAAACCAAATTATACCTGGTAAACTGATGGTGCTCTCTACGTCAACAGAAACAGGGAACACTTGTAGTTTGCGTTCCTTCTGTTACTGTAGGAACCAGCACATACAACTTACTCATGATGCTCTAAAGTATATGACGCAAGCTGCCTGCACTTCTGATATTACTAATTACCTGAGTCCTCAAATGCTGCACTATGTATGGAACTGAGCAACCAACACACTAAAAATCTTATTGAATTCCTTTATAGGCTTTGGCTTCACAATCATTCAACGTGCTGGTGTGCCTGCTTTAGGCATAGTTTTAAATTTGATATATTCGTACATTGTCCCACTGCAAATGTCTGGATAGATGATTAATTTGCCCTTTCATGGTGAAAATGAAACTAGGGCAGGGGCATATAATGAGTTATTTATTTGCTTAACCTTGGTTTCCAAAATAAACTGAGTGATGAACAGTCCCGTCTACTTTAGAAATATTTGGGGGCTACCTTCATCCATACATGGATTATGTATTTCTAAATATAAGTTGTCAGCTAGTTTAATACCAAAAAAACATTCTAATGTGTATTTTTGTTTACATTGGTTTTATGTCCTGGTCTCGAACCTGGCGCAACCTTACTTTTTCGCTTAATGCCAACCCATGGATAGATCACAGAATGGACCTTTGACTGTGAGAAGGAAACTGACATAGTGGCATGTAACAAGCTATTTATTTGCTTACTCTTGGTTTCCAAAAGAAATAGGATGATGAACAGTCCTCTCTATTGTAGAAAGAATTGGGGTCTACCTTCATCCACACATTGGTCATATACTTCGATCTGTAACTTACCACCCCCTAGTTGAATACAAAACATATTCAAATCTGGAATATTTTCTTCACAAAGGAATCAATATGATGTGCTGTTATCCCAATTCTCAGTCTGGTGATATACTGATACCTGACTACATGTACACAAAATTCAAGAAGGCGCTAGGCGGTATCTAGGCGGTGACCCATGGCCTAGAGCCTAGGCGTTTCCAAGGCGGTGGCTAGGCGGTGACTAATACATGCATATATACTTAAATGAAAAGAAAAAAATAGGAGATAACTGGTCAATATTGGAGAGAAAGAGGAGAAGAAGGCCCAGTTAAAAGCCCAAGTCTCATGTTGTAAGCCAACCCCCACCGACACCTTATCCCCTCCTCTCCTGGCCCCTCCTCTCTCTCTCTCCTTCCTCCCGAAGACCGAACTCCTCTGCTCGCATCCGCCATCTCGCCCGCGCCGCTGCCTCCTTACCCACCGGCCGCCCCCGCCCCCGCCCCCGTCGATGTTACCTCCTCCCCCCACCGACGTCCGACGTCCGCACCGCCCCCATGCGTACCTGCCTTGGTGGATCTGCCTGCTGCGACGGCCTGACACCTCTTCCACGCCTGGCCGCCGCTGCCCACTCGTCGCCTGACCTCCACGCTGCCCCCACGCGTCCTTGCCTTGCAGGTCTGGCCTCCTTTCGCCGCCAACAGTTGGCTGCTGCCTAGGTATCCGCCTACCCCCCCTAGGCGAGGCGGTACCCCGTCGCCCAACTCGTAAGCGCGCCCAGGCAACCGCCTAGCGTCGCCTTTTTGAACTTTGCATGTACATCTAGGATAAGTATGAACCTTTGAAAAGCATGACAAGTATAATCTTAAGCGGGGTTGCTTGGATTTTGATGGGATTTCTTTAGCAACTGGTGTGGTTGGCATACTTCTACTAATAGGGCAGTACTTGAGTACTTCTACATGGATATATCATATATGTATGAGCAATCTCTGATGCATGAATTCAAAACTAGGAGAATGCATTTTAGGTTTCAAAAACTCTTCCCAGTCTTCAAGAATAGTGGTGTGAAAGAATTACCCCTTCATTGTAGAAAGAGTTCGAGATCAAATACTCAACCTTACAGTTTTTTAAAACCCTATTATATTAGTATTGATCACATCTATCCTTCCTTTCCTGTATGATGTATCTGTGTTTTGCCACTGATACGTGTTTTGTCTTTAAACAGTTCAGTTTTATGGCCATGAGAAAAATGTGGATAGTAGTTTGCCCATCAAAACTGATAAAGATACACTGAGAGAAGGATACAGGTCAGAATGATGTCTGTTAAATGTTCATGGTACAACATATGCCTGTGGTTTTGGGAAACTCGTAACTCATAAGTGCCTCACTTTACTTCTATCGTGTAAAAGGTTCATTCTTTCCGAGGAAGATGACATGGATTCAACTTGGGAGAAGAGGCTGGTCAAACGTTACTATGACAAGCTTTTTAAGGAGTATCCTTTTTTTGGTATATTTGATGTTGTTTTGTTTTTTCTGCAAGGACATGTCAGTACATGACATATTTTTCAGATAAGTTTGTGAAGTAACATGTTCATATATGCTGAAGCTAATGTTGTTACATGAAGCTATTTAATAGTTTGGTGATATAAATAGGCATAAGTCATGTGAATGTTATCATATGAAGGACATGTATCTGTTGGTGTCCTCTGCATTGCTACATTCTTCTGTGTTAAGCACTTCATAGTTCATACTTTCACCTCATGAACTTATGCATTCTGTCAGTTAGGATTGATTGATGCTTGTCTACATGGGAACTATATTTTATGGGGTTGTATTGTTCCTTGTAATTTTTATAAGGTTTAACTATACTGTGCTTAGAGTCCTTAACATGAGGAAGGTATTGCATTGCTGACATGACCCAGTACAAAAAAGGCAAGGTGTGTTCCTTTAACCATGTGTCATACTATCATTGAAAGCTGTTAGTCGCTGGATTCGCACTCTTGGTAGCAGTAGAATCCTTACTCTCATCAAGAGAGGATGACACTAGGAGTTGGGGCAATTTTCTGGTTTATTTCTCACACAAACTCATACAATGCCATGCCAACCTAAGGGGTTGGGGATACATATTTATAGGCTGCTAGCTAAGCATATGCCAAGATGCTAGTCTAAGATGCTAGTCTAGATGCTAACTGCTTAGTCTAAGATGCTGTCCTAGATGCCAACTGTTGTCCTAAAAGCAGATGTTGTCCTAGATGCTGTCCTAGATGCTAACTGCTGTCCTAAGAACAGTCAAGAGATGCTGGACACAGAGATCATGTGCTGCGTACTGCAGCAGCCCACAACCACCAGCCAACCCAGAGACTTATCCATCACTCTCCCCCTAAGTCTTGTGTGGCTCCTTGTGAGGTATTTGGGCCATCCCGATCCTGGCGCGAAGTTCCTGGAACTTGACCCGCCCAAGGGACTTGGTCAGGAAGTCGGCGAGCTGGTCTTGGGTGTTGATGTAGTTGGCCCGGACACTCCCTTCCTCCAGGCAGCTTCTGATGAAGTGGTACCTCACCCGGATGTGCTTGCTGCGCTCGTGGAAGACAAGATTCTTTGCCAAGGCCAAGGCAGACTTGCTGTCCACCCTGAGCTCCACTGCCTCTGCATCTCTGCCAAGGAGATCGCCAAGCAGCCGAGCCAGCCACAAGGCCTGAGTAGCAGCGGTAGTGGCTGCGATGTACTCTGCCTCGCAGCTGGACAGAGCCACCACCTGCTGCTTGACCGACTACCAGCTGATCGGACACTTGCCGAGGAAGAACAATGTCCCGCTGGTGCTCTTGCTCGTGTCGATGTCGCCGGCGTGGTCGTTGTACCCGATGAAATGCGCCGCACCGGGGCACCTCGGGTAGTGCAAGCCGTAGTCGGAGGTGCCTGCGACGTAGCAGAGGATTCTCTTCACGGCCTGCTGGTGCTCCGCCGTCGGTCGCTGCATGAACCGGCTGACGTAGCCGACGGCGAACGCCAAGTCCGGTCGCGTGTGGACAAGGTAGCGAAGGCTGCCCACAATGCGCCGGTACTGCGTCGCGTCCACCTCCTCCGTGCTCTCCCGACTCAGCCTCAGCCTCTCCTCCATACGGGTGTGGGCTGGGTTGCAGCCGGTGAGACCGCCTAGCTCCACAATGCGCTTGGCGTAGGCAGTCTAGCGAAGAGAGGTGCCGGAGCTGTCCTGGTGGACCTCGATCCCCAGGTAGAAGGAGAGAGGGCCCAAGTCGCTCATCTGGAAAGTCGCCCTCATCTTCTCCTTGAACGCCTCGATCTCCACCTCCTTGGTGCCAGTGATCACCAAGTCGTCGACGTAGACGCCTACCAGCAGGGCCTTTCCTCCGCTGCCCCGCCGGTAGATGGCTGCCTCGTGTGGGCTTTGCTCGAAGCCCATCCCCTTCAGCGTGGAATCCAGCTTGGCATTCCACGCCCTCGGTGCCTGCCGCAAGCCATAGAGGGCCTTGTGCAGGCGGAGCACCTTGCCCTCCTTGCCGGGAATCGCAAATCCCGGCGGCTGATGCACGTAGACCTCCTTCAAGTCGCCGTTAAGGAACGCCGACTTGACATCCATGTGATGGACGCGCCAGCCCTCCTGGGCAGCTAGCGCAAGGAGGAGTCGCACGGACTCCATTCGTGCAACAGGCGCGAAGGCGTCATCAAAGTCGATTCCTTCTCGCTGGACGAAGCCGCGCGCCACCAGACGCGCCTTGTGCTTGATCACCTCTCCGGTCTCATCCTTGAGCTTGAAGACCCACTTGAGAGAGATGGCGTGGTGGCCGGCTGGAAGATCGGCCAGCTCCCACGTCTTGTTCCGCTCGATGGCGTCCATCTCCATCTGCATCGCGGCACGCCATGCCGTGTCCCTCTCCGCCTCGGCGAAGGAACGAGGCTCGCCATCGTCCTGTGCGAGGTGCAGCTCCGCCTCAAAGTCGTGCTGCGCCAGTCCAGGGACTGGCTGCTCGCCGAGGAGGTTGTCCACGGTACGGTAGCGCAGAGGCTCGCCGCCGTGGTAGGCGTCAATGCGATCCTCGTCGTTGGACAGCGGAGTGGCGAACTCCACTGTGCGCTGCTCGTCGTGGGCCGAAGTTGCCGGTGCCGAGCCTGAAGGGGTAGGGTCCGGTGTAGGAGAGCGAGGCGTGGCCGGCGGTGCTGGTGGTGGACTCGCCGGAGCCTGTGGACTTGCCGGAGCTGGTGGTGGCGGTGGTGAAGGACTCGCCGGAGGTGGTGGCGAACGAGGTGGTGGGGTAGGCGAGCTCGGTGAGGACGAGCTGCTAGCTCCCCCCGCCTCCTGAAGTGGACGTAGTCGACGACGAAATCGCTGGTCGTCGGAGTCGAGCCGTCATCCAACATCTTGCCCCACGTCTAGCTTCGCCCCTCGTCGAACACGACGTCACGCGTGATGCGCACGCATCGTGTCGCAGGGTCGAGGACGCGGTAGGCCTTGGCGCCCTCCGCGTAGCCGATGAAGACCCCTGGCGTGCTCCGGTCGTCGAGCTTGCCGACGTGGTTGAGCTCCTTGACGAAGGCTAGTCAGCCGAAGACACGAAGGTGGCTCACCGCGGGCTTGTGCCCGTGCCAGGCCTCGTATGGCGTCTTGCCGTCGAGGGCCTTGGTGGGGGAGCGGTTGAGCAAGTGGACGGCAGTCATCACCGCCTCACCCCAGTAGATCGCCGGCATCCCTCTCTGCTTGAGGAGGGCACGGGCAGTGGCCACCACCGTCTGGTTGCGGCGCTCGACGACGCCGTTCTGCTGCGGAGTGTACGACGCGGAGAAGTGGCGGTGGATCCCCTCATCGGCGCAGTACGCCGCGAACTCGACCGCCGTGAACTCGCCGCCGTTGTCCGTGCGTAGGACCCGAAGCTTGCGGCCGCACTCTGCCTCCGCAGCAGCTTGAAGGCGTTTGATGGCGTCCGCTGCGGCTGCCTTGGCGTCGAGCAAGACAACCCACATGTAGCGGGACACGTCGTCGACGAGGAGGAGGAAGTAGCGCCGCCCTCCAGGTGTAGCCGATGTCACGGGGCCACAGAGGTCACCGTGTACGAGCTCCAGCTTCTCCTTGGCGCGGAAGCTCGCCTGGCGAGGGAAAGGGAGCCGCCGCAGCTTGGTGAGGACGCAGGTGTCGCAGAACTGCTCCACGTGGTCGACGTGCGGCATGCCCCGCACCATCTCCTTGCTGTCGAGCTGCCTCAGGGCCTCAAAGTTGAGGTGCCCAAAGCGCTCGTGCCACCTCCAAGCGTCGTCGTCGCGGCGGGCTGCAAGACAGAGAGGTTGCGCCACCTGCGCGTGAAGGACGTAGAGGCGGTTGCTCCTGTTGACCTTGACCAGGAGCCGGTGTCGATGATCCCAGATGCGCAGCACCCCGTGCTTGATCTCCACGCGCGATTCGCTCTCATCCAGCTGTCCCAAGCTGATGATGGAGTTCTTCAACGCGGGGATGTAGTAGACACCGGTGAGCAACCTGTGCTCGCCAGTCTTGGCGACGAAGACGACAGAGCCGACGCCCTTGATCTCCACAGCGGAGGCGTCGCCGAACTTGACGGTGCCTCGAACGCCTGAGTCGAGCTCGGTGAAGAACTCTCGCCGCCCGGTCATGTGGTGGGTGGCGCCGGTGTCAAGGCAACACTCGTCGGTCTTGTTGCCAGAGCTGTCGTCGAGAAGGGCGTGTGCTTTTGGCTTGTCAAGGTGGAGGAGAGCCGTTGCGGCCGGTGCCGCTGGAGGTAGTTCGATGCTCGCATGAGCAATGAACAGAGCCGGCTGCTCCTCCGCCTGCGCGACGTGGGCCTGGCCGCGTCGTGGCTGTCGACAATCCTTGGCCCAATGACCAAGCTTGCCGCAGTTGTAGCAAGGGTCGTCTCGTGCTGGCTTTTGCTTGCCAGCGGCGTCGCCCTGGGCGCCTCCACGATCATCACCCTCGGCACGTCCTCGTGCCCCTGCCTGGGCGTCTTTGCGCAGCTTGCCATGCTTGCGGCCGCCTGTCGTGGAAGAAGGCTCCCCCTTCCTGTCACCTTGGCCGGCAGCCCACTGCTCCCGAGTGAGGAGGAGCTTCCCGCCAATGGTGACGGGTCCTGAGAGGCGCTGTGGCTCATCGTTGTCAACGACCTTGAGGCGGCCCAACGCCTCCTCGATCGTCATCGTGGAGAGGTCCAGCAGAGACTCGATTGAGCGAGCCATCTGCTTGTACTTCTCGGGGACGCAGCGGAAGAGCTTCTCAACAGCTCTCTCCTCGCCGTAGGTGTCGTCGCCGAACTGCACCAACTTCTGCAACAGAGTGTTGAGACGGAGAGCAAAGTCATCAACGTCCTCACCTGGCTTGAAGGCCAGGTTCTCCCACTCCTTGCGAAGTGCCTGCAGTGTGGACTTGCGGGCGCGGTCGCTGCCGATGCGTGCTGCAGCGATGGCGTCCCAAGCCTCCTTGGCAGTCTACTTGCTGGTAAGTGAAAACTGCATCTCGGGCGGGACTGCAGCAATGAGAGCATCCAGCGCCCGTCGATCTTGGTCGTAGTCGACGTCGCCGTACCGGACTGCATCCCACATATGCCGCACCTGGAGCCTCACCCTCATCACTGCTGCCCACTCAACGTAGTTGGTCTTGGTGAGGGTAGGCCACCCGCCGCCAGGGCCGACGTCCCTGACGACAGCCTGGTACTCGTGGTGACCACGGTACCAAACCGGGGAGACAGAGCCGCGCTGCCTGTGAAGGCCGCGCTCTCCGTCGACCCGTCCGCCACCGCCATGCGCGCCTCCTCCAGGAGCGCCACCGCCGTGCGCGCCTCCTTCAGGAGCGCCGCCGGCGTGTCTGCGCCTGTCTGGGCTGCCGCCGCGCTCGTGGGCGTGCACAGCTGCCCACTGCGCCGCTCGCCCTCGCAATGCCTCCCTCTCCAGCAGCTCGAGGTCCGCGTCGGCGCTGTCATCAGCAGCGATGGAGCTGCTGTTGCTGCCGCGTAGAACCTCGACCTCCGTTGCTGCTGCACGCGCTGCATCCGCCGCCGCTGCTGCTTCCACCTCCGCTCTAGATGCTGCTAGCTCCGCTGCTGCCAGCCTCGATGCCCTTGCCGCCGCTGTTGCGGCGTCTGCCGCCGCTTGCTCACGCTTCTCTGCCGTGGCGAGGTCGGCCTCCTGCCGACGCCGCGTGCTCGAGGCGACCGAGCCCTGAGACTGTCCTGCGGACATGGCGCGCTATCGAGGGGGCTGCTGTGTGGAGAGCAGGGGCAGCCGGAGCTGCTGCTGCTACCGGCTGCGGCTGGGGCTGCTGCGAGACCGGGGAAGGAGATGAGCAGGAGATGCTCAGGCTACAGGATAGTACGGCTCTGATACCACTTGTTAGTCGCTGAATTCGCACTCTTGGTAGCAGTAGAATCCTTACTCTCATCAAAAGAGGATGACACTAGGAGTTGGGGCAATTTTCTGGTTTATTTCTCACACAAACTCATACAATGCCATGCCAACCTAAGGGGTTGGGGATACATATTTATAGGCTGCTAGCCAGCCAAGCATATGCCAAGATGCTAGTCTAAGATGCTAACTGCTTAGTCTAAGATGCTGTCCTAGATGCCAACTGCTGTCCTAAAAGCAGATGCTGTCCTAGATGCTAACTGTTGTCCTAACAACAGTCAAGAGATGCTGGACACAGAGATCATGTGCTGCGTACTGCAGCAGCCCCACAACCACCAGCCAACACAGAGACTTATCCATCAAAAGCCATTTCTTGATGTAAACACTTAGTTTTTCCTTCACTCTTGAATGCCATGGAACAGAAAGAATGTTTGTAGCATGACTTTTAGAGGGGCCATTATGTACTTTTAGAGAGTGATCTCTATGTACAGGCAAGATTGCAAGAATTATATTATGCCAATTGTGATACTTTTTCAACTTGATTTCATATTTCATAAATTAATAAATGGGCAGTAATAGCAAGATGACTGTTCTCCTTGGTTTTGGATTTGTGTCAATGTGCATATCGCAGTAAGCATGCTTGCCACACCCATTTTTAATGTTTAAGATATGGTAGGCATGCACAAACACTGGTTATCAGAAGTGAAAACAAGTAGTAAGCATATGACAGTCATGCATACTCGTGATAGGATGATGAATGAGTGTCCAACCACATTTTTTGTTTCTGAAATGATCTGTAGTTTTGGATGTGAATTGCATGTTATAAGGGCAATTTCTGCTGCAGATTGGATTGAGATTGAGAACAGAAAAGGAGGTGATATCTGGCAAGGGTATTATTCAGTAATCCTATCAGTTAAATTCCATCTATAATGGTTTACCTGAAAACTATGGCTGAACTTGGATCGTATGAGTATTCTTTTGGTAGTAACTGACCTTTCAAATGGAAGTCTAGAACCTAAAAGCGTATTTGAAGAACTGTATCAAACTATCAATGTTACCGAGCTTAAAGGGCTGCTTGTTACACTTAGCAAAGTACAGGTTGGGGTTGCTTGCATCGAACAACCTCAAATGCCAAAATAGATCAGAACTGAATTCTAGTTTTTGAAAGCCATTGTTGTAGTTTTCTCATATTATTATACTTATCTGAAACAGAACACAGAAAATTCCCCGAGAGATCAGAAATATAATATTCTTGCAAACAGGATCTTCTATTTGTTGATCAATATCAATAACCAGAATATGCTCTTATGCAGGGCAATTTATCTGTGGCAATAGGCATTGTGATGAAAAACATGGTCTAGGTAGTTATGAGGTATGTTATTTGCTAATATCTTCTTGTTGATACTAAAATGTGTACAATGCATTCTTTCCCAAAGAACTGTTTTAGCTGTATCTGTAGCCCTTACCTTTCTTTTTTCTTTATCTCATGTTCAGGTCAATGTTTCTTATGTTGAAGCAGGGGAACAGAAACAAGCACTAGTGAAGTTGGTAGCTTGCAAAAGGTTAGTGAATCCATTGTTCCGTCATAGGATTTGTTTGAAACAGTTTTTAACTATCACTGCTGTACTTTCTTGTTATGATATTTCTTTAGTTAAGTTTTTCCATGGGCCACTGAGTCCTGCTCTGTCTTTCCTGCCTTCTTTTTGTTCAAGCAAGCATTCGATTGGTTATTTAGCCTGATTGTAGTACGTTATGAAAGATGTGCAGAAAAGCTTGCTTATAAGAGGCAAAAGGAGAAAGATAAGGAAAATGAGCTCTCTGGTGAAAAGGAAATTGAATTGAAAGACAGCGACAAGAGAAAGAGGTACTTCCAGTTCTTCTCCACCCCCATTATGTTTTTTTACCCTATATTCTTTAATTTTGCTTTTCAAACTGCAGAAAACATGAGGAAAATGATGATACCTCGGAGGACGAGGACGAGAAATATAGAAGAAAGAAAAAAGGTATCCATGATTGTGGACACCTTTTTGTGTGGTTATGAACTATGATGAATTTTGGGGCAGCATGTAAGGGCTTGTTTGGCCCCAAATTAAAAGACTAAGGCTGATAAACCTGCAAACCGGCTTTTTATAACATTCCTGTGGCCTAACCAACCACATGGTAGATTGGTAGAATGATAATTTTGGAGCAGTGGGTTAACCCCTCTGGCACTGAAAATGAAGTGTATTGAATATGGTAATGAAAAAGAAGTCAGAAAATTAAAATGATAAAATGATGGTGTGGTTGTGGCGCCTGGCACCCATCGATGCAGCAACAAGGTGCCACATATCTGGAGAGAACATATGGCTGGCATTAGGCTCACTAGAACCTGTGATGGCATTGAGCTTTGTCGATTGTTCCATGCTATGTATAGTTGTGTTTTTTTTCTTTGGGGAATTGAGGATGCAATAAATTCTTGTAGCCAGAAACTCACCCTTGCAAACAATTCTGCAGATCGGAGTGGAGCTTCTTCAAGGAGTTCAGGGAATAATGACGAAGGCTTCGAGGAGTACCTCGAAGGCATGTTCCCATGATCTGATTCTTAGTGGTTACTAAAGGAAAGGTGGCTAGAAAAGAAAGCTCCTTGACATCCATCGAAGAAAAAGATGCACGGATCTTAGAACACCTTAGTGTTGGAGTAGCAAGTCAATTGCAAACCCGACACTCGATGTGCTTTGACTACAAAGTCATGTAAGTGTGCTGTCTGTAATTATGTGTGCCTGCGTTGTTTCGTTTTCGCATCACTTCCAGAGTAGTGGTTGATGCCTGTTAGTCAAAAAAGAGTGTAATGTAAAACTTCCCGGACCTGCGTTAGTGTTAGACTGAATGACATTTCCAGCAACGTCGCTTTCCATGTATACAAAACATCAGTGTTCTGGCCTAGAGCTTCAGTGTTTTCAGTAGTTAGTTTTCTGCTATAAGCATTATGGTTACTCGGCTTCTTTCGGTGTTACTTCCTCCGTTCCAAATTATAAGTTACTTTGACTTTTTTGGTACATATTTTTGCTATGCATCTAGATATAATATATGTCTAGATATATAGTAAATTCTATGCACCAAAAAAGTTAAAGTGACTTATAATTTAGAATGGTGGGAGTAAAAGCCTAGTTTGCATAAAATAAAACAATACTCCCTCTGTCCCGTTTTTAATGTCGCTCTGGCGTGGTTGTGAACTGTCTTCATTCATCCTCTCTTGCATGTACATGGACGGACTGAGGGCCAGGTCCACAGCATCTTCCATGCACTACGATCAATGCTAGAACGACTTTCAAAAAGGGACAGAGGGAGTACTGAAGAGCTTGGAATTATATTTATACTGTATTATACCTCAATGATTGGAAAACAAAGAACTTTTTTTTAAAAAAAAAGCAAAACAAGAAAACAAAGAACTTGGAATTATGTATTTATATTAAACCTCACTGTTTGGAAAAAACAAGTCGCAGTATTTAATTATTGATTTCTTTCACTACAAAACATTTAGAACCCTGGACTGCGTAACTTGCATTTCTGAACTCTGCTGAGACTTTTCGCTGCATCAGTGAAGGCATGCAAACAGCCTTGTTGCCGCCGGCATCCGGTTCTTCGCTAAACTCCCAACTGTCATGCCATGCCCCGGGCCGTCAAGGCCATGTTTATTACGTGTCAACGACGAGCTTGGCCCTGGCGTGGCCAGACTCCACCCTGTACTGGTCGCCGACACCGAAGTGCGCCATGAGCAGCCACACCACGGTGAGCAGCTCGCCGCCCTGGCTAAGCTGCCGGGCGTGGGCGCTTCCGCCGCACTTGCCCGCGGCATAGCAGAGCATCTCCACCCACACGCTGGCGACGAGCCGCCAGCGCTTGGCCTCCGTGGCGCCCTCCAGCTCCAGCACCTGCCTCACGAGCTTGCACGCCTGGAACAGCACCGACTTGCTCCGGTCCCCCTTCACGTCGCGGGGCTTGGCGATGGACGTGTCCACGGCCCAGAGCCTGTCCGCGCACCCCGCCTCGTCGCCGGCCTCGTCGGCTCGCCGGAAGAAGCTCTTGGCCTCCGCGCAGGTGTCCCCGAACCGGATCTGCCCGATGTTAGAACAGATCTCAACCGAATTGGCCCAACGGTCAACTCGGACCCTTTGACCACGCCCTAATCGGGGGTGCTCAGCCACACAAGGCTGGTGGGCCCCCGTCGCGCAGGCTATATATAGAAGGTGGGGGCCAGGGCTCACTTCACGAGGTTGAACGTCGCCACACCCCCACTGACCTCCCTAGTCCGATCGAGAGGGACGCCTGCCAGCGACGGGAAGTCCACCGCCGTCTCTGCTCCACGCCGCGACATCCACTGCGCCACCGGCGACGCCACTGCAATCTCACCACCGACCGCGACGAGTTGTTCCACCCTCAAGCCCGAAGGTATGGTCTGTACCCTTTGCTACTCTCCCTCTCTAAGACGTTTCTCTAGTGTTTATCCCGAATCAAAGAAAAGTACCCACTGGATCCACTGCTAGACGATCCACTGAATATAACAATGGTATCGGAGCTGGTTTTACCTAGCTGTGTAGATCGACATTGGGAAGAAATCGAATAGAAAGAAAAGAAAGAATCTGAACTCGATTCGGAAGAACAGTAAACCCTAATGTAACCCTAACCCTAACCAAGAATGAAGATCGAAATGGGGAGGGACCGCCCTGGATCTCCCCTTACCGCTGGCGTTGTTGCCACCGTGCGGGAAGAAGAGACCGCCGTCGCACGGATAGAGAGGGTCGACTGGCCGGGGACGGAGAGGAAGAGGCCTAACTAGGGCTCACCTTCGCCGTGAAAGCCGCCGCCGTTGTGCGGCAAAGAGAGCACCGCCACCGAGCGCAATGCACGACGGGCGGCGAGATCACGGTGGGGGGCGCAGTCCTCCGTCTCGGGCTCGGGTGCAAAGGGCACCGCAGCGCAGCCCTTCGACGGCGATGCGCTCACCCTCGGGTGGACTCACGCACCGGCGAAGGGGCACGCGGCGGCGGCGCCACCTCCTCCGTTCCCCAGGTTGACCGCCGTTGGCATCGGAGAGAGAGAAGTGGAAAGGAAGGGAAGGTAGAAGAGAAAGAAAAGAGGCCGAAAGAGGAGGAAGAGGAGCCGGACAAGCTCCAGTGGTCATCTTCCTCCCGGATCCGGCAGCCAAGGGCGGGCGCCGCTGCTCTGCCGTCGTCGGAGGCTGCTGGACCGAGAAAGGCGAAAGAAAGAATGGGGGCTAGGGTTTTCGGGTCGCAGCCGGCGTGGGGATTTTGTTTCCCCTACACGCGCGCGCGGTCGTCGATCATGATGAACGGCTGACAGTGGCCGGGCTTCATTCGGTCCAGGCGGGGGTGACCTTTCCTGGCCCAGGCCCAGGTTGCGGCCTGGGCGCGGGGAAGCCACCGCGAGCGCGCGCGGATGGGCCATGGGCCGGTTTTTCGCCTCTGGGCGCGGGGGAGCACAGCGCTAGCGGATCCGCCACGGGCCGCCAGATGCTGCTGGGCCGCACGCGAAAGCCGCTGGGCCGCTCTGGGCTGCGCTGCTGATGCTTGCTGGAGCGCGAGCGCGCGGACTGAACTGGGCCTCGGGCCAAAATCAATGGAGAATGGTTTAATTGTTTTTTTTAATTTCCAGAAGCAGATTTGATGAATTTGATTCATTTTTTATGCAAATTTTCTGTGCAATTTTATCAAAAGATAATTTTATTCAGTAAAATATTGTAAAGTGCTTCTGGAAAATAGAATTATGTGATTTATTAAATGTTTTCCGCTGCAAAGAAAATGTTTATTGTCTTCTAATTTGAAGAGCAGTTATAGCTATACAGCAAACAATGAAAAGTTTATCCTCCAGTTAAAATTAGAACCAACAGGAAAATTTTAATTAGAGGAATAGTCGGTTTATAGTTAAGATAAATTATAATATTTGTTATTTTCTGACCAACGTTGATAATAACAATATTATAATTCTATGAGTTTTATGTTTAAAGTTTAAATCTCTGATAAATTTTGCATCAAAGTGATCAATTTTCATAGAATGGATAAGAAACAAGAGATGCTCCAGAGCGAGCAAAATATAATGTATTTTCATGTTTCCGCTGCAATAGTGATGATGATCTTCAAAATTAAATTCAAACCAACGGGAGAATTTAATTTTGAAGAGGGTTATAAGATAATTGAGTTTTCATATGTTAATTTTATTTTTGCCCAACGGTGACGTGAAATTGATGTATAAGAATGATGATTTTGTTCTATTTCTGTCCAACGGTGATATAGAATAGAACTTAAAGATTTAAAAGTTTAATGTGCATGTCTTTAACCAGACCAATATAGGGTTATTTTCATGCTCATTATTGTTGATTATTGATTAATGTTTTCAGACAAAGAACTTCATGCCTTTATTCTTGAAGGGTGAAAAGGAAATGAGTTGGGTACTTGTGACTCAGAAGATGAAAAGTGCAATTTTTGCAGAAAGAAGACCATTGTGTAAGGGACTGTGTCCTCTTTAAAGAATAACTTCAAAAGAAAGAATTCCATGATATTGATCCAAGAAAGAAATAGAACAATAAGAGCTTAGTTTAAGAGATGTATTTTATGTACTCTTTAAAATGATAATAATAAGTAATATAATTTTTAGTCTTAATCATCATGATTTGAAATATAATAAGTGACATGCATGTTTAATTTGACCAACGTCGGATTAAGCATGTGTGTTAAAGAGTATTTGGATTTATTTCTAAATTTGATTGAATATGAGCCAATATTGATATTTATGTCCCTTCAAGAAAATTATCTCGTATGGCAGGGAAAAAGTTTGTGACAGTACCCGCATGACGGGAAAAGTTTGAGAAAATACCCGTATGGCGGGGTAAAGTTGGCATAGTACTTATGTTAATCAATCCTGCATGGCGGGAGAAATTTGACATAGTACTTATCCCGCATGGCGGGAGAAAGTTGTGATGACTCATGTGCTTTGAGTATATTCCGCACAGGGAGAAAAGTTTAGGGTAGCTCTTATGCTATCCTAGTATAAGTTTAAGGAGAACAGAAAGTTACAGACGAACCTCAAGATAAGAATGACATGTAAGCATGACTTGCGAAAGTATTAATGATAAAAGGCTCTGTTGAGTTCTTGAAGTGAAATGAGGAAAAAGTACTCCCAACAAATTAAGAAATAATTTCACTTGTATGATGTAATCATGTGGATGAAGAAAATAATCAAAGTTTCCTCATTCACAAGAGTTCTGAATAGTTTTCGAAATTGTGGTAGAAAAGTTCGTACCACATTTCGAGGGGGAGAAATGTGAGATCAATTAAGAAAGACAATTAAGAAAGATACTTCCCCATAATTCAGACAATGCGATGCATACTAAAGTGATCTATAAAAGTTGAATGTAATCGTCGGGGGAGTAAGACGGTCATAATAACGATACCCCTACAGTAAAGAAATAGCTAAATCCATAAACCTTTTACAGTTCTAATAGAAAGATAGCATAGTCAGCCAGTATTCATACTGGACGTGTTCAGAGTTATTAAGACGGTGCTAAATGCGCCATATGAGTTCTAGCAGATTAAACCCAAAATGAGAAAGTTTGAAGATAGGACAATCCGGGGGAGCATGGTACAAAGAGACCTAACTCCGCAAGGAGGATGAATAATGTAAAGAAGGATCTTGTTATACAGGACCTTGTAGAATCAATTGTCTTTTGGCAATAAAGGTCAAGAAATGCTAGTAGCTGAGGCCCCAGAAAGTCTCAAAGAATAAGAAAATCAGATATTTCTAATGATTATAAAGTCTATATTAGTGAAATTCAAATGGAGGGTAATCCCATCTAATTTGAAGAAGCCATGAGAGGCGTTCACTCGTCCAAGTGGCAAGAAGCGAAGAAAGATGAAATGTAATCGATAATACCAATAATATTTTGGGAACTAGAATAAATTTCTAAGAAGCCAAAACAGTAGGCTGTAATGGGTCTATAAGACAAAATATGACTCCAAAGGGAATATATAAAGATGTGGAGCGCGACTGAATCAAAAGTTTTTGCGCGAAGCGAATGAATAGATTACAATGAGTGCTAGTGGCACATCATGATCTGAGTTACATCAGATGAAAGTAAAGACAACATTTCCCAATGGGATTTGTATGAAAATGATTACATGGCACAACCCAGAGGTTTTGTCATGGAAAGAAAAGAACGTAAGAGATGCCACATGTAGAAATCTCTTATGGACTAGAGCAAATCTCTAGACAATGACATTTAAAGTTGAAGAGTCAATTAGAAATTTTGGGTTAAAGAGAATGAGAGGACAATTGCATTTATATAAAGTTATAGAATGAGAAATTCATTTCCTAATCCTATATATGTGGATGACTTCTTACATGTTAGTAGTAATGTCAATCTGCTGCATGAGAAGAAGTTCTTGTCCTCAAGGTTCAATAAGAAAGTTCTCGGTGAAATGTCTCTCGTTATAAAAATTGAAATTCACTGAGATAGAAGAAAAGGGATATTAGGACTATCGCATAGGCATGCTAAGAAAAGTTTCTAAAGAAATAAAGTACCTATGCGGGTAAACCTACGCCTGTTCTCATGGTCAAGGATAATAGTTTTGGGAACTTTAGTGTTCCAAAAGGCAATGTGAGATTGTTATAGATGGACGTCCTATATGCTTCAGCTATTGGGAGCTTAATGAGTACAAAGATAAGACCTTACCCTGACACAGTTCATGTATCCGGGTTGTTTTGGCAAAAGTCCAGTCCAGATATAGATCACTGGAATGGAGTTAAAATGTCGGCCTCATGCTAAGAAGAAAGAACAAATACTCTCAAGTAGTTGTGAGTACAATGTTAAATTTTTGGCGAGATGTTTAGTGAAACCCACATAGTAGCTAACAATCGTAGTTGGAGTTTTATTATGGAAAAGCTCCAAAAAGAAACAGTTCTAGTATCATCAGTGATATAAAGTTATAATATAGCATGATATGAGGCTGAGGGACAGGCAAAATGGTTAAGGAATTTATATCCGGAATTGATAATGGTTGTCAACAGCAATGACCATTTAAGTAGTTTGCTCCTATAACAACGAGTCAAGTGTGCTGCCAAACACATTGACATTAAAGTTATACGTTGTTAAGGAGAAAGTCCGGAATCATACCAAAGGGTATTGAACATGTAAGTGACAAGAAAGTGCTTGCGGATCCGCTTACCAAGGTTTACCACCCAGTGTGTTCAGAGAACACAGTCGACATGGGTTTATGGTATAGCCTATGATTTCCGGACAATAAAGGACCCAAAGTTAAAGAATATGTTTCAGATCAGAGATGTGTATTGTAGCTGTTAAATCTATCGGCGACTGACCGTGATGATGAGACATGCTCTATACACTGATTTGTGATGGAACAAATAAAAGTGAAAGCAATTAAAGTCAAAGTTTAAAGTTAAATGATAAGTTGAGATCAAAGGAGAGAATGTTAGAATAGATCTCAACCGAATTGGCCCAACGGCCAACTCGGACCCTTTGACCACGCCCTGATCGGGGGTGCTCAGCCACACAAGGCTGGTGGGCCCCTGTCGCGCAGGCTATATATAGAAGGTGGGGGCCAGGGCTCACTTCACGAGGTTGAACGTCGCCACACCCCCACTGACCTCCCTAGTCCAATCGAGAGGGACGCCTGCCAGCGATGGGAAGTCCACCGCCGTCTCTGCTCCACGCCGCGACGTCCATTGCGCCACCGGCGACGCCACTGCAATCTCACCACCGACCGCGACGAGCTGTTCCACCCTCAAGCCCGAAGGTATGGTCCATACCCTTTGCTACTCTCCCTCTCTAAGACGTTTCTCTAGTGTTTATCCCGAATCAAAGAAAAGTACCCACTGGATCCTCTGCTACACGATCCACTGAATATAACACCTGATGCTCGCTGTCATCATGAACGGGCGCATCACCAGGAGGAACAGCATGTAGCTGGATATCTCCCTGCTCAGCGCCGGCAGAGTGTCCTGGCGTTCCCGTTCCAGACCACCGCCGTCGTTCTCAGGGTTGGCGTAGAAGCACAGGTCGGTGGCGATGTGCCAGAGGAGGATGCTCTCGTCGAACTCGCAGTCGATGCTCCACCCCAGCTGCTGGTACAGGCCCTTGCGCTGGAGCGCCCACTGGCCGCGGTGCTCGCCAAGCTTCCGGTAGCTCTTGGGGTCCATGCTGCTGCTGGCCTTGCTCTTGAGCTGCTCGAACACGAGGCGCTTCAGCGGCTTTGACACGGCGATCTTCTTCGTGTACCTCCAGCTGTCCCACATGGTCTTCACGCGGATGTTCCACCTCCACTCCAGCCACTCCATGAGCGCCTTGTACCAGTGGCGCTCGTCCCTCAGGCAGTAGCTGATGAGGTTGTACTAGGACATCTGGTCCGACCACCTCGGCCTCGTCTCCGGCTGGAAGAACTCAATGAGCCAGAACACCGCCTTCGCTGCCGGCCGGAGCCGGTCGCTGGCCCGCAGGTCGGCGTACATCCAGGGGGAGATGACCATCAGCAGGATGGCGTAGGTCTCTAGGAAGACGGCGCCGCCCAGGAGCACGTAGGAGATGTCGACGTCGACGCTCGCGTAGCCGTAGCCTCGCGTCTCGCCGACGGCATGCGCGAAGAGCACGAGCGACACGACGGGCGCGGCCAGGGTGAAGACGCGCAGGCCCCGGCCGAGCCAGCCATGGATTGTTGTTTCTGCTTCTTGTAATCATGCAGGTGATCTAGAGAACAGAAAGAGCACTTCAGGTGTGGTGTTCTTCTTGAATGGTAATGTGGTGACATGGACTTCACAAAAGCAAAGAGTTGTGTCACTGTCTAGTTGTGAAGCTGAGTATATTGCAGCAGCTTCAGCAGCGTGCCAAGGTGTGTGGTTGAGCAGGCTCATAGCAGATCTAACTAGAGAGAAACTGCAGAAGTTCAAGCTTCTAATGGACACCAAGTCAGCACTAGAACTGTGCAAGAATCCTGTGTATCATGAAAGAACTAAGCACATCGACACTCGGTATCATGGAATTGCAAAGGTGGAACATGTGAGTACTGTCAAGCAGCTTGCTGATATACTGACGAAGCCATTAGGCAGAGTTAAGTTTGTCGAGATGCGTCAGGAGTTGGGCGTCAGCAAGGTGTGTCACGATTAAGGGGGTGAAATGTTGTTTCTGCTTCTTGTAATCGTGTCACAGATTGTATCCATTCTTAGGTGCATTAGCTAGTTAGTGTTGCATCAGAACATATTTTGTAATTCGCGTAGAATCTTGGGTGACACATTGATTGCACGCGTGGGCACGCCGAGACCGCGTCAAAGGCCGTTCCCCGCCGTGGTGAGCACGCCGTGCATGTCGCACGGGTGTCCGCAAAATAAGGCTCACCGTGCAGCTGCGAGCCGTGGCGGGGGGATCGGATCGTGGCCTAAATAAAGGCAATGCATGAATCAAAGAAGCTGCACATCGCAGTGAAAAATATCGCGTCTTCTCTTTCGCATTCTCGTTCAGCTGTTGACGAACCGCTCCTGGTGACCGCGCACCGGGCATCGCCGGTGCCGGCAAGATCATAGCTCCAACGAGCCGCCGGACCTAACAAACTGGTATCAGAGCCAGTGGATGTTCTACGGTGGCTCTGTGAGTCCACCGCGAGAGCCAGCGAAGAAGAAGCGCGTGATCCCGCGACGACAAGTTCTAGCAGCCATGGCGGACATCTCGCCGAGCTCCAGTGCGGGGACGGGCGGCGTGAAGGAGAACTCGTTGATGTGGCCGATGCTGACCAAATCCAACTACACTCAGTGGGCCATGTTGATGCAGTGCAACTATGAAGCCATGGAGATCTGGTATGTGATCGAGCCGGGTACCAATCCCAAGCGCTCCCATGATCGCCAGGCCCTGAGCGCGCTCATGCGCTCGGTCTCGGATGACATGTGGCAGATGCTGGGAGGGCGCAAGACTGTGAAGGAGGCGTGGGAGGTGGTGAAGACCATGCATCTAGGTGCAGATCGTGTGAAGGACGTCAACGCCCAGAAGCTGATGCAAGAATTTGAGAACATCAAGTTCAAAGAGGGTGAATCGATCGACGACTTCGGCATGCGCATCAACAACCTCGTCGGCAACCTTCGAGCGCTGGGTGAGACGGTAGAGGATACCCGCGTCATCAAGAAATTCCTACGGGTTGTCCCTGCTCGTTTCGCCAGTGTCGTCATCTCGATCGAGATGTTCTGCAATCTTTAGGAGCTCACTGTGGAGGAGCTGGTCGGGCGGTTGCGCGCGGCGGAGGAGAGGCTCGACGATCACGTCGAGCAGATCACCGACAAGATGGGCCGGCTGTTGTTGGCTGAAGAGGAATGGCTAGAGAAGTACAAGCACCGGCTTCGTGGCGCGCCAATCAAGGACGACGCCGGGAGCAGCGGTGGTGGCCAAGCTAAGAACAAGGCACCGGCGACGCGGTCCGAGGGCGGCAACAATGGCGGCGGTGTCAAACTCACCTCTATGGGCACGCCACGTCGCAAAGGCCGGTGTCGCAACTGTGGCATCTACGGCCACTGGGCCGAGGATTGCAAGCGGCCAAAGGAGAAAAAGGAGGGGCAGCCGCCGGAGGTGAATGTGGCGGTTGCTGGCCATGAACATGGCGCGTTGATGCTGGCCACGTGCGACGTTGTGCACGGGTCGCACCAGATCGTCCACCTGACCGAGAAGGTGATCCCAGTTGACGTCCCCGGCGATGTTTGGGTGCTGGACACCGGTGCAAGCAATCATATGACGGGCACTCGATCAGCGCTGTCACAGCTCGATTCGGGTGTTCGTGGCTCAGTGCGCTTCGGTGACGGCTCCCGTGTCCAGATCGAGGGCGTGGGGTCTGTTGTGATCCAGGACTGTCAACAAGGTCATAAGGTACTAACTGACGTATACTATATTCCTCAATTGAAGAGCAATATAATTAGTTTGGGTCAGTTAGAAGAAAAGGGGTTCAAGTATATGGGAGAAGATGGGAGACTTCGTGTGTTTGATCAGGGACACACACTACTTATCTCTGCACCTAGAACTGGCAATAGACTGTATCTTGCAAAATTGAGTCTAGTTCCACCAGTATGTCTGCTAGCACAGTGTGATGATAAGTCTTGGCTTTGGCATGCTAGATATGGGCACTTAAATTTCAGAGCTTTGAATGATCTCAGTGCTAAGCAAATGGTAGATGGGTTGCTAGCAGTTACAAGGGTAGAGAAAGTCTGTGATGGGTGTGTCCTAGGCAAGCAACACAGAGCACCTTTTCCCAAGGTGTCAAGCTTCAGAGCAGAAAAATGCCTAGAACTTGTACATGCTGATCTGTGTGGTCATATTACTCCAAGGACAGTAGGGGGTGCTTCCTTTTTTCTGTTAGTAGTTGATGATCATAGCAGATACATGTGGGTAGACATGCTGAAATCAAAGGATCAGGCTCTAGAGTGTTTCAAGAGAATAAAACTTAGAGCTGAAACTGAATCTGATTGCAAGTTAAAGGCTCTGAGGATAGACAGGGGTGGAGAGTTCACTTCCAACATGTTCTCAATTTTCTACAGTCAAGGAGGAATCAAGCACTACACCACCACTCCCTATTCCCCTCAGCAGAATGGAGTGGTAGAAAGAAGAAATCAAACAGTAGTTGAAATGGCAAGGTGTATGCTAAAGTCTATGCAGGTTCCTTCTGAGTTTTGGGGTGAGGCAGTCTATACTGCTGTGTACATTTTGAACAGGTCACCAACTAGGAGCCTGAACAACAAAACACCCTTTGAAGCTTGGCATGGTAAGAAACCCAAGGTTAATCACCTGAGGACATTTGGTTGTACTGCTTATGTGAAATCAATGGGTCACCCTTTGAAGCCTGGCATGGTAAGAAACCCAAGGTTAATCACCTGAGGACATTTGGTTGTACTGCTTATGTGAAATCAGTGGGTCCAGGTTTGAAGAAGCTATCTGACAGGTCCAAGAAAATGGTTTTCATCGGCTATGAATCTGGTACAAAAGGATATAGATTCTTTGATCCTACTGACAACAAGCTAGTTGTAAGTAGAGATGTTGTTTTTTATGAAAAACAACCCTGGGACTGGAAGAATGAAATGGGCAGTACAAGCCAGCAGTCAGGCACTTTTGTGATACATTATGATATGCCTGATCAAAATCCGACAACAGGTGTTGTAGCTGAAAATCCTGGAGCAGAAAATCAAGGGGGTGTTTTTGATGATCAAGGTGCTGCAGAAGAGAACGAACCAGCAACACCTAACCCCCAAAACAACCCAGGAGAGGTTGCAGCTCCAGCTGGTCCCTGGGCAACACCACCAAGTCATCACTCAGAAGATACATTAGGAGGGCCATTGAGATTCAGAACTTTAAATGATCTCTTTGACTCAACAGAAGAATTACAGGAATATGAGTATAGTGGTGTGTGTTTGCTGGCAGCTGATGAGCCAAGTGATGTGGATGAGGCACTGAATGACAAATGCTGGCTAGAAGCAATGAACAGTGAGCTGAAATCAATACAGGAAAATGACACTTGGTATTATGCTGCATTACCAAAGGGTCACAAAGCAATAGGCTTAAAGTGGGTTTATAAGGTGAAGAGAGATCCAGAGGGGAATGTAATCAAATATAAAGCAAGGCTTGTTGCAAAGGGATATGCTCAAAAATATGGTGTGGATTATGAGGAGGTATTTGCTCCTGTGGCTAGGCTAGAGACTGTTAAGCTGATACTAGCACTGGCAGCTCAGGGAAAGTGGGAGGTACATCACATGGATGTGAGATCAACTTTCTTAAATGGAGAATTACAGGAGGAAGTATATGTTCATCAGCCTCCAGGGTTTCAGAATCCAAAATTTCCAGGGAAGGTATTGAAACTGAAAAAGGCTTTGTATGGCCTTAAACAGGCTCCTAGAGCATGGAATGCTAAGTTAGACCGTGAGCTTGTGAAGCTGGGGTTCTGCATGAGTGAAGAGGAGCATGCAGTCTATAAGAGGGGTAGTGGTGACTCACTGCTACTGCTTGGAGTGTATGTAGATGATCTCATCATCTGTGGACCTGACAGCAAGAAAATTGCAGAATTCAAGCATCAAATGAGTAAGACTTTCAGCATGAGTGATTTGGGATTGCTGAGCTATTACCTGGGAATGGAAGTCAAACAGAAACCTGGGGAAATCACTATCTGTCAAAGAGCATATGCAACAAAAATTGTTGAAAAGTGTGGGATGACTGGTTGTAACCCTGTCGATACCCCAATGGATCAGAACAGCAAGCTCTTCCCTGGAAGGCCAGATTTGGCAAAAGACATCACCAGATTCAGAAGTATAGTTGGGAGCTTGAGGTATCTTGTGAATACTAGACCTGATATAGCCTACTCAGTAGGCATGGTCAGCAGATTTATGGAAGCTCCAACTAGTGATCACTGGGCTGCTATAAAGAGAATTGTGAGATATATAGCAGGAACCTCTGAATATGGATGCACTTATCTGAACAAACCCACCTCAGGTCTGAAACTGTTGGGATACTCTGACAGCGATCATGCAGGTGATCTAGAGAACAGAAAGAGCACTTCAGGTGTGGTGTTCTTCTTGAATGGTAATGTGGTGACATGGACTTCACAAAAGCAAAGAGTTGTGTCACTGTCTAGTTGTGAAGCTGAGTATATTGCAGCAGCTTCAGCAGCGTGCCAAGGTGTGTGGTTGAGCAGGCTCATAGCAGATCTAACTGGAGAGAAACTGCAGAAGTTCAAGCTTCTAATGGACACCAAGTCAGCACTGGAACTGTGCAAGAATCATGTGTATCATGAAAGAACTAAGCACATCGACACTCGGTATCATTATATAAGAGAGTGTGTTGCTAATGGAATTGCAGAGGTGGAACATGTGAGTACTGTCAAGCAGCTTGCTGATATACTGACGAAGCCATTAGGCAGAGTTAAGTTTGTCGAGATGCGTCAGGAGTTGGGCGTCAGCAAGGTGTGTCACGATTAAGGGGGTGAAATGTTGTTTCTGCTTCTTGTAATCGTGTCACAGATTGTATCCATTCTTAGGTGCATTAGCTAGTTAGTGTTGCATCAGAACATATTTTGTAATTTGCATAGAATCTTGGGTGACACGTTGATTGCACGCGTGGGCACGCCGAGACCACGTCAAAGGCCGTTCCCCGCCGTGGTGAGCACGCCGTGCATGTCGCACGGGTGTCCGCAAAATAAGGCTCACCGTGCAGCTGTGAGCCGTGGCGGGGGGATCGGATCGTGGCCTAAATAAAGGCAATGCATGAATCAAAGAAGCTGCACATCGCAGTGAAAAATATCGCGTCTTCTCTTTCGCATTCTCGTTCAGCTCTCGACGAACCGCTCCTGGTGACCGCGCACTGGGCATCGCCGGTGCCAGCAAGATCATAGCTCCGGCGAGCCGCCGGACCTAACATGGATGACCGGGGCCTTGGAGTGGAGAGACTCGTACATGAGCACCAGCTCGATCTCCACGACCTTGAACGCCTGCTCCATCTCCAGCGTCCGGAAGAAGGCGAGGCTGTCGATGCGGTCCTGGAAGCTGAGGATGAGGTCCACGAAGAGGCGGCGGAAGGTGTGGAAGAGCCGGTGCGCGCTGTACACCAGGTCGCAGTACGCCACCCGCTTCACCTCGACGTGGGCGTCGTCGTCGGGAGGCCGCTCCGGCACGATGACGATCTTGGCCACCAGCCCGGCGTCCCTCCTCGACTGGCACTCCTCCACGAACTTGGCGTAGTTGGGGCCCGGGTCCGGCGGCGTCAGCATGGAGCTGCGCAGGCTGCCCATGCTCGCCGCCCGGAGCGCCAGCGTCCGCTCGCCGTACTTGGTCACGCCGGCCACGAACATGACGACCGCCGGGACCATGAGCCGGACGCCCGGGCGCGACTTCCAGTAGACGTACCCGGCCAGGACGACCTGCGAGACGAGGCTGAGCAAGTGGCGCAGCCAGAGCTCGTTGTCCTCCACGGCGAACGCGGTGATGGTGTCCTGGCCGCCGAGGTGGAGGATGAGGAACGGCGCCCAGAATACGAGCACGTGCATCTCGGCGTCCCGGGACCCGTCGCAGAGCTTCTGGTTCTGGGACAAGTTGCCCAGCGCGTAGATGGCGACGTAGTCGGCCAGCAGGTACGCGAGCCAGAGCGGCATGCGCAGCCACCCCTCGGCGACGCGCTTCCGCAGGCCGCCGGCGAAGAGGAGGAAGACCTGCAGGGCGAGGCTGGAGAGGACGAGCACGCGGATCTCCCACTCCCCCCATACGTCCCAGGCATGCTTCAGCTTCATCTCCGACAATCCACTCTGTTCCAGCAACTCAGAGGCACATACCCAAGTTTGTTGTAGCATAGAGTGCAACTGAGAATACCATGCTCTAGGAGCTCGTTTTAAACCATTAATAGCTTTATCCAACTGACATGCATAATGTGGAGCTTGTGAATTTCCATAACCTAGCGGCTGTCTCATATAAGCGTCCTCTTCCAAGCAACATGTAAAAATGTGTCCGGCACATCTACGATAAGCTCCAACCTTTAGAAACAATAGCCAACACAAGCATGAAAGTAGCAACTTTAACAACTAGGCTAAAAGTATCCTCATAATCTATGGCGTACCTTTGCTAAAAAACTTTTTGCCACTAATCTCGCTTTGTAACTGGGTCACAATTTTAACGAAAGATGCCACAATTTCCATTACAAAATAGAGTTTTTAAAAATATTAAATAACAGTAAGAAAAAAATATGCCCCTACAGTCACAATTTTCAAAGAAAGATGCAAAAAAAGATGCTACAATTTCCATTACAAAATAGAGTTTTTAAAATATTAAATAAAAGTAAGAAAAAGATATGCCCCTACAATCACAATTTTAAAGAAAGATGCAAAAAAAAAGATGCTACAATTTCCATTACAAAATAGAGTTTTTAAAATATTAAATAAAGAGTAAAAAAATTAAAAAATAGAGCTTTTAAAATATTAAATAAAGAGTTAAAAAATATGCTATAATTTCCATTACAAAACAGAGCTTTTAAAATAAAAAATAAAGAGAAAAAAATATGCTGGCTGTGGGGTTCGAACCCACGCGCACTTCAGTGCAGAAGATCTTAAGTCTTCCCCCTTAACCACTCGGGCAAACCAGCTGTGATGCTTTTTAGAAACACTAGTATGTTATTTGTTAATTCGAGTTTCCGTACCTACTCCATGTGCGGGCCGTTGGGTACCTGCAAACGGGTTAGATGGATGCAAGGGCTGAATAACTAGCCAACTCGAGTTAGTTTGTTATATTAACGAATTAAAAAATCAGCTCGACTTAAGTTGTTATCTAAACAAGCAAGAAAGTCAGGTCGTTTAACTCGTGAGCCAAATAATAAAAATCACACATAGTATATTATATATAGTTATCTAAAACTTGATAATAGTAATAATGTAAAAACAACCTATCATCAGCATTAAATCAAGTAAACAAATTAACACATACTGACATGTACAGATACAACCATACAACTTTTTTCCCTGACACATCGACCCATTTAGGGAATGAAGTTTTCTTAATATGCTGTAGTACATCTCCTATTTAATCTATCCTTTACAAATGTTTGGTTGTTAGTATTCGAGGTTGTAATTTGGAATTGGAAATGGCAGACCCAAAGTCAAGTGTTTGGATGGTCACAGAATTTGCTGTCTAGAAACATTCTCCATTCCCGTGTGGTATTCAGCCCAACGAGCACACCTCTGTGGCGAGTCCGAGTAGAAACCCTTTGTATACGCTAGAAATCATGTATCCTTGGTTCTCATCTCCTCAACACATGACCACACCCGCCTAGTTCTCCACCTGCGATGACAGAGTTGGCCCTGCAAATCGGAGCTCCCTAAGGATACGTCGGAGCTGCTCGCCTCTGGCTCTGCCATCACGTAGAAGCCCCCACATCCCACTTCTCTCCTTCCTCGAAGCTCCTGGAGGCTGCGGCGGGGCTGCTCGCCATTGGCTCCCCTATCGTGCATAAGCTCCTCACAACTCTCTTCTCTCCTTCCTCGAAGCTCCTGGAGGCTGCGGCGGGGCTGCTCGTCATTGGCTCCCCTATCGTGCAGAAGCTCCTCACAACTCTCTTCTCTCCTTCCTCAAGGCAGGTGCACCTTGTACCTGATCTGCATCTACGCCTGTTGGCGTCCTGTGATTAGAAGGATAACGACATAGGGCGAGGTCATGGGCATATACTAGATCTACAGAACTCTGTCGTCTTCCTTCGAATTCTAGATTGCGACATATAAATTATCCAAACAATATTTGAAAATGAATTATATCTCGATTGTTTTTGCAATTTCTTGTGCCATCCAAACAGTAGCATTAGATTTGAGCCTCGTTTCAATTCCCACTCAATTTTGTGGTACCAAACCCATTTCAATTCCATAGCCCTGAATATTGATATCAAACAAAGTCTTATCTTAAGTAAATATAGGGGATTGGGTTTTTTAATCCAAGTAAAAATGCCTATGTCAATTTTTTATATTAAGGATGAAATAAGTAATTTGTTAGAAATGTTTTTTTTAGCAAATTTGTTAGAAATGTTAGTAAACCCAATGGGCTGGTTCGGCAGGTAGAAAAAGCCGGCTGGTTTCGGCTGATTCAATAGTGTTATGTGAGAGAGAATAAACTGAAATAAGCTGAAATAAGCCGAAACCTGACCAGCAGAACAGGGGACTAAACCGCACAACCACCCTCCAAGTGCTTTACCGCGCGCGCACGCTTCCCTTCCCGGCTTCCCGCGCAGCTCTTGCACTCCGCCCCCTCCAACTCGTCGAAACCCCACACCCGACCCTCCCTCCCACCGCTTCCATATCCGTACTTCCATTTCTAATCCAATATTCCCATATTCCCACACGTCCACGCCCGATCTCCGTCCGCCGCTCCGGCCAAATCCTCCCCGCCCGCGCGGCCGCACCCCCGCCTCCGCCTCCACCGGGGATGCGGGGCGCCGACCTCATCAACGCGGCGCTCCCCGACGAGCTCCTCGACGACGTGATCCGCCGCGTCGGGGCCGCCGGCGGCGGGGCCAAGCGCGACCTCGACGCCTGCGCGCTCGTCTGCCGCCGCTGGCGCCGCCTGGAGCGCGCCTCCCGCCGCTCCGCGAGGCTCGCCGCGTCCGGGGACCGCGCCGACGAGGTGGTGCGACTCGTCGCCGAGCGCTTCACGGCGCTCGCCGAGGTGTCGGTGGACGAGCGCCTCACCGCCGCCGGGGGCGCCGGCGCCGCCTCCGGATCCGCCTCCAGATCGTACCGCTCGGGAGTGGAACGCGGCCCGTACCGCGCGGGAATGGTACGCCTCGCCTCCCCCTTTCCTTGATCGGGTGCTGGGATCCCCCGCTTGCCGCCGCTGCGTCCGTCCGTACGCGAGTCGCGACGAAAATGTCGCGTCTTGTGTCGGCGTCGTCCTATTTTGGGAGAAACATGGCGAATGTAGAGGACCTGTCCAGGAATTGGTGGCACTAACTCCCCTACCAAAACTAGGATTTCGTAGATACTTCTGCTGTGTTACTTCTAGTGCTTAAATCGCTAGAATTTTCCTTGGCTGCTGAGGAATTGCCAGAAATGCTAGACTCTTAGAGTGGGAACAACTTTGCTGCATAAGACTGAGACATAACAACTCAATTGTAGTGTCATTCTTCTAGTCCAATAACTTAGGTTTCTTGAGAAATTCTTTCTGGAAGCTATTTAGCTTCTTTGTTACTATGCACTCTTGTCTTCAACGCAGATTCATGTGCCTAATCAGATCCGGCGCCGGAGGAGGCTGCCCCTCGCATCAAATCTTACTCTTCACATATCCCCGTTCCCGTTGGACCAGCCAGTTAGTGATCAAGGGTCTGAGCGCAGCTGTTTGACTGATGTTGGCTTGGGTCATCTCGCAAGAGGTTGCAGAGGGCTTGAAAAATTAAGTCTGGTATGGTGTTCTGCCATATCCTCAACAGGCTTGGTTAGGATAGCTGAGAATTGCAAGAAATTGACTTCTTTGGATCTCCAGGTAATTCTGTATTGTCTGTTCTTCAGCTTATGCTGTGCTGTTGACTTCATGAACTTCACATATCTTTTTGGTTTTCCACCTTGGAGACTTGAAACACTAGTTCTGTGAACAAAAGATTAATATTTATTGTAGAGTATCTATGTAATGTTGTATCTGCAATAAAACACTATATATCTGGAAAAAGTTTGATTGAGGTTTATGGTCCTGGTGAAGCTGTAAATATTGTTTTTTCCTTACGTATAGAAGTTAAAAGTAAAGAATTTATATGCATGGCAGAGTTGCAATCTGATAAGAAGGTCATTTTGTCTAGTTCCACGCACAATTTTCCACTGTCGCAATCCATATAGTTCCCCTTTCGTAGACCCGATACAAATTTATGGACAAAGCATGAAGACAAATCTTAAAATGCAGGCTTGCTTTATTGGAGATCCAGGACTTATTGCTATCGGGAAAGGATGCAAGCTGCTTAGGAAATTGAACTTGCGATTTGTTGAAGGCACCACAGATGAAGGCTTGATTGGATTAGTAAAGAACTGTGGACAATCGGTGGTCTCACTTGCTGTTACAAATTGTCAATGGTTGACTGATGCATCTTTACATGCTGTTGGATCCCACTGCCCTAACCTAGAAATTCTATCGGTGGAATCAGATCGTGTTCAAAGTGTGGGAATAATATCTATTGCTAAAGGATGCCGACAGTTAAAAACTTTGAAGCTGCAATGTATTGGTGCTGGGCATGACGCCCTAGATGCTGTTGGTTCATTTTGTCCGCTTTTAGAAATCTTGTCGCTCAACAACTTTGAAGGGTTTACAGACAGGTAGTCAGTTTAGTTGCACTATCTAATCTAATGTTATGACCTGAAGTCCCAGTTTTGTTTTATATGTGCTTGTTTTTCATATTTGGACCTTTTGTTCTAGGCTAAAAAAATTGCTTTTTTTCCCTTAAAATTTCCAATCTTGCCTTACCTTAAAAATAATAAAATATATTAATAGGTAAAAAATGTTTGAAGGTTTTATGAAATATATTAGTAGGGCTTATGAACTCCATGATTTACATAAAAGCGAAGAAAAAAAACAGAATTTCAAGAAGAATGGAAATGAAAACAATGAGAACCATGATATGTAGTATGTACTATGTAGAACTGATGTAAACCAACTAGGATGTTAGGTATGCCGATTTGATTTTTCTCATTGAATCATGTTTTCTGCAACTGAAGATGCTGATCATCCGTTAATATCCTTGGTTGCACCATGTGCTTCAGTTAATTTCTGAGTTTTCTGAATGATTAGCTGACCAACTTTTGCAATTTCAGGAGCCTTACTTCAATTGCGAAAGGGTGCAAGAATCTCACAGATCTTGTTCTCAATGAGTGCCATTTACTAACTGATATAAGCCTTGAATTTGTAGCTCGTAGCTGCAAAAAGTTAGCACGTTTGAAGATCAGTGGTTGTCAGAACATGGAATCTGTTGCACTGGAGCACATTGGGCGATGGTGTCCGTAAGTTCCCTTAGTGATAATATGCTATTGAAATTCCTTGCTTCAGTTAACCCTCCTAGACATTTATTCTCCTTTTTATTAACAGTTCTTTAATGTCAACTTGATGTGCTGTAGTTCAAGTAAATTTAACATAACTTTGGAGAGAAGGGACAGGCTAAAGAATATGTTAGGATAATCAATCCATTAATAAGCACAGTTTGTCTGTATATTAAATTTAAAACAGCATATAGGCTATCATAATCTTTGACTGATGGTCAATGTAAATTGTTGCACTTCTACATTTGTTTTCCTGTTTAGGTGCATTTTTTAGCTATATTGATAATTTCTGTTGCAACAACAATATATGATTTGTGGTCCTATGCAAACAGGGGTCTTTTGGAGCTCTCTCTAATTTTCTGCCCCAGGATCCAAAACAGTGCATTTCTGGAGATTGGTAGAGGCTGCTCGCTTCTCAGGACTCTTTTTTTGGTTGACTGTTCAAGAATAAGTGATAGTGCCTTGTCCCACATAGCTCAAGGCTGCAAGAACTTAACAGAACTTTCTATTCGGCGTGGTTATGAGGTACTTGCTTTCAAAGATTTGCATTGGTTTACTGGAAGCCTAGCATGCATGGAGATGGATAGCTGCATTTCCACTGCAGTCTATATTTGCTTGTGTTCAGTTTGGAACTTTAAATGATTTTTTCTGTTTGTATTCATAGTTTGCATTTGGTATGCAGGTAGGAGACAGAGCATTGATGTCTATTGCTGAGAATTGTAAATCACTTAGAGAGTTAACGCTCCAGTTTTGTGAGAGGTAAATAGAATTTATGATGTGATGTGTCTTATTTAACTTGGTATTCCAATCTGTATTGCCCTCTTTATTTTGAATTGTGAATCTTCAAGTTCTTTTTTTCAGGGTATCTGATGCTGGGTTGTCTGCAATTGCGGAAAACTGCCCTCTGCATAAGTTAAACTTGTGTGGGTGCCAACTAATCACTGATAGCGGGTTGACTGCAATTGCCAGAGGATGCCCTGATCTAGTCTTCCTAGATATAAGTGTTCTTCGGGTATGTATTTTCTCTATGACGCTGCATTCCTTATTTGAAAACTGTCCGAAATTTGAGTAAACAGAAAACTCCTCACTGCTTCACTTTACTTTGGGTACATTTTCTATCCTGCGATAGGATGTTTGTATTTTGAGTAAGAAAGCTACCTCCATTTTGCCTCAAAGAAGAACACTTGAAGCACATTTCACAGCACTACAAAAGGTTGAACCCACATGTTCTATATCTAGGCTCTGGTATACAGTAAGGCATACATATAGTAATTTGATTATATTCTATAGGGAATCAATAAGTTCAATTGAAATATGTAAATAACGAATGTGAAGATTTCAGGAACATAGAAGGATTTTTATCCCTGTCAAAATGCGATAAGAGTTGTGAGACATAATAAAGCTGTGCAAATACAAAGTTTGGCAGGAAATGAATTCCTAATACCCGTCATGAAAATCTTGCATGCAAGGGATCAGCAACCTAGTCAGTAAGTCTAGGTGTTTAAAACTGGCTTCTAACTGCAACCTGTCACTTTAAAAGAACCAGCCCACCTTGTGATAGATTCCTGTATTCTTCATCAAAGAGGGTAGAAGAATGTAATGGAATTATCTTTGATTCTGCTGTTAGCTTCATAAACAGTTCTCTGCTGTCCATCCATAAGGAAACATGCTTTCATTTGTTCTGTATAAATCATAGTCACAAAGTTCCAAAGTTGATGGGGGTCTAGGAATGTGGTACTCTACTTGTGAGACGTTTTTACATGGTGGGGTAAAAAAAAAACTTGTGTACCTGGGTCAGGACCCACTTGATCCCGTTTTCTGTGACTATGGTATAAATAACAAGTGGGGCATGCTAGACGTTTTTACATGGTGGGGTAAAAAAAAAACTTGTGTACCTGGGTCAGGACCCACTTGATCCCGTTTTCTGTGACTATGGTATAAATAACAAGTGGGGCATGCTAGTTCCTTTGTCTAATGACTTCTCATCTTGCTTCAACATACAGCTCATAAGTGACATAGCGCTTGCTGAGATAGGCGATGGTTGTCCTAAGCTCAAAGAAATCGCACTCTCCCACTGCCCAGAAGTCACCAACGTCGGTCTGGAGCACCTTGTCAGAGGGTGCCTGCAGCTGGAGTCCTGCCAGATGGTCTACTGCCGGCGAATCAGCAGCTCTGGCGTGGCAACCATCGTCTCGGGCTGCACTAGGCTGAAGAAGCTCCTCGTGGAGGAGTGGAAGGTGAGCGAGAGGACCCGGCGGAGAGCGGGACCTGTCTTGTCGTTCCTCTGCACCGGGCTTTAGGTTCAGAAGAAGGGAAATAAATCTGTGCAGTATCAACTCCTTTGTTACCCAGAATGCTTCTGGTGTGGTTTCTTTTTTCTTTTGATAAACAAAGCTTCTGTTGTGTTGTTATGTTGTATACCATAGCTTCATTACCTCAAAAGTGCTGTATGAACTATTTATTTACTCACAAGCGTTGCACAGAACAAAATGTTGTACCAACTGTTGCATCAAAAGTGATGACCAAGTCAAGATCATTTGAATAAACTGGCAAGAGCATCAAAAGCTTGGTCGGATCTTATCCAAAACTATGAGCATTTTTTTACCAGACAGGATGCTTGCCTTATTCCAGTGTCCAAGGAAATACCTTCCTGCTTCTGTTAGGCTGTTTGCCTGTTTCTGATCACTCTTGGAATCGCTTTGGCCTGCAATATCCCGAACGGGTTGCCGTCTATGGCATCTGGAATCGCTTGCTGTCTCTCACTACCCGAGGACATTTTCATCAGGTAAAAGTAAAACCAAACGAGACGTCTATTGCAGCTGCAAGAAACGCATGGATTCTTTGCTGCTTCGCCGGCCCCCCCCCCTACGCTGTCGGTCGGCGACTTTGTTGCTGCTTATCCAAACACAACGACACGACACGCCCATGTCGAGGCATCTATAAAGCGTACGTCCTCCATCTCGGCGTCAAGTAGAATCAGCAGGTACAACACAATACAAGCACGCGGCGGCGATGGTGAAAGAAGGTGGCGGCGGCGGCGGCGGCGGCGACGACGTCGAGCCAGCGGCGAGCGCGGCCGGCAGCATGTGCGACCGGTTCCTGACGTTCCTGGCCAAGAACCTGTCGGTGAGCAGGATAAAGAGCATCGCCGAGGGCCCGAGGAACAAAGGCGCCGGCGGCCACCCTCCGCCGACGGAGGGAGGAGGCGACGGTGGCGTGGAAGAAGACGAGTTCGCCATTCCCATCGAGAGGGCCGAGTTCGACTTCCAGTTGAGCGGCCATGGCGATGGAGGGCAGCACAGCAGCGTCGTCGCGACGACCATCCTGGAAGAGAACGCCGCGACGACGACGAGGGATGTTCCTGATGAACAGAAGGACGGAGCTGCTACGGCCGCCTCTGCCGACGGAGCCCCGGGAGCGCCAGCGGTGCCGGCGGTGGAGGAGGAGACGAAGGTGAGGAGGACGGTGACGATCAAGGAGGACCGTCCTGCACAAGAGGGCGGCGGCGCCTCGGCGACGGCGACGGTGGAGAGGAAGAAGTCGCTGTTCAGGAAGCGGCAGGCGTCGTCGGTCGCGGGAGGGGAGGAGCAGGGCGGCGCCCGCGTGCCGAAGCGGAGCGGGCTCCGGCCGCGGATGCCGCAGGTGCCGAGGGTGCCGTCCAACATCAACGAGCGGTCCTCCACCTTCATCGAGGAGCGCAAGAAGGGCTTCGGCGGCAAGCCGGCGCCCGAGAAGTGAACGGACGACGCCACGCCCGGCCGCCTCGGGACCCAGTGGAGAAGTCATCGCACGGTGCGATCACAGTGGCTGGCTCGATCTCTAGCTCACTCTCAGCGAGTGTGTAGCTAGTGTACGTAAGATTCGTGTGTATGGGTTTGATGTATTGTGATTGCTCGCTAATCGTGACCAAGGAAAGGATGGTCTCGATCTTAACCAAACTGTGGATAATCGTGTACGGTCGGGAGTGGCGCGACACGGCGACATGCTGCCACAGCACGGACGACATGTCGTCGCCGACGCCGGCGACGCCAACGACGACGAGGGTGTCGTCACGTTCCCGGATGTACTCGGCGCGCCTACGTTCTCTTGGCGCCAGGTGCCATCGATTTACCGGCACCATAAGGTCGGCGACGAGCCATCCGAGATGTTCCGTCAAATCTTGCTCTGGAGCCTGGGCACCGAGTGCGTCGTACGTTGTCAACTCCTTCGCGGCCCTTGAGCCCGCCTACCTGGACGATCGACCGCCGTGTGCGGTCAAACTTGAATTTCTCTACAATTATTCAGCAAATAGAACTGGAAATTTAAAAGGGATACAAGAATATTTTTTTTTTTGAATATGTCTAGCGCGCGGAATAATGTCCAGACAGGGCGTCCGGACGTCCGCATCTGCTGCGCCTGCTTCACGTGGGGGGACCCGTGTCGCTCCGTGTCCTGTACCCGCACCGTGTCTCGTGTCCCGCGCCACTCCGCACTCCATGTCCTGCACCTGCACCATGGCCCGCGCGGGCTTTGTGTCCCGCGCCCGCATCGTGGCGCCCCCTCTATACCTACGCGCATGCAGGCAGGCCCCGCAGCTACAACAAGTGGCTGCTATAGATGGGTATCACTGCAACATGTGCAACACTATATCTATTTTTGTAACATCTAGATTAAACACTTGCAACATACATCCGAATTAATTGAAACACTTACAACATAGGTATGAAACACCAGGGAGACATGCGTGTAGCCATTGCAGAACATATGCAACATCCGGATGAAACACTTGCAATATATGTGTGAAACATATGCAACATCTGGATGAAACACTTCCAAACATATGTAACACCCAAATAAATACACGTGCAACATACGTTTAAAGCATCTGAAACATTCGAAAACAATACACTTGCAACATACGTGTATAGCCATTGCAACATATGCAACATCCACATGAAACACTTGGAACTTGCAACATGAAAACACTTGCTACAACATAAGACAAAAAACAGATGAAACATACTCTTACAACGTGTGCAATATCCCGATCTACTTTTGCAACATTCATACGAAGCACATGCAACATATCCCTGAAACATCTGAAACAATGTGCTTTTAGCGCAGCACAACATCTACTCGCTGTTAGGAGAATGGAGGCTCATTGGCGTGTGGAGTTCACCAAAGGCAACGGCCTGGCGGAGCTTGGAGTCGGCGACCCAGCGACGGCGGCTGCACGACGTGGAAGAGAGACATTGGCGGCACGACGCGGAAGGAAGGCATCGGCCTCATGACGTGGCTGAGAGGCAGCGACCGCATGACTAGGAGAGGGCAGCAGCATGCTGCGCCTAGCAGGGCTGGCAGCCGAGCGCCGAGCGCGTCGTGCTTGGCAGGCCAGCGACCGAGCGCTATGTCTCGTTAGTGGCTCGCTGGCTTAGCGTCGTCGCGCATGGGCTGCCCTCGGGGCTCGTCTGCCTCCGCGCCGCTGCGAGCTCGCCTCTGCGCGGAGTGCGTGGCGCATAGCTCTCTTGCCTCCACGACATCGCCCGCACGGCTCGCTGGCCTCACATCGTCGTGCATAGCTACTGCTATCGGGGCTCGCCTGCCTCCGTGTCGACGCGAGTTCGCCTCTGAGCAGACCACATGCCGCTGGGGCTTTCTTGCCTTTGCGCCGCCACGCTACGGCTCACCGGCACGCCACAGATCATCGGTGCTCGCTGCTCTATGTTGGATGCGCACAAGGGAGCAGATTAGGGAGAGAGAAAAGAGGGGAAAGGAAGCGAATGGGTTGGATAGAAATGAGTGGATGAACAGAACGCTGTACTCGGAGGCAGCAGACGAACGGATAGGAGCGATAGGAACGAGTGAATAAGAATGAGTGGATGATCAGTTTTGAGAAACGAAGGAGCGAGAGGTTATTGGGCTGACAACGTGGCCCACCATGCTGCAGACCACCAACAGAGGTTATTGAGAAAAAAGAATATTTTTTTGGGAGGACACCCGTTTGTTAGCCTTTGTGTTAGCTGATCGCTGAAGGCCCAAGAGGCCGAGCAGCCAGCCCAGGGCCTTCCCTTGTCCCGTTGCGTGAGGGGTGGTTGATGAGGTTCATGTTATGGGCCGATCCCTCAACGCGAAAGAACTCGCTGAGAAAAAGTAATTTGGTCAGCGCATGCGAACAAGACCACGGAAGATAGCACACCAAAAGTAGAGAGAAAGTAAACATGCTGATGTGTCAAAGTGTGTTCGCATAAGTTGCTCTCCAGAGAAGCACAAAAATGTTGCACTACCCAATTCGGGTGGCATCAGACCGTGGATTTAAGAAAAACTCAGCAGTGCTTGGTCGCCAATGTGCTAGTAGAACTGTTATTGCACATGCTTCTATTCTACGACGTTGATTTCACGCAGTAGTTTGACTAACTTAATTAGCAGTCCAGCTATTGAAACCGAGTGTATTGAACTCTGGTTTGACATAAGGACAAAAGATTGTGCAGGGCCATATGTCATACTGTAGTGACTCAGTGTAGTAGCATTAGTTGTAAGACTAGAACATGTCAAGCTACTTGGTTAAGACCAGAGCCATGTAGTCCTTATGGTTGTACTATAAATCTTGGGTTGTCACTTTAAAATTCAGTTCTTACGGAGGTCAGACTAGAGCACCTAAAGAAGGTCCAATGCTCTAGCCCCATTCTGTTCATGTTGTTAAAAAACATCATTTTAACATTGATTCCATAAATCATTAATCAAAATTAACATTATAATATTTGGTGATTACAAGCTAAGCAAAATTACCCATATGCATGAACCCAGGGTAACAAGGAACATACTACAAAAGTTAGGTAAAGTCCTTACGGGTTCATCATTTTAGACACATGCATATGAAAGTGATTATAAGGTTATATTAGGTAACAAGGGAACTCTTTTTACACTTACCTCCAATTATTCGCTCAAACTTTTCCGACTTTTTCTTCGGGATCATCCTTGAGTAGCTTCATCACTTCTATAGAGCGTAACACCCAGTACAAGCATGATGATTAAACCTAAAAACAATACACCATGAATTACAAAAACAAGATAAAAACAATTTTTAACGCAAAGGCATGATCCTATGAGCGCAAGAACAGAGCTATGGTTAAAAAGATTTGGACTTTTAAAGGCCGAAGGATTCAAATACAAAATTGACATTTTTAAATATAAATAATTAAATCATGGAAAGGATCGATGAACGGTGATACAAAGAAGGACAAAGGATATGAGATAGGTTGCAAAAGAGACATCTGTAGATATACTGGATTATTTTTGAAGGAAAAAGAAATGTATACATCGGCATGAGGTATAGATATTGACAAGGTGTATAAACTGGACATGTTTTGGCCTATCGTCTAATTGTATGTGTCTTCATGTACATATATAGCGCACATCTAACCTGTAAATTCCATTCCGGAGGCCATTCCGTTTTGGCAATTGGAATAGAACATTCTGGTATCGGCCCATACCGGTGTACTATTCCGGACTTTATAATAATAATAATATGTAAATAAACTTATACATAAATGTACATATAAATATATTCTGACTTAACTTATGGCGTAATTAACATTTTTACCAAACTAAAATATCATTCAACAAGTTCATAAGATCTTATTTCAAAGTTTAAACTCCAAAGTTCATACATGGAAAAATATAATACACGCAGCCACGGCAGGTATTGACCGGTATTGGCAGGTATTGACAGTATTTGACCCGGTACGGGATTGAGTCTCTTCTATACCGGTTTAGGTGCCGGTACGAGGCATTTCGGCCATTCCGGCCGGTACTGGAATGAAATTTACGACATTCTGCACTTTTCCTCGGCTCTTGAATGCCATCTGCTGGATCATTTAGTTTACATTGGATTGAGCACATACATGATTGATAATTTGGTGTAAAACAGGAACAAAGGCTAAGAAGAGGATGCTTGTCACCGGCGCTTGATGTTCGACGACCAAGCGACAAGCATACTAAATATAACTTGCTTATAGGAAAAGTTCTGATATATGTATAGGCATGACTTGGACATGTACTAAACTTGCACAGAAGCATGGGCCTTGATTTTGCGTAGAAAAAATTGTGCATGGATGCAATGATTAGCATATATATATGATTCCGTAATAAAAATTATGGATTGTCAATGGTGCTCAGGTAGACAATTGTTTGTGCGAGATGAACATATGCACAGAATGTGGCAATGGTTCGGACAACAGGTTTCCAAGGAACACAGTGGAATTGCAGAGCATGTGACCAAGTTATGAATAGGCAGATGATTCTCACCTTGCTGATGGCCTGCGTTTGGAGCAAACAGTGAGTGGCGATGATCGAGCAAGAACACGAGAAAGCGATGACGATAACATCATGTGGAAACGGCGAGACGAACGTCACAGCGGGGAAGAGGAACAAATTAAAGAACATGATTAATATTGGCAATTAGTAGGAATTGAACTTGATCAAGACTTGAAGGTGAAAATCTCACCGAGAAGCCATTGCAATATTGCATGCGTGAGATGATGGCTTGGGCTTGTTGGCTTGGATGAAGTAGGAAAACCAGGGAGTTCATGATTCTGGGTATTTATGGATAGAGAAGGATCGGAGGAGATGGAACATGCTGGCACACATCATGGCCGGATCATGACTTCCCACACGATGGAACAGAAACTGATTAGGATTGTGTGGAAATTTAGTTTTGATGGAGTGGACATTCATGTATACTTTCATTGTGTGCTAGTGAAAATATTTCAGAAGTCGACAAAGCTAGGGGACGGTGGCACATGAAAGCTTGTGCAGCTAGCTGATATTAGAACCGAAAGACATGCAGAGGAGAGAGATTAAGAGAGAAATTAGTGATGGAACGTGAAGAGCATGGCTTGCTATTTGCTGCACTAACTTAATTGCAGTCTTAAACCTTGGTCCATAGAGAGAGAGAGAGAGAGAGAGATTAGTTTTAGTTTGCACGCTAGCATATAGTGTGTGGAACTTTCTTTCTTGTAGATGTCATGCACATTCAAAGAATTAAGTATGGAGGAAAAAGAGAGAAAAAGGAAAATAGAGTTTAGAATTGCTGATGGCTATTTAGGACTAAAAGTGATCACATGAAAAGGATATAAGATGGATAAGAAAGGAATAAAGATTGGACTATAGATTAAAGGATTTTGGCCAAACAAGGATTAAAGGATAGATCTGACTATGATTTTGGAAATTCGGTTTAAATTTATTTTTTAAATAAAACTTAATACTTTGTTTTTTTTCAAAAAACAAAACCTTTTCGTGGCATAACAGTGATTTTAATAAATCATTTTTCTCACAATAAAATTAATGCACTCAACATGAATGCAACAAACATACTTAATTAATTTCCAAAAATTTGAGGAAATCACATTTTCTACTGTTTAAATTATAAACAACATAACTAAATCATGGGAAATTTTAAAAAGTTCATAAAATCATTTACTTTATTAGTGTTTTCTATTCAGAACCTAAATGAAAATTTTGGGGTGTGACATCTGAATAGCTCTCTAGAATTGGATAAGGTGGTCTCTCGCAATTTGATCTTTTTCTCTTGTGTCTCATCTCATTCATTTAAACAGCTCTGCTTTAATTTTTATAATGCTATTATGGAGACTGTTGGAGAAGGATAAAATAAAAGGTTGTTATTTCTTTTATTAACTTGCTAGATTTAACAGTTTAGCAAGTAGATTATACCAAACTCCTGGAGATGCTCTTAGTAACCTCTCAGAGATGCTTAGGTGAAGAAATGGACTAAATTATAGATAACTAAAAAATCGCTGAGTGTCCATTTAAACCATCCTTATATGTAAAGGTGGCCATGGCTGGTCATCAAGCAACCTTTCGTTGTACCACGATGCCCGTTGCATCGGTGGATTTGAAAAAGGCAATGACAATCTATACAACGGCCAAGCCAAGACAAATTAAAAGAGGGACCACCGAGTAATGGTACATAAATCATTAACCGTCTAAACTAGAAATTTTGAGTGATTTATGTGATGAAAAATTAATATAGACACAATGGGTACATATAGCATAGGAGGTTGAGCTCTATGTGAACACCCGCTTGTGTAAATTGATTTTTATAGTACTCGGAATGAGTTGTTCATACTCCTTCTGTCTAGAAAAAAATACACTTCACAATTCTCACCTTGCAAACAGTCAAACGAGTTTAAGTTTGACTAAATCTATAAACAATACTAACATTTATAATACCAACTAAGTATCATTAGAATAATTATAAAATATATTTTTATAACAAACTTATTTAGAGATATAAATATTGATAGTATCTTATATAAATTTATTTAAACTAAAGAAAATTTACTTGCCCATTGTTTAGTTGTCATGAGAAACATATTTCTTATTAGTAAGAAGTTAAGGGCTACATTTGCATGCCAAACTATGAGCTAGACCATTTTTTCCCAAACATCATATGGATGAGGGGTAGGGATGAAAACGGATCAGATACAGATGATATCACTGATATTACATTTGTTTTGATATTTCTGTCCAAATTCAGATTCGAATACGGATAGTGTCAACCATGCCGGATAGGATACGATTGGATATCGATATCATAAATATGCGATTTGAGTATTCGGAGACGAATACGGTATCAGATGTTGAATATCTAGACTCGGATACAGACAGATTTAAACATCTCTAAACGGATTTGGTGTCGAATACGGTCGAAAAATATCCGTACCGTTTTCATCCCTAATGAAGGGACAAAACAACTTATACTTCATAAGGAATGTGTAATCGCCAAGTCAGGACAAGTCTACTTATAATTTGGAACGGGCTTGCTAGTATCTAGATGCCCACGCCTGTAGTCCGTTTTCTGCACCGTTTCACATGCCCACGCGGGGACCACGCCACCCTAAACGTTACCAGCATCGAGAAGAGGGGGAGGCGGCGACGGATGCCCAGCCAGCGCCGAGAGGAGGAGACATCGAGCTGAGGCGAGGCAACAGAAGGTGAGGAGGAAGATGCAACACCCGATCTATTTTTTAAACATTCAGATAAAACATTTGCAGTATACATCTGAAGACAGATGAAACATTTGAAATATGCATCTAAAACACTTGAAAAAAAAACCTGAAACACTTGAAAAACCATTGCAAATCATATGCAACATCTAGATATAATACTTGCAACATATGTCTGAAACATATGCAACATCCAAATAAATACATTTGCAACATACGTCTGAAAAAACAGATGAAACATTTGGAATAGACGCTTGCAACATATATGTATAGCCATTACAAGATATGCAACATCCCGATCTACTTTTGCAACATCCACATGAAACACTTGCAACATGCATATGAAACTCATGAAACACTTGCAACATGTGCTTTCAGCGCAACATCTTCTTGTTGTTTGGCCGAATGGAAGCTCCTCAGTGCGTAGCTTGTCGGCGGCGTGGATCTTGGCGCCGTAGTGCTCGCTGGCGGCAGCACGCGCATAGCTCAGCGACGACGCGTGGATGTTGGTGGTGCGGAGCTTGCCAGTGGCGTGGAGCTCGCCAGCGGCAGCGCAAAAGGCGGGTGGGGTATTGCCACGACATGCGTTGGGCGGGTGGCTGCGCGAGTTAAAGATGGGGAGAAGATGCACTAGCTCCACGACATACTTTTTTCTCCCTGTTGCTTTGAATGGGGAGAGGAGAGAGATGAGATTGAACCGGAGAGGATCACCTGACAAGAGTATCAGATAGAGAAAAGCTAGATGACAACAGGTTGTTTCGCATTAATCTGTCAACCGAATTTGTGATCGTCTGATTGTGCATGTGTCACGTGGTTAGCGTCTGATCTCGTCTCTAGCTGGCCGCCCCTGCCTCCATCGCTCCCAGACCGCGGCCGGTCCTCCGCCGCCGCCCCCACCGAGACCAGGCCAGCCCTCCGCCCCCGCCTTCATCGGTCCTAGACCACGGCCGGCCTTCTTCCCAGCAGCCTGTACGCTCGCACGCAAGCACAAGAGGCTGAAGGAGACCTCACATCCCGCACCGCCTAGGAGGTGCTCTACCGCACGGCCTCCCCTGCGCCACCATGATCTGCTCGCCCGTGTCGCCGTTCGGCAGCGGGCTGCTCGCCTGCGCCGCCCATGAAGCCACCCTCCCGCGCCAGGGCCTGCCCGTGAGCTCTGCGAACCGCCCGACAGCTCCCTCCGCCCCTACTCGCCCGCTCTCTGGCCCTGCTCTGGTCAGATGGCATCTGCTGTGGAGCAATCTGTGAACAATTTGATGACATTTATGAACAATTTGATGACATTTATTTCTCTGATATTTGAAATTTATAGAAATAATTTGTAAATATTTTTGAAAAATTAGCATATATTTGTGTTATCCCTAAATTACATCACTTTATCTAAAAAAAATTACACTGAAAAATCATTGTAGATATAGTAACAAGACGGTGTAAATATAGTTATAAGACAATGTAAATGTATAGAAAAAATCTAGTTGTTAAAAAGGGCTTAAACAACCAGGCTAGACAGTTCTATCATATATTTATGTGGCCAGTACGATACGTGAACAACGTGAAGCCGCCAGGATTACCGAATTTGGAATGGGGAGAGTGACGGGAGTAGTTGCCATGTCAGGAAAGGCTGGCATGCCTATCGCCTTTCGAACCATGACCATGACAGACATTAATAACGCGAGACTGGCCGACTGCCCACCACCACAGCCAGCCGTTATCGGTCTATCCATCTATAAAATCAGCAGTGGTGGTGGTGGTGGCGGCGGCGGCGGCATTCAGGCCTTGGTCTCCCGTGCACAGCATCTTCTGGCCTCCTGGAACTGGAACTGTGAGGTCATCTGCTGGTTGCCATCCTGCACGATGGACACACCACCACCACCACCAGAGAAGCGCGAGGGCAACGATGGCAATGGCAAGCCACACGTTCTCGTGGTGCCCTTCCCAGCTCAAGGCCACATGCTGGCGCTCCTCGACCTCGTCGCGCTGCTCGCCACGCGCGGTGGCGCAAGTCACCGTGGCCATCACGGCGGGCAACGCCCCGCTCCTCGAGCCGCTCCGGGCAGCCTGCCCGTCCGTCGGCGTCGTCACGCTGCCGTTTCCTTCCTCGCCGTTGCTCCCGGCGGGCTGCGGCGAGAGCACCAGGGACCTCCCGTTCCACCTCTTCAGGATGTTCATCCCGGCTCTGACCGAGCTGCGCGCGCCGCTCCTCGCGTGGTGCAAGGCCCAGGCGCCCACCCAGCGCGTCACGGCCGTCCTCTCCGACCTCTTCACCGGGTGGGCGCGGCCGCTCGCCGCCGAGCTCGGCGCCAGGCACGTCACCTTCTCGCCCTGCAGCGCGTTGCACGTCGCCTTCTCCCGCCCCCTCTGGCGCGACATGCCGCAGAGACCACGTGCCGCCGATGCCGACGCCGATGACGACGATGACGACGAGGCCGTCGTCACGTTCCCGGATGTACGTGGCGGCGCGCACAGCTTCCCTTGGCGCCGGATGCCAATCACGTACCGGCTCCACAAGGTCGGCGACGAGCCATCTGAGATGATCCGTCAAATCTATCTCTGAAGCCTGCTGGACACCGAGTGCGTCGTCCTCAACTCCTTCGCGGCTCTCGAGCCCACCTACCTGGACGACTGCCGGCGTTCGCCTTTGGTCCCGCGGGTGCTAGCCGTAGGCCCACTGTCCGAGGCCCGGGCCACAACCTCCGGCAACCGAGGCGGGAAGCCGGCGGTGGCGCCGTCAGAGGTGGCAGCGACGGATCCGTCGTCTACGTCAGCTTCGGGACGCAGCACGCGCTGTCGCCGGAGCAGGCAGCGTGCGTGGCAGACGCGCTAGCGCGGAGCTCGGCGGCCTTCGTGTGGGCCGCGGGGGCGCTCACCGTGTTGCCGGAGGGGTTCGAGGCGGCCACGGCTTCGCGGGGCATGGTCATCCGCGGGTGGGCGCCGCAGGTGGAGATCCTGCGCCACCGTGCCGTGGGCTGGTTCTTGATGCACTGCGGCATGAACGCCGTGCTCGAGGCGGCCTCGGCCGGCGTGGCCATGCTCACCTGGCCTATGGGTGCCGACCATTTCATCAACAAGATCGTCGTCGAGGAGGCCGGCGTGGCCATGCACGTGGCGGAGGGCGCCGACACCGTGCCTGACGCTGGACGGATGGCGGAGGCCATCGCCGCGCCCGTCGGGGACCAGGGAAAAGCCGTTAGGGAGCGCGCTGCGGAGCTCGGCCGCAAGGCCGCGGCAGCTGTGGCGGAGGGTGGGAGCTCGTACGTGGATTTCCAAGAGCTGGTTCACATGCTGGCAAAGGTCGACTAGTGGTCGGGGCCATAGCAGCCAAGTTTCCAGAACATATGGGTCGTGGCACGGTAACGCGGTACGTGATCTCTTAAGTTCATGGGACGAAGGGGTTATATAGCTTGATCTCATTCGTTCGATTAATGAAACGCGTACCAAGTGTAATGAAAACATGTTCCCGGAAAGATGAACATGATCCCAATTAAATTGGTTGATATCATGAATGAATTAATTAGCACAAGTTTTACCTAAATGTAAAACTAAGAAAGTTCTAAAATAATAAAGAAAAAATAGAAAGTTGAACTCATCGTCCCGTCTCTCCTCCTTTTTTTTTCTTCCATCAATTGAATTTTGGGCCTCAGATTTTCATCAAGTGGCCAAGTGTAGTTCCCGTGGTGTGGATCACGTTCCATCAGCATTTGGAACCATGTTCCATCATGTTCTCGTTCCATGAATTGGAACATGTTCCTGGAACGTGGAACGTGTCCACGTCCTGTTCCTAGGCTGCTAAGGTCAGGTTACCTTTTGTTTGGTTTTATTAGGGGGTTTTGTCTTAAAATTCAAATATGAGTTGTAGTTACACTTGAATATAAGAAATTTCAGCAGATAGAATTGGAAATTTGAAAAGAACAAAAGAAAAGGAAGTATGCGTGTGGAGGCAGCTCGTGTTTTGGGTGAGCTGTCGCTGCTGATGACGTGGTCATGATGGGCCAACTGGGAGAACCATTGATGGGAGAATATAATATGCTAGGAAAATAATAAAATAGATACTTCATCCATCCTAAAAAGACCGCAATGGTAGAACCAGTTCCCAAAACCAATCACAAAGTAAAATTACATAAATGCCTATGTCCCTGTAGAGGTATTTTTAATCCTTCCTCACTCCTTGCTTCCCGTCCACTCTCCCTGCATCCCCACGCGCCGCCGCCACCTCCCTTCCCATTGCCCATGTCCTCTTCCTCCTCTGTGCCGCATCCACGACGTCGCTCCCACAGCAGCCCACATCACCCGCCCCGCAGCGGCCTCCACGGACTGCGCCGGTGCCTTGACCCTCCGCGGCCTCCATGGTTCGCCCCTACTCCCGCGGACCACTGTCGGGCCGTTGGGAGCTTTAGCCGCGGCCCCCGCATCTCGGGCTGCCGCTCCATGCATGGGCCCGCAGCAGGACCTCCGAGCACAATCTCCCGAGACGTTGCTTGTTGTGTGGCCCATTGCCGGCATCCAGGCGCTACAGCTACCGTCCCTGCCGGCGGCCTCGACGACCCTGGTTCGCTAGCGCTGGGGAGGCGGTGCTGGAGTTGGACAGCGGCGGCGTGGCGGTGGACAGCACCAATGGTGCAGGGGTTGGCGACAGCATCGGCGACGGCATCGAGACGTGAGTCCCACGAGCTGACGACATCGAGCGGGCCACCGCAGGCGCTCGCATTCTCTATCTCCGACATTGACACCGACCACCACCGCCTGAGTAGGCACCACCAGCATACGCGCTGACACCAATATGGGCAAGAAGCGACATTGGGCCATGGATTCTGGATGGATGGAGAGAGGACGAGAGCATGTTTGCTAGGAACGTGCCACATCTGTGGGCATTGGGCATGGGCAGACGCATGGGGGCTAGTGGGGGGGGGGGGGGGGGGGGGGGGGGAGGGCGCAAATTAGCAGGGAGTAGGTCTTCATAGGCCCAAAATGCCACCCAACCCTAGCCCCAGCCCCCAACCGAGCAGCCGCATCCCCTGCCCCTTGCTTGCGTTCGCTGCTCGTGTCGGCTGCTCGAAGCTTGCCTGCTCCGCTGCTCGCCCAAGTTATCTTATTTTTTCTAGAACCATGACATTTGTATTTTTGTATGTAGATTTGGCGATGCGAGTCCAAGTGGTGTGTAATTGTGAAGACATATTTGATCATTTAGTTATAGGAAGCTATTTATTCGGTATCTTTCTATCATTAATGATGTATTGTTTGTTTGAGCACTTTAAATTAAGCGTTATTTGTTTTATATATATATATATATATATATATATATATATATATATATATATATATATATATATATATATTAGTCTATGGCTAGTATGATTTCTAGCCTTATATTATTTAACACTCCCTTGTTCTATTTCTGAATCCGCCACTGCCTGTGTGAGGGTTGCATGCCTTGCAGGTGAGTGGGGTATATATATATATATATATATATATATATATATATATATATATATATATATATATATATATATATATATATATATATATATATATATATATATATATATATATATATATATATATATATATATATATATATATATATATATATATATAGGGAGAGTATACTCTATAGACAGAATAAGTTATTCTGTAGCCATCTCCATTTACGATAATTTTATATACTAATTTACGACAATGTCAGTATATATTTACGATAGTTGAATTACTATAACACATGAGGATATTTACCATAATGTTATAGTAAATATTATAGTAAGTAGTTACTATAATATCATAAATTAACATAGCAATTATCGTAACTTAAAGTGGCTACAGAATAAGTTATTTTATAGCCAGCTGTAAGGCAATAGTTATATATATATATATATATATATATATATATATATATATATATATATATATATATATATATATATATATATATATATATATTAGTCTATGGCTAGTATGATTTCTAGCCTTATATTATTTAGCACTCTCTTGTTCCATTTCTGAATCCGCCACTGCCTGTGTGAGGGTTGCATGCCTTGCAGGTGAGTGGGGTCTACGTGCTGACACCCTAACCTTTGTTCTCGAACGTGTGTAAGAGTGCAAAAATTTTAGGACAAAATTTTGAACTGTAGAGTTACGTTCTTTATTCGACGGAGGGAGTAGCTCCTCCCGCTGAGCCACCGATTAGGCCTTGAGAAGTCAATCGATACCGTACCCATTCTGAATTTTCTTATTGCAGACATGACACGTGTTTTACATGTCTAAGGTTACTCGCTTCTATAGACTTCCTTTAGGATTGTCAAACAGTGACATAATCACATAAAGTCACCACGAGGCAAGCGTGATGCAAACTCTCTCCCAGCCATTTGGCAAACAATCTTAAGTTTTTAATTAGATTTATAGTAAAATAATATCAATATTCATATTTTTAATTAAGTTTATTATGAAAATACATATTTCATTGTTAATCTAGTGATACTGATTACATATATTAGCTCTTTTTTTTATATGTTTATAAGTCCAACTTAAGATTTTTTTGAGAATTACAAAGTACAACGCAGATCACTCACAACGCATGCACATCCACCCTTATGAACACGAGCACGTAAACCCTATCTTTACGAGTATCTTTGAAGACTGAGCTGATAAATTCTCGATATTGATGAAGTCACCACAGACGCTTCGCTGTTGATGGGAACGTCGTCTACCACTTAATGCACAACACCGATAAATCCCGAAATATTCGCTCCCACGGGGAGTCCCAGGATCTAATAGGCTCCTATAACCACTAGGCTACATGATTGTAGGAGAGAGTATCTAAACTCTGTGAAGCTAATAGCAACTCCACTAGATTGAGAAAACTCAATCCCCTACATCAGGCTAAAGATGTTTGAGAAAATAGGACTCTAATAAGTTAGGCTCCACTGGATTGCGAAATCTACATCTCCTTTAATACGTGGGACTCACATGTCCATTAATAAAATAATCTTCTCTTTCGTTTCTCTTTCGACCTTTCCTTCCACTCGACCTTTGCTTCCTCTTCTTTCTTCGTTTCTCCGTCGACCTTTCCTTCCTCTCCATTAATAAAATGATTGGTTTTACTCATTCTGATGGACGGGTGCCGTCTAAGGAAGAAAGAGGAAGACATCACGAGTGCCATCTCGGATCCATAGACGATCTTGTTTTTCTTCAACACACTGTACACTTTCAATAATTTTTGTTTAGATGTAGATATTGGATAGCTGGCATTAAATTGGGTACCAATGCCAAATCAGACTAGTATTGGAAATGGGATATAATACCAAATCAGATGTTTAGATGCAGATGATTGCTATTTGGAATCGAGGGACATGGCAAATACCAAATAAATGTTTGGATGTACGTCTTGTCGAATTAAACTGTACGTGCATAGTATATAGAACAAGTAAGAAACTTTAGTAACAGCATTGGTCTTTGGCTAATGTTCAAATGGAGTATCGTCAAATCACGGTCGAACATCGTGGACAGAGGCGAAGGTGCACGCATGGTTTCCCCTGCCGCACCATGAATCTTAGCGTGTCGAGGCGAACTGAGTAGAGGGGCACAAGGTCCACGAACAGATTGTTGGGTTCCCCACTCCATTTCCTTCTCTCCTTCTTCCGTATCGGTAGCGCTGGTCCGGCTCTCGTCCTGGGCCTGCAGGACGCACTTCGCGGCAGCATCCACGTATCCCTCAAGCGAGTTCATAACGTCGTCCTCGTCGTCGTCGTCGTCGTAAGGGGAAGTACTGAAGGAAGAGGCTGGCGAGGACGAGGACGCGCAGCTGCCACTCCTCCCACCATTTTATGGCCTCGGAGAAACCCATCCCAATTCTCTAGTAGTCGGACTGTGACCCTTGCACACTTGACAGCTAGTTGCCGCAATGGCAGCACCAAAGCTTCCCCCCACTCAGTTCTTCGCCTTCAATAATACATATACTGGCTCCCAGGTTTTGGTCGTCGTTACTTATTGGTCTCCATGCTGCCTACCTATGGCTCATTTTACAGGACTTGCACACATCTACTAGAGCCAGCTGGATCCACGGAAAGTTCATGCACATTCCAAGACCCTACTGAATATCTGTTGCTCTCATCTTATTGAGATAACTTAGCGTGTGTTTGGTTTGACGACCCTGTGGAATAGGATGATCTAACCTAGTTTTAAGGGATGGGTCCGGGATGATTCCATCTCATGTTTGGTTAGGAGGGCGGAACAATCTCTGATCCTGTGTTTGGTTTGACGTCAGCTAATAGTGGGATAAGGCAATCTAGCGTGAGGGTCCGTTTGCCGGCCTCTGCTTCTTTTTTCCACTTCGCTCTCACGCAGAGCATGTGTACGGGGCAGTAGATGGCGCCCCTGACCATGGATTTTAGGAGGTAACCTATTTTATTAACAGAGGCAGACTAAAAATATCTTAGTCTTCTAAAATGCTCAGGAATTTTTTGGAGACAACAGAAAAAATGTCGACCTTTAAAAATCGATGTACAGATGTAGGCCTTTTATCAAGCCCACCTCAAAAAGTAGCTTATTTACAGAGGCACACCTCTCTAATCAATCAACAAATCGGCCCACAGCCCGTCTCTAGAGTAACTATTCACAAAGACATAATATTTTAAGAGTGACTAAATTTGCTCAAAAAAAAAACAGTGACTAAATGGCGCAAGCATGCACTATGCCGGCCTCTGATAATGCAAAACGGATGCCTCTGAAAACGTGTACTGGATTGTCATGGTAATCACAAAGACTGGTCCTACCTTCATCCCTGAATAAGTGTCATTCTAGTTCTAGACTAAGTCATACTATTTTAAGATTTGGCTAAACTTATAGAAAAACATCATCAAAACTTATATATCAGGATAGATTAATATAAAATATACTCTATATTTTATCTAATAAAACTCACTACAGCTCATAAATATTAATATTTTTATTAGACTTCTTAACTCATCAAAAAGTGAGAATGATATCTATTGGAGATGGACACAGGGAGGTAGTATATTGCTTACACCACGGGCAATGGGTGGTAGCAGTGGTGGTGGGCGGTGCGTGGACAGTATGATAAATGCCGCATCCCATGGTGCTCAGCTCGTGGAGCAACTGTGTAGTCAATATCGAGCGGGCGGTGCCGTGGGAAAGCGACCGTGCGAGAAAATGGCAAGCGTTCACACGGTTTATGTAGACTTTAGTGGCACCCAATGAGGTGGATCCCAGTGGGAGAGGCAGACAGTGGAAGACGAGCTAGCCAGGCGGAGATCGTTGAAGTGAAAGGAGCGTGTGTGAGCAGTAGTATCTGCAGGTGGCGCAGCTGATAAGAAAAACTAGACGATTCGATGGGAGCCATTCGATATGGGCGTGGTTTAGTTCCTCCTAAACTTACTATACAAAAAGAAAATTATCTGTCACATCAAATTTGTGGTAATGCATGAAGGCCCCGTTTAGTTCTCAAAATTTTCAGAGAAAAATTCCTGTAGCACTTTTCGTTGTTATTTGGCAAAATTTGTCTAACCATGGACTAACTAGGCTCAAAAGATTCGTCTCGACATTTACAGACAAACTGTGCAATTAGTTTTTTTACCTACATTTAATGCTCCATGCATACGTCCAAAGATTCGATATAACAGATACTGTGCAAAAATTTTTAGCTCTTTTTGGCCATCTAAACAAGGCCGAAGTACTAAATGTAGACGAAATTGAAAACTAATTGCACAGTTTGGTTGTACTTTAGGAGACGAACGTTTTAACTCTAATTAGTCAATGATTGGATAATTATTATCGATCACAAACAAAATGCTACAGTGCATTACAGTGCCAACCAGTGAATTTGGCACTGTCGAATTCGGGTAACTAAACGTGGCCATGATTTTGATTATTGGGCCATAGTACTCAATCAATAGAGGACAAAAGATGCTAGCTCTGCATTTTGTGAGCAGTCCTCTGGCGGCCCGGCTGTGCGCTCCCTCTCTCCTCCGAATCTTCGGTCGTGCTCGCATCCATTTCCCTCTCTCCTCCGGCCACGTGCCTCGCCGTGTGGGTGCTGCTCTGCCGCGCGAGCCGCTGCTCCGCCGAGATGCGGCGCAGATTTTCGACGAGATGCGGCGTGGATTTTCGGAGATGCGGCCGTCCGCCTCTCCGGCGGTTCGTAGAGACCCCAGCACCCGGTCATCCACCTCTCCGGCAGGAACCCTCCTGTCACGGTGCAACGGCTAGGGATGAAAACGGATCAGATACGGACGGATATCACTGATATCGTATTTGTTTTCATATTTATGTCTAGATTCGAATTCGAATACGGATAGTATAAAAAATGTCGGATAGAATACGATTGGATATCGACATTATAAATATATGATTTAAATATTCGGATACGAATACGGTATCGGATGTTAAATATCCGGACTCGGATACGGACGGATTAAAACCTCTCTAAACGAATTCGGTCTCGAATACGGTCGGAAAATATTCGCACCGTTTTCATCCTTAGCAACGGCCCCAGCTCCGGCGGGATCCCCTCCTCTCTGGCGCGAGCTCAGCCCCTCCCGGATCTCCTCCCCTCTTGGTGCCACGGCCCCAGCCCGGCGGACCGGCGGGAGGCCCTCCCTCCCGGCGCGAGCTCCTCTCCTGTACGCATGCTGTCGAGAGGAAAGAAGAAAAAGGAATGGTAACAGAAAGAAAGAGAGGATGACGAGCGGGCCCTTTGTTGTTGTCGACAGGAATGGTTTTGGAGGCCAAAATACAGGTGCTGCTGTCAGAGTAAAAGAGAAAAACTAGGCTAACAAAAAAAAGAAGAGCACCCAAATCAAAAGTAGAGACCTTAATTTGGGTGACGCTGCAACTCCAACAGTAGCCTCCAAAACCAGGCCCCTACTTTGGGTGCTCCCCCACTTTTAGAGGCTCTATTTTCTGTACTGAACTCCCGTGGTAGTCTCCAAAACAGGGCCTACTTCTTAATTTGCTCGGCGGCTGCCGCGTGCGTGCCCGCCACCACCGTGCTTGCCGGCTGCAGCGAGAGAAAAGAAAGTATCAAAGGAAGGGATAATGAGAGAGAAAAGAAACACTAATATTTATTAGACCAAGACACTTCCCATTGTGGAGGGTAGTTTCTACAGATGATTTTTGGGTGACGTGGTTCTCTTAGACAACGCGTTTAGTTTCATCTATAGGGATTGCCCTAAGCATGATTCTCATCCATGGTTCTGATTTCGACCATTATTTATTAGGCTAATGAGAACGGTACACTACAACTTTGATGACAACTCAAATTTGAATTTTAAGGGAAAGCTCCAGTAAAACCTAACCGTGACCGCTAGTCGACTTTTGCCAGCATGTCAACCAAATCTTGGAAGTCCATGTACGAGCTCCCACCCTTGGCCACAGCTGCCGCGGCCTTGCGGCCGAGCTCCATGGCACGCTCCCTGATGACCTTTCCCTCGTCCCCGACGGCCGCGGCGATAGCCTTCGCCATGCGCCCAGCATCAGGCACGGTGTCGGCACCCTCCGCCACGTGCATGGCCACGCCGGCCTCCTCGAGCAGGATCTTGTTGATGAAATGGTCGGCGCCCATAGGCCAGGTGAGCATGGCCACGCCGGCCGAGGCCGCCTCGAGCACGGCGTTCATGCCGCAGTGCATCAAGAACCAGCCCACGGCACGGTGGCGCAGGATCTCCACCTGCGGCGCCCACCCGCGGATGATCATGCCCCGCGAAGCCGTGGCCGCCTGGAACCCGTCGGGCACCACGGTGAGCGTCCCCGCGGCCCACACGAAGGCCGCCGAGCTCCGTGCCAGCGCGTCCGCCACGCATGCCGCCTGCTCCGGCGACAGCGCGTGTTGCGTCCCGAAGTTGACGTAGACGACGGTACCTTCGGCGAAGGCGTCCAGCCAGGCGGCCACCTCTGACGCCGCCACCGCCGGCTTCCCTCCTCGGTTGCCTGAGTCGGTGGCCGGGGCTTCGGACAGCGGGCCTACGGCTAGCACCCGTGCGGGCGGGGCCAAAGGCAGACGGCGGTCGTCCAAGTAGGCGGGTTCGAGAGCCGCGAAGGAGTTGACGACGACGCACTCGGATCCCAAGCTCGAGAGCAAGATTTGACGGATCATCTCAGATGGCTCATCGCCGACAGTGTGGTGCCGGTAAATCGATGGCAACTGGCTCCAAGGGAACCTAGGAGCGCCGAGTATGTCCGGGAACGTGACGACAGCCTCGCCGTCGTCGGCGTCGTCGGCGTCGCATCGTCTTTGCTGTGGCATGTCGCGCCAGAGCAGGCGTAACATGGCGACGTAGAACGCGCTGCAGGGCGAGAACATGACGTGCCTGGCACCGATCTCGGCGGCGAGAGCCCGCGTCCAGCCGGTGAACATGTCGGAGACGACGGCGGTGACGCGGTGGCGCTGCGCCTTGCACCACGCGAGGAGCGGCGCGCGCAGCGCGGCCAGAGACGGGACGAACATCCGGAAGAGGTGGTAGGGAAGCTCCCTGGTGTTCTCGCTGCAGCCCGCGGGCAGGAACGGCGAGGAAGGGAATGGCAGAGTGACGACGCCGACGGACGGGCAGGCTGCCAGGAGCGGCTCGAGGAGCGGGGCATTGCCTGCCGTGACGGCCACGGTGACCGAGAGCTCGCCGCCGCGCATGGCGAGCAGTGCGGCGAGGTCGAGGAGCGCCAGCATGTGGCCTTGGGCTGGGAAGGGTACGACGAGAACGTGTGGCTTGCCATTGCCATCGTTGCCCTCGCGCATCTTTGGTGGTGGTGGTGGTGTGTCCATCGTGCAGGATGGCAACTGCAGAAGTGCAGATGGCCTCACAGTTCCAGGAGATGGGAAGATGTTGTGCACGGGAGACCAAGGCCAGCACCAGTGGTGATTATTTAAAATATAAAGACTGAGAAGACCTGGTGTGGTGGGCAGTGGGCTCGGCGTTACGTCAATTCTAAGGGTGTTGACCGTAGGATTAACCATAGGTGTTTGATACTAGTAATAGACTAATTAGATTTAATAGATTCGTCTCATAAATTAATCTCAGTCTGTACAATTAGTTTTATAATTAGTTTATATTTAACACTACATGCATGTGTCCAAACATTCAATATGATAGATATTAAAAAAAATAAGGGGAACCAAACACCTAGTATCTAATATCTAGTGGTTAGTAACGATACTCGTGCCGGATTGTCCTGATTTGCCCCCTACTCCGTTTGAAACAAAAAATATTGCTATAGGCTGGAAAATAAAAACTATCTTGCCAACAATCCGGTATTTTGGAAGCTTTTGGAACCTGACTTTTTCCCAGGCATTTACAAAATCTTTTAGCTATATTTACACTATCTTGTTACTATATTTACAATAATTTTTTTACCGTAATTTATTGGACAGAGTGATGAAATTTAGAGATAAGACAACTTCTATTCCTATGGATCTCAAATCTCAGAGAAAAAAATGCCAAATTTTCATAAAAATTTACAAATTATTTCTATAAATTACAGATATCAAAGAAATATATGTTAAATGGTTCACAAATTTGAGAAAAAAAATACAAATTATTCACAAATTATTCCTCTCACACCCCCACTTCATTCTTGGAGCAACCGTCCTTCCTCCCCGTCCCCTACGACTCCGATGAGGAAGACGTCATGGGCTCCTATGTCGCGGTCGTGCCACTCCCCGTCTTCCGTGGCGCCCCAGCGAGCGCCCTGACGCCCTAGGGGCGGCGGTGGCAGCGACGGGGTCTGGCCTGGGGGCGACGGAGGGAGCATGTGCGGGGCGGCGGAAAATTGGGTGTTGGGTACCGGCTAAAACACTCGGTTGATAGGTAGAAATACTCAAAAAAAAAAGCCTGGAGTGTCCATCATGCAGGGATGTCAACTGCAGATGATCGACCTGACAGCAGTTCCAGACTTCCAGTCCAGGAGATGATATCGGGAGATGCTATGCGTAGGATACCAAGACCGGCACCAGCAGTGCATATGCTCGAGAACCGCGAAGGGGTTGACGACGACGCGCTCGGTGTCGGTGCCCAGGCTCCAGAGCAAGATTTGACGGATCATCTCAGATGGCTCATCGCCTAGACCTTATGGTGCCGGTAAATCGATGGCAGTTGGCGCCAAGGGAACCTAGGCGCGCCGAGAGTACGTCCGGGAACGTGACGACACCCATCGTTGGCGTCGTCGGCGATGACATGTCGTCTGTGCTGTGGCATGTCGCGCCACTCCGTACACGATTATCCACAGTTTGGTTAAGATCGAGACCATCCTTGGACACGATTAGCGAGCAATCACAATACATCAAACCCATACACACACGAATCGTACGTACGTACACTAGCTACACACTCGCTGAGAGTGAGCTACGCACTGTGATCCGCGGGTGGGCGCCGCAGGTGGATCGAGATCCTGCGCCACCGTGCCGTGGGCTGGTTCCTGATGCACTGCGGCATGAACGCCGTGCTCGAGGCCGCCTCAGCCGGCGTGGCCATGCTCACCTGGCCTATGGGCACCGACCATTTCTTCAACGAGATCGTGGTCGAGGAGGCCGGCGTGGCCATGCACGTGGCGGAGGGCGCCGACACCGTGCCTGACGCTGGACGGATGGCGGAGGGCATCGCCGCGGCCGTCGGCGACGAGGGAAAGGCCGTTAGGGAGCGCGCGGTGGAGCTCGGCCGCAAGGCCGCGGCAGCTGTGGCGGAGGGTGGGAGATCCTACCTGGACTTCCGAGAGCTGGTTCACATGCTGGCAAAGGTCGACTAGTGGTCGGGGTTACCTTTTGTTGGGATTTACGGGTTTTCTTGTTAAAATTCATATTTAAGTGGTGGTCAAACTTGAATTTCTCTTGAAATTAATTGTCAGCAAATAGAACTGGAAATTTAAAAAGAACAGAAAAGGGAGGATACCCGTGGGCTACCTGGCCACTCAAGGCCCAAGAGGCCGAGCAGCCAGCCCAGGGGCTTCCCTTATCCCTTTGCCAAAAAAAAGAGTGTTTGATGAGGCTCATGTTATGGGCCGATCCCTCGACACGAAAGAACTCGCTAACAAAAGGTAATTTGGTCACTTCTCCTAAAAAAAAGATAATTTGGTCACTGCACAAGCTAGCACATGCGAATGACACCACGGAAGATACTAAGATAGCACACACCACGGACGATGGCACACGAGAAGTAGAGCCAAAAGTAAACACGCTAGGGACCGAGCCGTAGCTCGGTTGATCAGGCTCTCGAAGCCACCGGTCCTGCGTTTGAGTCTGGCTCGACGCGGATTTTCTCGTCAGGAACAGTAGTTTCTAAATAATCTCTATTGCCTACCATCACTGTCAGATCTCTCAGCCATGATTCATAGTCTAAGTATAGGATGTACATTTAGCTTACGCACTTAGGGGTGTGAGTGAGTGGGTTGCGTGCGTGTGGTGTGTGTTAAGTGCGTGAGTTCAGATACTACAGCTTGTACTGTAAGATTGAGACAATAAAAAAAAGTAAACACGCTAACGTGTCATAGTGTTGTACATACTTATAAAAAAAACATGGGCTCTAAACTAACGAAATACCGATTGTACCATCGTTTTGTTTCTTACAATAAATTCTTTAAAACATGGCCCACCACATATGTATATATATTTTTTGAAAGTAAAACATATGTATATATTTTAGATAAATCTTGTTAGCGAATCTTTATATCTCACTAGCATATGCCCATGCGTTGCTACGAGAACCATTAAATTTTCAATTCAATTCAATACAGTAAGAGTAAGAAAAAATAGTAGGTTAGAAGCCTTAAATTTTCAATACAGTAAGAGGAATCTTGAAGCGTGATTGAGATAAGAATAGTCGAAACATCAAAAGTGGCTAGAACTTTCTCTACTCCTAAAAGGGCCCTAAAGAAACATATCTCTGACGGCCAAAAGCAATTCGCTCCGCGAGTTTGATATTTTGGCTCCCTGCAATCAGCTTGCCTGCTCCGAGCAGCGCCCATTTGCTCTACCTTGCCCTGACTTCCTGCCACCACCAGTTTCTCTTAGAATTGACATTTAGAAAATAAACTATTAAATAAATTAAATAAATGTAATAAACGTGGGACATTACCTTAGTCATGGAGTTAACACCTCTTTGTAGACGATATTTTTCGTGTATGTGCCATTTTCCATCGTGATCTTTTTCTTCCCTTTCTTCACATCCTTCTCAACTGCTGGAACAGTCAAGACCTTGATGTTCGATCTAGCTGTGGCTCTAGATAGCGCTACATATAACTGGCCATGTGAGAACACTGGTTCAGACAAGTACAGTCCGACATTTGGGATAGTTTGCCCCTGTGCTTTGTTGAGAGTCATGGCGAAGCTAAGCCGAACGGGAAACTGCTTTCTCTTAAAATGAAAAGGGAACATCTCGTCATCAAACGGGCATAAGGTTATGCGAGGCAAGAAAACACACTTTCTAGCATGTTGCCCCAAAACAATTTCTGCGTCAATTGTATTCTTTTGGAACCCACGTACGATCAACCTCGTACCATTGCAAAGCCCATTTGCGGGGTCGATGTTTCTAAGCAATATGACCGGGCAACCAATCTTCAGCTTCAATACATGTGGAGGTAGACCGTTTAGGGTCAAAGTGTTAAGGAACTCCGGAGGGTAGTAGTTGTTTGGATCGTCTACCGCAGAGTCAAAGCTATGGTACACCATCTCATCCCCTTGAAAATGACTTATCATCCTCAAGTTAATCATATCCACATAGTCATTCTGTGTAGACAGTATTGCTCGCGAAGTGATGTAATTTCTCTTTGTCATGTTCTCATCGAGTCCTGGGAAAATGCAATCTATTAGAGTATCGAGATCACCATCCTCCCCGATATGTGGCACACATATCCCATTAGGAAGACGGATGTCACCATCACCATTGGACTCCTCAGATCCACCACCGACATGTAAAAGGTATTCTGCAAACCATGGGTCGCTTTGTGCTCTCATGTTGCACAACAGTTTGAGGTGTCGCATGGATTTCCAAAGGTACGACATCCGCAATGAGGCACCGACAATTTGATCCCTTGACCCCCTTCGAACAACATGGAGGACTTGCCTGAAATCTCCACCAAACACCACTGTCTTCCCCCCCCGAATGGTAGATCGGGTTGGTCCATTATATCACGAAGGCTATTGTCTAGCGCCTCGACAGACTGCCTCTTTGTCATAGAAGCCTCATCTCAAATAATAAGAGATGCAGCCTGAAGAAGCTTGGCAGTGCCACTTTGTTTAGTGAAACTACAAAAAGCTCCATCATCGATGGTAAGAGAAATCTTGAAGCGCGAGTGTGCGGTTCTGCCGCCGGGCATTATGGATGCTGCAACACCAGATGTAGCTGTTGCCACAACAATTTTGTTCTGACTGCGTATAGTTGCCAGAAGGGCCTTGTACAAATAAGTTTTACCCGTGCCACCATGTCCATCGACGAAGAATAACCTCCCATGTTTGGTATTAATAGCAGACATAATCTCATCATAGGCAGCCCGTTGGTGAAATGATACCATGTGCATGTCCGAAAGAGCGACGTCATCAACGCTGGCCTCAATGCTTGCCTCCTCAGAAATCTCCCTAGGAATATCATTGCAGGTGTCATATGTGTCATCGATATCAGGAAGTAAGAATGTCTTTATGTTCTTCTGCATTGATTGTAATATTTTCCTAATATCTACAAGGACCATCTGCTCCACTGCAAAGTTGGATTGATTATTGCGTCGATAGTCCTCTGACATTGCCTCCTTGTATTTATCCCAAAGTCTAGACACATTGCTTGGCTCATAGAATACCAATATTGTAGCAAACAGCCGTCGCAGTGCATATGGCATCATCCACTGAGTAGCTTCAGCAAGGCTCTCATCCAATGTGTTGTCTGTTTTGATCAGGCCCCTTCTTTCTACTGCTTCGCGGAAGGTTGGAAGGGTCACTCCATCGATGGCCCTTAGATCATCAAAGGATGTAGCACCAGCCACGTGGTTTAGAAGAACCATAAGATAATAGCGTTCCCCCTCGGCTTGATTGGCAGAGACGATTCTTCCGACCTGTCCTTCCTTTTTGTTGCCCTCTCATTCCATTCTTTGCCCATTGCAACCCATGTATAGAACTCAGGAAAGTCCCGATACAAGATACCAAGAGCTTTCTCATCCATCATGTTCTTTTCGAAATACACTGTAAGCATTGACCTTTCAACACATGGATGGTTGAGCACTCGTCGAACACCCTCTCGTTGGTGAAATGATACCATGTGCATGTCCGAAAGATGGAGTTGCAAGGAGAACACCGAAGGGGACCTATCGCTCAAATCAAACCCATATATCCTCCACAAGGCTTCTGGAGGGGTCACCCACCGAGCATCTCTATACTGTTTGATCTCATCAATGTTTCCTTCATTGTCCACCTTGTTTGCCTCTCTCATAGCCACAGGCGCTCGATCATGACCCTTGTAAATGTACTTAAACAGGTACTTAACAGCCTTGACGCTCCTACATGCCTCAACATTGATGTGGCAGTTTAACAACCGCAAAGGCACGACCCATCTATTGTCTAGCTCGTGATTGCGAATTGTTTCTTTCCTCCCATCTTCACGTCGCCTATAAACTGGGTAGGAATCCTAACCTTGTACGGTGACCTCACTAAAAGGTCGTGGGTATCGATTCTTACATGAATCATGCCTTGTGCAGCCTTTGGCGTTCAAGCCTTGCTTCCCTCTGCTCAGGCGTCATATTTTTGTACCACCCACCGAGGTACTGACTTCTCGATGAAATTTGCGTACATGGTTTAACAGCATAGGGTGTAGGGGTAACACAATCAACTTTATGCATGTCGTTCGATGAAAATGATGTTCCTACTATTTGCACTGGTCTTGTAACACCTGGATTGGGTTGAGGTGTTTTATTAGTTAAGTCAACAACACTCCCGTCGTCTACAATATTGCTTATGGGTTGACCTAACAAAAAACATTGACATTCATTATTACGGCAGCATATTGTCTTTGTATACCATTAAATTATCAATAAAACCACAAGTCCGAACTCAAACAAATGTAACCATACAGGTTGTCAGTGCATCATCTTCAGATTCTCTTAGCAGCATAGCTTGCGCTTTTGTTTTACGATAGTTTTCACGTTGCTTTCTATTTATTTCAACCTTTTGTTCCTTAGTCATTGCTGCCCGTCGTGCTCTTTCTCTCTGCCTTTTACACTCCATAGGGTCATCGGCTTGTATCCTTGAATTGGATGCACTTTGACTTCCTGATTTATTATAAATAGATGTACTTATTGTGACAGCCAACATATATATATCGAATCATTAATATATGTGTCTCGCTATTTACCCGCACTGGTAGTGTTAGTCAGGTCTCCAAATGGAGTGCGTGCACTGCTATTTTTTTCTAGGTCCATGAAGCAAAGTTCAACTACAAAGAATAAAAGCAAAAATAATGAAGACATTGTATATAGCCTGAGTAAAAGGACACACAAACTTAGTTATCAGGCAAATCATACAATCTCTGGTTTGTGCATTTAATTAAATTAAAATATTGAGAACCATGTATACCAAAGGAAAAACAAAACAAAAACCGTTTAACAGAAGCATCATTGAAAGGGAAAAAAGTGCAACCTGAATACACAGGCCGTGAACAACACAAGAGTACTGTTGTTTCACTCCTGCTATCTTCACAAAAACCCACCATGCATGGCAAACAATTGGTCTATATGTGTACAATTAATCAAAAGCATACAGAAGTACCATACACCTCTTGGCTCTCAATAACTTTCACATTATTAAAATGAGGTGCTGCATAATGTGTGAAATTATCAATGTACAAATCATTGTGAACCCCAAAATATATTTTAAGCTTTGAGCATTTATTTGGCCTCAAGCATTGTTCACCCATTGTGATTCCTAATAAGATAATCAAACCTTTTTTGTTGTTTCTCAAAAGCTCCAAGTTTGTCAATCTCGTCGGAGGATACTGGACTGCATCCACTCAGTCTGTTATCAGGCTAGGGCACTACACCAAAATGGGAAACTTCTGTTAGATTTAACATATAGACAGAAAAATGAAAAAATGACATCGGTGAATTCATTTATGCTTCAACTCTTTTTTCCAGAACAACATAAAACTGATTTCGTGGATTCAGTTTTGCAACTGATATATTCCTTGAACACAGGTAGAATCATACATAAAGAATTTTGATCCCTTTTTAGAATGCATATAGGAACATATGGATGAAACTGAAAACAAGCCTCTATGTATGCTAATTGGCTATGCATATAGAATTAATCACAAGGCTAGTATATTTGCACCTGACTTGTTTAGGAAAATAATTGAGCATGTAGTATCAACGCTAATATCAAAGGATTATTCAGACGGTGCATTGACTGCACAGGCATTTAACCACAAGATCAACTCCCGCAGGCACAGGGGACATGGTTGAGTAGGAATTCTTTCGTACCACTTTAATTACAATAGGATCAGGTCATGTCAAAAGTGTTTATGCAACCCCAATTATCCAAAAGATATGGCTGTTTCAAGATCTCAATTTCTGATACATATAATATAATCCAAAAGCAAAAGGAATGGACACATTCCACATGTTCAATTGTAAAGCTGTATTATTTTTGGATCTGGGCTGTTTGCCCAAATCCGTACTTAGACATCACTAAAGGAACAAGTATAATATATAACAAAACTTTGAAACTGCAGAGTTCAAAGAGGAGTTCCATTTAGGTCCTACAAGTCCATGAAAAACAAGAAATCATTTATGCAGAACTTCAAAGGCACACGCTTCACCAGCTATCTGCAAGGAGAATGCCCATCTTTGTTTTGACTACTATTTTTTCTTATGTTGTTTTTTTTTATCTAAAACTGCTATGGACTACCTTCCCCTTGATACCACAAAGGACATGACACATTCATTTGAAAAACAGAGACAGAGGCAGCCTACTGGCAGATTCAAAGAAACATACGGCTTCTATTTACCAGATTCAAAAGTAAAATTGACACATAAATCTTAGCCCACAATTATGAAAAGTTAAGGAAGATGAGATATAATAGGCCACGAAACGGCAAACAATAAGCCAACTGATCCTATTGGAAATCAAGCTCACGCTTATCCAAAGTCAAGCAATTAGGCATGTGCATTTAAAATCCTTCAAAGAAGCTGTACCAAGTTGTCATTTATTGTACCTAAAGAACATGGTCAGCTACGTCTTATCCTCCACATGAATCCCAGTTGGAAAGTGAAGGCCCAATGCTTAACAACCCTCCATGTCTCTTTAAAACAATGCTGAGATTATTGTTTAAAGAAGTTTGAGCTGGTCTTTGCATGGTCAAGTGATACGTTTGTTTTGCTCAAGGTAATTTGAGAGAAATGTATCTTTGGTGGTTCGTAACAAAGCATTACGCCAAACAGAGCATTAACTAAGAACATAAAGTTTGATTTCCTCTACTAATATTCCTCTGTTCGAAAGAATATAAGGATTCAGCCTATACCTCCTTGGATTCAGACGGTGGTAGCTTCATCGGACAACAAGGTGTTTATGGCTGTATCGATCTGCTCATGTGTGCCATCCAGATTGACCACCGCAACCTGAGTGTGCAACATTAACTCAAAATTAATCAAACAAGAACTGATCCACCCATAAATAATATTCAGTCTAGTTCCATCGTCTATCTGGTAATATAATATGCCAAACAGGAATGCATCTTTTTTATAGCAGGGGAATGGAGAGCATATGCAAGTTGATAATCAGTTTTCAAGGTTGCCAAACTAAACATTTCAGTACAACTTTCAAAGATGGTTTCAGAATCAAGCACTTCATCTAGAGTCAAAAACACACTTATAAACTCATTCAGGTTTATGGATCCCAATTCAGAATTCCATCAGCAACTGGAGCATGGTGAAGCGACGTTCAGTAGTAGTTGTAAAATTCAAGCCATTGCAGATTTTGTTCAGAGCGAAGCAGCTAGATCCGGGACAAGCCAGCGAGCGCAGGTCAAAAAGGCCCGAGAGCTCACCTCGTCGTCGTCGGCACCGGAGCAGAGCTCGCCTTCCTCGCGCGCCCTCGCAACTGCAGTCACCGATGGCGGAGGACGAGGCGCGGCCGCGCTGGGGTTCTGCGCGGTGTCAAGGGCGAACGGGTTTGGGTGAGGCGAGGGCTCGCACTCCGCGGTGGCCTCGAGGGCCGCGTTTGCTCCTCGTTGGCCGGCCAGCGATAGTTGTGGCGGGTGGAGCGGGACGGACTCAGCGGCGCCTGGGTTCCTGCCTTGGATAAGGGCAGGGCCCTCGCTGGCGTAGCCATCGCCTACGCCACCACCGGAGGAGGCTGAGAGGCAGTTGCCGGCAGCGGCGTTGATGAGGGCGGGCGGCGTCGGTCGCTCGGCGGCAGGTGCGTCATTGGAGCAGGGTGGGGCGGACGGGAGCTACAGCTTCGGCGTGGTGCGGTCGGGGCACTGGGATGAGGGCGAGGTCGTCGCTGCCGAATGGGACTGGGGGTGGCACCGCCGCTGCCGATTGGGAAGGAGGGACGGGCAGGCCGAGCGCCGATTGGGGGCGTCGGGATGCCGTGGATCGATGATGTGGGGTGGGGTTCTGGCTGGGGAGGGTGCGGGAGCACGTGGGGAAGGAAGGGCAGCGGTGGCGACGCGGATTGGTCGAGCCCGCGAGAGACGCGAGGAGAGTACGGGGAGTCAGGGCCATGCTGAAGCCAGGGGCACGTTGAAGCACCTGTTGACGTCTCCGGTTTAACCTTTTTAGGAGTAGAGATAAAGAGAGAATGTTTTCTTTTATTCAGCATAAGCGATGCTCTAGGTTCAGAGAACAGTTCCGCTTTCATGAGAAAAATATTCTTGATTCAGGAGAACAATATTCTAAATCTGGATGAACAAATTATAGGTTCACATGATTGATATTATAATATCTATGGAAATAAAAAGGATTTTTTAGAATTGAAGAAAACAGCGGTTGTTATTTTCTTCACAACTGACGTTGTGGTGAAGAAACACATTTGATCCATAAATATGAGAGTTAACGGTACCTGTGCGCTTGTGAATTTTATATGTGCGTTAATAAGTACCAACACCTCTCTCCCGTCTCTCCTTTCCTCGTCTCGGCATGGACTCATGGTGAAGGCAGGATCTAGATCTATAGAGAGAGGAAGCGCAGCCGTCGGTAATGGCTGGTTGAGCTCGGCTGTCACGTACCTTCACTTCTATTTCACAATTACAACAGTAACCTATAAAATTTGGGACAAATAAGAGAGAGTTTGGACCGCAAATAACTACTCTCTTTAAGCGTCTAGGAATCCCTGGCCTCTGGGGGCGTCGGCACTGTTCCACACTGTTCATTTTTTAAAATATATTTTATTTTTTATATTTTGTATTTTTCTTTTTCCCTTTTTTCCTATTTTTTTCCCCCTTCTTTTCACGGGTTTTTTTTGTCCTCCAAAAACTGGCGAGCGCAACGTGCCTAGCAAGAACTAAGGTAGGAAAGCAAGAACAGCAAGGGGGTTTCAGGGAAGAGGTGGAGGACGAGTTCAAGCTATTCTGTTCGATACCTCCACGCTGCGGATGTAGTTCGCCCACCCATCGTGACATGGTCGTAGACGAGCTCGGTGATGGCGGCGGCAGACCTGCACGGCGCCATGCACCAGAGCTGGTCTAGGTGGTCCTTGCAGAGCAGCCGGGGCGCCAGCCTCCTATGCCTCCTGTTGTGGTCCAGGTAACCTAAGAGGCTGTACTAGGCAGCACGGTTGGGCGGCTCGGGCCACGGCACTATGGCAGCCACAGTCCGTCGCCTATGTACACCCAAAACTTGAGGAACAAGAGCGGCCGTGCAGCAGAGCAAGGCGTAGGTGATCTTCACATCGGTGTCGTTATACTTTTCGTCTTTTCGTCCTTGCTACAAACTAGTAACATGATGATGGCACTGTACGTGGCGTACGCGAAGGGGGTGCGCGGGCTGAAGATGCCCAGATTCCTGCAGGAGCACTCGCCGGCGCCGGCTTGCGCCGCCGCCTGCAACAGCACTCACAGCAAAATATTGCGACACTAGTCCTCGACACGCTGCGTGGGGGTGCAACTTTGGCAGGTGGCTTTAGAGCCTGTTTGGATCTATTAACACTAAAAATTAGCAGCTAATAAAATTAGAACTAGTGGTTTCAAACAGGTCTGCTAATAAACCTGCTAATTATTAGCTGAAAGGTTATTGACTATTAGTTCCATTAACATGTTTAGAATTGCTAATAGGTGCTAATAGTTTGTATATACCTTGAACTCACTATTCAACCACCTATTAGCAGATGGATCCAAAGAGACTATTGCTAAAAATTAGCTAGCTAGCTCAAAATTAGCAGCTATTAGCTAGCTAATTTTTAGTGCTAATGGATCCAAACAGGCTCTTCTTAGCATTATTGAGGAGGGAGGGACCATAGGTAGGTGACATAAGATTGAGGTAAGGTTAAATCCATTTTTTTCGAAAGATCCGTTTACCGGCTTTCATTGATAAGTAGAGAGCAAATATATATACAAGGCAGCCAAACGTAGCGTGAACCACCACGAAGGCGAAGCCCACCCACGCAACACAACAGAGTAAACGACGATCCAACTAAGATGTGAGACCGGAGTTCCCGAAGCAGGAGGCCATAGTAGGACATCGTTGCCCAGCTCAAGCATGTCGCAAGAGCAGCTCCGACTTCCGACCAAGGCCTCGCGCCCTGCCATGAGACATCACGACCGAGTCGAGTTCCACCACGACGCCTTCAAGAAGGTTACGACATTTGAGCGCCGCCGTCGCTCGTCCAAGAATGGACTGGGCTTTCACCCGTGGAAGTTGCTGCATTCACGACGCCCCAACAGAGAAAACGGCGCCCGCAGGCGTCGCCGTCGCCAGCCTTACGCCCAAGCATTCAGCACATACGTCGGCCCAGATGCCGGGTCTCAACCTGTCACCACCATCGACGCTGCTAGTCATCCATCAGAAGCCTTGCCTGAGGGGAGTCGACGCGCCGGCTACGCTCAGCAGCTGAATAGCTGCGTCAGCCACCCCCGCCGACAAGACGACGTGCCGAGAACCGGCCTCACTCTGCAGCACGCGACGTTGAGGCCATTGCCGACCGCCGCCGCCGCCCTGACACCCGCCTCCACTGCTGCCAACCTTCGCCACCAGCAGACGCGAGGCAAGTGCCCCACCATTGCGGGCGCCGCCCCAGCCCTAGGGCCACCGGATCCGGACGCCAGGCCCTGAACACAGCGGCCCCTGCCGGCACCACCACCTTCGTCTTGACGTCGCAGCAACGGCCAAGGCCGTTAGGGGAGGGGCGGCAAGAGGAGAGCCACCCCTAGTGCCTGCACGAGCCTGGCCGCGGCCGCCGCACCGCCGCAACTGCCACCGTCACCACCGTTGTCGCCGGATCGAGCCGCCAGGGACCCGGATCCGGCCACCTGGGCACCGGATCTGGTTGCTGCCGCGTCGCCGTGAAGACCGGAGGAGAGGAGCACACGGAGAGAAGGAGGGCCCTGCCGTCGCCCCCAGCACCTGCACGGGCACCAGCCGGCGCCGCCATAGCCGTGACATCCCTCCCCCCTCCGAGCTCCATGCAGCTCACGCGAGGGAGGGCCACCTTCCAGCTGCTGCGCGCGCCACCAAAGAGAGGGAGGGAGGCCCCGCCGCCACCATCCCGGCCGGCCGGGCGGCCATGCCGGCGGCCAGCTCCGGCGGCGGCGCGACTGGAGGAGGGAAGGGAGAGGGGCGGCGCTAGGGTTGCGAGAGGGCCTCCTGTGTCGCCTGCGTGGGAGGCTACGCGGGGGCGAGACTGTCTCGACAATCGTTCGGCTGTCTTTGTTTGCAGTCCGCCGTCGCGGTCTTTAAATCCATTTTTCATTAATCCAATGTAATGCCATGACCTCCTTGGAGGAGGTGGCACTCAAAATAAAATATTTTGTAATAAATTGGATATTATATAATGGAACGTGGTGAAATTATGAGATGTCTTAATTCAAAGATTATCCTATGAGCTTCGACATTGTGGAAAGCACCACACTGATTGCGTTTTTAATAGGAACGACCCCAGTATTTGGTTTGTGCTTAGACAGGTACGTGCTTTAATTCAAAAGCTATGGACAACTATCATTTTTCTCCTTCTTATACTTCCTATGACCTTCATGTCACTTGACTTCTACCACTCTGATGGGAACGCCGTTGGAGAGGTTTTTTTTTTGAGACACGATGGCGAAACCAGCTATTGTATACTACTCCGTCTCTTTCACCGAGTGTTATTCTCACTTCTTAAGAAGTCAAACAAGTTTAACTTTGACCAAATAATATTAATATTTATGGTGCATAAGTAATATCGTTAGATGAATTACTGAACAAATTTTTATAATAAACTTATTTGGAGATACAAATATTTTTATTATTTTCTATTCCTCTATTCTAGATTATACATCGTTTTGTCTTTTCTAGGTATATACCTTTTGCAATATGCACCTAAATATGCGATATGTCTATATACAAAATGAAAGTTGTGTATTCAAAAAAAGGCCAAAACGATCTATAAATTGGAACAAAGGGAGTACAAATCTAGTTAAACTTAAAAATGTTAACCAGTACACACTCTATTTCCATGCACGTGAACAAGATCGTGATCGAGGAGGCCGGCGTGGCCATGATGGATGGATGATGACGGCTATCACCGCGACCCTCGGGGAAGAGGGAAAGGCCGTTAGGGAGCACGTCGTGGAGCTTGGCAGCAGCAGGTGTGGCGGAGGGTGAGAGCTCTTACAAAGATTTCCAAAGAAATTTTAGCAAATAGATTGGAAATTAAAAAGAACAAAGGAAAACGGAAAGGACACCGATGGGCTACCTGGCCAATCAAGGCCCAAGAGGCCGAGCAGCCAGCCCAGGGCCTTCCCTTATCCCGTTACATGAGGGGTTGATGAGGTTCATGTTATGGCCGATCCCTGGACACGGAAGAACTCGCTGACAAAAAGTAATTTGGTCACCGCACAAGCTAACGAGACCTCGGAAGATCTCACACGAGAAGTAGAGTAAAAGTAAACATGCTGATGTACTGTATCAAAGTGTGTTCGCATAGGTTGCTCTCCAGAGAAGCACAAATGTTGCACTACCCAATTCGGGTGCCATCAGACCGTGGATTTAGACATAGGCCCTGTTTACTTCCCATGCAAACCTAAAATATTTTCTCTTCCACCTATCACATCGAATCTTTGAACGCATGCATGAAGTATTAAATGTAGGCAAAAAAATAACTAATTGCATAGTTTGTCTGTAAATGTCGAGACGAATCTTTTGAGCCTAGTTAGTCCATGATTGGACAAATTTTGTCAAATAACAACGAAAGGTGCTACAGTAACTTTTCACCAACTTTTTCCCAACTAAACACACCCATAAGGCCATGTCATCATACTGTAGTGACTCAATGCAGCAGCATTAGTTATGAGATTTTTTTTCTCGAATACGCAAAAGAATTGTGTATCATTATATTAAAAAGGAGAGTTTAAACATACACACGACATGCTTCTCAAGAGCGCCCTAGGAGGTTTTACAGTTGCAACCGGACCGTCCTAGCCAGTTGATAATAACTTCGATATTACAGAAGAGTATACGACCGAACTAGTAGCGGCTCAGAACCTACGGAGCCGGACGGCTCCGCTGCTCGCCGCGTGACCCTGCTTCGTCATCCGAGAAGAGTCTTCTACTAGTCATAGCATTGGTCGCCGGGAACAGCGCACCCAGAGCCTCCACTTCGCTCGACGTCAAGTTTCCTGCGAACAAGTCATCGTAGGCTCGCTTCGATGCGGATGAAACTGGAGCTGCCGGCGGTGCGAAGCCCATCCTCTGCATGAGGAGCAGCTCGCCCTGCTTGGAGGTCGGAATGTGCGACCGCGGCTGAGCGGCGATCCGCCTGCTTTGCTTTGGCAGGGGGTTCCTTCTGGTTGGCACCAACTGTCTTGGCGGGCTAGCGATTAACGGCGACGCTCGCCTGATCAGCACCTCCTCTTTGAACCATGCGAGACGTCGAGTGGCCTCACGCGGCGTGGGCGTCGTGTCGTCGTCCTCAACGTCGAGCTGTCCCGCCCGTGGAGGCGTGAGCTGTGGCAGCTCCTGCACCGGTGGGGGAGGCGAGGGAGCAGCCGGCGCCGGAGATGGCTCCGCAATCCCCGGAGAGGCGGCCTCCAGAGAACGGCTCATAATGAGCGCGGCAGCGACCTCCTCCAGCATCGGATCGAAAGAGACGACCAATGCGGGAGGTCCCGCGCTCACGCACATCGCCAACGCAAGCGGGTCGGGCTCGAGGAAGCAAAATGCGGCAACAGGTGGCTTGCTGGCGTGATCGGCAGGCGCACACGTGAAGTCTGGTGTCGCTTGGGCGGCCCCAGCCGACCACCCGAGGTTGTCGGAGTCGACACTCGTTACCGCAACGGTGCCGTCCCCCTTCGGTCGGCGCCGACGTTTGCGACGTCTCCGCCGTCGGCGGCCACCGCCGCCGCGCGTAGCCGCACCAAGCATAGCTGCAGTCGCACCCGACACAACTCCAGCCACGCCCGACGTGCCACCTAGGGTGCGTGGCCGGTTGCCCGAGAAACGCTCCTGGACAGGACGTCGTAGCTGACCAACTGGGGCACCAACTGTGCCGGCATTGGAAGGAGGCACCTTCCACCACTGCTTACAGTTTCGCGCGAGGTGTCGGAACCCCTTGCAGCGGAAGTAGCGTGGAGGCAGCTTGCAGGTTGCCACCCTGTGCGCGGTGGAGAGACAGTTGAAGCATTTCCCGTGTAGATCCGCCGTGAAGCGAGTAGGAAGCCGCTGACTAGCTGATGCAGGACGGGCGGGGCGTGCCCCACTAGCACGACTAACCGACCCCTGCGATAAGACCTCACGCTAGCCGTCGACGTCCGGAGCGGAGATGCGCTGGCGAGCGGAGCCCCGTCCGCGATGCCCGAGGCGTTGTCGGGCAGGGACACGGCCCTCCACGGGCCGAGCCGGCAGCCCGTGCACCAGCTGAGGGCGCGACCGTGGTCGGCGAGACCTGCGGGTGCGCCGCTCGTGCACGATGCCAGCCCCAGTAGCACTGTTGCGCGCGCCACTGACGACAGTGGCTAGCCGGGCTCCCTCAGCCAGGGGGCGCTTGCCCCGCTAGGAGCAACATTACAGCGAGAGCCTCCGACGATGTGGCACGGCTTGGCACGCCCTAGCAAGGGTGCCCGGAGCTGCGACCCCTGGCGGACTGCGTCGAGGTAGGAGGTAGGGGAGTTGACCGGCGACCTCTCCACGTCGGAGTCCTCATCCGCCCAATGATGGGCCTTGGAACGCCCCATCGAGCCATCCCCAGGGTAGAAGGGGGAGGCGAGGGGGGACAGAGATGACGATAGGCTGGGCGTGGAGGGGTGGACGAGGAAGATGTTGAGCCCCGACGCCGGAGGAGCCCCGTCATCCAAGACGTCTTTGACGAGAACCAGCGAATCGTCCTCCATTAGCCGCGACTCGGAGGAGCCGAGGGTGCTCGACGGTGCTGCCACGGTGGAGCCGAAGCATCTCCCCAAGCATGACCATGGGGCGCCCACAGCTGGAGCGCCGGTGGATGAGGTGACCACAGCGGCGGTGGCCACGGCAGCTACGCCAAGGGCCGCGCCGGAACAAGCGTCCCCGCGGTGCTGCAGGAAGCCCACGTCGACGGTGACAGGCTGCGCAGACTGGCTGTCGTGGACGCCAGTGGCGCCAGATCCGGTCCCCTTGCGTGGCTGTGAGGTAGTCGCGTCCGTGGCATCCGACCCCGGAGGCGGAGCCGTGGGGGCTGGGGGCGATGGCGGGGACGGCGGGGACACGCTCGGCAGCAGCCGGACGGCTGGCCCACGAGTGCCACGGGCGTCGGTGTCGGCGTCGGCACGAGTGCCCAGGGCAGCATCCAGCGACGGCGGGGAGGCAGCATCCGTCGCAGCGCTGGACCCGGCGGTGGCTTCGGTGGCAGCTGCGGCGGCGGCACCCGATGTAGGCGGCGGCACGACCCCTGAGGGAGCACGTGGAGGCGTCCCCGCGCCGGATCCGTCGGGTGCGGGCCCGGAGACAGCCCCGACGATGGCTCCTGTCGTCCATGGCTGCGCGGGCGAGCCTGGGCTGCAGGGACTGGCCGCCGGTAGTCGGGAGTCGGCGCCGGCGCTGGTGTGGAGGCAGCTGCCCGGCAGGCCGTCAACAGCTTCCTTGGCGGCGGGATCCGGCGCGGGCGGCCCGAGGGATTCGGCCGGCGGCGACGGAGAGGCAGCCGACGGCGCTGACCAGGAGAACGGCGCGGATGGGGGCCGCGGCGGCTCGCCTGCGCCCGCGCGCGCCTGCGAGGGTGGGGAAAAGGGAGCGGGAGGTAGGGATGGGAGGTGAGAGGGTGGCGGGCGCCAGCGCCGGGGTAGCAGCCAGCGCCGCCGGTGGTGGCGGCGGGCAGGGGGGCAGAGGAGTGGGGGGCTAGGGGCCAGGGCCGGCTCTAAGGGGAGGGCAGGCAGTGCAACCGCCAGGGGCCCAAGGAGCTAGGGGGGCCAAGACCATATAGGTAATTAGTACATATAATTTTCTATTTGGCATAATAAACATTTAAAGGTCCATCATAAACTAGTCCAAGCCGTAGGTATCTCTTCCTTCCGGTCCTATTCTATGTAACCTGATCCATTGAGCGGAGCACAAGCAAAGTTTTATTTGATCGTTTCCTGTCGCCGCCCATCGACGCGCTATCCTGCCTGAGGAGAGAAGACGCCGACGCCCATCCAATTCGCTCCTCAGTCCTCACCCGGCGACCGGAAAGCGACCATGGCAAGGGTGCCGATCCGATTCGCTCTTCACAGTAAGCAACACTAACACACCGATAGATTAGTATTTTCCAATTTATTTATTTGCCTAGGGTTATAAATTTCTAATTCAATGTATTTATTTGAATATGATAAATGTTGCCTAAGAAACATTTGTTGGGTGCTCAGAAAAGAAAAAAAGAAAACATGAAGAAGGATATTTTAGACGATATTAATCTTGATTCTGTTCTTAAAAATTTTGCATCAAGAAATGCTAGAAGGCGGTTTTTTACAAGGCACTGAAACATTATATTTTTATTTTAGGTAATCATAATGGTTACTGTTTCTAGTTTTTTTGTTACACTATTGTTATGTTTTATGAGCTATACATATATTGCAAACTAATTTTTATTATTCATACTATATACTGTAATTTTGATATTAAAAATTAGTTTAACGGACCCTTATCTTCTTGCTTGCAAGGGCCCTTAAAATTTTAGAGCCGGCCCTGCTAGGGGCCAGAGGGAGTAGGACAGCAATGATATTCCCTGTTGTTAAAAAAACCGTAATTCTAGCTTTGCATTTTTTTAAGGACGAAAGGAGTATGTGTAAGAGTGCAAAAGTTTTGGACAAAATTTAAACTGCACAATTGCGTTGTTTATGCGACCGAGGGAGTAGCTCCTCCGCCACCAATCAGGCCTCCAGAAGTCGATCGTACCGTACCCATTCTGAATTTTCTGATTGCAGGCATGGTGTGTGTTTTACATGTCAAAGGTTACTTGCTTCTAAAGATTTCCTTTAGGATAGTCAGACAGTGACCTAAAGACACCACGAGGCAAGCGTGATGCAATAGATTACTCCCTCCCTGTCTCACATAAAAAAAAATAGTTTTTGTTTTTCGGAGAGTCAAACAATTTAAAGTTTTTAATCAGATTTATAGTAAAATAATATCAATATTGGAATTTTTATTAAGTTTATTATGAAAATACATATTTCATTGTTAATTTAATGATACTTATTATGTATATTAGTACTTTTTTTATATATGTTTAGTCAACTTAGGAATTTTTGATTTACAAAGTACAACGCACACACTCATAACACACGCACACCCACTCTTATGAGCACCTCTGAAAAACTAAGTTGGATGGACGAATTTCGAGATTGACGAAGTCACCACTAGTGTCTCGCTATTGACGGACATGTCGCTTACCATTAAAAGAATGGCGCTGTTAAATCCTGAAATAAATCCATCCAGGAAAGTGTGAGCACATTGTCAAGTTGAGGACTTGAATATGAGTGGACAGGTTCCACTACAAGGAATCCAACCAGCTAAGTTTACTACTGGGGAGAGGAAAATGATTGGTTTTACTCATTGTGATGGATGGGTGCCGTCTAAGGAAGAAAGAGGAAGATATCACGAGTGCCATCTTGGATCCGTGGACGATCTTGTTTTTCTTCAACACTGCACAGTGTCAACAAATTCCTTTGAGGATTGTCAGACGAAGTTGCACACATTTTGCTGTGAGCACGATTCTCTTCCATAGTTCTGATTTCCACCATTATTTGTTAGGTGGGCAAGTGGTTAGGAAGAAATACATCTTTGTGCTAACAATATCCTTGCTTATACAACATTGCTAGACACAAGTAACACACTGTAGCTGAGGTCTTTAGTCCGTCTCCTTTAAACATTTCATGGAGGCGTGATCTAATTGGGCCTAAAATAGTAGCCTGGAATGAGTTTCTTCAAGATGAGTTTCGCTGGAACTTGGACTCGAAGGGCTAGTTCTAGGTTAAATCACATTATTCGGCTTTGATTCACCTAGAGGTTTCCAACTTAAACAAGATCATTTGGAAGATGAAGGCCCCGCTTAAGATAAAGATTTTTTTTGGTACCTTTAAAGGGGAGTGATTCAAACAAAAGATAACTTAGCCAGACTCAATTGGCAAGGCAGTGAAATGTGTTGCTTTTACCACAAAAATGAGACGATTAAGCACATTTTCTTTGGATGTTGCTTTGCACGTGCGATTTGGAGTTGTGTACATGTTGCTTTAAACCTTCCTCAATGAATATTTCTCACATGTTTGGGAGTTGGCTAAATGGATTTAGGAGGGATGTAAAACCTTTACTTCTGCTCAGGGCGGCAACTACTTGTTGGTCGCTTTGGTTACGTAGAAATGATTTGGTATTTGAAAAAAATATGTTTCTTCTGTCTTGTAGGGCTTTGGTTGTCAATCTAATCTTAGGATTGATTATCATTAATGTGTCAGGCTTCCCTTTTGTTCTTGTTTTTGCTCAGGCTGTGTGCGCTTTTCACAGATGCCAGGAGTGAGGTCACAATTATTGTATCTACTCGATGTAAAGATGTGATATAATAAAATCCTCTCTTTATCAAAAAAGGTTGAGAATGCTACACTATAACTTTGGGATTTGCAAAAACTAATAAATTCTACTATAATTCACCTATTTTGAAATATACCATTATAATTTTGGGATTTGCAAAAATTCAGGTGCCTGAATTTTAGTTTTCTTTCAGACGACGGTTATTGCATATATTTTATACTAAAATTGCAGATTTCGTTTGTTGCAATTTCTGTAAACGCAGTCTGCAATTTTCGGAACCGAGAATAAAAAACCTATTACACAAAACCACAAACCCGACAAAATATGATTTGTGTTGGCACAAAGACAATTAACAATTTATAATTTTTTTCTATAGGAAGATAAGGACAAAATCACAAAGGCAAATAACAAATTACAAAAGTAACAATTTACTTGTACTAGTTAGAGGTACAAGAATGTTGCTTGAAATCATCTTAAAATTCAGGCACCTGAAATATAGGAAAAGTGTATAACTTTACTCATATAAAATCTATCACTTTATATGTCTCCGGCGACCTCGAACCCAGCTGTAGAGGTACCCGGTTTTGTATGGACCAAAATACACTATCGGACTCCCGGCCTTTGCCGAGAGCCCTTGGCAAAGACGAGTTGACGCTCGGCAAACTATTTGCCGAGAGAAGCTCTCGGCAAAGCGCCGTTGGCAAAACATCTACCGGCAAAGGATTCTTTGCCGAGAGCCCCTCTCAGCAAAATATTTGCCGAGAGTAATGGCAAGGCTCTCGGCAAACTCGCACACACGTAACGGCAAAACGACCGCTAATGGTCGTCTCTGGCACGTCCCTGACACTTCTGACAGCTTCTTTGCCGAGAGCGACCGTCGACAAAGCACTTCTTTGCCGAGAGCGACCGTCGGCAAAGAATTGTTAAAAAAATAAAAAAGATTTGCGGCCGAGGTGGTTTTCAAAAAAAAAATCAGATTTGCCGAGAGCTGGCTCTCGGCAAAGAGTAAGGTTTGCCGAGAGCCGAGTACCAAGCTCTCAGCAAAGAGGCAGATTTGCTGAGAGCCTTGCTCTCGGCAAAGATTAGCTCTCGGCAAAGAGTCTAGAGAGCATTTTTTTATTTTTGTTTATATTTCCAGCTTCAACAACACATATTTCACAAATATAACACATCATCCACATCACATATATCACAAATATCACATATTTCACAAATATGTCATCCACATCACATGTCTCACATTATAATCCATCTAAACATCTCAAATCCAACAACACATGTCCATCTCAAAGTGCTATGTTCATCTCACACAAGTTCATGCCACAAAGTGCTAATACATGATGAAGAACAACAGGCTCACCCCCAAGGCTCCCACCCCCCGACCCTCCCGACAGCGGCTGCTGCTATGGCAGAAGGTGTGGATACGGCTGGTACCCCGACCGTCCCGACGGCTGCTGATGCGGCGGATGTTGTGGATACGGTTGGTGCCACGACCCTCCCGACGGCGGCTGCTCAGGCAAATCATTCGAACCCGCCGATTGATTCTGCACAAAGGAGAAGAAAAACTAGTAATTATAGTAATATTAAGGCATATAATTGTAATCTAAGCGTAGACAAGTCAAAATTTGCAGAACTAGGTATAAAATTGTAATCTAAGCCTAGACACATCAAAATTTCGGCAGCATGTCCCCTGTACGGTGGGGTTTCCAAAACCTGCAAGAAAACCAACGGCACGATGGCCGCCCACCACATATCAACAGCACGATGGCCGGCACACATATATATCAACGGCACGAAGGCCTCCCATCACATATCAACGGCACGATGGCCGACATGCATAGTAAAGAGCTTTTGTTAGAGAAGTTGAACTCACGTATGAGTAAGGTGGGTATGGGTAAGGCGGTGGAGGAGCGAACAGCTCTGGTGGCGCTAGACGACCCATCGTGACGCCAAGACTTGCCACGTACTGAGCCAAGGCATCAAACCTTGCCCGTTCGGCCTCCAGCCTCTGTCGCTCGGCCTCCCGCTCCCTCTGTCGCTCTTCCTCCACCCTAGCCTTATGCTCCTCGAGCGCATGCACCTGGCCCTATAATTTTTCACCGCATTGTTACAAGCAATTTCGAGGAATGTAAAACCAATTGGAATGTACAAGCAACTAGAAATTTCAATCAGCGAACGAGCTAAATTGCATAGTACCTTTTGTTTGAACCAAGAAATAAAATCGGAGATCCATTTCCCGCACCCTGATGAAGAATGGTGTCACGTTCTTGTGGGGTAGGTTCCCTTGATAGATGCTAGTTCTCATTAATAAACTCCCTGTAACAATGAGAAACAAGGAGGTTGGATGCAGAATGTTGATGACATATTTAATTAACAAGTTCGTGCAAGAAGCCACTTACTGCATGTACGACTCCATTTGGGTAAGATTGGTGAACACATATATAATGATTGTGAGCCACTCTTCGTTTTTCAACAACAATGAGGTCGCATCACTTGCACTTCCAAGTTGCCCTTGGAAAAGGCTGAGTTTTGATTCATTTTCACCAACATTGTAATCATGACACCTTTAGTAAAGTTCTTGATGTCTCATCTGAATGGATGCTTAGTAGGGAGGAATTGTCGATGTTTGTCGAATGTGGAATATTTGCCGCCCTTCTGCAGCCAATTGAACTGCAGAGCTGCCTTGCACAAGGGGCATGGAAACTTCCCGTGAACACACCAAGCGCTGAATATCTCATATGCTAGGAAGTCATGCATGGAGTATTGATACCAAACATGCATGTTGAAGTTTGTCTTTGTAGCTCGATCGTATGTCCATACACCATGGTCCTAAGCATGGACCAGTTCATCAAACAAAGGCTCCATGAACACACCCATGTTATTCCCAGGGTGTTCTGGAATTATCAACGACAAGAACACATTCTGTTGTTGGAAGGAGACGCCAGGGGGAGATTGAGAGGGATAACATAGTCCAACAAGTGTATGGGGCAGCCATCATTCCATAAGGATTGAACCCATCTGTTGCTAGTGCAACACGCACATTACGTGCCTCCCCACTGTTGTTACGATGAATGTTGTTACGATGACTGTTATCAAAGTGATGCCATGCTTCACCATCGGTTGGATGCACCATCTTCTCAGGACTGTATCTTTTTCCATTTTTGTGCCATGTCATCTGTTTTGTGGACTCCTCTGTCATGAATAGCCGTTGGATCCTCGGTATGAATAGAAGGTACTGTAGGATTTTCATGGGGTACGAACTCTGCCTCTTCTCACCATCACCAGAGTCTACCTCCAGATACCTTGAGGATTTACACTTTGGATAGTACTTTGCATCCGCGTGTGCTTTTCTAAAGAGGACGCAGCCCTTCGGACAAGCATGTATCTGCTCATACAACATCTTAAGTGCACGAAGGACCTTCTGCGATTTGAACATGTTCTGTGGCAGAAGGTGACCGCCCGGAAGGATGGAGCCAATAACTGTCAACATTTCATCAAAGTTCTCTCGACTGAGGTTGAACTAGGACTTTAAGGCCATTAAGCGTGAAATGCCATCAAGCTTTGAAATCTGTGTGTGGCCATGAAGGGGTTTCCCTGTCACAGACAACATGTCGTAATATACCTTTGCACTTGCCTCTGGCTCCTCCTCCTCCTGCTGCCTACGTCCTTCAGCGAAGTGTGCTTCGTGAAAGTCATCTAACCAAGCTGCTACCCCGGCATCAGCATTGTAATTCTTGACACGTGGTCTCACCACCTCCTCTCTCACATGATCGGCTTCACCATGGTGGGTCCACTGGGTATAGTTTTTCGTAAATCCATGCCTAGCCAGATGTGAAGTCATCACCTCCTTTGTCTGCCTCTTTCTGTTCTTACAGTTGGTGTAGGGACAAAAAACAGCACGTGCTCCGGGAGCCTGGTCAAATACTTGCTTGATAAAAGCCTCGTTCTTGTCGACCCATTCTCTGGTAATCTCACGGGCGCTCCGGCGGCCCGAGTACATCCACTCACGGTCATCCATCCTCTAACATATATATCACCAAGTAATAAATATAACCGTGGACTTACATCTACACGTTTTTCCTACCATCTAATAGGTAAGGATAGGTCCTAATCCCACCCAAGGATGCGTAGATGGTGTTAGTTCCCATGGTCTAGTCCTATCCGAAATAGAATTTCGGCAGCACCTCCCCGCTGTTCTCTAAATGCACGTCCTGACAGGGAGATTGTGTGTCCGAAGAACAACAGGAAGATACTGTCAAAACTGTCTTAGATCAGAGCAGACCATGGAAACTAACACCATCTACGCATCCTCGGGCTGTCAAAAAAAACGTGGACAATTGGAAACAGATACGGTTATTGATATGCAAAGATCTGCATATTTCTAACCATATCTCTTTCAAACGGGAGACACCTAACTGGGTTACGTGGAGATACATGACCAGGACAAAGAAAGAGTGGTTATACCTTAGGTAGCGGTGAAGTCAGGCTAGTGGGGCCATGGCGGGTCGGTGCAGTGGCGAGGCGACACGGTGCGGACAGACCCGCAACGGTGAGGAAGACGAGGTACTCCGGCTAGCCTCCGACGGACTCTTCTATGAAAATCAAAAGGACACAAGTCCATCAATTCAAAATTTTGGCAGCACCTCCCCTACAGGGTGAGGTTTCCAAAACCTGCAAGAAACAAACGGCACGATGGCCGGCAAGTATATATATTACCCTATAGCTGGCTACAAAATAACTTATTCTGTAGCCACTTTGAGTTACGATAATTGCTATGCTAATTTACAAGATTATAGTAACTCCTTACTATGTGATTTACTATAACATTATGGTAAATATCCCCATGTGTTATAGTAATTCAACTATCGTAAATATATACTGAAATTGTCGTAAATTAGTATATAAAATTATCGTAAATAGAGGTGGCTACAAAATAACTTATTTTATAGCTAGCTATAGAGTATATAGAACTGCTACCCTACAGCTGGCTACAAAAATAACTTATTCTATAGCCACTTTGAGTTACGATAATTGCTATATCAATTTATGAGATTATAGTAACTCCTTACTATGTGATTTACTATAACGTTATGGTAAATATCCCCCATGTGTTATAGTAATTCAACTATCATAAATATATACTGAGATTGTCATAAATTAGTATATAAAATTATCATAAATAGAGGTGGCTACAAAATAACTTATTTTGTAGCTAGCTATAGAGTATACTCTCCCCCCTCTCTCTCTATATATATATATCAACACCACAACCGCCATCAACTCAACCATAACACCACAACAAGTCCACCGCCTTCGCAATCACCTCCACCACCCCAACAACACCACCTGCACTTCACCACCACCCCAACACCACCACCACAACTCCACACCGCCATCACCTCCACCAATCCAACACCACCACCACCAATCTATCTCTACTCCACCAATCCACCTCCACTTCACTACCACTAACCACCACCAACAACAACAACCACCATTTCATACCTAGGGTGACGAGGTAGGGACGAGGCCGGTGGCGGGGTGGACTCGGCGATGTCGGCCCACAGGGCCGTGGGCGGGGTGAAGGCACGGGCGGGGCGAGGGCGAGGCTGACGGCGAGGATGAGGCCGAGGGCGAGGCCGACGGTGAGGACGAGGCCGACGGCGAGGACGAGGGCGAGTCGGGCGCGGGCAAGGATGACGGCGAGGACGAGGGCGGGGCGCATGCACGGGTGGGGCAATGGCGAGGCCAACGGCGAGGACAAGGTCGAGGGTGAGGCCGACAGTGCGGGCGACGATGACGGCGAGGACGAGAGCGAGTCGGGCGCGGGCGAGGATGATGGCGAGGGCGAGGACGAGGGCTAGTCGGGCGCGGGCGAGGACGACGACAATGGCGAGGGTGAGGATGAGGGATGGGACGGGCTGGCCGCCGAGGCGCGCGGCCGTGCATGGCCGGGCTGGGGCGGTTGGCCGCCGACGGAGCTGGTGGCGGCGCCTGGCACGCGCGGGTGGGCGCTGCGGTGGCGGAGCGGTGGCGGCAGCGCGTGGCGGGCTTGGGCGTGCTGGGGCTGGCTGGCGGGGCTGTGGCAGCGGCGCGGCTCAGGCACAGGCATCGCTCACGGCGGCGGAGCGCGACGGTGTGGCTGGCGGTGGCGGAGCGGCGGCGGCAGCGCGTGTGCGGCGGTGTGTGCGTGAGTGCGAGTGAAGGCGACGAGTCTGGGCGCCTAAACGGTTAAGTGTAAAGATTAGTTTGCCGAGAGCCAGATTAGTTTGCCCAGAGCATGATCCAAGATGCTCTCGGCAAAAGATTCCCCTTTGTCGAGAGCCCCCAGATCTGGCTCTCGGCAAAGTTATTTTTTCTTCAAAATTCGTTTGAATTTTTTTAACTAGCTAACTGCACAAAAAAATATTTAAAAAAAATAAAAATTAATATTTGTCGAGAGCTGCTCTCGGCAAAGAAAAGTTTTTTAAATATTTTTTATTCGTCTAACAAACTAAACAAAAAATGATATTTAAAAAAAAATAAATCTTTGCCGAGAGCAGCTCTTGGCAAAACCCTTCGCCGAGAGCCAGCTGTCGGCAAACCATTGATCCAGGCCAGGTAAAAAAAGAAATCTGTGCTGAGAGGGGGCCAGTTGCTCGCGGCAAAGAGCCTTTGCCGAGAGCAATCCCCTGAAGCTCTCGGCAAAGAATATCCAAAAAAATTAATAAATAGCAAACGGCTCCGGAAAAATATGAAATTTTGCCGTGTTACAACTTATGCTCTCTAATGACTATACAAAAAGTTTGGAACTCCAAAACTAATTAGACTGTGACATTGTTTGAAAATCCAAATGGATCCTTCTCAACTCTATGAAACTTATTCGGAGATGTCTCATATTCTAAGAATCATACGCAACCACTTGTGCGAAACTTTTTCAAATTTTTACCACAACCTCCAAGTGTGATATCATGACTTCATTGCAAATATCACAATTTTCCGACTTCGTTTCCTTTTTTTAAGAATTTTTAAATCGTTCGGCGACATGTTATTCGATTCGTAAAATAAAAGGTGAAAAAAATGTCAACAAGATGTTATTTGGCCTCAATAATGCATAAATAGCATGAATATAATTTTCTACTTAATTTTTTCCCATGTTTAAATCAATCGCTGTTCAAATTTTAATTGATTATTTTAAACTCCTTGAAATGCAATTAATTAATTATATATAGCAAATAATTACCAAAATACACAAAATTTTAATATTGAGTACAACATGTAGTATGTGTATAGAGAAAAAAGTTTGGAGCATATGAAAGAAAAAATAATTTAGTTGGAGAGAGTTAGGAGAAGAAAATGACCTGCACATGAAATATAGAAACCATATTTGCCGAGAGCCTGGGAGGGGCGCTCGGCAAATATTTGCCGAGAGCGGTGCTCGGCAAAGAGGTTTGCCGAGAGCCATAACGGAGGGGCTCTCAGCAAATCGCTGACGCTGTCACGGCAGTTCACGAAAAATGGGCCACGGCAATAGTTTGCCGAGAGCCTTGTTTTGCTGAAAGCGAGGCCCACGGCAAAGGCCCGTTTTGCCAACGGTCTTTCTTTGCCGAGAGTTGCTCTCGGCAAAGCGGCCCACTTCGCCAAGAGCTTTTGTTTGCCGAGGTGCAGGCCCACGACAAACTTGTATGTTGCCGACGGCCGGTCTTTGCCGAGAGCTGCTCTCGGCAAATGTTTTCTTTGCTGAGAGCCCGTGTTATTGCTCTCGGCAAAACTCGCGGCTCTCGGCAAAGGACGTTTTTCCGGTAGTGATACTCCCCTAGTATTCTTCCTCTCTTTATATTCATTCAAGTTTGATGACAACTCAAATTTGAATTTTATAAGAGAAAGCTCCCGTAATAATTCCCAACAAAAGCTAACTACACGACCCCTAGTCGACTATTGTCAGCATGTCAATCAAATCTTGGAAGTCCATGTACGAGCTCCCACCCTTGGCCACAGCTGCCGCGGCCTTGCGGCCGAGCTCCACGGCGCGCTCCCTAATGGACTTTCCCTCGTCCCCGACGGCCGCAGCGATAGCCTTCGCCATCCGAACAGCATCAGGCACGGTGTCGGCGGCTCGGCGCCCTCCGCTACGTGCATGGCCACGCCGGCCTCCTCGAGCAGGATCTTGTTGATGAAATGGTCGGCACCCATAGGCCAGGTGAGCATGGCCACGCCGGCCGAGGCCGCCTCGAGCACGGCGTTCATGCCGCAGTGCATCAAAAACCAGCCCACGGCACGGTGGCGCAGGGTCTCCACCTGCGGCGCCCACCCGCGGATGACCATGCCCCGCGAAGCCGTGGCCGCCTGAAACCCGTCGGGCGAGGGAGAGCAATATCAAGGATGCTCCAGCCGCAGCGAGGGATTGATTATCAGACCAACAATTTTTTTAAGAGAAGCCGGCAGATTAAACTGTCAGTCTATGTATTAATAAAGAAGGAGTACACAAGTACATACAAATGTAAAAACAAACTCTCCATACCAACACCACCGAGAACCAACACACGATGATAGCAAAGACAGACCACCAAACAAAGGTGCCCACTAAACCACAAACCACCCAACCCAATACAGTAGCAACTACCAGGAGATTTCAGAAGCCATGCCTCCGTGGAGAAAAACGACATCCGCAAATGCCGTCAACGCCAGCCAAAATATTGGCAGTGGTTTTACAACCAGGAAAGAACCCAAAGGTAGAGGCAGGAAAGGATGAGGGCACATGACAATGCCTTCAACAAGGTATACGATGCCAGCAAGCATCGCCATTATCAGCATTAGCAAGCCGAGCAAGGATTTCTCCCAAAGCGCCCCATCCCAAACCACAGCCCATAGCAATTTTCTAACCGAAGTGAGCTGCCACCAGCGAGTTGTCGTAGCCACAGCCCATAGCAAGCCGATGCTGTTTGGTTGCCTTTATGAGTGAATGCAGTCTATCAAAGCTGAGAGGTTGACACATGTGACCATACAAGATACACTGTATCCACCTAGCCAGGATGGCCAGTGAAGCACATTTCGAGCGTATCCACCGGTCCAGGATGAGGGCGTATTTTTGCATCCGCTAATGCAGGCTATATCCAGCACCACCCAGGCATTACGAAGAAGATGCACACAAGCAAACACACCACTTGGCCATGTATAGGAATAGTCTGGTTGGTGTTTTTTTTTGTTTTGGGAACATGTATTACTACCACCTCAAAATATGTCAATGATGTTGGTTTGCGAACCGGTAGTGTTCATCCTTTATATACTAGTGAGAAGATGAAAAAAAGGCAGTAATGGGACCTCTCTAAAGACGATGTTTCTTACAATGGCTAGTGCTTGCGCCCGGACGTCCGGATGGATGTTCCGTCCATACGCCCGCACTACACTCCGTTTCCCGTGCGCACCTGCACTCCACGAGCCGCGCTCGTGCCAGCACATCTCCACCCGTGCCTGCATTTTGCGTGCTCATGCGGGGCCCACGCTGCTCAGACGTCGCCCGCGCCGCCTGACTGCACGTGGGGACCCCTCACGCTCCCTTCCACACGCATACCATGTATAACACCCGATCTACTTTTAAAACATCTAAATACAACACTTGCAACATTCCTTTGAAGGCAGATGGAACACTTGAAACATGTTTTTGAAACACTTGCAAAAACACCTGAAAAACGGTTGAAAACCAGTGCAAACATACGCAACATTCAGATAAAACACTTGCAACATATTGGTGAAACATATGCAACATCCAGATAAATTCACTTGCAACATACGTCAGAAAACACAGATGAAACATTGAAAATGGACGCTTGCAACATACGTGTACAACCATTACAACATATGCAAAATCCCGATTTACTTTTGCAACATTCATCTGAAACATTTGCAGCGTACCTCTGAAACATCTGAAATGCATACTTGTAACATGCGTTTTTCACCCTTGTTCCATGCGACGTAGAGCAGAGCAGGGAACGGCCGGTTCTGGCCAACCGGCGGCCGAGGATGGTGCTGCGGCCTGGCCTAGGCCTGGCCAGCGATGACCCCCTTTCCTAACTACCTGGCTACACGTGGCGTCCTGGCGCCTACGCGACTGTTGATGGGTTGGCCCGGCTAGCTAGCGGCACCAGCGGCACAGGCCAGACCCTGGCGGCAGCAAGGAGGCTCGCCGGTTCGGTGGAGGCAGCTGTGGCGAACTGGCAGCGTGGTGCAGCGGTGGAGGACGCCGCGAGGCGGAGTGGAGAAATGTCGCAGTGTCCAGTTTGTTTAGAAGCCGTCGAAGCATCCAGTTAATTTGGTTGAAAGCAGCAGGCTTGTTGGGCCAGTCCACAACCCCGTTAAGGTCTCACCGTAGCATTTCCATTCTTACAAGGACACGAGGCCAAAAGTGCCATTGTCGCTCGTCCGAGAACCCTTGTTGAGAAGTTGACATCTATCTTAGGGGCTGTTTACCGCTGCTCTGGCTCTGTGCACTATAGCTATATTGTAGCATGATGAAGTCAGAGCCGGTGGAGCTAGAAATCATGACTCCATATTTTTTTCTCAGGAATCCAACATCTCCTTGCTACACTAGCAAATAATAGAGCTACAATGATCGGAAGGAGAAGTCGGAGCTCCCAACAGCCATAGTGGCCAAAATCTAGGTACATGGAGGTTCTCATATAACGGCTTTAAATTGTATTCAGTTTATTGGCATATTTTTTTGGAAATACTCCTAGGTTGCATTTGGACTTGATATGAACACGCATCAGTTGTCGATGCCTGCAGCTATCAAGATGCAAAGAACCTGTAAAGCAGTACTGTATTTGATGTTGATTTTTTTTGGACGGATTACCTGTAATCACTCCTGGCCTAGAGACACGTACGCCATGTTTGATGTTTGCTGCTCTTCGTGGTCCGCGTTAATCTATCATTATATATTGCATCGGTTTTATCGAATCCATTGACATGGCAGCATTATCAATTCGAGTGTTACTCCATCGATCTGTCATGACTCAGAACAGGAGTTCTTCTATACTCGCCTTGTTTAATTTCTCCCTCTAAAGTTTAGTCCTTATCTCATAGGATATTTGCACACATGCATGGAGCATTAAATATAGACCGAAAAAATAACTCACAGATTGCGACTAATTTGCGAGACGAAGTTTTGAAGCCTAATTAGTCCATGATTTAACAATGTGGTGTCATAGTAAAGCTATAGTAAACATGTACTAATGATGGATTAATTAGGGTTAATAAATTCGTTTCGCGAAGTACTGAGGACCTATGTAATTTGTTTTATTATTACTATCTGAACACTCTCATGTAACATCCCGATATGACACTCTAAACTTTAGCCGCTGGATTTAAACGAGGCTTTAATATTCGAGACCAATCACTATCTTGATTTCAGCGTGTCACAGTCAACGCAAACCTTCTAGTAATGGGTGTATGCATGTGCATTATCGAGCGGACCACTGTAAACAATAATGATGGATCAAGATCTCAATCAACTCCCTTATTTCTTTTTTGGAAACAAAGTCGCACCTGAAGTTTCATGCAAATGATGCCAAGCGTTCCAGCTGAGTCAGCCATGTGCGTTTACACAAGGCTCACGAGGTAGCCTCACTCTAAGCATCTCGCTATGCTGATCTGCAATCCCAGCTTCTAGCTCGGCATTATTTTACCTTATATATAAAGCACCACAACGTCCACTTCACGCCACACACACACACAGCATGGAGCTTCCGAGTGTCAATTCTTTGAGCTTATTAGCTAACTGCTTTGTTAGGGACAGAGCAGTGATGGAAAAGATGCCATCCATGGCTTATACAACACATTACACATGGGCCATTGGATATACTGATCCAGGGACTGATATGTGATTCCCAATGGACCTTAGGGAAGGAGGGTTCTAAAGCTTTGGTTGGGCGATTATGGAAACCACCTCTACAAATAAAACCTACTAATTGTTTCTAAATATATTTTGACCTTGTTTAAATCTAGGGTGTAAAGTTTTGGAGTATCACATCGGCTGTTATATCGGGGTGCATGAGAGTGTTCGGATAGTAATAATAAAACAAATTACATAAGTTCTCAGTACTCCGCGAGATGAATTTATTAAGCTTAATTATTCCGTTATTAGCATATCCTAATTAACCCGTCACTAGCACATGTTTACTGTAGCTTTACTGTAGCGCAACATTGTCGAATCATGAACTAATTAGGCTTAAAAGATTCGTCTCGCAAATTAGACGCAATTCATGCAATTAATTATTTTTTTAAGTCTATATTTCATACTCCATACATGTGTTCAAACATCCGATGGAATAGAGACTAAACTTTAAGGGAGGAACTAAACAAGGCCTTTGTATACTAGTGCTAGTAACCAGCATGCATGTGCTCTGACAGGTTCCTTCATCACTTGCCCGGCACTGTCTTGCGACTCTGTTCATTTTGGAGGTACAATTCCACTGGCAAATCAAGGCCTCCTTTATTAGAGCCACATTTTGGTAAATCTGCTGGAGGTGGAGGAAGGGAGGTGTCCACCGATGATCCATCCTCTACAATGAAAATGGCTACCATGCTCATGGAGAAATGGAAATCAAAGTGGCAATGGATGTACCATGTTCCTGTACACAAGAAACAAAAATTTGGTATCATAAATATTTGTACTTTTTTTTTTATAAATTAAGGACAAACGTAAACTGTCAATAAAAGAACACCAATCCAAATCTTGTGTGGCCTGTCGCCAGCATCTAGGCGCTGCAGCTTCCGTCCCTACCGGCGGCCTCGGCGACCCTAGTTCGCCAGTGCTAGGTAGGCGGTGGTGGAGTTGGACAGCGGCGGCGTGGCAGCGGGGAGGTGGCTGGCGACGGCATCGAGACGTGAGTCCCATGAGCTAACGACGTCGCGTGGGCCGCCGCAGGCACGGTGCTCGTGTTCTCCGTCTCCGACATCAACACCGACCACCACTGCCTCAGCAATCACCAGCTCCATACGCGCTGACACCAATATGGGCTAGAAGTGACATTGGGCCATGAATTCTAGATGGATGGAGAGAGGACGAGAGCAGTAGGTTCGCTGGGAACGTGGGGCCACAGTCACAAAGTTTCCGGTACGAAAGGTACCAGGAACGTGGTACGTGGGACGCGGATCGATACTTTTAAGTTCCCGGATCATCAAGGGATATACCTCCTCGGGACGATGGGTTCGAAGACGGGAACGTGATCCATAGATAATTGAAACGTATATGTAAGATAACTATAGAGCGAGGATATCATGATTCTAGGATAATCACGACAATTCCTTGTATTTTATCCTGTTGTAAAAGAGGTTTCAATCCGTAGTGTTTTTATGCTGTTTTCTTCTTGATGTATATATAAAATTATATGTTATGAATATTTTTAAAATATATATATGTTATGTCCCTTGGGTATGCAGCGTGTGGGCTAAGACCCATTTGCCAACATATTAGGTCTCCAACCGGCTTAGCTCCTGCGTAAAGAAAACATACACGCGCTCGCCGCCGCTCAGCATCCAAGCATTGATCCGTCGGCCAGCATACAAGCATCGATCCATCACACGTGATCCGGGCCACGTCCCAAGCATCGAACCGTCGCTCATACCGCTTCGTCCCCGAACCGTGTACCGGGACGGTCGTTCCAGGGACACGGAACGCCGCATCGATCCGCGTTCCGTGTGACTATGCGTGGGGCTCGTGAGGGAATGCTCTGGAAAATGAAACTTGAATATAATATATATTGCAGCAAATAGAATTGGAAATTTGAAAAGAACAAAAGAAAAAGGAAGGACACCAGTGGGCTACCTGGACACTCAAGGCCGAAGAGGCCACTAGCCAGCCCAGGGGCTTCCCTTATCCCGTTGCTTGATAGGTTGATGAGGTTCATGTTACGGGCCGATGCCTCCACACGAAGGAAAAAGTCCACTTTTTCTCCCCCAACTTTTCCGAAAAGCTGCTTTTTCTCCCTGAACTCTAAAACCAGGCGAACCACCTTACTAATCTTTTCAAACCGTGTGTTTTACCTCCTGCAGCGGTTTTGAAGGTGGTTTTGTCTTTTTCTTTTTTATTTATTTTGGCTAAATCTTTGAAAAATTATAGTAAATCACAGAAAAATCATAAAATAAAAAATCTAATTTTCTTGAACTCTACATGAGTAGATCTACAATTTGTGTCAATGCGTGTTCGCATAGGTTGCTCTACTCAATTTGGGTGGCATCAGACCGTGGATTTAGGAAAAAAACTCAGCAGTGCTTGTTGGTCCCCAATGTGCTAGAAGAACTGTTATTGCACATGCCTCCATGCATGACATTGGTTTTAGGCATTATTTTGACTAACTTAGGGCCTGTTTGGTTTACCCTGTTAAACTTTAACAGGTGTTGACTATGTGGTTGATCATAGGGTGTTCGGATACTAATAATAGACTAATTAGGTTTAATAGATTCGTCTCGTAAATTAATCTCAATCTATAAAATTAGTTTCGTAATTAATCTATGTTTAACACTCCATGCATGTGTCCAAACATTCGATGTGATAGGTGTTAAAAAAAACAAGGGGAACCAAACACCCCCTTAGGGCGTCCCCAATGGTTCTCGAATAGGTAGTTTAGGAAGAATTTCACTGAGTATCAAGGAGAGAGATCAAATAGCTAGCGACTCCCAAATAAACTATCTAGCATGATCTCTTAGAAACACCTCTCACAGCTCACGTAACTCTCCACTACAATGTTTATTTTTTATTATTTCTATGCCTCATCTAGTTAGCTATTTGCAAATTGCCATTGCGGACACCCTTAGCAGTCCAGCTATTGAAACCAATTAAGTATTGTCCTAAACTGATTTGACATAAGGACAAAAGATTGTGCATGCCATATCATATTGTAGTGACTCAATGCAGCAGCATTAGTTGTAAGATAGGACAGTAATGATCTTCCCTGTTGTTTGCCAATTGTGAACCAAAACAGATCAACATATTGCAGGACTTTGCATGAACTTGTTGCTGCCCACAGTATGACTGAAGGAGAAGTAACTAATGCAACAAAAGCATATGCTGCCAACAAACTAGATCTCCCTTAGAGCATCTCCAACAACTTGGTAAATCCACTTGGTATTCTTATTATTTTGGCAAAAACACAAAAACACCTCTCTCAATGCAGCAGCATTAGTTGTAAGATAGGACAGTAATGATCTTCCCTGTTGTTTGCCAATTGTGAACAAAAACAGATCAACATATTGCAGGACTTTGCATGAACTTGTTGCTGCCCACAGTATGACTGAAGGAGAAGTAACTGATGCAACAAAAGCATATGCTGCCAACAAACTAGATCTCCCTTAGCATCTCCAACAACTTGGTAAATCCACTTGGTATTCTTATTATTTTGGCAAAAACACAAAAACACCTCTCCAACAACTTGGTAAATCCACTTGGTATATTTCCCAAGTTGGTAAACGGAGTCCTCGCGTGCGTATATATCCGCGCGCGGTGTGGACTTTGTATCGGCGATTTCGGCCTCGACAGCTCCCTCCCGCGCCCGAGAGTTCCTCTCCCGCGCGCGCCAAGTCCGGATCGATCCCGCGCGCGCCAAGTCCCGATCGATCCCTCTTCCTCGCGCGCGATAAAAGAAGCCCGGCCGGCCGTCCCCCGATTCTTCTTCCCCTTCCCGTCTGCGACTTCACCTCTTCCCGTCGAGGATCGAGGAAGGTCGCGCTGCCTCTCCTCTTCGACGTGAAGCCGCCCGGCCGTCCCATCAGGTCAGTACTCGCCGTCTCCTCTCGCTAGGGCGCCGTTCTGTAGGTTTTGATGCCGAGGTAGAGGGTACTTGATAGGGTTTAGGGTTCAAGTTCTTAGGTCAGTACTCGATCTGTTGAAATATACTTGATCTGTTCTTGATATGTTATCTGTTCTTGAAGTTGTTCATGGATTTGCCGCTGACATGGATACTGTTCCTGTAGTATATATATATGCCGCTGCTGATCATGGATAATATGCCTATGATACTGTTAGTAGTATGCCTATGATATATGTTCTGGTAGTATACTGTTTTGTTGTTAATTTTTGTTGTAAACTGATTTTAGAATGGAAGGAGAAGATGGAGATTTCTTGTCCGGCATTCTTCTCCATGGAGAAGGGGTTTCACGTCGAAGAAAAAAAATCCATAGATTAACAACTACAATGATATTTATGAACATACAACAAATCATGTAGAAGTGAAAGAACATAAACCTTCGACGGAAGGTTTCAGGAGAGTATGTTGGATTTTCGGCCAAATAATCTTTGAACATCCTTTCGTGTCCACCTTCTCTATCACGGTAAATAACCCTATGACCTGGGATGGAGCCACCGTGTTTCTTTTTGACATTGGAAAAGGTGTCGGCAGTCGACGCAATGAAAGAGTCATCATCATCGGATGATGAATCATCCAATTGGCTTCGAAGACGGGACCTTTTCCTAGGCATGTTTCCTGGATGCCAAGGGGCGTGGAATCAACAATATATGACATGTACAGTAGCTGAAACCGCATGAACTGAAGATAGGATGGGAGGAGACCGATGGGATGAGATATACTGACCTGGTTGATTGGAGGAGGAGATGTCGGCCTTGCTGCAGCTTCTCACAGGCGCAGCTTCCCTTGATCTCTTCTGGTTTCGGCACGTCGGAGAGGAGGAAGCAGTGGCGGCGGCGCGGCGTGACTCGTCTACGCGAGGAGGAGGACCGCGGGCACGGCGTCTTCGTGAGAGGAGGACCGCGGGCAGTTGAATAGACGCGACGCAGGTGTGGATCGGTGGGACTTGAGTTGGATCGGTACAGGTGGGCCTTCTTTTTTGGTTTTTACCAAGTTGGAATACCAAGTTGTTGGAGATAGCTCTTTTTTTGACTTGCCAAATGAAATAGCAACTTGCTAAAACTCAAGATATACCAAGTGATTTTTACCAAATTGTTGGAGATGCTCTTAACACAATATACTAGTATCCGTAGATAGTGGCCACAGAAACGTATGATTTCCAAAATTGAGAATGTGCTCCCTATTGCATCCAGGCATGGTCTAAACAATATTGGGACCTTCCTCCACATGACGCTTCCTAAGGGGGAGTTTATTGGCTTTTTTTTTGGCAAATACTCCTAGGTTGCAATCGGACTTGATATGAACACGCATCAGTTGTCGATGCCTGCAGCTATATCAAGATGCTTGGAAGCCAGCAAAGCAGTATTTGATGTTGATTTTTTTATTTTTTATTTTTTTGGAATGAAGGATTACCGGTCATTCCCGGCCGAGAGACACGCAGGCCATGTTTGCTGCTCTTCGTGGTCCGCGTTAATCTATCATTTTGTTGTATCGGTTTTATCGAATCCATTGACATGGCAGCATTATCAATTCGAGTGTTACTCCATTTGTCATGACTCAGAACAGGGGTTCTTCTATACTCCTACTCAATATTCGAGACCAATCGCTATCTTGATTTGAGAGCGTGATACAGTCAACGCAACCTTCTAGTAATGGGTGCATGCATGTGCATTATCGAGCGGGCCACTGTAAACAATGATGGATCAAGATCTCAATCAACTCCCTTTCTGTTTTGGAAACTGAGGCTGCGTTTAGCTCGTGAAAAGAAATTTTTGGGTGTTATATCGGATGTGTCGGAAGAATGTCGAAAGGGGTTTTCGGATACTAATAAAAAAACAAATTACAGAACTCATCAGAAAACTGCGAGACGAATCTAATGATACTAATTAATCCGTCATTAGCATATGATGGTTACTGTAGCACTTAAGACTTTTCATGGACTAATTAGGCTTAAAAGATTCGTCTCGCGATTTCCCCGAGAACTATGCAATTAGTTTTTTTTTTCGTCTACGTTTAGTACTCTATGCATGTGTTCAAACATTTGATGTGATTGGTGAAGGCAAAAATTTTTGGAAACTAAACCAGGCCCGAAGTGATGGGTCAGGCAAATGATGCCAAGCATTCACACAAGGCTCACGAGGCAGCCTCACTCCAAGCATCTCGCCATGCTGATCTGCAATCCCAGCTTCTAGCTCGGCATTATTTTATACCTTAATAAAGCACCACACCGTGCACTTCACACCGCACACAACATCGAGCTTCCGAGTGTCAATTCTTTGAGCTTGCTAGCTAACTGCTTTGTTCGGGACAGAGTGGTGAAAAGATGCCATCCATGGCATATACAACACATGACACATGGGCCATGGATATATTGATCCAGGGACTGAGGGGAGGAGGGTTCTAAAGCATGGGTTCGGGCGATTATGGAAACCACCTCTACAAATAAAACCTAATCGTTTCTAAATATACTTTTGTATGCTAGCACCAATCAAAATTATACTAGATCCCCCAAGAAAAACGTCCCCCACTGAGAACCGCCAACCATTATGTACCTAGAAAAATACATACAGGATTTTGTCTCTGTTAAAATCAAAGGCTAATAAACAACTAAACCAGATCCGATGGCTGATAGAAGAAGTGTGATGCGAGGCTTCTCACCCACCTCACTCCCCGCGCCCTCCGTTGCTTCAAACGCACACGACTTCAACGCTACGTGCTCGGCGAACAGGGTTCGAAGGCTGCAATCACCGATTGAAAAAGAAAACAAAGAAAAAGAAACGCCAGGGAACACCGTCTGGAGGGCCGCCGCCGCGCCGATCGCAGGCCACAGCAGCAGCGTGCAACACCGGCGCCGATATCCTTCCTCTCTGGCGGCCACGGAAGCTTCGTGCAGCAGTCGTCTGAGCCCTGATGCCCGCCGCCGCGCTGATCGCAACCTCCGCGGCCGCCAGAGAGTCGCGCACCCCACCACCGGCGGTGATACTGCCTTCTTCCCAACCAGCATCTCCGCTCCCATCCTCCCACCAAAGGCAGGCATCACCCTCGGCAGCCAGCGGCGGCGCCCGTCCCTACTGGCTTTTGGGGATTTTGGATTTTTTTTCGTGAATCAATGGATTTGATCGTGATCTGAATTGTGAGTGGTGCCTTGTGATGGTGATGGATGGGGAAGGAGGTGAAGCCATGGGGAATGAAGATGAAGCTGGAGCCGGCGATGTTGACAGGATGGCCTCCTCCTTCACGTGTTCCTGCACCAGAGATAGCCTCCATTGCTGGCATCGAGGTTGATAGGTTTCCATGGATGATGCCCACCATGTGTTCGCTGAAATGCCCTCAAGGTAATAACTTTTGATTTCTCGACTATTTTTTAGTAAATTTGAGCTGGATTCCATTGTTTCCTTTCATTTGGGTGCGAATTGGAGTGACAGCTATGCAGATATGTTGTTTATACTCTTGCAAATCAACTTGCTGCAGAGCTGTTGAAACTTGAGAGGCACTTGCAGAGCTGTTCAAACTTGAGAGCTATACTTTGCCTGCTCTAACTATTAGCTTTGCAAACAGTTCCACTTGCAGATTTAATGGTACAACTTTCATGATTCTTCAAAATATGTTGTTCCACTTTAGTAAAATAGTTCTAGATGCATTTGCTACAATTTACTGAATATTCAAAATGAGGGTGTTTGTTGATTGAGCATGCCATCTTTAGTTCAGATAGGGGAATTATTAGCTTAGCATGAACCATGATGCTTTGAGTAGATGAATGATTCAAAGATGGATGCATTGCCACACACATAGTGGACTCGCATGGTTGAGTTAATTCTTTGTCATTATTACCTAAAGTAGATCATCCCTGTATATACACTATGCTTATCTCATTCTAAAACACGAGCACAAACCTATATATGGGTAGTTCTAACACATAGTGTTTTCAATGTCCAGGAAACTACAGATATGATGTAAACCTTGCTAAGTTGCCGGTGAACTCTTTGCACAATATTTTGAAGAGATGTGGAACTGTAAGAATACAATTTTCTAGGAGAACACTTCGACAGCTAGAGGTAGGACTACTAGCACTTGTGATATTTCTTTTTCTTTATTTTTATTGTAAACACCGATATATATTTTTGCTGGGTCGGTTCTCTACAATCTTTTTGCCAAGACGTAGAGGAACGCCGCCGGAGCCCCGCACGTTGCAGCAGGAGCAGCTGAAACAGCAGTTGCAACAATTCTCGACATCTGCGTCCCTTGGTAGCAGGATCCCAGCAAAACAGAAGGAGGGAGGTGAGCACCATGGTAAGATCCATCCCGACCCTCTGCATCCCTTGCCACGGATCTACCGCAACCCAACTCGCTTCCCGTATCTGATTTTGCAAGTCGGCGCTGTTCAACTTCAACTCCTTCCTGACCGTGGTGTTACTGCACCTGCACCTGCATCAAGATGCAGTTCCCGGCCACCCTCAATGATAGCACAGGGTAATTTTCTTTCTTCCATTGCTAGCCTACTAAAAAATCAGAAAGAATTTGGGGATTCCATCTTGTGCTCTCTGTTCTGCCCAATTGTAGAATTTTTCCTTTGGCTATCGTGGCAAATAATTTAAAGTCAAAATCAGTGTGAAGGATATAGCCATCTGGTTGCTGTGAATTGTGTTTAATGGCGTCAGACGCCATCCATGAGCTGATTCAGAGATATTTTTTTAATAGTTATGATTCAGAGATAGTTAAAACCTCTAATAAGGATGAACCTTGCTGGGAGCGCCAGGTGGCCAGGCCATCCCCTGCCGCTGCCGGCAGCCGGCGGCCGCAGGCCAGGAGCCTAGCTGGAGCTTGTAGCTGGCAGCTGGCCCTGCCCAGGCTGAGGGAGTCACTCCGCGAGTTCAAGCTCAACACCGTCTACATCGAGGCCCAATGCCCCAACATTGGAGAGGTAGGGCCGAATCAAACTGCATATCGATTGTACGATTCAGATTCGACGCATTCTAGGCTGTGGTGCGGGTTCAGTACTTCAGTTGTGGGATTTTGGTTTCATTTCGTTTTGATGAATTGACGTGATGGTGTGCAGTGTTGGAATGGAGGTGGCGGGGTTCGAGGAGAAGGGGATGCCATTTGTGACCGCGATGACCATGCTCCTCGGTGACACCTGCACCCAGAGGTGTCGATTCTGCACTGTGAAAACCAGCAAGAAGCCTCCCCCACCGGATGCCCTGGAGCCTCTGAAGACAGCCATGGCAGTCGCAAGTTGGGGGTATGATCTCTGTCGGTAATAAACACTTTGGTAGAGTGTCAGACTTCAGGTTTTCGTGGTGACATGGAGGCAGTTTCATCTATAGAAAACTCTGGTCTAGATGTATATGCTCACAACATTGAAACTGTGGAAGTTCAACCATCACTTTCTGTCAAGAATCAAGATAAGTGTAACTTGCTGCCGTTTCCATTGTTTTGTTCTTTTCTTTGCCAGCAGGGAATCTACATTTGCAGTCGCAAACAAATAATTCCTAAGTTTTTTTAATATTATGTCTAAGCTTTTATAATATCATTCAACAAAGATGTATATGGCACCCATGTATATGCTGACAGCTCAAATAAAGCGTGGTAAGGACGGCTGCCTATCATTTTTTTCAAAAAAAGGACGGTTGCCTATCCATCGATATCTTCATGTGTCCCGTGTCCGATGAAATATAAGAAGCAAGATAGTATAAGAGTACAAGTAGTCTTCTTACTTGTAGTACATTTGCATGCATTTTCCATCTACTCATGATTCTTAGTAGATATATGGTTTCTCACTTTCTTTAAGAATCTTAATGTTTGAATAACAATGTTGACTGGTTCAGCATGATCAAACATCATTCTCCCCCTTTACCAGGAAAATATAGCCGTTTGGTTGTTTTTATGTGCAAACCTGAAATAAAGCCGTGGCGTTAGCACGGGCATTGTACTAGTGCTAGTAATCAGCGTGTGCTCTGACAGGTTCCTTCATCACTTGCCCGGCACTGTCTTGCGACTCTGTTCATTTTGGAGGTAGAATTCCACCGGCAAATCAAGGCCTCCTTTATTACAGCCACATTTTGGTAAATCTGTAGGAGGTGGAGGAAGGGAGGTGTCCACTGTTGATCCATCGTCTACGATGAAAACGGCTACCATGCCCATGGACAAATGGAAATCAAAGTGGCAATGGATGTACCATGTTCCTGTACACAAGAAACAAAACATTAGTACTTTTTATTTTTATAAATTTGGTTAAACTTAAAATAGTTCAACTTAGGAGAAACGTAAAACATCACTTATTTTTAGGACGGAGGGATCAGTGTCAATAAAAGATGCAATAACCTTAGAGATTTAACAACACGAATCCAAATCTTGGAGCAAAACTTTAATTTGGTATTTTTTTAGGCAATTGTAGCGTAGGAGATTGTAAATAAAACTGCATCGGCTGGTTTTGCATATATACCGGACATGTAAATAAATAAATTGTGTAGGCACGCGCATGCACCTGGATTATCGGCGACAAACCGAACGGCGACCCAGCCGAGCCTCGGGACGACGACTGTGTTCTTGAGCGGCGGATCGACCAGGTTGTAGCTGGCCACGTCCCTCGCCGCGTCGTAGTTGCCCAAGCCGTGCGCGAGCACGAACATGTCGTGGCCGTGCAGGTGCATGGGGTTGGAGTCGCTCTGCATCACCGCCGTGTCCTGGAACACCACCTCCACCACCGCGCCGTGCCGGAACCTTCGCACCACCGTCTGTTTCTCCGTCGGCTCCAGCGGCGCCTCTTTCGGCCCGTACGGGATGTAGGCCGGGTCGGTGAAGTTGAACACCCTCCGCGGCGTGTCCGGGAGCGTGCGGAGCTCCACGCCGGCGGCGCCCGCCATGTCGTCGCGGCGGTAGTAGTGCGCCTCCAGCAGCGACACAGCCGCGGCCGTGGGCGCCCGGAACGAGACGTCGTTCATGGTGCCCACGATGATGGACTCGTCGCTGTCGCTCCTCGCGCACGCCTGCCCGCCGTCGCGGCACACGGAGCCCAGGCTGAGCGTGACGAGCATGTGCTCGTCGGCGCGCGCCGGCACCCGGTGACGGCGCAGGCTGGAGAGGTTGCCGTGGAAGTAGAAGCTGCCGGTGGTGTCGTGCTGGTCAGGCATGTCGGGCATCATAACCGGAGCTGGGACCACATCATCGGCGACGACGTTGCTGCTGTTGCTGTACTGCACTATCCCGCGCGTGATGGACAGTGGCACCTGGACGTCGGGCTCGGGCGCCTGTATGGCCAGCGCCGCCATGTAGTACCGGCCGGGAGGCGCGTCGGCGGCCACCAGGACGTCCATCGTCTCGCCGGGAGCGATGGCAACGGTGTCAGTGGCGTAGGTCTTGACGTAGTTGGCGTCGGAGCGACCACCGTCATCGTGTGGCCGGCGATCTTGAGGTAGTACTCGGAGAAGAGGGCGGCGTTCATCAGCCGGAGCAGGTACGTCTTGCCGGACTCCACTTCCAGTACGAAGCCATCTTCCTCTTCCACGGCACCTTCAGAGGCAGAGGCGGAGACGGAGCAGTTGTAGAGGTCTCCAAGCTTGCCGTTGATTGTGCTTCCAGTTGGGACGTCGACGAGGACACCGTCCATCGTGTTCCTGTCCAACTGCGCAAGGTCCATATCCCACCATTCCCCTGTTGTGGTGTCATTCAGATTTCAGACAATGCATTAATTCAGAAAAACAACATACTAGTAGTTCAGTTTAGACTTCAGAGAAGAACCTGGTGACACCAAATTAAACAACGCACACATCTTCTAGCTATCTGTGACGACCAAATGCTGCTGCATAGTTCATGTACCTATCACAATGGGGATCTCCTTGTCAGGCTTAGGGAAGGGATACGAGGCGGCGCCCTGCCTGGGCCGGATGATGAGAGCCCCGTGCAGAGTTGCGCGCAGGCAGGGGACGTGAGCGTGCCACCACAAGGTGCCTTCCTGTCCGGCGACGTTGAACCGGTAGGTGAAGTTGCGGCCTGGCAAGATGGGGCACTGGGTGATCATGGGCACGCCGTCGGCCCAGCAGTTGAGCCGCTGCTTCACTCCATGCCTGCAATGCAACAGGAACCAAATTCAGAAGCAAAATGGGACCCAAATTCGAGTGGTTGGTAGGAATAATCCAGCTCTGTTTCTACAATTGGAAGAAACACGTACAGGACGGCAATTGATTTTGTTCTTTGATTTGAAGCGTGATTGGTAGGAATAATCCAAGCTCTGTTTCCACAATTGGAAGAAAAAGGAAAGACCAAAGATAGACTAGACTACTATAGGTGCTTATTAATCCATTACCAGTGGATGGTCATGTTGTAGGGCGACTCGTTGACGACATGGATGACCACGGAGTCTCCCTCGGCGACCTCGATCGCCGGCCCCGGGAGCTGCCCGTTCTCCACCGTCACCAGCGTCTCCTTGCATAAGCGCGTCACATTCACCTGGCTCACCTGTGCATACATACATTTTTGAATATTCTAATAACAAATCACGCATGAAAATACGGGAGATAGGCGAAAGACACGGAATAGATCTCATGCATTATGCTTACAACGAAGGTGTGCTCGACGACAGCTGCCACGGCCATTGGTAGAGCCGCCATGCCGGAGAGGAGGACGAGGACGACGGCCGCGGCTGCGACGACGACCATTGCTTTCGCCGCAGGAGGGAGTCGTCCCACCCAGACCTTCATATTTCTGCAACTGTATGTGTTCGGTTTGCTTTGCTTTGCAGTGTCCTTGATGTACTCTTGTAGTAGTAGGCTACTAGTATGTCTTCACATTAGTATTTAGCAGGTAGGAAGGAGTGTTTTGGCGTGCTAACACCGTCATTATTCCTGGCAGCAGGGCGTTGACGCCGACCACGAGCGCGCCATTAGTTGTGTGTCACCGTACGTCCGTACCAACCCTCAATCCCATCTTCTTTCTTTTTTATTTCACCGCCCATGTTCCTTCTTTCTTCGTTCGGGTACCTTGACTGTCTCGTTCGTTGCATCTGATAAGCGGAGTTTAGTTATATCATTAACAGCTAAGTAATCTTGTTAGATCTGATGGATCAGTACAACACCAGAAGCACATGGGATGCACATGACAAAGAAACCATAGCGTGCAGGCATCGTCGCAATCGATGTACAGATTTCCAGAACAACACGTCGTCATTGCTGCAATTAATGCTTGGGTTTGGCATTGATTGTACGGCCTACTACTAGTAATTTGCTATGTTGACCAACTGTGCAGACTAAAAACAATGAAGAAAGCACATCAACCAAGACTGATTCCCCTATGTTGGCCAAAGATAGAACATGCTGCAGACAAAAGAAATCGTTTTTTTATATTCTCTGGGCCTCGATGCTTGTAAATTTTGTCTTGACTATTGACATCGGCTCCAATGATCAATGGCACGATCAGATTTGTTTTTAATGCTTCTAGAGGTTGTAAGATTAAACAAAAGAGCTGCACGTGATCATGGTCATAGACTGCTCTCCCTCTTTCACGTAACTAGCCCATCATGTCAAGAATGCTGGTCAATGACTTGACCAATTTAAAGGAGCCTAACAGCTCTCTACTCATCTAGGTCCATTATCGCTGGACCCGATAACTAACTAATGAGTCTCATCCCTAACAACTTAAAGCATTTCCAACATTATCTTAAAAAAAAGTACTACCAAGAGAACTAGTTTTCTAACCTTTACAAAACATATTGGGAGACCTAAAAAGGCTACAACTCCAATGGTTCTCCAAAATTGAATCCCAAAAACTTTATCTTGTTCACTCGTAGTCACGGCGAGCACGAGCTGCGTCCCGGTGGCCAAATGGTGTATAACACGTAGGCTGTATAACACGTAGGCCAAATGGTGTATAACGACGATGCCTCTGCGGTAGTTCTAGGTTTGTTTTTCTCAAGAAAAACGGCTGTATAACACGTAGGCTTGACCTCATGCTGATGTCATCAAGCTAACCACGAATAGAGCTCGTTCGTTGTATCTAATGCTTATTTACCATTATCAGCTAATCTTGCATGTTAGATCTGTTCACACACGCACATGACGAAGAGATTAAGGTGCGTGATTAGAGCAGCCGCAGCGTGCAGGCATCGCAATCGGTGTCCAGAACAACACGTCGTAGCTGCAATTAATGCTTGCTTTTGACATGGATTGCTAACATGCTATGTTGACCCACTGTGCAAACTAAAAACAGTAAAGAAATTAGCACATCTGCCATGATGAGTCCTGTGTTGGCCAAAGATAGAACATGCTGCAGAGGAAAGAAATCGTTTGTTTTAATTATCTGGACCTCGATGCTTGTAGCTTGCTCAGTGCTAGAGAATTATGTGTTGACTATTGACATCGGCTCCAATGATGATAGGATCGGATTTCTTTGTGATGCTTCTAAACGTTTATACATGGTTATAGACTTGATTAAACCAAAAGGCTGTATGTGATCATGATCATACACTGTGCTCCCTCTTTCTCATAACTATCCATCCGTGCTCTTATACAGGCTAGTTATTATTTAATGCCTCGAACTTAAATTATTTTATATTAAATTGCATGTTTTTTCTTTTCGTTCACTCTCTATCTTCTTTCGGGAACACAAGTATATATACACCATTTTTTCATTAAGAGGAAAGGAGTTTTATAACAACGGTGATTACCTATGGATTGCGAGAAACATACTGCAAGGGGCACCGTACGACAACAATTTCAATGAAATGTGATTACGTAGGAAACTAAGCGCGGCTGGTCAGCTGTTGATCACAATGGATCTAGGTCCCGACCGCCCCCTTCCGACGCCTACCTGGGAAGAGCGCATGCAAGGCTTCCCGCTTTGAAGTGGAGAGTGGTGATGCTAAGGTTTTCTGAAGCTCCATGAAGAATGCAGATTCACACTTCGCCACCCCGACTATTAACCCTAGCTTCTTCATGAGCACATCACTACTATAGATAGAGTTTCATAGGCGGTCGTTTTCGATTTTCATAGGCGGGCAAAGCCATCCGGCTCCAAGAAAAGGTTTGCATTAATGACTATTTTCGGAGGCGGTCCGATGCTCATATGTGAAAATCGATTACAAAAACAAAAAAAAGCCAACAGCCCGAACCAGGCCTAGGCCCAGATCTGGGCTACGTGCTGCCGCCGTCGGGGGAGCTCGGTCCAGGCACGCCACTGGGGGAGCCGACTGCGCCCGTGCGCGCCACCACTGCCGCATTTGGAGGTGCCCGCATGAGAGGGAGACTGAGGCCCAGTCGCCAAGGAGCTCAAGGGAGAGGGAGGCCCCCGTCGCCGCGTGCATTGAACAAGTGCGCTGTAGCAGGGGGGGGTTGGGAGGGAGGGGCAAGGGCGCGGTCACCGAGGGCTGGGAGAGGGAGATCCTGTCGCCATGGTTCCGCCTCATGCTAGGAGAGAGAGGGACATGAAGATCTGCACCGCCACCATGGATGTAGAGGAGAGGGAGCCGATTGAGGGAGGGAGAGGAAGAGGGAGCCGGTTGAGAGAGAAATGGGAGCTGAAACCCTAAGTTCGAGTATTTATATGCGAAAATAACTATAGGGCCTTCTGGGCCTCTTGGGCGTCAGCCTCCGCCTCTGAAAATAGAGACCATTTCTGCTCGTCTCCGTAAATCGATTTTAGGACATTAACCGATTTGATGAGACGGGCAAACTTGATCGTCTCCGTAAATAAAATGTCCGCCTGTGTAAATGCATTTTGTGAGATGGTTAATTGTGACCGTCTCCGTAAATGAAAACGTCCGCCACCAAAAATCCCCAGGCCTTTGTTTGTCAGAAAGTCATTTTTGTAGTAGTGGATTCCAAGCTTGCACATTCGGCCTTTCTGGCTTTGTTTCCCAGTTTTCACCACGGCCTGCCTTGGGCAGAGATTAGGCAAGGAGCCGTGCCATAGTGCCCATCACAGATTGCGACTTGGAGTTCGCGACGTGCCCATGCGCCGACGCCCGAGTCCTGAAGCACACACGCGGAGTCGGACAAGGCGACGAGCCGCACTGCCGAGTCCGAGAACGGCGCACGACGGGGCGACCAGGACCAGGCAGGGCTCTACGACGACGACATCTTAATTCTTGCCTTCTTGCGAATTGCGATCAGCTATTTCAGCTCATATCCAGGCCCTAGGTATTTTTTCCTTGTTCATTTTTAATCTAAATTAATTATTTGTATAGTATTCTAGATTTCTAATGCTTTGTACTCATATAATCATGTTTTCTTTTAATTTAGTCATGTTAGATTAAAAATATATTATTGGATTTGTTTTCCCTTTACAAGTAAAATTAACACCTATATAATATAAGGTTTTATACATAGTCGGGCCGTCACGACGAGCTCGCCTGAGGGCCCTCAAAATCCTAGGACCCGCGTTGGACGTGAACTTGGCTGCTAAGGTATATGGGTGCCTACTACATGGAATATTGAGCGAGGCACACCGTGATTAATGGTGGAGTATAGTTAGCGACATCTCGGTCTCACTTTGTCTCTTCTTTCTCCTTTGATTGAAACTATGAGTTCCACGTGAAGTTTCAAGGTTTCATGGCTTCCTCATGCCATTTTTTTGATCTCCATGCCCGTCATCTCTGTTCGCCTATAAACCACGCACGCACCACCAGCGTCCACATGCATCACACCACACAGCATCGAGGATCGTCAACTGCTTCTTCTTCCTTTCTTCCGATCCACAGCTCGATCGATTGAGCTTTGCTGCATTGCTTCCGACAGATACTGAAATTTTACCTGCTAGCTAGATAGGTCACTAACGATCATCAAATCAGCAAAAATGGGCAGCCTTTCCACCAACCCTTCCGCCATGGCCGCTGCGTTCGCCGCTGACACCGACCGCTTCGAGCCGCTGAACGCCGAAGACGTACGGTCCTACCTCCACAAGGCCGTGGACTTCGTCTACGACTACTACAAGTCCGTGGAGTCCCTCCCGGTGCTCCCGGGCGTCGAGCCGGGATACCTGGTCCGCCAGCTCAAGTCGGCCGCGCCGCCGAACGCCGGCGCGCCGTTCGACGTTGCCATGCACGAGCTCCGCGAGGCTGTGGTGCCGGGGACCACGCACTGGGCCAGCCCCAACTTCTTTGCCTTCTTCCCCGCGACCAACAGCGCCGCGGCCATCGCCGGCGAGCTCGTCGCCTCCGCGATGAACACCGTCGGGTTCACCTGGCAGGCCAACCCCGCCGCCGCGGAGTTGGAGGCGCTCGCGCTCGACTGGCTCGCGCAGCTCCTCCTCCTGCCCGACAGCTTCATGAACCACCGCACCAGCGCTTCAGCTGCTGCCGCTGGGCGAGGAGGCACGGGCAATGGCACTGCAGGCACTGGCACTAGAGGCGGCGGCGTCATCCTCGGCACCACCAGCGAGGCGATGCTGGTGACGCTCGTGGCGGCCCGCGACGCCGCGCTGCGCCGGAGCGGCTCCGACGGCATGGCCGGGATCACGCGGCTGACGGTGTACGCTCCTGACCAGACGCACTCCACCTTCTTCAAGGCGTGCCGTCTCGCCGGCTTCGACCCGGCCAACATCCGGTCCATCCCCACCGGCGCGGACACCGACTACGCGCTGGACCCGGCGAGGCTGCTGGAGGCGATGCGGCGCGACGCGGACGCCGGGCTCGTGCCGACGTACGTGTGCGTGACGGTCGGCACGACGTCGTCGAACGCGGTCGACCCCGTGGGCGCCGCGGCCGACGCCGCGGCGGCTTTCGGCGCGTGGGTGCACGTCGACGCCGCGTACGCCGGCAGCGCGTGCATCTGCCCGGAGTTCCGGCACCACCTGGACGGCGTGGAGCGCGTGGACTCCGTTAGCCTGAGCCCGCACAAGTGGCTGCTCACGTGCCTCGACTGTACCTGCCTGTGGGTGAGCGACACGCGGCGGCTCACCGAGTCCCTGGAGACGCGGCCGGAGTACCTGCGGAACGACGCCAGCGAGTCCGGCGCCGTCACCGACCTCAAGGACATGCAGGTCGGCGTCGGCCGCCGCTTCCGCGGGCTCAAGCTCTGGATGGTCATGCGCACCTACGGCGCCGCCAAGCTCCGGCAGCACATCCGCAGCGACGTCGCCATGGCGAAGGTGTTCGAGGAGTCCGTGCGCGCCGACGATCGGTTCGAGGTCGTCGTTCCGAGGAACTTCGCCCTCGTCTGCTTCAGGATCAGGCCGAGTGCCACCGCCGGCATGACGGAGGAGGACGCCGAAGCGGCCAACCGGGAGCTCATGGAGCGGCTGAACAGGAGCGGGAGGATGTTCCTGGCCAACACCGTGATCGGTGGCAAGTTCGTGCTGAGGTTCGCGGTGGGGTCGACGCTACAGGAGGAGAGGCACGTGCGGAGCGCGTGGGATCGCATTAAGATGGTCACCACCGAGATCATAAAGGGAAAGATGGATTAAGGCCGTTTGTTGACCTTGTTCTTTTTTTTTAGGAAGTTAGTTACAATAGTCCCTAGAAATGATTGCCCTGTTTAGCAAATCTCTAGTTCCAGAAAATCTAGAGTTGATTATTCTAGCTCAAGGAAATCTTAGATCTGGAGCTGCAGTCATGTTAAGTGCATTTATATAACTCATTTTGTACATTGTTTAGATTAGATCTAAATATTTAAACTACTTTAACTTAGTCCACAGACTGTAGCTCCAACATAATACAAACTGCTCCAACATAGATCTCGGAGCTAGAGCTCTGTAAAATGGGCGCTATAGAATGGAGAAAGGAGCTGAATTTGGTGAAGCCTTTCAACTGAATTCGTGCTACTAGTACAACTTACGACAACTATTGTCACTCCGGTATCAATGTGTCTATTTCCACGGTAGGTTGACTTAAGCAACCACCAGAAGAGATAGGCACTTCTATGCCAGTCGCCAGTAGAGATAGACCTATTTATACTAGCGGCATGGATACTTGAACGTCAATACAAATGTGTTACACTAAAGGTTGGTATAACCAGCTAACAACACTATTTCTATATAAATTGCTTCTTCCCTAACATATATATAAATTGCTTCTTCCCTAACATATAGCTTCTAGCTCAAGCCATCTTCAAATGTTTGACTGCTTGATGTTCATTTCCTCGAGAGAATTGCCAAATATAAGGGCTGGGGTTTGATATTCATTCCTCCCAAGATTTACCACATATAAGGGAGGGGGTTTGATAAACCACATAAGGGAAGGGGTTTGATATTCATTTCCTCGAGAGAATTGCTTAAGAGGTAAGTTTATGGCTAGCCAATGTTTTTTTAGAAGATTTCTCCATAATTTGTGGCTTAATTGGAACCGGTCAACTAGGTTTTTCATGGTCTATACAAAGAATGAATGACATTTCGCTATTCTTGACAGACGGCAACGGGTACACACCCACTAGGTACAATAAATCCATACCCATGCCCACAAAGAAAAATTATGCCCCGTTTAAAAACCCATAAGCAACAGGTACGAATAGGGTAACTGCCCGACAAACTGCAGCTTCATCTGTGCAGTGCATGCTTCTGTTTCGCCTTGGTTTTATAGAGTGTGCACAGCTTCAGCAACGCATGACCCAGCGAGGTGGGACTAATGCGCTTGCTGCCTGTGAAACACTAGTGCCCAAGAGGCCAAGCCAGCCCATAATAGGATCGGATGCTCAGAGCAGTTCGGCCTCCAAGCAAGATGAGAGTCGGCTTGTCCTTTTTATTGTCTTTCAATTTATTGTTGGTTTCTCTACATTGTTGAATATTTCTCTATGCAAAAATTTCTAAATATATTTAGTGAGCATATAAAATTATTTGCTAATACAATATCTAAGCATTAAAGGATATTTTTACATACGCATGCCTTTATATGACCGTTTGGGATGGAAAAACCGTCATATTTGCCTCTAAATGGATGAATCTACTTGAGAAATTTAGGATATTATTGGATGACTTTGACGGAACAGATTTAAAAACCCATGGGTTTGTGGATTTGGGTACAACACTGTCGGGGTTATGATACCCCGGGTATCTCAAGACATCTATTAGTTAGTCGCTCGGGTGGCCCACAGTACACCAGCTAGTATAAGCCTTCACCACGCGGACCTGGGCCAAAGACTAAGACAGAGGTTGGCCATGACCTCTTCTCTCAGCCTTCACCGCGCACCGTGTAACTCCTCATGACCTCTCCTTCGTCCCGACCTCTAGGAGGAACGGGGAGAGATCGAGCCCTGCCAAGCACGTCTGCTCTGATAAGAGCAGGCACGCCGCACTGACTCTGCAAGGACCGAGGGGACAACAGTCCCCTAAGCCTGGTCAAACACCATCCATGCGTCACGCAGCGTAGACAAGACAACACCGTCATGCAGTGGCGGCAAGTATGGAGACCCACTGTCCAAGTACGGCCCGACGAGATGGATGTACGACTCCACCCACTATGAGATGGGAACCACGACAGTGCCCTTGACTTTTGAGGCCATCTAAGCCAACAAAGGACATGACCTTGGAGCTCGGGATCGTGGCCACCGACTCTACAAGTAGCAAGACGACCAACGACCTGGGGCGGCTACCAACTCCTGTACGACGCCCCCGGGAGATTAGGAGGCGATGACGAAGGCCACGACAAGACCACTGAAAGCCCAAGTTTGGTTTTGGTAATTAATGACACCAAGTTGCTAATGCCATGTGTTAAGTGTTTTGAGTTAGGCATAAGCAACACATGTGATGAAGGTGTACGTGGCAAGGAGTGGTGGCCATAAGATCACAAAGAAATGGTGCATGGACATGAAATGTCGATCATGGTGGAGATGCACATAATATGATGGACTTGATGATCAAGTGGAGGAAAAGGATCTAAGAGCGCAAGGCAAAGGTATAACCATAGGGTTTTCCTTTTGCCGGTCTAAGATGAGTAGAGAAGTGATTGACCGGGTTTAGGATACATAGCCGACTATCAAGAGGGGCAATCACGGTTAGCTTGAAAATCAAGTGTCACTAGATCAATGTCTTGAGCATATGCATTAGGATCTAGTAGAGAGCTAACATAACGCCTTGGAAAATGTTTGTGAAATGCTAACACACTTGCACATGATGGTGTACACTTGGTGGTGTTAGCACATTTGCAAAGGCGGTGGAGTTTAAGCGGTAGAGAGGGGTTTGGGTTCCTCTCTCCCTCCCGCCGAGCTTGCGAGGCGGGATTAGGCGCATTTTGGGGAAGTGAAATGCCTATTTTCTACTGCGCCGAAAGTTGGAAAAGAAACGGAGGCGAACGGCGGTCACTGTGTTGACCGGACGCTGCACCGGACGCGGTCACGGTTTGACCGGACGCGTCCGGTCAGTTCTTCGCAGCGCGGCACTAGGGTTTGTGACCGGACGCTGGTCTGGCCTGACCAGCGCATCCGGTCAGTACACCTGAGCGCAAAAGTAGAGTGAGCGACCGGCGCGTCCGGTCCCTCACGGAACCGGAGCGTCCGGTCAGGCGTCCAGAGGGGCAGAGCGAAGCGGAATGACGATCGGACGCGGAGCGCGTCCGATCACGTGCGATCGGACGCGTCCGGTCTCGACGGGAGCTTACTGGAACGCGACCGGACGCTGGCACTGTCACGTCCGGTCATTTGCAGGAGCGCGTCCGGTCATTCGCAGGAGCGTGTCCGGTCATTCGCAGGAGCACGTCCGGTCACGGCAACGGCTAGTTCTGACACGCACTGTTTCTTGCTGTCGTGTAGTGACCGGACGCGTCCGGTCACCCTGACAGGAGCGTCCGGTCAGCGCGATTTTCGCTGCGTCGTCTGTAACGGCTAGCTGCGTACCCCTTCGTTATAAATAGAGGGTGTCCGGGGTTTGAGGGCATCTCTTGCACATTTTGAGACCTAGAGACATCCTCTGAGCTAGAGAACAACCCCTCCACTCATCTCTTTGCATAGTTGCACATCTTGAGTGAGATTGAGTGAGATTCAAGTGCATTGCTTGAGAGTTGCATTCTAGAGGCACTTGATCTTCGAGTTGCTGCGGATTTCTTGTTACTCTTCCGTGTTTCCTGACACGGTAGACGGCTTGGAGCAGCGGAGGTGATTGAGCTCGCAATTGGAGATTGTTGGAGCCCTCACCAAGTGTTGTAAGGGGTTCTTGATCCTTCCCCGCGGGAGTTTGCAAATTGGATACTCTAGTGGAGCTCGTGGCTTGGAGGATCCCCATCTTGTGTGCGGTTGTGCGGCGCCCGCCGAGGGCTCGACTCTTGATAGTCGATTAGCTCGCGAACCGACAAGTGGGTGTATCGCCACAACGAGGAGTAGCTTGCCGGGAAGCAAGTGAACCTCGGTAAAAATCTTGTGTCATCCCTTTGCCGAGGATTTCTCTTGTGGTTGATCATTGTGATTGATTCTTCGAGTGCATTACTTCTCTACATCGTTGGTATAAGAATCAAGTCACTTGCCCTTTACTTTCTTGCACTAGTCCTTTGTGTAGCTTGCTTAGTGTAGCCTTTATCACATAGGAGTAAGTAGCTTAGTGACTTAGCCTTGTTGGTGTGTATTAGAGATCATAGCCTTGCTTCACTAGAATTGAATAGGTGGCTTGCATAGTATAGTTGAGCTAGTGCTAGAATTAGCTTAGCCATCTTTTATACTAACGTGGTTGTTTAGTGAAGCTTGTAGATTTTTAAATAGGCTATTCACCCCCCCTCTAGCCTTTTGGACCTTACAAGTGGTATCGGAGCCGAGGCACCGTTTATTTGAGGCTTAACAACCTACGGTGAAAAAGAAATGGCTCAATTAAGCTTGCACATCAACAACACCAAGAAGGCACCTCACTTTGATGGCACAAATTATGCATATTGGAAGGTTAAGATGACCGCACACCTCAAGTCAATCAATAGAGAAGTGTGGAAGGTCACCGAAACAAAATTTGAGGTTGCTAATCCGGAAGCACCTACACCGGTGGAAGAGAAGAAGCTCCAATGCAATGACATTGCCATTAGTGCTCTTCATGAGGCACTAGATGACAAGACCTTTGAGCAAGTGAAAAACATTAAGATTGCTCATGATGCTTGGGCCAAGCTAGAAGAAACTTTTGAGGGCACCGAAGGCACAAAGACCGCTAAAGCATATATCTTGCAAGAAAAGTTTTCAAGCTTCAAGATGCAAGAAGATGAGAGTGTACCGGAAATGTTTCATAGATTGCAAGTCATTGTCAATGAGCTCAAGGCACTTGGTGAGGAAGTCAAGGACAACCAATTCTCTATGAAGTTCTTGAGAAGCTTGCCCAAGAGGTTTGATACATTGATCACCGTGCTAGTAAGGACTACATTGAAGGATTCAACTCCTCAACAAATATTTCAAGAGGTGATGACCGATGATTCATATAGAGAAGATGATGAGAAGGATGAGTTGGTCAAGAAGAAGAAGAAGGAGAATGAGAAGAAAGATGATGAAAAGAAGAAGAGTGTGGCATTCAAAGCCACCACATCCAAGGGCAAATCCAAGATTGAATCATCAAGTGAAGAAGACTCAAGCTCTTGTGATAGTGATGACATTGATGAGAAGATGGCTCTCTTTGTCAAGCAATTTGGCAAATTCATGAAGAAGAAGGGCTATCGTGCAAGAAGGAGGAAGAACTTATCTAAGAAGAATGAGCATACCATGAGATGCTTTAGATGCCATAGCAAAGATCATCTCATTGCAAAGTGTCCTTATGATAGTGATGATGAAGATGCTATCAAGAAGGAGAGGAAGAAGCAAAAGAAGAAGCAAGATAAGAAGGAGAGCTCTCATAAAAAGAAGAATGATTCTCATGTTGCTACATGGGATAGTGATGATTCCTCAAGTGATGATGAGGATGACTACAAGAGCAAGAAGAAGGGACATGCTAGCATTGCCATCCAAGAGAAGGTCTCCCTCTTCGACACTCCATCATGCTTCATGGCTAAGGCCGCTAAGGTCAATAACAAAGCCGGAGGAAGGTATTGGGTGCTTGATAGTGGGTGCACTCAACATATGACCGGGGATTCTTGTATGTTCAAATCAATTGATACAAGTCAAAATGGTGGTTTTGATGCTATCACTTTCGGCAACAACAAGAAAGGCAAAGTCAAGGGCTTGGTAAAATTGCTATCTCAAATGACATGAGCATATCAAATGTGTTGCTAGTTGAGAGCTTGGATTTCAATCTTTTATCGGTGGCACAACTTTGTGATCTTGGCTTCAAGTGCATATTTGGTAATGATGATGTTGAAGTCATAAGTGTTGATGGATCAAATTTGATATTTAAAGGATTTAGACATGGTAGCTTATACTTGGTTGACTTCAATGATAGTGAGATACAATTGACATCATGCTTGCTTAGCAAATCTAGTATGGGATGGTTGTGGCATAGAAGGCTTGGTCATGTTGGAATGAAACAATTGAACAAACTTTTGAGGCATGACTTAGTTAGAGGCTTGAAAGATGTGACTTTTGAAAAGGATAAACCATGTAGTGCTTGTCAAGCCGGCAAACTAGTTGGAAATACACATCCTAGCAAGAGTGAAATGAGCACATCAAAGGCATTTGAGCTATTGCACATGGACTTATTTGGGCCAACAACATACACTAGCATTAGTGGCAACAAGTATGGTTTTGTGATTGTTGATGACTACACTAGATACACTTGGGTGTTCTTTCTCTATGACAAGAGTGATGTACATGATCTATTCAAATCTTTTGTCAAGAGGGTGCAAAATGAATTTGAGACTACCATCAAGAAGATTAGAAGTGACAATGGTAGTGAGTTCAAGAACACAAAAATTGAGGAATTGTGTGATGATCTTGGTATTGGACATCAATTCTCTCCAACATACACTCCTCAATCCAATGGTGTAGTTGAAAGGAAGAATAGAACTTTGATTGACATGGCTAGATCAATGCTTAGTGAATACAATGTGAGTCATTCATTTTGGAGTGAAGCTATCAACACGGCTTGCTATTGTAGCAACCGTCTCTATTGCCATGGGAAGCTTGGAAAGACACCATATGAGCTATTGAATGGAAGAAAGCCCAACATTGCATACTTTAGAGTGTTTGGTTGCAAATGCTATATTATCAAGAAAGGCACTAGATTGAGCAAGTTTGAAAAGAAATGTGATGAAGGGTTCTTACTCGGTTATTCTACCACAAGCAAAGCATATAGAGTTTGGAATCTCACAAATGGCACCTTGGAAGAAGTTCATGATGTTGAGTTTGATGAAACCCAAGGATCTCAAAATGAAGTTCAAAACCTTGATGATGTGAGAGGAGATCAATTGTCAAATGCAATGAAGAACATGGACATTGGTGACATAAGGCCGAGGCAAGTTGATGATGATGATATTCATGTGATCAACCAAAGTGTGCAAATTGATACAAATCAAGCAAGCTCTAGTGGTTCTCATAATAAAGTGCAAGATCAAGGTCAAACAAGTGGAAGCAATCAACTCCCAATACTCCAACCTACTAGCATTGCAAGAGATCATCCATTGGATCAAATCATTGGTGGAATTCAAAGCGGTGTTCAAACTAGATCAAGATTAACATCTTTTTGTGAGCACTACTCATTTGTGTCACTTGAAGAACCTAAGAAAATAGAAGATGCTTTGAAAGATTCCGATTGGGTAAATGCCATGCATGAAGAACTAAACAACTTCACTAGAAATCAAGTTTGGGAACTTGTTGAAAGGCCAAAGAACTATAATGTAATTGGTACTAAGTGGGTCTTTAGAAACAAGCAAGATCAAGATGGTGTAGTTGTGAGAAACAAAGCAAGATTGGTAGCACAAGGTTACACTCAAGTTGAGGGTCTTGACTTTGGAGAGACATATGCACCGGTTGCAAGATTGGAGGCAATTTGAATCTTGTTAGCATATGCTTGTGCACACAACATCAAGCTCTATCAAATGGATGTCAAGAGTGCATTTCTCAATGGCTACATCAATGAAGAAGTTTATGTTGAGCAACCTCCCGGCTTTGAAGATGACAAGAAGCCCGACCATGTTTTCAAGCTCAAGAAGGCATTGTATGGTTTGAAGCAAGCACCTAGAGCATGGTATGAGAGATTGAGGGACTTTCTTCTCTCTAAAGGGTTCAAGATGGGAAAGGTTGACACCACTCTCTTCACCAAGAAGCTTGGAAATGACTTGTTTGTGTTGCAAATCTATGTTGATGATATCATTTTTGGATCAACAAATCAAGACTTTTGTGAAGAGTTTGGAAATATGATGGCTAATGAGTTTGAGATGTCTATGATTGGAGAGCTTAGTTACTTCCTTGGACTTCAAATCAAGCAAATGAAGAATGGCACTTTTGTAAGTCAAGGCAAGTACATCAAGGACATGATCAAGAAGTTTGGATTGCAAGATGCTAAGCCAATGAGTACACCAATGGGCACAAATGATCAATTGGGTGTTGATGCTAGTGGCAACATGGTAGATCAAAAGCAATACCGGTCTATGATTGGAAGTTTGCTCTATGTCACCGCTTCTAGGCCGGATGTGATGTTTAGTGTGTGCAAGTGTGCAAGATATCAAGCTTCACCTAGAGAAAGTCACTTGAAAGCAACCAAGAGGATATTGAGATATCTTAAGGGCACTCATGATGTTGGATTATGGTTTCCAAAGGGGTCTAACTTTGAGTTGATTGGATATTCAGACTCCGACTATGGTGGATGCAAGATTGATAGAATGAGCACAAGTGGCACTTGTCAATTGCTTGGAAGGTCTCTTGTTTCATGGTCATCAAAGAAACAAAATAGTGTTGCACTATCTACCGCCGAGGCCGAATACATTAGTGCCGGTAGTTGTTGTGCACAATTGCTTTGGATGAAGGCCACTTTGAATGACTTTGGAATCAAATTCAAGAATGTGCCATTATTTTGTGACAATGAAAGTGCAATCAAGATGACACAAAATCCGGTTCAACCTTCAAGAACCAAGCACATTGATATTAGGCATCATTTCATAAGGGACCATCAACAAAAGGGTGATATTAGCATTGAGAGCATTGGCACCGAAGATTAACTAGCCGACATATTCACAAAGCCACTTGATGAGAAGAGATTTTACAAGTTGAAGAATGAATTGAACATACTTGACTTCTCCAACTTGAAATGAGTGCACCCCCACATTCCTATATGACATGCCTCCCCTCCAACATAGCAAGGTAAAGTTGTTTGGCATATCATCCATACTTTGCTAAGGACATGTTTAGAACATATAGACATATTTGCATGACAAATAGGCTCATTCATGAAAATCAAATGAGTTTAATGTATATATGGTACCACTATTGCTTCTATGTTTGGATTGATCTAGTGGTAGCATATGACATGTTTGTGGGCTTGCAAACCTAGTGTTGAATCTAGAAAATGAGCTCATGATGTGTAATTCAACATGGTCAAGATAGCCCTTATACTTTATGAGGTGTGAAGAAGCTTGTCCTTGGATCAAACCGAATTACATATTCTAGGCAAGTAATCTAGATTGAACCATAATTTGGTCTCCCTCATTTTGATTGACTTAACTCTCACTAAAATTGGCACCTTTTTGGTGATTGTTGACAAAGGGGGAGAGAAAACTCACAAAGATAGAAAAGTCACAAAAGATAAACAGTTAAGTTGCAAAGGGGGAGAAAAATATAGTAAGGGGGAGAGAATGACATTGGAAATGGATCAATTAAAATTGAGCACACAAGCAGGGGGAGCAAGCTCATGAATGATTTGTTGCATTTGTATGTGCATTAACATGATGAATTGTTGCATTGCAAAGCTTAAATTCATCTTCATGATTGTATGGTGTATGCTAGAAATAGAACTCGAATGATGTTTTGTTGAGAGTAGCTTTACAAGTGGTACCTAGACACCTTTGCTTATAATGTTGATCTCACGGGGCACTTTAGTGTTTGTGATCTTTACAAGTGATGTATTACAAGTGGTGTCTAGCTACATCGATGCTAAGGATGGTATATAAAGGCAACTCCGATTGGTATCACGCTTCAAAGGTCCATTCTATATACCTTAGCATCAATTTGATAGTAGTAACTCTCCCAAAATTCTAATCCATACATATGTGCACAATTGAACCAAACTCATGGAAGCACATATGTAGGGGGAGCTAATACTATCAAAATTGAAAAATTGATTTCATTTCATATCTTTGTGATGGTTGTCATCAATTACCAAAAAGGGGGAGATTGAAAGCCCAAGTTTGGTTTTGGTAATTAATGACACCAAGTTGCTAATGCCATGTGTTAAGTGTTTTGAGTTAGGCATAAGCAACACATGTGATGAAGGTGTACGTGGCAAGGAGTGGTGGCCACAAGATCACAAAGAAATGGTGCATGGACATGAAATGTCGATCATGGTGGAGATGCACATAATATGATGGACTTGATGATCAAGTGGAGGAAAAGGATCTAAGAGCGCAAGGCAAAGGTATAACCATAGGGTTTTCCTTTTGCCGGTCTAAGATGAGTAGAGAAGTGATTGACCGGGTTTAGGATACATAGCCGACTATCAAGAGGGGCAATCACGGTTAGCCCGAAAATCAAGTGCCACTAGATCAATGTCTTGAGCATATGCATTAGGATCTAGTAGAGAGCTAACATAACGCCTTGGAAAATGTTTGTGAAATGCTAACACACTTGCACATGATGGTGTACACTTGGTGGTGTTAGCACATTTGCAAAGGCGGTGGAGTTTAAGCGGTAGAGAGGGGTTTGGGTTCCTCTCTCCCTCCCGCCGAGCTTGTGAGGCGGGATTAGGCGCATTTTGGGGAAGTGAAATGCCTATTTTCTACTGCGCCGAAAGTTGGAAAAGAAACGGAGGCGAACGGCGGTCACTGTGTTGACCGGACGCTGCACCGGACGCGGTCATGGTTTGACCGGACGCGTCCGGTCAGTTCTTCGCAGCGCGGCACTAGGGTTTGTGACCGGACGCTGGTCTGGCCTGACCAGCGCGTCCGGTCAGTACACCTGAGCGCAAAAGTAGAGTGAGCGACCGGCGCGTCCGGTCCCTCACGGAACCGGAGCGTCCGGTCAGGCGTCCAGAGGGGCAGAGCGAAGCGGAATGACGATCGGACGCGGAGCGCGTCCAGTCACGTGCGATCGGACGCGTCCGGTCTCGACGGGAGCTTACTGGAACGCGACCGGACGCTGGCACTATCGCGTCCGGTCATTCGCAGGAGCGCGTCCGGTCATTCGCAGGAGCGCGTCCGGTCACGGCAACGGCTAGTTCTGACGCGCACTGTTTCTTGCTGTCGTGTAGTGACCGGACGCGTCCGGTCACCCTGACCGGAGCGTCCGGTCAGCGCGATTTTCGCTGCGTCGTCTGTAACGGCTAGCTGCGTACCCCTTCGTTATAAATAGAGGGTGTCCGGGGTTTGAGGGCGTCTCTTGCATATTTTGAGACCTAGAGACATCCTCTGAGCTAGAGAACAACCCCTCCACTCATCTCTTTGCATAGTTGCACATCTTGAGTGAGATTGAGTGAGATTCAAGTGCATTGCTTGAGAGTTGCATTCTAGAGGCACTTGATCTTCGAGTTGCTGCGGATTTCTTGTTACTCTTCCATGTTTCCCGACACGGTAGACGGCTTGGAGCAGCGGAGGTGATTGAGCTCGCAATTGGAGATTGTTGGAGCCCTCACCAAGTGTTGTAAGGGGTTCTTGATCCTTCCCCGCGGGAGTTCGCAAATTGGATACTCTAGTGGAGCTCGTGGCTTGGAGGATCCCCATCTTGTGTGCGGTTGTGCGGCGCCCGCCGAGGGCTCGACTCTTGATAGTCGATTAGCTCGCGAACCGACAAGTGGGTGCATCACCACAACGAGGAGTAGCTTGCCGGGAAGCAAGTGAACCTCGGTAAAAATCTTGTGTCATCCCTTTGCCGAGGATTTCTCTTGTGGTTGATCATTGTGATTGATTCTTCGAGTGCATTACTTCTCTACATCGTTGGTATAAGAATCAAGTCACTTGCCCTTTACTTTCTTGCACTAGTCCTTTGTGTAGCTTGCTTAGTGTAGCCTTTATCACATAGGAGTAAGTAGCTTAGTGACTTAGCCTTGTTGGTGTGTATTAGAGATCATAGCCTTGCTTCACTAGAATTGAATAGGTGGCTTGCATAGTATAGTTGAGCTAGTGCTAGAATTAGCTTAGCCATCTTTTATACTAACGTGGTTGTTTAGTGAAGCTTGTAGATTTTTAAATAGGCTATTCACCCCCCCCTCTAGCCTTTTGGACCTTACAACCACGTTGCGTAGGACGGCTGGCGAAACACCACCGTGCCCACAGTGCCGCCACAACCGACACAGTAGCACCACGACACACCATGCCACGACGTGGGCACAAGACCTTGATGACACCCACGTCCAGACATGCACTACACCAAGACAAGATGACATTACTTGCAAGCCAAGTTAGCTAGGTTCCCTCCCTCAGGCTCACGACTCCTCGGTCGGGAGAACCTCCTTCTTTGTATATGACCTGGCCCCAAACTCTATATAAGGGTAGCTAGGGCACCCTTCCAAGGACATTGGACTCTCGAGGCTCTCATTTGGGTAGTCCATCCTCTAGCTCTAGCTCCACTCTCCTACCTCTTCCATCATTCTTGCACTCCCATTGTAAGAACTTCAAAGCATTTAAGCGATGAACACACACTCGATCATCTCTGAGACTGGACGTAGCGCTCTGCCCTGAACCAGTATAAATCCTCATGTCTTTTGGATTCTACCATCGTCTTCCTAGAGCAGCGCGACAATCGTATAAATTTACTAGTCGCTCTACAAAACACCGACAATTGGCGCGCCAAGTAAGGGACAGTCGCACACTCTTTGTGACGTCGTGGAAAAACCTTGGCTTCGACTAGGTCGATTTTGGCAGTGGGAGGCCAGCAAGGGTGACGTCCTCCGGCTAAGACATGCCACCGTCGCCGGCCGCGGTGCGTTTCTTGTGCAACGGGGAAGATGGGGTCAGTGTTCTGTCGGCCTTGGTCAAGGAGGAGCACGCTCACGCTTTCCTTGGAGAATTAGCCATGTTTGTTATGTCATCGTGCTACTAGAGTATAGTACACATTTTATCCTCCTAGAAAAGTACTCCTAGTCATTCTATCATGTATTTTATGGTTATTATTATTCGGAGCATGTGTAATAAACGAATGAGCCTCTACCAGGGCTGATTAGATGGCTCTAGTCGACTCTCTATGTGAGCAAATTTCAAGCTGAGGTTAAAAAAAATACCCTCATTTGTCGTGTGCTAAAACACAGGTCAAAGGCCTGGTCCATGTCATGGTTGTTCTTCTCACATGGGCTATGGTATCAGTCTGTATAGATGGTGTAGGGATTCAAGGGTTTTCTTCTTAGCAAAATGCTCAAGGTTGTTTTACCCCGCAGGTTTAGTTTTTTTTTTTCTAACTGTAATAATGATTGCCAGTTTTTTCCTCAGGCTGTATTCTGCTCTCCATTTTGCTTTTCATGGCTTGCATAGCATCCTTTGAGAATTGATTGTACCACAATTTTGTGATGTATTCACATAACCTTGGAACATGTAACAGTCCTGGCTTGTCAAACTCATTGGCGGTATATCTATATGTCTCTTTTTTCCATTTACATTGTTTTTCTATGGACGTGCAATGCTAATGAGATGCAATATCATCTTTGTATAAATTACATTCTAAAAAATTATAGGACCATGTTCGACCATTTCAAGGACAAAGTTTGTTACAATCAAGCCATTAGCCATGCCATGGGCAATTTGCCAACAAAATGTGGGGTCCTTTATGGTTGTCTTGGTTATAGACTGGACATCTGGGAATTGAGGGTTGAAAAATTTCTAAAAAAAATATACATATATTTTTTGACCATATTCAAGACCGAATTCGTTTAGAAGAGTTTAGATCTGTCCGTATCCGAGTTCGAATATTCAACATCCGAACCGCCGTATCCGATTATTCAAATCACATATTTATGATGTCGATATCTAATCATATCCTATCCGGTATGGTTGACACTATCTGTATTCGAATCCAAATCCAGACAAAAAAATATGAAAACAAATATAATATCAGTGATATCTGTCCATATCCGATCCGTTTTCATCCCTATCATGAATAATATGATGTAGCAAAAATATTTCCAACAATGTCAGTGGTCAATGCATCTCTTAGCATTGGCAACCCCTTTTATCTTGCAATATGCAGCGAGAGAAATAAAAAAAACGTGACCACAGATCTAAACTGAAGGAATACACTAATAATTCATATTGTCCCAACAGATACAACTCTTTCAAAAGCAAAGTTTCGAAACCCTAGCACTGAAGTGCATAGATCAATCCTAAAGGTACCCACATCAAAGGTGCATAGGTTTACAATACATCATAGCCTCTGGAACATGAATTTCAGATTTCAAATGACAATAATATGTCCTAGTTTTTTTTAGATCAAAGGATCACGATGGCTTGAGAATCCTCAGAATGCTAAGAATATGGTTCTTGGATTCATGATTCATTTTCCAAAGAAACCAGATGTACCAAGCCAACATACTCTGATGTTGCTTGTCCTCTTGTCACCGTGCTCATGACAAAATGCTCCGGGTACTTCTTGAATAGCGTCCACAAGTTGCACCATGGTCTACCATCTGCTTCAGTTGAAGAGCCCGACATGCCCTTTTGTGGTAAGTACCTGCTGACCCTGTCATGGGGCCAATTCTTACCAAAGCGTTCAAAAAGCTGCAGGTAATCAAGGGTTAGTATTCTTTTTAAAAAAACTTTACAATACGTTCACATGCCATAGCATGTTAGAAACAATTCTGGTACATTGTAAAATAATCGTATGTGACCAAAGTTTCAAGAGTGAATGGCAGGATAATATTGGATACCACATTCAACAATATTGAGATCTTAAAATATACCCAAAACTTCAAATTGTTAATGTATATAGAGAGATCGAGCCATTCTACTATCACCCCAATGAAGAATAGATGTATATTTTTATTTTGTATAATTTTGCACAGACGGGTTTGCAACACTGCAACTGTCACTATAGTCACCACTATATTGCAGATAATAAATATTGCCTAGAAAACATTACCGCGATGGCAGCCACTGCAACAACTAACCAAGACAAAAGGACAATTTAATGGTACAATATTATGCAGCATCTAACAAATCTGCAAGACAAAGCCAAGTCTTGAATTTAGTTTACCATTGATCAAGTAATGATTGATAATTCAGCAGTCCATAATAATGTCAATTAAAGATGCTATCATATTTCCATGTTGTTTTGTATCAATGCATGGTAAAAAATCCAGAATTTCTACAAAAATAGATTTTTCTTCCATGAGAATTAACCTCTGAATGGAGTTTTTCCATAGGCACCCATTTTTTAGGACCAGATAGGTCAGATATCAGGGCTGCAAGACACGTCGCTACATCCTTCTCTTCTTCTAGTAGGAGCTGTTGATTGTCTATGTCCTTGGCACTTTGTATATCTAGCTTGCTAACTGCATAAATAAAACTAGTTAGGGATAGACAAATAAAAATTTTGTATGCATGTCAGTAGGATAATGCTCCATTGGATAAGTACTACAATCTTCAAGAAGGAATTTTCTTTTTGTTATTAATTGGGCAAACAAGTCCTATTTTCCTTTTTTAGAGTTATGGCTAGATACATTTGTGCAATCTCTTTCTTGTTTCATTTTTTCTTGTATCTTGCTACTTTTGGTTTTGATGTTTTCTCTCAGTACCGGGGTGGGGTGGGGGTGAGGGGCGGGGGGTGGGGGGCGCAATCCTTCCTGCCCCCTCCAAAAAAAGGCATAGGAAAAGTCATTCATGTTGCACTTGGTTCAAAACTAATTGCAACATATTCATATTTTGTGGCCAACGAAAAGGAAACCTTCCCATTATCAATATTCATTCTTAGTAACTAAACAATTTTTGACATGTATAATTAAAAAATAAGACAAGCCTGCACTGCCAAATGTACTTTATTGCAAAGCATCACAAAAAGGAGGAAATGCCTGCCAACAATCAATATAGCAGTCAAGGTATACTTGAATTATTTGGAAAATAAACCATGTGGATAAAGTCATTTTGTGATTCCACACTTTCTGTTAGTATGCTAGAATGTAGGAAAAAAGGGAGCAAAATGGATCTAGCATAAGACTATAGCAGAGGTAGCGTACCACATCCATCAAGCGTTCCACCGTGGTCAGCATTACTGATGCCATAGCAGTTAGATATATCCATTTCTCTAGAAATACTCCTGATTTGTTTCACCAACTTTCCTTGCTTGTCGTTGATTATTTTGGCCCCATTCTCACCATTGCTATGGCCACAATCATTAGCACTTGGATGCCCAGGGTAATCAGCAGGGTGCAAAAGGGATGAAGATTGTGGAGGCAACGAAGTAGTATCCCGAGCAGCAAGAGTGGCAAAGATGGAAAGAGATGGTAGCAGAAAGTAGAATTTTATGCCAGTAATCTCAATGAGGTCCTGAGAATTCAATTTAACAGGGACACTACCTGGGAGATAAGAGACCCCCCGAATGGTGCATCCATTTCTTCCAATGACTTTAATGGCAAAATGGCGGAGTTTAAAGTCATAGAATATACAAGCATGGCAACGGGTAACTCGTTGGCTTCTGCATTCATATTTTGAGAGATCAAAGTCTACAGTATAGCTTTCAGTGTTGCGCCCCAAGATGACTGAATAAGTTTGTATAAAGTACACAAAATTTTCACCCTGAAGCTTGGCAAAACCAGGCACCTTTTGACCCTGGCCAATAGATGTTGCTGCAGAATTTGAGGCTGCCACTGGTGTTCCTGGTAGTCAAAGAAAACATTATATGTTTACTTTCAGTTTCTTGTATAGAGTAAATAGGTTATTTGTTAAAATACAGTATGAATGGATTAAGCTGAATTGCATTATATGTTTATGCAGTCTCTTGCTAGACAGCTAAGGTCGTGATGTTAGATGAACTAAACATAGTAAAAACATACTGATATGAGAAAAGGGTCCAAAACAACAAATTTATGCTATTAGACAATACACTGGATCTAGCTACATAAGTAGACTTTTTGCTTCCTTCAAATCATTCCACATAAGACATAGTGCAGAGTACAAATGAAACCAATTTTCACTGTGACTTTAATATAGTTCAATAATGTTATTGATTTCACGAAGATACAGTTTTTGGGGAACAAAAGTTCCATTATTTTGTTCCAATATCTATTAGTGCTATTGATAAAAATACAAGATTATGTGTACAATTACACGATGCTTCTTAGATCCAGATAGATACTGTGATGCTTGTATTTCCAAGTTTCTGGCCATACATTGGCTTATTGTGTTTTGAAGGGTAACATCTAACAGCTAGCAACACTATTTTCCCCTGTCATAATGTGTGGATCAACCTCTAACAAGGCAAAAGATGAATTCCTTTCAAAAAAAATGGCATGGCCCTAAAATTGTATGTTAATAGCAACTCTCTATATCATGATTCAAAAATAGAACTACTGGAAAATGATATATTGAAGTAATAATGTTAAAATACATGGACCAGTTAGCCTATGATTTTGATTATTGATAGTGATGTCTACACAATAGCTTTGATGGTTGTGAAACAAGGAGAGAATTGATATATACTATACTATACAGATCTTTTTAAACAAAAATGATGGGCTACGAGACCATATGAGCTTATTTCAAAAGATGGCCATGCATTCATGGAAACTGTGAATAAATAAACTTGTATGAGATTGCTCACCAGCCTGTGTAAATGAAACTTGTGAATAAAGTGCATTGCATTTGGTACCTACAAGGTTTTCTACCAGTTGATGCAACTGAATTTTGTCCACACAACATGCAGCTCACCATCAAGGCGATTCAACTATAATTTAATGTGGATCTAGAAATGGTTACTTCTCACATTCTGGCACAAGCTGATGTGTCATCAAGTTTAGCACTAGATCTGCTGGCTTTGATATAGGCTCTGTTTGGGGAGATGTAGCTTTTCCAAAAGCTTCTCCTGGAAAAGCTTTTTGTAAAAGCTCAGGAAGCTGCTATGAGGGAGCTTCTCTGCTGTTAGTACAAAATGTAGCTTTTGGAACTTTTGTCAGCTTGAAGAAGCTACCCTGTTTGGCGGAGTTTCTAGCTTTTCAAGCTTTCTAGAGAAGTGAAAGCTGCTAGAACCTCCCCGAATGGGGCTGCAGTATAAAAAAGGTGCGCTTATGTAAATAGATTTCAGTCCAAATCTAGAAATTACATTGGGGGAAAACCCAACACATTCAAAACAGACCTACCAGAGACATGAACACCCAAATAAACAAACTCTTGTACTAAAAAAATTGCACAAATATGCTGTCATTATACTATCTGATGTCTTCTCTTTTGAGTAAGAGAACACCCTAGCAATGGGTCAATCAAAATAGGACATTTTTTTCATCCCAGGCACATAATTACATGCCACTTTATCTGTGCTGCTACCATCTCAACATATACACACTTATAAAAACAAGGCAATCTCAATACTTATAAAATAGTTGCATGAAAATACAATCATTCTTCTCAACCTATTTATTAAAGGATTAATTAAATCCTTGCCATTACAATTTTCTAGAATTGAAATATGCCAATACAAAGATTTTCCCCAACCTCTTCCCCTCTTGCATGGCTCAATATTGCTCCATGGCCACAAAATCATTCTTCTATCTGTTGGCAGAGCCCACGCAAGTGCCCATTTATTATAGTGCTTTTCCTCTTAGGGTAGATATGCTCATGGTGATCCTACCACAACCTATGGCATATCTCGAATAAGAAGTAAATCTTGATGATATATATGTCTACAACTTCGATCTTAATCTGTAGGGGAATAATACAAAATTAGGCAAAATGGTAATGACATGTACCTAATGAGCCCTTTGGTAAAATATTGCTCTAAGTAATATAATTAACATGTTAATCCATAAGCTTTCTAATCGCAACTTACACGGAAACATGGTATCTTCTTTTGCTTACTAATCACAAGGTATCTAATGCTCTAATACATAAACCACTTAGCATGTGTATATATTCACTATAATCCCATTTCAATCTTCGATTAATCCATTCCTTGGCACTAGTCAAGATTTGGGGGATAAAATCCCACGGAAACATGATGTCTTCTTTTGTTAACTACTCATAAGGTATCTAATGCTATAATACATAAAACCCTTAGCATCTGTATAGATTCACTATAATCCCATTTCAATCTTTGATCAATCCCTTCCTTGGAACTAGTCGGGATTTGGGTGATAAAATCCCTTGCCCATGGGGAAAGGATTTAACGAACAAGACCTTCAACAAGATAGATTTCTAAACAAAGCAATGAAAGTAGGAGAGGAAAAAATATTTAGTAAGTACCAGAAGCAGGCGAGCTCATGCTCTCACCAGAGAACTCCATGGTCAACAAGAAGACTGTGGATTCAAGATTGGAACGGGCCAACGGTGGTGGCGGCGGCAGCGGCGATGGCGGCGGTAAAGAGGTGCGACGAGAAGAGGACGGAAGCCCTTCCCAGATCTGTTTTCAACTATGGCTGAATTCCCTACCCATCTATTCCCCTTTAATCTTGCCCATTAAATAAATTTTTATTGCCATTTCCATTTCATTGCTATTCCTTTCTTTAATTATCGCACTCTTCTATCGCTAATGCCAAAACTAATGGCCAAAAAACTCTCTCTATCTATATCTCTATCTCTTTCTCTATGTCTATCTCTATCTCTATCTCTATCTCTATCTCTATCTCTATCTCTATCTCTATCTCTATCTCTATCTCTTCCCCCCAAATGATGCATGCCCCACATGATCATCACATACAAGACTGGTGTCTAATCGAACAGAGGTAGATCTTTGGAAGCTCCTCCCTCACTGCCAACCATTGTTGTGTCCTTTATTGCTACTATTGGTGAGCTTGACCTATCCCTATAAGCTCTACCATTTGCTCTTGTAGTAGGCTTAGCATATCCCTCAAACTATGAATATGAAAGGAAGATAAGAACCCAATTGATGTAGAAAGGGGGCAACAAGGTGAGGGTATGAAAGTATAGTTTGCAAAGGGATGTCTTTTCCACTAGTTCACACAAGCATGTCTTTGAAATAGCTATAATGACAACCCACCCATTCCATATCCATCCTAGTCTAGGTTGCCCCCGCTCGGTTGATCTCGATCAATGGCATCCACTCATGAACCATCATTGCCTTCTATCTTGGGTAGCCTGTCGGTTGAGGACAATTAGCTACGTCATCTTCCATCTAGCATTGCTATGACCCCCATCGCCACAAGTATGTTAGTATGATTGCCACATTTTTTGCAATCCCTTACCTACACTGATTCATCACTAAGCGACACTACCGAGCCACATCCTCCCACTATTTGCCTTGGTGGTCCTCAACACTAGCAACTCGCACCTTCTCGAACCACCACACACATGGGGATAAGAAGATAGTTCTTTACCTAGATCTGTTGGAACGAGATGCGCCCAATACTTGAGCACATCATGTGCAGCACGCGAAGAAGCTTGATGTCACAATACTAAGCAAATTGGCCAAGACGATTTCAAGATCCAGTTAGGAATATTTTAGATCAGATTGTCGATAGACCCACAATCGCTCGATTAGGAGACCATGTCAGTGTTTTTGACCTCCAACGACTAATCCAACGAATGATGCACAGTAGATTAGATGGGTTGTACACACAACATAGGTTTATAATGGTTCAGGTACACTATGGCCTATGTCTTGTTTATGAGGAGAGCTTTATTGCTTGTTGTCACAGCCAATCTCTATCTCTTATAAAGCTAATCCCCACTATAAGTTATATGTCAACATTTAAGCCATCCAAACCATTTCCCATTAATTATGCACATCATCTCCCACTAATAGCCATGTCATTCCACTAACTTCCAACTTCTTAATGTAAACTAGTCATGTCATCTCCACTTAATTTCATTCCAAATTCTTTGTAATTCCTGCAGCAACGCACATAGTATCGTCTAGTTTTAAAGCTAATCCCTAATACAAGTTATATCTCAACATGCAAGCCATCCACACCATTTCCCATTAATTATTCATATTATCTCCCACTAATAGACATGTCATTTCACTAACTTCCAACTTCTTAATGCAAACTATTCATGTCATCTCCACTTAATTTTATTCCAAATTCTTTGCAATTCCCGCAGCAACACGCAGAGTATTGTCTAGTTTTAAGGATGAAAGAAGACTCTTACCATATGTGTGCCTAGTGAGTTAATTCACATGTATTGAGACAAAAATAAGGTAATACCAAATACAATGCATTTATTACAAAGGTTTTAAAAATCCATCAAAAAGAGACTTATTCTTTAACAATATACAATAGAACATAATATTATTATCTTGATGAAGCCTCCAACACCACATGGACATCAATTGGTGAACACATGTTTAGTACTCCTAAAGAAACTTGGTGACATCACCACCATCTTGTACCCATCTATTTTTTAATTTGTAAGTATAAACACACATAACAAGTACAACATGAGTTAGATGCATTGAACTACTTTAATAAGTAAATTTAGCTGGTCATGTTTTATTTTGTTGAACCTGAATAACTAGATTGCGCTTAAGCAACAAGTATAAGTAACTAAATATAACATACAGACAAATCATAACCAAAATGGAAAATTGGTTGTATAGCATTGAAAGAACTCTGTTTCCATAAAATACCATTGAAAGGTGTTCGTCACGTAAAATACCATTGAAAGACATCATTGTTACCTCTATTTAGCATTCTGTCACGGTGGCACACTACTGTCGTGAAATCCACCTCTAGAGTCCAGACGCCTGAAAGAAAAGAAAAAACGCTTGGTCCTGCTTCTCCTGGGTTTCGATGTGGAGTGCCAGCACCTGCTCATGCTCCTCCTCGTTGCCGGTGGCGGAAACTAGGTGGATTTCCAAAGTTTCGTTGCCAGGTCACGCGAGATGACCGTGACCACGAGGAGCGTGGCAAGCGACTTGTCTCGTCGTCCGGGTCGGCGTCCTCACGCTCGAAGCAGCACGCACGGTGGCGTCAGCCTGAGCGGCGAGGCAAGGTGTGCGCAGGGAGGTAGCCTCGCTGCCGGCGGTGGAGACCAAGCTGAAGTCGTTGCCACTTGCCGGGCGCACGTGAGGTGGCCTCGAGGAGCGTGGCGAACGTGGTTGGCCTCGCGTTCGAGGCTACCCACGAGGTGGTGTTGTCCCTTGAGCTTGGAGCGCATGCAGGGAGGGAGAGCTTGTGCCCATGGCGATGAGCACCAACGCACCGTTGGCATGGTCCAGGCCCTGACACTCAGTGGCCGTTCTCTGTAGTCCTTGAGTCCATCTCGGAGCTCTGCTGTCCTATCTGTTAGCTTCAACTAACTAGCTCGAGAACGAACGAGCTCGCAATAACTGACAAGATCACAGCGTGAACAGTAGAGATTTTTGGTGTTGCTCAAGAAGCGCAATGTTTATGATGCTCTTATTTGTAGCTCGATCCGGTACAAGAGTGAAAGTTCATTACGGCTCCACTATCATGACTCATGAGCACCTGACTCTAATATCCTGAAGACTTGGACTCGATCACAATACATGATTACACGACGCTTGCTAACATGCTAACTGACTAAACTGAAACACCTGAAACTAAAGACTTGCACTGACCAAACTAACACCACAGCTAGGATTACATCCGTTACTGTACGTTGTTAGACTGGCAGGGCTTTGCGCCTGGTGGCTTCGTTGTGCACTCCTGCGCCCCCACGCAGCCATGTTGTGGAGCTCGCGCCAGGCGGCTGCATCGCCCGCACGGCCGGTGCTCGCTCCAGGAAAGCCTGCGCGCTGCAGAGCTCTTGCCGGCGGCTGGCGCTCACACTCGGCGGAGCACGCGTGCTGCAGAGTTCGTGCCCCGTGGTCTAAGGCTGAAGGCCCACGCACATAGAAGCTCGTCCATGTCCATGGCCGCGGTAGCAGCAGCAGCCCACAGGCACCTCGAAGTACCACTGCTCCACCCCCGTCCACGATTCACACCTAGCTCTTAGAGCCTCGCGCCGTCGATTCCCTCTTCAAGCTTCGTGGCTTCGCCACTCGTGGCAAGCTTCAGGACCCTGACGCTAGTGGCATTCGCAGCAAGAATGAGAGGGGGTAGTATAACAGAGCTCAGTACGGGATGAAAGGAGGACGGAGCACTCACGGTGTGATCTTCAAATGTGACGGAATGCTAGATCTAGGTAACGGGATATACTTTTAGTGGTATTTTACGTGACGGATATCTTTCGATGGTATTTTACGGAAGCGGAGTTCTTTCAATGCTATGGAACCAATTTTCCCTAACCAAAAAGGATTTAGGCCACTCATAACCGAGAGCATGACTATTATAATAGTTTATAAGACACTCGTCAAAGGATCTACAACTTTACCCAAAAGTCTTGATTTTCTATGTGTCATGGTTTATAACTCTAACATTACACTTCCAAGGTGTAATAGTGGGGTTTCACTATGAAGCTTTTCAATAGTGGCTCTAATAAGTCACAACCACCAAGGTTTTAGTCGGCCATGAGTCATGGATGCCCTCCTCCAAGGGTGGTAGACATGCATGGTCATGGCAAAGCACGCACCATGGATGGGCTTGTAACATCATGTGGAGCTTAGAACCTCACATCTTGCGGCCCTATTCAGACACACTATTGAGTCGATGGAAAGGTTGCCTTGTGCAGCTTTGGCATGTACGCACGTGAATTTAGGTTTGCCTAGCTAGATGTAAATCAATTCGAATTGTCATCTGTCTTGAAATGAACCTTGATCCATGCCTTGCATCGTAGTAATGATACGATGATATGATGCTTACTCATTGTTATTTTGCTTGTTCTCTTAATGAATTGTGTTCTTGTAAGGATAGTGGCAAACCTAGTACATGATAGATGAACTTAAGACATGATGCTTGTGTTGTAATAAATCACTGAAGTGGGGTAGAATATAAGGATCATGTGTCTTGTGCCCAAGATTATATCTTTTAGTGTTGGTAATTAAGATGACAACACAAGTCTAGGACTAACATAAGTGTTGAACATGCATTAGACAAGTTATAATAGGTTCTAGGGATGCAGATCCAAGTTGAAATGGAGAAGAAACAATGAATCTTCCCCGTGAGGGCATTCACCGAATCACATGATTACCACTGGACCATACAGTGAACTCTAGTATATGTCGGCTATTGATGGTCACTAACACCCATTTTGACCATCAATATTTCACCCAAAAGCAAAGTAAAGTAAGGTAAATCATCATCACATGTGCTTAATTTGCTTTATATCTCACTTAGTTCCACTTGTACTTGGAAGTTTATTTGTATGCAAGAATTTTTGCAAAAAATTGTGCAAACCAAGTGCATGGGAGGCAAATGGACGTGGCAAGGGGGCTTGGGCCCACATGGCTGCGTCGGTCGATGCCATGTGGAGTCACCCGACACTCCCTTGCCCCTACCACATCACTGATCCGTGGGAGAAGCCAGGTGGCACCCCTAGGAGGCCTCCCACACCGTTGATCAATGTCGGTTTGATCCAAAGGATCGGACAAGGTGAAGCTCTCTTGGATCCATGGGCCCACTATCATACACTTGAGGGGCTGCACCGACTCAAGAACTGTCTTTTGACCAAATGAACCACCTTACCTGCCATGCAACCGCCTCTAGGAGCCATCCAGGGCCCTAGGATCAAGAGGTAGTGCATCCAAGGGACGGCTAACGCCCCTAGGCATTGCCCGACGCCTATGGAAGCTCCACTGCCTCACTTGGTTGCTTACAACTACCCCCTCACCTTCTTGAAGCTATAAAAGGAGGTGTGGAGCTTGGTGGAGAAGTGCCCCATACATTCTCAAGAATTCCAATCTTCTTCAAGCTCTGTAGCTTAGAGTAGCTCTAGAGTAGTAGCTTAATAGTGGAAGCAGAGCTAGAGCAGAGCTTCTTCGGAGTCTAGAAGAGTCTTCTGGGTCTGGTATAGCTCTTTTATAATTCTTTCATTTAGCATTTACTTTATTCAGTACTTTATTTTATTACTTTATTTAGTATTATTGCTTGGCTTTGTTCAAGTACTTGTTCATTATTGTTCATCATTAGTGAGCTTAGGTGCTTGTATCTTGGCATTAGTATCATAGGTAGTTTTTGTTTAGTTTGGTATTCGTTATTACCGGTTTCACCGTCTGATTAGAGTACTTTGATTCCATTTCATCGGAGCTCAAATCAAAATAGCAAGTTTATAGAATAAGCATGGTGTTTAGGTTATAGATTACCTATGGATACCGCTAGGCCTCTGGATAGATTGTGGTAGGTGGCGGGTGGTGATAGCTCTGTCCATCCTCTATATTCCACCACGAAAGGTCTAGACCTTGTCTAGTTATTAGGCAGGCTGTGCTTTGGCTCCTCGAAAAATGAGAATTATACTTTTTTTAAGCCAATGGATTAAAAGTTATTGTATACCACGAGGCAGTCCTGGGCTCAAGGCAAGCAAAAAAAATAAAAAATAAAAATAAAAATAAAAAAGAAAAAAGAAAAATAGGTAACCAGAAACACTGAATCTGTTGCCGGTTGTTCCAGTGACACACAATTAATGATGTGCGATCTCGATCAACGCATTCAACTGGCACACATGCATACAAGATTGTCTAGTTCTTTGTCAACGCAGCCACTTAACTTCTACTCCTAGCTAGTACCTTCTTCCAATACATGTATTCTGTACACTGCACAGCAAACCAAACAGAGATGCATTCTATGGAGAACTGGAACCTCTCCCCTATGGCCGCAGCGGTCACTGCAGTCGTCTTCATTCTCATCGCCATGAGTACACGAGCATCTGCGGCACTCATCGAGCAAACCTTTGTGGTAAGCAACATGCTTCTTCATGGCTCAATTTGGTTGGCCTGCACATTTTTTTGCTACTTTTTCTGAAAACTGTGAATCAGCTGCACAGCCGTTCTGAACTTTTAACAAGCCATTTGCATGGTTTGATTGATTTGTAGGAACATGCATGTATATATGTAGGTGAGCCAGATGAGTATGACACACCTGTGCAGGGAGACCCTGGTCACCGTGGTGAATGGGCAATTGCCGGGGCCGACGATAGAAGCCACTGAAGGGGACTCTGTAACAGTTCATGTTGTAAACCAGTCACCACACAACATGACAATACATTGGTATGTAGTGCATTACGTTACCTATCAAAAAACAGTATTAATCACTCCACATGTACAACTCTACATCCAAATTTCGTTTTAAGAACGAAAGAAGTCATCATGATCACACTTTTCATTTCACATTTTTTTCATCAGTTACATTTCCTGAATCTTTTGTTTTGTGTTTTCCCTTGCAGGCACGGAGTGAAGCAGCAGCTGAACTGCTGGGCCGACGGCGTGCCAATGATCACCCAGTGCCCCATCCTGCCCAACCACAACTTCACCTACCGGTTCAACGTCGCCGGGCAGGAAGGAACGCTGTGGTGGCACGCTCATGTCTTCAGCCTCCGTGGTACCGTCCATGGAGCCTTCATCATCCGGCCAAGACATGGCGGCGCAAACTCGTATCCGTTTCCGAAGCCTCATAGGGAGATCCCCATCGTCATAGGTTCGTGAATCATTCTACATTATACATGATTGAACTGGTGTTTGTTACTGATGTGATCTTGTTAATGCCAGGGGAGTGGTGGGAGATGGACCTTGAACAGATGGACAGAGATTTCGTGCATGGTTTCCTCGATGACCAGCCCAGTGCATCCACCATCAATGGCAAGCTTGGAGATCTCTTCAACTGTGACGGAGCCGTGGAAGATGGGTATGTGCTGGACATGGAGCCTGGCAAGACGTACCTACTACGAGTAATCAACGCCGCCCTCTTCTCCGAGTACTACCTCAGGATCGCCGGGCACAAGTTCACGGTGGTCGCCGGCGACGCCAACTACGTGAGCCCCTACAGCACCGACATCCTCGCCATTTCCCCCGGCGAGACGGTGGACGCTCTGGTTGTGGCCGACGCGCCCCCTGGCAGGTCCTACTACATGGTCGCCAAGCCCATCTTGACGCCGCCGCCGGACCCCCAGATCCCGGCGTTCGCCACCAGAGCGACGGTGCTGTACAAGTACAACAGCAGCCATAGCAATGGCGCGGCGGCCGCGCTGAGCTCACGTCGTCGTCGTCCAAGATCCGCCGATGCTCCAGTGGCGCCCGATATGCCGGACGAGTACGACATGATGACGTCGTTCTACTTCCGCGGCAACGTGACCAGCCTGCGCCGGCGACACACGCAGCACCTGCCGGCGGTACCGGCGCAGGTGGACGAGCGTCTGTTCGTCACGCTCGGGCTCGGATCCGTCTGCCGGCGGCGAGGCCAGCAGTCGTGCAAGAGGGGGGACAGCGACGAGACCATCAGTGTGGCCACCATGAACAACGTCTCCTTCGAGCTGCCTGATCTGAAGACCTCAATGCTGGACGCGTACTACCGCAACACAAGCAGCATGGACGAGATGGTGGTCGAGCTTCCTGGCAGGCCACCGAGGATGTTCAACTTCACCGACAGCGCCCTGATGCCAACGGGGCCCGAGGAGGAGGAGCTGGAGCCGACGTCCAGGGCGACGGTGGTGCGCCGGTTCCGGCACGGCGCCGTGGTGGAGGTGGTGTTCCAGAGCACGGCGATGTGGCAGGGTGACTCCAACCCGATGCACCTGCACGGGCACGACATGTTCGTGCTCGCTCAGGGGCTTGGGAACTACGACGCTGCGAGGGACGTGGCGAGGTACAACCTGGTGGATCCGCCGGTGAGGAACACCGTCCTCGTCCCAAGGCTCGGCTGGGTCGCCGTCAGATTTGTCGCCGACAATCCAGGTGCAGTGCACACTCGTTTTATTTTTATATTTTAATTTACCTGTTTTCGCGTCCTTACATGCACACACAACAATACAGTTTTTCAAGTTTGGATTCAATTCATTTGGAGAGTAGCAGGAAGAATTTTACAATTCTTGTGATGACAATCATAAGTATGAATTACAGGGGAAAAAGGGGGCTGCAGACTAGCTTACTGTTCCATACAAATATCCGGCTCTGCTTGAAGTCTGAATTTTAAATGCAATTCAAACACTCGGATAGAAAATTATAAATATCCACAACTTGTTTCCAGAGGAATGAAAATGTTTGTAGGATATCACACATATTGGATAATCATTGTTGGTGCCGAAGTAACACCCCATGGATCTAATTTTCTGTGTTGTACAGGGATGTGGTTCATGCACTGCCACTATGATTTCCATTTGTCCATGGGCATGGCTGCAGTGTTCATTGTAGAGGATGGCACAACATCAGACACTTCTCTCCCTCCACCGCTTGTATTCTCATCATGTAGCCATGATAATAGTCTCAAGCCTCAAGAATTCTTCCTCAAAGCTAAATAAGCGAAGGTGCTCGTCAGTGTATGGCGGTGTGTGCGCATGTATTTATATGGGTGAGTATTGCGTACATACATGCTAGTGTGCGTGTTGTGATCCGCAAAAGCAAAATAGTGTCTGACACTTAAGAGTTTATCTCTTGGCACCAGCTTTTTTTTTTAAGGCGAAAGCTTGGCACCAGCTTTCTGATTAGCTAAACCAGCAATTGAACAGCAATTATTTAATTGCCAGCAAGGCAGTTGGTACAAAATTATTACTGGATATCTAATAATTTCTTGAGTAAAACATTCTGGCGGTTACTAAACTTTAGAGATGGTGCAATTCAGAACTTCCATTTTTTTATTGCTGGGTCCTTAGTCGCAGGCTCCAGTACTTGTCCAAACAAGTTTCAGCATGCTTTATACGGTGTGGCATGCTAATTCTGTGCTGACATGAATATGACATGTTGGGTCTAGTATCAAAACTTGCACAACAGTGCCATCTAACTTCCAAACATTCAAAGATGCATATCTAGGTCTTCAAACTTGGTAAAAGGGCCACAAAAGGTAACTAAACTTACATGGTGGTGCTATCTTAGTCCCAAACTTCCAAAAGTGCAATTCCAAATCCACAAATTTGCTAATCGAGCCACAAAGAGGTCGAAAATACCATTTTTGTGGTAAACCACCTACGTGGTTGATTACTACACCTATCATGTGGGCCCACAACAAGCCATCCCTCTCTCATCTCCTTCCCTACTTACTCCTATGCGGGTCCACATATCATCCCTCTCTCATATACTTCCCCACTCCCTCTTGTGCTCGTTTGGATAGCACTCCCTTCCTTTGGTCTGGTGGCATAGGATAGCATTGTACAACAAAAGCCTGCCAGAGCTTCAATTCAGACACCACCAGAACAGAGGCAAGGAGCTCAACTCACCCATGGATGGCCACCATCAGGCCTTGACCATGGGCAAGCTCGGTAGGCGTGTGGAGGATAGGAGGGAGCGTGTATAGGCTAGCAAAGACCACTTGGTCATAGAGGTGGTATTGTTTCTATTGCTTGAAGGTGCTCTAGCTGTTGTTGGTGCTAATGCCCAGGCTGCAGTGGTGCAGGAGAGAGTGGCGATAGTGGTAGAGGAGGGAGTGGAGAAGGAGATGAGATAGGGGCAACATGTGGGCCCTACATTTTGGTGCATAGTTGGCAGCCAAAGAGGCGATTTATTGCCAACAATGGTAATTTGGACCTCATGTGGCCCAATTAGCAAGTTTGGGGACCTAGATCTACAATTTTGAAAGCCAGGGACCAAGATGCATGGCACTACGTGCTAGTTTACCTCATGTTGGCCATTTAGCAAGTTTGAGAACTTAGATATGCAAATTTGGAAGTCTCGGAGCTAGATGGCACCGTCATGCTAGTTTTGGTTCTAGACCAAACATGTTAGATCCAGGTCAATGTTGAGTTAGCATGTCACATCGACATATGGATAAGTTGAAACCTACTTAAACTAGTAAAAAGTACAGACAAGTTTAGGGACCCAGAAATAAAAAAAATGGAAGTTCGGATAAGGATGCTACCGTCTCCCAAGTTTAGGGACTGCCAATGTATTTTCTTTATTTTTGTATTGTCAGCAGATTAGGAGAGTCCCCACCCCGCGGGACTATCCTTCGCACTTCCCATGTCATACCCTTTATTTGGCCCCCTCTCTCCCCCCCGGCTGCTGCACTGAACAGTTGTTACTTGGAGCTGCCCTCCGAACAGTCCACGCTGCAACCTTCCTGCCTGCCTGCCGCCACATCCCCGACTCTGCACGTAGACGACAGCCAACTCTTGTCGTTGGTACTTGGAGCATGTACCCAGTTCTCATAGCCCATAGGGGGTCCATAAAAACTCAGGGACGAGTGAGCAAGTTCCACATCTTTAGAAAATATAACATGTGGGATGACTCCACACGCGAGTTCCACATCTTTGAAAAATACTAAAAGATACCCTGCGTGTTGCTGTGGGGATTTTGAAGCATTCGGAATAAAATTAAGTGGAGATGATATATATATTATATTTTAATTACGAGGTATTAAGTGGAGATGATATGTATTCCAATTAAGAGGTTGGAGGTTAGTGGAATGATATGACTATTAGTGGTAGACGATGTGGATAGTTAGTGGAGAGACGATGTGGATGACTTGTATATTGAGATAAATTTGTAGCAGAGATTAACTTTATAAGAAATATAGATATAGATATAAGGTGGGATGACTCCGCACCTTGGTATCGGCGATTCAAACACATGCAAAACGAGTTGACAGACACCATTTTCATTTTCTCCTGACCGTTTCCATTTTTATGTGTAAGTCCGAAATCCAGTCAAGAACAGGAATGACCAAAAGTCAAGAACAGGAATGACAGGGACAAAAACCATTGGATATTTTTCTTCGTCATTAGACACATGGTCCAAAGCAGATATACAGTTTGCTCAAAAAAAAAAGGCAGATATACAGTGTTCAATCTTTAGCGCGGTGGGACTAATAATCAAGTAATCAGCGGTAGCTGATACTGCTGCTGCTGTGCTACTCATACTGCCGGCCTGCTATGTGCATGTGCACGCAGGCCACGGCCCACTAGCTTGGGCATAGCTCATAGTGCTCCTGCAAGTGGTGAATGGTGGCCCAAAACACAAGGCAAGTTTGACCTCTCAACAAATTATTTTCTATTTCAATTTTCCTTTACATTTCTATACTTTTATAAAAAATCATATATATAAAATATAAATAGTATATTAAGTTTTTGTGTGGGTATATGCCAAGTGAAATGTTCTAAATCAAGTACTTGTGTATGACAGGCAGTATGAGGTACATAACAACGGAAATATCACAGATCATTATTGTTCATAGGATGGGTCTATGGAACTTTCCAATTTGAAATATCGGTTTCTGACTGTTATCGACATGTACCCGATTTGAATTGTTTCGTTTGCAATGTCCCGTACTTCTGCTTTTGCTTTACCGACCAGATTTTCTTATTCCGTTTTTGTTACTGGATAAATAAAAGAAATTAAAAGTGAGTAGTGGTTTTTTTATCGTTTATGTCCAGCTCCACTCACTGAGAGGCAATATGCTAAGAAATTCCCTCCATTGTATGCAGTGGTCTAAGTTGAGCAATACAAGGTTCTTCGAAATAAGGCTGTTTGGTTCCCAGCCACGGATAACCACACCTAAAGCGGCGAGTTGTGGCGGTGGCATAGCTTGGGCGCCACAGTCTATGGCGAAGTTTGTGCTGTGAAAAAGTGTGGCAACCTCCTTTGAATCACCAACCAAGTAACCAACCAAACTTCTACATTCCCATGGTGAGCTATAGGTGTGGCGTGGCTGTCCACCAAACACTCCCGTAGTTACCCAATCTCTCTGAAATTAACATTAAAAGGTCAAAATGTATATTGTAGACTGTAGTGAACTACTACTAGCTAGTAGTAGCATGCATCTGTCTTGACTATTGACTTGTCTAGGCGGCATAAGCGTACGTGTAAGTTGCTCTACATGAAACATCCGTTACTGTACGGCACCTTACTGTACATGTCAAACGCCCATTAAACATCCTGCGATTGCACATCAAAAGATCTTGTCAAATACGTATATATCTTTCAAGTAGCATGAAACGTGAAACGCCCATGTTTTTTTTCCTTCAAAGATCGAACGCCATGTTGAAGTAGGTAGTAGCATTCGAAGAATAGTCCGTATACAAACACCCGTTGCTGGACGGTACCTGACTGTCAAATAAAGGCATGCGAGTACACGACACAGTCACCGTTTGATTGACTAATTTCATGTATTTGGTTGGTGAGAAGACGAGAACAAGTCTTTGCCGCCTGCCGAGACAGGCTAAACAGATACTTAGTACGTAATCCCCTCCACTCATGAATGTGACATTTATTTGTATAGAATTGTTACAGCATACATACAAACCGGAGCAAAGACGTACTCAAATAAAATAATGTATGCAAAAAATCTACTCATATCATAGCATTGAAAGATTGCAAAAATCGGAAAATACCCTTAAAAGAGCTCTATTACGTAAAATACCATTGGAAGATGAAAACGTTACCTGAAAATAGCATTCCGTCACGTTCTGTCACGTTTGAAAGTAACGGCGTCCATCTCCACCCGCTGGGAGCCTGGGACGCTCCTTCTTCCTCCTCCATCATCTACTGCTTGCCGGCCGGACTGCTTGCGGACAACCAACATGTGAGAGACTGCATGGCACTAGCTTACCATCATCACCTGTAGCACGAGAGCAGGGCAGAGCAGCGGCGATGCTGCTAGTGGCGCTATGCGTGACTGTGCTGTCGCGGTCCAGGAGCGGTGCCGCCAGCCGTGCGGGCGCCGGTGACCTCGCAGCGCTGCATGGGTTCTGCGTCCAACGATGGGTTGCTGCGTTCCCAATCGGAGGCTGCGGGGGCAGGTGTCCGCCTGCCGGCCTCGCCGCGCTCCAGGTGCTCAACCTCTCGGCAACACACTCTGCGATGCGCTGCTTGCGGGCTGCTCTGGCTGCATCTACGGCGTGCTCCCTGAATCTCTTCGGCGTCACGTCGCTGCAGTTCCTTAGCCTGCACACAAACTCTATCTTTGACGTGCGCCGAGTAGTTCCTAGGGTACACCATGTTCTACTTGCTTACCATCACCTGTAGAACGAGAGCAGGGCAGAGCAGCGGCGATGCTGCTAGTGGCATTGAGGAGCGGCGCCGCCGTGGACCGCAAACCATGCGGGCGCTGGTGACCTCACCGCGCTACATGGGTTCTGTGTCCAACGATGGGTGCTGCATTCCCAATCAGACGCTGCGGGGGCAAGTGTCCACGTTGCTTGCCCGCCTCACCGCGCTCTGGGTGCTCAACCTCTCGGCATCACACTCCGCGACGCGCTGCTCCGGCTGCATCTATGGCACGCTCCCTGACAATCTCTTCGGCGTCACATCGCTGCCGTTCCTCAGCCTGCACACAAACTCTTATCTCCGACGCGCGCCGAGCAGTTCCTAGCATACACCATTTTCTACGCGTTGTTGGGATTTAGTCCCACATCATGTAGCGATGGTGGAGGAGCACAACGTATAAGCTGGGAGAACCCTTGGCTTGTTGGAAACGAGCAAACCAGCTCAACAAGCCTTTGCTCCCCACAGATCTCAGGTCCACCGGAGCCTACAACATATAAGGCCATAGGCTTCCCAACCCAAAAGACTAGTCCAATAGATTGGTTTGCTCTTTTCCAACAAGCCGCCCAATAGGTGGGGGTTCTCCCATCTTATATGTTGTGCTCCCCCACCAATCGTCCCCAATCTATCAGTTCGCGCACTTCATGGCGAACTAGGCGTTCGAGAGCGGCGACCGTCGGCGCCTCCGCATCGTCGACTTGTCGTACAGCTTCGAGTGGCCCTCCTTGATCCGGTCCCTATCGGCCGCCGCCGCCGCGAGCAGAGTAGCAGCAGCTCACACGACGACGGCGACTGCGACGAGCCGGTTTCCCTACGAATCACTGGCCTTGGCACTAACTCCAACCGACAAACTGAGGCTAACCGAGGCGCGGCTGGCGTGGTTCGCGAGCAGGTGCCCCAACCTAAGATTCGAGTTCGAAGGCATCATGGATGGTCCAGACTCTAGATAGTGGCCACCACGGACGCATCAAGGTTGACATCAATGCGACCGTGGTCATCAACCTGGTTTTCCCGGCAGCACAGGATCGATGAAGAGAGCAAAAGCGTGCAGCGTGTTGGCTCACATCTGCTCCCTGAATCCTTCCCTGGTGTTCTTGGTAGAGAAAGACGGCGGCGGTGGCGGCAATGCCACTTCGAGAGGACGCTCAAGCTTGCTTCCGCTGTTCACAGCCAGCCTCCGGTACTTCGCCGAGTTGTTCGACTCAGCTGCACGAGTGCCTCCCCGCCGACAGCGCCGAGAGGCTTGCCATCGAGAGGAACCACCTGGGCATGGAGATCAGCGACGCCATGGCTTATTTTTTGTTTTTATCTTTTCAGGCTCCCAGCGGGTGGAGATGGACGCCATTACCTCCAAACGTGACAGAACTTAACGGAATGCTATTCTCTGGTAACGTTTCCATCTTTCGATGGTATTTTACGTAACGAAGCTCTTTTGATGGTATTTTCTGATTCTTGTGATCTTTCAATGCTATAGAACCAATTTTTCCCTAATATAGACTAATAATATGCAACTAAAGTTGAATAAGACAGTCTTGAAACTTTACTTGTTTGTTATTGGAATCTGGAGGGCATATATGCACTACTAATAAGATCAAATCAAAATTTTAGATACTCATAAGCTCCATCTAATGGAGCTTGGTAGACTCTGCCCTGGCTCCTCCAGAGACTATATCCACACAGCCCAAAAAAGGAGCCAATTTTTATATATCTTTTTGTGCTTTTTTGGCTTGATAGTGGCCCCGTCCGGATGCGTGTGCTTGCAGTCGTTTTCGCACCGTTTCGTGCGCCCACATGGGGCCCACGTTGCCCCGAACGGCACTAGCATCGATAAGAGGGGGAGGGGCGACGGATGCCCAACCGGCGCTAGGAGGAGGAGGAGACACTGAGGCGAGGCTGTAGAAAGTGAGGAGGGAGATGCAACACCCGATCTATATTTGAAACATTCAGATGTAACATTTGCAACATACGTCTGAAGACAGATGAAATGCTTGAAACATGTATCTGAAACACTTACAAAAACATATGAAAAACATTTGAAAACCATTGTAAAACATACACAACATCCAGATAAAACACTTGCATCATATGGGTCAAACATATACAACATCGAAATAAACACACTTGCAACATATGTCTAGAAAAAATAGATAAAACATTGGAAACCGAAGCTTGCAACATGTGTAAAACCATTGCAACATCCCGAACTACTTTTGCAACATCCTCATGAAACACTTGCAACATACATATGAAACATCTAAAACACTTGAAACAAACGCTTGCAATATGTGCTTTCGGCACAATGTCACCTTGCTGCTTGGACGAATAGATGCTCGTCATTACAGAGGTCGACACTGGCGTGGAGGTCGGTGGCAGCGCATGAAGCTTGCCGATGCAGCGGCGGCGTGGCCCTGCTGCGATTCTCCAATTAATGCCTGCTCGCGGCCCAGGGTCGGCCTTGTAGCTGCTACTCCAGCGTCGCTGCTCGCTCGACTGTTGTCGTCTAGCGCCGTTTGCTCATAGGGGATGGAGTGCGGCGCAGCCAATGATGGGTGTGCGGCACGGTGGGGGGAAGGGCACGACATGACGCCGCAATGGGGGCAGGGCGTAGTTGGGGAAGGGGCCGCAACGGGGTGGACGGATGAGCATCCGGAAGCGCTCAACCACGTCAAGATGGGCGGATGAGTGGAGCAGGGAATGTTTTTTGAGAGGCCAGTCCGCTGCGTAGGAGGCTGGACTGGGAGCTGCGTCCGATGGGACAAACGTCCGTGGCTGAGCATTTCCGTTTTTTTCATTGGTTCTGGTTCTTATGCGGATCGTAGCAGGCAGTAAAAAACGAATGACGCAGAGTTGAAGTTGGAAACGTTTACCGTAAGACAAATTAGGGGGTGTTTGGATCCGGCGACTAAAGTTTAGGAGGTGCCATATGGGGTATCGCAAGGGGTATTCGGATACTAATAAAACAACAAATTACAGAATCCGTCAGTAATCCGCGAGATGAATTTATTAAGCCTAATTAATTCGTCATTAGCACATGTTTGCTGTAGCACCACATCGTCAAATCATGGATTAATTAAACTTAAAAAATTCGTCTCGCAAAACAGTTTCAATCTATGGATTTAGTTTCGTAATTAGTCTATATTTAATACTCCATGCAAGTGTCTAAACATTTAATGGGACAATGACTAAAGTTTAGGAGGAGGAACCAAACACCCCGAACAAGCAGTACACAGTGGTTCCACTAAACACCATCAGTGAGGCACTAGCCCGATCTCCAAGGCAACACTTGGAATTTCAGTCCTTTTTTTTTCCTCCGAGTCTAGTATCCTCGGCAACTGCAATTGTACAGTACAGTGGCCCTGTTCGATAGAGCGGTCAGAAAAAAGGCTTTTCAGTTAAGCTGCACAAATCAATAAAGAAAGGCACGCTGAAAATAAGATGGTCTGATCGAGCTCCTGTGTTTAGTACAAATGGGAGCAGAAGCATAGCGAGAAAAAAAACTTAAAAAATGTACTGTTTTGTCTGTTTGTTATAGTTTGTTTTTGTCGTAAGCAGCTTATAAGCTGTACCAAAACTGAGAGTCCACTGTCATCCCTTGAGCGGGGAAAAGAGAAGTGTTACGTGTAAGATTTGTGATGCTCAATAAAAAAATATATAATATAATCACAGTGCCCCCTACCTACCTGTCAATGCAGTCTTATATATGGAGTTAACTAATGAGGACCAAAAGCATGCATGGTTATTTAGTCCTCCGATTTGATTGGTGTAAAAAGATGCACGTTGTGCCAACGATATCTATCTCCTTTCTGATCATCTTTGCATGAAGCACCTAGCCCATATATACTAAAAAAATACTACGTGCAAAGAAAGTAACCAAATGTAACCCATGCAACGCAACTAGGTTGCGTGCAGGCGTTTAGAAAAGTAAAAAGTCCAATGTTTACTGTTTTCCACCAATCTTGCTGGTCAAACATTGCAAACAACGCCCGTCCAATTCAGGCGTTTCATTTCACCAACATTGCTGGAACCATTGCCGCCATGGGCGTCCATAAATAGCATCACTTCCTTACAAACCAAATCGATCGAACTGAAACCAAGTGGTGTTGGTTAGCTATAGCAAGTAGCTGGCGCCACTGTCAGTTGCCATTGCCGCGATGGGGAAGGTCTCCATGGCAGCACTCATCCTCTGCGTGTCCCTTGTCGCCCTCTCCACGGCAGTTTCCGTTGGCGAGGCAGCCGTCGTCGAGCATACCTTTGTTGTAAGTAAATATACATCACTCTCTATTAGGTTGTCGTTTAGTGATGTTTGAAGGAATTATATATAGAATTTCCTAGTTACAATAAGGTTTTATTTAGTGATATTAGAAGTAAACTCAATTAGGCATTTTGCCAACTAAAATGATGTTAGGCTGTTCCAAATATTATTCAAAAACCAATACCGATGATCGCTACACTACTACAAACAAAATACAGATTTTGAAGACCCTATATTTTTTCCCATAAGGGGCTATGCACTAGTCCCTCTATCCCTTTTTAAGTGTCACCTAGATACTTTTAAGTCAAACTTCTTAAATTTGACTAGATTTACAGAAAATACTACAAACATTTGTATCTCCAAATGAGTGTATTACAAAAATATATGCAATAATTAATCTAATAATACTTATTATGTACCATAAATGTTAATAATCTCTTGTATATATATTTAGTTAAAGTTAAGTTTGTTTGACTCCTCGATATGTGAGAACCACAGTTAAAAAAGAGATAGAGGGAGTATACTATACACCAAGCAACCCCCAATGCCATGACTCGTATCTATAAATTGATATTCACTTTTTTAGAGGTGTTCGGATTAATACTACAGTCTCTAAATATATAGGTATCTGTATATGTCATCTTAAGCGGCTTCGTATGGAATTGCCATTTTTACAGGTATCACTTAAGATGACCACTTTTGAAAGGGTTATACCACTAAAAATATATCCATGTCTGGAAGTAGTTAATTGGATGTTACGAAAGGAAACCATTTCTAGAGGCCTTTGGCCAAACAACCTCCTCGTGATATTAGCATCTTATAAAAATTACTTTTATAATGTAGTAGTCCTAGTGCTTATTTCTACAATAAGTCTTAAAAGATCATAAACAATAGCGATTTTCATGGTCTTGGGAAGTAGCCAAGGTCAACTTTATAGTATAACTGATGATGTTATGAAACTTCACCAAATAGCAGGTACCAACTTTGGTACCTCGTAGTACTATCTCTGTTTCTAAATAAATCAATTCCTAGTGTTGCCTTAAGTCAAATTTTTTGAAATTTGATCAAATCTATAGAAAAGAGTGTAAAGATTTATGACACAAATAGTATCATTAGGTACATCAAAAACTATATTTTTACTATATGCTTATCTAGTTTAATAAATGTTTGTGTTTTTCTATAAATTTTATAAAACATATAAAGTTTAATTAATGTGAGATGACTTTAAGAATTGACTTAATCAGAAACGGTGGATGGAGTATATATAGTTTTGTGGTACCCCTTTGATAGGCTTGCTTGACAAAGACATAAATAAAAACAATGCCCGTGTTTAGATCCAGGATTCGGCCACCTTGTTTTTTAGTGCAAAAAATTGTCCAAAAAATGATTAATTAGACTCAAAATGTTCGTCTCGCAAAGTACAACAAAACTGTACAATTAGTTTTTGATTTCATCTACATTTAGTACTCCATGCATTTGCCGACATTTTGATGTGATGGGGAATCTCCTTTTTGCATAGTGCAAATTTGGCACCCAAATCTGAAACTAAACAAGGGCAATCGTTTGCTCCAAATTTTTGACTCTCGATGTGATAGGCTTGCTTGCTTGACAAGACGGGTCGTTAAACACAGACATTTATCGTAAACTAAGGCCCTGTTTGGTTAGGTTTTGTTAAAGTTTAACATCCATCACATCAATGTTTCCTCGAATGCATGGAGTACTAAATGTAGACTAATTACATGCATGTCGGCACAGATTAGGAGTAATTTACGAGACGAATCTATTAAGCCTAATTAATTCAAAATTGAAAACTTTTTGTCAAATAAGACGAAAGTGCTATAGTGTTTGTTAAACTTTAACACCCCAAACCAAACACCCCCTAACCTTGGCTTCAACCTTGGCTTGTCAAACAGGTCCATGAGATGAACGTGACCCACCTGTGCAACAGGACCAACATCTACGTGGTGAACGGTCAGTTCCCCGGCCCGCAGATCGACGTGACCGACGGCGACACGGTGGTGGTCCACGTGGTGAACCGACTGGACCATGGCCTGACGATCCACTGGCACGGCGTGCGGCAGATCCGGAGCTGCTGGTCCGACGGCGCGGGCTTCGTCACCGAGTGCCCCATCCCTCCCGGCGCCAACCACACCTACCGCTTCAACCTCAACGGCCAGGTGGGCACGCTGTGGTGGCACGCGCACGTCACCTGCCTCCGCGCCACCATCAACGGCGCCTTCGTCATCCGCCCCAAGGACGGGAGGTACCCGTTCCGTACCCCGCCAGCCAAGGACGTGCCCATCATCATCGGCGAGTGGTGGCAGCTCGACCTCGTGGAGCTCGACCGGAGGATGGCCGACGGTAACTTCGATGACAACCCGCTGTCGGCCACCATCAACGGGAAGCTCGGGGACCTCAGCAACTGCTCCGGCGTGCCCGAGGAGAGCTTCGTCCTCGACGTGGAGCGCGGCGAGACGTACCTGCTGAGGATCGTCAACACGGCGCTCTTCTCCGAGTACTACTTCAAGGTGGCCGGGCACACGTTCACGGTGGTCGGCGCCGACGGGAACTACCTGACGCCGTTCGCGACGGATATGGTCACCGTGGCGCCGGGCGAGACCATCGACGTGCTGATGACCGCTGACGCGCCGCCCGCGCATTACCACATGGTCGCGCTCGCCAACCAGCCGCCGGAGCCGGACCCGCAGATCCCCGTGTTCGTCTCGCGCGGCCTCGTCCGGTACTCCGGCGTGCGCGGCGACAACAATGGCCTGCCCGTGCCGGTGCCCCTCATGCCCGACCAGCACAACACCCTGCCGTCCTATTACTTCCACGGCAACCTCACCGGTCTCGCGTACCCGGGGCGCCACCGCGTGCCCATGCACGTCGACGAGCGCCTCTTCGTCACGCTGGGGCTGGGCTCCCTCTGCCGCGGAGGCAAGAAGGTGTGCAAGCGCCGCCGCAGTGATGAAACCATCGTGGTGGCCACCATGAACAACGTCTCCTTCCACCACCCCAACACCACGTCCCTGCTGGAGCGGTACTACGACTACGGCAATGGCACGGGCGTGTACACGGAGGACTTCCCGGAGAAGCCGCCGCACCCGTATAACTACACCAACAGGGAGTTGATCCCGCCGGGGCCGCTGGAGGAGGCGCTTGAGCCGACGTTCAAGGCGACCAAGCTCCGGCGGTTCAAGTACAACACCACGGTGGAGATCGTGTTCCAGAGCACGGCCCTGCTGCAGAGTGACTCCAACCCCATGCACCTCCATGGATATGATTTCTTCGTGCTCGCGCAGGGGCTCGGCAACTTCGATCCCAAGAGAGATGTGGCCAAGTTCAATCACCACAACCCACAGCTCAGGAATACCGTACAGGTGCCCAGGACAGGATGGGCTGCAATCCGCTTTGTCACAGACAATCCAGGTATGGCCACAGGACCTGTTTTATGGTCTTACCCTAACTAATGAAAACACACATCCTAGTTTTAGGATCATCTTCAGTTAGTTTTTTTTTCTAATATATATGAGAGAATTACACAGTACCATATATTTATCTAATCATCAATCTTGATGCATGGGCAGGAATGTGGTACTTGCATTGCCACTTTGAATTCCACATTGTGATGGGCATGGCGACAGCGTTCATCGTTGAGAATGGGCCAACACCGGAGACCAGCCTTCCTCCACCACCACCAGAATACAAGAGATGTGGTGCCAATGGTCTTAGTCAACCATAGAGTTTTCTTCTAGATCAACAATACTGGGTCAAAATTTTTTAGATATACTACTATATGACGAATAAAGACGGAGGTCGGTGAATGTCATGCTTCGTCATATATTATTTATTTTATTGGTTATTTTTATTGTGTAAGATGGTTTAATTATTTTACTACTTTGATATTTCAATGTATGCGTCAAGATGTAATAAGAACTAAAACAATTGTACAAGTTCAGTTGATGTTGTTATTGTTTTTCCCTTGCCTCATTAAAATGACACTCGGACATATCAGGGGTGGTGGGGGGCTAAATTTCTCCTCATCAAAGGCCCATATACATGGCTGCTGTCGCAGTCCTGTCAACTTAAGCACAAGGTGTTTTTTTTTTTGCTTTTATTACTCGGTGATAGGCTAACTGGCTAAGCACAAGAAATATATTCTGAGGAGATATATATATATATATATATATATATATATATATATATATATATATATATATATATATATATATATATATATATATATATATATATATCGTCTGTGCCCCCACCCCGATCGCCCCCGCTCCCCCTCCCCCGGTCACCATCCCGCGTCACAGCGAAACGAAACAGATTCGGACAGCGGAACAGAAGAGTCCGTGTTGGCCTACCTGTCGCCTGCTCCCGGATCGGAACCGAAAGCAAGCATCAAAGCCAATCAGGCTGTACGTGTCGTGCGGCCAGTCACAGCCCGCCTGCGGCTGGTGCTCCTCCTTCCCGCGTGCCGGGTGGCCGCGCTGGTCGCGGAGCTTGTGCGACGCAGCGATGGCTGGCGGAGGCGTTAGCCACGGAGGCAGCCACACCGGGTGGACGTACTGGTCATGGATCTCGTGCGACGCCATACGTCCCCTTCGGCGAACCACCCATCCTCATGGCCGGACTGGTTTGCCCTCGCCAGTGGCCATGGCCGGCGTCCGGCGGTGTTTTTGCAAGAAAAACTATTCGACGGAGGAATCCGAAGCGCTGGCTCAGAGTCATCTCTCATTCTACAAGCACGCCTCGGTGGTCTCTCGCGGCTCCTACCCGCTCCCTGCGAAGGCCCCCCTTGTCACGGAACCGTCCAAATTATAAGTGCTCAAGTACAAAAACAATCACCGAAGTGATCAAATTCTTACACTTGAGCCCATATAACTCCGGTAGTCTAATGAAATCACGAGGAATTTCAAACCAACCAACATACAAGCCAAGATCGTAGTGATTCAACGTAACAAGTCACATGTTATATCCATTTCACAAGTAATTCAATATACATCGAAGTTCAACATAACTTAAGTTGAAAAGTAGCAGAAACAAAGTAATTTGAAACTAACATTACTCTTATTTCAAATACATGCCAGTACCAAGATTAACTTCTAACAGAAGCATTAGAGACAAAGATAACTCAAAAGGATCATGCCCATGATCACACTCCACCGCTACGGCAGGAGTTATCTAATTCTTGCAGTATGCATGATACATCACAACATGCAACAAGTGGGAATAAACCCTGAGTACGAGAATGTACTTAGATAGACTTACCCGTCATAAACCAGAAATAAAGTGACACCAAGGAGTATGAAAGGTTGATGTAAGTTGGACTAGCTTGACAACATTTTGCATAAAAGCTTAGTACAGATAAGTAATCATTAATGCTTAAGCATCAAGTTAATTAATCATCATGAACCTGTCATCTAGATTAGCACATGTACTATAGTAATCACTTTATTAGGAGCAAACAATATTAACCATAGCAGGTATAATAAGGCTATCATTATGATCATCATCATTCCTGAACCATCAAGTTATTTAGTGAGATCTACTTTGGAGATAATCCCTTCAAGTTCTCACTATCAGGGAGAGATGGCGACTCGAATCGAATTACAACTCAGCTGAGGGGGTATTCCTAACTTCACACATGACTTCCCCTGTCGGGGAACATTTGATCGCCTTTGGTACAACTCAGGAACTAACTTCGCGGGTTCGGTCAGCGCCAGCACTCTCAGAGATTACCCTTCTGTCAGGACGATCAAGACTTTTAAATCACCTGCCCTTGGACTCACGCCTAGGGCTCCCCTTCCGAGGCGCACTTTATACTTGCCGGAGCCTGGCTTGAGTTGAGCTACTCGAATTCGCGGTCAAGCACTCGGGCCCGGCTAGCTAAGAGAGAGGCATGCGTTCAACATAAACATGGAAAGACTCCAAGAATCGGTCCTTAATCGACACAGATGGGGATAGATCCACACCCAAGACCTCCATGCCTTGTTGTTTCACTATCGTCATCCCGCCCGGTCTCATTTCATTTCATTAACACATGGTTCTTCTCTACGATAGCAAATATAGCTAACCGTGCCATATATATATCCCTAAAGCTCGCAGGTGATAGGAGATCACCTGACTTCTACCGGTTAAAGCAGGGCTAAGCATCTACTCGATCCTGGTCTACGTAGGGTTCAAGGTATGCTTTCTGGACAAGGATGGAATATCAATGCAGCAATTGTTTTCATCCAACACCTATCACTTAATGCAACAATACATATAACATATAAACTCAATTGCATTTTTCAGAATTTAGGAGGCTTATAATGCTCCGGGGCATGCCTAAAATCCGACACAAGTCAGTTGTTGTCAGATGACACTCGCTTGGCGAGCACCTCCCATTCTAGCACTTGTCTAGTCCTTCCGTCTTCGAGATAGGTCCACCAAACACCACCTTCGGGTTAGGCTCCATATCTCGTCCTTCACGTGGTGCATCTAGCGTAACTAGATGAGATACAAGATGCAAGGGTATGAATATGAAGAATGGTAACACAAGATGCATCACATAGGAGTATTTAGGACAAGCATAAGATTAAGCAAGACATAGGCATTCATAGTCACTCAACTAAATAGCACACCACCCATTAAAGAGATATGTCATGCATATCAAGTAAAGACACAAGCTTCACAGAGTCTCAGGCGTATTAACTTAACATTATCAAAAGCATGAGCCACACTTACCAACAATGAAGTAAACATATAAAACTAGAATTTGTCACATTCATGACTGCAAACGCTAGCTACAAGATTTAGCTATAACTGGAGTTACACAAATCCAAATGACTTATAAGAAGACATTCTGGAAAGCTTATGAAATTCTATACATTTCATTTATAATCATCACAATATGATTCCAAAGTTAATCATGTCGAATTGACACAAACACAGAAAATGGTCTAATAAGACAGAGAGCAAACAATTCTGTAACTCAACTTTAAACAGCTATAATTCCTAAACCACATGGCCAAATGCCACCAACTTTTAACAGCAGCTACATAAGTAAATTATCTACAACTTTTGTATAAACAAGTTTTACAACAAAGCACATTATCATGAAAAACTTTGCTAAGTTCCCAGATCTGTCCAGAAACCTCATTTGCAAGAAATAATTATTAACTTATGTTGCAAACATATAATTGGACAAAAATAACTTTACCAACAAGTCACACATGACTAATGAACACCAGAAAATATAGTGTCCATTGCTAAATAAATTATTTTAATATATTTCTTAATTTATCTAGATAATTAGGTGAAATTATGTACACATATCAAAATTGTACAATAAATTCTATAAAAATTACAATGGCCTACATATGCTCCCAATAGTCTACTGTCCAAATTTAAAGCCATTTGGATATATATACCAACCTCGATGAAAAAGACAAATGGCTATAGCAATAAATCATGTGAGAGAAAGATACACTAATAACTCACTCATACAGCACCTAAAATTCATGAAATTTTTACCACACATCAATCATCACATGAGTAGCATGCCACAAAAATTTCATTTCATTTGGATCCCTACATTTGTATTTATGAAAATGACAAACACAACTAACAATGAAAACATAGATGCAAAGATCTATTTTTAGAACTAAAACCTTAAACTAAAATATAACATATTATAGAACCACTGCATAGACAATTTTACAAGGATTCCAAAAAGTCCTCATTTGCTATTTTACGAATTTCCTATGATTTATTATGATTTTCCAAACTTTCAGCTGATTTAAAACAAATAGGTCCTTAGGTGCACTATTTATATGAGTCTATGACATTGCAGTTAGGTCCTCCCCTTTCCTCGAATTCTTGTACGTGGTCCCTCACGAGAACTTGAACAGAGGAGGCATCGGGCTCGCGATTTCCGGTAAACCGGGGGCACGTCAGTGGCGGGGAGGTGGCGGCGCGGCTTGGCGACGTCGAGGCGCACCCGTGGCTGGCCGTAGCACAGCCGGCGGCGAGCCGTGGCCTCCTGGCCACGTGCACAGGCGGCTCGATGGCGGCCGTGCCGGTGGAAGCGGTCCTTCGGTGGTCTGTGGCTCGGCCGAGGTGCACCGGGCATAAGAGGAGGAAGAGGCGGAGGTGGTGACACACGTGGTGGGGCAGGAGGGGGCTCGGAGGCCAGGAAACGGCGACTGCCATGAAGCTCAGCGGCGGCGCCCATGGCAGCTCTGCTCTGGAGCGACCAGGGAGCGAGGGAAAGGGCCAGGGGGTACGCTCGGGCACCTCCACATCGGCACAGGGGCACAGAACGCGCGTCCAACGAGGTGGGGTGCGCGCTCGCACATGGCTGCCACGCACAGGGCATGTGTCTCCCGTTGAGGCATTGCGTCGAGCGTGTGGTGGGCAACGCTGTGGGTAAAGTGGACGCCGGTTTTGGGCCTCTTACGGGCCGAATTGGACCTTGGACCCAAAATGAAGTTTGAAGCCCGTGAGATGCTCTATATTTTTTGTTTAAGGGCCATGGTCATTAGAGAAAAGGATTAATGGGTAATTAAGCACCAAAGTGGCTGTGTCAGCGTGTTGACAGCGATCAACAAACTCCAAAAATTGATGGCCAAAATGATGTCAAACTGATGCCATCTTGTTACATGCTCTTCTCCACAATATATGCTCCAACTTTTATAAAAGGACCAACTCAAGTTGCTCGACCAATTTGGGGAACGCGGAAAGCCAACATGTCGATGTCAAAGGTAAGAAAATAAACTTTTGCTGTTTTGGGAACTATTGTTGAAGGTCCTACTGAGCTCCAAATTGGGAGATACTTGATTCATTGTTTCCACCATGAAAAGTACTTCAACTTATAGTAAGGAATTAAATTGAGCTACCACATAGATTTAGAATATACAAATTCAAGAACATGTCAACTTTCTGCTGTCAATCCGGGACTTGGATAAATTCCTGGAGTGATCAAAACAGCACTGTATTGAATCTTGGGAGCTCTATTTGAATAGGTTAGAGACCAAACTATGTCTTGACTTTTAAACAAAGTTTGTTCTACACAAGATGAACTACAACTTTTGTTTAAGGTCAAACCTCATAACTAGTACAGAAGTCAAACTTTCACTTTGGTCAACGCAATAACTTAATAAATCCTAAACTAGGGTTTTAGGCCAATTGGGACATTTTCTTGGCATTTGCTCAACATGAACCCCCATGACTTTTGTTGTAGAGTTCATCTAGAGTCATTTGGGCAAGTTTGCAAGATTTGGTTGATGATCTATAATTCCATTCACTTAATGGTGTAATTCCAATAGGAATAAAACTTATCATTTTATGTGACTTTTTGATTCCAAACTTCATGAAACTTTTTCAGGGGTCACTATAGATAGAAAGTGATGTGAGACAGATGAAATAAGTGACATCAACACACACTTGCATTACCAAGCATGAGCATCTAACATACACACATTGAAACACAGAATGACAAGGTATGTTGCATATGTTTTAAGGAGATGTTTCAAGCACATTCTATACACATGTTTCACATGTTGCACTAGCATGTTTCATATGTTTCACTAGTGCATCACATATGTTCCATGCTCATATATGAACAAATGATGCTTAGGCTCATGCAATGCAAGTGCCAAATGCAAGCCTAACACCTGGAGTATTACACCCCTCACCGCTCCGCGTCTGGATGAGGTAATGTCTTGCTCCTCCTTCCATCAGGGTTTACTCATCTAGGCTCGAAATCCTCCATTAGGATTTAGTCATCTAGGCTCAAAATCCTCAATTAGGGTTGAGGATCGGTTCGGATTTGTGACGCTAGATACAGTGGGAGTAAGGTTACCTGGATTGGTGGGTTGTGGATATGTTCAGATTTGTGACGCTAGAGATAGTGGTAGTAAGGTTACCTAGATCTAATTGTACTGGTTACCTGGATTGGTTGGGGCTCCTTATTGTACTATTTTTATACCTTGATTTTATAAGTTCTATATATTCTGTTCTTGTAGAATGCTGAATGTGCAAAGTTGATTCCTGTTTATGAAGCATGCTGCATTATCCCAGATTAAATTATGCCATGCTATTCCACAAGTAGAACAAGTGAATAATCCATTCCCTGCAATTTGTGGGTGGTGGAGAGTTCATGCGAAACATTATTGTTCCACACTCTGTGGATATATGGTTCTTGCTGCGATGTATGGTTCGTGTTTCTAATGAGAATTCTTATGAGGTAGTGTCGCTTCCACAATACAATTGCCTGAAGATCATTATATATTAGTACAGAATAGAGGAGGTTAGGGCAAAGCAATTTTTATGTAATCAGAACAGGGGCAGGGCAAGTGTTGAGCAAGCATCATTATCAGTACTGAATAATTGCTCTATCAAAACTAAACATTTCAGGGTTCAGGGGGTGTTGTAATCTCGCAATATTTCTGCTGCCTTTCCAATATCTTAACATGTTCTTTTCTTCGTGGCCTCATTGTGGCAATGCAAATTGAGTAGATTAAGAGAACTCAAGGTTATGGGGAAATCTGGGATTTTCCCAGACCAACTTTGTCCAACTTCCAGTGGCTAGTAGGTTAATGTTATTTTTCAGTTCCCGTTGTCAGATAATGAGCTGCAGTGCTGCCTAATGTAGTAAAGTTGGCATGTAATACTACCTAGTAGCATAGATTACTTGACTAACTCTGAATTTTGTTAACTTGACATTATGTAAAATTCTCACAGCTACCTATTACCTACCTTACCAACCTGAGTGTCATATCTTCTTTATTTTATTGTCCCTATACCATGGGTTTTTCACCATTCATATATGTTGCTTCTGAAAACATGAATGACGAATTGCCTTTTAAGCTTTGTGTTCTGGCAGCAGTCATGGTACCGCTACCAGGAAACTGAGTTGTTCAGTTAGGGGCGGAATAACCGTGACAGGGTAGCTTTTTAGTTTCCCTGGTCATTCTGCTATAAGTTGCTATGTCTAAACGCAGGAAATTTTGGTCTAATCACTTGAAGCCTCCTTTCCCAGCTGGCATTCATTTTTCCTGGTCGGCGGGCAGATGTAGCTTGGCAGCTGCCATGGCTACCTCCCTGTGTCCTGTCCTGGCTGGGTGGCTGCATGCATCCAATTCTGGTTAATTGCTCAGTTCAAACCAATAGATTAGCCTAATCAATATAATAGATATGCATAAAGTAAGTAATATATTTGTTCTGTATCTGCAATTGTGGTTTTAATATCGAATTGTCAAATATTAGATAAACTTGTGTAAAACAAACGCACCGGTGTGGTCTTTAAATGGGAATGCGAACTGGCAGCTATCAATTATCCTGGATTAAACCACAAGTTCTTTGTTATCATATACTCCCTCCGTTCAGGTATAGCAGGTGTGCTAGTGTTTTTTGCTTTGACCGATTTAGCAGGCGCGCTCAGTACTTAGACAAAGCATCAGGCGTGAGGACACTAACGTCCTGGTATCTGTATTTAGGTTAAACCACACTGAGTTTACTAATTCTGATCCTTATTATCCTAGATTAAACCACAAGTTCTTTGTTATTCATATACTTATTAAACCATGCAGAGTTTATTAATTCCGATCCTTTTTAAATTTTATTTTCTTTTCGTTACCGTCCACTTTTTATGTTTATTTTTTTATAGTCCGTCCCTTGCCCCTTTTTCCCAAGTTTGGTCCGTCTGTTTTCATTCTCTGTTTTTTTTATCTTTCAAGTTTAGTTTCCGTGTTTTTTTTTCTTTTTCCAAGTTTTTGCCTGTTTGAATATTATCTGTTACGATTTTTATGCTTATATGTAAATCTTAATATTAAACCATCAAAAGTTTCTTTTGTCTGTTTCAATTTTTTTATAATAATATAAACTAGCAAATATGCTTGTTTTGCATAGAACCCAAAAACATCTTAGAATTGGACTTGAGTTATTCTAACTCGGGGTCATGAATCCAAATCACATACGGGGTGCAGATGATGCAACGACAGTTTGGGTACTAAAAAAGAGTGAGATGGGAAAAAAGAGTAAGATGGAAGAGTAATTACGGAGTATATTTAAATTAACGAATATGATCTTAAGTTGTGTAATGTAAATAAACGGTTTTTTTCACTGAACTTAGAACTGATGAGAAAGTTGAGAATGTTTATGTAAAATTACGTTACACAATGCTGGGAGAGCGCACACAAAATTGGAACTCCCGATACTTCAAAACTTCCGTAGTTCGGGGAACTCCCGATACTTCAAAACTTCCGTAGTTCGGAACTTAGGACCAACATTCGAAGTTGCATAGCGCTGCGCAAGGGCGCGCAAAATGTGAACTTCCGAAGTCACTGAAAGCTTCTAACGTGCTAAGTGTTTACATATCACTCATTTGATTTTAATTGACTTTTGAGCACTTTATCTTCTCAAAGATTATAGTACGAGATTTCCTAAACTCAATTTCAAAATATAAAATAATTAAACTTCGAGGCGAACTCCACTTATTTGTAAAATTGACTGGTAATGTATCTTAACTCATTCTTCAAAGGGTTGCATATGTATGTGATTCTCATCAATTCGGTTAGTTTCTAAATTGCTTTGTAATTATTAATACACTAAAAACCACATAGACAGCCAAATGCACTTAATCTCATACACACGCCACTGCACCGAGGTTTTCCATGGGTTTGCTCTCCTGTTTACAGCCGCTTCACCTGGTCACGCCGAGAGGTTGCACGGGGCCGTAGCATTGCCTGCTTGGTTGCCACCAAATGCACTTCAACTCCAAACTTGGCATCTGGGCAGTTAGCTAACCTCCTCTTGTTTGATCCCATGAATTGAAAGTTTGAAACCAATATCTTGAAAGTGATTCCCATTTCATTATTAGATTATTTTCCAATTCCCCTCAATTAATTTCTGGGAACCAAACATGGCCTTGGGTGCAGAAAAATAGTGGAAGAAAGAACAGGTGCAGACAATCCGTCACATTCAGTCAAGAGAAGATTACAGTAGAGAAATAACAAATTGAGTTCAAGAGAACTAGAAGAAGATGGACACTAGTGGTGCTCCCCTCACTCGACAGCTCGACATCTCAGTAGCTAGGCGCTATTGGACTGGGCTTAAACTTATATTATTTGATAATAGATTTTTTTTGCATCCTTGTAGCTATATGTAATGATTCTGGAATACAAATATTAGATGAATTTTGTATGGTATTTTGAAACGTGTTGTTCTCAGTTCAATGTCACAGAACATGTATCAATACCTATTTGGGAATATGAATATGAATACGGAACACGGTAGCGGGAGAACTGACATAGATCTAGCAATGGTGTAGTATGATAACTGGATTGAATACAAAAGCAACAGAAGGCCAATTGAGCCACCAATTAATATTGAAAAAAAATTATTCAAACCAAGATTAAATTGACGAGAATGAAAAACCATACATAGCAGTATATCACTGACCAAGAAGCAGATGGAGCACAAACTACTTGAAGAAATCTCTAGAATTGAGATCCAACCCGTGAGTTGAATCTTGAAAGGCGAAGCAGATGGAGCACGAACTCTCTAGAATTGACATCTAACCCGCGAGTTGAAAGGCTCGCGAATTGGATGTGATTTATCCAAATCTCTCGCCTGCTTCATGGTAGGCAGGAATTATTCAGTAGCAAGCTAGGTAGGCAGCTAATCAAACCATCTTATTTGCTTTCCCAGCTTGCTTGGACTTGGTGACCCCAGGTCGGAACCTCCTCCGACCAGGAGGAGGATTCCGATTACCCACCGGCACCGGCACCGCTGGTGACGAAGCTTCTTCCGGTTCTTGTTCCTCGGCGTAGCCTTTGGTGTAGTAGTCGTTGAGGATGCGGTCCCTCTGCCGCATGAACCGCGCCTCGCTCTCGTTGATTTCACTCAAGATGTTGGCGATGTAGTCGTCGATCTGGCCCATCGGGACGGGGAGGTTGCCCTGGTACGCCAGGTTCGCCGGGGTCAGCAACTCCTTGCTGCGCAGGCTGAGCCTGCGGAAGTAGTCCTCGGGCATGTGCACGGTCTCGTACCGGATTAAGCCGTCGATCTGCTCCTGCGTCATCCGCCGCCGCGGGGGTTCTTCTCTTCCACCTCCGCGGCGGTCTCCGCCAGATCCGCCGCCAAGCGCTCCTCCTTGTTCCTCTGGGAGGAGCTCGACGACATGGCTGGGTGGCTGGCTGCAGATCCAGATGCAAAGGATGGGCAATCGATGAGATCGATTGGGGGCGTACCTGACGATTGCAGCGGTGGTCGGGAGGAACAAATCCCCCCATCTGGATTTATTTATTATCGATTGAAATTGATGACTACTCCGAAACGAACCGGATATCGGGGTAGAGTAGGAAACTGTTTCTTGTTTTCTTTGGGTGTTTAGTTCAAAAAAAAAAAAAAGCACTATGCAAAAAAAATTCCCGTGAAATCAAAAACTAATTATACAGCTTGGTTGTACTTTGCGAGACGAACGTTTTGAACCTAATTAGTCAACGGTCGGACACTATTTGCCAAATAAAGCTAAAACATGCTACAATACATTTTTCCACCCTTTTCAGAGGAACTAAACACAGCCTTTGTATATTTTCTTTTGTGATATGGAAATGAAGAAAAACACTTTTGGAGAACAAACCTATCTCACTAGCGAGCGTGCCCATGTGTCTTACGGAATCAACACGTATAAAAACCGGACTCGGTAGCATCGTTATGTGCAAGCTATTCTAAGGCCCTGTTTGGTTTGGGGTGACCAGCCTAATTGGCAGGTGCCGCAATTTACCATTCTAAACCTTTGGTAAACTGTGGCTGCCGGAGAAAGTTTGACGAATAAAACTGAAGCCACACTTGTGGCAAAGTTTAGCAAGACAATAAGTCTATGACGTGTAGGACAGGATGCTAAGAAAGTGTGTCACGTCATAGTTGTGGCAGCGAACCAAATAGCTGTCAGAAAAACTATGACACGACTAACCTGTGACATGACACGTTTTGGTCACGAACCAAACAAACCCTAAACTTTAGCTAGTTTTAGCCACTAAAATGCCAAACATGGCCAAGTGACTAAAGAGTTCAGCGCCTTTCCTAGACCAGGGGTGACCTAAGGGGACTAAAGCGCAGGATTAATAGGGGCTGTCCCTTATTATTGCACGCCCTATGTTAGTCTGGTGTCTTCTAAATCCCCCTCTGGATTTATTTATTTATTTATTGGTCGAAACGAACGGATATCGGGGTAGAGTCGGAAACTGTTTCTTGTCTTCCTCTGTATATTTCCTTTTGTGATTCCTACGGAAACGTTGGCCGACCGTGCGTTTGGCGCTTGGCACGGCCTGCACCTAGCCCAGCCGCCTCCCAAACCTCCACAGAGAGGAGAGACCGAGACGGAGAGGCAACAGCGCCGCAGACCCGATGCAGGTGGACCGGTCGCCGCCGCTCCCTCGGCCGCCCCCGATGCCGCCGGGGACGATGGCGAAGCCTCGGCGCGGCCGCTCGAGCCCCCTCCACCACCACTGCCGTCCCCATCTCCCCTTCACCCACTGCGGCGCTCGAGCCCCCTCCGGCGACGGAGCCCCTCTGGTTGCAGAGCCCCCTCCATCTTCCCAGCACCAGTTACGGCGCCAGTCCCCCTCTGGTGGTAGCCCTCTCCGGCGGATAAAAAGTAAGCATTGTCTTGGAAAATGGGAATTTTCTCCCCTTGAGCCATTGTTTTAGAAAATTTACAGCGCATCTTCATTTCAAATTTTCTCCCCTTGAGCCATCTCTTGTACAATAGTTAACCATAGAAAGAACTGCCACAATTGAATATCTCTGGAAACAATTCCTTTCTTTAAAACACCAGTGCGGCTTTGCTGCAGCCACCACACCCTCCTCGGAGTTAACCCCGTAGAAGCTGAGAGCGAAATTTGAATTCAGAAACACAATAACATTTGAGAGTGAAAGATTAGTGGCTAGAAGTATATGACATGACTCACTTGACGTGCATATAATGTCAAAATGCAGTGGCTAGAAGTATAAAGAAGGATGACTCACCTGACATATATATGTTGTCAAAATGTAATATCCTTATATAAATATCGATCTCAACGAGCTTGTGGAAGGAAGAGAAGAAATGAATCTGTCATGTGATTTATCATAAATACAGATAATAAGCCAATGTTCAAAAAGTGTTGTGCCTATAAGCCTAGAATCATGTTGACTATATTAGAGCAAAGATAATAGGCTTGGCGGCAGCAGGCTGCTAGCAAACTGCAATACTATTTACAGGGTAGACTTGTATACTAAACAGAATTATAGGTTGGCTGCAAGGAATAAATAGCAGCAGTAAACAGATATTTTTCTTGTTGCTTGTGCTTGCCGCCGGGCTGTTAAGTTACAGCTCGCTTCTTTCTCTGTCTTCAATTCTCTTACTTACACATAGGATTTTGATGACATGGATGATCTTGCAGCCTACTGAGTTTGTTCCTAATCTTTGTCTCATCAAGTAACGGGGCTACCCTGCATTAATAAAGGAAGATATATGGCAAGCGTTGTAAGATAAGAATGAGTAACATGCTTTTATATATTACCGAATGGTTGAATATGACATAAACAGATTCGAGCAGGTGGAAGAAATCTCGTTACTTGACAGGAGTGTGGCATGAAACTTTTTATGTGGGAAAAAAGTAGTGCAGTCCAAATTCCCAGCTATACAGTGGATGTCTTGTTTATGCTTTTGTGTGGGAAAAGATAGTGCAGTTTAAATTCTCAGATATACTGTGGACGTCTTGTTTGCCCTTTACATTTTTTGGAACTTTTAGTACATGATTTTTCAATCAGACTGCATCACGAGTGCCTTTTTTAGCCTGAACTTAAACTTAGTAATTTAACTATTGAGACTAAATAAGAGTAAATAAGTAGTATCACGAATTGTATAAAAAATCCTGTAGCGTTATGGAGAAAAGCGCAGTAATAATGGAATGTTAACACATGAATTTATCAAACGATTAATACAGTATTATTTTTATATCCACAAAATGCCCGATGTCAATTTTTTTCAAGAAAGCTAACCTATTCCAACGAATTAGATCTGGTTTTGATACTAGTTGATATAACAATCATGACAGTCAAAAGGTAAAATACAGAGCTACATATCGGAAGATGGTCTAGGAAATTAGGAGAAAAGGTGCCATCAGAAGGCACAATCAGGTATAGCAAAAATGCAGCTATGAAAAATAGAAAGTATATGTTCGTTCAGAAATATCATGACAGTTAACAGGAACATACTGTTCAATGCATTTTTCGTGGACATGCTGAATATTTGATTTCCATGCCTGGTCAGCTTCTACTGGCTCCCCATTCAGATGATGTGACAAAGAGCCGGAGCCAGTACACTGTAAGTTAGTTTGGATTAGATTCTTCAAGTATACATTAAAGTTCTGCATGACCAATCTCAGTGACTTAGAAAGGATGACAAAATTCACATTTTCAAGTGCTGACCATGGACCCATGGTTGTTTATTCTGTATTTGTGTTCAAGGTCATATTAGCATCTTGCATTTCAAAATATTCAGAAAGGAATGCAGACAGGAAATGACTCTTACTTTGAGACTGATCATTTGATCGTTTGCCTCTTCAATTCTCAGTTATAGTCATCCATTACATTTGCCTCTCTTTTCAATGTCGTTTGAAGAGGTGGTGTGCTTATTATCTGACAGAACAATACACATTTAAGAGTGGCTCTACAGAAAGTATGTTTCTATATAACTTCTGAAAAAAGTAAAGAAAAGGAGGCTGTTAAGATATAATAGAATTTCACCCGTTTTCGTTCAAGGTCCTTGCTGCCACAATCATAATCTCAAGGGCTGTTAGGAGATTTGACTCGGAATGTAAGATTACATCTCGTTAGATTTCTTGACCCCACTTCTGTTTCCTGGTCCTGATGTTCCATGAGAAAATATTGCCCCATCAGTCGGCACTTGTTCTGACAGGCCATTAGTTATTAACAATGCTAGAAGTCAAAATTCTGCAAGAATGGAGGTAAGTACCAGGAATGTGAACACGAGGATCCAGCTGTTCGACCATGGTGCTAATTCAAGGGCTGAGGCTCTTGTGAACGCTTACTATCGACTCAAGGTGAGAAGCTGACCTTAAATCTGCAAACAAGGTTGGGGTCAAAGAAATAACCAAGGCATCATTCAAAATCTGTGTATGGGCACACCTGCTGAAACCTGAAAGAAAGAAGCAAACTTGTCAATCTGTCACAACGCGTGCAAGGCAAGATGCCAAGATGAGTAGAGAGCGACGAGTGTTGAGGCTACACAGATGGCACACAACAACTCGCAATGTTAGGGGGGTTATTTTAAATTATGTTTTATAATGACCAAGGTGGGCAAATTTGACGCAATGTTAGGGGGTTATTTTAAATCATGTTTTATAATGACCAAGGTGGGTAATTTAGATGCAAATTTAGGGGGTTATTTTGAATTATCTTTTGTAATGGCAGAGGTGGGTAATTTACATGCAAAATTAGGGGGTTACTTTATGTATTTTTCATAATGGCAATGGTGGGTAATTTTCAGTAAACTACAGATCCAATGGCCATTATTGGTGATGATGATTATAGTATAAAAAATCAAAATTATTGTCAGAATTTCTAGGATTTATCTTTTTTCCTAGCGCGTCTGGTGAGAATTAACATGGTGTCTCCGTTGGAGCCTCTAATTAGTAATAATAAGATAGGCTATGAACCAGACCTTGCTCATATTTGGTTACTCACGCAAAAATCAACTACCAGGCAGTTCCAGTTGTCACTTTTGCCATGTTGTCCAGGCAAGACGAAAGATGCCACCAACTCCAAACTTAATCCTGATTTAACTACAAAATCATCCCTCAACAATTTTCTTTGATGCAGCTGACAAAAGATGCTTTCAGTTGGTTATTTTTTCGTGGTGGAGCAGTGGAGTATTTCTTTCTCCTTAATTTTAAGCTATACTTGTGCTACGCTGTTTCTTTTCTACCTACTCCATTTGCTCTGACTGTAGCACCACACAAAAGAACATGGGAATCATGTATAGTTCATCGTCATATATCCTGTATATATACACATGTAGCCTAGCCATCATTTAACACAATTAAGAAACAGTCCACTAAACGAATTAACTTTTGTAATGTCACAGATAGCATTACAATTTTTGTGTCAGTGTAATTCAACCTAGAATGCCAGGTGTTTCTGGCAGTCTAGCATGAGTTTGACTCTTATCAGGCATGCATCCAGATTTTGGTGGCCATGGATAGCTTTAGGTCAAGTTCTGGCAGACTAGCTGTTGCCGGAAGCTGCAACTATCCATACACACTCATTCTGAGCCATGAGCAGGTGGACAACATAGACGCTTGGCCAACAATGGCATTGTGCTACCACAACATAATAACCAGTCAATCTGACCCTGCGCGACTAGAGTTGGAGAATCTTTTTGCACTCAAGGGTGAAATGGCTCTACCACGAGCGGTTGGTACCTGCTGTCTACATGGCTGCATTTTCATTTTTATTTATGTCGACCTTATAATGTGACTCCAGCTAATTCAAAAGAGATGTTCCATCTCAGGTTTCGTCCATTGGAGGTGCATCTTGAACAATGGTTGGATTTTTCCTGTTGCCTCTCATCTCTAATTCTCTATACGACATTGTTCAGAAAACCACAACAATGCCAGAACATGCATGTCTATTTTCCTTCATATAGAGAGGAATGTTTACTCTAAGGCTCTTTATATATATTTAATTAGCGGAAGACAACAGCAGCACGTAGATGTAATGCATCAGATGTAGGAACAGAGCTCTAGAACAGCACTGCTGCAATGATGTGTGCGCGTATATATGCGCAAGTTTTTGGTCCTTGATTGCCCTTGTTCTAGCTAATCAACGTACTGCACTATAGCAAGAGTGTAAGACAGCACATGAGCTCTATTTATGCTAGTTTGTTTCACATGTCAGTAAATAAATTATTTGACCTTCATAAGTACAGGACATTGGAGACTACTACTTAAAATGTGAGTGTTAATATCAACTATATGCATGGCATGACGACAATAGACTCACAGCTCAGATGTGGGAATCTTTCGCTATTATTTTTTTTTGAACGTAAATCTTTCGCTATTATTGAACAATCAATTTGTTACAGGCAGCAAGCCTGGCCTTGACTCCTTTTCTGTCAGCTATGAAGTTTCTAGATTCAAATGGATATGCTTGAATCAAAAGTGTAATTAAGATTTCTATAAAAGCAAGAGTAACAAATCCTTTGGAATACTGCAGCAAATGGTAGAAATTAAACACCTGAACCCACTCGCTTGCTCTCCCTGCTCATCAAGAGCCATCCTGACAGTAGAACATGTGATCGAACCAAATGGCCAATCAATTGGTGATCATGTGACTAGAGTTCAAGAACCTGGTCTGTGCACTGGGAATCATAGGGGTCGACTATGAGTGCCTGGTACCAACCTACATAGCTGCATTTGTGTTTTCACTCGGATGCCCATTCCAGAAGAAGGCCAAACAATTTGTTCCATCTCAGGTTTCTGCCATTGACAAAGCAATGGGTTCAATGGCTGGCTTTTTCCTGCTGCCTCTCATCTCGATACGATGTTATCCAGAAGACCACCAATGCCAGGACAAGTCTAGATTGTTTCATATTCAGATGAATACTTACTTGGACAGTCTTATTATATTGGGAAGATAACCACACAGAACATAGATGTAGTTCATCACAAGTTGGTTGGAACAAAGAATTTTTGATGATGTTTATATATAAGTTTGTTTTTCTCCTTGATTAGGAGTGTGTTCTCTTGTTCCAACAACCCACTCCGCCATATAATAAGACAACACATGAGCTCTTTTTTTTTTTTTGCTAAAGAAGGAATTAATTGATCTTCATATATGTAATGGACATTGGAGCAAAATGTGTGTGTAGAATATGAACTAAATGTGTTGATTATATATATAAAGCTTAGGCAATCGAATAGTTACTTTTGCTTTATTTGATCAAAAGGTGGACTATAAGGGATGACCGATGTAAAGTATATCTACGCTTCCTCTGGACATTGCCCGGACTATTTTGTTGTCTAGACTGGCACAGCCACATCAAACCAGTAAAACAAAATGAGAAATTTTACGGTGTTTGGAAAAATAACAACCATTCATTCGATGACATCTAATGGTCACAAAAATAAGGAGAACAAATTAGGATAAACTTAAGTTGTGGGTGGAAACAAAAAAAATAGTGGACCTGAGACTAATTAAAAAACATTTTAAAGGCTATAGTTGTACTTTCATGGCTCATGGATTACTCAATTTGGCCCAACCCCAATGTAAATGCAGAATTATCCTAGTGAATTTGTTAGCGATGGAATCGATGTATTCTCAGTTGCGGTGGCGGCCGGCCGTCTCCCTCCCTGCCGGTGCTCTCCTTCTCATTTCTTCCACAATCACGTTTCGAGGATTTCTCGAGTTAGATTCATCATCCTCCAAGGCTCCAGAGTATTGCTGCCGAAGAAATCCGAACAGACTCCTGCTTCTCACGCCCAACCGCATTGCACTAGAAAATGCCCCCAGTCCGCTACAATGATCCAGCACGTGACAGTGAACAACTGAGCTGGCGAGCCCACTCGCTTGCTGCCTCGTTCGTCTTACTGCACGGCCACTGACAGGCAAGCAGTGTATTTCCTGACACACTCAATCGGAACCGGCACAACTAGAGCTGGGAAAATTTGGTGTGGGCTGTGGGGTTAAATGGGTTGACCACGAGCTGCAGATGCTATGTGCCTTGATGGCTACATTTGCTTTTCCATCTTCTGGTCGACGGACTTTGGAGGATCAATGTTCCACCACAGGTTTTCAAAATTGACACAGCACCTACAACCTAGGATTTACTTTTTCCTGCTGCCTTTCATCTCCAGAGGATGTTGTCCTGGCTAGCACCATAGCCAGTGCAGGTGTAGTTTCCTCCATATTTAACTTAGAGGAATAGTTATTTGACTAGTCTTACTTATGTTAGGACGGAGGACAAAGACAACACATAGTTTATAGGAATGGAGCTCCTGAATAGCAGTGCTCGCTGCAATGATATGTTGTGTCATATATAAGTCGTTGGCCCTGCTTAATTATTAGGAGTGTGTTCGATCTCACCTTAGTAGTTAAGACAACACATTTGATGCATTTATGCTAGTAACTTCCAGATGTCTTGAATGAGTTAAATGATCTTTATATATAGAAGACACTAACCGGAGCCTAGCTAAAATGTTTGTGTACAATATTGTGACTATACTCCCTCCATCCAAGAGTGTATGTTGTATAAGCCTCATGCATGGTGAACAAAGGAGAGGCTCAACCATCCTTGATATCAATTTAATTGTTACCATATACTCGATGCAACAGCTACTGTTCAGCTTTCGAGTAATCTTTCCATTTACCGCCGCTAAAAATGCTGTTACCACGTTTGGTGCGGTGCTGTTAAGTTGCATGCGAGGTGCATGGCTGCATGAGCTCTAGATACAAAGCAAAACAGGAGGGAAAAACTAAGATGGTTTAGACTTCTGGAAAACTAAATTTTGCTAAGACATTAAACTTTTGGATGGAAGGAGTAATAATCAGATTATATAGTCAAATTTGAATCCAAATAGGATCGATTATAAGATGGATTATTAAAAGCAAAACCTCTAATTACCATAATCCCATCATCAAGGTGAGACCATATTTTAGGATATTATGGATGCTGAAAGTCTAACTTGCCCCAATTGACTGTCCAGCATGCCAAATTAAAGGATAAGATAGGAATTTTCTCACTTTAACCAACCATAATGTACCTCGCAAAATTGACGGCAACTTACCATACCTGGTCTAACTCGAACACTGCTACAGAGAAGGAGGGGCTGGAGCCGAAATATGTATAGATATAATAAAGATATAGATATAGATAAATAGGGTTGTTGGTCTTTCCTGAAAATAAAGTTGAGACTCAATCTCACGTGAATTCCCTAAACCGAAATCTATTTTTCCTATTCGGTCAACCGTGCATGCATGCAAATATTGCACGTTAATCTCTCTCCGTTTTACACACGTATGGATACATGCAAAGAATACACACACCTAGCTCATCTAAGTCCACACATTTCCTCTCTATTGTCTTCCTTTTTTTCTTGTCCCGAAAACGCTCATCTAAGTCCACACGTTTCCTCTCTATTGTCTTCCTTTTTCTCTTGTCCGGAAAACTAGCATACAGTAATATGGTCGGACTCAATCTTCATGTTGTATACGTGGTATCCCTAAACGGATAGAAAATTAGATTTCCATATTTTTTTAATCGGTTACACATTTGAGAATAGGAGACGAAGTCGTTTTGGAATTGGACTCCGTATCGTGCTAGACAAGAGCTATCAGAAGACTTATATATATAAGTCCGGACGGAAGAAACTCTTCATTGTTCGGTAGTTAAAGAAAGACGGATCAAACAAATGGATAGACAAAAAAAAGAGTCTAAAATTTTGCCTTTTTATTATTAGGGATAGACATGTAGTATTTATGTGTATGTATATGTATGTGTATGTGTATATGGGTCAACGTAAATAATAGATAGAAGTTTTTTTTTCTCTTTGGATTAGGACTCCTATTCACGTTTGTCAGGATTGGAGGAATTAGATTAGGGTTCCTAGCTATCTAAGTTATCTCAAAAAGTCCTACATATGCTATATAAAATGAAGTTGTAGAGAGACGAACAAAGATAGTTTTCATATCCATGGAGTTAGTTAGAGAAAGAGGGACCAAAAAAAATAGTCTGAAATCTTGCCTCTTTATTATTAGGTAAGAATACGTCATAGGTCCGGTGTCCGTACTTGTCTTAGTCTTAATATGGATATTCGTATTTGCATTCATTTTTTCAGGGTACTTTGTTATTTGCATATAAGAATTATATTGGATATTTGACATTTTTTTGAAATACGAATGTGAAATCTGATAGAGAAAAATTATTGAAAATAAATACAGATAAAACGACTTAGTATCCAGATTAAAATCAAATACGAATACGAATACAAATATCCATATTGACACTACTAAATTATTGATGTAATTTGATTTAGAATAAAAATTATTCTTATTATAACCTAGATCAGATAATGGTCTAATTAATTAAATCATCAACAGAAATCTTCGGCAGTTAATTGTCCAATCTAACCGTGAAGCGGTAGCAGGGGTTGCGCCTCCAGCAGACGTGGCGCCGCGGGAGGCGTTGGTGGCCGGGCAGCGAGGCAGCCACGACAACCTGTTGGGGTGGGGAGGGTAACGGAGAAGGTGCAGGGGGTGGGGAGGAGGTGGCGGACGCCGGAGAGGTAGCTGCCGCCGATGGCAGCGATGGCGAAGTGGACGCGGCCACTAGGGCGGAGCCCTAGCGAGCGAGGCGGGCTGCCTGCAGGGATTCCTCTTTTCCACTAAACTTTTCTACTCTTTCATGTACAATTAAGTATGATTTATACTGATTTTGCACGACATAAGGAATTTGCTAATTTGACTGGCATTATTCTAAATTACAGTTTTATAGACCATCAATGTCCTAATGTAATTATTGCTTTATTGCCGATGGATTAAATGCAAAAATATACATATTAGTAACTAAGTAGAGATACAAGTTTTGATTCCCTCCCGTTACAACGCACGGCCATGTTTGCTAATATAATAAGTGTAATAAAAACAAAGAATAAATAGGAGATCATGGCCGTTTTATTCTTTAACTCAGTAAGAAAAAAAGATTTTTATCACTAAGTTAATTTGATTACACGTTCCATATGTAAGTCGCACTCATGACCAATGCTAATATGAGTTGAATAACTCGCACATGTCCAACAATTATATAATGTCTTATTCCAATATGTATTGAATCATGTTGCAAAGCACGGGCATGTACGGAGCAGATTGACAATGTGGCTACGAGCGGAGCCGCGGCGGTGACAGAGGGGCCGAGGGGAAGGCCACGGAGGGGCCGGGGCCAAGGACGGAGGACTGGAGGTGGCATGGAAAGCTGGTGAGAGAGGGATCTGGTTTTCACGGATTAGTGCGCACTTGCCAGCGTGGCAGGGTCGTTTAGGACTAGGGACTGGACACCAATGCAGAACTGGCTGAGGCCGTAGATAGCCAATGTGTTGATCGGCACGAAGCAGTCATAATCGCCACGTGCAACGTAGGCATAGGCCAATTACACGCGGATGGCCGGGCCGTGCTTCAATTTATTCACGGTTGAAGCTCTACTATATATTAAAAATTATATCTTATTCCCTTATTAAAAAATAGAATATTACAAATGAGCTCCATTGCAATCATAAACACCCCCTTCGGATTCACTTGCTGGCATTCCAAATGAGCTCCATTGCAATCATAAACACCCCCTTCGGATTCACTTGCTGGTCCACGGCCAAATTGCCATCGGAGACACCGGCTAAAAAATGTGCTGCGACGACATGTCCATAGCAGCGTCACCGATTCACCCGTCCATCGATTCGTCACGTACTACTACATACATCTTATCAGCTACCGCATTCGCCGAGCTATAAGAAGGCATGAAGCGTGCTCTTTGTGACACCAAACCATCCAAGCAATAAAGCATATAGCTCGAGCTCAATTCTTCTACACAAAATCTATCTTCTTGCACGGTTGAAGCGGCAGCACTCGCAATGGCGAACCACTGCGCCGCCGCCGCCCTCCTCCTCATCGCGTCCCTCTTCGTGGCGGTCACCATCTCTAGGACCGACGCGAGGCCCACTGTGCGTCCCAACAAGATGGCGGCGCTTCGCCATGACGCGCATGGACGAGGTATGCAGCTACATACTCCGAGCTGTTGTCGAAGCTATCATCCGGCATGAAATGCATCTGTGCCCATGTGTTGTTGTCTGACCGTATGATGAGCGTGCATGCCGAATGCATGAAATGCCGCAGGTTACGTGGTGGAAGCTGCGGCGCCGCCAGAGCCGGAGTCGGAGCCAGAGCCGGAGCCGGAGCGGAAGCCAAAGCCGGAGCTGGAGCAGAAGTCGAAGCCGGAAACAGAGCGAAAACCGGAACTGACCTGTAAGAAGGTGCACGGGGTGCAGGCAGGCGAGACATGCTTTTCCGTGGGGGAGGGCGCGGGGCTGACACAGGACCAGTTCCTCGGCTTCAACCCCAACCTCTGCTGTGAGAAGCACTTCATCGGCCAGTGGGTCTGGCTTGAAGCCACATCCGGTTGTCATGACTAACTTTAATTTGCGCTGCCCCCCCGGACCCTGGATCTGCAACGCTACCGAGTTGTGCTTTGGCTTTGAATAAGTTAGCGCGTCCTATGATGGTTTAGTTCTCTGTTTTGTTCCCCTCCATGTATGAGCGAGCGAAGTATTTTTTTTCTGGAATAATGTATGAGCGAAGTTGCCAATCAGCTAGGGTCGATAGAAGTTGGTATGCTTTGGACTCTGCTAATTCAACCGCCACCGGCCTGAAACGTGTCTCCTCGCAGTCACCACACATTTCGATGGTTATACAAATTTGGGTCCCTAATTAATTACCCCCAGAAAATACACCTTATGATGCTACGGATAAATGCTACTCCCTCCATTCCAAATTATAAGGTATTCCAACATTCTTGAAGAATCAAACCATCTCAATTTTTACCAAAATTATAGAGAAAATTATAAAGATGTATGATATCAAATAGGCATATTATGAAAATATAATTAGTAAAGAATCTAATGATAGTTATTTGTTATCATATTTGTTATTGTTTAGTATATAAATTTGGTCAAACTTAAGATGTTTTGACTTTCTAAGAAAGTTTTTTTTGGCGACAAAAGAAGAATTATATTATATAATAGCTGGGTACATCAACATGTTACAAGCACCCTGGATTACAAAATAGTACCCACGCTGTGAATAGCACAACTCAAAACCTAACCTGTTAGATGCTTTGTAGTATGGATGACCGCACAGGCAAACACTCGGCAAATGGCCTAAGAACAAATGCCCGATGAACGACAACCACATTCCTGTAGGCGGAATTGAGGAACTTCTTTCTAGTGTCTTCCTTCTTCTTTTTTCTGCCACCGAAGAGTGAGGAAGGCTGATCTAAAAATTATTCAACCTAGTCCTTTATCGTGGCCAGATCTAACTACAACAAAACAGAGAAGAGACCGGAGAAAATTATTCCATGGCGGCGACATCATCTCCGTCTTGATGCCGCCGCCCGGAAACAATAGTCTCCATGTCGTCATGTCGATGAAGATGCTGACGCCAACATTGTCGCCCTCATCTTCAACGAAGCCACCACAGAGAAAATGATTCCACCCTTCCCTTTCGCCATCACCGGAGAGGAGGAGAAAGAGGAGATAAAACTCCAATACCAAAAAATTTGGCATGGAGAGACTAACCCTAACGACTCAATCTACTAGGGAAAACTTATTAAAAAGAATGGATTCCCACTCCCTTCAGCCCCAGCGTGATGCCAGAGGAGAAGGGAGGGGCCCAGCGGAGGTGGACGGTGGCGGCGGCGGCGGCACTAGGGCAGGAGTCGCCCCTACGTCTTTACCCTATTTCACCTATGTGAAAGGAATTTCAACCTATATGCCAACCTGAGAGTTAGAATCTTCTTATATATATATACACCTAAAAAATAACTAAGGTTATCGTCTGTGCCCCCCACCCCGATCGCCCCCGCTCCCCCTCCCCCGGTCACCCTCCCCCGTCACAGCGAAACGAAACAGATTCCACATCCAAGACAAGCTTGACAGCGAAACCGAAGAGTCCGTGTTGGCCTACCTGTTTCCTGCTCCCGGATCGGAACCGAAAGCAAGCGTCAAAGCCAATCAGGCCGTAGGTGTCGTGCGGCCAGTCACAACCCGCCTGCGGTTGGTGCTCCTTCTTCCCGCGTGCCGGGTGGCCGCACTGGTCGCGGAGCTCATGCGACGCAGCGACGGCTGGCGGCGGCGTTAGCCACAGAGGCAGCCACGCCGGGTGGCCGCACTGGTCTTGGATCTCGTGCGACGCCATACGTCCCCACCGGCGAACCACCCATGCTCATGGCCAGACTGGTTTGCCCTCGCCAGTCGCCATGGTCGGCGTCCGGCGGTGTTTTTGCGAGAAAAAAACTATTCGACGGAGGATGGAGGAATCCGAAGCGCTGGTTGAGTCATCTCTCATCTGTTGGATCGTCTGGGCCTGTTGGGCACACGGTCCATGATGAAGCCCAGTTGGAAGGAAGGCAAATAGACTCAGTTCGTTCTTTTGTGCAGTGACTAGCAAATGTGCCTTACGTTACAACGAGAGAAAAATACAGGAATACTGAGAAAATAAGCTATTGAATATTAGTAGAAAATGAGAATAAAGAATGCTATATCGCTGTTTATATTTTATCTTTCTATAAAATTTTTAAACTAGCTTATTTTAGAATGATCATTACATCCTTAATATACAATATAAAAATTTAATATTGATACTACTTGAGATCTGTAAAGGTGGCTCTGATTCATGTAACGGCTTGGCAGGGCACAAGCACCGAGCCCGTACATGATTTTTTCAATTAAATAAATGGCAAAGTGGCCAGCACCTTACGCGCTTCCCTTTAGTTGTGTCCGTTTCCTTAAGAGGAAGGTTCCTGTGTCGTCCAACACGAACTTCGCAGACATGGGTGTCGGAGTCTACAGGCAGGGCGGGCGAGCCATTAGTTAAAGAGAATAAGTCTTCATACTTTTTATTAGACGTGTAGTATTTATGTGTATGTATATGTACGTGTATGTGTATATGGGTAAACGTAAATAGTAGATAGAAGTTTTTTTTCTATTTAGATTAGGACTCCTATTCACGTTTGTCAGGATTGGAGGAATTATATTAGGATTGCTAGTTATCTAAGTTATCTAAAAAAGCCCTACATATGCTATATAAAACGGAGTTGTAGAGAGACGAACAAAGAGGGACAAAAAAATGGATGGACCAAAAAAATAGTCTAAAATTTTGCCTCTTTATTTTTAGGCAATAATACGTCATAGGTCTGGTGTCCGTACTTGTCTTAGTGTTAATATAGATATTCATATTTGCATTCGATTTTTCAGGGTACTTTGTTATTTGCATATAAGAATAATATTGGATATTTGACATTTTTTTGAAATACGAATGTGAAATCTGATAGAGAAAAATTATTGAAAATAAATACGGATAAAACGACTTAGTATCCAGATTAAAATCAAATACAAATACGAATACAATTATCCATATTGACACTAAGACCAATACACAGATACCTAACCGATGACATAGTGTGGGCCTAGTTCATGTATGTGGAAGTGCATTTTAAAAGTTTAAGGACCTAGATGACACACCCTGGCAAGTTTAGAGGCTGGTCTAGCAGCGCTAATGCTAGCATGGACCACCATGTCAGCAAACGGGTCTAGTGTGGACCCATTTGGATCTATGACGTATTGTGTGCCTAGTTTATGGACCTGGATGTGCATTTTAGGAGTTTAGCGACCTAGATGACACCCTCTGCTAAGTTTAGTGGCCGCGGGTGTATTTATTTGGAATGCGCAAATGAACAACTTGAATTGAGCTAGTGTGAGAAAAAGTAAGTGTTTCTTTACTCTAAGGGCCTATTTGGCTGCGCTTCTCATGGCTCTGGCTCCTTCTAAATCAGCTATTGTAGCAAACACTGCTCACAGAGGATATTTTTCTTTTGTCTCACGAAATAAATTGGGAGCCCGAAGAAGCCAAATTTTCTGGCTCCTCCGGCTCTGGCTCCTGTGGCACCGTAGCATGGAGCCGGAGCACGATAGATCCCTGCAAAACATGGCCTAAACTCTAGCTTATGCTACTCTATCTTGGTTGACCCACCGACAAACATACCATCGTAGTGGCACTAATAGCCTGTTTGGATTCACCCCAACTAAGGGCCTGTTTGGTTTCCACCTCCTAAAGTTTGGTCACCTAAACCAGCTCCTAAACTTTAGTCACCCTCTGTTTGGTTTGGCGGACTAAAAGAGATTAAAAGAGGCCTTTTAGTTCCTTTTAGTCCGGGTGTTTGGCTTCAAAGTGATTAAAAGGTAAGGCCTGACAAAAAGGTGAGGTTTAGTCCCCATTTAGTAACATTTGAGTGACTAGTTGGCTGAAGCCCATTTAATCCCATTTAGTCAAAGTATTTAAGTAACAAGTGACTAAATGGGACTAGATTTAGGAGGTGATGAGTGAACCAAACACCCCCGAAAGCTTAGCTAGCTAAACATTAGCTAGGTGCTTGGATCCTCTAGCTAATTGAAGACTTTGGACCATGCTACATTGCTACCCCACATTAAGGGCCTATTTCGGAGAGAGAAAAAAAAGGACATGGGCTCTTCTTCTTCCTGAGGACCTGCTCGCACGTAGGAGGCGGCCGCAGCCACCGTGGGCACAGTTGTCACGACCATGGACAAGCACTACCAGCGCGGCTATGGCCGAGTGCGACCAAGCGTGGTGCGGCAGATCCTGCAGTGCAAGGGCAGCCAAGCGTGGCGTGGCAGATCCTGCGCGGCGGCGGTTCCTACGCGGTGCAGCGGCAGAGGAGGCACGCAGCGAGGCGGAGCTCGTGGGCATGACCAAGTGCGACACGGTGGATCCTACAGGGCCAGGCATGGCCAAGTGCGACGCAGTAGGTAGAGGTGGTGCTCAGGGAGGAAGATGTAGGCTTGGGGAAGAAGAGGGAGGCGCCAAGGGTGGCAGCGGTGCGATGATTGTGGCGGGAAGGGTAAATATCACGCTGTGCGAGCGTGGACTCGTGGAGGGAATGCACCGATGCGGAAAAAACCAAGGGCAATTTTGGTCATTAACCGCTTTTAGCTGCTGTTAGCTGGGTTAATGGCTAATAGATAATGGGGTTCTCATTAGCTAGGAGCACTTTTAGGGCCTGTTTGGATTTACCAGCTAAATTTTAGCTGGCTAAATTTAGCTTCTAGAGATCCATACGGCATAGCTAAAGCTTAGCTAAGTCTAGCTGTTTTAACACAACTAAAGTTTAGCTAAGTCTATTAGTTGGAGCATCCAAACACCCCAGCTAAAGTTTAACTGGGAGAACTTTTAGCTGGCTAAAGTTTAGCATTGAAATTTTAGTTGGCTAAACTTTAGTTGGGTGGATCCAAACAGGACCTTAGTTGATTATAGTTTGGGTTGTTTGGATCCATGACAGCTAAATTTAGCAAGCTAAAGTTTAGCTCGTGCATTCAAACAGGCCTAAAAGTGCAGCCTATGAACTAAAATAATGGCGACTAATAAATAAACCATAATAAATATCAAAGTTTAGACTGAACTGTGGACAAAAACTTTAAAGGAAATTATAAATATCTAAATATCAAGGTTAAAATCTGGATTCATGAGATCAAGTGACAAGAATGAATTAAGCCAGAATTTACGAGCTAAATGAAGTATTAAAGGCAGACATAAAAATCTGTACGGAGAGAGAGAGAAAAAACTATGGATGTGTTTATTGAGAAAAAACATAGAGCGATTGATAAGGTCATAACAACCGGGTCGAGATTAATTTCAACAGTCGAAAATAAAGTCATCACACTATTCATTCGTGAAACTATATATGAGTTCTCAGGTACCAGGGGGTGCTGGTGGCCGGTGCAAGGAGCCGGAGGCCCTGCCTGGCCACCCCGGGTTCGACCCCGGTGACCGCGGTATTACTGTTCGCCGTAAACAGTAATGAGAAGAAAAGCTCCCCGTTTCAAAAAAAAAAAAAAAAAAAGAAGGAGAGAGTACTACCCAAATACTCTGCATCATATACATACCTTACTGCTTCCAGGAAAACTATGGTGGTGGCGAACCAAAAGTCGTCATACAGCCCGAGCACCGGGGATAGCCACCCAGCAGGACCACCGTTGCCCAGGTGAAGGCGAGCGTGCCGAGGGCGTTGCCCACCAGCTCGATCAGCGCCACCGCGCGAACAAAGCTATTAAGCTGCTTCTCGGGCTTCGCCACCTTGCCATCTTGGCCCGCGACGACCTCAGCCTGTAGTCGGAGCCGGAGCTCTCCGCCGGTGCCCTTCGCCATCACCCTCGCCTCGCCTGGATTATTGGCCGGCCGGCGTTCCCCCGCGTCTGTCCGGCGTATACATAGCGCAACACAGCAGGACACACATATGCGCTACAATAAAACTACAACGCACGCCGGCTTGCTGACGCTACGCTGTACATATCACTCTCACTCGACCCTGACTCATCAGGTAAATGGCAATGGCCGGCTGATGTGCTTGATCCGTATATATCCGTCCACAGATCGCCGAGCCGGCCGGAGCTTATATATCTGAAGATCGAGGGATTAAACGTCGTTTCCTTTTGTCCAGGAATCATCAGTAGGGTTATAATTGAGCCAACGATATTTTTTATGACCTGTCGTAGTCCCCGTCACGCAAATGATTCCAATCAATGCTTCGTGATCGAAGCACTCATGATCACCGTTGATTGTAGCAAAGTACTCGTACTCCTAGCTGCTCATTTTCAGTTGACCGCTTGGAAAGCAGCGCATTAAATGCACCAATTGCCCATGGCCGCTACAACGCGACAGAGACAGCAAAGCAGCAAAAATCGTCCTCCAAGCGAGCTCCTCCGATGTTGCCAGTGCCAGGCCCGGATCCCTACTCACGGTCGCAACCAATCAGAGTGCAGGAGTCCATGCTGGCGATCCATGCAAAGAAACACATGGGCCTTTTGACAAACTTTGGAGGCAAAGTTTGCATAGTAGGTGTCATGTCACACTGTAGCAATTTTGTTTTTATTTGATAATAATTGTCCAAATATTGATTAATTAGGCTTAAAATGTTCGTCTCTCAAAGTACAACAAAACTGTGCAATTAGTTTTTTTATTTCATCTATATTTAGTACTCCATATATGTGCCGATATTTTGATGTGACGGAAAATAGGAATTTTGCATAGTGAATTTGGGAGGCAAAGTCTGGAATCTAAACAAGACCACGAAGCTCCGGCCGTCCGATCTGCCATAAAGAAATATGTCCACGTCTCCATCCTGCATATACCCACACATGGCCTTTCTTTCTCATTTTTCCACCCTCCATCCGTGGCTGTGTTTAGTTCTTAAATTTGGAGTGCAAAAATTCACCGTAGTGATATTGTAGCATTTTGTTGGTAGTTGGTAATAATTGTCCAACCGTTAACTAATTAGGCTCAAAACGTTCGTCTCGCAAAGTACAACCAAACTGTGCAATTAATTTTTTTTTATTTTATCTACATTTAGTACTCCATGCATATATCACAAGTTTGATATGACAGGGAATCTTCTTTTTGCATAGTACATTTTTCAAGCAACTAAACACAGCCCATGTTTTGACTTTTGAGTCCTCCCATCTTTTCTCTCTGGTACGCTGAGAGGCAGCTCCAGCTCTCGACAGCGGATTCATCTTCCGCGTCGCTGGCGGCCGGCTCTGCTCGCGCGCCGCCGTGGGCTCATCCTCCACGTAGGCAAGCTCGTCCTCCGTGCCACCGCCATCAGGCTTGTCCTCCCACGCTTGACCTCCGCGCCGGCGGCAGGTACGCTGTGCTTGACCTTTGCATTGCCGGCGGGCTCCCTGCGCTCAACCTCCTGTGCCGTCGTGGGCTCATCCTCCACTCGGGCGAGCTCATCCTCCTCGTGCTCAACCTCTGCGCCGCCGACGGTCTCATCTTATCCTCCCCGCCTCGTCATTCTAGGCTCGTCCCCACGCTCATCCTCGAGGAGCCTGTCATCCATGCCGGAGAAGATGGAATCTAGCCACATAGTCCCCAAACGAATATGCCTCATCCCCGATCGACATCGCGCTTCTACGATCAGCTGGACGGTGGGCGCTTGCCCTGCTTCTGATTTTTTTCTCACTTAGCTTCGGGTGTTTGATTCAGTGATAAATTTGATTGTTTGGTGGGATTTTTTTTTCCTCGGGTTTGTTTTGGACTTGGATTGGCTAGATTGGATTTCAACGGTTGTAAGAGTTCGATTTGGAGAAACAACGAAAACAGTACAAACTCTAAGCGTGCCCCAACTGTGAACAAAATTTTTCTCCCACGGGGATGGTGAGTTTCTTTTCTTCCCATTTCTCTTCGAGCCGTGATTCTCGCAAGCCATGAAGCTTGGCCTTGGAAAGTTGGCTGTTGCTGGCTTGGCTTTGTCTTCGTCTCCCTCGTTTTGCCTGTCTATCTGATGTTTATTTCTTAGTTATGTCGGTGGATTATATGGTGGTATATATTTGTGCTATATGAAAGATAGAGCTCTGTTCTGATCCGCTAATCCATGCTCGCTATCCTTGCACTGTTGGGTTTTCGTAGTTGGATTTAAGATTCAATTCGATTCGATTTCTATTTTGATTTTGATTTTTGATTTTCATTCCTAATGGAACACGGAAGAAACCAACGTTCACATCTATAAAATAAACTATAAAATAAACACTGAGCAAATAAACGGAGCAGCCGAGCAAATCCCATGGCAGGAAGAAGTAGCTAGTCAGGTGGGCTTTTCCAGCGAGTGGGCCGAGCGAGTGATATAGTTGGGCCAAGTTGAATGGGCTGGATGAAAAAAAATAATCAGAAATTTTGCCTCTTTATTATTACTAGCAAAAGTGCCCGTCCGTTGCAACAGGAGAGAAAAACTATCTAATATTTAAAGAAAACGATGACAAGAAAATGCTACCTAGTATCCGTGTTTCTATTTTTTCCCTGCTCGTCTGTGCTTTAATTTGTTTATCCCCTTAGGTAGTTTTGGGTTTTTCATAATAAATTAACATAAAAATAATAAATATAGCATTATGAGTCTTTTAGCCATGGACTCTTTTGCAAAAAAAAGTCACTACCAAATTATTTGTGTAGTTTTGATTGAAAATAAAATTTGTTGTTGGTGGACCCCTGGGTTTTTTTAACATAAATAAATAAGAGTTCTAGTTATTGAAGCGTGTAAACCATTTTAATCATGCAATTGTGAAAACAGTGGGCTCCTCTTCCTTTTGATCGCATTTTTTTGTTATTTATATAGATATAGGGTGGATAGTATTTCTTATATATATACAATATATACAAGCATATAGATGGAAACATGCAATTTTTTAGTCTACATATTGCCCAATCAAACATGTAGGAAACGTGTACTTGGTCATGCCTATGCCTAGTAATATCAGACTCGAAAACAAAATCAGAAATCCTAGAACTATAAGAGAAGGATATCAAAAACCAAAATAAAGAATTGATCGATCGGTGTGGAATTAGATTTGGACTCAAAGACACCACGTTCACAGTGGCCTGGTGACTGAGGCTTCTCTCAGATTGATATACTATTTTTTCTATTTTATATCTATACTATTATTTCCTCTAAATCAGAAATAGCTACAAGAAAAAAACAGTTGCAAAACATAAACGCAAACCATCACGTACATGACATGGGAGAAAGACAGGAAAAAATGGTTTCACGCAAAAAGAGTTTGTAAAAATATAAAAGCTTATTCTCAAACAAAAAGTGTTGAATTAGGATTCCTATTCAAATTATTCAAAATCGAAGAGATCTATTTGATTAGAATTAGGGTCTTAGCTATCATAACTATCTAGGGTCATATAAGTCTAGACAGAAGAAACTCTCGACTACCGGTAGCTAGGAGAAGGTGGACGAAAAAAATGGAAGGACGAAAAAAAAGACCTGAAATTTTGTCTCTTTATTATTAGGTATATATAGATTAGGGATAGATAGGCGTCGCATTCTGGATGATTGGATCTGCCTCTGTTCACTGACGCTCTCTCCACCGCCGCCGCTCACGCTCCCTCCACTCGTACCACGGCCGCTCACTCTCTCTTTGGCTCTCGTGTGTTCCGTCGCCATCCCCCGGCACCGCCTCCCTCCGTTGCGCTCCTAGGCCATCCATCCGTCACTGGCCCTCGGCACAGTGCCGCCCCCGTGCATCAGTCGCTAGCCCCCTAGGCTGTTCCCTCGGTCACTGCCTCGCCAGGCCACCCCAAGGCTAGCTTCCTCCTCCTCCGCCGCCGCCACCAGGCCAGCAGAAGCTGGTTCTCGATTGAGGCGGCCACAGGTCGTGTTTGCTGCCATTGGAGAATCTCACACCACCCATTAGCATCAGGGGCGGAGACCCGTCCGCGATGTCCAAGACATTGGCGGATAGGGACGCGGCCATCCATAGGCTGAGCAGGTAGGCCGTGCACCAGCTGAGGCGTGCGACCGGCTGTGTCTCCTTCGGCCATGTCCCTACTGACCAGTGTATGCACCGTCCCGGCCCCCAACCATTGCTGGACGAGGCTAGGCACGAGGCGGGGATGCCGCCAGCCATCAAGCGGCGTCCAGGTACGTTGCGGGGCGGTCGTCATCGGACTCCTCTGCGTCATCGGGCCCCGGGAAGAATGAAGTCGCGTCCGGTGAGAGGAGGGTCGAGCTAGGGGTTCCCGGTGGCGCCGAGCCGGCGGCGGCACTAGAGGCAGAGTCCTCAGCGTCGACGGGCGCCCTAGGCCTACGGTTGGAGGCCATAGTGGCGTGTCACACCCGGTTTTAAAGAACTAAACCAGGGAAGTCATATGTGTGCCCAGGAAGTCCACACATACGTCAGAATGAAAAGTATCAGAAACAATGTTATTATATAACGTATACATAGCTATATTAACACTTACATCAGAGTATCGCAGAACGGTGACTAAACTTCAGGCTCCATTCTTCTCAGGGATGGCTAACTGGTGGCTCCGTATGCTAAACACTTTTGAAAGACTTCTGAAAACTCCACTACCTCTTTATCCTTCTTCTGAGCAACACCTTACTACACACTGGGGTGTGGTGGAAATAGCAAGAGTGAGTCCATGTCAAACTCAACAAGTATAACACAGCGTTCATGAGGCTCAAAAAGACTAGACACTGTTTGACTGCATTTAGCTTTTAATCATCATATAATTAGCAATTGAGTAGCATCAAGGTATTCCAATTCCCATTAATGAACCAATGATCAATTGTAATAATGATAATGAATAGCATTAACATGAGCATAATAGTAACAACATTAATTAAACATGATATAACAATGGTGATCAACTATTCTGTAAGAATCCCCAAGGCCGCTTGTATCCGTGAGCACGGCTAGTATATCAATTTATTAAACTATGCACAGAGGTGTACACTTTCACTGTGAGTCATGATTTTCATATGCTAAGGGGTCATGAATCCCTAAACACAAGAAACCATATAAAGCCATTCAAGAGTTCGTCTAACAAGTTAGGGCCATTAGATTCACTTGGCAGGCAGATGCAGGAACCCCCTTTTCAAATGGCACAATTCCTTCTCGGCTATACTCATAGACTAGAGGCTGTCCTACACCCAACGTGGCAAGCCATTCTTACGCCATTTAAGGTAACCACTGACAAGCTAGAAAAGGTCTCTTGAACAACTAGAGCCAGAGCCATATAGCCCTCATAGTTGTACTGTATGTCCCGGTTATCACTTACAGGTAAGTCCTTACGGAGAGTAACTAGAGCAACAATATAACCCACATGCTCTAGCCCCCTTTTCAACAGTAATAAAATCATCTTAATGGTTGGTTGCTTAATCCATTAGTCAAATTACAAGATCATTGTTCAAAATTAAGCACTAGCAATAGCTACCCAAATGCACAACCCATAGGTGACAAGGAAACGAGATATCAATAGCTAAGTTATAATCTCTATGGTTGTTAAGGAAGACACATGCATATGTATGATAATTTCAGTGAATAGGTAACAAGGATAATCACATGTTATACTTGCCTTTATACTTGCTTCCATTCAAGGCAATTGCTCATAGAAATTCTTCGGTCTTCTCTTTTGTAGCTTTCGGCCTCCAATGCTAATGAAACCACGTTTCCTTTACTCGTAGCAGCCAGGCAACACAAACAGACAAACAATACACACATCTAAGAACATGCATCAAACAAAATAAACGCTTTAAAAGAGAACGCACTAAAGGACACGGTACGTTGCTACAGTCACGAAAACGCAAGAACGACGGATAACGAAGCTACCATTAAAGAGGACACGCGACTATCGAGACGTTTACAACATAACGCAGAAGACCGACTATAAACTTTATGCATATTAGTTATTGAAATAAGGTGAAAAACATTCTGAAGAAATATTCTAAAATTAGATTAATCATTTAAATTACAAAGCTAGGTTTAACCCTGGTCATATTTTATTTATACATATTTTATAGTATTCAAGTCATCTAAATATTTATAGTTTAGAAAACATAAAACATGAGAGAAGACTAATCGAACTACTTTATGTTTCAAGGTTGCCCAAGAAAGTCATCATAAATGAAAAGATATTAATGTTGATATTCACCATATTAACATTTAATATTATTTAAGTCACTTAAGCATATATGATTTAGTAAGCACAGTACGCATGATAACAACAAATCGATCCAACATGTTTTGTGATTAGCTTAAGCAAGTTATAATTAAAAATAAAACATTTAAGTTGTTATTTATCAAGTTAGCATTTTATTTACAAAAGGTCCAGATATAAACCTAAGTCTCTTTTAATTCAAAATGACATTAAATAAGCATTAATCTAATCAACTATATATTTTTATGTTTATTAAACTAATTATAACTAACAAAGTCATGTTAAGGTTGGTGTTAATCAAGTTAACATTTGCTCTATGAAAAAGCAATGATTAAGACCTAAGCTGCTTTTAGCTAAAAAGATATTCCATAAACACTAATCAAATTAATATGATTAAATTAAAAAAAAACACAAGACAGGGTGAACATCGCCACTAATGTGAAGATTACGTCGGCACGATCGCAACTTAACAAAAACAGAATTATAAGTCTAGATTACTTTTAATTAGAAAGCTTTTAAATAAATATTAATCATATTAATCACATTATCATTGATATAGGAAAAGCTGACGTAAAAGCATGGATTGTTATTCACGTTAAGGGGTAAAAAGAGAGCTCTGAATGACATCATATGAATAGATAATGTATTAAACTTGCATGAAGCCAGAACGTAACAGGTAGCTTAACTGCAAACACGTTGATGCTTACTGTTGGCGGGCTTTGAACATTGATGAACTTGCAGAGAGCAGGGAACTTGGCCTACATGCATGTGCTGACGTGAATAGCAACATATCCGGTTTTCTGGCTGATTGGAACACAGGCTATAGGACCCGGCAGGCAGCAAACGACGCTGGCTACTTCACCGGTTCGAGCAGTACAAGCATGGCCATGGCGACCATGGAAGGCCGGTACAGCTGTGGCATGTCGGCAGGCTGCGCCACACATGGTCGGCAACTGCTAATCGGTAGGATGCAGGACACGTTATGAAAACAGATAGCATACTTGGCTTGTGGCATGATGTAGACGATAGATGAAATATAGGGACTAAGACATGATGGAGGTGCTCACCGGTGGTCAGCTGCCGATGGCGTTGACAGGCCTGCTCATCTAGATGAGAAGTCCTCCAGCGACGAATCAGCATGTGAGTCTGAGGAAAACTTGGACGATGGTTAATCTATTCCGGTTGGTCGATGGCGGAACAGACGAGATGGGCGACAATCTGATGAAGTTTGTAGTGGTGGCGGTTGCCTCCTGTAGAACTCGGTGCGGCGCAAGGGATGGACATATGAATAGATCACGGCGGCGGCATACATGCGATGCTGTGGTGGATGGTCGGCGGCGCCAGCTCATACAATCGGCGAGGCACCATGTGACCGCTGGCAAGCAAATAGCAGATTACTGGGAACAATGACTCGATCGGACACGGCCAGTCATGTGGGAGATCGACTCATTGATAGGAACATGGCAGGCGGCCGTGCTTGTGACGAGGTGTAGAGATTCATGATCACCGACGAGGCAAGGAGGCCACATGCATATATTTATATGCACAAGGTTAAAGCCAAGTTGGAATAGGATTAGATTTTATTATTTTCGGAATTAATGAATTTCATGACTAGAAATAATTCTAGAAAATCTAGAATTACTATTTGAGCCACATAAATACTCTGAAAGATTCTAAAAATTCAGGGAAAATTTCCAGAGATATTTTGGAACTGGAGGAACCCAAAGAAAGTATTTGGAGCTCACTATAAGATAATTTTGAAGCTTCTAAAAATTAGATTATACTTGTAGAAAAATAGGAAGAAGTTCCGACAAAAGCAGGAAAAATTCACGAGAAGTTTGTAGAGATTGATTAACGGACGGTGAATTGAAAGGAGTGATACGGAGTATAAGAAGATGATCTAGGAATTCTCCATATGAAAAGATTAAGATCGAGAAAGTAGAGATTTAGTTACAGAAAAAGGCAGAGACAAGCCAGAAAAAAAAATAAACGACTTACTAAACGCGTTTTGAAAATTTTACTCGCTCATAACACCAAGTTAAGCAACAAGCAAACATCACATCATGAAAAGCCTATCAAATTAATATGGAAAAGTTTTAAACCACAGTTTTCTACATTTAAATTAGCAGCAACTTAATTTATCGGATAAGTTTTATTCAAATATTAAAATCATCTATTTTATTTAGTGTTTTTCATGCACAACCCAAAATAGAAAATTTTGGGTGTGACAATTCTACCCCACTTAACTAGAATCTCATCCCGAGATTCGGAGAGACTAGAGAGAAAAATAAAGTTGATTTTCAAGTCTTCACTTTTCCTTCATCAACTCTTATCCCATGATGATGTCACATGCTCATAACCAACTTTGTAAAGGTGTCCTTTAGACTCTTACGATCGTTGTAGATGGTTCCAACAGGTTACCCACCCTGAGAAAAGATACTTGTGCTCGATAGTGACTTTGCAACCATGTAGATAGCTCATGCTTCCAGGTGACGAAATAGAATGTATAAAACATCCATCTTGTATCGTCTTTAGTTCGGTAAACCTCCTTAAAAAGAGATCAACTAGAGAACACCAAAGGATAGCTTGCATTTGTTTCTGAGTGATAACTAGCATCATGTCCTTCTACCATCTCAAAGAGATTCATGAGCATATACAAGAACAAGTAACCTGCACTTCCTCACGAGCAGAAAAATGGCAGTGCAGAGATACAGTTATAACTCAAGTTCTACGAATCTGATGATATTGTAGCTTATACTGTTGGAAAGCTTATCAAATTTACTACAACTTTCTTATAGAACACTTCTCCAGATTCTGCAGTTAAGGTAGTCGAAAACTATGCACAACAGAAACTATTCCAGGTTACTGACAGCACAGATGCGTCGCCTTGTGATTTTCATAACTCCCAGACCATAATAGCTATCAGGGTGGTTCTTACAGCCAGAGAAAGATATTAAAGTCTAGTATTATTCAGAATTTATTCATGATTTTTGGGCATCTAAAAATAGAGATATAAGCTAAGGAAGACAGACTGTTCTAAAAAGACAGGATAAGGTAGGAACGAGATTCAGAGAGAGTAGAGAAATAGATAACACTAATCTTCAAGTCTTCATGCTTCTTTGATTTGTGTTGATGAGATATAAGACATGGATTGAGGATAGCCAAAAGATGACAAGAAAGATAAAGTTTGATCTTCAGTTCTTCGTACCTCGTCGCTTGAGATATTCAAGAATTATTGTTGTTGACAGCAGATGCTACCCCACTTAACAAAGATCTTGTTTCAGCTGACGACGTCATTGAAGGCAACAATTTCTCTAAGGCTTGTTGCTATTGATGAGTCCTTCATGTGTTGATACTCCATTAAGATGAGATAAAGAAGGTATCATGACAACCAAGGGTAGACAAGAACGGTGTAAGAGAAAAATGGAAAGATTTAGGATCGATTGAAAGATAAGTAGGATAGAAGATGACACTACCCCACTTAACTTGGATCAAGCTACTCCTCAAGACTTATACTTTCCGAGCCACCTTTGAAACACGAGAACAAGGACAACATACAAGCAACACATCAAGCAAAACAAGAACACATCACACCATCGATACTACATGTGCTTCTTCAACAATGGTGGTCATCCTATGGGAAGATTATGGATGATAAAAGGCCATCGAATTTTTGAACCAGGTGAGATCAGAAAACTTTTAGTAAAAACAACATAAAACAAAAACCAAGGGAGTAAGAAATAATAGCTCCAAGGAAGCTATCAAGGAGAGAATACAACAGGACAAGGAACAAGAAATAGTCAAAATCAATGAGTCAAGGGATGACAAAAATAGTTTTATAGTAAAATGAGTTTCAGAATATGTCCAGTGCTACTTGGCATACGTTCTACAGTCAACACTGCTCTGATACCACTCTGTCACACCCGGTTTTAAAGAACTAAACCAGGGAAGCCATATGTGTGCCCAGGAAGTCCACACATACGTCAGAATGAAAAAGTATCAGAAACAATGTTATTATATAACGTATACATAGCTATATTAACACTTACATCAGAGTATCGCGGAACAGTGACTAAACTTCGGGCTCTATTCTTCTCAGGGACGGCTGACTGGTGGCTCCGTATGCCAAACACTTCTGAAAGACTTCTAGAAACTCCACTACCTCTTTATCCTTCTTCTGAGCAAAACCTTACTACACACTGGGGTGTGGTGGAAATAGCAAGAGTGAGTCTATGTTGAACTCAACAAGTATAACACAGGGTTAATGAGGCTCAAAAAGACTAAACACTGTTTGACTGCGTTTAGCTTTTAATCATCATATAATTAGCAATTGAGTAGCATCAAGGTATTCCAATTCCCATTAATGAACCAATGATCAATTGTAATAAGGATAATGAATAGCATTAACATGAGCATAATAGTAACAACATTAATTAAACATGATATAACAATGGTGATCAACTATTCTGTAAGAATCCCCAAGGCCGCTCGTATCCGTGAGCACGGCTAGTATACCAGTTTATTAAACTCGGCGCAGAGGTATACACTTTCACTGTGAGTCATAATTTCCATATGCTAAGGGGTCATGAATCCCTAAACACAAGAAACCATATAAAGCCATTCAAGAGTTTTTCTAACAAGTTAGGGTCATTAGATTCACTCGGCAGACAGATATAGGAACCCCTTTTCAAATGGCACAATTCCTTCTCGGCTATACTCATAGACTAGAGGCTGTCCTACACCCAACGTGGTAAACCATTCTTACGCCATTTAAGGTAACCACTGACAAGCTAGAAAATGTCTCTTGAACAACTAGAGCCAGAGCCATATAGCCCTCACAGCTGTACTGTATGTCCCGGTTATCACTTACAGGTAAGTCCTTACGGAGAGTAACTAGAGCAACAATATAACTCACATGCTCTTGCCCATTTTCAACAGTAATAAAATCATCTTAATGGTTGGTTGCTTAATGCATTAGTCAAATTACAAGATCATTGTTCAAAATTAAGCACTAGCAATAGCTACCCAAATGCACAACCCATAGGTGACAAGGAAACGAGATATCAATAGCTAAGTTATAATCTCTATGTTTGTCAAGGAAGACACATGCATATGTATGATAATTTCAGTGAATAGGTAACAAGGATAATCCCATGTTATACTTGCCTTTATGCTTGCTTTCCACTCAAGGCAATTGCTCATGGAAATTCTTCGGTCTTCTCTTTTATAGCTTCCGGCCTCCAATGCTAATGAAACCACACTTCCTCTACTCGCAGCAACCAGGCAACACAAACAGACAAACAATACACACATCTAAGAACATGCATCAAACAAAAGAAATGCTTTAAAAGAGAACGCACTAAAGGACACGGTACGTTGCTACAGTCACGAAAACGCAAGAACGACGGATAACGGAGCTACCATTAAAGAGGACACGCGACTATCGAGACGATTACAACATAACGCAGAAGACCGACTATAAACTTTATGCATATTAGTTATTGAAATAAGGTGATAAACATTCTGAAGAAATATTCTAAAATTAGATTAATCATTTGAATTACAAAGCTAGGTTTAACCCTGGTCAAATTTTATTTATACATATTTTATAGTATTCAAGTCATCTAAATATTTATAGTTTAGAAAACATAGAACATGAGAGAAGACTAATCGAACTACTTTATGTTTCAAGGTTGCCCAAGAAAGTCATCATAAATGAAAAGATATTAATGTTGATATTCACCATATTAACATTTAATATTATTTAAGTCACTTAAGCATATATGATTTAGTAAGCACAATACGCATGATAACGACAAATCGATCCATCATGTTTCGTGATTAGCTTAAGCAAGTTATAATTAAAAATAAAATATTTAAGTTGTTATTTATCAAGTTAACATTTTATTTACAAAAGGTCCAGATATAAACCTAAGTCTCTTTTAATTCAAAAAGACATTAAATAAGCATTAATCTAATCAACTATATATTTTTATGTTTATTAAACTAATTATAACTAACAAAGTCACGTTAAGGTTGGTGTTAATCAAGTTAACATTTGCTCTATGAAAAAGCAATGATTAAGACCTAAGCTGCTTTTAGCTAAAAAGATATTCCATAAACACTAATCAAATTAATACGATTAAATTAAAAAAAACACAAGACAGGGTGAACATAGCCACTAACGTGAAGATTACGTCGGCACGATCGCAACTTAACAAAAACAGAATTATAAGTCTAGATTACATTTAATTAGAAAGCTTTTAAATAAATATTAATCATATTAATCACATTATCATTGATATAGGAAAAGCTGACGTAAAAGCATGGATTGTTATTCACGTTAAGGGGTAAAAAGAGAGCTCTGAATGACATCATATGAATAGATAATGTATTAAACTTGCATGAAGCCAGAACGTAACAGGTAGCTTAACTGCAAACACGTTGATGCTTACTGTTGGCGGGCTTTGAACATTGATGAACTTGCAGAGAGCAGGGAACTTGGCCTACATGCATGTGCTGACGTGAATAGCAACATATCCGGTTTTCTGGCTGATTGGAACACAGGCTATAGGACCCGGCAGGCAGCAAACGACGCTGGCTACTTCACCGGTTCGAGCAGTACAAGCATGGCCATGGCGACCATGGAAGGCCGGTACAGCTGTGGCATGTCGGCAGGCTGCGCCACACATGGTCGGCAACTGCTAATCGGTAGGATGCAGGACACGTTATGAAAACAGATAGCATACTTGGCTTGTGGCATGATGTAGACGATAGATGAAATATAGGGACTAAGACATGATGGAGGTGCTCATCGGTGGTCAGCTGCCGATGGCGTTGACAGGCCTGCTCATCTAGATGAGAAGTCCTCCAGCGACGAATCAACTTGTGAGTCTGAGGAAAACTTGGACGATGGTTAATCTATTCCGGTTGGTCGATGGCGGAGCAGACGAGATGAGCGACAATCTGATGAAGTTTGTAGTGGTGGCGGTTGCCTCCTGTAGAACTCGGTGCGGCGCAAGGGATGGACATATGAACAGATCACGGCGGCGGCATACATGCGATGCTGTGGTGGATGGTCGGCGGCGCCAGCTCATACAATCGGCGAGGCACCATGTGACCGCTGGCAAGCAAATAGCAGATTACTGGGAACAATGACTCGATCGGACACGGCCAGCCATGTGGGAGATCGACTCATTGACAGGAACATGGCAGGCGGCCGTGCTTGTGACGAGGTGTAGAGATTCATGATCACCGACGAGGCAAGGAGGCCACAGGCATATATTTATATGCACAAGGTTAAAGCCAAGTTGGAATAGGATTAGATTTTATTATTTTCGGAATTAATGAATTTCATGACTAGAAATAATTCTAGAAAATCTAGAATTACTATTTGAGCCACATAAATACTATGAAAGATTCTAAAAATTCAGGGAAAATTTCCAGAGATATTCTGGAACTGGAGGAACCCAAAGAAAGTATTTGGAGCTCACTATAAGATAATTTTGAAGCTTCTAAAAATTAGATTATGCTTGTAGAAAAAAAGGAAGAAGTTCCGACAAAAGCAGGAAAAATTCACGAGAAGTTTGTAGAGATTGATTAACGGACGGTGAATTGAAAGGAGTGATACGGAGTAGAAGAAGATGATCTAGGAATTCTCCATATGAAAAGATTAAGATCGAGAAAGTAGAGATTTAGTTACAGAAAAAGGCAGAGACAAGCCAGAAAAAAAATAAACGACTTACTAAACGCGTTTTGAAAATTTTACTCGCTCATAACACCAAGTTAAGCAACAAGCAAACATCACTTCATGAAAAGCCTATCAAATTAATATGGAAAAGTTTTAAACCACAGTTTTCTACATTTAAATTAGCAGCAACTTAATTTATCGGATAAGTTTTATTCAAATATTAAAATCATCTATTTTATTTAGTGTTTTTCATGCACAACCCAAAATAGGAAATTTTTGGTGTGACATGGCTCCAGCACCCGGCCCTGGCGAAGCAGCGCCAAAACTGGCTTCCACGGTCGACTGGGAGCCGGCACTAGTGCTGAAGAGGAGGCGATCGCCGGGCAGGTCCTCGACGGCGGCAATGTCTGACGTAGGGACGGAGACGGGGAGGAGATCTGCGGGGGCGCTCCAGTGCCGGATCCAGGGGCGGGCTCGATGCCACCACTGCCAGAGATGGAGGCCGTGGTGTTGGGGCCCGGCGTCGCTGGTGGCTGGGACGGGGAGCTCCCCAGAGGCGCATCAGTGCTGGATCTCGCGGGGGAGGCCATGACGCCTGTGGTGGTCGTGGTGGCAGGTCCCGACTTCGGCGTCGGCTTTGGTGGAGAGGGGGTCGCGGAGGCTCTCCAACAATGGCACCCGCGGTGCTGCAGTAGCCGGACATGGCCGTGGCGGCGCGGCCCGTAGCTAGCTGCTGCGCAGGCGGCCATGGATCCCGCGGCGCGGCGAAGGGGCTGGCGCCGGGGGTGCCGCGGGTGGGGAGGGGAGGGGTTGTGGAGGGGAAGGTGTGGGCGGGGGGGGGGGGGGGGATGGGGGGGGCGCCGGCGTCGTGGTGGCCGCTGGCACCGCCGGCGGCGGCGAGGTCAGGGGCGTCAGGGTCAGGCTAGGGTTGGGGGCGGTTCCTACCGAAGTGATCAGGAAGGAAGCTTTGACCAGTTCCGTAGCCATCAGCAACTACACAACCTTAGTGCCATGTGCGGGCAAGGAAAGCAGCCAGTAGAAGGGGGGGGGAATCCAAATCTAAAATTCACGGTATGCATATTCAGAAATTAACCAAGTAGCCCTGAAAGAATTATAGATTTTAAAAATAAAACCTGAACCTCTGGTTATGTATTTAAAATGAATCAAATTAATTAGGTAGAAATGGTGGGGCCACTAGCTTTGTGAAAGATAACAACATCGGACCCGAACAAAGTCTTAGAATCAAAATAGTTTTAAATTTGATGACAAGAACACCAGCAAAGGCTTCCAACTAAGTGCTATGGTTTGCGATTCACTTGCAAAAGTAATGCTGGCACTGAGCATGCTTGCAGGTCATACATAAGGAGGATGTACATACTGTCAATTGATGACTCTAACCTACTGATGGCACAGCAGCTCTTCTGCTGCAGCCACAAGATCAGTGAGAGATTGCTTGTGTTCCATGATTCCTGTATTGCCCTAGAACATCCTGCACCTTTCAACCCTTGATGGCGTCCTTTCTACCATCAACAGTGCCTCCATCATGAAGTATTCGTTGAAAACATTTGCATAACAGGAACTACAACAGGTCATCAAATATATGGCTTGCTCAATTATAACCCTCCTGATTCCAGGACAATGAATAGAAGGTTTCATGTTTCCGTACAAAATTCAGATACATTCCATTTTTTACCCACACATTCCAGAAGTCAGTCTACGGTTACATTTACATAGTCATTCTAACGACATTGTTTTGGTACAATCAGCATGTTCCAGAGCTGTACTCGTGTACCACATCCATGCCTTGGAGATTTTGTTGCGTCCATACAACGGATCAGAGGGGAAAGCAACAGTTGAGTCAATCAATTATCTAACACTTTTACCAACAGAGCTCCAGACGTCCACGAACCATATATCCCCTGTTAGTTGCTCCATGCACGCTTTTCCTATAGCTCAAAACAATGTATGCATATACTGGATTACCAAATACTCCCTCCGTACTAAAAAATGAAGTCGTTTTAGACAGCAACACGGTCTCCAAAACATAACTTTGACTCCTTGTTCTTATAAAAATATTTATCAAAAAGTGATGTGTATATTTTTATGAAAGTATTTTTCAAGACAAATCTATTTATATGGTTTTCATATTTCCAAACATAACAACTTAAAAGTTATTCATAATTTATATTCCTAATGTTTGACCCAAACCTTGTCCAAAACGACTTCATTTTTGAGTATGGAGGGAGTACGAGCTAGTTCATGAACTTCTCAGCCGATTCAGGTTCTTGATTGAAGCAAGCAATTGCCACTGCCTCAATAGAATCCCAGTGGTAAAGCTGATTTGTGGCAAGCATTTAGGTAGGCTCCATGCCCTGCCACAGAGAACAAACAGTTGAAATTTTATTATTTCCACATTTGCTAGCTAGTATATTGATTGTAAGTGCACATTGTCTTGATAAAGATATGCTTATATTTTCTGAAAAGTGAAAACAAAAGAAGAGAGGTACCTGGAGGCTGTGATTTAGTTAGGCAGCTAGAACCATTTTGCTAGGGGTTCCTGGGCTCTGCGTTCTACTATCAGCAGATTTATCTACCAAGAACAAATGACAAAAAGTAAAGAGTTTTAGTAACCACACGGTTTAAGGAAACAACAAATTCATAGCAGGGGTAAAAGATGGGACACATCAATTGAAGAAACTTCATAGGTACTAGACTTCCAATAAATATGAATCCTGCAAAAGTTGATATCAAAATGAACCATAGCGCCACTATAGCCCTGCTATAGCCCGCTATTACACACTATAGCGCCACTATAGCCCGCTATTTCCATTCAAACACTATGTTATTGCACGCTATAGCGTTGCTATAGCCGACTAATTTGGTATTTTAGACAATAAACACTGGAGTTTTATGAACCATGTTGTAATATTATATTGCTAATATTACTTAGACTTGTGGAACCTTAGAAACATTTTTGAGTTCATCGGCCATGTTTTTTTTGCATTATTACCGGTGTTTTACATGTTTTTTTATGTTTTTATAAAAACGCTATCTATCGTAGCGTCACTATAGCTTCATAGCTGCTGAAAAAAGTCTCCGCTATTTTCAATAGCCCGCTATTATAAACTTTGGCCTCAATAGCATCTTAGGTCATGTGCGTTTGACTCGGTGTGGGAGGGAATTTACTAGGAGTTTGTTCAAAAAAATTTTTTTTTTAGGATTTAACGACGTTGTGCTCTTAATGGCGGGTGGCGCAAGAGACGCCTAGGGTGACTTCGTCAATCTTGAGCATTTTTCGGGCCAGTTTTCGAAGATGCTCATAGGGGTAGTTTGCATGCGTACGTCTACAGGGGTAAGTGTGCTTACGTCGTGGGTGTCTGGGTTATAAGGTGTAATTTGAAAAAGAAACATACGAGTCTTCTTTTTTGACGCGAGCAACATTCCCAAGCATCCAATGGGCTGGGCTGCGTGCCCCGTACAGTTTAGCAGAATGTCGCAGTTCACAACTCATAAGCCGTTACAAACTCTCCTAAAAAAATACAAGCCGTTACAAACACTCCTCCGAACATCACAGAACAAATGGCAAGCACTATTTCTTCAGAATCTTTTTTTGTTTTGTTTCTAGTGTTTTCTTTTCACGATATTGAGGTGGAGCGCAATGGCTGTCTTCATAATTTTAGCAATGTTCACTCACATCTGCCTTTTCCTTCTACCCACAATCCGGTAAAATACCGGTACTCGATTTCATAAGAGTTGATTGGGAAGGTGGGCTATCTTGTCTTGACTCTTGAACCTGAGAGGCCTTCTTCTATGTATTTGGCAGTTTTCATAATTTAAGGGACGCAGCCCTTTTTCTCAGTCAAAATAAAATAAGTGAGCTGCTGTTTTCCCAATGGTTAATGTAAACATGAGATTGTTGGTGTTAGTACGTGCAAGAGAGATGAACTTTGGTGAAGGTAAACAATGGGGTTGCTTGACTGCACAAAATTGAGTCTACGTTCCATTGTTTACCCACACATTCCAGCAGTCAGTGTTCCATTACATTTACATAGTCATTCTAACGACGTTGTTTTGCTACAATCTGCATGTTCCAGAGCTGTACGCTTGTACCATATCCATGCCTTCGAGATTTTGTTGTGTCCATACTATGGATCAGAGGGAGAAAGCAACAGTTTAGTCAATAAATTTTCTCACACTTTACCAACAGAGCTCCAGACATCCACGAACCATGTATCCCCCTGTTAGTTGCTCCATGCTTTTTCTACACCTCAAAACAAATGGATGCACATACTTATATTGGATTACCGAATACGAGCTAGTTCATGAACATCTCAGCCCATTCAGGTTCTTGAAGTAGGCAATTGCCACCGCCTCAATTTTTTTTTCTCGATCGGGCTAACCACCCGTATTTCATTAAGAGGAAAGAGTTTGAAACAAGCCCGCCTGTCGTGGCGAGAAGCCACAGGCCACAGAGAGAAAGGACCTAGCTACTGGATACACGAATTAGAAATTACATAGATGCAAAAGTGCTGCGACCAGAGCGGGAGCACAGGCAGCAGAGCAGAGAAACCCGCGGCCACCCATTCTTCTGCCTCCTGGAGCAATCCCCAGATGAAGTCTCGGAGGCCGGCCGACACCCTGTTGAAGGTCCTGTTATTTCTCTCTTTCCACAAACGCCAAGCAACCAGGAGCACCGCCGTGTTGAACACAGGTATTGTGTCGTGCTGTAGCTGTTGTCGTTCACGAAGCCACCAGTCCACCAGCGCGTCATCGCATCGCAGCGCCCAGTCCTAGGGGGGGACAGCAGGGCGGTCCAGACCTGCCTGGCAACAACGCAGGCAGCGAACAGATGGTCGGAGGTCTCCGGCTCCTGGGTGCCTTTTACGTCTCTCTGCGGTCCAAAGCCGGCGATGTAAGGCAATCCAGAAGAAAAACTTGACCTTCGGGGGGGCTCGAGTTCGCCAAAGCTCCTTTGCGCCTAGCATGCTGGAAGATTGAAGAATGCTCGATAAGCCGAAGATGTCGAGTATCTCCCATCAGGCGACCACTTCCAGACAAATCGATCAGCCTGTGTCGGTACCAAGATGACGTCGCGCAGGAGTTCCCCGACCAGCAAGTATTGGTATAAAACTGGGGCGGTGGCGGTGCTCCAGGAGTCCGTCCATAGTCTGGTCTTCGCACCGTCCCCAATCTGAATGGACATGCTGGCTGCACACATTGCCGTGACCGCCTTCTCGGTCCGAGCCGGCAAGGAACTCCAACAACGCGCGCTGTCCGTCCGACGAAGCCACTCCCATCGGAGCCGCAAGGCGAAGCCAAAGTAGCGGAGGTCAAGGACCCCAAGGCCTCCAAGCCCTGTCGGTCTGCAGATCGTGGTCCAAGCGACCTTGCATTTACCCCCGGTAGCTGCTTCCGCACCCGTCCAGATAAAAGCTGCTTCCGCACCCGCCTCAATAAAATCAGTGTTAGAGCTGACTTGTGGCAAGCATTTAGGCAGGTTCCATGCCCTGCCATAGAGAACAAACAGTTGACATTTTATAGTTTCCACATTTACTAGCCAGTACATTGATTCTAAGTGCGCGTTGTCTTAACAAAAATCATGCTTCTATTTTCTGAAAAGCGAAAACAAAAGAAGAGAGGTACCTGGAGGCCGTGACTTAGTTACGCAGCTATAACCATCCTGCTAGGGGTTCCTGGGCTCTGCGTTCTACTATCAGCAGATTTACCTACCAAGAACGAATGACAAGAGTTTTAGGAACCAAACAGTTCAAGGAAACAATAAATTCATAGCAGGGGTAAAAGACAGGACACATCAATTGAATAAACCTCATGGCTACTAGACTTCCAATCAGTATGAATCCTACAAAAGTTGATTCCAAAATGATACAACCTGTGCTGCTAATCACAGGTATACCATTGTTTGGCTTCCCCAAAGCTAGCAGTATATCAATTCATTTCCTCCCCATTTTCATGATCTCACAACTTCCTTTGCGTGTTTGTTTTAATTATTAAAAATATCTATTCAACTAAAATTGTTGAGGTTACGTGCATCATTATTTTCTCACCTCGTTTGTCTGGCCACCTTCTGTTACGCCACAATAACCGAAGAGGGGTTCCTGGAAAACCAGCATCTGACCGGAGTTTCTTTTTCCATGTAACGGCGGTATGTATCTGGGAAGAGCTTGGACGAACTGTGATGTGTAAAATAAATTTGTGGACACGCATGGCATGGACGAACTGTGATGTGTAGAATAGGATTTGGTTGGACTCAAGTATGACACATGAATAGAATTCAAAAAATATACTAGGCCACAACATACTATAGGAGCTGCAAGCAGCAGGAATGATAGCAAACCAGAGCAGAGTAATCCATCGGAACTGAGCAGCAGCACGAAGCAGAGTCCCTCCCAGAAGGCCAGCAGAACATAACAGAGCAGCCAACAATGTCCTCTGCAATAGAATAGGGAGCAAAGCAGAGTCGCTTAGCAATGGCCGCACGGTTGCAAGATCAAGACGCCCGAATCCACAGGGACCAGGATAGGATCGGAGACTGGGGCGGGCCAGCGCGCGAACGGTTTCCCGGATGAGACTGGGGCGGGCCATCCAGGATTTTTATCAAAAACAAAATAATAATAAGTGTGAGTACACTCCTACTCCACAAATATAGTATGAGGATTCATGGGGCTCAAAAAGAATAGACACAATTGACTGCAGTTAGCACTTTTAGTAGATCAACATTTTATTATTAATTATCATCAAGTTATGCATAAGCTCCCATTTAACCTACATGATCACCTACTGGAATTAAGAAGAGAAATTGACCAACATTAAAATCTCATCATCATCATCATAAGTCATCCACATGTCAAGTAACCATTTATTCTGTGAGTTTTCCGGACCGCTCATGACCGTGAGCACGACTGTTATAACAGTTTAAACACTTTGCAGAGGTTGTGCATCTTTACCCGTGAGTCGTGTTGCCCAAATGCCTGGGGCCGTTGACCCCCTAACACTCCCAAGGTGAGCAGACATGGTACACTACGAAGTCTTCCATAGGTCTCTCTAACATGTTAGGGCCACGAGGTTTCCTCGGCAGGCAGATGAGGAACCCCCTTTCTATTGCACAAATCCTTCGCGGCTATACACATAAGAACAGGGGCAGTCCTATACCCAAAGTGGCAAGCCCCTCTTGCGCCCTTTTGGGTAACCTCTAACAAGCCAGAAAAGATCCTATTACTGAGCTAAAGTCAGAGCCATGTGACCCTCACGGTTGCACTGTCAATCCCAGCTTTTGCCGACAGATAAGTCCTTACGGAGGGTTTAGGGCAACATGATCAACATCATTTGCACCATCACCCTATAGTTCCACTCTTACCATCATGTTTATCCGTTGGTTCCATTAGTCATAGTGTAGATCATGTTTACTTAGAGCATTAGCATTCTACCCATGTGCAATAAAACACATAGGGATCAAGGTACAAGTCATCAATGGCTAGGATGTCCTTATAGTCGAGCAATATTAGATACATGCATAATGAGTAGATTATTTAATGAATAGGACATCAAGGTAAGCCCATGCTATACTTGCCTTGGTTCACGAACTGCTGCTGGTCCTGCTGCTCCTCGTACGCGTCCGGGTTCCCGAAGTTCTCCTCACCGTCTGAACTCGATCGACACGAACCACAACACGCATCCCAGAACAGACATACGAGCAAAACATTACTACGATTAGAATAGTACACCAAAAATAAATGAAACTGTATAAACTGTTTACCAAAATCATCTACGTCTCACTACGATCACAACGACGCGAGGTGCATGAAAAACGGAGCTACAACGCAAAAGTTACGAGCTATATAAGGTTCCAAAAGCTAGCTATTAAACTAGACTTAATCGAGAAATTCAAAAGCTTCTAATAGGTCTAACAGTAGCACTAACGCGTAGATTACAAAATTACAAAACTAACGCAAGTTGAACGGATCAAATCGGAGCTAAAATGACGATTTTATAAGCAAAACATTGCGGTGGCATTTCTATAAATAGGTAGAAGTATTTTTGAATTAAAACAAATCAAAGAAAATCGGATTTTGAATTCCGGCCAAGGACCGCGGGTATGAATAATCAAAAGGATGGGGTCTCTTTAGCAAAATGACCTGCGAAGGGGTATCGGCCATCTTGGGCCGTTGATTAACCGATGGACGGCCAGGATTACATGGGAGGGGAAGAGAGAGAGTGCGGCTGCCGGAGTTGGGGGAGGACGCGGCGGCGCCGCCATTGCCGACGACCGGAAGCTCGCCGGAGTTGCCCAATCAGGCGCTACGGTGCACGGTTTTCAAAACCGAGAGTACCGGGGGAAAGCGGAGAAGAAGGCACGTCCACGTCGAGGAAAATCGTGGCCGGAGTACATGGCCGGCGTGGCGGTGGCCATGAATGGCAGCGGGAAGCTCACCGGCGCACGGAAATCGAGGCCAACGACTACGGTTTGACGAATTGAGGGTACCGGGAGAGAGCGGGGGCAACGGAGGACCTCCTCTGGGGTCGGGCGTGGCCGGGGGATGGCTCGCGCGGTGCTCGCCATGGCCGGCGGCGGAAAGAGCTTGCCGGAGCTCGCGGGGATAGCCCTAGAGGCCACCATTCGAGAAGATAGAGGCATAGGGAGAAAGAGGGGAGCAAGGCGAATCTCATCGAGCGGTAAAACGGAGACGAGGTCGGCTCGGAGGCGACGGCGACACGGAGGGGCGGACGGGCGCTTCGGCAGCTTGTGGTGCTGCGGATTGCGGCTCACGCGGGCGGAAAAGTGGGAGTTGGAGTGGGGGAAAGGGCGGAGACGGGGTCGCGCTCCCCTTTTGAAAGCCGGGCGCGGGTCGGGACGCTCCCACGATGCGAGGAGGTGGGCGCGGTCAGCGGGCGATTGCGGCCTCGACCGAGAGAGCGAGCGGAGGAGACGGTTGGGGAAGAAGATGGCGCCGACATGCGGGCCCGGGCTGTCAGCGGCAGAGGGGAAGGAGGCGCGGTAGCGGCTGCCAAATGGGCCGGCCCAGGAGGAAAAGAGAGGAGGGAAGGGAAAGGCGCGTGCGGGCCGGCTTCGGTCGACTGGGCCGCTCAGGCCGGAAGCGAGGAAGGAGGGAGGGGAGGGAGAAAAGAATTTCTTCTTTTTCTAATTTGATTTTCCAAATCCAAATTCAAATGATTTTAAACCTTTTAGCAAACGTATAAAAATCAGTCACCACAATAAATAAAATGCATCGGCATGAGTGCATCAACATGTAACTAACCTTATGATAAATTTTAATTTCACAAAAATTTATTATTTCCTACATTTGAATGCACACTTAAATACTTAAATATATCATATTTAGCTATTTTGAAATAATGAAAAATTTAGGATGTTACACAGGCGGATCGGCGACGGCCGCATCGATCCATCCGCGACGGCGGAAGATGACCGAATTTGGCGGATCATGCGACGGCGGCAACGAGCCAATAAGTGCACCCACGATGGATTGCCCGCAAAACAATAAAAAGTCGATTGGACTCGTGAACAATATTGTTTGGACTTATAAACGATATTGTAACTTTTATGAAAACATAAAAAAAATGGAAATTTTGATAAAAGCACTATAAACATATATTGTTTGGACTTATTGCTTGAATAAAAAAACGCAAAACAAATGAAATAAACAGTTGAATGCAAAAATAAAGAATAATAATGTCATGAAAAGAATGCAATGAAAGATGATATAACTTCAGATAAGATTTTAATTACATACATACTAAAACCTAATAGATGGATAAAGTAATGACAGAAACACATACAGAGTAATTGGTAAATTTTGTCGCAACTAGATAGAGACTATAGAGTAGGGTGTTCCATTAGGAAATGAATATGTACAGAGAATATAAAGATAAACACGTTCGATTAGTTGTACATACAAAATTTATACACATAACTTTTACCACTTATATGTAAGATATAAGGGGCTGTTTGGATCCTTTCATTTGGAGGAATTGAAATCTAATTAATAAATTAGGTTATTTGGTTCCATTACTTTTCAAAGTTCACATATAATTCTATCTCAAACTCATAGGGTGAGACATGGAAATTAATTCTATAGATTACCATTCTATGTTTCTACTTTGTCAGTTATAACACGCTCTTCAACTCGCTCTCGTACGGTAGAAATGCAATACATAAATATCTCTCTCGTATAGCCAATATACAAATATAATCCATATATAACCATATTAGCTTAATTAATATGTGTTTAAATTATGATTATTAAAATGAAGTCAATTCAGTGATCCAAACAGGGCCCAAAAGATATTAAATCATGCCAAGGACAGGGCTAGTTAATAACTTAATATCAAACAAAGGCAGTAGATCCAAACACTTGAGAGAATCCTGAGCACTGGGATAGGCCGCAACTTGGATGGACGTCCCAGACAGCATCTTGGGGAGGACGACGCTTCAATGCAATGGGTGCGATAAGCACGTGATCCAATTAGCTTGTATTGAGAGAACAGACTTGAATTTCAGCTGATTGTGGTCTTAAAAACTTTTCTTATGGTGCCTTGTTAAGCTATCAATCAGCCCTCCAAAACCTGCAGAGGGTGTACCGATTAGCTATCGTTCCTATTCTGTTGGAACGGTGGTATTTATTGGACAATAAATTATGTACAATACACACATTAATATTTAATACTGCATACATATATTAGTGCATTTCGGCAGTGAACTTACTTGAATAATATTTATGTGAGCCAGCTTGGTCTTGTTCTCTTCTGATTCACACCACTTCTTCAGTTCCGGGTTGGATCTAATCTCCAGCTTCTGTAGCTTGGTGAGCTGTTGTATACATGAAGGCAACGAATTGATGCTCCAACATCCTGAGATGACTAGGCTTTTTAGAGAGGAGAGGTTGCCCAGCCATTCAGGCAGTCCTGATATGCTCTTGCACCAATCCAACGTCAGCGACTCAAGGGAAGTGAGGTACCGCATGCTTTCCGGCACGCTCGCCAGGTGACCTCCAGAGATACGCAACTCTCGGAGGGCAGTGAAGTGGTGGAATAGTCTTCTGCTCTGGCAGGAGTCGCCCTCTATAACCAAATCCAATTTGATGGCTCGACTAGAGGAAGAGCAGAGACGACTGGTTTTGTCTACCTCATGGCTCGACTAGAGGAAGAGCAGAGACGACTGGTTTTGTCTACCTCCTCAAAACAAGATATAACTTGGTCGCTCCCATATATACTGCACTCACGAAATGTTGGTGGGCATGGCTTCAACCTCAACCTTCGACACCATCGTATCTCCAAACGGTCAAGCACAGGGAACATGAACTCCTCCACGCCATCCTCAACAGAGTATGTTGTGTTCCACTCCTCCAAGCGTTGCATAAATGAGACTTGGAAGGATGACAATCGACGGAATGCTCTTTTGCCACCACAGAATTCCCTGTCTATTCTTTTAATGCAAGGCAACCACCGGAGCTCCAGCTTTTCTAGGTGCGGTAACTGTCCAAGTGGTGGCAGGTCTCTACATGTGGGCAGATTATGCAGTTTAATAGAAACAAGATTTGTCAGATGACAAGAAGAAGTGCCCGTCAGCCAGCCTGGAAAGCCTGCACTGCTGTAACCTTCGAGGCACATGTGCTTCAGGCCTCTGGGTGGCACTAGCTGTCCCAACAAATCCTTGTCCTCTAGAAGTCGAACAGCACCCACGGTCCAAGCCAATCTTAACTCCGAGAGATTTTGTTTCTCCAACAACTTAACTTTATTTGCTTCTTCTAGAGACCTTACATTTTCTAGAGAATGTATTCTTAACTCACCGACGTTGATGCCTTCGAGGAGATGAAGATTGCTGCAACCGTTCACATCATCCGCACGAACTCTGAAGTAAGGCAATGTTTGTGAAAAGTGCACCAGAGAACTGGCCTGATCCACCAGTTCATCTGAGCAATTGCGCAGCACTAAAGACTTCAGCCCAAGTGCACGTATACTCTCTGGTAGGGACTTAAGGCCCCGACATGCTGTAAGATCCAGTGTATGCAATCTTTTGAGGTTACCAATACTTTCCGGTAAACATGCTAAACCAAAATTAAAAGATAGGTCCAGATGCTCCAGATTTGTAAGACCACCGATCCAGTAAGGGAAATAACTAGCACTTCCCCCCAGGCCACTACTTATGCCCAAGTACTTGAGACTGGTGAGGTTTGCCAAAACACCTGATAAATACTGAAGATCAGTTTTCCATAACCCTGACATATCCAGGTGCTGTAGTGCGGTGAGGCCACGCACACCTCCCAGGTGTCGCATGCTGGTGCAGCGTGACAGATCTAGATGCAATAAATTTTGGAGCTTCATCAGTGTCTCTGGCAGTTCTCTGATTTGTTCACAGCGTGACATGTTCAAATATTGGAGTTGTCTGAGGCCACAAAGCGGTTCAGGTATTGCTTTTACACTAGAGCATCCAGATAACTCAAGATGCTGCAAATTCGTGAGCTTTCCAAGCGAGTCTGGCAGTTTTGTTATCCCAGAACAACCTGACATGTCAAGACGAACCGTAGATTTTAAGTCACCAAATGATTCTGGCAGTTCTCTTATCCCAGAACAACCTGACATGTCAATATGAACCATCGATTTTAAGCCACCAAATGATTCTGGCAGTTCAGATATACCAGAACAACCTGAAAAACATAGATATCTCAGACACCCAAGCTTGCCAATTGATTCTGGTAGTACAGAAATTTGAGTAGATCCATTTAATCTTAGGTACTGCAGTTTAGAAAGCTCAGTGATGCACTCTGGGAGACTCTCATTTTGCATTCTTGGAGCAATAAGACACCTCAGCTGCTTGGGTTCACCAATTGAAGCTGGCAACAATATACCAGTGCATTCACTGAAATCCAAAGTGCGCAAGCACTTCGCAAATGAAAAAGCACCACCCTGGATATCCAATAGTTCACCACAATCAAAGAAACGAAGTGCCCTCATCTTTGAAGGCATATTTGCCAACTTCATTTTCCGGTCATAGTTTCTAAGCACTGAATAGCGACAATATTTGTTGGCTTGTGTATTTCTCCTTGGTGCAACATCAAAAACTTTTAACTCGTCTGCCACGGTCAATGTCGCCAAGTCATGCACCAGATCATGCATGGTGTATCGCACCACATGATCTTGGGAAGTCTGAAACCAATAAGTATATAGCAACATTCATTAGAGGCCAGAACTAACGTCCACAGTTTGCAAATTAAAGAAAAGTTAAATCCATCAGTGACATGCAAATAAAGTGTCAGTAAACCTTGTTTACTTATGAAAAAGATGAACAATATTTTAAATCTTCATGACATTGATCTAATGATACATAAATTATACGAGAATGGACATAAGGAATTAAGGATAATTAGTGTGCAGTCCGCATCATATTTTATTTTAATGGGCTTTAGGTCACTCCCAATGGTATGGGCTAGTTACTGGCTCTAAGACAACCTCTCGTATGATACTAACTTTTGGCACATAGCTCATAACATAAATAGCTCCACATGACATCCCTGTATAATCTTGAAATATGTGCATCAGACTAGCTATTTTCAAGAGCCAGCTTTTCTCTCTTCTATTAAAATATGAAACAATACGCTATGAGCTAGCTTATAAGTTCCCATTAGAGCTGCTCTTAGTATGTAGCCATAGTAGCTCGTTTACTAAAAACTTGATGTTTTCTGAACAAATTTCCATTCAAAATTAGTCAGTTTTTAAATGTCTAAGGTATTTACTCTCAAATGTCAAACACATATACACAAAGTATCAAGTTAAAGCGATGCCACTACATCCCAAATTTTTATATGGCTGTAGGATTTAGGGCAGTCCCAACCCAGAAACTACAGTATAATCCGGGCCAGCCCTAGGGGAGGGGCAAGGAGTGTGACCATCGGGGGCCTAGCCCAAACAGGGGCCCAAACCTAGGTATGCAATCCCCCATAGACCATGAGGAGCGACGAAAGAAAGGCCCAAGCAGTATGAAGATGAAACGTCAGCGCGTCCATGATCCATCGACTCATCCTTAGAGCATCTCAAAGAAATTAGCCAAATCGTTTTCTAAAGATAAATTTAGCTATCATAAAAGGAAAAACGTCTCCAATAGACTACGTAAATAACGTTATAAAAAAAGACTAAGTAAACGACTCTTCAAATTTAATAGCTCTCTATCCCACCTTATTCGCTCTCTACTTTTAGATAGCCTACCTCACTAGCCATCCAGCCTCTTAGTTTTAGTCTGTTGGAGTACTTTAGTATTTCTTTGTCAAATCTATTTTAGAGAGTAGCTAAATCAGTAAATTTGGCTAGTCTTTTTGGCTAATCTCTTGAAGATGCTCTCACGTCACTACTTCGGGCCTGGCCTTGTGTGCTTTGGTGATTCAATTGCGTCATGTAGTGACGCATGCACCGCCCGTGCCTACTACTCGATCCCCGATTCACCATGGCCCCTCGCGATGCAGGCATCAGCCGAGCAGGGCTGGCGTGCCGCATGCAACAAGCGTGCAAGAGCCTGGCATCCTAACCAGTAGCATGCCAGGGCCATCGGGCATCGGCCATTAGATTCATGGATCAGCACTAGCGTGTGACGTCCTGAAGTCCGAAGATTCAATTCTCAACTCTCAATCACCATGCAGCATGCCAGCAATAGCTAGGCATTCAGGATGATCCAGGCAATGGATATGACGGATATGATCAGCTTTATAATAGTGTTGTTCATCGATCATTATTAAATAGTTAAAATTGAGAATATATTCCCATAAAAAATTAAGAATATGTCATTACATTTGTTTTTTTGCAGGTGAAATTAGATATACGTATATATTTATGGTGCGTTTGGTAGAGATCCAGATTCTTCTAGAAACGTTTCAGATCCAGATTTTCTTCAGAAACGTTTCTCTGTTGAAATAGAATCACTTGGTAAGAATCGATGAAACAATTTGGCTATTGATCCAGATTCTCCTTGAAATGAACAAGAATTACTACAAAACACCTATTTGGTTGATTTTGATTCCTAGTTCAAAACAGAGAAACATTTCTAGGTGTTTCATGGAGAATCGCTTCGCTGAAAAAGATGTTTGGCAGGGATTCTGGTGATTGACCTGAGAATCCGAAACATTTCTGTCATCCAAACGCACCCTTATACTAAACAAACATATACATAGTCTTGAGGGCCCATCGTAATGAGTTCGCCTTAGAGCCCTTGAAAACATAGGCCGACACTGAGTATAGTTTCCATAGTTGCCATATAAGCTAGACTCTGCGTATAGCAACTAGAACTCCTATCGCATGGTTTCCTTCTTGTGGGGCCATAATATATTTAGCAACCCTATCCTCTCTCTCCCGTGCATACTCATCTTCTTTCTCTATCTGTCGATGGCTTTAGCGATGCATGCGGCATATGAGGGGCCTGACGAGGCACATACTGCTCGGCCGGCAAGGATGCTAGCGAGCTGCGCGGATGATGGGGTGACCAGACGTGGTCGACACTGTGCAAGTAGGTGACGAGCTCCTTGTGGCGTGGCTCGGGCTCCCATCTTGCAGTTGACGGCGAGAACTACGATGGGTAGCGCTCGCGCGAGAGCAGTGAGCATGACCATCGCAAGGGCGAGCAGCATGCAGCCTAAGATTGTGCAGCCGAGCGAGGCGGGTCAAGTAGGCGGCGAGCGTGTGGACGCTTGGCCAAGCAGCACGCTCATGGACATGGCCGGACACGATGTGGGCGGCACAAGTGCAGGGAAGACTGCAATAACAAAAGAATAAGAGAGGTACTACGCATATGCGGGCCTGTTCCACGTGAGGAGCAAGGCCTTAAGAAAGTTCTGGACGCGGGGTGTTGCATTGCCTCTCAGTCGACAAGCTAGAGTGTATATCAATGAAGGTAGGGTTGGTCAATGGTGTCAACACGTCGTCTTGGTGGCAGCTTAGTGGAGGTGTAGCCTATCAAAGACTAGGATACTAGAGTGGGATAGAACTAGAGGTGGCATCGCCATTAGCTAGGGTTTGGTGTCACTTCTGATGGGTTAGGTTAGGTCGCTATTAGCTAGGGTCTGGGGTACCTCTTAGTAATATGCAAACTTTTTTATGGATAAAAGAGAATTAATATAAATTTCTAAAATTTAAATATATATCTAAAATGTCACCATTACTTCTTAGGTTAACTACAAATATAAACTACTCTATTCGCTACCTTATAGTTATCTTTGGTTATTACCTTTTTTGGAACAAGATTAAGTATGTACTTCCGGGCAAGTATACTCCTAGTTAGTATTCTTTTCTCTACAACAACTAGAAATGTGTAAGGGGAAAACCTTTCATCTTTTTACCATCTATATAGTGTATATTTTGTGCATGCTGCATGCCTATATGAATGCATGACATACAATAGAGATCAACAGAGAGATAATCGTCACGAAATAAGTAGTGTTAAAGAAGTTGTATTGTTGCATACCGAGGGCAACTTTGAAACTTGAAGGAAGGACATCCCCAAAAGTTTGTTGATACATTCCTTTCCCTTCGATTGCTCGATGAAATCTAGAGCAATCCAATGTTGAACCAAATCATCTTCTATAATATTATGGCCTTTGGGGAATATGGCACAATAGGAAAAGCATATCCTTAGTTGTGGTGGCATCCTTTGGTAACTTAATTTCAAGGATGGAAGCACATCACTGGCTTCAGAAGATCCATTCAAGATATCACTGTTATTTATTTCTGTCCATCCAGATAGATCATTTATGGATCGTAGCATGAATCCAACTGCTTGAGCTGCTAATGCCACACCTCCACATTTCTTTGCAATATCCAATCCTACTTGCTCCATTTTTTCTTGGTTAGATTTAAGTTCAAACTTACTAAATCTCTTAATGATTTCCCAGCATTTATCATCTTCCAATCTTTGTAGCTTGTATGCTTTATTGCTGGAAACTTCCATTGCAATCTCTTCCTTGCGTGTGGTTACTATGACATCTACCTTACTGCCCTTGACATGAAGCATCACTCTCAATTTACCCAACTCAGTCATCTTTTCCTCCCATAAGTCATCTAGAACAACCAGAACTGTCTTGCCATGAAGTAGTTTATCAAGGTGTTGTTTTATTGCCTGCTGTGTACCCAGATTTTGTTGACCTTCCTGTGTTGGTAGTTGAGAAATTATAGAGCTTCCTATTTTGCTCAAATTGAAATCTTGTGACACATAAACCCATATACGATAATCATACTTCTTTAATTGGGCATCATTGTAAACTAGTTGTGCCAAAGTACTCTTCCCCATACCTCCAAGCCCATATATAGCAACAATCACGGACTCATCGTCATTGCTGGTTTTTGCAGATAACATGTTGATGATTTCCTGCTTTTCTCCATCCCTTCCTACTACTGGTTCTTCAGGCAAATATGACATTGTTTCATGTTCATCATAAGGCTGCTCATTATTAGTACTACTGCCCTTTTTGAAGTTAAAGACATCAACTTCTTTTGCAATTTTTCTCAGTTTTTCTCTCAAACTCTTCATCCTATTAGCCATGGCAATCTTCTTGTATGACATTGGTAGACCTGAGAGAACTCGTGGCATCTGCAAGAGTTTGATTTAGTTCTTAGTAGGAACCTACACTAAGCAAAGATGCATCAAATTGTATAAAATTGTAATGAATATAGCCTATTTAATCACCACAAACTGAAATAAGAACAAGCCAGATACTTGAAATCCTTAAGTAAAGAGGGATCAAACGATAATATCCCTACACATTGTCACACACAAATTAAGAAATATTGTTTTTGGTTGCATATTTCTATAAAACATCAGAAAATTATTTCCATCAATAGCCTAGAACATCACTAGGTTGGCATTCATATTACATACACCCCTTGTTCGAAAATATAAAAATATCTTCATGATCAGGGAGGTGACACCTTACCAATTTATATAAAATATGTTACAAATAATGATAATTAAATATCATAAAAATTGTTTTTTCAATAACAGCTATAATCCAAGTATTTCTTTAAGATGAAAAACCAAGAAAATCAAACTACTCAATCTTGAGGTAGAACACCACTACACCTGTGACCCTTCAAGCTAGAAATGATATCCTAATAACTAATGAACAAACAGTAAAAACTGTTGTGCTAAAAACAAAAAAGAGACCATGCCAACTCAATAAGCCAATCACTTGCCTAGCAGAGCACCATCAATATTGATCTCTGCTTCTGGTGGCCCTCTACTCAAAATAGTGATGTGGTAAGCATCACGTGGCCCACCACCCTCTTGCAACCTCCTAGCATCCTCACTCACTCATGCCCGCACCATGGTCACTCTACTAGTGGAGGAAACTAGCTAGCCATGGTGCCCCACTAAACAAGACAAAACAGGGCTATGGCTAGCATCATTTACATACCTGCTCTGATTCTCCACTGCACTCAGCTTCTTCCTCTCCAAAACAAATTGGCCTCATATCCCTAAGTCTCTCTATATATCTAAACCATCGCATCCCCTTATCCTCGTATTTGACCACCATGTGTGCAATTAGGAAAAAGTCTACTTCACCCCCCAACTATGGGGGATGGACTACTTAACCCCCCAACTATGAAACGGTCTATTCTACCCCCCTGAACTTTCCAAAACCGGTCAAATTACCCCCCAAGCGGTTTTGAACAGTGGAAAATCTTTGTACAAAAAAGAGTTACTTTAGTTCAAAACTGCCTAGGGGGTAATTTGACCGGTTTTAGAAAGTTCATGGGGTAGAATAGAACGTTTCATAGTTGGGGGGTTAAGTAGTCCACCCCCATAGTTGGGGGTGAAGTAGACTTTTTCCATACAATTACCAAATCAGACTTAAGGGTCATTGGCAAGGTCCACGGCGGACATACTTCTATAGTCAACCATTGGTCCATGAAACCACTGAGCCAGTCCATGAACCCATGGACCAAATCATACAAGCATCTAGCGCATGGTGGTGCAACCCAGAAGGAAAATATAAGGAACCAATGACTGACAGCATTGCCCTACTAATCAGTCTCTCAAGCTAGAGAAACATGTATTCTACAAATAAAACTCATGAGTAAGCAAACCTACACGTAAATCCATTTACACTCCATTTCTCCCTCGAAAAATTCTCAAAATCATTAATCAAAAGTGCTTTAAGTTCTGAAGACCAATTCATGTGTTTCTAGCCACACTCCATGTCCAAATAAATTTCCTAAAATCCTTGCCCTATCTCAAAGCAACAAAGTGCAGCATATCTAAATCGAATTATGTTTTCCTACTAAGTTCCAAAATTTACAAAATTAAGCCTCTTGCACTACAAACAAACTTCGCAAAATATTATGTTATTTTACCTTAAATTATCGACTTCATCCAAAAAAACATGTCATTTAAGGATTTTTAGGATACAAATTAAAAAGGTAGTGAAATAACCATTGAGGGGGCTAATGGTTGCACATGAGGGGTGTTGATCTAATGTAGATGAGCCCTCACTAAGTGTCAAGTTTTTAGAATGACATGTTTTGGCGCACAAAGTTTAAAATATACAACGTTAAGTTTTCTGTATCCAACCTTAAGCTTTAAAATGTCTCCCATGCAATCCAAATTTCTAAGTGTATAGTAGTTGTAACACACCACGTCCAAAATATGCTTAAATGCCTAGCTCCTCACGTGGATCGGGCCTGCCTATGCGTAGTGCCTCTCTTACAATTCCGTCCTCACTTTTACACATAGGTGTCATATTTGGAATGACAAGGATTATAAGCTGGCCCTCACCCCCCTAAGCTTCCAAGGTGGTACTCCACCAACTAGAACTCCTCATGTGCCACATTGGCCAACAACACAACTACTACAGGCCTCTAACGAGCTCCAAATACCATCTGTTACACCCCACATCCAAAATCTGCTTATATGGTCCATGTAATACCCTAAATTTTGTTTTGTTTTAAAATAGCTAAATATGATTTAATTAGGTATGTATGTGTGCATTTCACCTATAGGAAACAATAATTTTTGTGAAAATAAAATCAATCATAAGGTTAGAAAATGTTCATGCATGCATGTTGTTGCACAAATATTTTTGTGATGATTGGTTTGAGTCAAAGTTCAAAAGATGTTCAAAAACATTTGAAAATGGGATTTGATAAGTCAAATTAGAAAAAGAAAATTTCTTTTCCTTTCCACTCCCTTCTTCCGGCCCGAGCGGCCCAGTAGCCTGCTGTCTTCTCCCGCTGAGCCGGCCCGCGCGCGCGCCCTCTCCTCCCCCTCCCTCCTCACTCCTTGCTGGGCCGGCCCAATCGGCGAAAGGCAGCCGCTGCCGCGCCTCCTTCCCCTGTGCCGCTGACAGCCAGGTCCACCTGTCGGCGCCCTCTTCTTCCCCAACTCCCTCTCCCGCTCGCGGTTGCTCGGTCATGGGCAACCGACCCGCCCGCGCCCACGCTCCACATCGTGGGAGCATTACCAGCGCCTCGGCCTCCATAAGAGGAGACCCGCACCCGACGCTACTCTCCCGCTGCCCCTTCCCGTTCCATTTTCGCTCTCGGAACCGCACTCACCGTGTGGCCACGACCCGCCGAGGAGCACGACGTGGACCGCTGCCCTCACTCCTTCTCCGTCTCCATTCTTGCCGTGGTGAGCTTCGCCTTGATCCTCTCATCCTTTCCGTGCTTTCAATTGAGCGAATCATGGCCGTAGGGCCCTAACTAGTCACTCCGGCGAGCCCTCTTCCACCGCCGGCCATGGCGACCCCGCGCGGGACGTCCTTCGCCCGCGAGATGTGCCCCGCCGAGTTCGCCTCTGTCTCCCCTTCACTCCCATGCCAGCGGATTTGGAAACCATGCACCGTAGAGCTCGATTGGGCAACGCCGGCGAGCTTCTCACCGTCATCCATGGCGGCGCCGCCGCGTTCGTCTCCCCCTCCGGCGGCCCGCGCCCCTTGACTCCCCTTCCCATCTAATCTCTACCGCACATCGCGAGATCTACGGTCAGAAATGGCCGATACCCCTTCGGGGCAATTTTGTTAAAGAGACCCCCAAGTTCTTGCATATCCAACCCGCAGTCCTCAGTTCAAATGAATTTTCTGATTTTTGATTTATTTTTAATTCCGAAATGCTTTCAATCTATTTACAGTTTTGCCACTGCAGTAAAACGCTTATAAAATCATCGTTTTAGCTCCGATTCGACCCGTTCAACTTGCGTTAGGTTCGTAATTTCATAACCTATGCGTTAATGCCACTGTTAGTTAGGTTTGCAACATTTAAAATTCTTGATTAGGTTAAGTTAATTAACTCGCGTCGACGTGATCGTAGCGAGATGTAGAATATTTTCATAAACTTTTTATCTTGTTTTTATACTGCTGGTGTACTGTTCTAATTATAGGTTTGGTTGCTATGCATGAATGCTCCTGAAATGTGTATGTTGCCGTGTTGGTTGAGTTCAGACGGTGAGGAGTACGTTGGGAACCAGGAGTACTTCGAAGACCAGCAGGTCCAGTAGGAGTGTGCAAACCAAGGCAAGTATAGCATGGGCCTACCTTGATTCCTATTCATTATATAATCTACTCATTATGCATGTGTCTAATATTGCTCGACTATAAGGACACCCTAGCCATTGATGACTTATACCTTGATGCCTATGGGTTTAATTGCATATGGGTAGAATGCTAGTGCTCTATTTGAACATGATCAATACTATGACTAATGGAACAAATGGATAAACATGATGGTAACAATTGAACTATAGGGTGAAGGTGCAAATGATGTTGATCATGTTGCCCTAAATCCTCCGTAAGGACTTATCTGTAGGGCAAAAGCTAGGACATACAGTGCAACCATGAGAGTTATATGGCTCTGACTTTAGCTCAGTAATAGGACCTTTTCTAGCTTGTTAGAGGTTACCCGAAAGGGCGCAAGAGGGGCTTGCCACTTTGGGTATAGAACTGCCTCTGTTCTGGTGTGTAGCCTGCAGGAATTGTGCCACAGAAAGGGGGTTCTCTATATCTGCCTGCCGAGGAAACCTCGCGGCCCTAACTTGTTAGACGAGACCTATGGAAGGCTTCATAGTGTACCCTGCCCGCTCACCTTGGAAGTGTTATGGGAGTAATTAACCCGGGCATATGGGCAACATGACTCACGGGTAAAGATGCACAACCTCTGCAGAGTGTTAAAACTGTTATAACAGCCGTGTTCACGGTCACAAGCGGCCCGGAAAACTCACAGAATAACTGGTTACTTATGATGTTGTTGTTCATGGTGAACTATGATGGTATTATGATGATGATGATGATGATGTTGATATAATGTTGATCAATAACTCTATTTAATTCTAGTATATGATCATGTGGGTTAATTTGGGAGCCTAAGCATAAGTTGATGTTAACCAATGATAAAATGTTGACTTACTAAAATGCTAAATGCAGTAAACCGTGTCTGCCTTTTAAGCCTCATGAATCCCCATGTTATGCTTGTGGAGTACGAAATGTACTCACGCTTGTTTATTTTTCAATACTTTGGAAAAATCCCGGATGGGTACCAGATTGCCAGAGATTGGAGCAGATAGGCTTGTGATCAACCAGTCAGTTGTCCCTGTGGAGTGGAGTCTTCACCTGAAGACCAGAGTTGTCTTTCCGTTGTTTGCTTTATAAGGTTATATCTTTTATACTAAGCACGTTATATATATTAAGCATTGTCATTTGATAATACCTTTATTTGTTGCTATATGTGAGATTTGACTTCCTGGGCTCACATATGGTGTGTATCTGGTTTTGTTCTTAAAACTGGGTGCTACAGTCCAGCTCTTCACGTGGAACAGGACTGCCTACACATAGCACCTCTCTTACACTTTCGTCCTCACTTTATGTAAAAGGATTAATCCAGTGTTGCTACATTTGGAATGACAGGGATTACAAGCTAGCCCTCACCCTCTTAAACTTTCAAAGTGGTACCAAACACACAAAGTAGTAGATCTCCTCATGTGCCACATGGGCCACATGGGCCAACAACACAACCACTATAGGATTCTAACGGGTTGGGGTGTTACAATAGATATTATTGCATCCATGTTTGTTGTTTTCCTTTGTGGCAATATTGACGGCATGCCAAGAATCCAGATCAGATGATGTTATTATCAAGATTGATGACATGATCAAAAGAAGAAACCAAATATCTTCGTGTCAATATGTTAATCTAGGCGTAATTTCACATAATCACTCACCAAATCTAGATTGTGAAAACCCTTGAAGTAGCTAGATAAATTTAAATTACCTACATCTGTCACTTAAGAAACAAACATCTGAAGATATTTATTTATATGTTTCTATGCTACTTTAATTTGTTCCACAATTTTAATACAGTAACAAAATTCATGATATAAGCCCCTAAATTTAAAACCAAATTACACACTAGGTCGTTATTCAATATGAGCTAAAGTAACTCTTGAAGCCAAAGTGTCAAAATATCCCATGGTACCGTATATATTTGCTTCTAAACTCAAGGTATACATGCTTGGTGTGTCACTATGTAACAATTTATCATGTGGATGAAGCCATGATCATTTCTATTTCCAAGACAAATACGTACACATTGCCGAATCTAATGTTTTAACTGAATGCATATGGAGGTGTGATACAAAAAGGAGAAATATGGATGGGGATAGAAAAATATAATTGGTAACTGAAGTTTCTCACGAATGGATAAATACAAATAACCAAGGTAAAGGCACATGAGAGTTTCAACACCCATGCATGTATGGCACAAATGGTAAAAAATGAATGGGAATTATAAGGTATCCCAGGTAACCGTAACAAAAAAATCTATCAGAATAGCAGAAAGATAAGATACAATTGAAGCGTTAGTGTGGTAGAATTTAAACACACAAGAGCTTAATAAAACCGAAAAAATGTCAAACACTAACTGAAATGGGATGTGAAGGAGACACATATTGGAAACTTTCTACAACACTTGGAACAACACAACAAAATATCTACATGACTATTGTGTTAGAATATGAGGAAATATAATTTTTTTATGTGTCATGATATAATCTTATGTGAATTTCTAATATCTGTAACTCTGCTAAAATCACTGTTTGGGCAGCACGGGTCATGGACTAGTATCCTAATTAAATTTATACTCCCTCTGTTCCAAATTATATGGCATTTTAAATTTTTATACATTACTTTTATTATGTTTCTGACATAGTTTATATCTAAGCATATAGCAAAAACTATGTATCTGGAATAGCAAAAACGTCGATAGTTTGACATGGAGGGAGTGTATGCACCTAAACCCATACACCTGCAGGCACGTTTATAATTGGTAACTAAATTTTGTTAGAAACACATAGAATGAAAAGGTAGTCGTAATAATTGTATCAAAACTTATGAGAACAGGAGAAAGAAAAAAATAACAATTGTAGGGTCGCTGTGCTTGAATACGGACACAAGAGAGAATATTTTTTCAAGTATAACACAGGAGAGAAAGTTAATAAATAAAATGAAAAGAATGTCAAACATGAATGGAAATGGGATCCGAAGGAGATACATATGTAGGAATTGGGATAGAAAATACATATCGAGTAATTGGTAAGTTTCTACAACACTAGCAACAGAAGAAAATATGTGCGTGAGTATGGTGGTATTAAAATATGAGGAATGATTTAAAAGTTTTTTATTTGGCACGACAAAATTATATGGGAATGTCAAATATCCAGAACTCTATTAAAATTACTAGTTGCGCAGCATGGGTCATGAACTGTCCTCCCTCTGCTGTTTTTGACATGTCACACTAGCTTTACCGTAATTCAAACACATTACCATGTTTGAACATCCATTTCAAACAAATCCTTAAAAGTTGACAACATACAATTATGTATAATGAAAGCAATTCCTTATAGTCAATCTAAAAACATAAATCTTATGTCAGGAACCTATATATTTTTTTTTGAAATCGATGGTCAAATATACCAATATTTAACTTAATTACAAAAAAACTAATACGTTAACGGAGAGAGTAAGTAGTATCCTAATTAAATTTATATATATGAACCTGACAAATACAGACGCAAGCACGTTAATCTTTGCGACCAGATCTCACCTATTGAACAGTTCCATTTTGGATTGGTAGAAATAGATCAATTCCTAATTAAAAGGTAATCTGGAGACATTTTAGTGTGTGCAATAACTACGCACCTTGGCGCTTGCTTGGTCGCTACTGTCTTGGTACTCTTCAAGCATGTCGGAGATGTCTATGGCAGCATCTTTCAGCCGCTTCAGCCATAGCCGCACCAGCTCCTCTTTGACCGACTGCCTCTCGGCATCCACCAGCACAGCTGAGATGGTCTCAAGATGGTCCTTCATCTCTTCCAGATACTTGCCGAAGTTCCACAGCAAACTGGCCTGCCCCGCGATGGCAGAGCCCAGCTTACCTATGGCGATGCGGACGAAAGCGGATGCGAGCAAGCCAGCTACTGCTGCTCCGGCCATGGCTGCGGAGCTCTGAATCCCTCCACTTCTCTTGTGCTCGTGAGTATAGAATGGCATGCGCAGACGACCTACGAACAAGGGTGAAGTAACATATACTAATTTATTAGTAGTTGGAAAGTGACGTGCTTGACTGGTTGTGCCCGTAAGTGGAGATTGACGCGGTTTTCACCTCCACCGAAGCAAGGACTACTACCACCACGCGTCGTCGGCATGAGATCCAGTGCAGGGGCAAGAAAGATGGCGACAAATCGTTCTCACTCGCTCACGGAAGCTTCCGCGCAGACGCATGTGAAGCTACCCTGCGTCCCTGCCTCGCCTAGCACCGCGTGCCACCGTTGCGTCACCTATGAAGCGTCCTAGCATTTGCGCCCTATATATGATGAAAGTTCCCGTGACTGTCACTATGACCCGTTCTCTCTATTGTATTGATGATTTTAATCGAAGAAATATTGCAACTAAGTGTATCTATGGTTAATCTTATTTGTATCAAAGGAACAATAAAATGATATACACATGAACCGTAATCATATTTGGTCATAGTTTCATGTACGCATTAAACACTTAAATAGACGGTCCATTGTATATAAGAGTCTGCTTCCGCCATGGGTGGGGAATATGGAGCTCTCAATCGCACCTGTGGAAGAGATAGCATGCGGCCAGCAGAACGAGTGGATGAGAAATTTCCTTTTTCTTTATTACGATGGAACCGCTCCCCAGCTACGGTCTTTCTGAGACAAATTTCAAACTCTTCAACGACGGTCTTTCTGAGACAGAGGGAGTAGCTGGTGGGGAGCAGCTAGGATGTCTTGTTGTGTGCCCCTGCCATCGTTCCAAGTTTCTGCCGGAATCTTTTTACCTTTTGAAATCAGTTTATCTTATTAAGTGAATTATTGCAGGAGTTCCCTGCCATTTTCTAAAGGTTGTTTTTTTAAAAAGAAACTTACAGTCCCATGCACACGATCTTATTCAGTATTCACCATGGACCCTCATTCTGGTTCGAGGTTATAGCATTGAGACATGAGCTGGTGTACGAGTATTGGTTGATTGACACGGTGCCGGTGCAAGAAGATGGAGAAACCAGACCATGCATAATGCGGCCATGGAGGACGAGGAGAGCTGTTCGCCATCAGCCTTTCGTATGCTGCTGCTGCTGCTGCTGGCCTCGAGCTTGCCCCACCTTCTGACAAAGTTACTACTGACTTTACTGTATCAGCGACGACTAGCAGGGCGTCGGATACTATTGATGGACACGGTACACCCGGACCACGTGACGCATAGTCTCTGTCTCACGAAAAGAGTCTCTATAAAATTCATGTTGGCCAAACTTTCTTAAATTTAACTAATGTTATAAAAATTATTAGCAAAATTTGTAAAGTTTTGCTCCGATAGTCCTTTTTAGAAAATTTGCATGAATATTAAAGCAGTCGGGTAATTAATTTTAATTAATTTCTTCTTGGGCTTCGTTTGAGCCCAGCCCCTCCTCCCATGTCCAGCTCAGGCCAGCCGCCGTCCACCCACACCGCACCGATCGATTTCTTCCATGTGGAATAGTCGCCTTCGTCGTCCGCCGTTGTACTTACACAGTTCACTACCGGAAACGCAGCCTTTGCCGAGGGCTTCCGGCTTTGCCGAGGACCAAATATCGGGCACTCGGCAAAGGCCCTCTTTGCCGAGGGCCGGCCGAAGGAGCCCTCGGCAAAGACAGGCTCTCGGCAAAAAAAAATCTTTGCCGAGGGCCTCCCTATTGGCCCTAGGCAAAGAGTCTTTGCCGAGGGCCTACCTTACGGCCCTCGGCAAAGAGATTTTTCAAAATATATTTTGAGACACTAAATTAACTCAAATAAAAAAGTTTTCTACTATAAAATTGTTTAACTTTTTAAGATCTACAAAGTATATATTGGTCATTTCTTCATTTAACAAATCAATAGTAATGTTGTTCACAAAATCTACATCTCTCTAATAAGTTTCATGAAACTACTAGAAAGGATATATAAGGATTGTGAAATATGTTAGAACCACCACGTCGGTTGAACAAATGACCAAACAATCAAAATAAAGTTTGTAGATCTTGAGAAGTTATAAAATGTTGTAGTTGAAAACTTTTTCATTTGAAAGCATCTAATTGCCGATAATTGCGTCTTAAGTTTGAAATTTGAAATTTGAAGTTTTGAAAAAAGTCTCGGATGGAGAAACACTCTAAACGAAAGTTGTAGATCTCGAAAAGTTACGAAACTTTGTAGTTGACAACTTTTTCATTTGAATTCGTTTAGTGCCTCAAAATGTATTTTGAAAATTCTCTTTGCCGAGGGCCATAGCCCTCGGCAAAGAGGGTCTTTGCCGAGGGCCAACCTTATGGCCCTCGGCAAAGAGATTTTTCAAAAATTTTCAGATGAAAAAACACTCTAAACGAAAGTTGTAGATCTTGAAAAGTTATAAAACTTTATAGTTGACAACTTTTTCATTTGAAAGCATCTAATTGAGGATATTTATATCTAAAGTTTGAAATTTAAAATTTCAAATTTTAAAAAAAGTCTTGGATGGAAAAACACTCTAAACGAAAGTTGTAGATCTCGAAAAGTTATGAAACTTTATAGTTGACAACTTTTTCATTTGAAAGCATCTAATTGCCGATAATTGCGTCTTAAGTTTGAAATTTGAAATTTGAAATTTTGAAAAAAGTCTCGGATAGAGAAACACTCTAAACGAAAGTTGTAGATCTCGAAAAGTTACGAAACTTTGTAGTTGACAACTTTTTCATTTGAATTTGTTTATTGCCTCAAAATGTATTTTGAAAATTCTCTTTGCCGAGGGCCATAACGTAGGCCCTCGGCAAAGAGGGTTGCCGAGGGCCTACGTTATGGCCCTCGGCAAAGAGGGTCTTTGTCGAGGGCCAACCTTATGGCCCTCGGCAGAGAGATTTTTCAAAAATTTTCAGATGGAAAAACACTCTAAACGAAAGTTGTAGATCTTGAAAAGTTATAAAACTTTATAGTTGACAACTTTTTTCATTTGAAAGCATCTAATTGAGGATATTTATATCTAAAGTTTGAAATTTAAAATTTCAAATTTTTAAAAAAGTCTTGGATGGAAAAACACTCTAAACGAAAGTTGTAGATCTCGAAAAGTTATGAAACTTTGTAGTTGACAACTTTTTCATTTGAAAGCATCTAATTGCCGATAATTGCGTCTTAAGTTTGAAATTTGAAATTTGAAATTTTGAAAAAAAACCTCGGATGGAGAAACACTCTAAACGAAAGTTGTAGATCTCAAAAAGTTACGAAACTTTGTAGTTGACAACTTTTTCATTTGAATTCATTTAGTGCCTCAAACAATCAATTTACACTCGATTTGTTATAATATATGGGGAATCGAAACGGAATATAAACACAAGTGATAAAGGGTTGGAGTGGTTAGAGGAGGTAAGTGAGAGAGGGTGTGAGAGGTCACGAGTTCGAATCCCACCGACCACGACTTTACAAATAGGATCAAAAATACTGTATAAAATGCTACAAAAAATCCCACGGGCGGTAGTGATGGCTCGTGAGCGCCTCCAAAAAAAAATAAAATTATTTTGCTATTTTTTTCGGGTTTTTTTTTCTTTGCCGAGGGTTTTTCTTTGCCGAGGGTTTTTTTAGCCCTCGGCAAAGGCTTTGCCGTGTGCCCGATAAAGGGCCCTCGGCAAAGACCCCTTCGCCGTCTCAAAATTTCCCGAGGGCTCTTTGCCGAGGGCCGCCCTTGGCAAAGCCTTTGCCGAGGGTTTTTGGGCCCATGCGAGTCCAGTAGTGGTTCCACGGCGCCACCTTGGCTACGCCATGGCTGGCAGGGACCCCTCGTTCTAGCGTGGCTTCAGGCCTCGACGCGGTGGTCAGTGCAACAAAGAATGAGGTTGCCAAAGGTTGATAGCTCGTTCGGTCACAAAGCATCCCCAGACCCCTGCTTGTGTTCGATCACATAGCATCCCCAGCTTGTTCAGACATAGTACAGGTTAACGACTCAAAACTAGTATCGTCTCAGTTAAAATCATGACAAGCACACAACAGCAATCTCACTGAACTGTATAAGATGGACCCCAATTGCTGCAGTTCATGTGTTTCCCATGTAACTAGCCCAATTACAGAAGTCAAATTTGATCACAGAATCAGGTCTTTTAATACAACTGAAAATAATATTTCGGACTTAGATTTGGTACGTGCTGCATTTTTTCGAAAGCGTGCATCGGCACGTGCTTCATTAAGTAGAAGTGGAAAAGCCACATTTTACAATAGTGGTACATAGGACACGCAAGTAATCCTTGGATTACCCACGTAATCCCACACGAACACAAAAGCAAGAAAAACACGAGGGGTGGGAGGGGACCCTCCACCTCAAAACCCCTACCGACTAAGCCTGATACATGAACACAACATAATGGTAGCCATTAGAGTGGTGAAACCGTGAAGGCGACGAGGCTCAACCTCAGCGGCAAAGCATCCGCCAAGGGAACCGCGAAGGCAACGAGGCACAACCTTGGCGGCAAAGCATCCGCCAAGGGCGCCAGTACGACAACAGCGGCAAACCATCCGCTAGAGAAGAGACCACGGCGGCAGAGCATCCGCCAGAACTGCAACTTGGCCCACACGCCCTTAGTAGCAAAGCATCTGCCTTAGGGGGACCATCACGGCAACGGCGGCAAAGCATCTGCCCAAGCAACAACAATGGCAAAGCATCCGTCCGAGAAGAGTGATAGCGGCAAAGCATCCGCTACACAGCGAGCGACTGCAGTGACATCAACCAACTACTGGACATACCAAGGCGAAGAAAGACATGAAGCACAATCAGGCCCAGGGCAAGCACAACCAAGCAGAGAACCAGAAGACAGGGGCACGACCACGTCGACGACCACACGGGGAACCAACAACGAGCCAAAGATTCTTCAGCGACGCCTTCAGGAAGGAGTTGACGCCCAGGAGTACACCATGGATGTCATCGTCGCTGGCCTTACAACTTGTAAGGCTAGGCTTTCGCCCAGAATTTGACATCATCAGCGGGGAGCATAGGTTCAACAGCGATGCCTCCAATGAGGAATGTGGCGCCCGAGGTGTCACCGTCGCCTGCCCGGGCTAAACCGGGCTGAGCTTTCGCCCAGAACTCTATGCTCGGCACATCGTGAGATTAGCAGGAGTAGCAGCAGAAGGGGAACTGGCCACATGCCGCCAACACAGGCACCTTCCGCAGCAACACACCACATCAGAGCCTGAAGAAGGCCGCTGGTCAGCACCACCGACGCCAGGCACCAGCAGGCACGTGCCCCAGCAAGCCGTAGCTTCTTGCATGAAATGTGGTCATGGTGGAGACCTACATGAATTCATGGTGGAGACCCAGAACCAGCTAGAGATGTGTTTACCTCCCGCTTTCTTTGATATAATGGTACATCTCATGATTCACCTAGTTCATCAGATCGAGGCGCTGGGCCCTAGCTTCTTGCATGAAATGTGGTCCTACGAGTGGTTCATGTCGGTTCTAAACCGATACGTGCATAACCGAACACACCCAGAGGGCTCCATGATAGAGGGTTACAATTTCGAAGTCGTCGAGTGCTGCCAAGAGTGGCTAAAAGTACAGAGAAGGATTGGTAATCCTGATTCTCGTCACAAGAGAAGGCTGGCTAGGAAGGGCACAAGTGGTAGAAAGGTGTTCCTCGATAATGATTACAGAGAGGTGAGTCGGGCGCATTACAGTGTCTTGCAGAGTATGGCAGTGATGCAACCGTACATTGATGAACACATGGCTATCATTATGGCTGAGAGGAATGGCCGTTCAGATGATGGGGGTCATGAAACAGCACAAGCAACGCCTGACATCATGGTTGAAGGACTAGAACATATAGCCTGGAGAAACCTTATATTCTATTACCATCAGTCGGTTGGCGGCTAGGCCATCGAAATAGGTGATGTCTTGGAATGCTTATGACATCAATAGGTACATATACTATACCGACACAAAGGATAGGAAATCTGTGAATCAGAACAACAGCGTCCGAATAGAGGCTCTCGACGGAGTGGGGTGAAAGGTCCTATACTTTGGCATAATTGAAGATATATGGGAACTTGACTATGGAAGGGATATAAAGGTGGCCCTATTTCGATGCCGCTAGATCAAGCAACATCAATTCAATGAGATCAGACAGAAAGTCATCGACCTCCAGAATGTAGGCTACTAGGGTGACCCTTGGGTGCTCGCTGAACGTGTCGCGCAAGTCTTCTATATGCCCGACCCGCAAAGTAACCTCCCCCGAAGAAGAAGACAAAGCATGTGGTGACCTCTGGGAAACAACATATCATCGGAGTTGATGGCGTGGACGATGTTGAAGCTTACAATAAGTGTGATGAGATGCCACTATTCATAGACTTTTTTAAGAAGATCAAGGCTGTGGAAAAGAACTTTCCCAAAGATGTATTGCCATGGGAACGAAAATGTGTCAAGGGGAAAGTTGTCATGGCGGGCTAGCTAGTTTATGTAAGTGTGTCAGTGTTCGTAAGACTACATTTATGTATATGTGTGTGAGACTACATTTATGTATATGTGTGTGAGACTACATTCATGTATATATGTGTGAGACTACATTCATCTATGTGAGACTACATTTTATGTATGTGTGTTTGAAACTACATTTATGTGTGTGTTTGAGACTACATTCACGTATGTTTATGTGAATAATGTATACTATGAATTTGTCAACTGATGAAACTACCAAAATAAAAGTTGTAGATCTCCATGAGTTATTCAACATTGGTATTCATATTCAGTTAAAATAATTTGGGGGTCCAAATTATGGTTCGAACTTGTCGTTTTTCAAATTTTAAAATTTAAACTCATAAAATTTAGTCAAATGACAAGATAACCTAAATAAAAGTTGTAGATCTTGATGAGTTGAACAACTTTGGTATTCAATACTTTTTATGTTGAAATCATTTTGGGTCTCAAAATTTGGTTTGAACTTGTCAATTTTCAAATTTCAAAATTTGAAAGGTTCAAATTTAGTCAAATGAAGAAATGACCAAAATAAAAGTTGTAGATCTTGATGAGTTGAACAACTTTTGTATTCATCACTTTTATAGCTAAAAGAATTTAGGGTTTCAAATTTTGGTTTGAACTTATTAAATTTCAAAGTCCAAAATTTGAAATGCGTAAAACATTGTCACATCCAAGTTTGACCAAACTTAAATGCTGAAGCATGATTTTAGAAATTTTTAGAAAAAAAATAACGATACATGGAGTTAGTACGAGGGAGAACAACTACTTACAAAGTTTACCCACAGATTAAAAAGAGAAATCACACTGTTCTAGATGATCATTACATGATCATAGTAAATAGTATGATTTTTTTTTTAATCTGTAGGTCAACTTTGTAACTAATTTTTCTCCCTCGTACTAACTCCAAATGTGATGGTTTTTTCGTAAAATTTTCTAAAATCATTCTCTATTAATTTATTATGTTGGTTCTGTCAATATATACATATAAAAAGTTTGAGCAATTCAAATTTTGAATTTCAAAAAAAGACAACTTCGGACAAGATTTTGGTACCCCAAATGATTTCAGCTGAAAAAGTGAAGAATACCAAAATTGAATGACTCATCAAGATCTACAACTTTTGTGTTGGTCATTTCTTCATACGACAAAGTTGTAATGAAATTGTTCACAAATGTGACACATCTCTCATAAGGTTTTATAAACGATATGAGACATGTGTAAGATTAGTGAACAATGTGTACTAAAAATTTATCAAATGAAGAAATGACCAACATCAAAGTAGTAGATATTCATGAGTTGAACAACTTTGGTATTCATCACTTTTTATGTTGAAATGGTTCGAACTTGTCGTTTTTCAGAATTTCAAATTTGAAATGTTCAAATTTTGTCAAATGACAATATGACCAAAATAAAAGTTGTAGATATTCATGAGTTTAACAACTTTGGTATTCATCACTTTTTATATTGAAATCATTTGGGTGTTTGAAATTTGGTTTGAACTTGTAATTTTTCAAATTTCAAAATTTAAACTAATAAAATTATTTCAAATGAAGAAATGACCAACATCAATGTTGTAGAGCTTCATGAGTTCTACAACTTTTATGTTGGTCATTTTTTCCTTTGAGGTCATCTGGTGTCCTAAAATATTTTTAATTATTTTGAATTTAAATTTTTCATAATTTAGAATATTGTTTTGTTTATGCAAAATTTACAATATTATATTTTCTATATAAAAAAATATAAATATAGATATACTTTTATATATAGAATAATAAAAAAATCTACACTACATTCTAAAAAAATACACCATATATAAATTTAAAAAATTGAAAAATATATTGTAGGGGTGGCTTGATCAGGAGCCGCCCCTACTGATACATCTGTAGAGGCGGGCGGGGTTTCAAGCCGCCCCTACAATGATGCCTTGATATATAGTCTTAGGCCGCAGGGAGGGTGAAATTTTGTCTAAGTCCTAGGCGCTCTCCTCCTCTTCGATGCCAGCAGGCTGCCCAAATTTCCTCCTCCGCCACCTCGGTGCCCTAGCGCTGCCGCCTCGGTGCCCTTCCTGCGCCCCTGGTCCGTCCCCGCGACCTCATCCCCTCCTTCCACGACATCGGTGCCCTAGCACCGCCGCCTCAGGTGCCCTAGCGCCACCACCTCGGTGCCCTTCCTCCGCCCCCGGTCAGTCTCCGTGACCTCATCCCCTCCTTCCACGACCTCGGTGCCCTAGCGCCGCCGCCGGCTGCCCCCGGTGACCTCGTCCCCTCCTTTCGCGAGCTCGGTGACTTCCGCGACCTCACCGTACGTCCGCGCTCTCCCTCCGCCCGTGACCTCGTGGCCTCCTTCCGCAAGCCGGGCGACCTCTCTCACCACGCAGGTCACTCTCCTTCCTCCTCCTCCAAGGTACCTCCCTCTTCCTCGCTCCTTCCTCCTCCAAGATGCGCCTTTGTCTAGGGTTGCTCCTGTCACATTCAGTACAAGTGTATGACTTTTCAGTACATCTGTCACATTCCAATGAAATGGAATATCACTTTTCAGCATCCATGTTTAGGAGGAAAAGGGGTTCAAGCAAGTGTGTTGCCAAGATAAATATGCAATTCTGTTTTTCTGTAGCGATAGATGCTTTATGCCTCCATTTGGCTAATAGTTAGAGTGCTTGCAAGGCCATTTGTTTGGTTGGGAACTTCCAAGATGAAGCTTGGACTTCTCCCTTTATGTACTTTTGCATTTTCTACTGTCTAAAAGACTGATTCGTCTTTCTTTGATCCATCTTATGTGTATCACTAATTTATTATGTATTTGCTCAATACATAATCAAAATCAACATATCTACCCTTTTAAGAAAAACAGAGAAACATGTTGATTTGACCTTTGAAATGATGAGGTAACAAACAATACCGCTCAAAACATAACACATAAGGTAGTGCTGTTTTAGAATGGTTTGGGTTTTTACATGAGACAGTATGCGAATATCTTGCCAGTGATCTAGAATGCATTTAAGCCTGGTGCACAAGGCTAGCACAGCAGCAAAATCAAGAGATATCCCACCGAAAACCATGATTATGTTCTATTAATTTCCTCCTCAATTTAGAAGCCCTTGCACTTGTAATTTAGGCACTTGACGCATGCCAGCAACTCCTGGCCTCTGATTTGCAGAGACCGCAACACCAGCTCCTGGTCCCTCATCTGTAGAGGCCGAAATACCAGCTATTGGCACCTCATCTGTAGAAATCGCAATACCAGGTCCTAGTATATCATCTGTGGAGATAGCTCCTGGTGCTGCATAAGAAACACAGATACAAAATATGAAGAATTGATGGGAAAAGTGAACATTCGGTCTATAGAAATCACACAGGAGTCATCAAGTTGGCTATGATGGCTAACAAAACAGCGTTGATGTATTATCCAGTTAATGGTCAAATACCCATATCATAATGATGAACTCAAACTAGTCAAGATCTAGGAACATATCTGATTTGTATTTCTACGATATTATCAAGTGACATTAGCATACAAGAGATGATTGAGGAACATATATCATTAAAGATTGGCATGAGGCTAATATTTGAACTTTAGAAGCTCATGTATGTAGGTACCATATAGGAAGGAGTAATCTGGTTTTTACATTTGGTTCAGATAAGGTAGTGCTATTTTTACATGAGACAGTATGATATCCTACTCTTGACCCCTCCATTTGGCATGGAATAGTACAGTGATTTTATTGTGAACTTTTTGTTTTTATTTAAAGCCCAAAACACCTCATCTTCTCCGCATTCATCCAGATTCACATTTTGGATTTCTATTTATTGTCTTGTTCATTTCACTTGATATTTGTTGTGACGGCTTGATTTGTTTGCCAGCCAAATCAGTTTGTATCTTGATCAGATATGCTACTTGTTTCAGTGGACATAATATATTCATTTGATATATTCATTTGGGCAGGCAGTGGGCAGGCAGTGGCTTATTTTGACACATTTTCCACTCTATGTTTGGGTAAACAGCTGCTGCCTATTATGCCAACTCTCCCCTCTCCTCTCTACTCTACTACTCCTACTCTCCCCTCTCCTCTCCTCTCCTTTTTTTGGCCAATGATGATGAAATTGTCTAGTCCATACATTATATGGAATAACAGCTGATGATCAAGAACTTGTGAGGAACTAGGCTTCATTACCAGCTGCCCCTACATTACCTTCTCCTCTCTTCTCTGTTATGATGCCTTGATGCTCCAAGTTCATGATCAAATGATGAGTGACATTATTCTGAGGCCCCCACCTGATTCATTATATGTGGCCCAAAGGGGTCAGTTAGATGTTACATTTTACAATTCCAACAACCGTTGTGCCGGTTTCAATGGCAAGAAAAAAACACAAAAACAATAAGTTTGTTTCTATCTTGGCAGCTGTCTCATAGAGTTTCAGCCATTGCTGTTTGAAAGACCATGCACCAGTGATCCACCACTGTTCTCCGTTTCCTTGGAAACCTTACTAGCCATTGCTCTATCTCACTTCAACTTGAGCCCAAAAGTTGATGCAGTGAAGGCCCCTCATTTCTGAAAATAACTGCATTCCTTGTCTTCCATAACTGCCAGCATGCTAGTGCCACTAGTGTCTCAAAATATTGTTGAGGAATACTGCTTGGCCGATCAAGCTTGTGCAGTTTGGACAGATCATGTCCAGGTGGCATGACAACTCCAAGTGCAGCACAGAACTCTTTAGCGATTCCATAGTCATTGATAATATGTTCAGGGGTTTCATCGGCTTCATTACAGACTTCACATAATGCATGAGGCACAATTCCCTTCTTCTGTAGATTGGATCGGCACTGAATCCATTTCTAGCATAACAACCACATGAAGAACTGAACGCATGGTGGGGCTGCACTCTTCTAGATGAAGTTTGATATTTCATCAGAAGCCTGTCCTTGCGCCTTCAGCAGCTTGTATATGCTAGCAGTGTCCAGTTTTCCATTTGTAGCGATGAAGGGGGAGAGCTGGCGATCAGGTTGGTCTGTGTAAGTGACCTGTGCTAGCAAGTCTTGTAGGGACTGTAGCTGTTCAGATGCCGCATTTGTCAGTCACGGCACCAGCTACCTATACCGAGGCCTTTTTTATTCTGCTGCTGTACTACTCCTACTCCACTCTTCTCCTCTCTACTCTACTACTCCTACTCCTCTCTTCTCTCTACTCTACTACTCCTACTCCTCTCTTCTCCTCTACCGCTATGGTCGAGTTCATGCTCCAGGGCCGAGGCCTTTCGGCAGAAGATGATGAGCTTGCAGAGGCGCTTGGCGAGGTCTGAGGCGTCCAGCAGGGTATCACAGCCCACACTGGCCCCGCCTCCACTGCTAAGCATTCTTACAAACACCTTGCGAGCCTTCAACCAGGTGTTGTGGAAGTCACCCATTTCTCTTTCGGCACCCACTGAGACCGCTGTGACCAAGACTGTTGTTAAGCTTAGCCAGTCGAGGCCTCGCTGAATCCGGACACACAGGAGAGGCGAAGGTGATTGGCGGCAATTGAGCAGCGCTACGCAGCTACTGCCAAATCGAAGAGAGGAACAGGTGCAACTGTCCAAGTGCGATCTGGTCCATTTGGAGTAACTCGAAGTCAAGGCAGAGAGGCATATTGGCTTTAAGCCTGGTGAACTGATTGGGACGACATAAGGCCCAATTCTCATGAGCTAAAACCTCTTCAGAAAGCGAGGAGAGGGGCAGGCAGTGGCTTATTTTGACACCATTTCCACTCTATATTTGGGTAAACAGCTATTGCCTATTATGCCAACTCTCCCCTATCCTCTCTACTCTACTACTCCTACTCTCCCCTCTCCTCTCCTCTCCTCTCCTTTTTTTTGGCCAATGATGATGAAATTGTCTAGTCCATACATTATATGGAATAACAGCTGATGATCAAGAACTTGTGAGGAACTAGGCTTCATTACCAGCCGCCCCTACATTACCTTCTCCTCTCTTCTCTATTATGATGCCTTGATGCTCGAAGTTCATGATCAAATGATGAGTGACATTATTCTGAGGCCTCCACTTGATGCCGCATTTGTCAGTCGCGGCACCAGCTGCCTATACCGAGGCCTTTTCTATTCTGCTGTTGTACTACTCCTACTCCACTCTTCTCCTCTCTACTCTACTACTCCTACTCCTCTCTTCTCTCTACTCTACTACTCCTACTCCTCTCTTCTCCTCTATACTCTGTTTTGATCATTGTTTGGTGTTTACTGGTCTTTTTTTGGGGGGAGAGGCCTATGATGCAAAAAAAAGGAATGAGGTGGTTGCCTAGATTCATGGACATGGAAGTTTATGTGGCACGCTAGTACTACTACTACTTCTACTACTTATACTACTTTGTTTCTTGCATCTCTTAGAACAGAGCACGAAATGTCATAAACATCAAAGAGTGCACCCCGATGCCCTGTGAATGATGATCATCCATCCCATGGAGAGCAAGAACTAGAGGACCAGCTTACTCAGGAGCAGTTCGATAATGAGTTAGAAAAGGGTCTAGAAGTGATGTTTACTCAGGAGGAGCTTGTCGAGGATGAGGATCCAGTGGGGGAGCCCAGGGAAGAGAAGGCGGAGAGGATGCCCAAGGCGAAGAAAGGGATGATGATGAGGATGACGACAGCTCATATGGGGGATATGTAAGTCCCGAGGATCCTTTCCCATGAGAACGCAGATGGAGGGCAACAAAGGACGAGTTGGACAAAGATTTTGACCCGAACGATGAGGTACAGATAAAGCCTTAGTAGCTAATGCTATGGCTATATGTTACCTCTGCTAACACTTTTGACCTGCCATATACACCAGTCGTCCCTACTCAACCTCTGAAAAGACGACGTCAGCCTCCGGCTCGTCTTGCCAGACAATACGTCATCGGGCAAAGGAGATTAGAGGAAGGAGCCACAGAAACTCACAATGAGGCCTCCACTCCACAACCTCAGGAAACAACCACGGGCGAGACTGCCCAGCCAAAGAGGAAACGAGGGATTAGAAAGCCAAACCAATATCATGAGAAGGCATGCTTTGTGATAACGGAGGTCGGGCCAAACGGGTAGACCCTTGAGCCACATACATATAGGGGGAAATTCCGTAATCACATCGGGTTTCTAGTTAGAGATAAGTTAAACCCAGGTATCCGTGGCTGGAATCTTGTACCTATGAGCAAAAAGGTAGAGCTATGGGACAAACTGAAGCTGAACTTTAGGTTTTCGGAGGGAACACACGAGCTGGTACAAGATTATGCTTTTAAGATAATGGGGCAGAGCTTCCAACGTTGGCGGTCAGATCTGAACAAGAAGTATATCCAACGGAAGTTAACTCCCTTCCACGAGTTTAGCAATATAACTCCTAGTCAATGGGAGGAGCTCGTGGCTGAGAAGACTTTAGAGGCAGCATTGGCCCTCAGTGCCCATAACAGCGAGCAAGCGAAGAAGAACCAACACCACCCTCGTCTAGGCTGCGGTGGCTATGCTGGCAAGCAAGAGGTGTTTAGGAAGATGGACGCAGAGGCCGAAGCTTCCGGGAATACGAAAGTGTCGAAGTTGAGACCATGCCTCAAACAGTGGATATACACGAGGAGTGTGGATTCATCCGGAAGTAGCCTCAAATTTGCTAAGCCGGAGACATGAGAGGTAGTATCAAAGATACTGAAACTTACTAAAGACAAGGAGAAGGGCGCATTCGCCCCTTCTAGAGAGAAGGACGAGCTTACCCTTGCCTTGGGAAACCCCGAGCACACAGGACGCACTAGGGGGTTAGGGAAGAGGACGTCCTGGAAGCATGGATTCATAGAGGACAGGCACATGTACAAGAAACATGGCAGAGACCGAGAGTCTGATCTTGCACTCCAAGTGAAAGCTCTAGTTGAAAAGGTGTTGGTGGAGAAAGGACTGTCTACGATGGAGCCACAGACACTAATGGGGCTGTCGGGAGAACTGGGTGTAGTTGGCAGCCCTCCGGATGTTCCCAGCAGTCAAGGTTCCACTACAACCAGAACCGCCGTCGATCGCATACGGGCGCCAACCGGTTGCACCTTGGTGGTTCCGATGGCAGGCAAAACATGATTATTGAGGTGGCAACGGGCGTGGCACATCCTCCGGGCGGCACGTGTCACAATAGGGACATCCCATAGGACTACACTCGGGTCGAGGTGCATACCGTGAAGCCCGAGTTCATGACTTGGAAGATAGAACACCCTACTCCCGAGGGGCTCGGTTACTCGGAGACATCATGAACCAGTTCATCCTCTAGCACAAACGGGACATTATATTGACCGAGTCTTCACCAACTTCGACTGAAGTTCATCCTCTGGAGAGACCCATCGAGGACGGGGAGGTATACACACAGGCCCATTACCATGACCACCACACACCAGAGACTTCTTCACCTCGTACCGAGCATGGGCATGATGACATGCCACATCCTTCTCCAACTCGTACTGAGCATGGGCATGATGACATGCCACATCCTTGTCCACCTCGTACCGAGCATGGGCATGATGAGATGCCGCATCCTTCTCAAGAAGCGCAGCCGATACATGAACAACAAGTGCCTCATGAACAACAATTGCCTCATGAACAACCGATAAGTGAAGAACAAGTGGCTCCTGGAGCAGGTGATGCACAAGTAGACGAGGATGTGCCCGAATGGGAAGCCCGAAACAAAATCCCAATCAAGTTAAGGCCATCGTATGTGGGCATTAATGATGTCTCCTCGGTGCACAAGTGGATTGCCCATGACCAGTTCAAGCCTAAGAACCAAGTAAAAGAATTCAGAGCACCAGCTTCTGAGGAGGGCGCCACTATCAAACTGCACAAAGGGTTTAACAAGTATCCAGCTATTGATAATCTCAAATGGTCAAATGATTGCCCGAATAAATATAAAAAAGGCAAGAACTTCCAACCAAACCGAATCCTACAGTGCTTGCCACGTGGAATGAGAAAGTTCCATGATTGGTACTTGCGTGCTCAGATAACAAATTAGAAATCTTACAAGCATGGATCCCTAATGGCATACTTGGAGCCCCTGGTGGGCAAATTGCTGTTGAGTTCAAGGATTTCCATGCATGCTTCCACCTCAGACGAGTGGAAATGAATCTAATTCGCATGTGGTGCCTGTAAGTCCTTGCCCTCTTGATATGATATGAATGTAATCTTTCGATTTTGTTGTAACTAACCCGAGCCGTGATTTGTAGAATGCAAGCGCACTTTGTGAGAAAGAGGCCAGCTCTAAAAGATGCGTATATAGACCCTTCACCTGTAGCATCAACAAATTTTAATTACCCCAAATAGTGGAAACTAGGTTGCAAAGAACTAGATGCTGGAAAGACACTTAAGGAGAAAGAGGATATCCAGGATAAGAAAATATCGACAGAGTCCCTCAAGGTTGCGACATAAATTGCCCTATGTTTTAAAAATCTCCAACACGATTCTATATGGATACCATACCACTTCAAGTAAGTTCGACTGCATACTTAAAGCTTTGTTCAATATACTTTGTTCGATGCAAAAGAGCTTATGTGTTCCTTCTATAACTAAATTCAAGCAGTGACCACTGGATTTGCATAGGCGTCTCACTCAAACTGAGCATGGCATGGGTCTTTGATTCAGCGGATTTCCCAATCGAGACATACAAAGACTTCATAGCGATTATCAAGACGTATACATATCGACAATCCTCATTTTAGCTACTATGTTTGTATACATACTTGTAAGGTTCAATTTGGGATACTAACAAGTTGTATTTGCTAAAATCATTGGAACAGGGCATTCAGGCACTATGTCACGGAACATAAGGGAAGGCATCATCCAATAAGGAAGGAATAGTTGTATGTCAAAACTCTATGTGCGGTAAGTGTCATTTACCTTGGTACTCCATATATTACGTGTCTGTCAATATCATTACTTAACATCTCCATATGCGAAACACACAGTGCCCCAAGCGGAAGCCTGGGAGTCTACATTGTGGATACTACACATGTATTATGATGAGTACCATCGGTGGCTACAACAGAAACCCCAATCTAGTAAGTTTGAACCTCTTCGCTCGTAGTATGAAAAGTTTGCATATGTTGTGAGATAGTAAACCTAAACTTGTTCTCTTGTAGTTGGAGAAAGATAAAGATACGAGAAGGAACCCATACAAGGATGACGAGCTCTTAGAGATGGTCGATGACCTTTGCAACTTCATAATGGACGAGATTGTGTACTACAAAGGCACTTACCATCACCTTCTTTCGGACTTAGGTAGTAATCCTCTATAACAACAGCTTCGTGAGACTGACAGGCTAGCCCTAGGCCGTTGATGACAATGTGGACTTGTGGTATGGTTTGGATCGGACTTTGGAACGGTTTGGACTTTGCTTTGCATGTGGACTTGTGGATTTCTTAATGGACTATGTTGTAATGATGGACTTGATAATGAACTATGTTGTAATGATGGACTTTTGTGAATTATGACTTGTGATGATGTTCTAAATAATGGTCCTGTGTTTGTGGATGTATATATGTGTATATATGGTGGTCGGATTTGAATTTGAATTATATATGTGGTCAGATTTTAATTTAAATTATTATTTTTTTGCTAGAAAATCCACTGTAGGGTCGGTTCTTGATTGAACCGCACTTACAAACACACACAGTAGGGGCGGCTTGTTATACAACCGCCCTTACAGATGCATACAGTAGGGGCGGCTGACATTACCTGCTGCCCTTACAAACTCCACTGTAGGGGTGGCTAAAAACAACAGCCGCCCCTACAGATGGCACTGCAGGGCCGGTCATGGAGCCGCCCCTACAGATGCACCATCTGTAGAAACACCCTGAGGAGGGCGGCTAGCGCAGCTGCCCCTGGAGAGGCTCTTTAGCCGCCCCTACAGTGAACGTTTGTAGTAGTGCTCTCTTCTTTTTTTTTTGTATATATGGTAGTTACATTGTTAGCAATTTCATCATAGAACTAAATGTTGGAGAAAAAATGAATTGTGTTAGAAAAACTGTCATGCACTCGAATCAAAAATAAGGAAACAACGGTGCAAGCGGCGTGCACTCTTCTGCCTTGCAATTAAACGAAGCCTGGTCTTGTCATCGTGGCGTCGCTGTAGGAAGACGGACGCTTCGTGACAGGAGGTACAGCAGGCGCCAGGCCGAGCCAGGATGGGGGGCATCAGCCACCACAGCAACAGTGGCCGCAAACTTGTTCGAAACATAGGTCAAGTTTTTGACAACAGGCTGGGTGAGTGCACATGCACACTTGATGTTGCAGACCAATTTCCTGTGTGTGCTGAATATTATCGGCACAACGTACAATTCCTTGCCCGCTGCTTTGCACAGCAGAACACAACTATATATGGACAGGACCTATCTAACACACCTGAACAAGTTAATATTGGACAATCAGTACACAACTCAGAATTGAGTGAATTGGTTCCCATGTATGCCAATGAAGTCTATACCTGATGATCATATTGGTGTGATTTTGCAGCAGATAGAGTGTTGCTTCCCTTATCTCTGTATTTCTATTTTTATTCTCCACTTGAGTCATCTCTTTTTATTTACCAACCAAATTGCGCTAGAATAAGAGATAGCAGGTATCCCGTTAATGTCATATGACTCATCATGTCAGGATGACTTCTTGGATAAGCTCAAAAGCAGGTAACAAAGACAAGCAGGTGCGTGCAGAAAATTTTGTTAGACGTACTAGCTAGACTAGACTATCTGATTGTCCGCTTAGTTTACTCGGCTTTCGATATCATTTTTAGCATTGTGTGGACTACTGGCCTCAAGGACATTATATTCTCTGTCATCCATGGCCTCTGACATGTCTCAACAACCGTGCCGGCTGTTCTGTTGAATAATTCTTTGCAAGTAGTCGTGCGTACGTTACACACAATAGCAACGCTTATGCTTTTGTAATGACGACGACTCGGAATTACATTTTAATTTATACAGCACAGTGGATGTATGTTCGTCTTTGCTTGCTGCGCCCATTGTTTACTAGGAGCCTCGGCCTCCCGTAGGCTGATTGCGATATTGGTGAAGTGACGTACACCCTGGCAGACCACCATGTTTCCAGTGGGCTGCAGTGGGCCAAGCGGTTGAATTCAGGAGGCCCAAATGCCTCCGTGGACTAGTACCTTTATTAGTTTCGATGATGACGTCAGTGACCTTTAATTTCCCTCACGCAGCCGACGAGCCGGCGAACGAAACAAACGGCTCGATCACATCCTGGCAATGTTTGGTTGCAGGACACGAAGGATGGAGAGATCCTCGATAGAGAATATGCCTCTAAGATGCTGTCCTCCTCAGAATCGAGCGGATGGAGAGAGGGATGAAGAGGGACAAGGCCGTTGGCGCGAGTGTGGTAACAAGAGGGTTTGTCGGGCTGTGCGACAAGTGTGGCGGCCGCACGGACACAGGTGGCAGCGAGGTCGCCCGGAGGTCCTAGGTGGCCGGGGGCCAACGGGCGGCCTGTCGCAGGACACAGGCGCTGGGGGTCTCCGGCGGACACGGGAGCTGAGGTCGTTGGGGCTGCGTGGGCACAAACAGCGCGGGTGGTCACAGGGCGCCGGGCCGAGGGACCGAGGTTGCGGGGGGGGGGGGGGGGGGGGGGGGGGGGGGGGCAGCGACAGCTTGCACTAGCGGGAACAGAGGAAGGATGTGGCGTTCGGATCAGGTGGAGTCTCCATGCACCCAAGACCGAAACTCGAAGTCGAAACCCGAACCGAACACCGATTCGGGTGAAAATCCATCACCAAAATCAAACCCGCGGATACCCGAAACCCGAACGGATACTCGAAACCCGCGGATAAATATACACATATTCACATGTATAAATAAGAGGCAACAAATAATAAATATTTTCATGAGTCAATTTTGAATAGATTTAATAATCTAAGTAAATAAGTTATTATTAGCATATTATAAAACATGAGTTTTAATTCCAAATGATTTATTTCGGATATCCATTGGATATCCACGGGTGGAAAACCAAACCCGATACCAAACCCGAAACCGAACCCGAAAACCGTGGGTGAGAAATCATCCTCAAACCCGAACCTGCAGGACCCGAAACCCGCGGATATCCGCCCCGAACCCGATCCGCTACCATCCTTACAGAGGTCGCCCTAGGCGTAGCGGGCCCCGATGCATGGTCACGGCAGGGCAGGGGCGTTGCTGACCATGTGGCCTCGAGCGGCGGCGCTGGACAGCTCAAGCGGGCCATCATCAGGAAGTTAAGGCTATCCGCACTCATGATCCTCTATTTTCATCCTCTATACATCCTGGACATCAAGATTTTCTCCTCTATACTCATTTCTCCCGCATCCATTCATCCTTTATATCATCCTCTATTCACTGTGGGGCCTACTTGTCACTTTATATAAATATATCCACGTGAGATCTAGTTTTGAAGGATTTATTGAAACGAATTCAATGGTGCAATCGGAATTTAATTTGGGTTTTTAGTTTGTGAGTTATAACATTTTTTGCTACTTGAAATAGTGGGGCCCGCCACTGATTCCTCCCATGCATGCGCTCGTGGTGGGCGATGTCCGCTGCTGCATTCGCTCGTGGTGGGTCCGCCGTCCTTTAGCGAATGTCCGCCATCGCGCCAAAAATAGCGGAAGCCGAGCTCGTCCGCTTGTTTACCGTGTGGGATAGCGTACCCGCTGCAGGCTCTCCATCCTCTATTTACATCCTGCAGTAACATTTACAGGTCCCAGTGCAGTTACTCTAAGGATGAGAAGGAGACAGAGGCTGCTGGTCCTCCACGAAGTTTCCATTGGTCTTCAGTGGGCCAAAGGAATATATAGTTTTTCCCTCCCAGCAGGGCAGTGACGGTACCCTTCTGATGATGACGTTGTTGACGTTTCCCCCACGCGCGCGGTCACGTGGCCCAGCCAGCGAACGAACCGGAACAGTGTCACGCTGTGCCTGTCCATCTCCATGGCCACGGCACGCTAGCTCATTCGTTGTCTGTTGTGATCTTCATGTTGCTCGTTTTTTGGTGCAACAAGAGCTACAAGGTCTCTCCGTGTGTGTATATGTATGAAGTATTTACATTCAAATTGTTGGTTGGAAGGTATCATATGCATGGAAATTAAGTTGCCAACGAAAGGAAGAAAAAGATGATCCATGCGAGCGTGCGTAGTGAACATGGTGGCAAAACCATCGCACGGTAGCCGGCCTTCAACCAGCTAGCTGTTCCTCATAGTCTATAAGAAGATGCTATAAGAAGATGCACTTGCTCGGACAGGACGGCTACGTCCTGAAATTTAATTTGTTGGACTAGAACGAAGCTAAAATTAAGCAGCACGCAGGCTCCTTAATATGTAGTAGTAGTATTAATTAAAGTGCACATCTCATCTCAAAGCAATATTAGTGTCAAACAAAGGTACACTATTAGATACTACAAATATGAGACGGAGAATCACGGAGTCGATCCTATGATGATGGCCTTAGCAGGCAGTACTGGATATCCCATCAACTGGTTCTTCCTAGACCTCAAGTCTGCTGACGGTGGCCGCAACTGCTACCAATGGATCAGTCCTCATCAATAAGCTGCACAGTACAAATATAGTGTGTACAGATTAGCTATGGGCGGTTACTGGACAAAAACACACACACACACACACAACTGATATATATGAAACCAATTAAATAAATGTCCCCATGTTTTATTCACTTATTATGTATCGTCTGACTTTCATTGCTTGGACATTTATATCTACATTGATATTCTCTTCTCTTTTCACAAACATGAATAATGTCTTCTTTGAAATAGTTGTTTTACACTAATCTGTCGTCAACAAACACAACAGATTGGTATTGAATTTGTTTAATTTAGGCATGCAAACTAAAACTAATCCATGCGAGAGAGTTGAGCTTCAAAATTACTTTCTTAATTTTTTCCTCCTGTAAATTTGTTCCTACTTGTTGTATGCAGCAAGGAAACTAAAGTACAGCACGATCGAAGAGAATAGAAAGAGCATAGTTGTATAACTGAAAACTTGAAGCCTGAAATAAGATATAGTGTAGCTCGGCAGTGGACTTACTTGAACAATGTTTATATGAGCCAGCTTCGTCTTGTTCTCTTCTGATTCACCCCACTTCTTCAGTTCCTGGCTGCCCCTAATCTCTAGCTTCTGAAGCTTGGTGAGTTGCTGTATACATGCAGGCAATGAGTTGATGCTGTCACATCTCGTGATGACAAGGCTTTTTAGAGAGGAGAGGTCGTCCAGTCATTCTGGTAATGCTGATATGTTATAGCAACAATCCAACGTCAGCGAATCAAGGGAAGTGAGGTGCCACATGCTTTCCGGCATGCTCGTCAGGTGATTTCCAGAGATAATCAACTCTCGGAGGGCAGGGAAGTGGTGAAATAGCCTTATGCTCTTGCAGGATATATCCAAATCCAGTTTGATGGCCCGACTAGAGCAAGAGCAGTGATGACTGGTTTTGTCTACCTCCTCCAATGAAGATATAACTTGCTTGCTCCCACGTATCTTGCACTCACGAAATGTTGGTCGGCATGGTTTCAACCTCAACCTTGGACAATATGCTATTCTCAGACTGTCCAGCACAGGGAACATGAACATCTCCACACCATCCTCAACAGAGTATGTTGTGTTCCACTCCTTCAAGGCTTCCATTTCATAGACTTTGAAGGATGACAATCTACGGAATGCTCCTTTCCCACCACAGAATTCCCTATAGATTCTTTCAATGCCAGCCAATTTGAAGAGCAACAGGTTTTCTAGGTGCGGTAAGTGTCCAATTTGTGGCAGGTTGCTACACGTAGGCATCTCACACAGATCAATAGAAACGAGGTTTGTGAGGTGACAATAAATGCACATGAGCCAGCCTGGAAAGCTTGTACTGCTATAACCTTGCAGGCAAATGATCTTCAAACCTCTTGGTGGCACTAGTTGTCCCAACAAATCTTGTTCATCCAGAAATTGAACGGCACGCTCAGTCGACCAAGCCAATTTTAACTTCGAGAGATTATGTTTGTCTAACAACTTAACTTTAGTTGCTTCTTCTAGAAACCTTACATTTTCAAGAGAAGATATTCTTAACTCACTGACATTGATGCCTTCGAGCAGATGAAGATTGCTGCCACCGTTCCCATCATCTGCACGAACTTTGAACTCAGGCAATGTTTGTGAAAAGTGCACCAGTCCACCAGTTCATCGGAGCAATTGTGCAGCACTAAAGACTTCAGCCCAAGAGCACGTATACTCTCTGGTAGGGACTTAAGGCTGCAACAGTATGTAAGAACCAGTGTATGCAACCTTTGGAGGTTACCAACACTTGCCGGTAAACATGCTAAACCAGTATTCCAAGATAGGTCCAGGTGCTCCAGATTTGTCATACCACCGATCGAGTCAGGGACATAACTAGCACTAATGAAGAAATTACTTAAGCCCAAATACTTGAGATTGGTGAGGTTTACCGAAACACCTGACAAGTCTTGAAGACCAATTTGCCATAACCGTGACATATCCAGGTGCTGTAGTGTGGTGAGGCCACGCACACCTCCCAGGTGTTGCATGCTGCTACAGTATGACAGATCTAGATGCAACAAATTTTGTAGCTTCATCACTGATTCTGGCAGTTCTCTGATTTGGCGACAGGATGACATGTTTAAATACTGTAAATCCATTGGACCGCCAATTCCTTCTGGTAGCCGATCAAGACATTCACAAGATGATAGGTTCAAATATTGGAGTTGTCTAAGGCCACACAGCGGTTTAGGTATTGCTTTTACACTAGAGCATCCAGATAACTCAACATGCTTCGAATTCGTGAGCTTACCAAGAGAGTCTGGCAGTTCTCTTATCCCAGCACAACCTGACATGTCAAGATGCACCATAGATTTTAGGTCACTAAATGATTCGGGAAGTTTTGATATACCCCAGCAACCAGACAAAGATAGATGTTTCAGACAACCATGTTAAACCAATAGGATCATCTAGCAATGGATCTATAGGTACAAACTTTAGCATTTCGTGATAAACATGGTGTCCTAGTACAAGTTCTACTAGAGAGCAGGGAGAGAGAAGAGTGAAGCGGCGTGTACAGACCATCCGAGGGAGGAGTGGGAGCGCAGGAGCTGGAGCCGGTGGCCGCCATCACGAACGTTGATGGAGGCTGCACACGGGCAGCGACGGTTGGGGAAGAGGTGATGCAGTGAAGTCCGGTGAGGAAGACGGGGCGATGCAGTGGCGGCGGAGGTGCTTCCCGTCACTTGGCTGCGCACCCTCTGTGGATTGGAACTAGGGTTTGTCGGTGGGGAGTGCGGCTCAGGCGAACCTCGTGCTTTGAGCTGCCGACCCCCACCTCTCTTTATAGCGCAGGGTGACGGGGGCCCTCCAGCCATAGATGAGCTAGGCGCCCCCGATCAGGGCACGAGTCAAGGCCCAAGAAGGCCGTTGGGCCTTCTGTGGTTAGGAGATCATTCTAACATTCTCCCATTTGATCTTAACATTTACTTTAATCTTTAAACTTTGACTTTAACACTTTTCACTTTACTCGTTCCATCACAGATAAGTGCATAGAGCATGTTTCATCGTCATGGTGAATCGCCTATAGATTTGACAGCTACAATATACATCTCTGATCTGAAACAGTTACTTTAACTTTTGTGCCATTTATAGTCTAGGAGTCATAGGCTTTCCCTTAAACCCATGCCGGCTACATGTTCTCTGAATACGTTGGATGGTAAGCCTTTTGTAAGCGGATCCGCGAGCATCTTTTAAGTACTTATATGCTCAAGATTTATAATTTGATCCCAGACTTTATCCTTCACAACATAATACTTAATGTCAATATGTTTGGCAGCACTACTTGACCTATTGTTGTGAGCGTACTGTACTGCTGGATTATTATCACAGTATAACTTTAGTGGTTTATGTATGCTGTCGACCACCTTCAAACCGGGTATGAACTTCTTTAGCCAGTTCACCTGCCCCGTTGTCTCATAACACGCTACAAACTCGGTATACATTATGGACGATGTAGTGGCGATTTGTTTTGAGCTTTTCCATGAAACAACTCCTCCTGCGAGATGAACACATATCCTCACGTGAATTTTCTATCATCTCCCGCATAATCAGAATTCAAATACCTCACTATTTGGAGAAAATCTAATTTTCTATACGTCAACATGAGGCCTTTCGTGCCTTGCAAGTATTGCAAGACTTTCTTTACCAATTTTCAGTGTTCAATTCCTGGATTACTTTGAAATCTGCCAAGCAACCCGGTAACAAAAGCTAAGTCAGGACGTGTGCACACTTGAACATACTGTAGGCTTCGACAGCAGAAGCATATGGAACCACTTTCATTTGATCGGGCTCGTATTGGTTCTTAGGGATTAAAAATTCCCATATCTGTCGCCCTTGACTACGGGTGCAGGTGAGGCACTACATTTATGCATAATGAATTTCTTTAAAACTTTTTCTATATATATGCATTTTGTGAAAGTCCCAATACCCCTTTACTTCTGTCTCGGTGAATTTCTATGCCCAAAACAAAAGATGCTTCACTAAGATCTTTCATGTCAAATTTTGAGGATAAAAATTTCTTTGTCTCCAACAATAAACTAACATCACTACTAGTAAGTAAGATATCGTCCACATATAGGACTAGGAAGGTATACTTTTTATTCTTAAACTTTACATAAACATAATTGTCCTCAAAATTTTCTTTAAACCCAAAATTCCTTATTGTTCTGTCAAACTTCAAGTACCATTGTCTTGAAGCTTGCTTTAACCCATTAATCGATTTCTTTAGGCAGCATCCTATTTATTCTTTTCCTTCCATGACAAAACCTTTCGGTTGTGCCATGTAAACATTTTCCTCCAGATCCCCATTGAGGAATGCCGTTTTTACATCCATCTGATGTAACTCTAAATCATAGTGTGTCACTAATGCCATTATAATTATGAAGGAATCCTTACATGAGACTGGAGAAAACAACTTATTGTAATCAATCCCTTCTCTTTGCGTGAAACCTTTTGCCACAAGTCGTGCTTTAAACCTTTCAATATTCCCTTGGGAGTTATGTTTTGTCTTGTAGACCCATTTACAGCCTACTGTCTTGGCTCCTTTAGGAATAGATTCTAAGTTTCAAACTTTGTTGGTACTCATTGACTTTATTTCATCTTCCATGACCTCAAGCCACTTTGATGAATTATCGCTTCTCAAGGCTTCTTCAAATGAAGTGGGATCACCCTCTATTTGAAATTCTTCAGTGCTATACACCTCATAATCATCAGGAATAGCTGATCTTCTAAGTCTTTGAGACCTTCTCGGGGCCTCCACATTTGGCACATCTTCTGTTTAAGGTTGTTGTTGCTCCCCCTCATCTGTGGCATCAGTTTCTATAGGATCCTGAGGGACAGGTTCCTCATCATCATTCATTATCACCACAGGAGAACTAACAACCGTTGTTGGCACTATAGTGTCCCGCACTGTTGGTACAACGAGAACAGATAGTTCAAATAATGGTTCCTGAATCATCGGAGTGGGCACACATACCCGCTTCTCCTCAAGATCAATTTCTCGAGCTACCATACTCCTCCTTATCATCTCATCCTTTAAAAAATAGTAAGTCTTGTTTCTACAAACTTTGTATATCTGTCTGAACAGTAGAAACGAAAACATTTTGACTTTTCAAAGTAGCCAATAAAATGGCAACTTACTGTTTTGGGATCTAGCTTCCCAATATTTGGGTTGAACACTTTAGGCTCAGCAGGACTGCCCCACACACGTAAGTGTTTTAGTGAGGGTACTCTTCCTATCCACAACTCATACGGTGTTTTTGGCACCGACTTACTTGGTACTCTATTGAGAATATGAATGGTAGTTTTTAACGCCTTTATCCATAGACTCAATGGTAAGTTAGAGTAGCTCATCATGCCACCATATCCATCAGAGTACGGTTACGTCTTTTAGCTACTTCATTCTGTTGAGGTTCGTCCGGTGTAGAATACTGGGCTACTATGTCATTCTCCTTTAGGAACCTTGCAAAGGGTCCAGAAACTTGGCCATATGGGGTATGTCGACTATAGTACTCCCACCCACGGTCAGATCGAACTAGCTTTATCTATAAATTGTGCTGATTTTCAACCTTAGCCTTAAATATCTTAAATTTATCCAATGCTTTTGTTCTTTCTTTAATTGGATAAATATAGCCATAACGGGAGTAATCATCTGTGAATATTATGAATGAGTCATAACCATCCATACTTTTCACAGAAAAATGACCACAGATGTCTGTGTGGATTATCTGTAAAATTCATGTGCTTCATTTAGCGTCCTTTTTAATTTTCTTTGTATACTTTCCTTTAATGTATTCCCTGCATTGTTCTAAGTCTGAGAACTCTAATGGAGGAAGAATTTTATTCTTAACTACTCTCTCTATTCTCCCCCTCAAAAATGGCCTAAACGACAGTGCCATAATTTTGACGACGCATCTTGAGTTCTCTTTCGGTTTTTTATTCGCATTCACAAAAGAGGATACGTTCTCATTCGCATCACATTCGGAATTCACATTTTCATGAAGTGATAACAAATAAAGATATTGCTTTTGAAAAGCAAGACCAACACATTCATTATTACACAATATCTTACATTTGCCATCTCCAAAATAGCAACCAAAACCATTATTGTCCAAACATGATACACTAATCAAATTTCTTTGTAATGAAGGAACAAATAGAATATCTCTAAGTAAAAGAATGAAGCCATCCGCAAGCTCTAGAGGAACATCGCCAATAGCTTCGACATCTGTTTGGACTTCATTTGCGACTTTAATGTGTCTTTCGCTTCTTTGTGTAGTCCTCGTCGAACGAAATCCCTATAAAGAATTAGCAACATAAACAATTACGCCTGAGTCAATCCACCAAGTAGATTTAAAATACTGTACATATAGAGATTCATTTATGAACGTAATAATGTTCTCACCACTCTTTGCCATGATCATCTTTAAGAATTCAGGACCATCTTTCTTATAATGTCTCTCCTTCTTGCAGTAGAGGCACTAATCTTTGTTCACTACGAACTTGTTCTGCTGAACCTGATGCTGCATGGGACTCTTGCCCTTTGGCTTTGAGGGAGAGTTGGCATTGGCATTAACATTCTTTTTCTTATTATCTTTGACAAAGCTAAGAGTACCACCATTGATGGTCTTTATTCTCTCTTCCTCTTACACACACATTGCCATACAACGTTCTAGATCCTATTTTTCGGGCTGAATATTGTAATTGACAACAAATGTGTCAAACTTCAAAAACCACATGGACAAGGAACTCTTCTTTGAGAGCCAGATCTATTGATTTTAGTTTGTTGTTCAAATGATTCATCTTTGATATGTGCTCTCTTATGCCAGTGCCATTGCCACCTCCAGAGTACTTTTCTGTCATCAGCTGCTTTATCAGCTGAGTAGCATGTCTTTGAAGAGTCATAGAACTGACTCTTTATTCTTTCTAGGTATTCTGTGACAGTGTCACACTCTTGAATTGAGCCCGTTATGGTAGGCTCAATCGTGTTCTTTATAACAGCAACATATATTTTATTGGCATTGACCCACTTTTGTTTTTGCAAGTCATATGCCATCTGCTCAGGAACATGGTCCCTCTCTCTCTTTTGCCAATCAGCATCAGACTCATTAGCCTTCCTCACCGGTGCCACAGGCTCAGTGGGGCACGGTGTAGTGACTATCCAGTCCACCTCAGCCAAGACAAAAGGTTAGGTCAATCTTCTTCTTTCACTCGGTGTAGTTATCACCTTTGAGTGGAGGAATGTCTTTGATAAAGCCCATCAAGGAGTAACCTCCTAAAAACACAATTTATGTAGAGTGAGAACATAATTATAACAATAATAATTGCATGCTTTAGTTCTAACGGTGGTCAAAATTAAAACATACAATTCATTCTTTTACACTAATTCTACATCATCGTTGGGCAGAAATAGAATTAATGCATGACAAAAAAACATAATAACATTATAATATTGTCATTAATCAACGTTGGTCAGAATAATAACAATATTATAATATTCTCAAGGCATATCCATTTTTCAAAATTAAATTCTCCCATTGGTTCGAATTTAATAATAAAAACAATAACTGTAAATACGCAGCGGAAAAATGTAAATACTCCCATAATTATTTTTTTCAGAAACCTTAAAATACTGTACTACTGAACAAAATTGTCGTTGGATCAAAACTGTACAGTTTGCATCGAAATTCATTCAAAACATTCAAATATGCATTAACATTGTTTCTGGAAAAATAGGAAAGGAAAAATCTAATTCAGATTGCATTTTGGCCCAGCAGCGCCCATGGCCCAAGCCAGCTTTCGTGCGCGATGCACGTTGCGCAGCAGCAGTGGCCCAGCATGCACTCTTGCAGCGGCCCACTTGGCCCACTTGCGTGCGCACGCCGCGGCTCCCCGCGCCCAGGCCACAACCTGGGCCTAGGCCGGGAAAGCCGCCCCCCGCCTGGGCCGATTGCCAGTCTAGTGGATGCAGCCCGTCGGATCAAATCCGACAGCTGGACGCGCATATCGCCGGATCAAAATCGCTCGACGGCTGATCCCCCAAATCCTAGCTCCATTCTGTTCTCTTCCCTTTTCCTTCTCCAGCTCAGCGCCGCTCGTGAGCAACAGAGCCGGCGATCCATGGCGGCCGAGGGAGAGGAAGGGTTGCTCCGCCGCGGAGCTCCTCGCCTGCGTGCGTGCTCGCCCTAGGCTGAATGTGCCGCCGTCGGGGGGCCTTGCGGTGGCGCACTTTGAGCCCCGAGCCCGCACGCACGGAGGTGAGACGGCTTGACTCCTCTTCCCGCACGCCGGTGAGGCAGCAGCAGGTCATCTTTCCGCGCGACGGCGGTGGCGCCGGCGAGTAGGATGGCCCTGGTAGGTCTCCTTCCACACCGGCTCTAGGGTTAGGGTTTATGTGTGATTCACTTTTCCCGATTCGAAATCAGGTGTTTTCTTCTTTCTTTGCTATCCCCAAGTCTAGATCTACCTCTAGGTAGGCATCTGATACCATTGTTAAACCAATAGGATCATTTAGCAGTGGATCTAGGGGTACAAACTTTAGCATTTCGTGATAAACATGGTGTCCTAGTACAAGTTCTACTAGAGAGAAATAGAGAGAGAGCAGGGAGAGAGAAGAGTGAGGCGGCGTGTACAGACCATCTGAGGGAGGAGTGGGAGCGCTGGAGCTGGAGCCGGTGGCCGCCATCACGAACGTTGATGGAGGCTGCACATGGGCAGCGACGGTTGGGGAAGAGGTGACGCAGTGAAGTCCGGTGAGGAAGACAGGGCGATGCAGTGGCAGCGGAGGTGCTTCCCGTCACTTGGCTGCGCACCCTCTGTGGATAGAACTAGGGTTTGTCGGTGGAGAGTGTGGCTCAGGCGAACCTCGTGCTTTGAGCCGCCGGCCCCCACCTCTCTTTATAGCGTAGGGTGACAGGGGCCCTCCCGCCATAGATGGATTGGACGCCCTGATCAGAACGCAAGTCAAGGCCCAAGAAGTCCGTTGGGCCTTCTGTGGTTAGGAGATCATTCTAACAAACCAAGCTTGCCAATTGATTCTGGCAGTGATGAAATCTGGGAAGATCCGTTTATGTTTAGGTACAACAGTTTTGATAGCTGAGTGATACATTCTGGCAAACTATCATTTTGCATCCTTGGAGCAATAAGACACCTCAGTTGCTTCGGTTGGCCAATAGATGCTGGCAAGAATATGCCAGAGCATTCACTGAAATCCAAAGTGCGCAAGAACTTTGCAAACGAAAATGCACCGCTCGGGATATCTAGTAGTTCACCACTATCTGAGAAACGAAGTGCCCTCATCTTTGAAGGCATATTTGCCAACTTCATTGTCTGGTCATAATTTCTGTGCAATGAATAGCGACAATATTTGTGGGCACGTGTATTTCTTGGTGGTGCAACATCAAAAACTATTAACTCATCTGCCACAGTCAATCTCGCCAAGTCATGCACCAGATCATGCATGGTGTATCGCACCACATGCTCTTGAGAAGTCTGAAACGACAAGTATATATCACCATTAAATAATGCCCATGTGCCTTTTATATATAGATATATATAAACTGTCAGGAAAACTTGAACACATTTACCGTCTTAGTGTTACTAATTAGAGGCTCCATTGTAACACTTTACAAATTCTAAAAATAATTACAAACAATTAAATCGTTATCCAAATTACCGACCTTGCCTTTACGAAAGATAATTCAAAATAACTTTCAATATTTTTTTATAAATTACCTACTTCTGTCATTATGAATGATAATGCAAAGTAACCCCTAAGGTCACAGATAATTTGCATCTAAAAATTGACCAATCAATTTGCATTAAATTATCCATCTAAATTTGCATCAAGTTACCTAGTTTATATTATGATCACTAATCTACTTAACCTCTTAAATTGGTAAATAAACCACCAATTCTGTTATTATTAAAAAAAACTAAAGTACCCTCTAAAACTTATGTACAAATTATCAACGTCTTCTATTTGGAAGATATTTTAATAACCATAAATTACATGCATTAATTATTAGAACAAAGTGATGAATGTTATGCGTCCAACATGCCTATATGAATGCATGATGATGCACAATATGAAAAAAAAAGTATGAGAACATATAGATAGAAGAAGAAAAAATATCCTTTAGGCAATTGTATTGTAGCGTACCGAGTGCCACTTTGAAACTTGAAGGAAGGACATTCTCAAAAGTCTGTTAAAATATTCCTTCCCCTTCAGTTGCTTGATGAAACCTAGAGCAACCCACTGTTGAACCAAATGATCCTCAATAATATTGTGGCCTTTGGGAAATATGGCACAAAAGGAAAAGCATATCCTTAGTTGTGTTGGCATCCTTTCATAACTTAATTTCAAGGATGGAAGCACATCACTATCATCAGAAGATATCCATTCCAGGTATCACTGCTACTTATTTTAGTCCATCCAGAGAGATCATCTATGGATCCTAGCATGAACCCAATTGCTTGAGCTGCTAATGGTACACCTCCACATTTCTTTGCAATATCCAATCCTATTTCCTTTATTTTTTCTTTGTCAGATTTCAGTTCAAAACTGCTAGATCTCTTAATTATTTCTCAACAAATGTCATCCTCCAAAGGTTGTAGCTTGTATGGTTCACCGGTGGAAACTTTCCTTGCAATATCTTCCTTGTGTGTAGTTACTGTGACATCAACTTTACTGCCCTTGACATGAAGCATCATTCTCAGTTTATCCAACTCAGTCTTCTTTTCCTCCCATAAGTCATCTAAAACAATCAGAACCTCCTTGCCTTAGGTTTTCAAGGCATTGGTTTATCATCTGCTGTATTCCCATATTTTGTGGGCCTTCTTGGCTTTGTAGTTGAGAAATGATAGAGCTTCCTATTTTGTTCAAATTGAAATCTTGGGACACATAAACCCATATACGGTAATCATACATTTTGAACTGTTTATCATTGTAAACTAGTTGTGCCAAAGTACTCTTACCCATACCTCCAAGGCCACAGATAGGAACAATCACTATCCCATCATTGTTGGTATTTGCAGATAACAGCTTTATGATTTCCTGCTTTTCTCCATCCCTTCCTATTAATGGTTCTTCAGGCAAATTTGATGTTGTTTCATGTTCATCATAAGGCTGCTCCGTAGCAGTGCTACTGCCCTTTATAAAGTTAAAGCTATCAATTCCGTTTCTGATTTTCATCAGTTTTTCTCTTAGACTCTTCATCCTATTGGCCATGGTAATCTTCTTGTATGCCACCGGAAAACATGAGAGAACTCCTGGCATATGCAAGAATTCGATTATTTCTCATTTAACCTAGACTAAGCAAAGAGGCATAAAAAATTATATGGAGTATAACATATTCAATGACTAGAAACTAAAATAGGAACACAGATACTTCAAATCCTCTAGAATAAGCATCAAACTATAATATCTATACAGACTGTCACATACAAAATAATAAGAAATATTGTTTTTCGTTGCCAGTTTCTTTAAATTTTGTAAAGTAAAATTGGGGAACTGATGTTCTTGCCCCTGCACTGGTATGTACACCAGCGAGGGCATGGACGGATGGAGATCATCGAGGCAGAGAGCAACATGAACGACCTCATCACCTATTATTATAACTACCAAGACGCCACTGTAGAGGAGTACGACGAGAAAGAGCACAACGGCGTCGGCGTCGTCTTCGTTGGGCCGGCAAACAGGTCACGGAGCTATCCTTCAATCCATGGCGTCACCGCGGTCCGCGCCACTACTGGAGCTGTGCGCCTGTGCCCATCAGTGGAGGTGCGCGCAGTGGTTGCATCGCACTCACACCTGGCCTGTGTTGCCTTGGTGGCGCGCCCGCTCCCGCAGACCTGGGTGCCGTGCTCGTGCTTGCCTCCAGGCAACGATCGGCTGTGCTCGAGCGTGGATAGAAGGCGACGGAAAAAGTGACGGAGGAGAGAGACTCTTTTACCTTCAACGAAAAAAATAACCATAAATAAAATCTTGATTTAGCCCATCTATTTTGGTACTGGTGCCACCTATTTTGGTGCTTCTAGGTACTTTTAAGCTACTACTTCCTATTTCTACGCCGTCCGATTTCCTCCAATGGAGGGTCTCTAATTTTTCCATCCATTATAAAATTTCTCTTTATTATTAGATAACATCGGACATGCTCTGGAGTCTGGCCATCCAGAGGGTAAAGGGGATGCTCTCCGAGGAGATGCCGTCGGAGGGAGGAGACACGAGGATGTGGAGGTCTGGAGGAGCAGTAGACTTATGCATTTCTTGTAGCTGCGCTGGGGCTACCTACTGCTACGGAATTGATCCAATCCTATCCGGTTTCGTTTCATTCCAATCCATGGACCATATTTTGCATCAGTCCTGTTCCAAGGAGTTGCCATGGCCTCCAAAAAAAAAAGCGAATGCTGCTTAAATAATGGGAACGACTAGCGTCCGGACGTCTGGCGCGAGGCCCCGCGTTCAGACACGGCTCCCCACGCCCCGCCCTGCTCTGTTCCGCACACCCCACCCGCTTGGATTCTGCGCCGTTCGAAAGACTCGCCCCACCCACGCCGCTCATCCCCACACGGGCCCACGTCGCCCTAACATCACCAGCATCGAGAAGAGAAGACATGAGGCGAGGCAATAGAAGGCGTGGAGGAAGATCAACATCCAAATGAAACATTTGCAACATACGTTTGAAACAGTTGAAATACTTGCAATATACGTCTGAAACACTTGTAAAAACACCTGAGAATGCTTGAAAAAGTCACTGCAAAATATACGTAACATCTAGATAAAACACATGCAACGTATGTGTGAAACACGTGCAATATTCAGATAAACATACTTGGAACATATGTTTGGAAAAATAACTGAAACATTGGGAACAAAAGCTTACAACATACGTGTACAACCATTGCAACATATGCAACATCCCAATCTACTTTTGCAATATCCACATGAATCACTTGCAACATCCAGATGAAACATCTAAACTCTTGAAACATACTTTTGCATCATGTGTTTCCAGTGTGTAGTGTCACCTTGCTGCTTGGACAAATCACAGCGCATGGAGCATCTAGATTGATAGCTTAATGTCACCAATATTTATAGCTTAATTATAAGAAATATATTTTTATGAAAATATACTATCATATCCATTCTTTGACATGGAAAATTCACCATATTGACTATTGCGGTGTAGGCTAAAACTGTTGTTTACATCATTGTAGTAGCTGAGAGCACATGCTAGAATATTTTATGTAATTTCTAGTAAAACATAAGAAATGGAAATTTCATAAAAGATACTATAAACAATATTGTTTCAACGTATTGCTCGAATAAAAAATCACAGTAATGAACAAAATCAAAAGTTGAAAGGAAAAATAAAGATTAACGATGTCAGAAAATGAATGCAATAAGAGCTGATATAACTTAAGCTAATATTTTAACCAAGTACATATTAAAAACAATAGATGGATAAAGTAATCATAGAAACACATACAGATTAATTGGCAAATTTTGTCACGACCACGTAGAGATTATAGAGTAGGGTATTCCGTTAGGAAATGAATATACATAGAGAGAACAGAGATTACAAAATTTATACATGTAACTTTTCCCATTTGTATGTAACGTATATAAGATTTCAAATCGTGCTGAAGTTAATATCAACCAAAGGCAGTAGATCCAAACACTCGACAGAATCCTGAGCAGCGGGATAGGTCGTAGCATCGATGGACGTCGCAGACTGCAGGCCTTAACCGGAAGAGAGGTGGTTGAGGTGAAAACCAATGCTGTCGTCGCAGACAGCAGCCATATAGCAGCTTTGATGGATGGTAATAGGCGGGGTCGACCCATTGGATCATTGGATTATTGGTGACCAAACCCACAAAAGAAATACAAACGGGGTACACTGACACCAGTCTAAAGTTCCATCCACTCGACTTGAGCAGGGGCGACCGAGCCTGCCACCACGGCGTCCTTGCGCTGATCTTTGCCGGCGAGCGATGGAGCAGGTAAGAGGTTCTGAGGTAAGTGTTCCCGGTGGCTTAGCCGAAGAGGATGGGACGGAGGATGAGGACGACGGATGGAAGTTCGTCGGTGACCGTTGTCATCGGCCGGCAGCCGACCCAGCGGTAGACCTCTGTCCCTTGGGATCAAAATCTAAAGTTTGGGCGTTGGCGGACGACGATGACCCCGATGAAGAGGTCGTGTCCCAGTCACCTCTTACGCCGGAACTGGTTCGGCTTGCTGCGGTCCATGGTTTCTCCAAGGAGAAGATGTACGACGCAGAGTTGGCACTACAAGATTCGTCGATCTGCCGGCGGGTGGAGGGACCTGTGTCTCCAGTTTCAACAGATACAAATGCTATCTTTGTAAGAAGAATCATGAAGGCGTTGACGGATGTCCCGTGATCGTCGGTGGTGCCATGGTCGGGGAAGCTACCGCGACCTAAGGTGTCGCCGGTGAGGACCCTTTGTAATTGTGCGGCAGAGGCTCGGCATGGCCGACGGCAATTCAAAGTGGGCACTCTTACTGAGGCCTTAGAGCAGATCACCTCGGTGTCGCCGGCAATGAGGAAAACATTTGTGATCGCTGGTGATCACGGCACCGTACTCAAATTTCAAAATTCTCATGAACTGCATGATCTAGTTTTTTCGGATGCCAGTTGGTCTCCGTTTTAGGCTGCAACGCTGTTGACGGTAGATAAGTATTATTTTTTTAACCGTCAACATAGCATGAAAAAGGACTAAACAATAATTACCACTTAGATATAGGGGGTTTACTGACATAATTCTACGAGTTTTGGTGAATGTCTGTTTCTGCAGGGTGTCAGCTGAAAAGAACCAAGGAAGGCCCACATGTCAGGTTTACATAGAGACAATAGGGCCACACATAACTTTTGTGCAATCTAGAAGATACGAGAAGACTCTAGAAAGAAACCGGAGGCGAAACGGGCCCGAAGGCCAGGCGGACGCCCCAAGGGTGCGGGCGGGCGCACCACCCAAGTGGCCAATCAGGCTCCACCTCCTGGATCATGCCTCCACCGCCTTTGAGGATCAATAATAATCATAGATCAAGGTCAGTTTGATCCGAGGGCTGTGGTACTTCCTAGAGGGCTATATAAGCAAGGCCCCTGGGCCCTGGAGGAGGCATCCCCCTAAATCCTAATTCATTATCTCCCAGCCGGGATCAGGTGAGAGGTGTCCCATAAAAGGATGACCTCTCTAGGGGATTAGGTCTAGCTTTTTCAATGTAGTAGATTAGTATCTTGGGAGAGAGGATCGAGTTGAGATCTTGCTCAAGGTTCCAGATCTAGTCATGGAGGCTTGGTAAAACCTTGTATGTTCACTTCAACATTCTGTAAAACTTATATGTATTCTCTTATTTACATGACTATGCTTACATTGAATATATCTTGCTAGTTGAGTTTATCATTCCTTTTGTGTGCTAGTTCATAGAGCTCTTAGCCTTCTAGTTTATCGACTAGGCTAGGTAGCCAAGCCTCGTGTAAGCGTGGTGCTTACACGATGCTCTGCCTATGAGTACACCCTGCTCCCTAGCTGTATGGTAGTTACGGGAGGTGACAGCCCCGTCCATATCTATCGAGCAAGTTCTTAAATTGTAGGACCGTAGTCACGTTAGTAGAGGTATCCTTTGTGGTGTTCTCTCCTGTCTAGTGGCGTCCCGAAGTGCACAAGAGTGGGGTAAGTCTTAGCATAGTTGGGTATACCTTTACCATGTGATAAGAATATCATAGGAATCTACCTCACCCATTGACCTCCCAAGTTAACTAGTTGCATATCTTTAGTGACCTATCCCATGTGTGTCATATTACATAAATCCTATCATTTCATATATCATTTACCCCTGCTATAGTCTAGTTGGTTTACTAGGTTAGTAGATACATGATGATGAATTATCAGATTCTTTAACCCTTGCTTCCCTGTGGTAAAATATAAATAACGATACCTGGAATACTCCCGGTAAAATGCTACAATGGTATATTTTGTGCGCTTGCAGAATCCTTCATATTTTAGTTGCACTTAATTTATACCAACAAACGCACACAGGGACATTGGGCCTGGTGGAGAGGTGCAACGTGGGCCTTGTGTGTCGCTTGGGCAGGGACGTAGGAGCTATCGACCCAGCAAACTGGCAGATCGCTTCTTACGTGGTTTTTACGATCTTTATTTCATTAACTCCAGAACCCTAGCCGCCGCTCCTGTCTCAGGTTTTCCTTCGTATGCTCACATTCTGCGCGCAGGCATGGCAACGTCCAGTGCAGGAGGAGGGCGGAATGGAGGTGCTGGCAATGATGGTGGAGGTGTTAGTGGGAGGGGTTTTGGAGCTGGCCGTGGTGGAGGTCGAACAGGAGGGGGTGGTGGCACACGTGGTGGTCGTCAAGCCTACGGCGGCGGCTATGGCAACAACCACCACAACGATGACGCCATGCCCTTCAGCGGACCTCGCTTTAATCCCAACCTTGGGGCTTACCCACCTAACTACGCCCTGGGCTGGGATTACGAGCGAGGACAAGGAGGCCGGCACGCCGGAAACGGTGACTATGGCTGGAACAATGGCTATTGACAGGGAAGGAACTTTCAAAGACAAGCTCCGTAGTGGTTTCAGCGAGTGCCACCACAAGCTCAATCACAGCGTCAAGCGCCGTTCCCTCCACATCTGCCGAACCAACCTGTGAACCATCAGCAGCAACCTCATCCTCAACCGGTGAACCCAGGGTTGGTACCTCAGTCCCAATTGATGCAGCCAGGGTCGACGGCAGAAAAGCAACAAACGGTTCCCATTTTACAGCAACAATCAGGAGGGGATAAGGGGCTTGTGTCGACTAAGTGCAGCAGGGACATAGGCAGTAAGGGTGGGCAGTCTGATGTATTGCAGGGTTCCTCCTCAGCTTTTGGGGCAACGGTTGTACAGGCTGAGAATGCGGAGATCGCGAAGGTCAATATTGATACTCTGGACGTGCAAAGGACAGCCACCACTAAAATATGTAGGCGGTGTGGAATCAAGGGACACTTGATGTTCGAATGCACATCGGTAGTCTTCTGCGAAATTTGCAAGAGTACAGACCATGCAATGAGTAGGTGCTCAATTCTCAAGCAGCCCAAGCCAGTAGCACATTTGGTTGGTTAGGCCGCGGATGCACTTGCAAGTTTTTATATTCCACATGCTCCCATTCAGCCAACGAAGAGAGACTCTAGACTGGCTCTAGTCTCTACTATAGGCAAGAATTTGTCAGAAGATGAAGTAGCTGCATATTTGAGGGTGTTGGTCTCTGAATCTTTTGCTTGGGAAGTAAAACGGCACAATGAGCATGAATTCAAAGTCTTATTCCCTACAAATGCTGAACTCACGAAGATGACAAGGTTCAACACAAAAATGAAGGAAGGGGCGACTCTTAAATTTGAAGAATTTAAGGAAGATGAGGAGTATTTTGGGCATGCCTTACCGGTGGTTTGGATGCGGGCAACAAATTTACTAACGATTCTAAGAGAGTATGTCATTATGTGGGCACTAGGAACTTTGTTTGGTGTCACCCAGGAAGTAGACATGGTCACCACGAGGGCTAATAATTTTGGGCGGTTTGCAGTGGCGGTGTTGGAGCCTGATGCTATCCCGACAAAGTTAGATGTCATCACTGGTAATAGGTATTTTCAGCTGACTTTCGTGGTTCAACCTTATTTACCAAATATCGGACTACAAAGCAGATGGACCACACAAAATGGGGGGAACCAAGATCAAGGCAATGGTACAGGGAAGGACACGGAGATGAAAGAGGCACAATTTAATGGGAACACTATTTTATCATAACCAAGTACAGGAAACATAGAAACCAGTCGCAAGTCCGGAGTTGAAGCTTCTGAAGCACAGATGGACATGGATAATGATGACTTGCTGGGAGATGAACTGAGCGATGCAGCTTACGCTCTTGTTGGAGTACAAAAAGGAAATCCGGTGAACGTTGTGAATGCAGCATCACTAGCAGCTTCAGGGCCGGCTCACCTCTCCTCGCAGCTTTCTAGGTAGAGTGGAAAACCGGCGCCTCCTGTGTGGCAGCCAAGACTGCGCCCTCGGCCAATGCCTCTATAGGAACACTGACACCCACAGAGACATCAACGGGGGCTGACCTTGCTGCTAAAGGGCCAGAACTACAGGTAGATTTAAAGAAAGTTCATGATCATGCAAAGCCGACCATGCCGGCTGCTGTTTCACCAGATCGAGAGTTGCACAAATTCACACCACTTAGGAAGCCGTCCAAGTGGCTTGATGAGGAACACGCGGAGGTTTCAATTGGGCACTTTGATGGGGCAACAGAAGGAGCAATCGCAGATGGTGCACAACACCTTGGAGACCCTCTTGATGCCATGTCGGAAGCGGGAGTGGCAGCAGATGGTGGGTCGAAATTTGAATTGGGAAGTATCATGAAGATGGCAGTGTTGTCAGATGGAGAACTTACACCAGTTCGCCATAGCAAGCGGAATGCGGACTCTGCTGACGTAGATTCTCTCGAAAGAGCAGAGAGAAGAGTCGCTGTCAAGAACCTCAAGGAACCCCAAGGTATTTTAGATGTGCATTCATTTTGTTCTTTTTCTAATGATCGTATTGAGGAAAACCTAGGGGGAGTCGGTATTAGTTTGGGTAACAAAGATAATTCAATTATTGGGTCTGTTTCTTTGATTAAAGATGTTGAAAGAGAGAGATTGAAGGCACCTGAGTGTTCTAACAAATTTGAGATTGACACTGATTTTGAGGAGGATGAGATCGATCGTGACACCTCCACTATTAGTCGACTCTGTGGCGACTTAACAGAGGAGGTGATGGGCGATAGTTTTGCGGACCTTGATGGTGTACTGGTTGATGTGCCCATCAAGGTGGCAAAGAGTAAAAAGAAATTGAAACTTCTCAATAAGAATACAGCCTCGAAGAAAAAAAACAAAACTCTTATTCTAATGAAAGGGGTATTCTGGAATTGCAGAGGACTGCGTGACTTAGCTAAACATATATTCTTACATAATGTGGCTGTAGATAACAAACTCGATTTTATAGCCTTATCAGAAACCAACAAAAATAGTTTCTCGACTCATTGTCTAGAAAATTTTTGTGGGGGTGCTGATTTTGTGTGGCATTGGTGATGCCCTCAGGAAATGTCTGGGGGAATGCTAATGAGGATAAATCAAGAATTTTTTGAAGTAGAAAGTATTGAGGATGGTGAATTTCATATCAAGTTTATCCTTAAGAATAAAGTAGATGGTTTTAGGTGGGCACTTTTGTCTGTTTATGGTGCGGCACAAGATGAATATAAAGAACAATTTTTATCTGAGTTAGTACAAGCATGTTCTAGTTGTGGTAATCTACCCTTCTTAGTGGGGGGAGATTTCAATATTATCAGAAACCCTTCAGAAAAAAATAATTCGAGATATAATGATAGATGGCTACTTTTGTTTAATGCTATTATTGAAACCTTTAATTTAAGAAAATTAGAGATGATGTGAAGGAAATACACTTGGGCCAACTATGCAGAGGTTCCAACATTTGAAAAGTTGGACCGTATTTTGGTAACAACAAATTGGGAGCAAAAATTTCTGCTAGCCTCTGTCCAGGCTTTGACACGAGAGATCTCAGATCACACACCTCTATTACTAGATGTTGGCACACCGTCTCACCAAGGCAATGCAAGGAATTTTAAATTCGAGCTAGGATGGCTAACCAGGGATGGTTTTTTTTATCTGGTTAAGGGGATTTGGGAATCTTAGAATAGAGGTCGGTCATCTTAGGAGCAGTGGCAAAACAAAATTAGAAGGCTATGATGTTTTCTTAGAGGTTGGGCTAGGAACCTGGTTTCTTAAAATAGAAGAGCTAAATCTGTTTTGCTAGCCAAGATAGATGTGTTGGATAGAAAGGCAGAAGCAATACTATTGTCATATGAAGAAGTGGAGTTTAGACATCATCTCAAAGGGCAATTAACTAAGTTGCTAAGAGAGGAGGAAATTTACTAGTTCCAATGATCTAAAGCAACAAAGTTATTACAAGGAGACGATAATACTAAGTACTTCCATATGGTGGCAAATGGCCGACACAGGAAAACAAAAAATTGTGCAATTAGAACAGTAAGAAGGAACCATTGTTGGGGATGATAATCTGAAAAATTATATTATTGATTACTATAAAGAACTGTTTGGACCTCATACTCAAAATTCTTTCTCAATGGACGAGACTTTGAGGTACGATATACCCCAAGTATCGGAGGAGGAGAATGAGGTATTGACGGCTCCATTCACTGAGGAGGAGGTTAAAATGGTAGTCTTTGACATGGAACATAACAAGGCAGCCAGCCCGAATAGTTTTCCCGCTGAGTTTTACCAATTTTTCTGGGAGATTGTGAGGCCGGACTTAATGAGTCTTTTTTTATGAATTCCATGAGGGAAGATTGCCGATTTATCGCCTTAATTTCGGAGTAATCACGTTACTACCAAAGGTTACTGATGCGGCTCGGATACAACAATACAGACCCATATGTTTATTAAATGTGAGATTTAAGATTTTTACGAAGGTGCTAAACAATAGAATTTTGAAGGTGGCAGACAAATTGATAGGACCATCACAGACAGCCTTTATCCCGGGTCGCTTTATCATGGAGGGGGTTGTTATTTTGCATGAAACAATTCATGAACTACATAGAAAAAAGCAGGACGGAGTGATACTAAAATTAGACTTTGAAAAGGCATACGACAAATTAAAATGGCCTTTTGTGCAACAGGTTCTTAGGATGACAGGATTCTCACTAACTTGGTGTGAATGGATTTCAAAGGTCATGACTAGAGGAAGTGTTGCAGTAAAGGTAAATGATAATATAGGACATTTCTTTCAAATTAGGAAAGGAGTGCGGCAGGGGATCCTTTATCTCCGACTCTGTTTAATATAGTGGTTGATATGTTGGTCGTCCTTATTTCACGAGCCAAAGAGATGGGATAAATCCAAGAGGTTGTTCCACATTTGGTAGATAAGGGACTCTTGATCCTTCAGTATGCAGTTGACACAGTCATCTTTATGGACAATGATCTAGAGAGGGCCAAAAATATGAAGCTTTTACTTTGTGCTTTTGAACAATTATCAGGACTCAAGATCAATTTCTATAAAAGTGAAATGTTTTGTTATGGAGCAGCCAGAGCAAAACAAACTGAATATAAACAAATTTTTGGGTGTGATTTAGGGTCGTATCCTTTTCGTTATCTAGGAATTCTCATGCACCATAGAAAACTCATGAATAAGGATTGGAAACATGTTGAAGAAAGATTTAAAAAAAGGTTGAACTATTGGAGAAGTAAGTTGTTGTCGATGGGAGGAAGGTTGGTATTGATTAATTCTGTTTTGAGTAGTCTCTCTATGTTTATGTTTTCCTTTTTTCAAGTACCTAGAGGGGTGCTAAAGAAGCTGGATTACTTCAGATCATGCTTCTTCTGGCAGAGCGATGATCATAAGAAAAAGTATAGGTTGACTAGATGGGAAGTAGTTTGTACTCTGAAAGACCAAGGTGAGTTGGGAGTTTTAAATTTAGATATCCATAATAAGTGTCTCCTAAGTAAATGGCTTTTCAACCTGATTAATAGAGATGGGGCTTGGCAATAGTTACTTATGAATAAATATTTAAGGGACCAAACTTTGACGTTGGTTCAATACATGTCCGGAGATTCTCAGTTTTGGGCTGGCCTTATGAAGGTCAAGCTAGGTAAGTTTGATCTAGATGACGGGTTTCAAGTGAGATTTTGGGAGGAATCGTGGATATCATCGCGTCCACTAAAATCGATCTTTCCTGCACTATGTAACAGTGTTAGGAAAAAAAGTGCTTCGGTAAGAACAGTGTTATCCACGACACCGTTAAATGTAGCCTTCAGGAGATCCTTAGTAGGGGTTAATTTACAAGCATGGCAAGACGTGGTTGCAATGGTTGTCAATGTACAATTAACAAACCAAAGGGATTGCTTTGTGTGGGGGTTACACCAGAATGGATTATTTTCGGTTAAATCCATATACAAAGCCTTAGTGATAGCCGAAGTTGTACCCTATAACACTTTTATTTGGAAACAGAAATTACCTCTCAAAATCAAAGTTTTTTTTGGGTACTCGTACAAGGGAGTAATCTTAACAAAGGACAATTTAGTAAGGCGACAGTGGCAAGGAGATAGAAAGTGTTGTTTTTGTTCTTCTAACGAGACTATACAACATCTATTCTTTGACTGTCATTTTGCTAAATTCATGTGGTGAACTGTTCATGTTTCCTTTAATTTATCACCTCCAACTAGCGTTCACAATTTGTTTACGGGCTGGCTAGACGGGATAAATAGGAAACTAAAAGCTAAGATTCTTGTGGGTGTAAGTGTAATTTGTTGGGCGATTTAGTTAACTCGGAATGAAATAATTTTTTACAAGGCTGTAGAACCATCTTACTTACAGGTTATCTTCAGGGGGACTTACTAGACCAGGTCTTGGTCCCTACTTCAGAAGGAGGAGGATCGCCAATTGATAAGGATGGGATGCAGATTTATTGAGACAACCGCGAGGGAGGTGTTTGCAAGACATGCTTAGAGATTTAGTAATAGAATTGCTTTATAGATGTCGGGCTTGGAAACTTTTCCTGCTTTTTCTTTGGATCAAAACTTTGTGTTTGAACTTGCGTGGACCGCAGTGGTGGTGTTTGTAATAAGGAATAACTATATGCATTGGTCGATACAGAAGCTGAGATATTAATATATTCCCTTTTCTAAAAAAGCAGCCAGCCTTAAAGACTAAAATTATTTTTATAATAGCAAAAAGTGGACAATTTATATGCAATATATTAGAGTGTTATTTTGAATTTAAGCTTCAGAATAGCAAATTGGGTAATTTAGATGCAAATTTAGGGAGTTATTTTGAATTGGTTAGTTTTAATAATGACAGATTTGTGTAATTTATATACAGATTAAGGGAGTTATTTGAAATAACTCTTGTAATGACAGAGATAAATAATCTAGATGCAAAATTAGGGAGGTTACTCTATATATTTTTTCATAATAAAATGGTAGATGTGGATAATTTTTTTATATATTACAATCGATCCAATGGATATTATTGGCAATGTTCAATAGAGTGCCAAAATAAAGGCCATATGTCTCTTATTAATACTAGAATTCCTAGGATTTATCTTTTTTCCTAGGGTGTCCAGTGAAAATTAATATGGTATATCCATTGGGGCCACTAATTAGTAATATTAAGATAGCTCCGAGCTTAATTAAGTCTATCGATGAAGCTCACGTACGATGACAACTCCATTGTTCAGACCACTTGTGAGCACGGCAGAGGAAGAACAAGTAGCAAGAGGAAGAAAAAGAAGAAAACGTGGGCGAGAAGAAGATGGGTGAGGACAGGATTAGTATGAGGCAATATTCAGTCCATACATCACGATGAGTACTATGAAAGAGGAAACTAGTATATCTCCTATATATAGCTCAGCACACTGCACGCTGGCAACGAAGCACACAAGCAACGCACGCATCATCTATCTTCTGGGCTAGCTGGGCTGCTTAACTGGACCAATCTTCTCCGGTGGGCTTGCTGCTCACACGAGAGCTTCGCCGAGGAACAATACTCTCCTGTTCCTTATCCGGCAATAGAGAGTCGATCTTCAGGCTCCGATGGCGTAGCAGTCACACTAGTCACTCGAGAAGATGATACGAATCGGAGGTAGAGGCCGCCGGTTTGTCTTGAGGCAAAGCACTAGTAGTCGTCTAGCACAGAATCTGTGCCACAGACCAACGTTTGGTCGTTAAGCTACCTAGCTGTTGCTATATAGGGGCATGCAGCCCGAGGCTCGGCGGCCCGACACGAAGCACGAATTTTTGGCTCGGCCCAAGCACGACACGGCCTGATCTTGTGCAGGCCTGGACCGGCACGGCCCGATGTATAGGAGCAGCTTACTCTCCCTCCCCCTCTTTATGCTGGCATTTGGTGGGCCTCGGGCAGGCCCGACCTGCTAAAAAGGCCGTGCTTATTAGGCCGGCCCTGCACGAAAATTGGCCCGGCAGGCCGTGCCTAGGCCGTCAGCCAGGCACAATGGACTGGTGTGGCACGGTCCGGTGGCCCAGCGGGCCTTTCCGTGCCGTGCCATATCGGGCCGTGCCTGGCACGGGCCCTTGCTGTGCCGGGCCTGGCCGGCCCGTTGCCCATCTATAGTTGTTGCTACCCATAGGAGTAGGATTGGATGCATGGATCGGAGTCTCGGATCCGGAGAGGCAGCAGACCAACAACATTTGGAAATCTAGAGTCTCGGATCCAGATGCCTGTCCGTCGTCACCGTCCAGATGGGGGCTGTATGTACTGTGTGTCCAATGCACAGTTACCGTACCATTTGTTGATCAAACACTGCCAGCAGGCTGGTGGTCCCTCCACAGACTTTCATTGGTCTGCATGCAGTGGACCATGGGGGATTCAAATTCAATTCGATCGGGGGCCCAAATGTCTCTGGAGTCTGGACCAGTTTCCCCCACGCGGCCCAGCCAGCGAATCAACGGGAACGGGGTCATGCTGTGTGTCGTGATCTTCATCTTCCTAGCTTTTTTGGGGGCAAGACATCACAAGGTCGACCTGTGTGTGTATATGTATGGAGTAGTAACATTCAAATTGACATGAATAGAATTCAGAAAATACCAGCAAGCACGAAGCAGAGTCCCTCCCAGAAGGCCAGCAGAACAGAGTTGCTGAACCCGAGGCGAACTGGCACACGGGCAGCGGGGACAAGGAGGACGGGCCGCGCAGAGGCAGGCTGCAGATGACGTATAATTCTATCTCAAATTTATAGGGTGAGACATGGAAATTAATTCTATAGATCACCATTTTGTGTTTCTACTTTGCAAGTTATAACACGCTCTTCAACTCGCTCTCGTACGGTAGAAATGTAATACATAAATATCTCTCTCGTATAACCAATATATAAATATAATCCATATACAACCATATTAGCTTAATTAATATGTGTTTAAATTATGATTATTAAAATGAAGTCAATTCAGTGATCCAAACGGGGCCCAAAAGATATTAAATCATGCCCAAGGACAGGACTAGTTAATAAGTTAATATCAAACAAAGGCAGTAGATCCAAACACTTGAAAGAATCCTGAGCACTGGGATAGGCCGCAGCTTGGGTGGATGTCGCAGACAACATCTAGGGGAGGACGACGGTTCAATGCAATGGGTGCGATAAGCACGTGATCCAATTAGCTTGTATTGAGAGAACAAACTTCTGAATTTCAGCTGATTGTGGTCTTAAAAACTTTTCTTATGGTGCCTTGTTAAGCTATCAATCAATCCTCAAAAACCTGCAGAGTGTGTACTGATTAGCTATCGTTCCTATTCTGTTGGAACGGTGGTATTTATTGGACAATAAATTCTGTACAATGCACACATTAATATTTAATATTGCATACATATATTAGTGCATTTCGGCACTCGGCAGTGAACTTACTTGAATAACATTTATGTGAGCCAGCTTGGTCTTGTTCTCTTCTGATTCCCACCACTTCTTCAGTTTCGGGTTGTATCTAATCTCCAGCTTCTGAAGCTTGGTGAGTTGTTGTATACATGAAGGCAACGAATTGATGCTCCTACATCCTGAGATGACTAGGCTTTTTAGAGAGGAGAGGTTGCCCAGCCATTCTGGCACTGCTGATATGTGATCGCACTGATGCCATTCTGGCAGTGCTAATATGTGATCGCACTGATGCCATTCTGGCAGTGCTGATATGCGATCGCACCGATGCAATGTCAAGCACTCAAGGGAAGTGAGGTGTCGCATACTTTCCGGCACGCTCATCAGGTGATCTCCAGAGATACGCAACTCTCGGAGGGCAGGGAGGTGGTGGAATAGTCTTATGCTCTGGCAGGAGTCGCCCTCTATACGCAAATCCAATTTGATGGCTCGACTAGAGGAAGAGCAGAGACGACTGGTTTTGTCTACCTCCTCCAAACAAGATATAACTTGGTCGCTCCCATATATACTGCACTCAAGAAATGTTGGTGGGCATGGCTTCAACCTCAACCTTGGACACCATCGTATCTCCAAACGGTCAAGCACAGGGAACATGAACTCCTCCACACCATCCTCAACAGAGTATGTTGTGTCCCACTCCTCCCAGCCTTCCATTAATGAGACTTGGAAGGATGACAATCGACGGAATGCTCTTTTGCCACCACAGAATTCCCTGTTGATTCTTTTAATGCCAGGCAATTCATAGAGGAACAGCTTTTCTAGGTGCGGTAACTGTCCAAGTGGTGGCAGGTCTCTACATGTGGGCAGATTATGCAGTTTAATAGAAACAAGATTTGTCAGATGACAAGAAGAAGTGCCCATCAGCCAGCCTGGAAAGCCTGCACTGCTGTAACCTCCGAGGCACATGTGCTTCAGGCCTCTGGGTGGCACTAGCTGTCCCAACAAATCCTTGTCCTCTAGAAGTCGAACAGCACCCACGGTCCAAGCCAATCTTAACTCCGAGAGATTTTGTTTCTCCAACAACTTAACTTTATTTGCTTCTTCTAGAGACCTTACATTTTCTAGAGAATGTATTCTTAACTCACCGACGTTGATGCCTTCGAGGAGATGAAGATTGCTGCAACCGTTCACATCATCCGCACGAACTCTGAAGTAAGGCAATGTTTGTGAAAAGTGCACCAGAGAACTGGCCTGATCCACCAGTTCAACGGAGCACCCTTGCAGCACTAAAGACTTCAGCCCAAGTGCACGTATACTCTCTGGTAGGGCCTTAAGGCCCCAACACGCTTGAAGATTCAGTGTATGCAACCTTTGGAGGTTACCAATACTTGCTGGTAAACATTCTAAAGCATTATTCAAAGATAGGTTCAGGTGCTCCATATTTGTCATATCACCGATCCAGTCAGGGACATAACTAGCACTTCCTTCCTTGCCACGTAAGATTAATTGACTCAAGCCCAAGTACTTGAGATTGGTGAGGTTTGCCAAAACACCTGACAAATCTTGAAGACCAATTTTCCTTGACCGTGACATATCTAGGTGCTCTAGTGCGGTGACACCACGCACACCTCCCAGGTGTTCCATGCTACTGCAGCGTGACAGATCTAGATGCAATAAATTTTGGAGCTTCATCAGTGCCTCTGGCAGTTCTCTGATTTGTTGACAGCGTGACATGTTCAAATATTGGAGTTGTCTAAGGCCACACAGCGGTTCAGGTATTGCTTTTAATCTAGAGCATCCAGATAACTCAAGATGCTCCAAATTCGTGAGCATTCCAAGCGAGTCTGGCAGTTCTCTTATCCCAGAACAACCTGACATGTCAAGACGAACCATACATTTTAAGTCACCAAATGATTCTGGCAGTTGAGATATACTAGAACAACCTGACAAACATATATATCTCAGACACCCAAGCTTGCCAATTGATTCTGGCAGTGCAGAAATTTGAGTAGATCCATTTATTCTTAGGTACTGCAGTTTTGATAGCTCAGTGATACACTCTGGGAGACTCTCATTTTGCATTCTTGGAGCAATAAGACACCTCAGCTGCTTCGGTTCACCAATTGAAGCTGGCAACAGTATACCAGTGCGTTCACTGAAATCCAAAGTGCGCAAGCACTTCGCAAATGAAAAGGCACCTCCCCGGATATCCAGTAGTTCATCACAATCAGCGAAACGAAGTGCCCTCATCTTCGATGGCATATTTGACAACTTCATTTTCCGGTCATATTTTCTAAGCACTGAATAGCGACAATATTTGTTGGCACGTGTATTTCTCATTGGTGCAACATTAAAAACTTGTAACTCGTCTGCCATGGTCAATGTCGCCAAGTCATGCACCAGATCATGCATGGTGTATTGCACCAGATGCTTTTGAGAAGTCTGAAACCAAAAAGTATATATCAACATACATTAGAGACAACAACTAACGTCCATATTTTGCAAATTAAAGAGAAGTTAAATCCATCAGTGAATGCAAATAAAGTGTCAGTAAACCTTGTTTGCCTATGAAAAAGGTCAACAATATTTTCAATCTTCATGACATCGATATAGTGATGCATAAATTATATGAGAATGAAGAGAAGGAATTAAGGAATAATATATTGACAAAAAAACAGACATCCAACTACAAGTTGGTAGAAATTAGTGTGCAGTGTGTCCCCACACCTTATTTTATCTTAATAGGCTTTAGGGCACCCACATGGTATGAGCTAGTTACTTGCTCTAAGACAACCTCTCCTATGATACTAACTTTTAGCACATAGTTCATAACATAAATAGCCTTACATGACACCTCATATAATCTTAAAATATGTGCATGAGACTAGCTCTTGATCCAAAGCTAGCTTTTCTCTCTTCTATTAAAATGTGAAACAATATGCTATTAGCTAGCTTATAAGTTGCCATTAGAGCCGCTTTTAGTATGTAGCCATAGTACCTCGTTTACTCAAAACTTGACGTTTTTCTGAACAAGGTTCCATTCAAAATTAGTTAGTTTTTAACCGTGTAAGATATTTAATCTCCAATATCAAACACATATACGTAAAGTATCAAGTTCTCCTAAAGCACTGCCACTGCATCCCAAATTTTTTTATGGCTATTGGATTTAGGGCAGTCCCAACCTAGAAACTACAATATAGTTTCCATAGTTGCCATATAAGCAAGACTCGGACTCCCACCTTGCGGCCGCCCGGCAAGCATGACCGGCGTGTAGCACTCACACGAGAGCAGTAAGCATGACCATCGCAAAGGCAAACAGCATGCAGGCTAAGACTGTGTGGCCAAACAAGGCAAGTCGCATAGGCGACGAGCCTACGGACGCTTGACCGGGCAGCGCGCTCATGGACACAGCCGGCCACAAGGTGGGCAGCTCGAGTGCAGGGCAGATGGCAATAACAAAAGAATAAGAGAGGTACTACGCATATGTGGGCCTCTTTCACGCGATGAGCTAGGCCTTAAGAAAGTTTTGGACATAGGGTGTTGAATTGCCTCTCAGTCGACAAGCTAGAGTGTATATCAATGAAGGTAGGGTTGGTCAATGGTGTTAGCAAGTCATCTTGGTGGCGGCTTAGTGGAGGTGTAACCTATCAAAGACTTGGATACTAGAGTGGGATAGAATTGGAGGTGGCATCGCCATTAGCTAGGGTTTGGTGTCAGTTGTGATGGGTTATGTTAGGTCGATATTGGCTAGGGTCTGGGGTACCTCCTATTAGTAATATGCAAACTTTTTATGGGGAAAGAGAATTAATATAAATTTCTAAAACGTAAATATTTATCTAAAATGTCACTATTACTTCTTAGGTAAACTACAAATATAAACTACTCTATTTGCTACATCGTTATAGTTATCTTCGATTATAACCTTTTTCTGGAACAAGATTAAATATGTACTTCCGGGCAAGTATACTGCTAGTTAGTGTTGTTTTCTCTACCACAACTAGAAATGTGTAAGGGGAAAATATTTCTTGTTTTTACCATCTATATAGTGTATATATTGTTCTGGCAGCATGCTTATATGAATGCATGACATACAATAGGAATCTACAGAGATATAATCATCACGAAAAAAGTAGTGTTAAAGAAGTTGTATTGTTGCATACCGAGGGTAACTTTGAAACTTGAAGGAAGGACATCCCCAAAAGTTTTTTGATACATTCCTTTCCCTTCGATTGCTCGATGAAATCTAGAGCAATCCATTGTTGAACCAAATCATCTTCTATAATATTATGGCCTTTGGGGAATATGGCACAATAGGAAAAGCATATCCTTAGTTGTCGTGGCATCCTTTCGTAACTTAATTTCAAGGATGGAAGCACATCACTGGCTTCAGAAGATCCATTCCATATATTACTATTATTTATTTCTGTCCATCCAGATAGATCATCTATTGATCGTAGCATGAATCCAACTGCTTGAGCTGCTAATGCCACACCTCCACATTTCTTTGCAATATCCAATCCTACTTGCTCCATTTTTTCTTGGTTAGATTTAAGTTCAAACTTACTAAATCTCTTAATGATTTCCCAACATTTATCATCTTCCAATCTTTGTAGCTTGTATGCTTTATTGCTAGAAACTTCCATTGCAATCTCTTGCTTGCGTGTGGTTACTATGACATCTACCTTGCTGCCCTTGACATGAAGCATCACTCTCAATTTACCCAACTCGGTCATCTTTTCCTCCCATAAGTCATCTAGAACAACCAGAACTGTCTTGCCATAAAGTAGTTTATCAAGGTGTTGTTTTATTGCCTGCTGTGTACCCAGATTTTGTTGACCTTCTTGTGTTGGTAGTTGAGAAATTATGGAGCTTCCTATTTTGCTCAAATTGAAATCTTGTGACACATAAACCCATATACGATAATCATACTTCTCTAATTGGGCATCATTGTAAACTAGTTGTGCCAAAGTACTCTTCCCCATACCTCCAAGGCCATAGATAGCAATAATCACGGACTCATCATCATTGCTGGTGTTTGCAGATAACATGTTTATGATTTCCTGCTTTTCTCCATCCCTCCCTACTACTGGTTCTTCAGGCAAATATGACATTGTTTCACGTTCATCATAAGGCTGCTCATTATTAGTACTACTGCCCTTTTTGAAGTTAAAGACAACAACTTCTTTTACAATTTTCCTCAGTTTTTCTCTCAAACACTTCATCCTATTAGCCATGGCAATCTTCTTGCATGACAGTGGTAGACCTGAGAGAACTCGTGGCATCTGCGAGAGTTTGATTTAGTTCTTAGTAGGAACCTACACTAAGAAAAGACACATCAAATTGTATAAAATTGTAATGAATATAGCCTATTTAATCACCACAAACTGAAATAAGAACAAGCTAGATACTTGAAATCCTTAAGTAAAGTGGGGTCAAACTATAATATCCCTACACATTGTCACACACAGATTAAGAAATATTGTTTTTGGTTGCATATTTCTATAAAACATCAGAAAATTGTTTCCATCAATAGCCTAGAACTCTTTTAAATTCACTGTTTGGGCAGCATGGGTCATGGACTAGTATCCTAATTAAATTTATATTCCCTCTGTTCCAAATTATAAGACATTTTAATTTTTTATATATTACTTTTATTATGTTTCTGACATAGTTTATATCTAAGCGTATAGTAAAAACTATGTATCTGGAAAAGCAAAAATGTCAGATAGTTTGACATGGAGGGAGTGTACGCACCTACACATACACCCGCAGGCACGTTTATAATTGGTAACTAAATTTTATTAGAAACACATAGATAGAAATCATGATATGGATCAACACATGAGAGTTTCAACTGAACAAATTGTAAGCACACATGGAGATGCGATATGAATGGTCCAAAAATTAATGGTAATGAAAAAGGTAGTCTGATTAATTGTATCAAAACTTATGAGAACAGGATAAAGAAAAGAAATAACAATGGTATGGTCGCTGTGCTTGAATATGAACACAAGAGAGAGAATATTTTTTCAAGGACAGCACAAGAGAGAAAGTTAATAAATAAAACGAAAAGAATGTCAAACATAAATGGAAATGGGTTCCGAAGGAGATACATATGTAGGAATTGGGATACAAAATACATATCGAGTAATTGGTAAGTTTCTACAACACTAGCGACAGAAGAAAATATGTGCGTGAGTACAGTGGTATTAGAATATGAGGAATGATTTAGATGTTTTTTATTTGGCACGACAAAATTATATGTGAATGTCAAATATCCAGAACAACTCTATTAAAATTACTAGTTGCGCAGCATGGGTCATGAACTATCCTCCCTCTGCTGTTTTTGACATGTCACACTAGCTTTACCGTAATTCAAACACATTACCATGTTTGACCATCCATTTCAAACAAATCCTTAAAAGTTCACAACATAAAATTATGTATAATGAAAGCAATTCCTTATAGTCAATCTAAAAACATAAATCTTATGTCAGGAACCTATATAATTTTTTTCGAAATCGATGGTCAAATATACCAATGTTTAACTTAATTACAAAAAAAACTAATACGATGACGGAGAGAGTAGTATCCTAATTAAATTTATATATATGAACCTGACAGATACAGACGCAAGCACGTTAATCTTTGCGACCAGATCTCACCTATTGAACAGTTCCATTTTGGATCGGCAGAAATAGATCAATTCCTAATTAAAAGGTAATCTGGAGACATTTTAGTGTGTGCAATAACTACGCACCTTGGCGCTTGCTTGGTCGCTACTATCTTGGTACTCCAGTATAATCCAATCAGCTTTCGGCCAAAGGAGGGTATGGAATCCCACCATATGCGCTGCCAAGTGCCAACTGCCACGGCACGCGTGGTATAAAAAATCTATATATGGCGGCAGCCCTCACCAAACACACGGAAGCAACGCAAGCTAACCTTTGCTGTGTGATGGTCATTATGTTCACACACACTGTGTATACAGCTTGTTTATTTAGGAGTCTGCCATGCAAGCATGCTGGGACCGATCGAATCACAATATACCTCGATGCTCTAAGTTACATTCTAGTATATAATAAAGGTCCGCTATGACGGGTAAAAGGAGAAGACAGGGGGAAAGAGAGAAGAGAAGTGGACTGTAAGTTTATAGCCAGCTTATATATAAAAATTAAGAAATTTTGTAAGAGAAACAAGTGAGTCATAGGTGGGCTAATTACTATGTGAGTAGACTGATAGATTCACAGTAAGTTTGATGCAGCCAACAGCGGGCTATATTATTAGTCTTTCTAATTCAGATAGCATCACCCACCACCATCGCTGGAATCTTCATCTTGAGATATGGGTTCAGATCCCCAAGTGGCTGAATAAAAAAGGTTCCCACCATGCTGGCATCTCCTTTCGCGCCTCCGCACATGAGACTAGCGCGCTTCGATTCGCAGGCACGCCCCGTTTCTCGCTGCTCCGCTTGCTCGGTGGCCAAGGCTCATTCTTGCTAATGACTACTGACAACGGCCCATGTGTGCACCTTCACAGCGACCCGCATCGGCATGCGGCGGCTTGGCTCACACAGGCCTCGGCCAGCCGGCGGTATCTGAGCCCCTTTGTCTTCTTTTTTCTTTGGGAGCCCGAGGCTTGCACCTGCTGGACACTGGTTAGTGGTTACACATATCCATCCGATTAATGCTTGACAATTTTACCTTAGTGCCCCCATCTGCATGAATTAATTAATACTTGTGATTCTTAGGCCAGTCTCAATGGAGTTTCATCAGAGTATTATGGGCATTAATTATGCTGATGTGGCGCTATATTAATGAAGAGAGAGATGATAAGAGTTTCATGGGAGTAAAGAGAGTTTCATGGGGATAAAACTCTTCTGCATTGTTTTTAAAATCTGGATGTGTTGAGAACAATGACATAAAATCCCCATTGAGACTGGCCTTAGGGCGTCCTGCCGTCCTCAATGGGTCTGTCAAGTCGCTGGCTGAGGTGGAAATGAGAGACCGAAGAAAATATTAATTTATTTCTTTTCTTACCTCATAGTAACATACAACAAACTGGAGCCCACAACATCTGCTCTCACATATTCTCAATCCATGTGAAATAGCATACCAATTTGTTCGTTGCTATCGAGTGTTCTCTCTCCTCTTTTCCTCTATACCACATCAGATCGCGTCCAACAGGTCTTTTTCACTGACCTCTTCATTACAGTTTTTGCAAAAAGAACCCTGTGTTAGCTTGGAGATGGAGTCCGTGTCGTTTTGTGAGACAACGGGGAAGGCCTGTGCTTCGAGGCACTCAAGCAGCATTGTAGGACTCGCCTCCCCAACTCAACGGTTTGCAGATCCTGTGTGCTTGCGATTCTGGTTTGGTGCGAGCAGGAGAGAGTTGTCGCGCCAAATCTGTTCTGGTTCATCCTATTTCCCCGGTGGCGGCTCCGGCATCTTGGAAGAGCAAGAGTGCCTCGGCGGTGGCCCCAGCCCACACCTTCGGCAGCTGGAGGACTGGTCGCCAATGGCCGCCGCTTTGCTAGGCCACGACATGAGATCCTCCACCCGAAGAGTGCCATTGAGCTTCCAGGAGCCAATGTTAGCAACCCAACTGGGATTGCCCTCAGATACTTGATTCAAGTACAAGGAACTGAATAAAGTACAAAGTCCTAGGAAGAAGATGAACAGTAACAACTAAGAAAGAGATATTCTATTGATAATTTGATTGATTCCCTTCGTTGCTGCCCCCCATGCCTTCTTGTAGATGACGCCCAGCTGACCAGCAGGCCATTGCTCAACCAGGCCCAAGCCCATGGCCCATATGAAGGCCCAACCATGGATAGTCCTTGACATTCCCCCCTTCTTAACCTTCGGCTTGCCCCCATGCCGATGGAGAAATTCGGAACCACCGGGATCCCAAGTGAACTGGACGATCACCTGTTTCTTCAATTCCGTCTTGGGAAGCTGTCATTCAATATCTTTGGGTAGTGCAAGTGGAGTTGCTGCATTCGGCATAGTTGATTCAGCAGGGAGAGCATCTTCTGCTTCATGCTCATAGTCCTCATCATCAACCACATCATCAAGGCCAGCATCTATGATTTCAACCAATGCATGTAGCTCCCATGGTGGCTTCTAGAGCAAGCGAGAACACAGCCAATGTGACTTCCACCAGAAGTGTTGCTCCAGTTTCAGCAAATGTGACTTCCACCAGGACATGTACACCGTCCACCAGAAACACTCCTTGGTAAATGTATGCAGGTAGTATAATCAGGCCCCAATTGTCAACACCAAGTAGCAGCCCAGTTCTTCTATCAATGATGAGATGCACAAGGTAGTTCTTCTATCAATGATGAGATGCACAAGGTATACTTCTACTATTCTTCTCTGCAACTTCCAGCCAGCATCAACAAAGCAAACAGTGACACAAAGATAAATGTCATCATTATAATTATCACCATCCGTTGGCCAGCCAACTTTACTAACAATAATCTCTTGTGTGCTTGACCATCTGCACAAAGGCCCTCCAATGGACCTTTGCCTGTACCACAGTTTGGCATTTGAGGATTACCAATGCCTTCAGCCAAGAAGGGTTGTGCAGCACATTCTGAAGACAGCTGCAAAGAGAAAGGTAGTAGTACATTGCTGATGACTGGTGAGCTTGCAACCATGTCCTCACCTCCTGACAAGTGCAAGATGAACCCACTATAACCTCCTGCAGGGAAATGAGTTATATGACTGTTGTCACCACTATGGACTGAAGCAACAAGAGCTTCTGGTTTTGCAGGCCTTTCATCATCAAATTCACCGGAGTAACCTCAACATAGCAAGGACTGCAAACTGTATCAACAGTATCCATATGTTCTGGCATTTCTAGATATATATATCTGGATGGCTCCAAAATTCCAGCATATAACCATCAAGTATTCCCAAGACTCCTCAAGTTCAGCAAGCACACACATGGCTGTTTGTTGAATTGGTACATACCATGAGGGCTTCCAGAGTTGGCCAAAGTGACACGTAACAGAGTTCCTCTCAACCACATTGAATGACGGCCATGGTAGAGGACGCAGCCCAGCATCAAAGCTCACCAACCGAAGCTCTGTAGGTGGAGGCCATGGCATGTGCTGCCTGTGTAGCACTGCCTCCCAGTGACCACAAGGTGGAAGCCAAAAACAGCTCTGTATGAGGATGAGGGCTTTCATCGAACACCTGTTGTGCAAGGTGCTGGGAACCTCGGCCTCCTCCTCGGGCACCACCAACTGCAGCAGTGGTGGTGTATCCAGCGGTGGATCCAAAGCCTCCGGGGCATTCCCCTGCGCCAGCCAGAGCCCGGCGCGGATGCAGCGGTCTGCTGTCGCGACGCGGCGGAGCCTATCGACGAGGAGCTCGATGGTGGGGTCAGCGACGTCGACGGAGATCTCGCCCACGCCGGCGACGATGATGCCGCGTCGCGTGCACAGGGTGAGGTGGATGCGGTCCACTCCAGCGCCTGTGGTGATGATGCTGCCAGGGGAGGGGACGGTGTCTAGGAACGTGGCACACAGGGGGTCCGGGCCTACCACGGTAGCTGTGAGGAAGTTGGGCAGCGCCGTGTGAACTCGGCCCTTGTCGACGAGGAGTTGGAGCCAGCACGCGTACTCGGCCTGGTGCTCGTCCATGTAGCAGGTGAGGCAGGCGGAGCAGAATGGCCCTGGGTGCGCGGCGGGCGACTACACGGCGAAGTTGTAGACCTCGTCGGGGGAGGAGTCAAGCGTGCGGCGGAGGGAGGAGTGAGAGAGGGCAGTGTAGTGGAGCCGCATCGGGGACCGCGGAGTCGGCGGCACCGCGCGCGGGTTGAGTTCGTTGGCCTCGTTCCCCTTGGAGAAAAACAGCGTGGTGAGGGACTCCCGGACGTGCTTGTACTCCCTCTCTAGAAGCTGCTGCAGCGCATCAGCCTCATCCTCCGCGGCTGCGGGCTGGGGCAACGATGGAGACGGCTTCTCCAGCTCCTGGATCTGGCGCTGGTACTTCGCTGGGGAAGTCTCCATGGACACGTTCTCTTGGACGAAAACGGAAGCGATGGCCGAAGCAGTGGGCGCGGGCGAGATGCAGGTTGTGCGTCAAGGTCGGTGGAGGTGTACTCGGTCGTCGCAACGTCGTTGGTGAGCTGCACCTTCATCGGCGGAGGTGAGGCAGAGTCAGAGGCGACCAGCTCGTAGACGTTCTCCTCCATGATGCGGGCAGGCTCCTTGAACAATCCGCCCTAGTTGTCGGCAACGATGTGAGCGACGACGGCGAGCTGCTCCTTCATCGGCTCGTAGACACGCTCCTCCAGGAGGGGGACAGGCTCGAACAGCCCTCCCCAGTTATTGGCGACCACAACGGCATCGAACTACGCCGCAGGGGTCCGCTTGGGGATGATGATGTGGGACTCGAAGGCGGCGATGCACCGCTCCCGTGCGGCTCGGGACTTGGAGAGGCGCCGCTCCCAACGAGCCTTTATCTCGTCGAACTTTCTGAGAATCTCATCGAAGGCAAGCTCGTGGGAGGGATCCATGGCGGAATACTAAAATCGACAGCTCTGATACCATATGTTAGCAACGCAACTAGGATTGCCCTCAGATACTTGATTCAAGTACAAGGAACTGAATAAAGTAGAGAGTCCTAGGAAGAAGATGAACAGTAACAAAACTAAGAAAGAGATCTTCTGTTGATAATTTGATTGATTCCCTTCGCTGTTGCCCCCGTGCCTTCTTGTAGATGACGCCCAGCTGTCTAGCAGGCCATTGCTCAATCAGGCCCAAGCCCACGGCCCATATGAAGGCCCAACCATGGATAGTCCCTGCCAGCCAACGCCGCCAGTCCCCCACACCGGAGCCGCCGCAGGTTGGTCCTGCTCGAGGTGAAGTCAGGCCTCCCTACAAGATCCCTCGGCAGTTCGCCCTGCTGGATGCCTGGATCCGCTCCTGGCCTGGCTGTCCCGCGCCGCACGACATATCATGTGTTAATTAAAGAATATATGATCCCATCCGGCAGTCCGCCATGAAATGCCTCAAGAATATAGTGCAGCTAGCTTCATTGGTATAGTTAGAAGTTCTGTAACTGTATTCTACTTGTTCTGTATGACAGATTGGCAGTTGCATGAACTGAATAGCTTTTGCTTTTTCAGTCTGTCTGTTTCATCAGCTTGTGTCTATTCAGTTAAGAACTTAAGATTTGCCTAGTCCCGAAAGTCAAATGAATATTTCTTTTGATTATGAATATGACCATTTGCTTGTGAGTACATTTCTTGTTTCTTTTAGATTTAGTGCTAGTCTGCTAGCTGTATTGCACTTTGTAGCACACTTCTCTTTTTCTTTTCTTTCAGATTTTTGAACAAGTAGGCATGAGTAGCTGTGTTAGAAACTTCCCCCAGCTTAATTTCAGAACTGAAAGTGCCCAGTTCCAACTACATATCACGTGAACTCAGGTGGTGGCCCCAGCAGACAATCGGTGGTGATCCCAGACAGGCGGCCGGCATCAGCGAGCCCCTACAGTCTTCAGGTGGTGGTGAGCGCCTGCCCCGCCCACCCCCCCCCCCCCCCCCCCCCCCGCCCCCAGATCTGTGCGGCATATAGTTCGGTTGAAGAGAGAAAAGAAAGAAGCCAGCCAAACTTAGTGTCCACTGGAATGACTAAACTACACTTAATTATTACTCTTAATTAATTCTTCCCACATTGGATGGCCAAAAAATTCCACGGAGGTTCCTCCCAAGCACTGTAACAAACCTCAAATAATATAGACTCTTAAAATGGATACCCTCCACAACAGATTCTCTGATGGACCGAAAACGGCGACCAGAGGGGGGTGAATGAGAGCCTCAAATTTCATGCGAAATATTTAGCCGCTGTCACAAAATCACTATCCAACACAAGCGAGTTTCCGAAACTAAAATAATCAGGTCAACTGGTGACAAGAGTACCTAGGTCGATTTCTCGGAACATTAGAAGACCAACGCAGTGGACGAAATATGAAACGGAGCTCAACCGAAAAATCTAAGGACGAAATAGTGAGCTCGGGAAGTAGAGAGACAACAGATTTTGACTGCTGCTAGAATCAGCCACCAGCACACTGCAGGAAGCACAATCAATCACTTGCACATGACTTAAATTAAATAGATTAGCTTGCAATGATTGCTTCCTGTAGTTGAAAGAGACAACACAAGAGGAAAAACCAAAGCACGTTTAGCCTAAGCACTTGCTGCTGGAAAGGACGGAATTACCTGCCGATGCTCGTTCAACAGAAAATCACAACCTGGATTAGAGCACCGACGAACACCTGCTTGGGCTGGAAGTGCACGACGCAGATCGAGACGGTGGAGCTGCACACCGATCTACGAGGCACCAAGGCCTGAAAGCAGCGGACAAGACTGCAGAGACAGACGCTGCAGGTTCCAGGTGGGCAGAGGAGCGAGTGCGGCTGCCCTGCGCACCGATGACTGCGAGGAAACCGGCGGGGCCTGCTCCACCGCCGACCCGACCTGGGACTACTCACACACGCGCACGGGGTGGGTCTGCTCACCACCGAACGAAGAACAACAGGAAACCGAGCAGTCGAGCCTCCAGGAATCAGGGGCGAGCGCTGCTACGGTGAGCGCACACGGCAACAGAGCACCGGCGTTGGTAGCGCTGCCGCTGGAACCGAGTTGACCTGGAGCGCACGACGAACTCAAGAACAGAAAGGATACAGCGGTCATGAAAATCGACGGAATCCGACTCAAAACTCCACGAAACGTCCCCAAACTTGGCCTAGATGAAATTCGATCATCCCAAAAAATCATCGCTCGAGACAGCCCCAAACTCTGGAAAAAACAGACCAAATCTATGAACGAAAATGAGAAAAAATGAAGAACGAAAATCACAGCTTTAAATAGGAACCTCAGAGGGCAAGAGGAGGATTTAGGCCTCCATTCTCACTCCGAATCTCATTACAAACACCACTAAAAATTCAGCATATTTTTGACCTCTCTCATGAACTAGAAGAAGCTAACCCTAAGAGAAAAAGGGGAAATAAGAGTGGCGAGAGAAGTGGGGAAGATGGGGCTCCCTCATCCTATTTAATAGGGCTGCTGTATAATCCTAGTTTTGCCCCTAGAAACAATTGAGTCAAACCACTTAGCCAAGGCGTTATGGTCCAACCCGGTGTCATTTTCATCCGACGGCCACCGTGTCTCCTCATCAGTAGCTTCGCCTCGACGCGAACTCCCCGATGCCGTCACGTGCTGTCCGTTCCTCCTCGGAACCTCCGCCCGGGTTTTGAGGCCCAAACCCGTAAACCCGTCACCGATGGTTTTGAGGCCCAAACCACCAAACCCGCTTGCATGTAGCGTACTCCATACGTGCCACCCACCGCTCGACACGTGTCACCGCCGTCCTCGACCGGCTGGCCGCCAAGTCCTCTAAGCCCGACTCGACTTGCACGTCCTCCGTCTTGACTTAGTCAACACGATCACTCCCATGTACACTTGCGCTTGTCGATGTCCTAGATGTTAGCCACCGCGGTTGGTCATCCGGTCTCTGAGTCCCTCAGTCTAAGCCTCACGTCCGCCCTTCACCGCTTCCGGTCCATCGGCGTAGCACGTCTCTACTTGACCTTCACCTCGCCGTCGACCACCACCTCTGAACTCCACACCTGCACAACACAAGCCAAGAGACATATCACACACATAGCTTTCATCATGGTAGGGTTAGTCACCACTCAACCTACTTCATAGATCATATTGACAATCACTCATCACAAAACGAACATACAAGGACTTTAGTTCTTATAGTCACAATGTCATCGATAATCAATTTTGATTGGATCCATCACGTTTTCATAAGGTTTCAAAATGTTTGCCTTGGGGGCTGGGAAAACAACACGATAAGTCACTTGTGCTGCACTCTCCAGCACAAGATGCCCAGACGTGCATGATAGGAAAAACCGAGAGACCACATGTTACGGATGGAAAACGGCTAGACGCTACGGATGGGGAGCCAAGCCCGCTCGATTATTCTCTCTGTCCTGTAATATAGTGCATTCTAGAAATTTTAAGATAAATTAAGAGAGGGCATAAAAGACGCTTGTGTCCTCATTTTTTTTCCTAATCAGACACTATCATCAACCTGATTAATGTCGATTGGTTTATAAATAGAAAGTATTTAATGTAAAATTGGTTTTTGTCTTCTAGAATGCCTTATATTTGCTGTAATGCTTGAGTCATAGCGTTCGTCCGCTCGGACGCTGGCTTCCTGGGCCTACGGACCAGCCAGTCTTGCTTCCCCTCACAGTCCATCTAAAAATAACAAACGCAGGTTTCTTCCTCCTCGCCCAGTTGCTTGCTGCGCCACGACGCCCGCACCGACCACCCAGCCCCACTCCTCTCCACGATGCTCCCTGATGCCGCACTCTCTGCCTCCCCCGCGCCCTCCTCGGTCCTCCATTTCCACCACATCCGAGCGCTAGTAGCCACCTTCGTCCCTCTCCACCGCGCCCACCAACTGTGTGGCTAGGCAGCCAAAAGTGGGGCTGTCGTTTGCCGGGCCCAGGCCAATCGTTGGCGCAACTAGCCGCTGCCAAGTTGCGCCACCATCCTCGGCCGCTGGCTGGATGGAACCGGCCGTTTCCCAATCAGCTTTGCGTCATCTGGAAGAAGAAGGGCGAATAACGCATGTTTCAAGAGTATGTTTCAAGTGTTTCAGGTGTTCCATAGGTATGTTGTATTTATTTCATATGAATGTTGCAAAAATAGATCGGGACGTAGCATATGTGACAATGGTTGTACACATATGTTGTAAGCTTTTACTTCCAATGTTTCATCTGTTTTTTCATATGCATGTTGCAAGTGTGTTTATTTGGATATTGTATATATTTTCACACATATGTTGCAAGTGTTCTATTTGGATGTTGCATATATTTTGCAATGGTTTTAAAGTGTTTTTAGATGTTTTCACCAATGTTTTAGATGCATGTTTCATGTGTTTCATCTGTCTTCAGACGTACCTTTCAAATGTTGTATCTAGATGTTTCAAAAGTAGATCGGGTGTTGCACATGTTGCAATGGGATCCACCTACTGCAGCCACCTGTAGCAACTGATGGGGCATCAATGCATTGCCGAGCGGGCGCAGATGGCGGAGGGGGCGCGAGTGGTCCTTGCGCGAGGTCTAGCAGCGCGGGTGACGTCCGGGCAGCACATGCCCTGTGTGGGCGAGCAAATCACAGGTGCGGCCAGGACGTGCAGGCGCTCGCGGGAAATGAAGAGTGGACGCAGGCATGCTAGCGCGGACGGGGGCGGAGTGCAGGCGCACGGGAAATAAAGTGCAGGCGCGGGCGTCCAGACGCACGTGTCCGTCCGGATGTCTGGGTGCTAGCACTTGCATTATATTTGAGGACAAATTTTGAATGTTAGAATACACTATATTACCGGCCGGAAGGAGTAGGTCCTCTTCGGTATAGTTCATAGGGGAAGCACTTCTCAATAAGCAACATAAAGAGAGAAAGTCCGATTCAACTTCTGCTTTTTAGTACGAATGAGTGCTATGAAAATAATCATGACCAGGATAAGCTGCAAAAAAAGCATGACATTTTGCTATTGATTTGAACTTATTTTGGCCATAAGAAAATTATAAGTTGTACCAAACTGGCCCATAATAAAACAGGGTGGCCAGTTTAGCCTTTTTCATTTAGTTTTTCTGTTACTAACTGGGATATGTCTTTTGAAGTCTTTTTAACAACTTGTTTGGATACATACGGCTAATTTTTATCCTCAGCCCATCAGAGTATGGAGCTTATGATGGGCTAAATTTTATAGCCTAGCGGTCAACTAGTTATCAGTCAATTCCTTAACTAGTATAAATTATTTTTTAGCTCCAGCTAATAACTAGCCCTGGTTAATCTAAATGTGCCCTAAATCGTGCATAATAGAAGTCAACTTCTAAAAGTGTCGGCATTTTAACTGTAACCCAGAGCATGTCACTAATAATGATAATTTAGTAGTGAAAGGCCGTTGACCGGCCACAACTAACAACTGTAACTTTTAACGATAACGGTACTGTCCCACATTATATGGTCAATAGCGACATTGCGCAACTAACAAAGGCCAGCATAAGTAGGAGTATCATCTGCATTTAATAGTTTGCCACAAAAGTGTTTTTATGACATAGCAAAGTTTAAGAAGAGACCCTTAAAAAAAGTTTAAGAGAGAAGACGCAAATTTTTCTTGGCTTAGATTTCATCTTTATATGAGTCTTGAAATTAAATGTAACACCCCGGGCGTTATAGTGCTAATTAATCTGTCATGTCATCATAATGCATTGCAAAGCATCCATATTTAGGTCAACCTTGTTATGCATCAACTAAAATAAGTTTACTTATCTAGATTGGATGTGCTTCTCAGTGGTGAGTTTCGAACCCGAAAACCCTAAATTCGAATGTCACCGCAAATACTTAGTCCGTGCCCTGCGTAATTTGAGGTGTGTGACCGTGTTGCACACTAGTGTCAAGTGTAGGGTATGAGCTCAAGTACAACACTAAAAGGAAGCTCCAAGTTTGAGTTTGAGTTGGAGTCCAAAAACTTGTTACGAGTTTTCCGATTCGAATTCAAATTCAAATTTGGAGAAAAATGTAAAAGAATTTCAAAAGCTAAATTGGTCAACCAAGAGTGGCATTTGGTCAACCATGTCATGTTGATCCAAATGATGCCCTTGGGTGAGGTTTTGATCACTAAGTAATCACAAATCAAAGTAGCAACAAATTCCAATTGAAAATTCCTCCGAAAACCCTAAATTTCAAAACTCTATTTTACCCCTTTTGAAATAATTCAAAATCTAAGCAAAATTTGGGAAAACGTTTAAAACCAAGTTTGTAGAAATTTTCAAGGGCTACAACTTTGGTGTTTTGAGTTTTCAAAGTTTTAGTGTAAAATGTGGAGTAATTTTAAAAATAAACAAATTTCAAATTTAACCCATTTTTGTCCCCAAACTAAGATTTCAAAATGGAGACAGAATTTGAAAATGTTTTGAATAGCAAAGTTGTAGGTCTTGTCAAGATATACAACTTTGGTGTTTGGAGATTTTCAAGTTTCAATATGAAATCAAAAGTAATTTCTAAATTACCAAATCCCAAAAATGTGTCCCCTTTTGAATTTAAACTCAAATTACAAAATCCAGTTAGAATTTGAAAAAGTGTTCAATACAAAACTTGTAGAGCTTGAAATTCTGAAGATTTTATAGATTGGAAGTTTTTCAAGTTGTTACATGAATTTGAAAGTAATTTGAAAAATCAGTTTGAAATTCAGAGTTTGGGGAGGGGAGCTACAGTGTCATGCCAATGGAAAACGGCCACCGGCCGACCGCCCGCCGTGGCCTTCCACGGCCTTCGCGCGTGCCAGGACCGCCAGCGTGACGATGAGCGCTTTCCAGAGTCGAGCACCGTGTCTAGGCCTATAAATACGACGAGGTCGTCGTGTTCTTCTTTTTCTTCTCCGTTTTCGCCACTGCCGCCACCGCAGCTCCGCCGCTCGCCGCTGCCGCCGTCAAGCCACCTCCAGCCACGCAAAGCGCGTCATCGCGTTCGCCTTGACCTCGTGCACCTCATGAATCTTTTGCGCTAGCCCAATTTCATTTGAATCATCGCAACCACTCGTTCCCATGCCCAACTCCGGCGACAGTGCCGCCTCACGTGGCCAGCATCTTCCACCGCCGCTCCGAGCTTCCCGAGTGCTTCGCAGCAACCGCTGTAAGCTCCTGATGCTCCCCATGCTCTCGCTTTAGTCGCTACCGCGTTGCATCGCCGGGACGCCGGTCACCATCGCGGCCGGTCCGCCATGGCCGTGGGAAGGGCTCTTCGGAGCTGTAGCGTAGCCGTTAGGGGTTAAAACGGGTTCGTGGTGAGTCGTAGGTGCTGTAGGGTTGCTTGGTTGGGTGACCGAAGCAGCGCTCGCCGGCCGGCCACCGCGCGGGCATGACCGGGTCGCGGGAGAGAGCGAGGGAGGCGGAGGAAGGCGATGACATGTGGGGTCATCTTGTCAGCGAGCGCGGGAGAGAGAGCGCGCGCGGGCGGAGCAGGCCGCTGCTGGGCCGAGCGCGAGCGCGGGCGAGCGCACGGGCGAGCGGGCAGCTCGGCTAGGCTGGACCGCGGGAGGGAAGGCGTCGGCCCGGTTCAGTTTTCGGTTTTGTTTTTCTTTTTCAAATTATTAAATAGTCCTATTATTTGTTTATTTCACTAAAATTTGTGTAGAGTTCCAAAATTCATGAAAATTTTTGTGTAAGCTTCTCAATGTATAAACTATCTAGGAAAAATGTTAAATCATGAATTTGAATACTTTGTGCAGTAGAATTAATTAGTTCCAATAAAGATTAAATGCAACTTCCAGGAATTTTAATAATTAAATTATTAATCCAACAATTATGAAATTTATTATGGCACTGTTTTAAATCATCCTTAATCCATAGAAAAAGTTTGAACTTGTTTAGATGAAGTTTGATCCACTATTAATTATGCCCTAATTAATTAAATAGTAAATAAATGTTAATTAGAGAACTTTAATTGTTGTGTGCCCTTTTGATTGAGTGATGTCCTTGGGTCACTACTCTTTGGTGATCTTTGGCACCTTAATTCCATGTGTGAGCTCGTTAGTAACTTGCTTAGGTTAAAAGTTGCTCCTCGGTTATGGAGACTTGATCACCTGACTTACAGCGTAGTTAAGAACTGGAATGGAAAGAAAGAATGGGAAGTGTTTGATAATAATTACTTTGATCTAGATTAGGATCACTTTGATTTAGTTAATGAACCATCAATGGTAAAAGTAAAATGTTGAAGATAAGGACTTACCTTAGTAAGCTTTTCTGTAAAAGAAAATTTTGATTTTGGATTACTCGTACCTTGATTCCCTAAAGCTAGCATGCCCTTGGAGTCTTTGTCTTAGTCGGGTAAGTCTTGTTGAGTACTCTCATACTCACGGTTTGTTGAACCCCTTGTTGCAGGTGCGGTTTATGAACAAGTCTGCTTCGAGCCTTGTTGCATGACCGTCTGGGCTGAAGAAAGCGATGACGAGTAGACTGTGTGGCCTTTGGGCAAGGCATCTCGTTTGTGTGATGTAATAAAGTTACTACTGATACTTCTCTACTACTGGTTTGTAATAATGTTACATAAGGTTTGAAGTTTGAAAACTGGTTTGTAACCCTAAGTTATTGTAAGACTTCCGCTACTTTACTCTGTTGAATATATTGAATAAACTATTGTAATATTGCAATACTCCTGTGATTGGATCCTGTTCGGAGGAAAGCAGGCCTTTTAAGTTATGGTGAACATAAGTACGGCTATCAGAGGTCATTATGGCAATGATGGATACTTGTGGGCCATCATAATTAGGAGGTTCTATGACAGCTGGTACTAGAGCATAATCACTCGAGTTATTGTACTATTACTTTGCAAAACTTCAAAATGATTTGGGTCAAATAAACTTAATATTGATATTTTGGTCCAAATTGCTTTTGCTTATCTAAATCTATTCTATAGTTTCCTTAGCTCATATTTGAAAGCTTGTAGTGAAGTATCATGTTATAGTGCCCTATGTTATAAATATTGCATGTGTTACTTAATCTTTTCTGCTAGATTGTAAGTACGATGCATGCATCATGTTTAATTAACCTGCTTAAGTTACCTTCCCTTTTAAAGTGGTTTGGGTTAAGTAAGGTTCAATCCTATTCATGCTAACCTTCAGATCCCTCCTATCTGTTCTTATCGATCTAATTCTATCTTGCTTTAGGATGGCACGTGTGAAGATGACTCCTCGCAAGAAAAGTGGACCGCAAGGAGTGCCACGTCATCAGTTGGCCGTTAGAGGTGATGGAGCAAGTAGTAGCCGCAATCCGAACCCGGATTCGGAATCAGAGATGGCAAGGCTTACTTCAGAGGTAGAGCGACTGAAGCGCAACATGCGTTTTTGGAAGCAGTTCCAGAACGAGTCTCTAGAAAAGGAGACAGAAGCCAGGGCTCGTGTTCATGAGTTGGAGCTTTGTGCGACACACCTGGAGCAGTACAACACAATTCTGCATGAGGAAGTCCATAGGCCAAATGATCTGATGAATCCCAATCATCAGCCCCAGGTAGTAGAAGATGATGTCGGTGCCGTGGTTGTTCCGGGTGGAGAGGACAATGAAGAAGAAGATCCGGAAGAAGATGAACCCATGATGGAAAGTGGGGATGATGCAAGTCATGTCACTGGTGCAAGTGCTCCAGAGGCTGAGGATGGAGTGATCGTGATCAGCGATGATGATGAGGAGTGAAGTGTTGATATGGATGGTTATGTAATATAGTAGTCTTTCCTACTTTCTAAGAACCTTAGTGGGTAGCTTCTTGCTTACGAGCAAGTTTGTAATGAAAATAATGTAAGATAAGTTTGTGTGTGTACAAGTACTGTACTAACTGCTTTTTAATTCAATAAAGCGATGTAAATAAATATGGTTTGTGTACAACAGATGGACGGTACTGGAACTTCCCAGGATGGGGACAATACTCCGAATCCCCCACTATTTCTACCTACTTTGGCAGAAGCTATTGCCGCACTGGTCAATGCCACTACCTTGTTGGCTCAGAATCAGAATGGAAATCAGGGTCGTAGAGGCCGTAATAATGGAGGAGAAACCACTTATGTGGATTTCATCGATACCCGTCCACCAGTGTTCTCAAAGGTAGATGAGCCGATAGAGGCGGATGACTGGCTCCGTACCATGGAGCAAAAGTTTGAACTTTTACAGTGCACGGAGCACCAGAAACCCGTGTTTACAGCACAGCAACTTAGAGGTGCCGCAGGGGCGTGGTGGGCGAATCTGGTCGCCGCATGGACTGCTGGCCACCGTGTCACTTGGCAAGAGTTTCGTGATGCCTTCAGAGCACACTACATTCCAGATGGTGTCATGGCCATGAAGTTAGAAGAGTTTCTCTCGCTGAAGTAAGGGAACCAGACAGTTCTACAGTATGTGGGCAAATTCAATCATCTGTCCCAGTATGCAGCTGAGTATGTGAACACCGATGTGAAAAAGAAGAGTTGTTTCATGAGAGGTTTGAGTACCAGAATCCAGGAAGCATTGGTTACCTGCTATAATGCCACGTACCATGAGATAGTCAATGTGGCTATTGCGTCAGAAGAAAAGTCTCGACTACACAAAGAGTCGAAGAAAAAGAAGCAAGTGTTGTCTAGCCCGTCTGGCGGCATTAAGAAGCGCCAGAAGTTTATTTATCACCCTCAGAACCATTTCCGCCCAACTTATCGTCCACCGCAATACCAAGTTCGGCCGCAGATGTTTTTCCGTCCTGCCGCAACCCCGCAATTTCCACAACAGCTGAATGCCCCTGGTATTCGAAACCAGACTCCAGTAACCCACAACTTTCCCTGCTACAATTGTGGAAAGCCAGGCCACTTTTCCAAGGACTGCCCGTATCCAAGGCAATACAATCCCAACTATCCCAGAGCTCCCGTACCGCAACAGCAACAACCTCAGAGCAAGAATAATAATCTGAATGTTCAGAAGGGTAAGGGTGAGAGGAAGAAGACCGGACATGTGTTCTACACTCAAGCGAGTGTAATTCCAGAGGGAGAACCTGTTATGATGGGTATGTTCCCTGTTGCTAATCATCCAGCAGTACTGTTATTTGATTCAAGTGCATCGCATACATTTATCAATCGCACCTTTGTTGTTAAGCATGACATTCCAATTATGGGAACACTAGAAGATTTCTTTATCCAGTCGCCCGGGGGACGACTATGTACTAAGGAGATGGTACGTGACGTACCTATAGAGTTAGGTGGGCATATATTCCCTACCTCAATGATAATATTACAGAAGCTGGATATAGATGTAATCCTGGGTATGAATTAGATGTACCAAAGGGGAGCCATTATAGATGCACTGCACAGAACTATAAGGTTGAACCTGCCAGATAATAAATCTCATCTTCTTATCCAGCTTCCTATCCCAAAGAGAACAGTTGAAAGGTTATGTGCAACTTCAGTACAGGAGATTTGTGATATACCGATAGTCTGTGAATTTCCAGATGTGTTTTCAGATGATCTACCAGGTCTACCATCAGACAGGGATGTAGAGTTTGTGATTGAGTTAAAACCGGGTACTGCCCCAATATCCCGGAGAGCTTACAGAATGTCACCCAATGAATTGGCTGAACTCAAGGATCAATTGCAAGAGTTACGTGACAAAGGTTTTATCAGACCCAGTTCCTCACCATGGGGATGTCTGGCTCTTTTTGTCAAGAAGAAAGATCAGACTTTAAGGATGTGTGTTGATTATAGGCCATTGAATGAATTAACCATTAAGAACAAATATCCGTTGCCTCGCATTGATCTACTCTTTGATCAGCTTGCGGGGGCAAAGGTATTTTCAAAGATCGATCTTCGATTAGGGTACCATCAAAACAAGATTCGACCTGAAGATATCCCAAAGACTGCATTCACCACCAGATATGGATTGTACGAGTACCTAGTTATGTCTTTTGGTCTCACCAATGCACCGGCACATTTCATGTATCTGATGAACTCAGTTTTCATGCCAGAACTTGATAAGTTTGTGGTTGTGTTTATTGATGATATTCTGGTATACTCTAAAAGTGAAGAAGAGCATGTTGAGCATCTCAGAGTTGTTCTGACCCGTCTGAGAGATCATCAACTGTATGCCAAGTTCAGTAAGTGTGAGTTTTGGTTAAGAGAAGTGCAATTCTTAGGACATGTGTTGTCAGCCGACGGAGTAGCAGTAGATCATGGCAAGGTGAAAGATATTGTGAATTGGAAGCCACCAATATCAGTTCATGAAGTCCGAAGTTTTCTGGGAATGGCGGGTTATTACCGTCGATTCATACCTGACTTTTCAAAGGTAGCCAAGCCAATCACGGAGTTGTTGAAGAATCAAACTAAGTTCATATGGTCTCCAGAATGTGAGAAAGCTTTTAGAATTCTAAAGAAGTCATTAACAACTGCTCCAGTTTTGGCACAGCCAGATATAGAAAAACCATTTGATGTTTACTGCGATGCCTCGGGTATTGGCCTTGGTTGTGTATTGATGCAAGAAGGCAGAGTAATTGCTTATGCCTCGAGACAGTTGAAGCGCCATGAAGAACATTATCCGACACATGATCTTGAACTAGCAGCTGTGGTTCATGCCTTAAAAATCTGGCGTCATTACTTGTTAGGTAATACTTGCCACATGTATACAGATCACAAGAGCTTAAAGTATATCTTTACTCAGTCAGAGTTGAATATGAGGCAAAGAAGGTGGCTTGAATTAATAAAGGACTATGATTTAGAAGTACACTATCACCCTGGAAAAGCGAATGTTGTTGCTGATGCACTCAGTAGAAAGAATCATTGCAATTGCATGACTGTGAAGCCAATGGATTACATTTTATGTTACGAATTGGAAAAGTTGAATATTGAAATAATTCAACAAGGTCAGTTGACTAATGTCACAGTGGAATCAACAATCAAAGATCAGATTGTATCTGCTCAGAGAAAGAATTCCGGAATAGCTCACATCAAGGAAAAAGTTAGAACCGGTCAACAAACAGATTTCAGTATTGATGATGCAGATGTGTTATGGTTTAAGAACCGGCTAGTGGTCCCAAAGGTCCCAGAGTTACGTCAGCTCATTCTTGATGAAGCACATAGTACAAGGTTTTCTCTTCATCCAGGGAGTAATAAGATGTATCAAGATTTGAAACAGAGATTCTGGTGGACCAAAATGAAGATTGAGATCGCCAAGTATGTTGCCAGATGTGACACTTGTTGTAAAGTGAAGGTTGTACACTTAAAGTCGGCAGGAATGTTACAACCCTTGCCCATTCCATCTTGGAAATGGGAAGATATCAGTATGGATTTCATTACTGGGTTACCCAAGACCTCAAGAGGCTTTGATTTAATTTGGGTCATCGTAGACCGACTGACAAAGTCATCTCATTTTATTCCAGTCAGGGTGGACTATACTGCTACAACTTATGCTAAAATATATATTGCACGAATCCTGAGTCTTCATGGGGTACCAAAGACCATTGTATCTGATAGAGGTACGCAGTTTGTCAACAATTTTTGGAGACACCTACATGAGTCCCTGGGTACAAAACTTCTACAGAGTACCGCTTATCATCCACAAACAAGTGGTCAGACTGAAAGGGTCAATCAAATTCTAGAAGATATGTTAAGGACGTGTGCACTTAATTATTCAGACACTTGGGACAAGTGGTTACCTTTAGCAGAATTCTCCTACAATAATAGTTATCAAGAGAGTATTAAAATGGCACCGTTTGAAGCATTATATGGCCGCAGGTGCAGAACTCCATTGAATTGGTCAGAACCAGGAGAAAGATGGTTTTTCGGTGTTGATCTTGTGAAACAAACAGAATAAAAAGTTAGACAGATCCAGAATAATTTGAAAGTTGCTCAGTCCAGACAAAAGAGTTATGCTGATAAAAGGCGTAGACCTTTGGTATTTCAAGTAGGGGATTATGTTTATTTGAAAGTATCACCCATGAAGGGAGTTAACCGATTTGGAGTCAAAGGCAAACTTGCACCGCGTTATGTTGGCCCATTTCAAATTATTGAGAGATGTGGAAAGGGGGCATATAAGTTAAAGTTGCCTGAACAACTGTCAGCCGTGCACAATGTATTTCTTGTATCACAAATGAAGAAGTGTTTGCAAGTACATGATCAAGTTGTTGATGTTGATGGAGTTGAACTTGAACCGGATTTGACCTATTCTGAACATCCTATTCGAGTTTTGGATCAAAAGGATCGTGTTACTCGAAGTAGAACAACTAAATGGTACAGAATCCAATGGAATCAACATTCAGAAGAGGAAGCCACCTGGGAATCGGAGGATTACCTGTTGGAGAATTTCTCGGAGTTCTTTGCTTCTATCTAGGTTGCAATTTCTTCTTTAAACTGTAACCTATCCTTTTCAAATCTTTGTAATGTAGAAAAACTCCCTACCTATTTTGTAGACAAGTCTTGGATGTGTTTGCTTGACACGTTTCCTTTTCCATTACTTAACTCAAGGCTTTAAATCTCGGGACGAGATTTCTTTAAAGGGGAAGGGCTGTAACACCCCGGGTGTTATAGTGCTAATTAATCTACCATGTCATCATAATGCATTGCAAAGCATCCATATTTAGGTCAAACTTGTTATGCATCAACTAAAACAAGTTTACTTATCTAGATTGGATGTGCTTCTCAGTGGTGAGTTTCGAACCCAAAAACCCTAAATTCGAATGCCACCGCAAATACTTAGTCCGTGCCCTGCGTAATTTGAGGTGTGTGACCATGTTGCACACTAGTGTCAAGTGTAGGGTACGAGCTCAAGTACAACACTAAAAGGAAGCTCCAAGTTTGAGTTTGAGTTGGAGTCCAAAAACTTGTTACGAGTTTTCCGATTCGAATTCAAATTCAAATTTGGGGAAAAATATAAAAGAATTTCAAAAGCTATATTGGTCAACCAAGAGTGGCATTTGATCAACCATGTCATGTTGGTCCAAATGATGCCCTTGGGTGAGGTTTTGATCACTAAGTAATCACAAATCAAAGTAGCAACAAATTCCAATTGAAAATTCCTCCGAAAACCCTAAATTTCAAAACCCTATTTTACCCCTTTTGAAATAATTCAAAATCTAAGCAAAATTTGGGAAAACGTTTAAAACCAAGTTTGTAGAACTTTTCAAGGGCTACAACTTTGGTGTTTTGAGTTTTCAAAGTTTTAGTGTAAAATGTGGAGTAATTTTTAAAATAAACAAATTTCAAATTTAACCCATTTTTGTCCCCAAACTAAGATTTCAAAATGGAGACAGAATTTGAAAATATTTTGAACAGCAAAGTTGTAGGTCTTGTCAAGATATACAACTTTGGTGCTTGGAGATTTTGAAGTTTCAATATGAAATCAAAAGTAATTTCTAAATTACCAAATCCCAAAAATGTGTCCCCTTTTGAATTTAAACTCAAATTTCAAAATCCATTAGAATTTGAAAAAGTGTTCAATACAAAACTTGTAGAGCTTGAAATTCTGAAGATTTCATAGATTGGAAGTTTTTCAAGTTGTTACATGAATTTAAAAGTAATTTGAAAAATTAGTTTGAAATTCAGAGTTTGGGGAGGGGAGCTACAGTGTCGTGCCAATGGAAAACGGCCACCGGCCGGTATGGGCGCCGGCCGACCGCCCGCCATGGCCTTCCACGGCCTTCGCGCGCGCCAAGACCGCCAGCGCGACGATGAGCGCTTTCCAGAGTCGAGCACCGTGTCTAGGCCTATAAATACGACGAGGTCGTCGTGTTCTTCTTTTTCTTCTCCGTTTTCGCCACTGCCGCCACCGCAGCTCCGCCACTCGCCGCTGCCACCGTCAAGCCACCTCCAGCCACGCAAAGCGCGTCATCGCGTTCGCCTTGACCTCGTGCACCTCGTGAACCTTTTGCGCTAGCCCAATTTCATTTGAATCATCGCAACCACTCGTTCCCATGCCCAACTCCGGCGACCGTGCCGCCTCACGTGGCCAGCATCTTCCACCGCCGCTCCGAGCTTCCCGAGTGCTTCGCAGCAACCGCTGTAAGCTCCTGATGCTCCCCGTGCTCTCGCTTTAGTCGCTACCGCGTTGCATCGCCGGGACGCCGGTCACCATCGCGGCCGGTCCGCCATGGCCGTCGGGAAGGGCTCTCCGGAGCTGTAGCGTAGCCGTTAGGGGTTAAAACGGGTGCTGTAGGGTCGCTTGGTTGGGTGACCGAAGTAGCGCTCGCCGGCCGGCCACCACGCGGGCATGACCAGGTCGCGGGAGAGAGCGAGGGAGGCAGAGGAAGGCGATGACATGTGGGGTCATCTTGTCAGCGAGCGCAGGAGAGAGCGAGCGCACGCGGGCAGAGCAGGCCGCTGCTGGGTCGAGCGCGCGCGCGGGCGAGCGGGCCGCTCAGCTGGGCCGGACCGCGAGAGGGAAGGAGTCGGCCCGGTTCGGTTTTCGGTTTTGTTTTTCTTTTTCAAATTATTGAATAGTGCTATTATTTGTTTATTTCACTAAAATTTGTGTAGAGTTCCAAAATTCATGAAAATTTTTGTGTAAGCTTCTCAATGTATAAACTATCTAGAAAAAATGTTAAATCATGAATTTGAATATTTGTGTAGTAGAATTAATTAGTTCCAATAAAGATTAAATGCAACTTCCAGGAATTTTAATAATTAAATTATTAATCCAAAAATTATGAAATTTATTATGGCACTGTTTTAAATCATCCTTAATCCATAGAAAAAGTTTGAACTTGTTTAGATGAAGTTTGATCCACTATTAATTATGCCCTAATTAATTAAAAAGTAAATAAATGTTAATTAGAGAACTTTAAGTGTTGTGTGCCCTTTTGATTGAGTGATGTCCTTGGGTCACTACTCTTTGGTGATCTTTGGCACCTTAATTCCATATGTGAGCTCGTTAGTAACTTGCTTAGGTTAAAAGCTGGTATCGCTAGACTTGTCGCTTCTAGTTAGTAGGTTTTCTGTTTGCGACTGTACCGTGAAGGGAAGTTGTACTCAAGTCGTAACTCGTGGCATGTTATCATCAAGCATCATGTTTATCATCGAGCATCATGTTAAAGCATGTTATGTACTCGTGTAGTTTCCGCTTTCGAAGAAGTCGAAGTCACCGAGCAAGCTTCCGGAGAAGAGCGATCGTCGGTGGGTTCCGGACCAGACGTTGGAGTCCTCGAGTCTGAGTCAGTCGTTGTGTCAGAGCAAGGCAAGCCCCGGTGCATTTAAACCCTACCTTGAGTTTTACAAATTTTTTATTATTTATATTATGGTTTACTGCATTAAGTAATTAGGAGTTGAGTGATAACCTAATTGTTGCATTATCATCCTTCATTATTGCGATATCAACCTTGATACCTGTTTTACGGAAAATGCGTAGTATGCTTCGCTATGCTTAGAAGTTAAGCTTTTAAATGAAATGTTTACATAGCCATGACGGCATATTGAATGAATATCGAAATATAAGAATAAACTTGAAAGATTGGGCGGGTGGTTTGGCCACTGCTAACATGCATTGGGAAAGGAGTCCCAATGTAGTGTTTTCGCCTTGTCAGTTAAGGACCGTCCGTTGTAAGCCGGCCTGTGTTTCGAGACTTTGCAACTAGCCTCATGCCTTGGGTAAGCCCAAAATGTTAGTGATTCCATTACGAGAACGTCTAACCTCGCACTGGGAGTGGAGAGATGGCGGGAGTAGCGTGTACCCTCGGGGCTAGAATCGGGCCGGGTTCGAGGAGTACTGTACTCTCGGGTGGCGATGGACACGTTCTGGTCTTGGGAGATCTAAATGAGGGTTGATATATGCAAGATTCGGTTCTGCATATGTCGTGATGTTAGAGATCCCCAGCTGGGTATAATCGGTTCGAATCGTCGTTGCTCCTCGGTTATGGAGACTTGATCACCTGACTTACAGCGTAGTTAAGAACTGGAATGGAAAGAAAGAATGGGAAGTGTTTGATGATAATTACTTTGATCTAGATTAGGATCACTTTGATTTAGTTAATGAACCATCAATGGTAAAAGTAAAATGTTGAAAATAAGGACTTACCTTAGTAAGCTTTTCTGCAAAAGAAAATTTTGATTCTGGATTACCCGTACCTTGATTTCCTAAAGCTAGCATGCCCTTGGAGTCTTTGTCTTAGTCGGGTAAGTCTTGTTGAGTACTCTCGTACTCAGGGTTTGTTGAACCCCTTGTTGCAGGTGCGGTTCATAAACAAGTCTGCTTCGAGCCTTGTTGCATGACCGTCATGGCTGAAGAAAGCGACGACGAGTAGACTGTGTGGCCTTTGGGCAAGGCATCTCGTTTGTGTGATGTAATAAAGTTACTACCGATACTTCTCTACTACTGGTTTGTAATAATGTTACATAAGGTTTGAAGTTTGAAAACTGGTTTGTAACCCTAAGTTATTGTAAGACTTCCGCTATTTTACTCTGTTGAATATTTTGAATGAACTGTTGTAATATTGCAATACTCCTGTGATTGGATCCTGTTCGGAGGAAAGCAGGCCTTTTAAGTTATGGTGAACATAAGCACGGCTGTTAGAGGTCATTATGGCAATGACGGGTACTTGTGGGCCATCATAATTAGGAGGTTCTGTGACATTAAATGCCTATGGAACAAAAGAATGAAACCATGTACCGAATGTGATTGTTTCATCCATATTTTATTGCATTCTACATTCTTGAAAACAATACTGTAAACTCTCAACTGAAAATGACATAATGTACGTTACTTTTTACTCATCAATATTGACACATTAGTCTACGGTTGATGTTGATGTTATTATTGTCACGTGCTTCATAAATTAGATTGAAATCCCCCGAGCACAGCCAGAGCCCGTCAAGGAACATGATCTTTTGGCTGTCTTCTGTTGGCTCGTACACCGAAGTGATCAGGAAGGAAGCTCTGACCAGTTCCGTAGCCATCAGCAACTACACAACCTTAGTGCCATGTGCGGGCAAGGAAAGCAGCCAGTAGAAGGGAAAAAAAATGGGTATCCAAATCTAAAATTCACCGTATGCATATTCAGAAATTAACCAAGTAGCCCTGAAAGAATTATAGATTTTAAAAATAAAACCTGAACCTCTGGTTATATATTTAAAATGAATCAAATTAATTAGGTAGAAATGGTGGGGCCACTAGCTTCGTGAAAGATAACAACATAGGAACCGAACAAAGTCTTAGAATCAAAATAGTTTTAAATTTGATGACAAGAACACCAGCAAAGGCTTCCAATTAAGTGCCATGGTTTGCGATTCACTTGCAAAAGTAATGCTGGCATTGAGCATGCTTGCAGGTAATACATAAGGAGAGGATGTACATACTGTCAATTGACATTGCCGATGACTCTAACCTACTGATGGCACAGCAGCTCTTCTGCTGCAGCCACAAGATCAGTGAGAGATTGCTTGTGTTCCATGATTCCTGTATAGCCCAAGAACATCCTGTACCTTTCAACCCTTGATGGCGTCCTTTCTACCATCAACAGTGCCTCCATCATGAAGTATTCGTTGAAAACATTTGCATAACAGGAACTACAACAGGTCATCAAATATATGGCTTGCTCAATTATAACCCTCCTGATTGCAGGACAATGAATAGAAGGTTTCATGTTTCCGTACAAAATTCAGATACATTCCATTTTTTTACCGACACATTCCAGAAGTCAGTCTACGGTTACATTTACATAGTCATTCTAACGACATTGTTTTGGTACAATCGGCATGTTCCAGAGCTGTACTCGTGTACCACATCCATGGCTTGGAGATTTTGTTGCGTCCATACAACGGAGCAGAGGGGAAAGCAACAGTTGAGTCAATCAATTATCTAACACTTTTACCAACAGAGCTCCAGACGTCCACGAACCATATATCCCCTGTTAGTTGCTCCATGCACGCTTTTCCTATAGCTCAAAACAATGTATGCATATACTGGATTACCGAATACTCCCTCCGTACTAAAAAATGAAGTCATTTTAGACAGCGACACGGTCTCCAAAACATAACTTTGACTCCTTATTCTTATAAAAATATTTATCAAAAAGTGATGTGTATATTTTTATGAAAGTATTTTTCAAGACAAATCTATTTATATGGTTTTCATATTTTCAAACTCAACAACTTAAAAGTTATTCATGATTTATATTCTCAATGTTTGACCCAAATCTTGTCCAAAACGACTTCATTTTTGAGTATGGAGGGAGTACGAGCTAGTTCATGAACTTCTCAGCCGATTCAGGTTCTTGATTGAAGCAAGCAATTGCCACTGCCTCAATAGAATCCCAGTGGTAAAGCTGATTTGTGGCAAGCATTTAGGGAGGCTCCATGCCCTGCCACAGAGAACAAACAGTTGAAATTTTATTATTTTCACATTTGCTAGCTAGTATATTGATTGTAAGTGCACATTGTCTTGATAAAGATATGCTTCCATTTTCTGAAAAGTGAAAACAAAAGAAGAGAGGTACCTGGAGGCTGTGATTTAGGCTGTGTTTAGTTCCTCATGGAATGCAAAATGCAAAATGCCAACTACATTGGAATGATGAAATGCAAAATGCCAAAATTTTCATGGGTGTGTTTAGTTCCATGCAAAATGCCAAATTTTTCATGAGGTGGGTGAGAGCTTTTTGGCTTTTTGGCTTTTTTTTTTTGGCCTCTTGAGGCCAAAATCCAAAATGGAGAATGGATATCTTTTTGCCAAAAATTTTGCATGGTGTTTAGTTCCATTTTGCAAAATGATGGGCCAAAACCTAAAATTTTTTTAGGTGAAATGGGGAACTAAACACACCCTTAGTTAGGCAGCTAGAACCATTTTGCTAGGGGTTCCTGGGCTCTGCGTTCTACTATCAGCATAGGTACTAGACTTCCAATAAATATGAATCCTACAAAAGTTGATGTCAAAATGATAATATATGTGGTGCTAATCACAGCTATACTAATATTTGGCTTGACCAACGCAAGCAGTATATTAATTCATTTTCCCCATTTTCACTGATCTCAGAACTTCCTTTGTGTGTTTCTTTTAATTATTAAAATATCTATTCAACTAAAATTGTTGAGGTTTATGTGCATCGGTATTTTCTCACCTCGTTTGTCTGGCTACCTTCTGCTACGCCACAATAACCGAATAGGGGTGCCCAGCGTCTGACCGGAGTTTCTTTTTCCATGTAACGGCGGTATGTATCAGGGAAGAGCTTGGACGAACTGTGATGTGTAGAATAAATTTGTGGACACGCACGGCATGGACGAACTGGGATGTGTAGACTACGATTTGGTTGGACTCAAATATGACACATGAATAGAATTCAGAAAATGCTAGGCCACAACATACTATAGGAGCAGCAAGCAGCAGGAATAGAATAGGGAGCAGCCGCACGAAGCAGAGTCCCTCCCAGAAGGCCAGAAGAACTTAACAGAGCAGCCAACAATGTTCTCTGCAGTAGAATAGGGAGCAAAGCAGAGTCGCTCAGCAATGACCGCATGGTTGCAAGATGAAGATGCCAGGGGCGCGCCAGCACGCCAGCACGCGAACGGTTGCCGGGATGAACGATTGCCGTGCGGACGGACAGCGCAGACAGACACGCGTGGACGGCACGAAGTGAGGCCGCAAGGATCCTGGGCGACGGCTAGGCAGATCCGCGATGGCCGCATCGATCCATCCGCGGCGGAAGATGACCGAATTTGGCAGATCATGCGACGGCGGCAACAAGCCAATAAGTGTACCCACGATGGATTGCCCGCAAAACAATAAAAAAATCGCTTGGACTTATGAACAATATTGTTTGGACTTATAAACGATATTGTAACTTTTATGAAAACATAAAAAATGGAAATTTTGATAAAATAACTATAAACAATATTGTTTGGACTTATTGCTTGAATAAAAAATCGCAAAACAAATAAAATAAAAAGTTGAATGGAAAAAATAAAGATTAATAATGTAAGGAATAGAGTGCAATAACACTTGATATAACTTCAGCTAAGATTTTAACTAAATACATACTAAAAATCTAATAGATGGATAAAGTAATGACAGAAACACATATAGAGTAATTGGTAAATTTTGTCGCAACCAGATAAGAGACTATAGAGTAGGGTGTTCCGTTAGGAAATGAATATGTATAGAGAATATAAAGATCAACACATTCGATTAGTTGTACATACAAAATTTTTACACATAACTTTTAGCACTTATATGTAAGATATAAGGGGCTGTTTGGATCCTTTCGTTTGTAGGAATTAAAATATAATTAATAAATTAGGCTATTTGGCTTTAAATTTGACATTCTACTGCTTTCCAAAGTTCACATATAATTCTATCTCAAACTTATAGGGTGGGACATGGAAATTGATTTTATAGATCACCATTCTATGTTTGTACTTTGTAAGTTATAACACGCTCTTCAACTTACTCTCGTACGGTAGAAATACAATACATAAATATCTCTCTCGTATAGCCAATATACAAATATAATCCATATACAACCATAATAGCTTAATTAATATATGTTTAAATTATGATTATTAAAATGAATTCAATTCAATGATCTAAACGGGCCCTAAAAGATTTTAAATCATGCCTAAGGACACGGCTAGTTAATAACTTAATATCAAACAAAGGCAGTAGATTGAGAATCCTGAGCACTGGGATGGGCCGCAGCTTGGGCAGTAGATCGAGAATCCTGAGCACTGGATAGGCCGCAGCTTGGGTGGATGTCGCAGACAGCATCTAGGGGAGGACGACGGTTCAATGCAATGGGTGTGATAAGCACGTGATCCAATTAGCTTGTATTGAGAGAACAGACTTCTGAATTTCAGCTGATTGTGGTCTTAAAAACTTTTCTTATGGTGCCTTGTTAAGCTATCAATCAGTCCTCAAAAACCTGCAGAGTGTGTACTGATTAGCTATCGTTCCTATTCTGTTGGAACGGTGGTATTTATTGGACAATAGATTCTGTACAATGCACACATTAATATTTAATACTGCATACATATATTAGTGCATTTCGGCAGTGAACTTACTTGAATAATATTTATGTGAGCCAGCTTGGTCTTGTTCTCTTCTGATTCACACCACTTCTTCAGTTCCGGGTTGTTTCTAATCTCCAGCTTCTGAAGCTTGGTGAGTTGCTGTATACATGAAGGCAACGAATTGATGCTCCTACATCCTGAGATAACTAGGCTTTTTAGAGAGGAGAGGTTGCCCAGCCATTCTGGCAGTGCTGATATGCGATCGCACCGATGCAATGTCAAGCACTCAAGGGAAGTGAGGTGCCGCATGCTTTCCGGCACGCTCGTCAGGTGATCTTCAGAGATACGCAACTCTCGGAGGGCAGGGAAGTGGTGGAATAGTCTTAGGCTCTGACAGGAGTCGCCCTCTATATCCAAATCCAATTTGATGGCTCGACTAGAGGAAGAGAAGAAACGACTGGTTTTGTCTACCTCCTCCAAACAAGATATAACTTGGTCGCTCCGATATATACTGCACTCACGAAATGTTGGTGGGCATGGCTTCAACCTCAACATTTGACAATTTTCTATCTCCAGACGGTCAAGCACAGGGAACATGAACTCCTCAACACCATCCTCAACAGAGTATGTTGTGTTCCACTCCTCCAAGCCTTTCATAGATGAGACTTGGAAGGATGACAATCGACGGAATGCTCCTTTGCCACCACAGAATTCCCTGTCGATTCTTTTAATGCCAGGCAATTTATAGAGGAACAGCTTTTCTAGGTGCGGTAACTGTCCAAGTGGTGGCATGTCTCTACACGTACGCAGATTACACAGTCCAATAGAAACAAGAATTGTGAGGTGACGATCAATGCACATGAGCCAGCCTGGAAAGCCTGCACTGCTGTAACCTCCGAGGCACATGTGCTTCAGGCCTCTGGGTGGCACTAGCTGTCCCAACAAATCCTTGTCCTCTAGAAGTCGAACAGCACCCACGGTCCAAACCAAACTTAACTCCGAGAGATTTTGTTTCTCCAACAACTTAACTTTATTTGCTTCTTCTAGAGACCTTACATTTTCTAGAGAATGTATTCTTAACTCACCGACGTTGATGCCTTCGAGGAGATGAAGATTGCTGCAACCGTTCACATCATCCGCACGAACACTGAAGTCAGGCAATGTTTGTGAAAAGTGCACCAGAGAACTGGCCTGATCCACCAGTTCATCGGAGCACCATTCTAGCACTAAAGACTTCAGCCCAAGTGCACGTATACTCTCTGGTAGGGACTTAAGGCCGCAACATGCTGTAAGATCCAGTGTATGCAATCGTTTGAGGTTACCAATACTTGCCGGTAAACATGCTAAACCATAATTACAAGATAGGTCCAGGTGCTCCAGATTTGTAAGACCACAGATCCAGTCAAGGACATAACTAGCACTTCCCATTACACATCTTAAGCCCAAGTACTTGAGACTGGTGAGGATTGCCAAAACACCTGATAAATACTGAAGATCAGTTTGCCATAACTCTGACATATCCAGGTGCTGTAGTGCGGTGAGGCCACGCACACCTCCCAGGTGTCGCATGCTGGTGCAGTCTGACAGATCTAGATGCAATAAATTTTGGAGTTTCATCAGTGTCTCTGGCAGTTCTCTGATTTGTTCACAGCCTGACATGTTCAAATATTGGAGTTGTCTGAGGCCACACAATGGTTCAGGTATTGCTTTTACACTAGAGCATCCAGATAACTCAAGATGCTGCAAATTCGTGAGCTTTCCAAGCGAGTCTGGCAGTTTTGTTATCCCAGAACAACCTGACATGTCAAGACGAACCGTAGATTTTAAGTCACCAAATGATTCTGGCAGTTCTCTTATCCCAGAACAACCTGACATGTCAATATGAACCATCGATTTTAAGCCACCAAATGATTCTGGCAGTTCAGATATACCAGAACAACCTGACAAACATAGATATCTCAGACACCCAAGCTTGCCAATTGATTCTGGTAGTACAGAAATTTGAGTAGATCCATTTAATCTTAGGTACTGCAGTTTAGAAAGCTCAGTGATGCACTCTGGGAGACTCTCATTTTGCATTCTTGGAGCAATAAGACACCTCAGCTGCTTGGGTTCACCAATTGAAGCTGGCAACAATATACCAGTGCATTCACTGAAATCCAAAGTGCGCAAGCACTTCGCAAATGAAAAAGCACCACCCTGGATATCCAATAGTTCACCACAATCAGAGAAACGAAGTGCCCTCATCTTTGAAGGCATATTTGCCAACTTCATTTTCCGGTCATAGTTTCTAAGCACTGAATAGCGACAATATTTGTTGGCATGTGTATTTCTCCTTGGTGCAACATCAAAAACTTTTAACTCGTCTGCCACGGTCAATGTCGCCAAGTCATGCACCAGATCATGCATGGTGTATCGCACCACATGCTCTTGGGAAGTCTGAAACCAATAAGTATATAGCAACATTCATTAGAGGCCAGAACTAACGTCCACAGTTTGCAAATTAAAGAAAAGTTAAATCCATCAGTGACACGCAAATAAAGTGTCAGTAAACGTTGTTTACTTATGAAAAAGATGAAAAACATTTTAAATCTTCATGACATTGATCTAATGATACATAAATTATACGAGAATGGAGAGAAGGAATTAAAGAATAATGTATTGACAAAAAAATAGACATCCAACTACAAGCTTGTAGAATTTAAGCATAATTAGTGTGCAGTCCGCATCTTATTTTATTTTAATGGGCTTTAGATCACTCCCAATGGTATGGGCTAGTTACTGGCTCTAAGACAACCTCTCATATGATACTAACTTTTAGCACATAGCTCATAACATAAATAGCACCACATGACATCCCTGTATAATCTTAAAATATGTGCATCAGACTAGCTCTTTTCAAGAGCTAGCTTTTCTCTCTTCTATTAAAATATGAAACAATACGCTATGAGCTAGCTTATAAGTTGCCATTAGACCTGCTCTTAGTATGTAGCCATAGTAGCTCATTTACTAAAAACTTGATGTTTTTCTGAACAAATTTCCATTCAAAATTAGTCAGCTTTTAAATGTCTAAGGTATTTAATCTCAAATGTCAAACACATATACACAAAGTATCAAGTTAAAGCGCTACCACTACATCCCAAATTTTTATATGGCTGTAGGATTTAGGGCGGTTCCAACCCAGAAACTACAGTGTAGTCCGGGCCAGCCCTAGGGGAGGGGCAAGGGGTGTGACCACCGGGGGCCAACCCAAACAGGGGCCCAAACCTAGGTATGCAATCCCCCATAGACCATGAGGAGCGATGAAAGAAAGGCCCAAGCAGTATGAAGATGAAACGTCCGCGCGTCCATGATCCATCGACTCATCCTTAGAGCATCTCAAAGAAATTAGCCAAATCATTTTCTAAAGATAAATTTAGCTATCATAAAAGGAAAAACATCTCCAATAGACTACGTAAATAAATTTATAAAAAAAGACTAAGTAAACGACTCTTCAAATTTAATAGCTCTCTATCCCATCTCATTCGCTCTCTACTTTTAGATAGCTCACCTCACTAGCCATCCAGCCTCTTGGTTTTAGTCTATTGGAGTACTTTAGTATTTCTTTGTCAAGTCTATTTTAGAAAGTAGCTAAATCAGTAAATTTGGCTAGCCTTTTTTACTAATCTCTTGGAGATGCTCTCACGTCACTACTCCGGGCCTGGCCTTGTGTGCTTTGGTGATTCAGTTGCGTCATGTAGTGACGCATGCACCGCCTGCGTCTACTACTCGATCCCCGATTCACCATGGCCCCTCGCGATGCAGGCATCGGCCGCGCAGTGCTGGCGTGCCGTGTGCAACAAGCGTGCAAGAGCCTGGCATCCTGACCAGCAGCATGCCAGGGCCATCGGGCATCGGCCATTAGATTCACGGATCAGCACTAGCATGTGACGTCCTGAAGTCCGAAGATTCAATTCTCAACTCTCAATCACCGTGCAGCATGCCAGCAATAGCTAGGCATTCAGGATGATCCAGGCAATGGATATGACGGATATGATCAGCTTTATAATAGTGTTGTTCATCGATCATTATTAAATAGTTAAAATTGAGAATGTATTCCCATAAAAAATTAAGAATATGTCATTACATTTGTTTTTTCAGGTGAAATTAGATATACGTATATATTTAGGGTGCATTTGGTAGAGATCCAGATTCTTCTAGAAATGTTTCAGATCCAGATTTTCTCCAGAAACGTTTCTCTGTTGAAATATAATCACTTGGTAAGAATCGATGAAACAATTTGGCTATTGATCTAGATTCTCCTTGAAATGAACAAGAATCACTGCAAAACACCTATTTGGTTGATTTTGATTCCTAGTTCAAAACAGAGAAAGATTTCTAGGTGTTTTATGGAGAATCGCTTCGCTGAAAAAGATGTTTGGCAGGGATTCTGGTGATTGACCTGAGAATCCGAAATATTTCTGTCATCCAAACGCACCCTTATACTAAACAAACATATACATAGTCTTGAGGGCCCATCGTAATGAGATCGCCTTAGAGCCCTTGAAAACATAGGCCGGCACTGAGTATAGTTTCCATAGTTGCCATATAAGCTAGACTCTGCATATAGCAACTAGAACTCCTATCGCATGGTTTCCTTCTTGTGGGGCCATAATATATTTAGCAACCCTATCCTCTCTCTCCCGTGCATACTCATCTTCTTTCTCTATCTGTCGGTGGCTCTAGCGATGCGTGCGGCATGTGAGGGGCCTGACGAGGCACATACGGCTCGACCGGCAAGGATGCTGGCGAGCTGCGCGGATGATGGGGTGACCAGACATGGTCGGCACTGTGCAAGTAGGTGACGAGCTCCTTGTGGTGTGGCTCGGGCTCCCACCTTGCAGCTGACGGTGAGAACTACGGCGGGTAGCGCTCGCGCAAGAGCAGTGAACATGACCGTCGCAAGGGCGAGCAGCATGTAGCCTAAGATTGTGCAGCCGAGCAAGGCGGATCACGTAGGCGGCGAGCGTGTGGATGCTTGGCCAAGCAACATGCTCATGGACATGGCCGGACACGAGGTGGGCGGCACGAGTGCAGGGAAGACTGCAATAACAAAAGAATAAGAGAAGTACTACGCATATGCGGGCCTGTTCCACGTGAGGAGCAAGGCCTTAAGAAAGTTTTGGACACGGTGTGTTGCATTGCCTCTCAGTCGACAAGCTAGAGTGTATATCAATGAAGTTAGGGTTTGTCAATGGTGTCAACACGTCATCTTGGTGGCGGCTAATTGGAGGTGTAGCCTATCAAAGACTAGGATACTAGAGTGGGATAGAACTAGAGGTGGCATCGCCATTAGCTAGGGTTTGGTGTCACTTCTAATGGATTAGGTTAGGTCGCTATTAGCTAGGGTCTGGGGTACCTCTTAGTAATATGCAAACTTTTTTATGGATAAAAGAGAATTAATATAAATTTCTAAAAGGTAAATATATATCTAAAATGTCACCATTACTTCTTAGGTTAACTACAAATATAAACTACTCTATTCGCTACCTTATAGTTATCTTTGGTTATTACCTTTTTTGGAACAAGATTAAGTATGTACTTCCGGGTAAGTATACTCCTAGTTAGTATTATTTTCTCTACCACAACTAGAAATGTGTAAGGGGAAAACCTTTCATCTTTTTACCATCTATATAGTGTATATTTTGTGCATGCTGTATGCCTATATGAATGCATGACATACAATAGGAATCAACAGAGAGATTATCGTCATGAAATAAGTAGTGTTAAAGAAGTTGTATTGTTGCATACCGAGGGCAACTTTGAAACTTGAAGGAAGGACATCCCCAAAAGTTTGTTGATACATTCCTTTCCCTTCGATTGCTCGATGAAATCTAGAGCAATCCAATGTTGAACCAAATCATCTTCTATAATATTATGGCCTTTGGGGAATATGGCACAATAGGAAAAGCATATCCTTAGTTGTGGTGGCATCCTTTCGTAACTTAATTTCAAGGATGGAAGCACATCACCGGATTCAGAAGATCCATTCAAGATATCACTGTTATTTATTTCTGTCCATCCAGATAGATCATTTATGGATCGTAGCATGAATCCAATTGCTTGAGCTGCTAATGCCACACCTCCACATTTCTTTGCAATATCCAATCCTACTTGCTCCATTTTTTCTTGGTTAGATTTAAGTTCAAACTTACTAAATCTCTTAATGATTTCCCAACATTTATCATCTTCCAATCTTTGTAGCTTGTATGCTTTATTGCTGGAAACTTCCATTGCAATCTCTTCCTTGCGTGTGGTTACTATGACATCTACCTTACTGCCCTTGACATGAAGCATCACTCTCAATTTACCCAACTCAGTCATCTTTTCCTCCCATAAGTCATCTAGAACAACCAGAACTGTCTTGCCATGAAGTAGTTTATCAAGGTGTTGTTTTATTGCCTGTTGTGTACCCAGATTTTGTTGACCTTCCTGTGTTGGTAGTTGAGAAATTATAGAGCTTCCTATTTTGCTCAAATTGAAATCTTGTGACACATAAACCCATATACGATAATCATACTTCTTTAATTGGGCATCATTGTAAACTAGTTGTGCCAAAGTACTCTTCCCCATACCTCCAAGGCCATATATAGCAACAATCACGGACTCATCATCATTGCTGGTTTTTGCAGATAACATGTTGATGATTTCCTGCTTTTCTCCATCCCTCCCTACTACTGGTTCTTCAGGCAAATATGACATTGTTTCACGTTCATCATAAGGCTGCTCATTATTAGTACTACTGCCCTTTTTGAAGTTAAAGACAACAACTTCTTTTGCAATTTTTCTCAGTTTTTCTCTCAAACTCTTCATCCTATTGCCATGGCAATCTTCTTGTATGACATTGGTAGACCTGAGAGAACTCGTGGCATCTGCAAGAGTTTGATTTAGTTCTTAGTAGGAACCTACACTAAGCAAAGATGCATCAAATTGTATAAAATTGTAATGAATATAGCCTATTTAATCACCACAAACTGAAATAAGAACAAACCAGATACTTGAAATCCTTAAGTAAAGAGGGATCAAACGATAATATCCCTACACATTGTCACACACAAATTAAGAAATATTGTTTTTGGTTGCATATTTCTATAAAACATCAGAAAATTGTTTCCATCAATAGCCTAGAACATCACTAGGTTGGCATTCATATTACATACACCCCTTGTTTGAAAATATAAAAATATCTTCATGATCAGGGAGGTGACACCTTACCAATTTATATAAAATATGTTACAAATAATGATAATTAAATATCGTAAAAATTGATTTTTCAATAATAGCTATAATCCAAGTATTTCTTTAAGATGAAAAACCAAGAAAATCAAACTACTCAATCTTGAGGTAGAACACCACTACACCTGTGACCCTTCAAGCTAGTAATGATATCTTAATAACTAATGAACAAACAATAAAAACTGTTGTGCTAAAAACAAAAAAGAGACCATGCCAACTCAATAAGCCAATTACTTGCCCAGCAGAGCACCATCAATATTGATCTCTGCTTCTGGTGGCCCTCTACTCAAAATAGTGATGGGGTAGAATAGAACGTTTCATAGTTGGGGGATTAAGTAGTCCACCCCCCATAGTTGGGGGGTGAAGTAGACTTTTTCCGTGCAATTACCAAATCAGACTTAAGGGTCATTGGCAAGGTCCACGGCGGACATACTTCTATAGTCAACCAATGGTCCATGGAACCACTGAGCCAGCCCATGAACCCACGGACCAAATCATACATGCATCTAGCGCATGGTGTCGTGCAACCCATAAGGAAAAAATAAGGAACCAATGGCTGACAGCATTGCCCTACTAATCAGTCTCTCAAGCTAGAGAAACATGTATTCTACAAATAAAACTCATGAGTAAACAAACCTACACGTAAATCCATTTACACTCCATTGCTCCCTTGAAAAATTCTCAAAATCATTAATCAATAGTGCTATTAAATTCTGAAGTCCAATTCATGTGTTTCTAGCCACACTCCATGTCCAAATAAATTTCCTAAAATCCTTGCCCTATCTGAAAGCACCAAAGTGCAGCATATCTAAATCGAATTCTGTTTTCCTACTAAGTTCCAAAATTTACAAAATTAAGCCTCTTGCACTACAAACAAACTTCGCAAAATATTATGTTATTTTACCTTAAATTATCTACTTCATCCAAAAACATGACATTTAAGGATTTTTGGGATACGGATTAAAAAGGTAGTGAAATAACCATTGAGGGGGCTAATGGTTGGACATGAGGGGTGTTGATCTAATGTAGATGAGCCCTCACTAAGTGTCAAGTTTTTAGAATGGCATGTTTTGGTGAACAAAGTTTGAAATATACAACGTCAAGTTTTCTGTATCCAACCTTAAGCTCTAAAAAGTCTCCCATGCAATTTGAATTTCTTGAAACCATTCTTTTGGCTCAGTCATTTATTGATATGAGTGTATAGTAGTTGTAACACACACGTCCAAAATATGCTTAAATGCCTAGCTCCTCACGTGGATCGGGCCTGCCTATGCGTAGCGCCTCTCTTACACTTCCATCCTCGCTTTTACGCAGAGGTGCCATATTTGGAATGACAAGGATTATAAGCTGGCCCTCACTCTCCTAAGCTTCCAAGGTGGTACTCCACCAACTACAACTCCTCATGTGCCACATTGGCCAACAACACAACTACTACAGGCCTCTAACGAGCTTCAGATACCTCTCACGTGGGACAGGCCTGCCTACGCATAGCACCTCTCTTACACTTTCGTCCTCGCTTTATGTAAAATGATTAATCCAGAGTTGCTACATTTGGAATGACAGGGATTACAAGCTAGCCCTCACCCTCTTAAACTTCCAAAGTGGTACCAAACACACGAAGTAGTAGATCTCCTCATGTGCCACATGGGCCACATGGGCCAACAACACAACCACTATAGGATTCTAATGGGTTGAGGTGTTACAATAGATATTATTGCATCCATGTTTGTTGTTTTCCTTTGTGGCAATGTTGACAGCAAGCCAAGAATCCAGATCAGATGATGTTGTTATCAAGATTGATGACATGATCAAAAGAAGAAAACAAATATCTTCGTGTCAATATGTTAATCCAGGCGTAATTTCACATAATCACTCACCAAATCTAGATTGTGAAAAACCTTGAAGTAGCTAGATAAATTTAAATTACCTACATCTGTCACTTAAGAAACAAACATCTGAAGATATTTATTTATATGTTTCTATGCTACTTTAATTTGTTCCACAATTTTAATACAGTAACAAAATTCATGATATAAGCCCCTAAATTTAAAACCAAATTACACACTAGGTCTTTATTCAATATGAGCTAAAGTAACTCTTGAAGCCAAAGTGTCAAAATATCCCATGGTACCGTATATATTTGCTTCTAAACTCAGGGTATACATGCTTGGTGTGTCACTAATAAAACCGAAAAAAATGTCAAACACTAACTGAAATGGGATGTGAAGGAGACACATATTGGTAACTTTCTACAACACTCGGAACAACACAACAAAATATCTACATGACTATTGTGTTAGAATATGAGGAAATATAATTTTTTTTATGTGTCATGATATAATCTTATGTGAATTTCTAATATCTGTAACTCTGCTAAAATCACTGTTTGGGCAGCACGGGTCATGGACTAGTATCCTAATTAAATTTATACTCCCTCTGTTCCAAATTATACGGCATTTTAAATTTTTATACATTACTTTTATTATGTTTCTGACATAGTTTATATCTAAGCATATAGCAAAAACTATGTATCTGGAAAAGCAAAAACATCGATAGTTTGACATGGAGGGAGTGTATGCACCTAAACTCATACACCTGCAGGCACGTTTATAATTGGTAACTAAATTTTATTAGAAACACATAGACAGAAATTATGATATGGATCAACACATGAGAGTTTCAACTGAACAAATTGTAAGCACACATGGAGATGCGATATGAATGGTCCAAAAATTAATGGTAATGAAAAGGTAGTCGTAATAATTGTATCAAAACTTATGAGAACAGGAGAAAGAAAAAATAACAATTGTAGGGTCGCTGTACTTGAATATGGACACAAGAGAGAATACTTTTTCAAGTATAACACAAGAGAGAAAGTTAATAAATAAAATGAAAAGAATGTCAAACATAAATGGAAATGGGATCCGAAGGAGATACATATGTAGGAATTGGGATAGAAAATACATATCGAGTAATTGGTGGTATTAGAAAATACACTAGCGACAGAAGAAAATATGTGCGTGAGTATGGTGGTATTAGAATATGAGGAATGATTTAAAAGTTTTTTATTTGGCACGACAAAATTATATGTGAATGTCAAATATCCAGAACTCTATTAAAATTACTAGTTGCGCAGCATGGGTCATGAACTATCCTCCCTCTGCTGTTTTTGACATGTCACACTAGGTTTACCGTAATTCAAACATTACCATGTTTGACCATCCATTTCAAACAAATCCTTAAAAGTTCACAACATACAATTATGTATAATGAAAGCAATTCCTTATAGTCAATCTAAAAACATAAATCTTATGTCAGGAACCTATATAATTTTTTTCGAAATCGATGGTCAAATATACCAATGTTTAACTTAATTACGAAAAAAACTAATACTGTAACGGAGAGAGTAATATCCTAATTAAATTTTTATATATGAACCTGACAGATACAGACGCAAGCACGTTAATCTTTGCGACCAGATCTCACCTATTGAACAGTTCCATTTTGGATCGGTAGAAATAGATCAATTCCTAATTAAAAGGTAATCTGGAGACATTTTAGTGTGTGCAATAACTACGCACCTTGGCGCTTGCTTGGTCGCTACTGTCTTGGTACTCTTCAAGCATGTCGGAGATGTCTATGGCAGCATCTTTGAGCCGCTTCAGCCATAGCCGCACCAGCTCCTCTTTGACCGACTGCCTCTCGGCATCCACCACCTGTTTAGATGCCCAAAAACACTCAAAAAATTTTTTTGTACAGTATCTGTCACATCGAATCTTTGGACGTATATCTGGAGTATTAAATATAGATAAAAAAATAATTAATTACACAGTTTGTCTGTAAATGTCGAGACGAATCTTTAGGCGTCGGGTCATGCGTGCTTAGACCAAGTTATTACAATGTAAAAACAAGTACAACGCGGTTGATTTATCATCTATTTGGGTTAAACTAACAACAGCTACCTTGTTAAACAAGGAGAGAGAATGCTTGCCGTCGTCTCATCACCAGGTAGGCAACGACTACCACCACCGTTGAACGAGAGAGCGTCGTCGGCGTAAGATGGAGTCCAGGCGCAAGAAAAATGGTGACAAATCGTTCTCCCTTGCTCACGAAAGCTTCCGCGCAGATGCATGTGAAGCTAACTTGCCTTGCCTAGCACCACCGTCGCACCACCTATGAAGCGTCCTTGCATTTGCGCCTCCTATATGAAGAAAGTTCCTGTGACTGCGAGCTGGACGGTGATGGTTAGTTTTTTTTAACGAGACGGCCGTGTATCTTAGAATTAACATGAGAAGGGACACTGAAATGACAAACGAGTGGATAAGCATGACACAGCATATCAGCACTTTGTTTATTCGTTTTGTGATGATGCCACTGGCTTTAATCCCGGTTGGGAAAGGCCTTTAGTCCCGATTTCCCAACCAGGACAAGCAATGCGGGACTAAATGCCCATATCCCTTTAGACATGGTTGACTTGAACTGAGACTAAAAGTCCTCCGAGGCTAAAAAGAATAATGCCTCCCACCCATGCGCCAAACCCAAGACCTCATGCACTGCCTCACGCGTACCTTGTCACCCCACCTACACAGCACATGTGACCTTAGATGGGATGCTTTCCTTTTGAACTAGCCCATCGGAGAACTTTTAATCCGAATTTGTAACACCAACCAGAATTAAAGAGCCCTTAGTCGGGGTTGGTAACACCAACCGAAACTAAATGGTCTACCTTTAATCTAGGTTGGTGTTACCAACCAGGACTAAAGGTCAAGGCTCTTTAGTCCGGGTTGGTAATACAATCGGGACTAATATAGACCCTTTAGTCCGGGTTGGTCTTACCAACTCAACTAATGGTTCTCTGCAGCTCAGGAAACTTGGACCCGGTACTAATGGTCCAAGGCTAACCGAGGCTAATGTGCTGAATCGAAGTCTGTTCTCTACTAGTGTGCGACATACTACCACACTAGTGATGATGCGACACACATGCCACTACCGAAAAGGTGGAATTCTCCTAGTGTTCTTAAGTAGTAATAAAATATTACTACTAGTAATAGCACATGGGAATCTCATTAGGAGGAATTTAGTAGGGAAAGTTCATACTAGATTTTGAATGCCAAACGACCAGGAGAACCCCACCTCATAGGAGAAATTGAATATTCTGGTTATGTGCGTTCTCTCTATTGTATTGATGATTTTACTCAATGAAATATTGCAATTAAGTATATTATGATTAATCTTATTTGTATCAAAGAAACAATAAAATGATATATATGAATGCTAATCATATTTAATCATGGTTACATGTACACACATTAAACACTTAAATCGATGATCCATTGTACAAGCTTTCTATTTAACTGTCTATTGATAATCAAATTGGGCCCATACCAGTTTTAACAGGCCTATGCCAGTTTTGCTCCAATCTAAAGTAAACATCATAAAGCTACATAACAATAGTACAACATTGATTTTTCAACGGGATAAGACTACTAGTACATATAACATTAGTATTTAGGGTTTATACTGGTTCGGGCACCTGATGTGCCTAGTGGATCTCTGTATTCGTATGCTCGGTTACAAGGGCTGTTGCTCCTAGCTACGTAGTCAATAGGGTGAAAGAGAATGAATGGATCCTGATAGCGAGGCCCCTACTCCCACTCATATAGCCTGAGGGAGTAGGTTACAATGAGAGCGATCAGCTAATAGATTGGATTCCAAGTTTGTTACATAGAATATGTATAGATTGATCCTATACTATCTTCTAGATATGGCAGCTCCAGATATTCTTGATATGCCTTGATCTTCAAGTTGGTAGATTCGTCTGGCCTCTGTGGGCCTCCTTTGCTGTGGCCTTTGGCCCGACAGTTGGACATATATAGTTGAATATATGGGCGACGCGGGTACCCCTGGCCATATTTCCGACAGTTCTAAACCTATTTTACTGGTGTTTCTTGCTTCCTCTAGCGTCGAAGGCCATTGGAAATCGTGAACTTCATAGACATCTTCTAGAGAACGGGCACTATAAATATTTGCACTAGCGGTTTTCTTAAGGAAACCGTCACTATAAAGCAAACAACAACGTGAAGAGAAGTCGCTCATGTGGCCGCTCGGAGCTCTCTCGTGCGGTGGTGCCGGAGCAAAGCTCGCCCGCTGTCGACTCGTGGCCGGGCTGGGGCAGAGCTTACCTGAGTGCCATTGCTAGGTCATGGCCGGTGCAGAGATCGCTCTCTGTCGATTCAAGCAGGGCCAGGGCTCGCTCCCACGGCAGTGTGCAGCGGGGTTGAGGCGGAGCTCGCCGACTTGACACACAGTCTTATGACTTTGTCCCTGGTTGACTCTAAACCAAACGCTAGGAAAACGTAGGATATCCCACCTCAAACCATTACGTTGCTACAACCAAACACTACCTAAGTGGTCAAGTAAGGCACCATCCTTTTCGTTGTCCTCATCATCACTAGTTACTTCTCTGGTTATGGATCTATGCTGTTTTTAGTGATTTTCCTGTTTGCCGTTCCCATGTTGCTAGTTGGTGGTAAGACTAGTTTTCCCAATGGTTTCTTCATATATAGGTAGCCAAAAGTTTTCTGTATGTTTGATAGTTTTATTTTTAGCGATTTCGTAGAACTATAAATGTTGGAGAAAAAAATGAAAAATTGTGCTATAAAAACTGTCGTGCACTCTAAACAAAAATGAGGAAACAATGGTTCAGGCGCCGTGCACTCTTCTGCCTTGCAAACAAAGACTGGTCATGTCATCGCGGAGTTGCTGTAGGAAGACGCTTCGTGACAGGAGGTACCGCAGAGTGCCAGGCCGATACAGGATGGGGGCCATCAGCCACCACAGCAATGGTGGCCGCGAACTTGTTCGAAACGGAGGACAAGTTTTTGACAACAGGCTTGTTTCGCGCACATGCACACGTGTTGTCGCAGATCAATTTCCTGTGTGAGATGAATATTATTGGCACACTAATTCCTTGCCCGCTGCTTTGCTCAACAGAAAACATGCCTATGGATAGTGTCGGGCCCTTACTTTAGGGTCTACTGTGCATCACGTATCAGTCCCTAGATCAGTAGCTGATACGCCCAGAGCAAACAAGATTGATATAAAAAATCATACTTTTATTGATAATGGAAAAAACACATTACAAAATTTATATTACATAGCTTGGGCCATTGGCCTTATAATATACATCAGAGTTCTAATACAGCGGTCTCATAACATTATGGTTCCATTCCTACAGGCAGCTTGGAGTGCGGACGTAAACCTTATTCCTAAACTCAATCCTATATCTTTATCCTAGTGGTCCTCGAGTAGCTCCTTTGTGTAATCGTACATCTCTGTCCTCGTACGTACTCCTGTCTTCCCATCCTGGCGTAGCTTTAATAGCTTCATCTTCGTATGTACTCCTATAGCTTGACTCCTACAAACATAGAATGGAGGGGATTGAGTACCTAAAGTACTCGGTAAGCCCTAAACTTTGGACGGAGAAGGGGTGGAAAGAGAAGGGTATATATGGTGGAGGTTATGGTGGTTGAGGTAAAAGTGGTAGGGTGAAGTAATTATAATTATGGGTTAGACCCTGGCAGAGTATTACCATTCTCACTAGTTTCTGAGGTTGATTATAATTTATCAAATTAGTAAAATACATCTTACCAAATTTTCACAGTGTACAAGTCTAATCATAGTTGCTCTCATCCCAACATCGGTCCATTCCAAGGACGTGGCTATTCGAATAGATTCAATAAACTCTGCAGATGTATACAAATTTCCCCACATGATAGACACAACTTCAAACCATACGCTGTGGCAGGAACAGGCCTAACGAGACCTCGTACCCGAAGGGATGCATCCTCAGATTTCCATACAACTCCACCGCGACTTCTCAGGGGTTGGAAAACACACTAATCTCAGGAGGATACCAAATCATCCCAACATAACAGTGCCGATGGTACCAAACCATCAAAATAATATAGGCTCGAACACCGCCAAATCAAGGGGCTTAACGTGGAGGATCACATAGCAACCACGCCAACTAGACCATAGAAGATCACACAGCATCCATGTCTGCTCCTGATATTCCGCTGCCAACACCGGCCTCCTAGTAGAGATTATACTTCTATCTGACGGGGTGTGAGATCAAGTCTACCCATATATACATGTGGTTGTACGTAATATCGCACTAGGCGAGAGAGACTACGAACCGGTCCTTATTTGACCAAGGCGAGCATCTCCCAATAAGAACCCTTACTAGGCGAACCTGCCAAGGTAACTTGTACCACACAAATTACCCCTCACTCGCCCCCTGTCGAGGTTTAGTCCAACTTTACCAGTTCAAGTTCCATAATTATTATCATCAGGTTCATAGATCTCATATCATATCATTACCTCATTATCATTAATCTCATTATCATAATTGATTTATAAGGGGTTACAAGTAATATTGGTTGAATTTATTAATTGGTGGAGATGGATGGTGAAGGGTTTATGGTGGAGGCTAGCAAGTATGGTGGCGGTGGAAGGGAGTGATTAAGAGATGGCATGAAATGTAGTGGAGAGGGAAAAGGTGAGTGTTAGGACTTGCCTTCATTCGCTGACGATTATATCCTTATCCAATTCCTATGTCTTCTACTCTTGCCTTCTGAACTCCATCGGGTTTTCTCCACATCCTCTATCCTACGCTGTCTAGCGTCGACAAGCAAAAAAACATAAACAAGAAAAATAACAAGCAAGACGTGTAAAACAAGCATAAGCAATCAAAGTGAACGAAATGATCCTAGATGGGTTGATCCTAATGGGTGATGGGTACTACGGCGACGAGGTTATGCAACTACGAATTAATATTTAAATATGGAAAGAAAAAGCAATCATATCTAGAATTTAAATGGGCACCAAAAAATAGAAAAAGCATTTTAATATGTAGGGTTTTATTTTAGAAGATTTATGGTGCAAGAATTACGGCATTCGGAATTAAAACAGGCAAGGTATAAATTATTAAAGTTACCGACTAATCGCTAATGAATAAAGCATAGAAATTATTTCTTCAATATTTACTACTGAAAATTGAGGAGCAATTATATAAATATGATCTGATCTAGAGTGGTTGTAGTTAATTTAGAAATTTTCTAGGAATTTTTACGTAATTAAAATGCTTATCTTTTACTCTACTGTGTACAACTCCCGGGTGTGTGTACCGGTTTCCTCCCAGCATAGAGGCTGACGCGTGGGCTCGACCTGCTGCTCTATTCAATAGACCCGCTCAGCGCTGTGCTGTGGGCCTTCTCCTTCTGCCTTTAGTCTACGTGAGCCAAGTGCACCCAGAGAAGGAGAGGAGGTAGAGGCTGTGCGGCTGCCATGTGGGTCCCTCCTGGTGACGTGGCCGTGCACCCTGATTGGTTGCTGCATCGTGGCTTAGGCCAGGTGCGGGCGTCGGTCTCCTGCTCTGCTCCAATCCCCGGCGGCGCTTGGCGCGGGCGGCGCGGCTCCGGTGCGATTCTCGTCCGTGCGGCAGGTCAAGGCGCGGGCGGCTCCGGCGATGCTCAGCTCCAGTGTGGTGGCCAGCGGCGAGGTTAGGAAGCAGCTCCGACGGCGTGGCTTCGGTGAGAGTGGCGGCGATGCCGCTCGGCTTTGGCGCAGCGAGCGGCGTCCACCATCTCCGAGTGGCCTCGAGCTCCGGCGGTGGGAGCTCACAGCGCGGGGAAATATCTCCGACGTCCAGCGGTGGCGCAGCGTCGTACTTATCCTCTTGCCGGCAAACAACATCGCACAAGGTCGGTTCGCCATGGATATTTTCCGGTTCGTGCTCCGCTGTCGGCGCGTTTCTCGGAAGGGATAAGAGCGACGCGGAAGACGGCAGCGCAGAGAGGCGGTTCGCGGTCGATGGTGTGCTCCACGTGCTCGGGCAAGGCAGCGGCGTACGCGTGGGCTTGGCCAAACGGCCTGCTGTCATGCTGCTGGCCGAGTTGCACGAGGGGAAAGATCCTACACACTAGAACCCGTTTCCTTTTTGTAAATATATATATGACTTAATAAATTCATAGGTAATTAAGAAGAGAACAAGATACATATGATGTATGTATTCCTAGGCATTTCAAAGCAAAGGAATTAACTAGCATATGAAGAATTAACCATGTATGTATATATGCATATGCATTATGTTCTGTAAATAATAGATAGAGCATTTCTAGTACTCGGAAATTAAGGAACGTAACCATGATGTACATCTAACTATATATATATATATATATATATATATATATATATATATATATATATATATATATATATATATATATATATATATTCTATCATAACTATAATAGAAGCAAGGATTTCATATGTATAGGAATTCACTAAATGTAAACCTATAATCTATCAATGCGATAGCTAAAATCATGCATAAAGGGTAGCGAAACATTGTATACATCTATGATGCATTTTCTACTACTAGAATATAGAGAAAAGGTTTTAAATAATTCAAGAATGCAATTTATAAATAAAGGAGGTTATTTTGGTGCTGCAAATAAATTCCAGAAGGCAAACATACACACAAGCATTCAAGCAACCACGCAAGCAAACAATCCAAACGTTCTGTGCCAATGCATATGATGAGTTTTGATGCAGGGTTTTGGAAAAGCATTTTCTTTTCAAACGGTTTTGTGGGAAAATAAACTAATCAAGTTTTAATCTGTTGTAAATTTTTAAAAATTCAAATTTTTAGTGGTTTTTAAGATGATGCAAAAACACGGGTGTTACAGACAGGACCTAAGTAACGCACAAGAACACGTTAATATATATTGGACCGTAAGTACACTTAACTCTAGAATTGAGTTAATTGGTTCCCATGCATGTATGCCAAGGAAGTCTATACCTCGGTGTGGTTCTGCAGCAGATCGAGTGTTGCATCCTTTATCTCTGAATCTCTATTTTTATTCTCCCCTTGAGTCATCTCTTTTAATTTACCAAGCAAATTGCGGTACAACATTAAGATAGCAGGTATCCCGTTAATGTCATGTGACTCATGTCACGATGACTAGCTTCTTGGAAAAGCTCAAAAGCAGGTAACAGAGACAAGGAGGTGCGTGCTGTAAATTTTGTTAGACGTACTAGGCTACTATCTGATTGTCGGCTTAGTTTAATCGGCTTTCGATAGCATTTTTGGCATTGTGCGGGCTGGCCCCAAGCATATTCTCTGTCATCATGAAAGCAACAACCCCGGACTCGCAGAGAGGCTATCCATGGCCTTTGAAATGATGTTTCAACAACCGTGGCGGCTGTTCTGTTGAGAATATAAAAAATTCTTCGCAACTAGTGCCGTGCGTTACACATTCAACAGCAACGCGCTTATGATTTTCTAATGACGACCACTAAGAATTAGATTTTACTTTATACAGCACAGTGGATGTATGTTCTTTGCTTGCTGCGCCCATTGTTTACTAGGAGCCTCGGCCTCCGGCAGGCAGACTGCGAGATTTGGTGTTGATGTACCCCTGGGCCCTGGCAGACCACCATGTTTCTAGCGGGCTGCAGTGGGCCAAGCGGTTGAATTCAGGAGGCCCAAATGCCTCCGTGGACTAGTACCCCTTTATTAGTTTCCATTCGATGATGACGTCGTCGGTGACCTTTTAGGGCCTTTTGGGAGGGCTCCGGCCGGCTCCGGCTTCACCTGCGAAAATACTGTTCACAACACTGTAGCAGCACGAGAACGGGAGCCGGAGGAGCCAGAAAAACGAGCTTCTCCGGCTCCGGTGAACAGTCGCGCGTGTCAGTGAGAGAGGGAGATGAGGAGAGAGAAAACTGGCTCCGATGAACAGTGATCTACAGTGATCCACGCAGTGGTGTCAGGGGGAGCCGGAGCCGGCCGGAGCCCTCCCAAAGAGGCCCTTAATTTCGCCCACGCGGCCGACGAAACAAACGGCTCATATTTTCAGGACACGAAGGATGTAGAGATGCTCGATAGAGAATAGCCGTCCCCTGTGGTTCCTCAGAATCGGGCGAATGGAGATGGATGAAGAGGGACAAGGCCGTTGGCGCGAGTGTGGGAAGGAGAGGGTTCGTCGGGCTGCGCGAGAAGTGCGGCGGCCGCACGGACGCATGTGGCAGCGAGATCGCCGGAGGTCCGTTCCCGCTGGTCGCGGTCCTCAGGGACGGGAAAAAAAATTGCGTGCAAACAGGATGCAGGGGGCGTCGGTGCATACCTGCCTTTATTCTTTCCACGCGCCCACTCGGAAGGATCCAACCGTGCGTCCACCCAGATCTGCTCGGCTAAAAAGAAATGACTTTGATCAAATTAGGCAAGTCTCTGGCTGCTAACGCATGTACGCCGCGGCTCGGTTAAAAATTGTTTGACTACTCCTACACGTGGCACACAATGACGCTAGGTATGCACGCGGAAGCAATGGATCCTGTCTCCATGCAATTTTTTTCTGGGACGGGGGCGTTGGTGGCCATGTGGCCTCGAGCGCCGGCGCTGGACAGCTCGAGTGGGTCCTCATCAGGAAGATAAGGATGAGGAGATAGAGGCTGACAGCATGGGCCCACATGGTAGAGCCCCTATTCCAGTTTTGAGATACCTTAAACCAAACTAAAAACATGGATGATCCTATCACTCAAAACAAACAGCAAATTGGGACCATCCGAACCTAGAAAATATAGGGATGGTTCATTTCATCCTCTCCTAGTCCTCAAACCAAACACATGCTAACCAGCCGTCAACCAGTTTCTTCATATATGGTGGTAGTAGTAATAATAATAGACAATTCATAAAAACTGCACCTGAGAGCAATATTAATGTCAAACACAGGTACGCTTAGGCCCTGTTTAGTTGCCAGAAAATTTTGCAAAATTTTTCAGATTCTCCGTCACATCGAATCTTTGGACACATGCACGAAGCATTAAATATAGATAAAAAATAAAACTAATTACACAGTTTAGACGAAATGGACGAGACGAATCTTTTAAGCCTAATTAGACCATGATTGGACAATATTTGCCAAATAACAACGAAAAGAGCTACAGTGCTGTTTTGCAAAAATTTTTGCATCTAAACCAGCCCTTAGATACGAAATGGGAGTTTCCTTGACCTGAATAGAGCTGACGGTGGCTGCTATAACATTGTTCAGGTGGGTGAGCGAGGCCAAACCAAGAGCCGGAGTCGCGGGGACTACGACAATTACGCGAATGCCAGTACGCTCTTTCCACGCGGCGCCACTTTGTGTAATTTTAGCTATTTTCTTCTTGACTGTATTTGTCTCTTAAACTTTTTGTGGCACTCTGATTTATTTACGTTTTAATAAAATTTCAGTAGGGGCTCCTAGCTAATTCCTCTTTACGCCCCTGCGTCGCCCCCCGCGCGGGCGACTCGGGCGGCTCCGCCCCCGCCGCGCCACCTCCAACCCCTCCCTCTCTCGTCTCGCCGTCGCCGGAGTGGGCCACCAGTAAGGCTGTGCGGGCTGCTGTGATGGTGGCGGCGGGGCCCTTTCGAGCTGTGGTGATGAAGTGGCGGTGTGGGCGCTTCTTCATCGGTTCTAGCGATCCACGGGCGTGTTGACGGCCGTGGAGACGGTGGTCTGGGCGGCAGCGGCCGGCCAACGGCGCGCCGAAGGCTTCGGTTCTTCGGCGACCAGACCGTGCGGCTGAGGAGCCTCGTGACGATGGGGACGGCGGATTCGGTCCTCCGGAGGTCAGATCCGGTTCTCTCTGGGCTAGATCTGCACATCCGATGCCGTTCCGGCGGCTGGATCTGGCTGGCAGAGGAGGAGGAGGTGCGGGCAGAGGGAGTAGAGGTGGAGGAGACCTGGAGACTGACGGTGTGAGGCCGGACCTGAGGCTTCGAGGCGTGGGTGACTGAGCGGGCGGTGGCCGTCCAACGCCGCTCCCGACGATGGCCGTATCTGGGCTTTGGGCGATGGATCTGGTACCCCTGCCGGTTCTGGGGCTCCGGGGCGCTGTTGCGCATGGAGGTGCAGATGGCCCTAGTGGAGGTGTGGTGGCCGTCTGGCGCCGCCTCCGATTGAGGCCGTATCTGCATGCTGGTGGTGCACTTCCCAAGAACTCCATTGTTACGGATCTGGCGGCGGTCTTCCTCGATGGTCACTAGCGTAATGGCATGGATTTCGGTGAGACAGCTGCTGTGTTTTCATGACGGTGACACCCGTGGGTGCCACTTCCTCGTTGGAGGCGTCGTCACTTCTCTCCAACACAGGGCGCCATAGAGATCTTTCGGGGTGAAAAATCCAAGACCAGTCTTCCTGGTCGGGCGATGATGGCATCTTCGTATGTCATGCTCTTGTTGAAGACGTCGCTCTTGGAAGATTCCTCTTTGGTTGTTAGTGTTAGTGCCAGCATAGTTTTCTCCCGGATTTCTTAGCGCTGTTGCCATGCATTTGGCGGTGTATTCTTGTCTTGTAGCAAGCCGGAATGCCGTGGATGACTTCTAGAGCTCCTAGTTTATTTTCTCTTTCGTTTTTCTGGTCTGTGGCCTCAGCTTTGTAATAATTGGCCTGATTCTACCTATTGGTAGATGAAGCCGGGTATGAAATACTATCCTTTATCTAAAAAAAAGTTTTTTGTGCACCTGAGTATGTGACCTTATAGGTTTCTCTTATGATGATCTTTTCCTTGTCATGCTACTAATCCATGCGAGAGAGTCAAGCTTCTGAATTACATTCTTAATTTTTCTTTAAGAAAGATCCTGCTATAATTTTTACTGCATTTGATTTGTAACGTAAACATAATCTCTAAAATAACCGTAGAATACAAACAGTGCCTGATATACTGCAGTTTGTCAGCGAACTTACATGAATGTTCATGTGATCAAGCTTTGCCTTGTTCACTTCTGATTCACACCAGTTCTTCTGTTCTGGGTTGCACCTGTTGGAATTTATATGGGCTTGACCTAATAACCAATTGTGAAATTCCTAAAAAATCTAAAAGGTCTATTCATGTGAACAAGGGAGGATGTGGGAACTTTTTACCACCTTACTGTTGAAGTGGAGATAGTCATACTTAAATATGAAAGTCCTCTCCACTTACTCAAGTCTAGTGTGAGGAGGAGAAAGAGAAGCTCACACGCGCGCACTCGCTCGCCGGGCCGGGCGAGGCGAAGGGCGTGAGCACGCGGCACCTGCGTGAATGATTCATCGAAATCTGGCTCCTCGCCTTATGGGAGCGCAGTCTCCTTTTGCAGTTTTAATTTTTGGTTTTTTGGCCTTCAAGTTGCATAGTTCTAAACGGTTACAAATTAAGAGTCCTAAAACGACTTAGATCGTGATCGTGACATGAGGTCCGGCCACGCCAAAACGTATCTAATTGAGCTAGAGTTTTTGCCTATTCTCGCTGTTGCGCTGCCACCGTAGCTACTCCAGTTCAATCGCTTGCATGCACCAGCGATCGGACGAGCAGTCTCCGAAACCCTCGTCTTTGCGATCATGCACCGGGAGAAGGCGAATAAGGTTTTTGGGAAGCACTATCCGTACGACTGCTCCCAACTTTCAAAACAGGTCATCTTCCATCGAAATCAGGTTGCGCTACGTCCCGGCGTATTCGTCGTCAACTATGTCGAGCTCTTCCTCCACCTCTCATTGACGATTTCGACAATGACTTCAACATCAACGACAAGGCTTCTGAAGCTTATGAAGCTTGGTGAATTGCTGTATACATGCAGCCAACGATTTCATGCTCCAACATCCCGTGATGACAAGGCTTTCCAGAAAGGAGACATCGCACAGCCATTCAGGCAGAACCAATGTCAGCGACTCAAGGGAAATGAGGTGCCGCATGCTTTTCCAGCACGCCTGTCAGTCCAGCTCCTTCAATAAGCAGCTCTCGGAGGACCAGGAAGCCGCCGCCTCCTGTACCACGCTCGGCTTCACCAGTCGTAACTCCTAAGGGCTCGGCCTAGGCTCATCTGATTCGTTGGTTTCCAAGAGCCGCACGCTGAGAGGTCTCGGTGTCCATTGGGGTGACTCGAGCAGGTCCTAGGTCCGGTTCCGGTTCCGCGCTCGATGTCGGCGGCTCCCACCGCCGCCTCCCATCCGCATCTCCTCTGGGTCCTCCGCCTCCAGCTGCCTCGTGCGCAAGCCTCCTGCCCTCCGTTCCCGGCGCCACTGCTTGCAACCCAGCACGTCGGTTCTGTCTGCGTCTGCCCATGTCCCGCGGGCCTGGATCCGGCCTCGCCTTTGGTTCCAGCGGCGCACTGTCAGACGCGGCCCCTGCTTGGGCGGCGCACCGTCGCGTGCGGCGGCACTCCGGACCGCCGGCCGTTCGTCGGCCGTCACCTGTGGTGCCGCCCTTTCCTGCCTTGGTGGCGTTGCCGTCTCCAGCCTCCAGATCACGGCTCCGCTCGTCCTTGCTGGTGATACTTGGAGAAGGTGGAGGAGGGCCTGTTTTGAAGAACCTGCAAATTCCAGAGTCGAAGAAGAAACGAGGTGGAAAGTCGATGGATCTTGATGCTGAGTAGGTTCTAAGGTGAAGTAATCCAAGGTGCAGAGTGGTGCCTTGGACCTTGTTGAAGAGGACGATAAGACGAAGGCTCAGGTGACATCTGCAGGTGCTGTCGTGGAAGCTGATGTCTTGAACGCGGGATTGCGTGGTCAATCCTGCGAGCAACAATGAAGATCGTGGCATGGAACTGCCGGGGGTCGGGAAACGCCCCGGCAGTTCGGGGGCTTCTGAATTGTCAGAAGTCGGTGCGACCATATGTGATGTTCTTGTCGGAAACCAAATCCGATGAGAAGAAGATGAATGTGTTGCGAATGAAGTTGGGTCTGGAAAACATGGAGGTGGTGGACTGCGTAGGAAAAGGGGGGGGGGGAATTGCCGTGCTGTGGAGGAGAGGTATTGATTTGGTTTTGAAGAGTAAATCAAAAAACCATATCGATGTGGAGGTCACAAAAATTGGGGGAATTTCTTGGCGGTTCACAGGGTTCTACGGGGAACTAGTTGAGAAGAATAAAACGTGGCAGCTGATGGAGGACCTTTCCATGCAGCAACAAAATAATCAGCCGTGGCTTTGTGCTGGTGACTTCAATGAAATCTAAATCTTGTTCCAACATGAGAAGGAAAGGGGGTACAGAGGTCACAAGCTTGCATGGATCGTTTTAAACAGGCGCTGGAGGTTTGTGAACTTCATGATTTAGGTTTCAAGGGTGATGTTTTTACATGGACAAATAAACAGGAGTCTGGGAATACTCATATAAGATAGCGATTAGACAGGGCAGTCGCAAACTTTGAGTGGCTGGAGCGCTTTCCGCTGGTCCATGTGAAAAATGGTGATCCATATCGTAGTGACCATAGACCGGTGGTGATCACCACAGAGGAGGAGCTGTTGGTGAGGAGGCCAAATGACCAGCCGAGTTTTATGTTTGAAGCTAGCAGGTTACAGGAGGAGGGCTTCAGGAGAGTCGTAGAGGAGGGATGGGAGTCGATGGATAACATAGAAAGCTTGAGTGCCAAGGTGAAGGGGGTGGCTGCTAGTTTGCAAGATTGGAATAGAAATGTGCTTGGGGATTTAGAGAAGAGGCTTAGAAAGGCAAAGAAGGAGCTCGAAAAGTGGCGGCGTGCCCCTTTGACTGATATGGCTGTAGGGAGAGAAATTGTTTGGAGTTTTAAAGTGGATCGGCTAGAAGAGCAGATTGATGTTTACTGGAAGCAGCGGGCGCATGTGAACTGGTTACAATTTGGAGACCGAAATACTAGCTATTTTCATAAAGTGTGCTCGGAGAGGAGAAGGAGAAATAGAATAGGTCGGCTACAAAAGGAGAATGGGGGTTGGGTGGACGAGGAGGGAGAGAAGAAGGTGTTTATTGCTAACCACTTCTTTCAACTTTTCAGGTCAAGCCGAATTGAGGAGGAGATATGAAGCAACTCTTGGATGCTGTGCAGCCCCGAATCACGGCGGATATGAACGCTTTGCTCCTGAAAGAATTTTCAGAGGAGGAAGTGAAGAATGCACTTGATTCTATTGGAGATTTCAAAGCCCCTGGCCCGGATGGAATGCCCTCGATCTTCTATAAGAATTTGTGGGATGTAGTAGGGACAAAGTTATCCACCGAGGTCCCGCATGTGTTGAGCCAGAATAAATTGCCAGAAGGCTGGAATGACACGGTAATATCTCTGATTCCAAAGACAGACAAGCCTAAGCGTGTCTCTGATCTCCGTCCTATAAGCCTTTGTAATGTCACATACAAGGTGGTTTCCAAGGTCTTAGCTGGCAGATTAAGGAGAATATTGGATGAGGTAATCAACCCGGCCCAAAGTGCTTTTGTCCCAGGTCGTTTAATATCAGATAACATTCTTGTGGCATATGAGATTACGCATTTCTTGCTGAATAAAAGGGAAGGGGAATTGGGTTATGCAGCGTTAAAGCTTGATATGAGCAAAGCATATGACCAGCTTGAGTGGGTTTTTTTGGAACAAATGATGAGACGGTTGGGGTTTGATGAGCAGTGGATTAGGCTTATTATGGAGTGTGTCTTGACAGTATCCTATCAAATTAAGGTGAATGGGGAGCTCACTGATAGCTTTAAACCTGAGATAGGACTGAGGCAGGGAGATCCATTATCACCGTACCTCTTCCTTCTATGTGCGGAGGGTTTCTCAGCATTATTGCAGCAAGCTGAACGAGATGGCAAGATTGCCGGAGTTAAAGTTTGTCATGCAGCACCAAGTGTATCTGTTAGAAGAGTCAAGGGCCTATTAGGCCTTAACCCGTTAGGGTTAATTAGTCGCTTGCTTAGGGGTAAAGTAAGACCTCTTCTCTATATAAGGAGAGGAGATGTATTAATCTAATCAAGCAAGAGATTAAAAGGAAAAACCACATAACAGTATCACACCTATTGTTCGCCGATGATTCCTTAATTTTGATTTGTGCGAATGGAGGGGATGCTCAACATCTACAAGACATCCTGGATTTGTATGAAAGGTGCTCAGGACAGATGATCAACAAGGCAAAGTCAACTGTTTTGTTTAGCAAAAATACAAAGGCTACACAAAAAAGAGAACTGTGTGAAAAACTCCAAGTGACGAAAGAGACCATGAACGAGCGGTACTTGGGCCTCCCTCTACATGTGGGCCGATCAGTAGGGGGCACATTTTTGTACCTAAAGGATAGAATTTGGAAGCGCATTCAAGGGTGGAAAGAGAAGTTCTTATCTTGGGCAGGAAAGGAAGTGCTTATTAAAGCTGTTGCACAGGCCATTCCAACCTTCACGATGGGCTGTTTTGATTTAACTAAGTCGTTGTGCGACCAAATCAGCAGGATGGTATGCAGGTTTTGGTGGAACCAACAAGAAGGGAAGCATAAAATTCATTGGCTTAGTAGGGATGTGCTTCAAAAAGCCAAGAAGGATGGGGGTCTCGGCTTCCGGGATATACATGCTTTTAACTTGGCAATGTTGGCCAAGCAGTGCTGGAGATTATGGGACATGCCTGAGTCACTTTGTGCAAAAATTTTGAAGGCTAAATATTAAGCTAACACGTCAGTCCTAGAGGCCAAACCAAAAAGGGGAATGTCATACTCTTGGAGAAGTATCTTGAGAGGCCTAGAAGTGATGAGGTTGGGAATGATTTGGAGGGTGGGAGATGGTAGAAACTTAAAGATATGGACTGATCCCTGGATTCCGAGAGAACTTTCCAGGCGACCTATTACCCCAAGAGGAGGGAGTGTTCTCTCAAAGGTTGATGATCTAATCGATCTGGGTACAGGCACATGGGATGCCGAGCTGGTTCGGGATGTTTTTTGGGAGCAAGATGCAGAGATTATTTTGTCCCTGCCGGTGAATGAAGGACGAGAAAATGCTCTAGCGTGGCATTATGATGAGCATGGCCTGTTTAGTGTGAACAGTGCTTATAAAGTGTGCCGGGACAACATGCTGCGAAGGAAAGATAGGGGAAGTGCGCAAGGTGGCAGCAACCAAGCAACTGACTCGATATGGGACAAAATTTGGAAAATAAAATGCCCAAACAAAGTGAAACACTTTGTGTGGAGATTTGCTCAAAACAGCCACCCGTTGAGACGAAATTTAGCAAGAAGGGGAATGAAACTGGACACTAAATGCCCGGTCTGTAATCGAGTAGATGAAGATGGTGGGCATCTTTTCTTCAAATGCATGTTGGCTAAACATGTGGCGTCAACTGAAGTTAGAGAAAGAATGGGATGAACTAAAAGACCTTGCTAATGCACGAGATGTGGTTGATCAAATTATGAAGGAGATGGAGGAGGGACGTCTTCTGATGTTTATAACTCTCTGGACTTTATGGTCTGAGAGGAACACAGTTCGTGAAGAAGGGCGGAAGCGCTCGGCCGAGACCATTGTACGAGGTATTCGATAATATGCTGGTGAGGTGGGAGCATCAAAGCCTGAATGGCAAAGGGCTCAGCCACGACCCACCGTATGCAGCAGATCGATGCGGTCTACAGACGTGCTGCAGGGAACCTTTTTTTTTTCCCTGATGATGACGTCGTTGTCGTTTCCCCCACGCGGGCACGTGGCCCAGCCAGCGAACGAACGGGAACGGGCTCATACTATTTCTGTCCACTCCATGGCCACGGGTAGCTTGCTCATTCATCGTCTCTCTGCTCGCTTTTTGGTGGCAAGAGCTCACAAAGTCGGTTTGTGTGTGTATATGCATGTATCGTAGTAACATTCAAATTGTTGGCTGAAGGTATAATATGCATGGAAATTAAGTTGCCAACGAAAGGGGAAAAAAAAGCAGGAAAAAGGTGATCCGTGCGAGCGTGCGTAGTGAACTCGGTCGGAAAACCATCTCACGCAAGCCGGCCTTCAACCAGCTGTTCCCCACAGTCTATAAGATGCATTTGCTCGGACAGCACGGGGAATCAAACTAAAATTAAGCAGCACGCAGGCTCCTTATATATGTAGTACTAGTATTAATTAAGTCCATCTCAAAGCAATATTAGTGTCAAACAAAGGCACACTTATTACATACTACAAATATGAAGAGACGGAGGATCACCGAATCGATCCTTAAAAGGCAGTGGATGTCCCATCAACTGGTTTCCTGGACCTCAAGTCAGCTGACGGGTGGCCGCAACTGCCTTTTGACTTGTTATGGTACTAATCGATCAGTCCTCACTCAAAATGCTGCACAGTGCAAATATAAGCCCTGTTTGGCAGGGTTTCTTCACCGGCTTCAGGAGCCGTTTAGAGTCATTTTCTGCCAAACGGGGTAAAGCGAAATGGCTTCACTGGTGAAGCCTCTAAAAACATGCTCTCACACTAATTTGAGGTGGGATGGAGCCAAAAAAAAAAGTGGCTTCTCCCGGCTCCTCCTCTAGGCTCCTAAAAATATGCTCTCACAGGAAAGCCGTTTTGCCAAAAAGTTTACCAAAAACAAATTCAGCTCCACTGATAGAGTTGTTCGTGGAGCTAAAGCTAAAAAAATGGCTTCACTGGTGAAGTGAAGCCCTACCAAACGGTGTGTACATATTAGCTTTTGGCGGTAATTGGACAAAAAAAAATTCTACACAATTGATATACGAAACTAAATGTGTCCCCAAGTTTTATGCACTTATTATGTATCATCCGACTTTCATTGCTTGGACATATATCATCATGGATATTCTGTTCTCTTTTCACAAACATGAATAATGTCTTCCTTCAAATAGTTGTTTTACACTACTCTGGCTTCAACGAAACAGATTTGTATTGCAAATGTTTAGTTTAGGCATGACAACTGTAACTAATCCATGGGAGAGAGTTGAGCTTCTTAATTGCTTTCTTAATTTTTTTTCTCCTGGTGTAAATTTTTTCCTCCTTTTTTGTATGCAGCAAGTAAACTAAAGGGACTGCACGAAGAGAATACAAACAAAGAGCATATATAGTAGTATAACAGAAAACTTGAAGGCTAAAATTAGATATAGTGCAGTTCGGCAGTGAACTTACTTGAACCTTTATGTGAGCCAGCTTCGCCTTGTTCTCTTCTGATTCACACCACTCCTTGAGTTTCTGGCCGCACAAAAAAATCTCTAGCTTCTGAAGCTTGGGGAGGTGCTGTATACATGAAGGCAACGACTCGATGCTCCTGCACCCCGAGATGACGAGGCTTTTTAGAGAGGAGAGGTCGCCCAGCCATTCAAGCAGCGCTGATATGCTATCGCACGAATCCAACGTGAATGACTCAAGCGAAGTGAGGTGCTGCATGCTTTCCGGCAAGCTCGTCTGACCACCTCCACAGATATGCAACTCCCGGAGGGCAGGGAAGTGGTGAAATAATAGCCTCATGCTCTGGCAGGAGTCGCCCTGTATAAAATCCAGTTTGATGGCTCGACTAAGGGAGCAGGGACGACTGCTCTGGTCAACCTCCTCCAATGAAGATATAACTTGGTCGCTTTACACGTATCATGCACTCACGAAATGTTGGTGGGCATGGTTTCAACCTCAACCTCGGACAATCTTCTATCTGCAGATTGCTTTTATCACAGTCTTGTGAAGACCAATTGCAGACATGTAGTGGAGGGGGAGAGCACTGAGAACTGCAGAAGCAAGAGTCAGACGTCCTGCTCTATTAAGTAGGGAAGCGCACCATCCAGATAAATTGCGATCACAAGCAGCAATGACGGGCTGGCAGTCAGAAACAAAGAGCTTGTGGGGAGAGAGAGGGAGGCCTAAATAAGTCTGGGGAAAGGAAGAAATATTTGCGCCAAAGATGGAAGCAAGTTCAAGGGCGGCGTCCTCACTGATGCCCAAAGGGAGAAACGTTGTTTTGTGGTAATTGATTGAAAGGCCAGTACCAAGTTCAAAGTCCTGGAGAGTGTCCTTCACAGCCAAAATGGCATTGGGAGTTGCAGGGAGGAAAATGAGTGTGTCGTCAGCATATTACAGTACAGGGCAAGCACTGCCAGGAATTAGAGGGTGGTGGACATCGGGAAGCATCGCAGGTTGGTGGAGCAGCCGTCTCAAGACATCAGCAACAATGATGAAAAGGTAGGGAGATAGGGGGTCGCCTTGCCGAAGACCATTTCGACATGAAATCCAATTGCCAGGGACACCATTGAGCAAGATAGAGGACTTGCTGGTTTTTAACAAATCATTAATCCAGCCACACCAAGTTGCAGAGAAGCCACGGTGGAGTAGAATTTTTGTCAGGCTGGTCCAGTTAACAGAGTCAAAGGCTTTGTGGAAGTCCAACTTGAGGAGGATGGTTGGAATGGCTCTGCGATAGCAGCAATTGAGGAGATCAGCAGCATAAACGAAACTATCAGCAATGGAACGACCTAAGACAAAGCCTGATTGATCATCACTAACAAGATCAGGAATGACAGCTTGAAGTTGATTGGTTAGGACCTTTGAAATAACTTTGACAGGGCAGTTTTGGAGGCAAATAGGCCGAAAGTCGGCCGGCGAGCGGGCAATATCCTTTTTAGGAAGAAGTACAATATACGAACGATTGATGCGCTCCATGTCGACACTGCTAGTATAAAAAGCTTCAAACAGAGCAAAGATGGTGGGAGAAGTGATGCACCAGGTGCTCTTGTAGAAGGACGGTCCAAAGCCTTTTGGGCCTGGGCTGGAGGTGTTACGCATTGAGAAGAAGGCGGATTTGATTTCCACAAAGCCTTTGACTGTGATAAAAGCAATCGACCGGCGCTGGAGAGCCTTCTTCTGGACTGGAGAGGACTCCTGTCATGGATCCAAATGTTTGGTGGCCTGGGAGCAGGTCTACACCAGCAAACAGTTCGGTGGTCTTGGCATCAAGGACTTAGAACTTCAGAATCAGTGCATGTTGCTCAAATTCGTTGATAAATTCTTCTCAGGTCAGCATGTTCCTTGGCGTGACTGGCTTCTGCAAAATGACTTTGTCTTCTTCCACCTCTCTGTCCTATCTCTGGAAAATTATCAACGATGAACTTGCCAGCTACAGGTCCATCACTATTGTTGATATTGGTGACGGTGCTTCTACCTCATTCTAGTATGATCGCTGGCTTGATTCTGATACCCTTCACTACCGGAATCCGCTTCTTTGCCGAGCGCCGGAGGCTTTGCCGAGCGTTTTTTTTGGGCGCTCGGCAAAGAAGGCTTTGCCGAGAGCCAAATAAAAAACACTCGGCAAAGCCTCTGCACTCGGCAAAGAAGGCTTTGCCGAGTGTCAAATAAAAAAGACTCGGCAAAGAAGTTTCTTTGCCGAGTGCTAAAAAAACACTCGGCAAAAGCTTCTTTGCCGAGTGCCAAAGTAAAACACTCGGCAAAGCAATTTTTCAAACCACGTTTTGGTGCCCTAAACGAATTCAAATAAAAAAGTTTTCAACTACAAAGTTTCATAACTTCTCATGATCTACAAACTTTATATTGGTCATTTCTTCATTCGACAAAGTAATAATTACGTTGTTCACAAAATCTATATCTCTCATGTAGTTTCATGAAACTACAAGAGAGATATATAAGATTTGTGAACAATGTTAGCACCACAATTTCGGATCGAAAAACTTCCTAAATGAAGTTTGTAGATCTCGAAAGATTATAAAACATTGTAGTTGACCACTTTTTAATTTGAATTCATCTTGTCATGCAAAACTACGTTTGAAATTCAAAATTTTAAAATTTTAAAATTCAAATTTTTCAAAAGACCTCGGATGGAAAAACTTCCTAAATGAAGTTTGTAGATCTCGAAAAATTATGAAACATTGTAGTTGACCACTTTTTCATTTGAATTCATCTTGTCATGCAAAACTACATTTGAAATTCAAAATTTTAAAATTCGAATTTTTCAAAAGACATCGGATGGAAAAACTTCATAAATGAAGTTTGTAGATCTCAAAAAGTTATGAAACATTGTAGTTGACCACTTTTTCATTTGAATTAATCTTGTCATGCAAAACTACGTTTGAAATTCAAAATTTTAAAATTTGAATTTTTCAAAAAACCTCGGATGGGAAAACTTTCTATATGAAAAATGTAGAGCTCGAAAAGTTATGAAACTTTGTAGTTGACAACCTTTTGATTTGAATTCGTTTAGGGCCTCAAACAATCAATTTTCACTTGGTTTAGTATAATATTTGAGTAACCGAAACGACGTATAGACGTATGTGAGTGTGTAGTGCAGGTGGCAGAGGAGGTATCGCGTGAGGGAGAGGTCATGAGTTCGAATCCCACCGACCGCGTAGCCGCAAATTTTGCGTGAAAAATACCGCTGGCCAGTGGGCCCCTCCCCTGATTAAATTTTTTTTCAGGTTTTTTTCGTATTTTTTTATTTCGCGCTTTGCCGAGCGTCAGGCTCTCGGCAAAGGCTTTGTCGAGTGCCCGATAAATGGCTCTCGGCAAAGAAGCCTTTGCCGATCAGATTTTCGCCGAGGGCGCTTTGCCGAGAGCTGCGCTCGGCAAAGGCTTTGTCGAGGGCCTTAGAGGCTTTGCCGAGAGCCTGGGGCCCTCGGCAAAGCAGCCGGCTCCCGTAGTGCTGGCTACCTCCCACTCTTCCTTGTTTTCCCACACCATTCGGCCTAACGTTTCGGTGCAACAAGTTTTTCAGGATGGGTTTGATTTACGTCTTAGGCCCAGGCTAACCCAAGTGGCGCGTGCCGAGCTCGACCACCTGTTGTCTGTCCTACAGGGTATACAACTTCATGATGCAAAGGATGTCTGGCGGCTGACAAACACAAACAAACCTTTCAGTACATGGGATGCATATGAGGCACTGTCTCCAACTCCAAAGGTACAGGACTTCCATGGCGCATGGATTTGGAGGTCCAAGGTGCCCAATAAGGTGAAGATATTTGGGTGGCTATTTTTGAAGGACAGACTCAACACAAAGGCGAACCTCCTGCACAAGAATATCATGGAAAATGCAATCTGCCACCGCTGCAGTCACCCTGACAAAGACAGGCATCACGTATTTTTCAATTGTGATACCAGCCGTGAGGTATGGCAGCGCATTGGACTCTCTGCGATCTCAGCTACTGATGATATCAACCTATGGGCTGTTCCTGCTATTCCGGAGGCTGATTCAGCTACTTGGCCATCGGTTCTGCTTACACTTCTATGGCGGCTATGAGATGCTCGGAACGGCACCATCTTCAGAGGAGAGACGCACCATTGGTACAGCACTGTCTCTCGGGTTTGCGACGATTTGACATCCTGGGAAGGGCGTTTTGTTTCGGCCTCCATGGTCCCTGGTTTGCGACGGTGGAAAATGTATCTTCGTTCATGTATTGATCAGCCCACGTCTAGTGCTAGTGCTAGATTGCTGGATCGCTGAAAATCCAGGCGGGGAATCTCTCCCCTCCGTAGTTCTTCCTCAAAAAAAATCTTCTATCTGCAGACGGTCTAGCACAGGGAACATGAACTCCTCCACACCATCTAGCTCAACAGAGTATGTTGTGTTCCACTCCTCCAAGCCTTCCATACGTCTCAAGGAGAAGGATGACAATCGACGGAAGGCTCCTTTGCCACCACAGAATTCCTTGTTGATTTTCTTAATGCTAGGCAACCTCCAGAGGTCCAGACGTTCTAGGTGTGGTAACTGTCCAAGTGGTGGCAGGTTGCTACACGTAGACAGATCCCAAAGCTTAATAGAAACAAGATTTGGCAGATGATGAGAAGTGCCCATCAGCCAGCCTGGAAAGCCTGCACTACTGTAACCATCGAGGCACATCTGCTTCAGGCCTCTGGGTGGCACTAGTTGTCCCAACAAATCCTTGTCCTCCGGAAGTCGAACAGCACCCACAGTCCAAGCCAAGCTTAACTTCGAGAGATTTTGTTTCTCCAACAACTTAACTTTATTTGCTTCTTCAAGAGACCTTACATTTTCTAGAGAACGTATTCTTAACTTACCGACATTGATGCCTTCGAGGAGATGAAGATTGCTGCAACCGTTCACATCATCCGCACGAACTTTGAAGTCAGGCAATGTTTGTGAAAAGTGCACCAGAGAACTGGCCTGATCCGCCAGTTTATCCGAGCACCTGTCCAGCACTAAAGACTTCAGCCCAAGTGCACGTATACTCTCTGGTAGGGACTTAAGGCCCCAACATGCTGTAAGATCCAGTGTATGCAATCTTTTGAGGTTACCAATACTTTCCGGTAAACATGCTAAACCATAATTATAAGATAGGTCCAGGTGCTCCAGATTTGTCATACCACCGATCCACTCAGGGACATAACTATCACATCCTTCCTTGCCACTAATGATTAAATTACTTAAGCCCAAGTACTTGAGATTGGTGAGGTTTGCCAAAACAGCTGACAAATCTTGAAGACCAATTGCCCATGACCGTGACATATCCAGGTGCTGTAGTGCGGTGAGGCCACGCAGACCTCCCAGGTGTTGCATGCTGCTGCAGCGTGACAGATCTAGATGCAATAAATTTTGGAGCTTCATCAGTGTCTCTGGCAGTTCTTTGATTTGTTCACAGCGTGACATGTTCAAATATTGGAGTTGTCTGAGGCCACAAAGCGGTTCAGGTATTGCTTTTACACTAGAGCATCCAGATAACTCAAGATGCTGCAAATTCGTGAGCTTTCCAAGCGAGTCTGGCAGTTTTGTTATCCCAGAACAACCTGACATGTCAAGACAAACCGTAGATTTTAAGTCACCAAATGATTCTGGCAGTTCTCTTATCCCAGAACAACCTGACATGTCAATATGAACCATCGATTTTAAGCCACCAAATGATTCTGGCAGTTCAGATATACCAGAACAACCTGACAAACATAGATATCATAGACACCCAAGCTTGCCAATTGATTCTGGTAGTGCAGAAATTTGAGTAGATCCATTTAATCTTAGGTACTGCAGTTTAGAAAGCTCAGTGATGCACTCTGGGAGACTCTCATTTTGCATTCTTGGAGCAATAAGACACCTCAGCTGCTCACAAATGAAAAAGCACCACCCTGGATATCCAATAGTTCACCACAATCAGAGAAACGAAGTGCCCTCATCTTTGAAGGCATATTTGCCAACTTCATTTTCCGGTCATAGTTTCTAAGCACTGAATAGCGACAATATTTGTTGGCATGTGTATTTCTCCTTGGTGCAACATCAAAAACTTTTAACTCGTCTGCCACGGTCAATCTCGCCAAGTCATGCACCAGATCATGCATGGTGTATCGCACCACATGCTCTCGGGAAGTCTGAAACCAATAAGTATATATCAACATTCATTAGAGGCCAGAACTAACGTCCACAGTTTGCAAATTAAAGAAAAGTTAAATCCATCAGTGACATGCAAATAAAGTGTCAGTAAACCTTGTTTACTTATGAAAAAGATGAACAATATTTTAAATCTTCATGACATTGATCTAATGATACATAAATTATACGAGAATGGAGAGAAGGAATTAAGGAATAATGTATTGACAAAAAAATAGACATCCAACTACAAGCTTGTAGAATTTAAGCATAATTAGTGTGCAGTCCACATCTTATTTTATTTTAATGGGCTTTAGGTCACTCCCAATGGTATGGGCTAGTTACTGGCTCTAAGACAACCTCTCATATGATACTAACTTTTGGCACATAGCTCATAACATAAATAGCTCCACATGACATCCCTGTACAATCTTGAAATATGTGCATCAAACTAGCTCTTTTCAAGAGCTAGCTTTTCTTTCTTCTATTAAAATATGAAACAATATGCTATGAGCTAGCTTATAAGTTGCCATTAGAGCTACTCTTAGTATGTAGCCATAGTAGCTCATTTACTAAAAATTTGATGTTTTTCTGAACAAATTTCCATTCAAAATTAGTCAGTTTTTAAATGTCTAAGGTATTTAATCTCAAATGTCAAACACATATACACAAAGTATCAAGTTAAAGCGCTGCCACTGCAACCCAAATTTTTATATGGCTGTAGGATTTAGGGCAGTCCCAACCCATAAGCTACAGTATAGTCCAGGCGAGCCCTAGGGGAGGGGCAAGGGGTGTGACCACCAGGGGCCCAGCCCAAAGAGGGGCCCAAACCTAGGTATGCAATCCCCCATAGACCATGAGGAGCGACAAAAGAAAGGCCCAAGCAGTATGAAGATGAAACATCCGCGCGTCCATGATCCATCGACTCATCCTTAGAGCATCTCAAAGAAATTAGCCAAATCGTTTTCTAAAGATAAGTTTAGCCGTCATAAAAGGAAAAACATCTCCAATAGACTACGTAAATAACTTTATAAAAAAAGACTAAGTAAATGACTCTTCAAATTTAATAGCTCTCTATCTCACCTCATTCGTTCTCTACTTTTAGATAGCCTACCTCACTAGCCATCCAGCCTCTTAGTTTTAGTCTGTTGGAGTACTTTAGTATTTCTTTGTCAAATCTATTTTAGAGAGTAGCTAAATCAGTAAATTTGGCTAGTCTTTTTGGCTAATCTCTTGGAGATGCTCTCACGTCACTACTCCGGGCCTGGCCTTGTGTGCTTTGCTGATTCAGTGGCGTCATGTAGTGATGCATGCACCGCCCGCGCCTACTACTCGATCCCCGATTCACCATGGTCCCTCGCGATGCAGGCATCGGCCGCGCAGTGCTAGCGTGCCGCGTGCAACAAGCGTGCAAGAGCCTGGCATCCTGACCAGCAGCATGCCAGGGCTATCGGGCATCGGCCATTAGATTCACGGATCAGCACTAGCATGTGACGTCCTGAAGTCTGAAGATTCAATTCTCAACTCTCAATCACCGTGCAGCATGCCAGCAATAGCTAGGCATTCAGGATGATCCAGGCAATGGATATGACGGATACGATCAGCTTTATAATAGTGTTGTTCATCGATCATTATTAAATAGTTAAAATTGAGAATGTATTCCCATAAAAAATTAAGAATATGTCATTACATTTGTTTTTTTGCAGGTGAAATTAGATATATGTATATATTTAGGGTGCGTTTGGTAGATATCCAAATTCTTCTAGAAACGTTTCAGATCTAGATTTTCTCCGGAAACGTTTCTCTGTTGAAATAGAATCACTTGGTAAGAATCGGTGAAACAATTTGGCTACTGATCCAGATTCTCCTTGAAATGAAAAAGAATCACTGCAAAACACCTATTTGGTTGATTTTGATTCCTAGTTCAAAACAGAGAAACATTTCTAGGTGTTTCATGGAGAATCGCTTCGCTGAAAAATATGTTTGGCAGGGATTCTAGTGATTGACCTGAGAATCCGAAACATTTCTATCATCCAAACACACCCTTATACTAAACAAACATATACATAGTCTTTAGGGCCCATCGTAATGAGTTCGCCTTAGAGCCCTTGAAAACATAGGCCAGCACTGAGTATAGTTTCCATAGTTGCCATATAAGCTAGACACTGCGTATAGCAACTAGAACTCCTATCGCATGGTTTCCTTCTTGTGGGGCCATAATATATTTAGCAACCCTATCCTCTCTCTCCCGTGCATACTCATCTTCTTTCTCTATCTGTCGGTGGCTCTGGCGATGCGTGTGGCATGTGAGGGGTCTGATGAGGCACATACTGCTCGCCCGGCAAGGATGCTGGCAAGCTGCGTGGATGATGGGGTGACCAGACGTGGTCGGCACTATGCAAGTAGGTGACGAGCTCCTTGTGGTGTGGCTCGGGCTCCCACCTTGCAGCTGACGGCGAGAACTACGGTGGGTAGCACTCGCGTGAGAGCAATGAGCATGACCGTCGCAAGGGCGAGCAACATGCAGCCTAAGATTGTGCAGCTGAGCGAGGCGGGTCACGTAGGCGGCGAGCGTGTGGACGCTTGGCCAAGCAGCACGCTCATGGACATGGCCGGACACGAGGTGGGTGGCATGAGTGCAGGGAAGACAGCAATAACAAAAGAATAAGAGAGGTACTACGCATATGCGGGCCTGTTCCACATGAGGAGCAAGGCCTTAAGAAAGTTCTGGACGCGGGGTGTTGCATTGCCTCTCAGTTGACAAGCTAGAGTGTATATCAATGAAGGTAGGGTGGGTCAATGGTGTCAACACGTCGTCTTGGTGGCGGCTTAGTGGAGGTGTAGCCTATCAAAGACTAGGATACTAGAGTGGGATAGAACTAGAGGTGGCATTGCCATTAGCTAGGGTTTGGTGTCACTTCTGATGGGTTAGGTTAGGTCGCTATTTGCTAGGGCCTGGGGTACCTCTTAGTAATATGCAAACTTTTTTATGGATAAAAGAGAATTAATATAAATTTCTAAAAGGTAAATATATATCTAAAATGTCACCATTACTTCTTAGGTTAACTAGAAATATAAACTACTCTATTTGCTACCTTATAGTTATCTTTGGTTATTACCTTTTTTAGAACAAGATTAAGTATGTACTTCCGGGCAAGTATACTCCTAGTTAGTATTCTTTTCTCTACCACAACTAGAAATGTGTAAGGGGAAAACCTTTCATCGTTTAACCATCTATATAGTGTATATTTTGTGCATGCTGCATGCCTATATGAATGCATGACATACCATAGGAATCAACAGAGAGATAATCGTCACGAAATAAGTAGTGTTAAAGAAGTTGTATTGTTGCATACCGAGGGCAACTTTGAAACTTGAAGGAAGGACATCCCCAAAAGTTTGTTGATACATTCCTTTCCCTTCGATTGCTCGATGAAATCTAGAGCAATCCAATGTTGAACCAAATCATCTTCTATAATATTATGACCTTTGGGGAATATGGCACAATAGGAGAAGCATATCCTTAGATGTGGTGGCATCCTTTCGTAACTTAATTTCAAGGATGGAAGCACATCACTGGCTTCGGAAGCACATCACTGCATCACCTGAGAGAACTCGTGGCATCTGCAATAGTTTGATTTAGTTCTTAGTAGGAACCTACACTAAGCAAAGATGCATCAAACTGTATAAAATTGTAATGAATATAGCCTATTTAATCACCACAAACTGAAATAAGAACAAGCCAGATACTTGAAATCCTTAAGTAAAGAGGGATCAAACGAAAATATCCCTACACATTGTCACTCACAAATTAAGAAATATTGTTTTTGGTTGCATATTTCTATAAAACATCAGAAAATTGTTTCCATCAATAGCCTACAACATCACTAGGTTGCCATTCATATTACATACACCCCGTGTTTGAAAATATAAAAATATCTTCATGATCAGGGAGGTGACACCTTACCAATTTATATAAAATATGTTACAAATAATGATAATTAAATATCGTAAAAATTGATTTTTCAATAACAGCTATAATCCAAGTATTTCTTTAAGATGAAAAACCAAGAAAATCAAACTACTCAATCTTGAGGTAGAACACCGCTACACCTGTGACCCTTCAAGCTAGAAATGATATCTTAATAACTAATGAACAAACAGTAAAACTGTTGTGCTAAAAACAAAAAAGAGACCATGCCAACTCAATAAGCCAATCACTTGCCCAGCAGAGCACCATAAATATTGATCTCTGCTTCTGGTGGCCCTCTACTCAAAATAGTGATGTGGTAAGCATCACGTGGCCCACCGCCCTCTTGCAACCTCCTAGCATCCTCACTCACTCATGCCCACACTATGGTCACTCTACTAGTGGAGGAAACTAGCTAGCCATGGTGCCCCACTAAACAAGACAAAACAGGGCTATGGCTAGCATCATTTTACATACCTGTTCTGATTCTTCACTGCACTCAGTTTCTTCCTCTCCAAAACAAATTGGCCTCATATCCCTTAGTCTCTTTCTCTATATATCTAAACCATCGCGTCCCCTTATCCTCATATTTGACCACAATGTGTGCAATTAGGAAAAAGTCTACTTCACCCCCCTAACTATGGGGGATGGACTACTTAACCCCCAACTATGAAACGGTCTATTCTACCCCTGAACTTTTCAAAACCGGTCAAATTACCCCAGGTGGTTTTGAAGAGTGGAAAACGGTCTATTCAGCGGAGCTCTGAATCCCTCTTACTGCTTGTGCCCCTCAGTGTAGAATGGCGGGCGCAGAAGACTGACGAACAAAGGTGAAGTACAAGTACATATATTAATAATAAATTATTAGGTGGTAAGTGATGTCCTCGACTGGTTGTGGCCGTGACTGGAGATTGACGCGGTTCTCCATCTCCAACGAAGCAACGAGGAAAAAACGGAGAAACTAATGGAGATGCGCTGAGGAGACACAATGATGTGGAGGAGCAATATATAAATCTGCATTAGGTACCGCGCATGCCAGGGCGACTGCATGGGAGAACCCAACATCTTTTATTTCCTTTATGCATCACTCTTTGCCATTCGTTTTCGTCATACGATGCATAGGCCCTGCCACTACGGATAATTTGTCGCTCCATCTTATTGTCGCCAAAACTATTAACAGGGCATGCATACTTTCCTTTGATGCAATCAACGTATTATTCTAAATCTAAAAATTCTAAGTGCGGAAGAATTGATTCTTTGATCAGTCGTTCTATTCTCCCCCTCGAAGCCAAAGGATGCTAGTCCGGTTGGTCTAGCACTCCAGCGGCACCCTCAGGTCCTGAGTTCGACTCCCCGTGGGAGCGAATTTCAGGCTGCGGGTTAAAAAAATCCCCTCGCCGGTCCTGTGTGCCAAAGCACTGGTTAAGAGACGGCCCAGGTCGGCCTGAGGTCCGTGTATGGCCCAGGTGGTGTCTTACGGGTTACGTTTCCCAGTGTCAGGGTGGGGCCGGGGTTTTCTTGGCCTGCGTGAGAAGGCCTTCTTCTTACTGTAATGCCCGGGGGGCGGCTTGCCCCTCGCAGGTTGAGTTTTTTTATTCTCCCCCTCGAAATATGGCCCAAGCGACAATGCCATAATTTCGAAGAGGTATCATCAATTCGCTTCCGCTTCTTAGTTACATTTGCAGATGGGGAATCATTCATATTCTCCTCGCATACATTGTTCGCATTTTCATCAAGAAATAATAAATAAAGCTTGTCTTGTCGGAACGCAAGACCAACACATTCATTATTAACAAGTATCTTACATTTGCCATTACCAAAATGACAATCAATTCCATCATCATCAAGTTTCGAAACACTTATCAAATTTCTACGCAAAGAGGGAACATAAAGTACTTCTTTAAGTCTAAGTACAAAACCATTATTCAATTCTAAAGATAAATCTCCAATGGCTTCAACATTGGCTTGCACTCCATTTGCAACTTTAATCGTTCTTTCTCCTCTTTGCAAGGTTCTCGTCCCACTTAACCCCTCTAAAGAATTTGCAACATGAGTAGTTGCTCCTGAATCAGCCCACTAAGTGGATTTAGCATAACTTAAATACAGGGATTCATCTACAAATGTAATAAATTCATCACCTCTCTTTAGTAGAGATTTCAGGAAGTCTGGACAGTCCCTCTTGTAGTGTCCCTTCTTGAAGCAGTGCTTGCATTGATCTTTTTCAGCTCTACCATAGGAGTTGTTCTGCTGATTCTCAGAATCCTGGGGTTTCTTTCCCTGTGAATTTGAGGAAGAGGCCTTATCCCACTTGGGTTTCCCTTGTGGTTTAGAATTCTTGCCATTAAAGTTCTTTCTTTTGTTATCCTTCACAAAATGAGCGGATTCACCCTGTGAGAACTTTATCCTCTCCTCTTCTTGAGCACACATTGAAATAAGTCTTTCTATGCCCCATCTTTCAGGCTGCATATTATAGTTCACAATGAAAGTGTCATATTCTTTTGGCAAAGAAGCAAAAAATCAAATGAATCAGGAAATCATCTTCCTTCAAATTCATTTCCTTTAGCTTAGATGCCGCAGTGTTCATCTTCAAAATGTGCTCTCTTATGCTACCACCAGTGTATTTCTCATTCACAAGCTTCTTAATTAGTGAACTTGATGTGGCCTTGGTAGACCCAGTAAACTGACTCTTGATTTTATCAAGATATTCTGTGGCAGTAGGACATTCAGGGATTGAGCCCCTTATCTGTTCTTCTATGGTGGCCTTGGCTACTAACAGGTACTTGCGGTTAGAGAGAGCCCATTGCCTATGTTCAAGGTCATATTTCATTCTTATCTCAGCATGATCACGCTTTTGAGCAGCGAAATCAGCGTCAGATTCATTTTCGCCTCTCACCGGGTCCTCTGGTTCAGTAGGACACGGTGAGGTGATGGCAAAGTCTACCTCTCCCAACACAAGTTCCAGTTCATATTTCTCCCGCCACACACGGTAATTGCTCCCATTGAGCGTCGGGATGTTTGCAATGTTTGCAATGCATTTGCCTCCTGAAACCACACCAGAGTTATTGAGAAATATTCATACATAAAATCGCATGCTTTAACTCAACGTTGGTTAAATTAAAACATACAAATTCATCTATGCAAAAATTTTACATCACCGTTGGGCAGAAATAAAATTAATGCACAATTTCTCATGGATCAAAATTATAATATTGTTATTAACAATGTTGGTCAGAAAATAACAACACTATAATTCATCAAAATTTACTAGAAATTCATAGCTTCTCTCAAAAATTAAATTATTCCGTTGGTTCAAATTTAATCAATGAGAGTGTTCATTATTCGCAGCGGAAACATAAAATAAATATCATTCTACTTTCCAGAAGTTCATAAATTCTATATTATTCTCTGAGCAAAATATTGTTGGACAAAATTGCACAAAAAAATTCACGTCAAATTCAATCCTAATTCATCAAATATTCATCAAATACATATCAAAAATTGCTTCTGGAAAAAAAATAATAAAAAATTTCGTCTCCTTCAATTTCGGCCCGTAGGCCCATCTCGCGCCGCAGCCCACGCGCGCACACGCGATGCGCAGGCGCAGTTGCAGCTTCGTCCAGATGGCCCATCAGCGAGCACGCGGCCCACGCGAGCGCGAGCTGCACGCCCCCACGTCCCAGGCCGTAACCTGGGCCTGGGCCGGGAAACTGTGCGCCCGCCTGGGCTTATTTTGGTCCAGTGATCGGCGGCCGTTGATTTGGCTTGACCTAGATCCAACGGTTCACCGCAGATTTCGCAGGTATATATTCTGTGACCTGACTTTCCCAACCCTAAAATTCATTTCATTTTCTTCACCTCCTTCTTCTCTGTACGGCAGCGACGGCCGCCCAGTTTCTTCGCCGCGCGCGCAGCGGCCAGTACCGGCTACCCGAGCACCGGCCACCATGGCCCGGCCCTGAGGGTGGATGATGGCGCCGCCACATGGCCCTTGCCGGTGTGCATGTTCCCCTTCGTGGTTGAGCGCGCCGCCGTCAAGAGGCCGTGTGATGGTGCCTCGGGTCCCGTGTCACGCCGGCGAGCCCACAGCTCGGTCGAGCGATGACCTACCACCGACGACGGCTTTCTTTCCCAGTGCGGCGGCAACACGCCAGCGGTGGTGACGGCGGGGCCTTGTAGGTCCCCATTCCGTCCTCTTCTTATACCCCAGTAGAGTTAGGGTTAGGGTTTCGGTCATGTCCTTTTTTTGCCCGATTCGAAAAGGAGTGGTTCGTTTCTTTGTTTCTTTTCCCCGATCTAGGTTTCTTGCCAGTAAACCGAGGCTCCGGTACCATTGTTATTTTCGATGTTCTTAGGTTCATTAGATCAGGTACATCACAGTAGATACAAGTGGATGATTCACAATATATATGCCAGTCCTAGTACATGAACTACAGAGACACAGAGAGAGACAGAGAGAGGAGAGTATGAAACCGCAGACCATCGAGAGCCGGAGCGGGGTTCGGTGCGGGAGTAGCAGATCCACTGGAGGCGCCGGTGTTGGGGTTGTTCGCCAGCGCCATTGATTCAGTGGAGACGGAGGTGGCCGGTGCAGTAGAGTGGTGGCGCAGTGGAGACGGTGAAGATGGTGGCGGCTTCCCGTCACTGGCTGCGCCCCTCAAAGATCAGATCGGGGAATGTCGGTGGGGAAATGGCGGCTGAGGTGAATCTCGTACCTAGAGCCGGCCAGCCCCCACCTCTATATATAGCACAGTGTGACGGGGGCCCACCAACCATATAGGGTTGGGCGCCCCTGATCAGGGCGCGAGAACAAGGCCCAAAAGGCCGTTGGGCCTAATGGTAGGAGATCAAAACCTAACACCCCTTTGTCTTCTTTTTTCTTTGGGAGGCCGAGGCATGCACCTGCTGGACACTGGTTAGTGGTTACACATATCCATCCGATTAACGCTTGACAATTTTACCTTAGCGCCCCCATCTGAATGAATTAATTAATACTTGTGATTCTTAGGGCGCCCTGCCGTCCTCAACGGGTCTGTCAAGTCGCTGGCTGAGGTGGAAACGAGAGACCGAAGAAAATATTATTTTATTTCTTTTCTTACCTCATAGTAACATACAACAAACTAGAGCCCACAACATCTGCTCTCACATATTCTCAATCCATGTGAAATAGCGTACCAATTTGTTCGTTGCTATCGAGTGTTCTCTCTTCTCTTTTCCTCTGTACCACGTTAGATTGCGTCCAACAGGTCTTTTTCACTCGCCTCTTCATTACATTTTTTGCAAAAAGAACCCTATGTTAGCTTGGAGACGGTGTCCGTGTCATTTTGGGAGACAACGTGGGAGGCCTGTGCTTCAAGGCACTCAAGCAGCATTGTAGGACTCGCCTCCCCAACTCGACGGTTTGCGGATCCTGTGCGCTTGTGGTTCTGGTTGGGTGCGAGCAAGAGAGAGTTGTCATGCCAAATCTGTTCTGGTTCATCCTATTTCCCCGTGGCGGCTCCGGCATCTAGGAAGAGCAAGAGCACCTCGGCGGTGGCCCTGGCCCACACCTTCGACCGCTGGAGGATTGGTCGCCAACGGCCGCCGCTTCGCCGAGCCACGACATGAGATCCTCCACCCGCGAGAGTGCCATCGAGCTTCCAGGAGCCAATGTTAGCAAGCCAACTGGGATTGCCCTCAGATACTTGATTCAAGTATAAGGAACTGAATAAAGTACAGAGTCCTAGGAAGAAGATGAACAGTAAAAACTAAGAAAGAGATATTCTATTGATAATTTGATTGATTCCCTTCGCTGCTGCCCCTATGCCTTCTTGTAGATGACGCCCAGCTGTCCAACAGGCCATTGCTCGACCAGGCCCAAGCCCACGGCCCATATGAAGGCCCAACCATGGATAGTCCCTGACATTCCCCCCTTCTTAAGCTTTGGCTTGCCCCCAAGCCGATGGAGAAATTCGGAACCACCGAGATCCCAAATGAACTGGACGATCACCTGTTTCTTCAATTCCGTCTTGGGAAGCTATCGTTCAATATCTTTGGGTAGTGCAAGTGGAGCTGCTGCATTCGGCACAGTTGATTCAGCAGGGACAGCATCTTCTGCTTCATGCTCATGGTCCTCATCATCAACCACATCATCAAGGCCAGCATCTATGATCTAAACCAATGCAGGTAGCTCCCATGGTGGCTTCCAGAGCAAGCGAGAACACAGCCAATTGGAAAGCCAAACGACTACTGGGAAGGTCCAAAGTGTTGCTCCAGTTTCAGCAAATGGGACTTCCACCAGGACATGTACACCGCCCACCAGAAACACTCCTTGGTAAATGTATGCAGGTAGTATAATCAGGCCCCAATTGTCAACACCAAGTAGCACCCCAGTTCTTCTATCAATGATGAGATGCACAAGGTATACTTCTACTATTCTTCTCTGCAACTTCCAGCCAGCATCAACAAAGCAAGCAGTGACACAAAGATAAATGTCATCATTATAATTATCACCATCCGTTGGCCAGCCAACTTTACCAACAATAATCTCTTGTGTGCTTGACCATCTGCACAAAGGCCCTCCAATGAACCTTTGCCTGTACCACAGTTTGGCATTTGAGGATTACCGTTGCCTTCAGCCAAGAAGGGTTGTGCAGCACATTCTGAAGACAGCTGCAAAGAGAAAGGTAGTAGTACATTGCTGATGACTGGTGAACTTGCAACCATGTCCTCACCTCCTGACAAGTGCAAGATGAACCCACTATAACCTCCTGCAGGGAAATGAGTTATATGACTGTTGTCACCACTATGGACTGCAGCAACAAGAGCTTCTGGTTTTGCAGGCCTTTCATCATCAAATTCACCGGAGTAACCTCAACATAGCAACGACTGCAAACTGTATCAACAGTAGCCATATGTTCTGACATTTCTAGATATATCTGGATGGCTCCAAAATTCCAGCATATAACCATCAAGTATTCCCAAGACTCCTCAAGTTCAGCAAGCACACACATGGCTGTTTGTTGAATTGGTACATACCATGGGGGCTTCCAGAGTTGGCCAAAGTGACACGTAACAGAGTTCCTCTCAACCACGTTGAACAACGGCCATTGTAGAGGACGCAGCCCAGCATCAAAGCTCACCATCCGAAGCTCTGTAGGTGGAGGCCATGGCATGTGCTGCCTGTGTAGCACTGCATCCCAGCGACAACAAGGTGGAAGCCAAAAACAGCTCTGTATGAGGATGAGGGCTTTCATCGAACACCTGTTGTGCAAGGTGCTGGGAACCTCGGCCTCCTCCTCGGGCACCACCAACTGCAGCAGTGGCGGTGTATCCAGCGGTGGATCCAAAGCCTCCGGGGTGTACCCCTGCGCCAGCCAGAGCCCGGCGCGGATGCAGCGGTCTGCTGTCGCGACGCGGCGGAGCCTATCGACGAGGAGCTCGACGGTGGGGTCAGCGACGTCGACGGAGATCTCGCCCACGCCGGCGACGATGATGCCGCGTCGCGCGCACAGGGTGAGGTGGATGCGGTCCACTCCAGCGCCTGTGGTGACGATGCAGCGGGGGAGGGGACGGTGTCCAGGAACGTGGCACACAGGGGGTCCGGGCCTGCCACAGCAGCTGTGAGGAAGTCGGGCAGCGCCGCGCGAACTCGGCCCATGTCGACGAGGAGTTGGAGCCAGCACGCGTACTCGACCTCGTGCTCGTCCATGTAGCAGCTGAGGCGGGCGGAGTGGAAAGGGCCTGGGTGCGCGGCGGGCGACTGCACGACGAAGTTGTAGACCTCGTCGGGGAAGACGGAGTCAAGCATGCGGCGGAGCGAGGAGTGAGAATTTTTCTGTTGATAATTTGATTGATTCCCTTCGCTGCTGCCCCCGTGCCTTCTTGTAAATGACGCCTAGCTGTCTAGCAGGCCATTGCTCGACCAGGCCCAAGCCCACGGCCCATATGAAGGCCCAACCATGGATAGTCCCTGACAGCCAACGCCGTCAGTCCCCCCACACTGGAGCCGCCGTGGGTTGGTCCTGCTCGAGGTGAAGTCAGGCCTCCCTACTCAGATCCCTCGGCAGTCCGCCCTGCTGGATGCCTGGATCCACTCCTGGCCTGGCTGTCCCGCGCCGCACGACATATCACGTGTTAATTAAAGAATATATGATCCCATCCGGCAGTCCGCCATGAAATGTCTCATATTGATCAAGAATATAGTGCAGCTAGCGTCATTGGTATAGTTAGAAGTTCTGTAACTGTATTCTACTTGTTCTGTATGACAGATTGGCAGTTGCATGAACTGAATAGCTTTTGCTTTTTCAGTCTGTCTGTTTCATCAGCTTGTGTCTATTCAGTTAAGAACTTAGATTTGCCTAGTCCGAAACTCAGAAGTCAAATGAATATTTCTTTTGATTATGAATATGACCATTTGCTTTTTCTCGTTTCTTTCAGATTTAGTGCTAGTCTGCTAGCTGTATTGCACTTTGTAGCACACTTCTCTTTTTCTTTTCTTTCAGATTTCTGAACAAGTAGGCATGAGTAGCTGTGTTAGAAACTGCCCCCAGCTTAATTTCAGAACTGAAAGTGCCCAGTTCCAACTACATATCACGTGAACTCAGGTGGTGGCCCCAGCAGACAATCGGTGGAGAGCTCCTGCGCCGGTGGTGATCCCAGACAGGCGGCCGGCATCAGCGAGCCCCTACAGTCTTCAGGTGGTGGTGAGCCCCACCACCACCCCCGCGCACCCCCCCCCCCCCCCCCCCCCCCCCCAAGATCTGTGCGGCATATAGTTCGGCTGAAGAGAGAAAAGAAAGAAGCCAGGCAAACTTAGTGTCCACTGGAATGACTAAACTACACTTAATTATTACTCTTAATTAATTCTTCCCACATTGGATGGCCAAAAAATTCCACGGAGGTTCCTCCCAAGCACTGTAACAAACCTCAAATAATATAGACTCTTAAAATGGATGCCCTCCACAACAGATTCTTTACTTTTTAGTCACAATGTCATCAATAATCAATTTTGATTGGATCCATCACGTTTTCATAAGGTTTCAAAATGTTTGCCATGGGGGCTTGGAAAGCAACACGATAAGTCACTTTGTGCTGCACTCTTCAGCACAAGATGCCCAGACGTGCATGATAGGAAAAACCGAGAGACCACATGTTACGGATGGAAAATGGCTAGACGCCACGGATGGGGAGCCAAGCCCGCTCGATTACTCCCTCTGACCTGTAATATAGTGCATTCTAGAAATTTTAAGACAAATTAAGAGATGGCATAAAAGACGCATGTGTCCTCATTTTTTGCTAATCAGACACTATCATCAACCTGATTAATGTTGATTGATTTGCTAATCAGGGCGTCTGTCCGCTCGGACGCTGGCTTCCTAGGCCTACGAAGCAGCCTGTCTTGCTTCCCCTCACAGTCCATCTAAAAATAACAAACGCAGGTTTCTTCCTCCTCGCCCAGTTGCTCGCTGCGCCACGACGCCCGCAATGACCACCTAGCCCCACTCCTCTCCACGATGCTCCCTGATGCCGCACTCTTTGCCTCCCTCGCGCCCTCCTCGGTCCTCCATTTCCACCACATCCGAGCGTTGGCAGCCACCTTCCTCCATCTCCACCGCGCCCACCAACCGTGTGGCTAGGTGGCCAGAAGTGGGGCCGTCGTTTGCCGGGCCCAGGCCAATCGTAGGCGCAACTGCCCACAGCCAGGTTGCACCACCATCCTCAGCCGCCGGCTGGACGGAACTAGCCGTTCCCCGGTCAGCTTTGCGTCATCTGGAAGAAGAAGGGTGAATAACGCATGTTTCAAGAATATGTTTCAAGTGTTTCATGTGTTCCATATGTATGTTGTAATTATTTCATATGAGTGTTGCAAAAGTAGATTGGGATGTAGCATATGTGGCAATGGTTGTACACATATGTTGCAAGCTTCTACTTCCAATGTTTCATCTGTTTTTTCAGATGCATGTTGCAAGTGTGTTTATCTGGATATTGCATATGTTTTCACACATATGCTGCAAGTGTTCTATTTGGATGTTGCGTATGTTTTGCAATGGTTTTCAAGTGTTTTTAGATGTTTTCACCAATATTTTAGATGCATGTTTCATGTGTTTCATCTGTCTTCAGATGTATGTTTCAAATACTGCATCTGGATGTTTCAAAAGTAGATCGGGTGTTGCACATGTTGCAATGGAACCCACCTGTTGCAGCCACATGTAGCAGCTGATGGGGCGTCGCTGCATCGCCAAGCAGGCGCAGATGGCGGAGGGGTCGCGAGCGGTCCTTGCGCGAGGTCTAGCAGCGCGGGTGATGTCCAGGCAGCACGTGCCCTGTGTGGGCGAGCAAAGCGCAGGTGCGGCCAGGACAAGTAGGCGCGCGCGGGAAACGAAGCATGGACGCAGGCATGCTAGCGCGGACGGGGGCGGAGTGCAAGCGCACGGGAAACAATGTGCAGGCGTGTAACACCCTAAAACTTGGCATGATTTAAAATAGGTGAATATGATTTATTATGCATTTTTGTGAGCATACAAACTTAGAAAAATAATAATTTTTATTAATTTAAAATCAACTATAAGGTTAGCTACATGATTGAGCATTCATGTTGTTGCATAATATTTTGTATTGTGTGCTCTATTTGAAAATACAAAAGAGAAATTCAAAATCCATTTGAAAATTGCTTAGAAAATTTGGAAAAGAAAAGAAAACGGTTTTTTTCTTCCTTCCTGGCTTCTGGCCCATCGGCCCAGTTGCCCCGCTCCTCCCCGCCTTCCCTGGCTCGGCCTGCTCGGTTTTTTTCTGAGCCGATGGCCCAACGCGCGTGGACCGTCTTCGCTTTTCTCCCCGCCCTGTTCCCTTGGGCCGAGCCCAGCGTCGGCCCAGCTCACGCGCGCGCCTGCGTCCGTCTGTCTCTCACTGACGCCACAGGCCCGCGTGTCAGGGTCGCCTTCTTCCTCACGCCATCGGGACGACGCTTTCCAAAGCTACCACCGACTAAATCCGCCCCCCAATCTCCTCCTTCCTTACTTTGGAGCCACTCCAGGGCTATATAAGCCAGGTGCCGTGCACCACCGCTACCGTCTTGCCCCCTCAACGCGACCGCATTGATCCCGTGGTGCCCCGAGCGTCGCACAACCCTAGTTGCCCGCCATCCCAAGCCGCGCGTCGCATTGGGACTACCCTCACCTCCGATTTTGCCCTAGGTGAGCTCGCCATGTCCTGCACTCCCTCCCTGTACTTTCCGTTCGTGGAATGGTGCCCGGAATTGAGTTCTCATGTTTTCCAGCCATGGCGCCGCCGGGCCACTCGCCGTCAGCAACGAAAACGCCGCTGTCATCTTCATCGTTGTTTCTGGACCGTTCATATCTAATCGGACGGTCAACATTTGAAGATACCGTTTCGGCTGACGTTTTTGCATAAGAGACCCTGGACTTTTCTAGATTATAACTCGCAGTCCACGGCGTATTTCCGAATTACGTTCTCCTTTTCATAAAGCGTAGTTTGATCTCGGTAAATTCAAAAATACATTTTCACTTATTTACAGTTTTGCCACTAGGTTAATTCATGCATAGAATCTCCGTTTAACTCCGATTTGACCCGTTCAAATTGCGTTAGGTTCGTTTTCGCGAGCTCCATATGATAGTGTTACTGTATGGTAGGTTTGTAACATTTTAATTTTGAGTTTGTATTAAAGTAATTATTTATCTATAGGAAATCTTAGTAAATTCATAACTTCGCCGTTTTAGCTCCGTTTTTCGTGATCTTCGTGTCTGTGTGATCCTAGCGAGTTGTAGATTCGTTTTAAAAACTTTCTATCTTATTTTATTACTATTGGTATACTGTTCTAATGATAGTCTTGTTTGTTTTGCATGATTGCTTTTGGATGAATGTTGTTGCTTTGTTGATCGAGTATAGATTGTGAGCAATTCGTTGGTGACCAAGAGTTTTTCTTCGAGCAGGATCATCAGGACCAGTTTGATCAAGGCAAGTATAGCATGGGAATATCCTTGCTATCCTATTCAATATAAACAATTACATTCATTATGCATGTATTCCCTTGCTAAGGATGACTTAGTTTTGATCTATTACCTTGGCACCTATGACATTGCATTGAGTAGTTTCGCTAGTGCTCAACATGAACTATGATCTTGTAATTTGATTAATGGAATATGCAACAAGCCTTAAAAGATGACTTTTTAGCAATATACTCAAAGGGGGCTAGAGCAGTGGGCTATCTTATGGTGCTCTAGTTTCTCTCCCTAAGGACTCATCTATAAGCAAACATCCGGGACTTACAGTACAACTGTGAGGACTATATGGCTCTGGCTTTAGTCATATAGAAGGACCTTTTCTAGCTTGTTAGTGGTAACCTTTTTGGCGTAAGAATGGCTTGACGAATTGGGTATAGTGCGACCTCTATCCTTATGTGTATAGGCTGCGTGTCATTATGCCATATGGAAGGGGGCTCTACATCTGTTTGCCGAGTGAATCTAATGGCCCTATCTTGTTAGACAAACCTTTGAAAGACTTCATAGTGTTACCCTGCCTACTCACCTTGGAAGTGTTTTGGGAGTAATTAACCCGGGCATATGGGCTACACAACTCACAGTGAAAGTGTACAACCTCTGCAGAGTGTAAAACTATTATAACAGTCGTGCTCACGGTTACGAGTGGCCTTGGACCCTTATGGAATAGTTGATCACTAATGTTGAATAAGTTTTTGCTATTTGTTATTCATTTTACATTGATCAAATGTTTATTGCAAGTTGAGACACATTGATGCTATTGATATGCTAAAACTATGCCAATTAAAAGCTACATGCTGTTAAACCAATGTCATGCCTTTGAGCCTCATGACCCCCATGTTACACTTGTTGAGTACGAGATATACTTACGCTTGTTTATTTTTCTTACTTGGATAAAAATCTCGGATGGGTAACATATGGTGCAAATAGTGACTACTACTCCTACTTCCCTGAGGATTACTAGTCTTGCGATCAATTGGTCAATGTGCCTGTGCATGGAGCTACCACGAGAGATTCATCTTTTTATTTCCGCTATATTTGTGTAAAGACTATGTGGTAATAATCATGATGTAATAGCATTTGTGATGATACTCCCTTTAATTTGTCAGCTTATGTGTGATTGATCTCTGGGTGCACATAAGATTATGCATTCCATTTGGTCTTAAAAATGGGTGTGACAAATTGGTATCAAAGCTTTTTTGACTATAGGACGCAAGCCTAGCTAGAAATGGTCGATTTAGCATCTTCTTATTCACCTATTTTATGCTTATCATCTTGCTCTTGTTATTTGATAAATTTTTTATGCTTCTTATGTCTCATTCTATTATGAAATTTTGCCTCTATTCTAACTACTTTCTAAAAACTCTTAGATGGTTCGTGCACACAAGACCACCTGTATCACCACTGGAGGCCACTACCCACCTCGTGCCTTGCTTGCACCGAGAGGAAGCACCCTAGGAAAGGAGCAATCCCCTGAAGCACCAATCCAAGCGCCAGCACCTTCCCAGGAAGAACCCGAGCCTGAAGAAGATCCTGAGATCATTGTGATTGAAGATGATGAAGAGGAGGAAGCTAATGGAGGAGGGCAACCCCCGTCTCCACCACATGATGAAGTTGCTGATGACGATGTGCCACCTCCTCCAATGGGGTGGACTATGAAGATCTACCACAAGGCTAGGGGAGACTCTGTCTCTCACCATCGACTTGTGGGGATGCTTGCTGCCTACTTTACTGATTGGAACCTAGCTGTGGAGTATGTTTGCTGGGAGTACACGCATCCACTAGAGGACACCTACTGGAAGGCAAGGGCAAGTATTTTTCCTAGAGATGAGGAAAAAGGGGAATACCAGCTGGACAAGATGTATTCCCACATGGGTCATCGAGCTACCATGGAGGCTAGCATAGAGGATGCCGCCTTTGAAGCATGTATGGGCCTCCGCTACCTTCGCTTTGATAGTATGAAGCATGATGTCCATCATTACTTCCCTCGTGCACACCCCATCCTTGGATGGGCCATGATGGACCCAGTGTAGTTGGAACCACTTCCTCGGGTGATGGTGAACTTTGCCTATGATATGATGGAGAGGAAGCTGCAGTTAGAGGAGATGGTGAAAGCACAGGGAAAGACCATCGAGCGATGCCAGGAGATGATTGATGAACTCAGGGAAAATCAAGGCTTGGCCAAGATTTATGAGACATTTGAGCATGAACCACGTCCTTAGAGAATAGGAGTCCTTTATATAATAAGAACATTCATAGTAACGTCAATTGAGTCTTCGAGTTTGTCGTGTGGTTTGAACTTTGGTGTGATAGTTGCTTTGTCATTATGTTTATGTGTGAGTTGGATTTTGTTATGAGTGTTGGGGCTTGTAGGCATGTCTGCAAGTTCCATTTTTAAAGAATTATAAGTTTAATAGTCAAGAATTAATAGTTGGGTTTGGTACATCCTGTCTCTATCCTTGCTGTTTTTTTCTTGGAGCAGTCTGTAATGTTTCTGCTATGGCTCAAAAACGGTTTGTGCAATATTTATGAAATTTTTATGAGAGAAACTAGACTTAAGCACCTTTCAAATGCCACTGGAATCACATTTTTTCTATCTTAGATCGAGATATATAACTGTTATAAGTTGAAGTTTCTGCACAGTCTGAAATCTAGAACAGTTTCTGTTGCGTCCTATTTTTCATTAGCTTAACCACAGAATAAGGGTTTGTGATCTAAATAACTGTTGTAGATAACTTCATAAGCTTTCCAACCATATAAAGCACACCTCTATTGGACATCTGTAGCTCAACATATGATTGATTTACCGAACTGCTAATGTTGATACTCACCTAGAAAACTTTCGGATTTTATTCTTTATCTTTATAAGTGGTTGATAACTTGGAAATCTCAAAGTTTGCATGTTTGTGATGGATGTCAGATGGCCGGAAGAGGAAGAGGCAGGGGTCATGGAGGTGTTCCCCCAAATCCACCGCCACCAACTATTGAGCAATAGTTGGTGGTGCAGACACAGCTTATGCAACAACTGGTGCAGAACTAGCAGAATCAGCCAATTGCTGGGGCACCACCACGTGATAAGCGTGGTGAATTTTTAAAGGGTCATCCCCCAGTGTTCACGCATCCCGCTGATCCATTGGAAGCCGATGATTGGCTTCGTGCCATGGAGAAGCAGCTCAACATTGCACAATGTGATGACCGGCAGAAAGTGTTGTTTGCTTCTGGACAACTCCAAGGAGAAGCTCAGGATTGGTGGGAATCGTATGAGTATGGTTGTCCCGCCAATGCTCTCATGGTCACTTGGCAGGAGTTTAGAGAGAGCTTCAGGGCTTACCATATACCTGAAGGGATGATAGAGCTGAAGGCAGAGGAATTTAGGAGCTTGACCCAAGGGTCATTGTCTGTAGCTGAGTATCGTGACAAGTTTGCTCAGTTGTCACAGTATGCTCCAAATGAGTTGGCTAATGATAGTGATAAGCAACACCACTTCTTGAAGGGATTGTATGATGGTCTTCAGTTGTAGCTAATGTCCAATACCTATCCCAATTTTCAGACGCTTGTGAATCGCGCAATTGTGGTGGACAACAAGCGCAAGGAGATGGATGCCAAGAGGAAGAGACTTCAGGGATAGGCCTCTGGTAGCAACACTCATCCACGAACTGGTTTCCAGCAAGGTAATCAGCAGAGGTATCCACCTGGTCAGTGGAATCGTGGACAGTTTCTGACATGCAATCAGTTTCCGCAATGTCCCCCATATCAGCCACAGAATATCAACCAACGCCCTTAGAAGCAGAGTGGGAATCAGTCTCAGCGTCTGGGCCCTTCCAACCACACTCCCATGAAGACTAGTGTTCCTAATACCCCCAACAGGTGTTTTTGATGTGGTAAAGAGGGTCATTTGTCTTACAATTGCCCTGAGAAGCCTAACCAGTAGACCCCCCAAAGGCAAAGCAGTCATTAGAAGCCTACGCTTAACACTAGAAAGGTGAATCACGTGTCTCAAGAAACAGCAGCGGAGGAACCAGAAGTTATGCTTGGTACGTTCGATGTCCATTCCACTCCTGCCACTGTTCTTTTTGATTCTGGAGCATCACATTCTTTCATATCACAAGCATTTGTTAGAACACATAGAATTCCTTTGTGTGCCATGAAGAACTCTATATTAGTAAACTCACATGGTGAAAGCATGGCAACATCTTATTGTTGCCTCCCGATTAGTCTCATTTTAAGGGGGGTAGAGTTTAAAGTGAGTCCTATAGTATTGAGAACACCTGGGATTGACCTCATATTGGGAATGGATTGGATGATGCAACAACAAGTAGTGATTCAGTGCAAGGAGAAATCAGTAGTTCTGACAACACTGAAGGGAGATAGAATCAGTGTTGAGGTGATAGTGCAGAAGCAGCAGACTGCTACAGTGAACCAGCTTAATGATGGTGCCAACAAGGAGGACCCAGTTGTGGAAGAGTTCCTCGATGTGTTTCCTGATGAATTGTCAGGTATGCCACCTGACAGTGACATTGAATTTATTATTGAATTATTACCTGAAACTGCACCCATAGCTAAGCGTCCATATAGAATGGGGGTAGATGAATTAGAGGAACTTACGAAACAAATCAAGGAGTTGCAGGATAAAGGTTTCATTCGTCCTAGTTCTTCACCTAGGGAGCACCAGTGATTTTTGTAGACAAGAAAGATGGAACCTAGAGGATGTGTGTGGATTATCAGTCTCTCAATGAGGTTACTATCAAGAATAAGTATCTGTTGCCTAGAATCGATGACTTGTTTGATTAGTTGAGAGGTGCTTGTGTGTTCTCCAAGATTGATCTTCGTTCTGGTTATCACCAATTGAAGATTCGTGCTAGTGATATATCAAAGACAACCTTTACCACACGGTATGGTTTATATGAGTACACAGTGATGTCTTTTGGTTTGACTAATGCCCCTGCATACTTTATGTACTTGATGAATAAGGTGTTCATGGAATATCTAGACAAGTTAGTAGTGGTATTCATTGATGATATCCTAGTATTCTCCAAGACTAAGGAAGAACATGCTGAACATTTGAGGTTGGTCTTGCAGAAGCTCAGAGAACACAAGCTATATGCCAAGCAGGGCAAATGTGAGTTTTGGTTGAAGGAAGTTTTCTTTCTTGGCCATGTTGTCTTGAATGGAGGAATATCAGTAGATCCTAGCAAAGTGAGGGATGTGTTGAATTGGAAGCCACCAACTAATGTGAGTGAGATCCGTAGTTTCTTGGGATTAGCTGGATATTACAGGAGATTCATAGAAGGGTTCTCTAAGCTTGCTAAGCCAATGACTGCCCTATTGGAGAAGAATGCCAAGTTTGTGTGGTCTGAAAAGTGTCAGGCTAACTTTCAGGAGTTGAAGAAAAGATTGACCACTACACCTGTATTGATCTTGCCAGATCTAGGTAAGAACTTTTCTATCTTTTGTGATGCATCTCGTTTGGGTCTGGGATGTGTTCTTATGCAAGAAGGAAGAGTTGTGGCATATGCATCGAGACAGTTGAGAAAGCATGAGTTAAATTATCCTACTCATGATTTGGAGTTAGCTGTAGTGGTTCGTGCGCTAAAGATATGGAGACATTATTTGATTGGTCATAAGAGTGATATATATACCGATCACAAGAGTCTAAAGTATATCTCCACTCAATCAGATCTGAACTTGAGACAGCATAGATGGTTGGAGTTAATAAAGGACTATCATTTGGAGGTACATTATCACCCAGGAAAGGCCAACGTCGTTGCTGATGCTCTTAGTAGGAAAAGCTACGCTAATGAGGTGCAGATAATGCCTATGTCAAGAGAGTTGTGTGTTGAATGTGAGCATCTGAACTTGGCTTTTACCACCAATGCAGTAGAATTGGTACTAGAACCTACTTTGGAGCAAGAAATACGCAAGGGCCAGTTGAAAGATGAAAAGTTGAGAGAGATAGCGGAGAATATAGTGAAGGGCAAATCACCAGGATTCCGTAAGGATGATAATGGTACTATGTGGTTTGGAAAAAGGCTGTGTGTGCCTGAGGATAAGGCAATAAGAGAGGCAATTCTGCGTGAAGCCCATGAGTTAGCTTATTTCATACATCCTGGGAGTACTAAGATGTATCTGGACCTAAAAGAGAAATATTGGTGGTATGGTTTAAAGAGAGATGTTGCTGAATATGTTGCTTTGTGTGACACTTGTCAAAGGGTGAAAGCTGAGCATCAGAGACCTGCAGGATTGTTACAGCCTATGCAGATACCCGAATGGAAATGGGAAGAGGTTGGTATGGATTTCATTGTTGGTTTGCCACGTACTCAGAGAGGGTATGATTCGATTTGGGTAATAGTAGATCGTCTAACATAGGTTGCTCATTTTCTGCCAGTTAGGACTACATATAGCAGTGCAAAGTTGGCTGAATTGTATATGGAAAGAATAGTGAGTCTACATGGAGTTCCTATGAAAATTGTGTCTGATCAGGGTACTCAGTTTACATCTCATTATTGGCAGAAGATACATGAATCATTAGGAACCAAGCTGAACTTTAGTACAGCCTACCATCCACACACAGATGGACAGACTGAGAGAATTAACAGATATTTGAAGATATGTTGAGAGCTTGTGCGTTACAATATGGTACTAGTTGGGATAAGAGTTTGCCATACACGGAGTTCTCTTATAACAATAGTTATTAGAAGAGTCTTCAGATGGCACCGTTTGAGGCTCTGTATGGACGGAAGTGTAGAACCCCGTTGTTCTAGAATCAGACGGGGGAAAGTCAAGTGTTTGGACCTGATGTACTCAAGGATGCTTTAAAGAAAGTAAGGATGATTAGAGATAATCTAAAAATAGCTCAGTCCCGACTGAAAAGTTATGATGATACTCGAAGGAGAGAGTTGATTTTTGAAGTAGGGGATTATGTCTATTTAAAAGTGTCACCAATGAGGAGTGTGAGAAGGTTTAATATGAAAGGAAAGTTAGCGCCAAGGTATATTGGGTCTTTCAAGATTATAGAGAGACGTGGTGAAGTGGCGTATCAGTTGGAACTACCTGAGAGTTTGGCAGGTGTACATGATGTGTTCCACGTGTCTTAGTTAAAGAAATGTTTGCGAGTACCAAAGGAGCAGATTCCGTTAGAGGAGCTCACTATTAAGGAAGATCTCACTTATGAGGAGTACCCTGTAAAAATCTTGGAGATAGCGGAAAGAGTTACAAGGAGTCGGGTTATTAAAATGTGCAAGGTTCAGTGGAATCGGTATACTGAAGATGAAGCCACGTGGGAAAGAGAAGAGGATCTGAGAAAAACATACCCGCAACTGTTTGAGTAAGCATTATCCGAATCTCGAGACGAGATTCATCTTAAGGGGGGTAGAATTGTAACACCCTAAAACTTGGCATGATTTAAAATAGGTGAATATGATTTATTATGGATTTTTGTGAGCACACAAACTTAGAAAAATAATAATTTTTATTAATTTAAAATCAACTATAAGGTTAGCTACATGATTGAGCATTCATGATGTTGCATAATATTTTGTATTGTGTGCTCTATTTGAAAATACAAAAGAGAAATTCAAAATATATTTGAAAATTGCTTGGAAAATTTGGAAAAGAAAAAGAAAACGGTATTTTTCTTCCTTCCTGGCTTCTGGCCCATCGGCCCAGTTACCCCGCTCCTCCCCGCCTTCCCTTGCTCAGCCCGCTCGGTTTTTTTCCGAGCCGATAGCCCAACGTGTGCGGCCCGTCTTCGCTTTTCTCCCCGCCCCGCTTCCTTGGGCCAAGCCCAGTGGCGGCCTAGCTCGCGCGCGCGCCTGCTTCCATCTGTCTCTCACTGACGCCACGGGCCCACGTGTCAGGGTCGCCTTCTTCCTCACGATGTCGGGATGGCGCTTTCCAAAGCTGCCACCGACCAAATTCGCCCCCAATCTCCTCCTTCCTTACTTGGAGCCACTCCAGGGCTATATAAGCCGGGTGCCGCGCACCACCCCTTCCATCTTGCCCCCTCAACACGACCGCATTGATCCCATGGTGCCCCCGCACGTCGCACAACCCTAGCCGCCCGCCATCCCAAGCCGCGTGTCGCATTGGGACTACCCTCGCCTCCGATTTTGCCCTAGGTGAGCTCGCCATGTCCTGCACTCCCTCCCTGTACTTTCCGTTCGTGGAATGGTGCCCCGAATTGAGTTCTCGTGTTTTCCGGCCACGGTGCCACCGGGCCGCTCGTCGTCGGCAACGAAAATGCCGCCGTCATCTTCATCGTCGCTTCTGGACCGTTCAGATCTAATCGGACGGTCAACATTTGAAGATACCCTGGACATTTCTAGATTATAACCCACGGTCCACGGTGTATTTCTAAATTACGTTTTCCTTTTCATAAAGCGTAGTTTGATCTCGGTAAATTCAAAAATACGTTTTCACTTATTTACAGTTTTGCCACTAGGTTAATTCATGCATAGAATCTCCATTTTAACTCCGATTTGACCCGTTCAAATTGCGTTAGGTTCTTTTTCGGGAGCTCTACATGATAGTGTTACTGTACAGTAGTTTTGTAACATTTTAATTTCGAGTTTGTATTAAAGTAATTATTTATCTATAGGAAATCTTAGTAAATTCATAACTTTGTCGTTTTAGCTCCGTTTTTCGTGATCTTCACGTCTGTGTGATCCTAGCGAGTTGTAGATTCGTTTTAAAAACTTTATATCTTATTTTATTACTGTTGGTGTACTGCTCTAATGATAGTCTTGTTTGTTTTGCATGATTGCTTTTGGATGAATGTTGTTGCTTTGTTGATCGAGTATAGACGGTGAGCAATTCGTTGGTGAGCAAGAGTTTTTCTTCGAGCGGGATCATCAGGACTAGTTTGATCAAGGCAAGTATAACATGGGATTATCCTTGCTATCCTATTCAATATAAACAATTACATTCATTATGCATGTATTCCCATGCTAAGGATGACTTAGTTTTGATCTATTACCTTGGCACCTATGACATTGCATTGAGTAGTTTCGCTAGTGCTCAACATGAACTATGATCTTGTAATTTGATTAATGGAATATGCAACAAACCTTAAAGGATGACTTTTTAGCAATATACTCAAAGGGGGCTAGAGCAGTGGGCTATCTTATGGTGCTCTAGTTTCTCTCCCTAAGGACTCATCTATAAGCAAACATCCATGACTTACAGTACAACTGTGAGGGCTATATGGCTCTGGCTTTAGTCATATAGAAGGACCTTTTCTAGCTTGTTAGTGGTAACCTTTTTGGCGTAAGAATGGCTTGACGAATCGGGTATAGTGCGGCCTCTGTCCTTATGTGTATAGGTTGCGTGTCATTGTGCCATATGAAAGGGGAGCTCTACATCTGTTTGCCGAGTGAATCTAATGGCCCTAACTTGATAGACAAACCTTTGAAAGACTTCATAGTGTTACCCTGCCTACTCACCTTAGAAGTGTTTTGGGAGTAATTAACCCGGGCATATAGGCTACACGACTCACAGTGAAAGTGTACAACCTCTGCAGAGTGTAAAACTGTTATAACAGCCGTGCTCACGGTTACGAGTGGCCTTGGACCCTTATGGAATAGTTGATCACTAATGTTGAATAAGTTTTTGCTATTTGTTATTCATTTTACATTGATCATATGTTTATTGCAAGTTGAGACACATTGATGCTATTGATATGCTAAAACTATGCCAATTAAAAGCTACATGCTGTTAAACCAATGTCATGTCTTTGAGCCTCATGAACCCCATGTTACACTTGTTGAGTACGAGATGTACTTACGCTTGTTTATTTTTCTTACTTGGATAAAAATCCCGGATGGGTAACAGATTGTGCAAATAGTGACTACTACTCCTACTTTCCTGAGGATTACTAGTCTTGCGATCAACCAGTCAATGTGCCTGTGCATGGAGCTACCACGAGAGATTCATCTTTTTATTTTTGCTATATTTGTGTAATGACTATGTGGTAATAATCGTGATGTAATAGCATTTGTGATGATATTCCCTTTAATTTGTCAACTTATGTGTGATTGATCTCTGGGCGCACATAAGATTATGCATTCCATTTGGTCTTAAAAATGGGTGTGACAAGGCGCGGGCGTCCAGACGCGCGTGTCCGTCCGGACGTCTGGGTGCTAGCACTTCCGTTATATTTGAGGACAAATTTTGAATGCTAGAATGCACTATATTACCGGCCGGAAGGAGTAGGTCCTCTTTGGTACAGTTCATAGGGGAAGCACTTCTCAATAAGCAACATAAAGAGAGTAAGTCCGATTCAACTTCTGCTTTTTAATACGAATGAATGCTATGGAAATAATCATGACCAGGATAAGCTGCAAAAAAGCATGACATTTTGCTATTGATGTCAACTTATTTTGGCCATAAGAAAATTATAAGTTGTACCAAACTGGCCCATAATAAAACGGGGTGGCCAGTTTACCCTTTTTTCCCCTTAGTTTTTCTGTTACTAACTGGGATATGTCTTTTGAAGTTTTTTTTAACACTTGTTTGGATACATAGGGCTAATTTTTATCCTCAGCCCATCAAAGTATGGAGCTTATGATGGGCTAAATTTTATAGACTAGCGGTCAACTAGTTATCAGTCAATTCCTTAACTAGTATAGATTATTTTTTAGCTCCAGCTAATAACTAGCCCTGGTTAATCTAAATGTGCCCTAAATCGTGCATCATAGAAGTCAACTTCTAAAAGTGTCGGCATTTTAACTGTAACCCAGAGCATGTCACTAATAATGATAATTCAGTAGTGAAAGGCCGTTGACCGGCCACAACTAACATCTGTAACTTTTAACGATAACGGTACTGTGCCACATTATATGGTCAATAGCGACATTGCGCAACTAACAAAGGCCAGTATAAGTAGGAGTTTCATCTGCATTTGATAGTTTGCCACAAAAATGTTTTTATGACATAGCAAAGTTTAAGAAGAGACCCTCAAAAAAAGTTTAAGAGAGAAGATGCAAATTTTTCTTGGCTTAGATTTCATCTTTATACGAGTCTTGAAATTAAATGCCTATGGAACAAAAGAATGAAACCATGTACCGAAGATGATTGTTTCATCCATATTTTATTGCATTCTACATTCTTGAAAATATTACTGTAAAACTCTCAACTGAAAATGACATAATATACGTTACTTTTTACTAATCAATATTGACACATTAGTCTACGGTTGATGTTGATGTTATTATTGTCACGTGTTTCATAAATTAGATTGAAATCCCCTAAGCACAGCCAGAGCTCGTCAAGGAACATGATCTTTTGGCTGTCTTCTGTTGGCTCGTACACCGTTGTGATCAGGAAGGAAGCTTTGACCAGTTCCGTAGCCATCAGCAACTACACAACCTTAGTGCCATGTGTGGGCAAGGAAAGCAGCCAGTAGAAGGAAAAAAAGGGTATCCAAATCTAAAATTCACTGTATGCATATTCAGAAATTAACCAAGTTGCCCTGAAAGAATTATAGATTTTAAAAATAAAATCTGAACCTCTGGTTATATATTTAAAATGAATCAAATTAATTAGCTAGAAATGGTGGGGCCACTAGCTTCGTGAAAGATAACAACATCGGAACTGAACAAAGTCTTAGAATCAAAATAGTTTTAAATTTGATGACAAGAACACCAGCAAAGGCTTCCAACTAAGTGCCATGGTTTGCGATTCACTTGCAAAAGTAATGCTGGCATTGAGCATGCTTGCAGGTAATACATAAGGAGGATGTACATACTGTCAATTGACATTGTCGATGACTCTAACCTACTGATAGCACAGCAGCTCTTCTGCTGCAGCCACAAGATCAGTGAGAGATTGCTTGTGTTCCATGATTCCTGTATTGCCCAAGAACATCCTGTACCTTTCAACCCTTGGCGGCGTCCTTTCTACCATCAACAGTGCCTCCATCATGAAGTATTCGTTGAAAACATTTGCATAACAGGAACTACAACAGGTCATCAAATATATGGCTTGCTCAATTATAACCCTCCTGATTTCAGGACAATGAATAGAAGGTTTCATGTTTCCGTACAAAATTCAGATACATTCCATTTTTTTACCCACACATTCCAGAAGTCAGTCTACGGTTACATTTACATAGTCATTCTAACGACACTGTTTTGGTACAATCAGCATGTTCCAGAGCTGTACTCGTGTACCATATCCATGCCTTGGAGATTTTGTTGCGTCCATACAACGGATCAGAGGGAGAAAGCAACAGTTGAGTCAATCAATTATCTCACATTTTTACCAACAGAGCTCCAGACGTCCACGAACTATATATCCCCTCTTAGTTGCTCCATGCACGCTTTTCCTATAGCTCAAAACAATGGATGCATATACTGGATTACCGAATACTCCCTCCGTACTCCAAAATAAAGTCGTTTTGGACAGCGATACGGTCTCCAAAACATAACTTTGACTCTTTGTTTTTATAAAAATATTTATCAAAAAGTTATATGTCTATATTTTTATGAAAGTATTTTTCAAGACAAATCTATTTATATGGTTTTCATATTTCCAAACTCAACAACTTAAAAGTTATTCATGATTTATATTCCCAATGTTTCTAGTAGTTGATTGTTAGTCGTTGTTTTCCAGCTCAGTTTGTTTTGAGTCCTTTTACGAGTTTTTTTTGGAGCAGCTTCACCAGTAGGATGTTGCCTACTCGGTTAGTTGTGATAGTTCTCCTAGTGGCTAGTGGCCATGAAGGTTGTGCTAGTCAAGTTGTTAGTAGAGTTGTTAGTTGGGTTGTGTTCAGCTTAGTTGGGTTCTTTGGAGCGAGTGGTTAGTCGTTTAGTTGAGTGGTTAATAGAACTGAGTGGCTAGCTGGTCGGCAGTTATACTGTAGTTGAGGGTGGTGCTGGAGCACCTCATCTAGTATGTGGTGTTTGTGGTTTTTGGCCTGGTTTCCACTTAAAAAACTGAGCCGACCTTTGTTTTCCTTTTTTCTACTAATAAAAATTACGGCAAAGCTTTTGCTGTCCTTTCGAAAAAAAAATATTCCCAATGTTTGACATAAACCTTTTCCAAAACGACTTCATTTTTTAGTATGGAGGGAGTACGAGCTAGTTCATGAACTTCTCAGCCGATTCAGGTTCTTGATTGAAGCAAGCAATTGCCACTGCCTCAATAGAATCCCAGTGGTAAAGCTGATTTGTGGCAAGCATTTAGGGAGGCTCCATGCCCTGCCACAGAGAACAAACACTAAAATTGTTGAGGTTTATGTGCATCGGTATTTTCTCACCTCGTTTGTCTGGCTGCCTTCTGCTACGCCACAATAACCGAATAGGGGTGCCCAGCGTCTGACCGGAGTTTCTTTTTCCATGTAACGGCGGTATATATCAGGGAAGAGCTTGGACGAACTGTGATGTGTAGAATAAATTTGTGGACGCGCACGGCTTGGACGAACTGTGATGTGTAGACTACGATTTGGTTGGACTCAAATATGACACATGAATAGAATTCATAAAATGCTAGGCCACAACATACTATAGGAGCAGCAAGCAGCAGGAATGATACCAAACCAGAGCAATCCTTCGGAACTGAGCAGCAGCACGAAGCAGAGCCCCAGAAGGCCAGCAGAACAGAGCAGCCAACAATGTCCTCTGCAATAGAATAGGGAGCAAAGCAGAGTCGCTCAGCAATGACCGCATGGTTGCAAGATGAAGATGCCAGAATCCACAGGGACCAGGACAGGATCGGTGACAGGGGCGCGCCAGCACGCGAACGGACAGCACGAAGTGAGGCCGCAAGGATCCTGGGCGACGGCTAGGCGGATCCGCGATGGCCGCATCGATCCATCCGCGACGGCGGAAGATGACCGAATTTGGCAGATCATGCGACGGCGGCAACGAGCCAATAAGTGTACCCACGATGGATTGCCCGCAAAACAATAAAAAAATCGCTTGGACTTATGAACAATATTGTTTGGGTATAAACGATATTGTAACTTTTATGAAAACATAAAAAAATTGGAAATTTTGATAAAATAACTATAAACAATATTGTTTGGACTTATTGCTTGAATAAAAAATCGCAAAACAAATAAAATAAAAAGTTGAATGGAAAAAATAAAGATTAATAATGTTAGGAATAGAGTGCAATAACACTTGATATAACTTCAGCTAAGGTTTTAACTAAATACATACTAAAAACCTAATAGATGGATAAAGTAATGACAGAAACACATATAGAGTAATTGGTAAATTTTGTCACAACCAGATAAGAGACTATAGAGTAGGGTGTTCCGTTAGGAAATGAATATGTATAGAGAATATAAAGATAAATACATTCGATTAGTTGTACATACAAAATTTATACACATAACTTTTACCACTTATATGTAAGATATAAGGAGCCGTTTGGATCCTTTCATTTAGAGGAATTGAAATCTAATTAATAAATTAGGCTATTTGGCTTTAAATTTGACATTCCACTACTTTCCAAAGTTTACATATAATTCTATCTCAAACTCATAGGGTGGGACATGGAAATTAATTCTATAGATCACCATTCTGTGTTTCTACTTTGCAAGTTATAACACGTTCTTCAACTCGCTCTCATATGGGAGAAATGCAATGCATAGATATCTCTCTCGTATAGCCAAAAATAATATACAAATATAATGTATATACAACCATATTAGCTTAATTAATATGTGTTTAAATTATGATGATTAAAATGAATTTAATTTCAAAGATCCAAACGGGGCCTAAGAGAATTTAAATCATGCCAAAGGACACAGCTAGTTAATAACTTAATATCAAACAGAGGCAGTAGATCCAAACACTTTGAGAGAATCCTGAGCACTGGGATAGGCCGCAGCTTGGGTGGACGTCGCAGACAGCATCTAGGGGAGGACAACGGTTCAATGCAATGGGTGCGATAAGCACGTGATCCAATTAGCTTGTATTGAGAGAACAGACTTCTGAATTGCAGCTGATTGTGGCTTCAAAGCTTTTCTTATGGTGCCTTGTTAAGCTCTCAATCAGAGTCCTCCAAAACCTGCAGAGGGTGTACCGATTAGCTATCGTTCCTATTCCGTTGGAACGGTGGTATTTATTGGACAATAAATTCTGTACAATGCACACATTAATATTTAATACTGCATACATATATTAGTGCATTTCGGCAGTGAACTTACTTGAATAATATTTATGTGAGCCAGCTTGGTCTTGTTCTCTTCTGATTCACACCACTTCTTCAGTTCCGGGTTGTATCTAATCTCCAGCTTCTGAAGCTTGGTGAGTTGCTGTATACATGAAGGCAACGAATTGATGCTCCTACATCCTAAGATGACTAGGCTTTTTAGAGAGGAGAGGTTGCCCAGCCATTCAGGCAGTCCTGATATGCTCTTGCACCAATCCAACGTCAGCGACTCAAGGGAAGTGAGGTGCCGCATGCTTTCCGGCACGCTCGTCAGGTGATCTCCAGAGATACGCAACACTCGGAGGGCAGGGAAGTGGTGGAATAGTCTTATGCTCTGGCAGGAGTCGCCCTGTATAACCAAATCCAATTTGATGGCTCGACTAGAGGAAGAGAAGAGACGACTGGTTTTGTCTACCTCCTCCAAACAAGATATAACTTGGTCGCTCCGATATATACTGCACTTACGAAATGTTGGTGGGCATGGCTTCAACCACAACATTTGACAATTTTCTATCTCCAGATGGTCAAGCACAGGGAACATGAACCCCTCAACACCATCCTCAACAGAGTATGTTGTGTTCCACTCCTCCAAGCCTTCCATATCTTCAATGAAGAAGTTTGACAGTCGACGGAATGCTCTTTTGCCACCACAGAATTCCCTGTCTATTCTTTTAATGCAAGGCAGCCTCCAGAGACCCAGACTTTCTAGGTGCGGTAACTGTCCAAGTGGTGGCAGGTCTCTACATGTGGGCAGATTATGCAGTTTAATAGAAACAAGATTTGCCAGATGACAAGAAGAAGTGCCCGTCAGCCAGCCTGGAAAGCCTGCACTGCTGTAACCTTCGAGGAACATGTGCTTCAGGCCTCTGGGTGGCACTAGCTGTCCCAACAAATCCTTGTCCTCTAGAAGTCGAACAGCACCCACGGTCCAAGCCAAACTTAACACCGAGAGATTTTGTTTCTCCAACAACTTAACTTTATTTGCTTCTTCTAGAGACCTTACATTTTCCAGAGAATGTATTATTAACTCACCGACGTTGATGCCTTCGAGGAGATGAAGATTGCTGCAACCGTTCACATCATCCGCACGAACTCTGAAGTAAGGCAATGTTTGTGAAAAGTGCACCAGAGAACTGGCCTGATCCACCAGTTCATCGGAGCACCCTTCTAGCACTAAAGACTTCAGCCCAAGTGCACGTATACTCTCTGGTAGGGACTTAAGGTTCCAACATAGTGTAAGATCCAGTGTGTGCAATCTTTTGAGGTTACCAATACTTTCCGGTAAACATACTAAACCAAAATTATAAGATAGGTCCAGGTGCTCCAGATTTGTAAGACCACCGATCCAGTCAGGGACATAACTAGCACTTCCCTTTACACTACTTAAGCCCAAGTACTTGAGACTGGTGAGGTTTGCCAAAACACCTGATAAATACTGAAGATCAGTAATCCATAACCCTGACATATCCAGGTGCTGTAGTGCGGTGAGGCCACGCACACCTCCCGGGTGTTGCATGCTACTGCAGCGTGACAGATCTAGATGCAATAAATTTTGGAGCTTCATCAGTGTCTCTGGCAGTTCTCTGATTTGTTCACAGCGTGACATGTTCAAATATTGGAGTTGTCTGAGGCCACAAAGTGGTTCAGGTATTGCTTTTAATCTAGAGCATCCAGATAACTCAAGATGCTGCAAATTCGTGAGCTTTCCAAGCGAGTCTGGCAGTTTTGTTATCCCAGAACAACCTGACATGTCAAGACAAACCGTAGATTTTAAGTCACCAAATGATTCTGGCAGTTCTCTTATCCCAGAACAACCTGACAAGTCAATATGAACCATCGATTTTAAGCCACCAAATGATTCTGGCAGTTCAGATATACCAGAACAACCTGACAAACATAGATATCTCAGACACCCAAGCTTGCCAATTGATTCTGGTAGTACAGAAATTTGAGTAGATCCATTTAATCTTAGGTACTGCAGTTTAGAAAGCTCAGTGATGCACTCTGGGAGACTCTCATTTTGCATTCTTGGAGCAATAAGACACCTCAGCTGCTTGGGTTCACCAATTGAAGCTGGCAACAATATACCAGTGCATTCACTGAAATCCAAAGTGCGCAAGCACTTCGCAAATGAAAAAGCACCACCCTGGATATCCAATAGTTCACCACAATCAGAGAAACGAAGTGCCCTCATCTTTGAAGGCATATTTGCCAACTTCATTTTCCGGTCATAGTTTCTAAGCACTGAATAGCGACAATATTTGTTGGCATGTGTATTTTTCCTTGGTGCAACATCAAAAACTTTTAACTCGTCTGCCACGGTCAATGTCGCCAAGTCATACACCAGATCATGCATGGTGTATCGCACCACATGCTCTTGGGAAGTCTGAAACCAATAAGTACATAGCAACATTCATTAGAGGCCAGAACTAATGTCCACAGTTTGCAAATTAAAGAAAAGTTAAATCCATCAGTGACATGCAAATAAAGTGTCAGTAAACCTTGTTTACTTATGAAAAAGATGAACAATATTTTAAATCTTCATGACATTGATCTAATGATACATAAATTATACGAGAATGGAGAGAAGGAATTAAGGAATAATGTATTGACAAAAAAATAGACATCCAACTACAAGCTTGTAGAATTTAAGCATAATTAGTGTGCAGTCCACATCTTATTTTATTTTAATGGGCTTTAGGTCACTCCCAATGGTATGGGCCAGTTACTAGCTCTAAGACAACCTCTCATATGATACTAACTTTTGGCACATAGCTCATAACATAAATAACTCCACATAACATCCCTGTATAATCTTGAAATATGTGCATCAGACTAGCTCTTTTCAAGAGCTAGCTTTTCTCTCTTCTATTAAAATATGAAACAATACGCTATGAGCTAGCTTATAAGTTGCCATTAGAGCTGCTCTTAGTATGTAGCCATAGTAGCTCTTTTACTAAAAACTTGATGTTTTTCTGAACAAATTTCCATTCAAAATTAGTCAGTTTTTAAATGTCTAAGGTATTTAATCTCAAATGTCAAACACATATACACAAAGTATCAAGTTAAAGCGCTGCCACTACATCCCAAATTTTTATATGGCTGTAGGATTTAGGGCAGTCCCAACCCAGAAACTACAGTATAGTCCGGGCCAGCCCTAGGGTAGGGGCAAGGGGTGTGACCACCGGGGTCCCAGCCCAAACAGGGGCCCAAACCTAGGTATGCAATCCCCCATAGACTATGAGGAGCGACGAAAGAAAGGCCCAAGCAGTATGAAGATGAAACGTCCGCACGTCCATGATCCATCGACTCATCCTTAGAGCATCTCAAAGAAATTAGCCAAATCATTTTCTAAAGATAAATTTAGCTATCATAAAAGGAAAAACATCTTCAATAGACTACGTAAATAACTTTATAAAAAATGACTAAGTAAACGACTCTTCAAATTTAATAGCTCTCTATCCCACCTCATTCGCTCTCTACTTTTAGATAGCCTACCTCACTAGCTATTCAGCCTCTTGGTTTTAGTCTGTTGGAGTACTTTAGTATTTCTTTGTCAAATCTATTTTAGAGAGTAGCTAAATCAGTAAATTTGGCTAGTCTTTTTGGATAATCTCTTGGAGATGCTCTCACGTCACTACTCCGGGCCTGGCCTTGTGTGCTTTGGTGATTCAGTTGCGTCATGTAGTGACGCATGCACCACCCGCGCCTACTACTCGATCCCCAATTCACCATGGCCCCTCGCAATGCAGGCATCGTCCACGCAGTGCTGGCGTGCCGCGTGCAACAAGCGTGCAAGGGCCATTGGGCATCAGCCATTAGATTCATGGATCAGCACTAGCATGTGACGTCCTGAAGTCCGAAGATTCAATTCTCAACTCTCAATCACCGTGCAGCATGCCAGCAATAGCTAAGCATTCAGGATGATCCAGGCAATGGATATGACGGATATGATCAGCTTTATAATAGTGTTGTTCATTGATCATTATTAAGTAGTTAAAATTGGGAATGTATTCCCATAAAAAATTAAGAATATGTCATTACATTTGTTTTTTTGCAGGTGAAATTAGATATACGTATATATTTAGGGTGCGTTTGGTAGAGATCCAGATTCTTCTAGAAACGTTTTAGATCCAGATTTTCTCCAGAAACGTTTCTTTGTTGAAATAGAATCACTTGGTAAGAATCGGTGAAACAATTTGGCTATTGATCCAGATTCTCCTTGAAATGAACAAGAATCACTGCAAAACACCTATTTGGTTGATTTTGATTCCTAGTTCAAAACAGAGAAACATTTCTAGGTGTTTCATGGAGAATCGCTTCGCTGAAAAATATGATTGGCAGGGATTCTGGTGATTGACCTGAGAATCTGAAATATTTCTGTCATCCAAATGCACCCTTATACTAAACAAACATATACATAGTCTTGAGGGCCCATCGTAATGAGTTCGCCTTAGAGCCCTTGAAAACATAGGCCGGCACTGAGTATAGTTTCCATAGTTGCCATATAAGCTAGACTCTGCGTATAGCAACTAGAACTCCTATCGCATGGTTTCCTTCTTGTGGGGCCATAATATATTTAGCAACCCTGTCCTCTCTCTCCCGTGCATACTCATCTTCTTTCTCTATCTGTCAGTGGCTCTGGCGATGCGTGCGGCATGTGAGGGGCCTGACGAGGCACATATTGCTCGGCCGGCAAGGATGCTGGCAAGCTGCGCGGATGATGGGGTGACCAGACGTGGTCGGCACTGTGCAAGTAGGTGACGAGCTCCTTGTGGTGTGGCTCGGGCTCCCACCTTGCAGCTGACGGCGAGAACTACGGCGGGTAGCGCTCGCGCGAGAGCAGTGAGCATGACCGTCGCAAGGGCGAGCAACATGTAGCCTAAGATTGTGCAGCCGAGCAAGGCGGGTCACGTAGGCGGCGAGCGTGTGGACGCTTGGCCAGGCAACATGCTCATGGACATGGCCGGACACGAGGTGGGCGGCACGAGTGCAGGGAAGACTGCAATAACAAAAGAATAAGAGCGGTACTACGCATATGCGGGCCTGTTCCACGTGAGGAGCAAGGCCTTAAGAAAGTTCTGGATACGGTGTGTTGCATTGCCTCTCAGTCGACAAGCTAGAGTGTATATCAATGAAGGTAGGGTTGGTCAATGGTGTCAACACGTCATCTTGGTGGCGGCTAATTGGAGGTGTAGCCTATCAAAGACTAGGGTACTAGAGTTTGATAGAACTAGAGGTGGCATCGCCATTAGCTAGGGTTTGGTGTCACTTCGGATGGGTTAGGTTAGGTCGCTATTAGCTAGGGTCTGGGGTACCTCTTAGTAATATGCAAACTTTTTTATGGATAAAAGAGAATTAATATAAATTTCTAAAAGGTAAATATATATCTAAAATGTCACCATTACTTCTTAGGTTAACTACAAATATAAACTACTCTATTCGCTACCTTATAGTTATCTTTGGTTATTACCTTTTTTTGGAACAAGATTAAGTATGTACTTCCGGGCAAGTATACTCCTAGTTAGTATTCTTTTCTCTACCACAACTAGAAATGTGTAAGGGGAAAACCTTTCATTTTTTTACCATCTATATAGTGTATATTTTGTGCATGCTGCATGCCTATATGAATGCATGACATACAATAGGAATCAACAGAGAGATTATCGTCACGAGATAAGTAGTGTTAAAGAAGTTGTATTGTTGCATACCGAGGGCAACTTTGAAACTTGAAGGAAGGACATCCCCAAAAGTTTGTTGATACATTCCTTTCCCTTCGATTGCTCGATGAAATCTAGAGCAATCCAATGTTGAACCAAATCATCTTCTATAATATTATGGCCTTTGGGGAATATGGCACAATAGGAAAAGCATATCCTTAGTTGTGGTGGCATCCTTTCGTAACTTAATTTCAAGGATGGAAGCACATCACCGGATTCAGAAGATCCATTCATGATATCAGTGTTATTTATTTCTGTCCATCCAGATAGATCATTTATGGATCGTAGCATGAATCCAATTGCTTGAGCTGCTAATGCCACACCTCCACATTTCTTTGCAATATCCAATCCTACTTGCTCCATTTTTTCTTGGTTAGATTTAAGTTCAAACTTACTAAATCTCTTAATGATTTCCCAACATTTATCATCTTCCAATCTTTGTAGCTTGTATGCTTTATTGCTGGAAACTTCCATTGCAATCTCTTCCTTGCGTGTGGTTACTATGACATCTACCTTACTGCCCTTGGCATGAAGCATCACTCTCAATTTACCCAACTCAGTCATCTTTTCCTCCCATAAGTCATCTAGAACAACCAGAACTGTCTTGCCATGAAGTAGTTTATCAAGGTGTTGTTTTATTGCCTGCTGTGTACCCAGATTTTGTTGACCTTCCTGTGTTGGTAGTTGAGAAATTATAGAGCTTCCTATTTTGCTCAAATTGAAATCTTGTGACACATAAACCCATATACGATAATCATACTTCTTTAATTGGGCATCATTGTAAACTAGCTGTGCCAAAGTACTCTTCCCCATACCTCCAAGGCCATATATAGCAACAATCACGGACTCATCGTCATTGCTGGTTTTTGCAGATAACATGTTTATGATTTCCTGCTTTTCTCCATCCCTCCCTACTACTGGTTCTTCAGGCAAATATGACATTGTTTCACGTTCATCATAAGGCTGCTCATTATTAGTACTACTGCCCTTTTTGAAGTTAAAGACAGCAACTTCTTTTGCAATGTTTCTCAGTTTTTTCTCTCAAACTCTTCATCCTATTAGCCATGGCAATCTTCTTGTATGACATTGGTAGACATGAGAGAACTCGTGGCATCTGCAAGAGTTTGATTTAGTTCTTAGTAGGAACCTACACTAAGCAAAGATGCATCAAATTGTATAAAATTGTAATGAATATAGCCTATTTAATCACCACAAACTGAAATAAGAACAAACCAGATACTTGAAATCCTTAAGTAAAGAGGGATCAAACGATAATATCCCTACACATTGTCACACACAAATTAAGAAATATTGTTTTTGGTTGCATATTTCTATAAAACATCAGAAAATTGTTTCCATCAATAGCCTAGAACATCACTAGGTTGGCATTCATATTACATACACCCCTTGTTTGAAAATATAAAAATATCTTCATGATCAGGGAGGTGACACCTTACCAATTTATATAAAATATGTTACAAATAATGATAATTAAATATCGTAAAAAATGATTTTTAATAATAGCTATAATCCAAGTATTTCTTTAAGATGAAAAACCAAGAAAATCAAACTACTCAATCTTGAGGTAGAACACCACTACCTGTGACCCTTCAAGCTAGTAATGATATCTTAATAACTAATGAACAAACAGTAAAACTGTTGTGCTAAAAACAAAAAAGAGACCATGCCAACTCAATAAGCCAATTACTTGCCCAGCAGAGCACCATCAATATTGATCTCTGCTTCTGGTGGCCCTCCACTCAAAATAGTGATGTGGTAAGCATCATGTGGCCCACCGCCCTCTTGCAACCTCCTAGCATCCTCACTCACTCATGCCCGCACCATGGTCACTCTACTAGTGGAGGAAACTAGCTAGCCATGGTGCCCCACTAAACAAGACAAAACAGGGCTATGGCTAGCATCATTTTACATACCTGCTCTGATTCTTCACTGCACTCAGCTTCTTCCTCTCTAGAACAAATTGGCCTCATATCCCTTAGTCTCTTTCTCTATATATCTAAACCATTGCGTCCCCTTATCCTCGTATTTGACCACCATGTGTGCAATTAGGAAAAAGTCTACTTCACCCCCCAACTATGGGGGATGGACTACTTAACCCCCCCCCCCAACTATGAAACGGTCTATTCTACCCCCTGAACTTTCTAAAACCGGTCAAATTAGCCCCAGACGGTTTTGAACAGTGGAAAATCTTTGTACAAAAAAGAGGTACTTTAGTTCAAAACTGCCTGGGGGGTAATTTGACCGGTTTTGGAAAGTTCATGGGGTAGAATAGAACGTTTCATAGTTAGGGGGTTAAGTAGTCCACCCCCCATAGTTGGGGGGGTGAAGTAGACTTTTTCCGTGCAATTACCAAATCAGACTTAAGGGTCATTGGCAAGGTCCACGGCGGACAAACTTCTATAGTCAACCAATGGTCCATGGAACCACTGAGCCAGTCCATGAACCCATGGACCAAATCATACATGCATCTAGCGCATGGTGCCGTGCAACCCATAAGGAAAATATAAGGAACCAATGGCTTACAGCATTGCCCTACTAATCAGTCTCTCAAGCTAGAGAAACATGTATTCTACAAATAAAACTCATGAGTAAGCAAACCTACACGTAAATCCATTTACACTCCATTGCTCCCTTGAAAAATTCTCAAAATCATTAATCAATAGTGCTATTAAATTCTAAAGACCAATTCATGTGTTTCTAGCCACACTCCATGTCCAAATAAATTTCCTAAAATCCTTGCCCTATCTGAAAGCACCAAAGTGCAGCATATCTAAATCGAACTCTGTAGGCCTCTAACTACTATAGGTCTCTAACGAGCTTCAGATACCATCTGTTACACCCCACATCCAAAATCTGCTTATATGGTCCAGCTCCTCATGTGGAACAGGCCTGCCTACGCATAGCACATCTCTTACACTTTCGTCCTCGCTTTATGTAAAAGGATTAATCCAGAGTTGCTACATTTGGAATGACAGGGATTACAAGCTAGCCCTCACCCTCTTAAACTTCCAAAGTGGTACCAAACACACAAAGTAGTAGATCTCCTCATGTGCCACATGGGCCACATGGGCCAACAACACAACCACTATAGGATTCTAACGGGTTGAGGTGTTACAATAGATATTATTGCATCCATGTTTGTTGTTTTCCTTTGTGGCAATGTTGACAGCAAGCCAAGAATCCAGATCAGATGATGTTGTTATCAAGATTGATGACATGATCAAAAGAAGAAACCAAATATCTTTGTGTCAATATGTTAATCCAGGCATAATTTCACATAATCACTCACCAAATCTAGATTGTGAAAAACCTTGAAGTAGATAGATAAATTTAAATTACCTACATCTGTCACTTAAGAAACAAACATCTGAAGATATTTATTTATATGTTTCTATGCTACTTTAATTTGTTCCACAATTTTAATACAGTAACAAAATTCATGATATAAGCCCCTAAATTTAAAACCAAATTACACAGTAGGTCGTTATTCAATATGAGCTAAAGTAACTCTTGAAGCCAAAGTGTCAAAATATCCCATGGTACCGTATATATTTGCTTCTAAACTCAAGGTATACATGCTTGGTGTGTCACTATGTAATAATTTATCATGTGGATGAAGCCATGATCATTTCTATTTCCAAGACAAATACGTACACATTGCCGAATCTAATGTTTTAACTGAATGCATATGGAGGTGTGATACAAAAAGGAGAAATATGTATGGGGATAGAAAAATATAATTGGTAACTGAAGTTTCTCACGAATGGATAAATACCAATAACCAAGGTAAAGGCACATGAGAGTTTCAACACGCATGCAGGTATGGCACAAATGGTAAAAAATGAATGGGAATTAAAAGGTATCCCAGGTAACTGTAACAAAAAATCAATCAGAATAGCAGAAAGATAAGAAACAATTGAAGCGTCAGTGTGGTAGAATTTAAACACACAAGAGCTTAATAAAACCGAAAAAATGTCAAACACTAACTGAAATGGGATGTGAAGGAGACATATTGGTAACTTTCTACAACACTCGGAACAACACAACAAAATATCTACATGACTATTGTGTTAGAATATGAGGAAATATAATTTTTTTTATGTGTCATGATATAATCTTATGTGAATTTCTAATATCTGTAACTCTGCTAAAATCACTGTTTGGGCAGCACGGGTCATGGACTAGTATCCTAATTAAATTTATACTCCCTCTGTTCCAAATTATACGGCATTTTAATTTTTTATACATTACTTTTATTATGTTTCTGACATAGTTTATATCTAAGCATATAGCAAAAACTATGTATCTGGAAAAGCAAAAACATCGATAGTTTGACATGGAGGGAGTGTATGCACCTAAACTCATACACCCGCAGGCACGTTTATAATTGGTAACTAAATTTTATTAGAAACACATAGACAGAAATTATGATATGGATCAACACATGAGAGTTTCAACTGAACAAATTGTAAGCACACATGGAGATGCGATATGAATGGTCCAAAAATTAATGGTAATGAAAAGGTAGTCGTAATAATTGTATCAAAACTTATGAGAACAGGAGAAAGAAAAAAATAACAATTGTAGGGTCGGTGTGCTTGAATACGGACACAAGAGAGAGAATATTTTTTCAAGTATAACACAAGAGAGAAAGTTAATAAATAAAATGAAAAGAATGTCAAACATAAATGGAAATGGGATCCGAAGGAGATACATATGTAGGAAATGGGATAGAAAATACATATCGAGTAATTGGTAAGTTTCTACAACACTAGCGACAGAAGAAAATATGTGCGTGAGTATGGTGGTATTAGAATATGAGGAATGATTTAAAAGTTTTTTATTTGGCACGACAAAATTATATGTGAATGTCAAATATCCAGAACTCTATTAAAATTACTAGTTGCGCAGCATGGGTCATGAACTATCCTCCCTCTGCTGTTTTTGACATGTCACACTAGCTTTACCGTAATTCAAACATTACCATGTTTGACCATCCATTTCAAACACATCCTTAAAAGTTCACAACATACAATTATGTATAATGAAAGCAATTCCTTATAGTCAATCTAAAAACACAAATCTTATGTCAGGAACCTATATAATTTTTTTCGAAATCGATGGTCAAATATACCAATGTTTAACTTAATTACAAAAAAAACTAATACGATGACGGAGAGAGTAGTATCCTAATTAAATTTATATATATGAACCTGACAGATACAGACGCAAGCACGTTAATCTTTGCGACCAGATCTCACCTATTGAACAGTTCCATTTTGGATCGGTAGAAATAGATCAATTCCTAATTAAAAGGTAAGCTGGAGACATTTTAGTGTGTGCAATAACTACGCACCTTGGCGCTTGCTTGGTCGCTACTGTCTTGGTACTCTTCAAGCATGTCGGAGATGTCTATGGCAGCATCTTTGAGCCGCTTCAGCCATAGCCGCACCAGCTCCTCTTTGACCGACTGCCTCTCGGCATCCACCAGCACAGCTGAGATGGTCTCCAGATGATACTTCATCTCCTCCAGGTCCTTGCCGAAGTTCCACAGCAAACTGGCCTGCCCTGAGATGGCAGAGCCCAGCTTAGCTACGGCGATGCGGACGAAAGCAGACGCGAGCAAGCCAGCTACTGCTGCTCCGGCCATGGCTGCGGAGCTCTGAATCGCTCTCACTGCTTGTGCCCCTCAGTGTAGAATGGCGGGCGCAGAAGACTGACGAATAATGGTGAAGTACAAGTACATATATTAATAATAAATTATTAGGCGGTAAGTGATGTCCTCGACTGGTTGTGGCTGTGACTGGAGATTGACGCGGTTCTCCATCTCCAACGAAGCAGCGAGGAAAAAACGGAGAAACTAATGGAGATGCGCTGAGGAGACACAATGATGTGGAGGAGCAATATATAAATCTGCATTAGGTACCGCGCATGCCAGGGCCACTGCATGGGGGAACCCAACATCTTTTATTTCCTTTATCCATCACTCTTTTCCATTCGTTTTCGTCATACGATGCATAGGCCCTGCCACTACGGATAATTTGTCGCTCCATCTTATTGTCGCCAAAACTATTAACAGGGCATGCATATGTATGCAAAGCATGCATATACCAGTATATATGTATGTACAATAAAAAGTTTCAATGGGGGAGATTAACTGGAGGTTTTACATGCCTGCATCGTCGTTGCAACGACGACGACTGTACATTGTCAGATTAGCGCGCAGCTGCTTTTGGTTAATACTCCAGTATAATCCAATCAGCTTTCGGCAAAAAGGAGGGTATGGAATCCCACCATATGCGCTGCCAAGTGCCAACTGCCACGGCACGCGTGGTATAAAAAATCTATATATGGCGGCCGCCCTCACCAAACACACGGAAGCAACGCAAGCTTCATATTCTTGTACTTTTAGACTTGGGTTCTTGTTGAGCTCCATATTTCCTTTGTGAAATAGACATTCTTCATAACACTTGTGATGCCAAGTCTGACAACTATGAATCATGGGACCTATTCTTGTACTTTTTGACTACGTTGGTTAACTAGTTCAAATTTGAGAAATTGAACCTATTGTGACTTTGATACTTCATACATATTTGCAATTTTAGATTGTGAGAATTGTGTTCTTGCTTGTGTTCTTCGATTCGCATGCAAGAAAAACCTTCTTAATAGGGCCTATCGTGTTGTACATGGTTCATATACCAATGAAGGAGCGGTTTAGTGGTTGCAGGGATTCAATGCATACTTTTTAGAATCCTAGATCATGAACATCGAGTTCCCCACCAATCGAATCTACCTACTTATCGAAAGATCAAGCCAACATTATATACCATGGTTCTCAGCCAATGCACAATTTGCCATTTGTCCAACACATCAATAGAGCATTACATTAGATAAATGACATGGAGGGAAAAAGATGGCTGACAGAGGACACCGAATGATAGGGTGCACAAGAGTTCAACCACCAAATCATCTAGGGCCTATTTGGTAAAAGTTGTCGCTGTGTTTGGTTCAGCTTTTGGAAAGTGGTTCTGCCATAAAAAAGCAGAACAACAACCAAATGCATGGAACCTGAGGCTTTCTAGAAGTAGTTGCTTTTGTGTAGTACATTTTTCCAACACCTTGGACCATGCTTTCGGCTTTTAACTTTCTGCTTTTCGAAATGAGTGGAAATAAAGAGATCTTTCATAACTCTTTCATAGGATATAGATAGACGGGTAGGTCTCATAGTTGTTTCAACCAAACAGCTTACAACTTTCCACATTATATAGCTCACAGTAGTTTTTCCATAAATAATAGCTCACAACAGCTTTTCCCAACCCAAGTATATAGATAGACGGGTATGGCAATCTAGTTCAAGTCTTGCTTGTCAAGAAGCATTATGGTAAGCTAAATACATTAAATATGGAAAAGTTTGTTGATTGGAGGAATCTCCTTTGTGGAGCTCCAACAAGGACTAGGGTTATGTTTTGCCAACTGATACCACGGTATACATCATCGTGACTGAGATGTTTGCCATTCATCTCTTGATCTTCACTGCAGTACTTATGCATGTTCTTATATTTGTGTGCCTCACCATTCCTAGAGTAGCCTAGACTAGTAATTTGTTGATAAGATTGGCTATTTGTTTGCAAAACTCTTTTGTAGATTAACGCTGGTAGCTAGGTAGAGACACTAGATAATCACTAAGTGCTTATCTCATTTATACCTTAAGGGGGTTGAATGTAACACTCTAGCACATTAGAAGCCTATAGTAGTTGTATTGTTAACCCATGTACTGGCCCATGTGGCATGTGTGGTTGTGGTTGGTGTGTTTAGTATCACCTCTGAAGTTTAGGAGGGTGGGGGACACATTATAATCCTTGTCGTTCTAAAAATAGCACCTCTAATTATCCTTTTACATGAAGCGACGACGAAAGTGTAAGAGAGGTGCTACGTGTATGTGAATCTGTTACACGTGGGGAGCTGGGCCATAAGCTAATCTAGAAAAGTCATCAGTTACTACAACTTTTGTACTCAGACTACTACATTTGCATGCTAAGGACGTGAACTGTAGCAAAGAAATTTGTGAAAACTATAGAGAAAATAATGGGATTATCATATTCCATTCTTTTCCTTTATCTTTCCAGAGAGCTCATTGGTGTTAATCATAACCTGCACGCACACATATGGTGGTGCATAGAATTCTAGGCTTGTGTGGTGATGGTGAGAATGCTCTAGATGGGTATGTACGTCCACACTCAAGGATGCTTGTGGGAAAAGGAGTTCACCAAGCTTTGCTGCAAATGATTAGACTGGCCCTTGACGTTTCTATTTGATTTAGCCCAAAGAACTTGTACTTGAAAAAAGTGATGATCTTATTATGTAATCTGAAACGCTTGTACGGACCGCATCAGTTGAATTATGATGCCCACGATAGCCGAAGTATCCTAGAACTATCACACGAGGGGGAAAAGGATCAGAATTTTCCGTTTGGATATTCTGGTCCATTTCAAAGAGTGTCCTAAAGTATCACGATATATACTTCATACTACTCACATGATGTGTGTCTCCACACAGACCGCATACTGTATGTTATTAGAAGCAGTGATTTTGCGCTGATGTTGATAGACTAGTACCTCTGAAACCAGATCTGGTCTCTTGAATAAATCCAGACTGGATAAATATTAATCACATCATTGTGGAGTTCATTGTCTACGAAAGAAAGCTAATTATTGCATCTATAAAAGAAAAGATGTTTTCATCCAGAATTGTTGCAGGTTTTGCTCAAAATATATAAGTGGCGGTTGACTAATCAAAATTATTCCCATGGTGTGGTTGGTTGCCTTTGTGCTTTCAACAAAAAACAACTGAAAAAGATTCTTGGCGTACTCAGCTTCGCTAATTGCCTAATAAGCATATATTAAAAGAAGCATGGTACGGTGACAATATTTGGTTTGGAAGCACACCTTTGCAGCTGCTTGTTCACTAGCGTCAGCATGTCAGAGATGTCCAAGGCGGCGTCCTTGAGCCGCTTCAGCAATAGCCGCACCAATTTCTCCTCGACTGAACGCCTCTCGGCGTCCTCGATCCCAGCTGAGATGGTCTCCAAAACACGCTCTCCATGTCCTCCAGGTCGTCGCGGAAGTTCCACAGCAAATTGCCCTGCTCCGCTATGGCGGAGCCCACCTTATGTTTCGCGATGCTGACGGAAGCGGACGTGAGCAAGCCAGCTACTACTCCCGCCATGGCTGCAGAGGGTCTCAATGGCTCTCACAAGGTTTGTATAGAATGCCGTGCGCAGACGTGCAAAGAGCCATGTTCATCCGGCTTATAATCCGTCTTTTTCAGCTTATTTTTTCAGTCGAAACAGTATTTTTCTCTCACAACAAATCAGCCAACCGTGTTTTTCAGTCGGCTTACCAGCACAGCCGAATGGGACCATATATGCAGGAGTAGTTAGCGTCATAGACCATTTTAGTTGACTTAGCCATCTTTTTTTCACGAATGTGCATCTTGTCCGTATTTCATTAAGAGGCAGGAGAGTCCCATATAAAAATCTTAGTTCCGTCCTTTCAACAGCTGGACACCGTTGAGGTGATAAAAGAAGTGCCATATACAAGTGACAATGTCATGGGGATACACAAATATGTTTTCCTCTTTCTATATATTATATATTGCATCACTAGACGTGAAGCAAGATGTGCAAGTTCTATTGTATACTGCACTCGATCACAATTCACATTACACCATATGCCGCTGGTGGAATACAGCTGGCCACATGTGCATGTTACCTTGGGATCAAATTCTGATACTGGCACATGATCAGATTACGAGATGCCATGCCAGTGGGTGGAATATTGCTGGCGCAAACGAATTTATTTATTTTTTTAGAAATGGCATCTACTCCTTCCGTCCCATAATACGTGACGTTCTAGCACCGAGGGATTGTCCCAAAATAATTGACGTTCTAGCCTAACAGACCTCTGCCATGCTATTCGATGTTAGGTCAGTGTAGCACTTTCCTGCTTGCTTTCGTCCAGAAGTGAATAAAAGAAGATAGAAAAATCTTGCGGTGGCAGTTGCTCCCTCACAGCACAAGCACCAAGACGAGACCTGCACATGTCTCCTGCAGCACGTTCTAATCATCATGATTACTTATAGGGGTGTTTTGGTACAATAGCCTGAGCCTCGGTACTTGTGAGATGTTCCTAAACGACATCTAAAATGGGACAGAGGGAGTACGCCGCAAGCAGCTAATCTTACAAAGTTGACAGCTTACTACTAATCTATATACCTAATATTAAAGAGAAAATTTTGTTTCTTTAATATCTCATTTTCACACTCCCATCAGTACGTCTCTCACACTTCGCTTTCATTGATGTCACACCACTCATTTTATCTCCCTTGAAAGTTGAAATAGTTGTAAAACATCTCTCTATTTTCACCCATTTAAAAAAGCAAAAAACTGAAAGCCAAAATTATGATCAAGATGCTAAAATTATGCTATATGAAAATCAGAAGCTTCTAGTTGTACCTATTTGATTAGCGTTTTGTTTTTAGCAAAAAAAATCACTTCTAGAAGCTAAACCAAACGCAGCCTATAAACCTTTAATTTGAACAAACTTTTACGAAATCATCGGAAAATTTTCTATCGGCGAGATCGATGCAATGGCTTATCCATATTACCAGTGGCGGATCCAGAAACGGACCAAAGGGGTGCTAAATAACAGAGGGCAAAAAAATTTTGCTTGCTGTACACAGTACACTAATAGATATAGCAAAGATTGATATCGATTCAAAGTGCTCAAAGATATGTAGAACTATGATGACGATAGAAAAGTACCAATTACAAAGAGCCTTTTTTAATAAAAAATTTATATTCCCTGGATCATCAACTATATCTCTCAAATCAAGTTCAATCCTTGGTCTTTTCTGCTTAAGCCGATTCTCTTTATTTCTGGTATTACTATTTGATGCATCTTTCTTAGCATAGTATCTTTCCATCCTAAGACATTGGATTTTGCATATGAATTAAGAATTACCAAATGTAACAGATAGTATAGAATTAGGGATTTCTGGATTTGGATCTTGCTTCTCACCCGAGGACCTGAGGGGCAGTCGGGCGGCCTGCAGGACCATGCGAAGGGGCGACTGGGGCTGGGGCACCGGGCGATGCCGCGATGCCACGATGAAGAAGGCGGAGGATGGAGTGACGGAGTCCTGACTCGGTGACTCCCGACTCGCGATCGCGAGTAGTCGAAGAGTCCGGGACGGCGGGAGGCGGGGACACAGAGCGACGCGAGGTTTAGAGAGCCGAGCAGGCCAAGTTCTCGCTGCTGGATGCTGCGGGCTGCGGACTGCGGGCTGTGGCCAGGGCTAGCTGGGCTGTATAAAAGTTGTTGGAGAGTGCGCATGGGATATATAAAAGTTGTTGGAGAGTGGAAAGATATAAAAAACGATTTTTATGCAAATTACTCTCTAAATGTTAATTTAGAAAGTGAGATTTAGAAAGGCTCTTGGAGATGCTCTTCGTTAGTCTTCCTATCGTTCGCCACTTCGCCACCATCACACGTCCGTGGCAAGTCCTGCAACGAATGCTGAACCGGTAGAGCCTGGATCTGCTTGCGGCTGATCGATGACAGCTTTGCTTCTGGTACGGAGCCGGGCCTCCTCCGATCTTGGCCTGTGGAGACGAACACCATGACGCCGTGTCCTTGTAATATGCCGCCGGCGTCGTCTCCTTGACGTCCACGGACGCGGCCAGCCACGCCCTGGCGCCACGCTCCCGCACCTTTTTCTTGAGCATGTCGTGGCCGAGGAGCGTGTCCTCGTATTGATTTTAAATGGGACACCAGGATGGACACGCTCGCGGCTCGCCTATGCTCAGACGGCCGATAAAGAAGGAAACGGAAAACCGGTACGCATGCTTCGTAGTCTCGGACGGACACGGAAAAAACGAAGAAAGCTGTCTGCGTTTAACAAAGAAATTCCTTAAAAAAAACTCTTCGTAGTCTAATATTTGGGCAAGATAAGATTTGTCTAATTTTTGTCTTGGACGGACACGGAAAAAACAAAGAAAGCTGTCTGCGTTTAACAGAGAAATTCCTTAAAAAAATTTCTTCGTAATCTAATATTTGGCAAGATAAGATTTGTCTAATTTTAATTTTTTTCTTTTTTATTTGGATTAGGATTCCTATTTAGCTTACTCACGATTGCACGGATATTTAGATTCGGATTCCTATTCAACTTGCTCATGAGATTGTATTTGGATCAGTCTTCATATAGCTATATAAAATACTGTATAGGAGAGGTGTAGACAGACAAATATAGACAATTTCCATATTCACGTAGTTACTTAGGGAGGGCCGGACAAAAAAATGGAAGAGAAATTTGTCTCTTTAATATTAGATATAGATATAAGGTTAAGCCAAGCCCAATTAAATTTAACAAAAATAACTACCTCATCAGTGTTCCGCTACTTTTTTTTGGCCCGTATATCTCGCTGGCCTTAAGTGCGAGTCCTGCATGTGTTCGATGAAACTCCCGCGGGCTGCTATTGGGCTGCCAAGACATATGTGCTAAGTTTTTAAAACACAATTAGATATTGATTAGATTGTTGTGAAAATTTTATAGATTTTATAGATATTTTTCTCATTCTTCTAGAGCTTTATCTAATTTTTTAAGCTTCTAGATAGATTTTCACAAGTTATAAATAATTTACTTGGATTTTTCATAGCCGATCTATCTCTATAATTTTTTTGAATTTTTGAAAGGCTAAAGATATTTTCTATGTTTTAAATACCTAGTCAAGGTACCAATTTTTTTAAACTAAAAGGATAAAACCATCTTTGAAACTACTCTGAACTAGGCTAGGGAGGTAAATTGAACGCGTTTAAAAATTTAAGAGGTAAGAAGTTTGATTTTAAAATTGAAAAAGAAAAATAACAATAGTTTAGTAGTTTTTTTTTAGGGGAATAGTTCAGTAGGTAAGTTGAACTTTTTCCCATACACTTCTATTTTACTCACAACAGCCCACGACAATAGCCCATCTATCCACGCTCGTTTTACTCTTGCGCCGGCCCATGGTTTTCCACTAAAAAAACATACGAGTCTTATTTTACTGAAAGTAGCATACATGAAGGGCCTGCTTGTTTTTCATCAAGGCAAGGCTGCCTGGCGCAAGCAGCGTGCAGCATTCCCAGGCGCCCGATGGGGCTCTGTGATGCGTGCTTGGCTCGCCGCTCGCCTGATGCGTACTCTACATGTGCCACTGTAGAATACAGCTGTCCACATGTGCAAACAGCCCCATACAGTTTAGCAGGATATCGCTAGTTCACAAGCCGTTACAAACACTCCTCCGGACATCAAAGAACGAATGGCAAGCCCTATCTCTTCTTTTTATTTTGTTTGTGTATTTTCTTCAGTCTCTTTTTTTCTTTTGTTTTATGTGTTTTTTTTCACGATATTGAGGTGGAGCACCAATGCACCATGGTTGTTTTCATAAGTTTAGCGCTGTAGGCCTTCTTCAATGCACTTGGTTTTCATAATTTAAGGGATGCAGCCCTTTTTCTCATTCAAAATAAAATAAGTGAGTCACTGTTTTCCCAATGATTAATGTGAACATGAGATTGTAGGTGTCAGCAGTTAGGCACAAGGGATATGAGCTTTAGTGGGGGGATAAACAATGGGGTTGCCCATCCGTACAAAATTCAGTTACATTCCACTTTTTACCCACACATTACAGAAGTCAGTCTACGGTTACATTTACGTTGTCATTCTAATGTCATTCTTTTGGTACAATCTGCATGTTCCCGAGCTCTTGTACCATATCCATGCCTTGGAGATTTTGTTGCCTCTCACACTATAGCAACAGAGCTCCAGACGTCCACGAACCATATATCCCCTGATTGTTGCTCCACGCACGCTTTCTATAGCTCAAAACAATGGATGCATATACTGGATTAGCAAATATACGAGCTAGTCCATGAACTTCTCAGCCGATTCAGGTTCTTGATTGAAGCAAGCAACTGCCACTGCCTCAATAGAATCCCAGTGGTAGAGCTGACTTATGGCAAGCATTTAGTGAGGCTCCATGCCCTGCCATAGAGAACAAATAGTTGACATTTAATGATTTCCACATAGCTAGTATATTGATTGTAAATGGGCGTTGTCATGATAAAGATCATGCTTCTATTTTCTGAAAAGAGAAAACAAAAGAAGAGAGGTACCTGGAGGCTGTGATTTAGTTAGGCAGCTAGAACCATTTTGCTAGGGGTTCCTGGGCTCTGCGTTCTACTATCAGCAGATTTACCTACCAAGAACAAATGACAAGAGTTTTAGTAACCACACAGTTCAAGAAAACATCAAAATCATAGCATGGGTAAAAGACATCAAATGAAGAAACTTCATGGGTACTAGAGTTCCAATCAATACGAATCCGACAAAAGTTGATACCAAAATGATACTACATGTGCCGCTAATCACATCTGTACTAAAATTTGGCTTGGCCAAAGCTAATAGTATATTAATTCATTTTTCCCCATTTTTACTGATCTCAGAATATCCTTTGCATGTTTGTTTTAATTATTAAAATATCTATTCTACTAAAACTGTTGAGGCTATGTGCATCAGTATTTTCTTTTTTTTTCTTTTTTTTGAAACGATGCATCAGTATCAGTATTTTCTCACCTCGTTTGTCTGGCCGCCTTCTGCTACGCCACAATAACCGAATAGGGGTGCCTGGAAATCCAGCATCTGACCGGAGTTTCTTTTCCATGTAACGGCGGTATGTATCAGGGAAGAGCTTTGCATCATTTACAAATAAAACAAATGTTGGTGGACCAATGGCAGCCTACAAATTAACAAACATTTTTCTTCAGATGCAAAAGAATGCACAAGTGAATTTAATGATATTAGTTTTGAAATATATCTGAAAGCAGTAAAAAAGTTTCAAATCGCTAGCTTGAAAAGTTGAAATCTTCTCTACTGAGCTTCTAGTTATTTCTAGATACTGTTGTTCCTTTATGGTTGAATTAACAAGATATATAGGATGATGAGCTGGATCAATTCTTATATTGGAATTATTTAAGATAAATTCCTATGTTTTTCATCTGAAGATAACAAATCCTAGAAATGCCATTAGAAATAATTATTGATTCTTCCTGTACGACTCCTTTTCAAATGGTTGCCGTTATTTGCACAACCCAAACTCAAAATCTTACAAGCTGCCACAGGGACACCTCGGTGTTGGGCCTGTGGTCCACATTGCGTTCTCCCAAAGATGCCCTTGCGACCTACAAACTAAGGTCGGTAAAAGTACCGACACCAACTAAGGTCGGTAGAAGTACCGACACCAACTTGAATCCATGCGACCTACCACCATGGCTTGTCCGATATGCATTGATGTTGCCTAGAGCCTCTGCATCCTCCAATAAGTTGCCCTAAACCAGAGACCTCATCTACCTTTATCAACAACCACGAAAAGGAAGCTGGAAGAGGAGGAAGTGGCATCATCTTCAGACAAAGTAACCTCCTTATCCTGTTCTCTATGCAGGTAACTCTTTAAAAACTCATTGGGCAGATCTGCAACATTTTTTGGTCTGTGAATCCTTGTCCGATACAACATCTAGAGAGAAGAGCCATGATATGTGCACCCAGAAAGGGAAAGACCATTTTTTTAGGAAAAACTAAAAAAATTTCAGATCTTAACAGTTGAGCCTACAGGAGCTGGCAACAATGCAAAACAGAGGTACTTATTATTAGGAAAAAGTGTCACTGAAAGAGAGAATTTTTCAGCGGCATTTCAGGGATGTAACTATCTTTGGGTGGCAAAAGAGAGATACTTCCTACATCTTCAAATACTCAGACATGATTTCAGGATTCTTGTTTGATTGTTTTGTCAGCAAGCTAAGAAGTGTAAACTTGATGGCAGAAAAAGATGAAGTAGCTGCAATTTCATCTTGTCTTATGAAGATGGTATCATATACATAGTAACTTATAAAAATAAGTTTGTTCTCTTGAGAATGAAGTTAGGAAGTTACCTGTGTTGTATAATAGACACGGCCTCTTTTGCCACCTCTTGTTCTTGGTGGTGGTTTGAATGCTATAGCTTCTCTAATAACTTGATTAAGAATGGAGGTGCCGAGTCTTCTAGACCTTTCCTTCTCAACCAAAGCAGCAGCAGAAATTATCCTGAAGACAATTTAGTACAGCATATTATAGAATATCAACACAGGAAATGATATCTTGGGAAGCTAACCGTCATTATGCAAAGCAGGTGTGTAGGTCAGAGGTGACAATAATGCACAACTAAGAATGTTGAGGGGAAACAAAAGTTTCACAAGTCTGAAAGAAACAGAGATACAATAACAATTAAAAGCTGCAAGTAGATTTGGGTAGATGAAAATGAAGAGTTTACTTTTCAACACTGGTGCCATTTGTCGCAGAACAGTAGACAATAGGTGCCCAATCAAGTATGCGAAGCTTTTCTCTTACATCTTGTTCATAATGTATTGTACTCTCATGGTTCTTGTTTGGGATTGTATCCCATTTGTTCACAACAATGACACAAGCCTTTCCTTCTTTTTCAATCCTCTCTGCAATTTTATAATCCTTGATACCACAAGAGTTCATTGTGTTAAAATGAACATACAAGACAATCATGTCTCTTCGTGGGTCTAAACATACATGTGTTCATAGTTAACATACCTGCTCTGTAACACAGGCCATTGCTTCAATAACAAGGGCAACCACATCAGAGCGCCGAATTGCTCGAAATGCACGCTTTACCGAAAGTGATTCGGTTGTGCTGCCAGCAGAAATAACTGCTGCCCTGCGCCGGATCCCAGCAGTATCAATGAGTTTGTACTTCTGCAGCATATTTGAGCAAATTATTGTTATATTCCTGTGAAAGAATCGAGCTTTCCAAGTCACAATTTTATTCTGTTACACAGAAGTAAATATAAGTGATCATAATTAGTGTGTTCAATGGAACAATGTAACAGCACTAGAATTAATTAAACATTAACAAAAGTGTTGGGAACAGACCTCGCCATCTGCTGTAGTAAACTCAGTATCAATTGCATCACGTGTTGTCCCACTAACTGGGCTCACAATAGTTCTATCTTCTCCAACCAAAGCATTTAGAATGCTACTTTTCCCCACATTTGGTCTTCCCACGATGGCAATAGCAGGAACCTTGTTTTTCTCTTCTTCAACAGCATCCAATCCCTGCAATACCCATGAGTTACTTTATGATATGAAATTGATAAAGCATTAAAGTATCTTCACATAGAAAATAAAAAGGAAAGAAACGTCAGATATTCAATAGTTTTAAAGACATAAATTTCTGAAGCAAGGTTAAGGCTTCCATAGTCAAATAGAACAATTCCTCAGCCACTGGGTAAAACCTAAATCCCTAATATGCCACTCTCAGTTAGTGTGTGTTGTAGCCACATGAATAGCATATGACTCTGAGGGATCATGAGTTTTTCCGTTGGCATATAAGGAAATTCCCTTGATATGCTTGATAAATCCATGTGGGGTTTCCACTCCGATGTATTTTCTACTTTCTAGAAGCTTTATCATGTCTCCGATATTGTGGGATGAAGCTAATCAGCACACTGAACAGTACCAAGCCTTCAATTATTCTAAAACCTTCTATATCAATTAGCCTAGCCTTTTTGTAAGTAACTATACTTGCTTTGCTTCCACTGTCAAGTACCATGTAGCTATGGTCATATTGTCCAATCTTTTTTTCATAAATATTTCATTAGCATTCAGTCATTAAGAGGAAAAAAAACATCAAGCAACAAGTGTTTGGGTAAACCAATTTCCATACCTCAAAATTTCTCAGCTCTGAACACACCAGGTCAAGGAGATCTCCAGTTCCTGTGCCAGTGATAGCAGAAATTGGCAGAGGAGAAAACCTAGTAGGAACCAACAGAAAGATGAGATGAACAGCTTGGCTGACTGTTGGGCATTAAAAGCAAAGGCAAACCATAAAATAAAAGAAAAGAAAATAAAATAAAATAAAGATGTCTTTGTTAATATGTTGTATTGCTTTAAAACCACAGCACGAGTGGACAATTGCATACAACAGAATCTAGAAACGTTTTGACCTTAGAGAGAGTGGTGTTCAAATGAGCTTAGGGCGTTAAATTCTCGAAACAGTTTATTGCTTATTTCATAATTGACATCAAACAACAGCCACTAGTGATTATTTTTACTTTATCCATGTGTGTTGTTTGGCTTTTGTATTTGAGCAGTGCTGCAATACACCATATCTGGTGTCATGTTTTAACTACAATTGTTGTCCAAAGTATCACATGAAGGAACCAATACATTATTGTATATATTTTGAAATGCAAAGAAAACAATTAGTGATTTTAGAGAGAGAGAGAGAGTCATATGCTCACCCTAGTGACCAAAAGTCTAATGCTTGCATTTGCCCTTTCCGTGGAGATTCACACTTATTGACAGCAAGTATAACACACTTGTCAGAGTAGTTGCGTCGTAACCAATCAGAAATCTCTATATCAGCTGCCACAAGACCAGCCTGAAATATGTTTCACACCATTATGCTACAAAAAGCGGAACTTACATAAGAAATGACAGAAGTCAAAAAATGTTTAAGGGAAGTATTAGAAGTAGATCTATTTAAGGTCGATGTGAATTCAAATATTAAGCAACCTCTTCCCATAACTGAAAAGAAAAGGTAATTGCGTAAACCTGCCTGACCATCCACGATGAATAGTATGACGGATGCTTCATCAACAGCTGCAACTGCTTGTTTTTCAATCATTGATGGCATCCTTGCAATAGCAGCTTCTCTAGTGGCGAGAGGAATCCCATCCATACCAACAGTAGTGGTGACAGCAAGTTCTTCCATCACACCTGCTTGAGACTTCGACAAAGTAATTACCCCACCAGTATCAATAACCATAAACTCCTGATCACCCCAATAAGATCGTCCATACAAGCGATCCCTTGTCACACCAGGTTCATCCACAACTATAGCCCTATTGCCCTGAAAGAAATGATAATTCAGTTCACTTCTGCATTCTGGTCTGAAGATTGTATGGTGATCAACTATGCAGGCACTACTCTGAGTGATGATTGACATACTCCGACAAGACGGTTGAACAGCGCAGATTTACCAACATTTGGCCTCCCAATAATTGCCACCTTCGGAAGAAGATTATCTGGAATCTGAACCATGTAAAGGCGAGTTACATCAAAAGAATATTTTTCAGCATTTGGGCATTTCATTCAGTAGAACATCAATGTATTGTATACTGACATGTTTAGACACAGATGTCTTATCCCTGATGTTTCTTCGTTTCTCCCTGACATCATCATCTGAAATGTAATTATTGTATGGATTACTGAAAAATGAACTTGTGAACAAAACAGTGGCTCTCTGATGAAAAACAGACACAACATTTCACTCCAAAGGTTTCGTAACAATAGGAGGCCAAACAGGAATTACACACTTTCAGAGCAAATCTTGCACAATCCAGCTGACACAACAAAAACTTCGCTAACAACTCACCGATGTGGAGCTCCCGTGCGAGGCGTATCGCGAGGTCGGCGGCGGCGCCGCGGGCCTCCTCCTCCATCGCCTCCACGTCCATCTCCTCCTCATCTTCATCCTCCTCCCACTCCTCCTCCTCTTCGCCGTCGTATTCGTACTCCTCCTCATCCTCTTCATCGAACTGGTAATCAGCAGAGATTTTCTGCGCGGCTGAAGCGCGGAGCGCAGCGCCGCAGCGGCGTGCGGGCGCGGACAAGGAGAGGAGTAGCGGGCGCGGGGCGGAGGCGGCGGGCGGGGACCTGTGGTGGAGCGGGCGGGAGTGACGAGGCGCCAGGGTTTTGGAGGGTAGGCAAAGGGGATGAGAGGATGAGGCGGACGAGAAGGGCGCCGTGGCGGCCATGGCGCGACGGCGGCGGCGGCGTGGAGCAGAGCAGAACAAGCAGTGTGGGAGCGGGCGGATAAGGGAATGATAGTGAAGGCGAAGAGGCGGCGTGCCGTTATTAACGGACGAGGCCTAAAAACAGTTAACAAGGAAGAAACAGTTGAACTGTCTTGACATTGCTCTGGGATAGATGTGACGACCTTGGTGTTTAGCATCACATCACATCAGATCAAGAGACTGGAATCATCATAGCTTGGGAGTTGGGACTGGTGCAATCACAGTTGCAAATGCAGTGATTCATTTGGGTACAAATGCATCCCATAATAGTTTCAGACGTATCTATACTTAACACTTAAAGTCGAGGATTCCGACCAGGTCCGTCACCCTCATATGTATTGTTCCCACAACAGTGTCTTAGAATAGTAAACCCGCTAATACAGTACCGGGTTTTATAAACAGTAAAACCCACTAAGAAGCAGTAAACCCGCTAAGAAACAGTAAAATCCGTTATGAAACAGTAACACCATGTCTTATGAACAGTACAAACCTGTTAAGAAACAGTAAAACCCACCAAAACAGTAAAGCCGTTATGAAACAGTAACACCGTTAACCGACACAGTACAATCCGGTCAGATTACTGCCCGCCCAAAGCGCGGGCTCTCCTGCTAGTTTCTAGTACAATATAAGATCAAAGCTGACACATGACTGATTGCAGTAATAGATCGATGAGACGACATAGACGATATACCTGAAAAAACAGAGAACCCATGCGCTTCGCTAAAAAGTCATGGCTAAAAGTACTATTCGCTGATTTGTTTTGAGAGAAAAATAGTTCCGGCTAAAAAAACAAGCTAAAAAGTATGGATTATAAGACAAACGAACAGGAAAGAGTATTTTGTACTAGAACTACTGCTTCCTCTAGCGGCCAGGAGGACCCTGAGGATGGTCGTCGTCGTCATCCACCCTCACCTTGGCATACACAGGAACCTTCTGGTACTGCCTCAGGATTTCCTCCTCCATCTCGATAAGCGACTTGATCACGGCTTCGCTGTCTCGGAGAAGTTCTCGGAGGTTGGGGAACGCTGCGAAGAAGGATTACGAGACGCGGGGAGGCTTTATCGGAGGAAGCCTCTGCTGCCTCTTGACGTAATCGTCCATCGCCCTGACCACCTTCTCCTTTGCCTCCTTTGCCTTCGCCACCGCTGCCACCGCCGCCATCATCTCAACGCTGCTCTCCGACGACATCCTGCACGCAGCGCACACACGCACACTAGTACACAATTCTTTTTAGGTGGCGTTGCACTTTTCTGATCGGAGGCGGGCATAATTTTTGCCCGCCTCCAATGTTCCCAGCGCGACCACGCTCAGCCAGCCAACAAATCGCCCGCCTCGCTTAAAACTTAACGGAGGCGGTTGGCATAAAGGAGCCGCCTCCATTAATTCCACATTAACAGAGGCGGTCACCGTTACACAACCGCCTCCATTAATTGATTTACGGAGGCGGGCGCCTTAAGGCAACCGCCTCCAAAAATCCTCTATATTTCAGAGGTGGTCGACTAAAGGAGCCTGCCTCCGTAAATATATTTTTGGAGGAGGGCAGGCTATAAGGCCCGCCTCCAAAAAGGCCAAGGCCCAGCGAGGCCCGATAGCTGTGTTCGCGTATAAAAACTCGAACTTAGGGTTTTCAGCTCTCATTTCTCAGCCACAGGCCCTCTCCCTCCCTCAGCAACCAACTCCCTCTCCTCTCCCTCAGCCGCCGACACTGAACTCCTCTCCCTGGCTGACTGCATCTCTCTCTGTACCCTCTTCCCTCTCTCTATCTCCGGCGGACGCGGCTGGCGGCGCGCGCGGGGCAGAGGGCGGCGCAGTGCACGCGGGGCGGAGAGCGGCGGCGCACGCGGGGGGCGGAAAGCGGCGGAGCACGGCGCGTCGCCCATCCTCCAACCGAGCGGCGGTGGCCATCTCCTCGGCGCGCTCCAGGTGCCCTCTCTCTCTCCCCCACTCTCTTTCCCTCTTCATCTCCCTCAATCTTCCCTCGCCTTTTGCAGATCCGGTGGAGCAGAGGGCGGATCTAGCGGCGCCTGGCATCGGGGCTCGTGGATCTACCAGATCCGGCCTTGGGGCCCGCCCTCCGGTGGCGGATCGAGGGCAACGGCGAGGAGGACCTTCCTAGCTGCAGATATGGCGACGGCGACGGCGGATCCATGTAGGAACAGTGGCGACAACGACACCGGCAGCGCGACTGGGCCCAACAGGCCCAGATCTTGGACGGTCGGGCTTGGGTTAGGCCCATTTGGGCTTTTTCTCTTTTTTTTGTTTTTTTAATCAATTAATGGAGGTGGGCAAAGTGCAATCACCTCCATTAATCCCTATTAACCGAGGCCTTTCATTTTAGGCAGTTGCACTTGCCCGCCTCCAAAAAATGAAATATGACCGCCTCCATTAAGATTTATGTAGTAGTGGCAGCGAAGGGGTTTGTCTAATGCGGATTGCGACCCGCGAGATCATTTGTTTATTTGCCGAAGCATGCGGCTGGTCCTGTTGGCCCACAACACAACATAGGAGGCCCATGTTCTCCTCTATCATTCACACCATTCGGCCCATCTTGTGAGAGAGGGAATCGATGGGCGTAGCTGTGGGACTAAAGATGTCAATGCCCCATTTCCCGATTCCCCACGGGGAATTCTCCTATTAGGGGACGGGGATGGGGAGAGTTTCGTCCCCACTAGGATGAAAACAGGAACGATCCATCCCCCGTCGGGTTTCACGGGGGCAGGGATGGTTTCCTATTCCTCGTCCCTGTTTCCCCGTTCCCCGCAAGGCCTGTTGGCATAAGTCATCGAATACCAGCCCACCAAGCACGCCCTATCAGGCAACCAGCCCATGATCCACATATGTACGTATAAAAGCAGATAACCCTAACACCCAGCCCTATCCGCTCTCCACCCTCAATCCCTTCTTGCTCCCGCCGCCACCTGACTGAGTGCTCGAGCAGCGAGTGGCGAGCCGCAAGGACACATCGCTGCAGTTGGCTGTCCCGGCCACCGCTCGCACGCCATATGCCCACAAATGTCCGGCCTGCTGCTTGTTGCGTACCCCATCCTACAGCCGCTCGCGGAGTCGTAGACCACAGACTAGATCTCCCAAGCCACAACAGCCGCAACCACGAACAATCTCCTAGGCCGCACGATGAAAGGTCTTGATGGCTAGAGGGGGGTGAATAGCCTAATAAAAATTCCTACAAAGTATGCTAAACAAGTTTATCAATATAACAAATAGCGAGAAGCAAGTTTTGCCTAGCCTATGGGGTGTTGCAAGCCACCTATCCAAAAGACAATTCTAATATATTTCACTCAACCGCACAAGTCAAACCGCAAGAAGAAAAACAACTAGAGCTAGCAAGCTACCAAAGCAAAGAGCTATTCTAGCTACACTAAACAAACTAGCAAGATACAACTATGAAAGTAATGCAAGTGTGAGTTAGAGGGGTTTCATCGAGGGGCGATGAATTGAGCCAACCAAGAAATAATTCCAAGTGATGATATTCAAGATAATCAATCCACCGAGACAAATCAATCACAATCAATGAAATGAAAACACGATGATTTATCCCGAGGTTCATGTGCTTGCCGGCACGCTAGTCCCCGTTGTGTCCCCCTCAACCACGTGGTTCGGTGGCTAATCGTTCACACACCGTGCCTATCAAAAGGTGCCACAAGAACCTACCAAATGGCAAGAGGTTGCAATGACACGAGCAATCCACTAGAATTGGAATTTGGCACTCCGCCGGGGAACCACAAGAACCCCTCACAAGACAATCACCGGAGCCGGCCATGAACAATCACCAACACGTGCTGGACCTCCTCCAAGCTGCTCCAAGCCGTCTAGGTGGCGGCAACCACCAAGAGTATCAAGAAACACCGCAGCAAATCAATCCCCAAGTGCCTCTAGATGCAAATCAATGATTGATGCACTTGAATCACTTAATCTCACTCAAAGATCGCAATCGAATGCAAAGGAGATGAGTTGGGATGAGAGGGGATGCTTTGGCTCAGCTCAATGTGCTCACAAGAATGTCAAAAGTCTAAGAGAGGGAGCCAAGAGCCGGCCACCAAGTATTTATAGACGTACCCCTTCACAAAGAGCCGTTGGGCAAATTTCATGGACGACAGACGCGGCGTCCAGCGTCCGTCGCACCACCATGTGCCATGTGTCCACGAGCTTCAAAAACCAACGGTCGATTCCCGCGCAACAGACGCGTCCAACGCTTGGAAGGTCACGCTCCGTCGCCACGACGGACGCAGTCCAGTAGGCTCCAACGCGTGGAGCTGCGTCTGTCGCTGCTGAGCTCCTTCTCCGCGCGCCAACGTCACCACGATGGACGCTGACGCACTGCGTCTGTTGCAGTAGCACTGGTGCGTCCGTCGCGCGCCCACAGAGAGCCGTGGCTAGGGTTGCCCGACAGACGCGCCCACTGCGTCTATCGCTCCCGGAGCTGGCGTCTGTCGCCATAATTTTAGTGAAAAACGATCGCGCGACGTCGCCACTTCTTCCAACTTTTAGCGTAAAGGAAAATGGTTATTTCTATTTCTCGAAAACGCCTGAATCCCGAGAGGACCCCAAACCCTCTCTACCGCTCAAACTTCACCGCCTTCGCAAAGGTGCTAACACCACCAAGTGATCATCATCATGTGCAAGTGTGTTAGCATTTTCACAATTATTTTTCGAGGCGTTATTAGCTCTATCCAAATGCATATGCTCAATGAAATGTCACCCAGAGGCACATGCGGGACATTAAATGATACGCCATTTCCCCTCTTCATAGTACAGCTACTAAACCTAAACGTGATCACACCCACTAGGTGTCTTGATCACCAAAAGCAAACCCTAGCAAAATACCTTTGCCTTGAGCTCCATAGGGTTGCACCTTGTTCCTCCTTCATCACCATGGTAAGCACTTCATCATCCTCACTTGATCATCATGCTTCACCATGCTATGTGCTAATCATCCTTTGCTACATACAATCTTAAGCATATGATTAGCACTTGGGCATTGTCACTAATTACCAACACCAAACATAGAGCTTTCACACGAGCATTAAGAAGTTAAGCCTTGTCTTTGTTTGTCGGCTTCCCAAAAGAGAGACGTAGAGCAAACGGAAGATGCTAAGCCTATATCAATTCCTTTCTTGCTACTCTATATTTTCTTTGGATTTGTGAGGATTAAGAACAGAAATTGTTGTGTTTCTTGTTTCTTTGTATTTGGACAGCAGAGGACTCCTATTGTTTATTTTTCATTGTATTTTGCCAGCAGAAAATTGAGAACAGAGCTAGCAATGTTTGAGAAATATTTGCACTGTTGATTTATGTCTTGAATTTTTGATGCAATAGATTAGATTTTGCCTTGCTCATTTGCTCTATAACGCGGAGACGGGGACCGCCGCGGGGATAAATTCCCCGCTCAGGTACGGGGATGGGGGAAGAACTCCCCCCGATGGTGTTCACGGGACGGGGATGGGGTGGATTTTGTCCCCGCGGGGACGGGGATGGGGTGCCAATCCCCGACGGGGAATTCCCCGTTGCCATCTTTATGTGGGACCAAAGCGGTGGAGTCAGTAGCCGGTAGCGTTCGGACGTCCGTCCAGAATGCTAGTGTATGGACGCGGTCACACAAAGGGAGTAAACAAGTGCATAGCGCGTTGGGCTCCTGAGAGAGCACACTAGCAATGGGCCCACGCCACCCCGAACATCGTCTGTGGGCCCGGCCGCTTCCCGTGCGTATCCTATGTGCAACACCTGATGTACTTTTGAAATACGTAGATGCAACAGTTATAAGATACAAAAGAAGACAAATGAAACACTTAAAATAAGAGTCTGAAACATATGCAAAAAACCTGAAAACATTTGAAAACCATTGCAAACATAAACAACATCTAGATGAAAACAGAAACAATATCTAGATGAAACACTCGCAAACATACGTATGAAACACTTAAAAAATGCTTGCAACATGCATGTATATAAAAACATCTAGATCTACTTTTGCAACAACCAGATAAAAATATATGCAACATTCGTCTAGAACAGATGAAACATTTGGAGAACACACTTGAAACATACATGTATAGCAATTACAACATGTGCAACATCCCGATCTACTTTTGCAACATCGATATACAACACTTGCAACATACCCCTGAAACATTTGAAACATACTATTGTAACATGCACTTTCAAGCGTAGCATCTACTTGCTGCTTGGACAAATGGAAGCTCGTCAAAGCAGAGCTCGATGCCGTGGAGGTGCTGGTGTGGAGCTCGGAGGCAGCACGGCGTGAGCGGGGGCAGCACGGCCGAGGGTAGGGTCCGTCCCGTAGCAGAGGCGTGCACCGCGCTGAGCGAGCAGGCGACGTGCGAGGGGCAGCGTGGGCGAGGCGCAAAGCGAGCGTGCGACTCATACGGATCTGTTCGAACTGACAGACCTATAAGCAGCATTACCAAATCCGTAGTCGTTCCACACGAAGCCGACGAGCATAATGAACAGTTATATATATATGGAAAAATATTAGGGCTGAATCAGTGGTGGATTTGAGGCTTCTTGATACCAATTGTCACTGACCGCCAAATCTCAACAATATCAACGGTTGGTAATTCAGGGATACAACCTCTGAAGAATTAGATGGAACTTAGATCCAGAAGAGGCTGAAAATCGTGGATTGGAACTCATCCAATCACAGTTGCAAAAGGCAGTGATTCCGTAACATGCAATGCCTCTGTCGCTCAGCTAAACGCAATTGAGTACTGCAAACACAAAACAGGAGACAGATTGGGCAGTAACATCTACTCCCTCAGGTTTATAGAGTTATATTAAGTCAAACTTTTTAAACTTTGATCAAATTTTTAGAAAAAGCATAAAGATTTATGGTATCAAATTAGTATAATTAGATATATCATAGAATATATTTTCATAATGTATTCATTTTATGTCATAAATATTGTTACTTTTTTTTTTATAAAGTTAGTCAAACTTATAAAAGTTTAACTGACACATATTATAAGAATTATTTATTTAGAGACAGAGACATAGTACTGTTTGTAATAAAATCCGATAATTGACATGCGTGCGTGCACGGTGCACCCAGTCCCATTGTTTATTAATTAACTTGGACAATATACATATATAAGAACAAAGCTAACACATTTTACTGCTTGGTGCTTGCAGTTGCTGTAATAGATGGGTATGAGATGAGACGACACATATCAGACAGGAACCAATCCATATGATATAGCTGCCAAAAAAACAAAGAAAGGAAAAAACAGAGTACATCCTAGACTCCTACTAAAGTTGAAAACGGACGGAAACGAACGGAAAATCGCTCTACCGTTTTCGTTTTCATATTTTTAGACGGAAACGGAAGCGGGAGCCGGACAGCCGGGAGCGAAAACGGTAGCGGGATAAACGGTAACACGAAAACGGGTAAATACGATCGGAAAATAGACGGAAACGAACGGTAAACGGGAACTTACGCCGGAACATGTGATAGCTCAAAAACAGAGACCGAAGTGCAATACCAAATATCAAATATATGCGCTGACCTGTCTGACTACACATTAATATTAGTACAATACCAAATATCCATACATCACACAAATATGAATTATCCATACATCGCATGAGACAAGAGACATGACACATCACGTGCTCACAAGTCACAAACAACATGTGTTCAGCACAAATAGGCACACAACAAAAACAGCATGTGTTCACAAACAAAAATTGCAGTAGTCCACCAGCGCTCATACATGTTTATTTAATGGTTCACCAACAGCAGAGAACACACACAGCAGACAGCACCACGACACATCAGTTTTTCACAGCACACCATCTTCATTTATTGCATCTGGACCAGTATGTCGTCCCTCTACTTGAAAGAAAGCTGCTATTCTCTTCTGAATATGCCAATTATCATCTATCCAATGTAAGGTGACACACATATAAGACTTGTTTTGACATGATGTCCATATGTCCATGGTGGTACTAAAACGACATGTGACTGTTTTCAAATATGCATATAACTTCTCCTTCTCAGCTAGATATATATCCATTATTTCCTTTCTAGCAGTGACTCTAGACTTCAATGGAAAGCTAGGCCGCAAAGACTTGACAAATTCAACAAAATAGTCATGCTCAACAATATTGAAAGGATACTCATGCATGATTATTGCCAAATATAATTTTTTCACACTGGCCTCTTGATCATACCTGTAGGGTTGTATTGCTGTGACATCTTTCCCATTTTCCTTTTCTGACTTGAGCTGTAGCTGCCCCTTTACAATACTATGTGATGACTTTAGATGGTTCCTGAATCCAGTAGTGCCATTGCTACACTCAGCTCTATACTTTGTATTGCAATTTGGGAAGTTGCAGAAACCCCATAGCTGCTCATATTTCTTCCCATTCACCTCGATTACCACCGTTTTCTTGGTAAAATAGTTCCACACATCTGATGTGCACTTTTTCTGCCTCTTCCCTTTACTAGGAGTAACTTCATCTGCCTCTCCATCATCATCACCATCAATAGAAACAATATCTGCAGCATGTTTGGCACCTTGGCCCTGTGATGTCTGCACGTCACTACCATCAATACCTGGTTGCTGTCCCTATGTTTCTACTGGTGTGCCAGTGCCACTATCACTGCCGGTGCCACTGCCACTAAGTGGAATTTCATGAGTATTCTTTGCTGCTGAAGATGAAGATCCAGACACAAGTGCCCCCTTACTAGCAACGTCAGTTGCTTTCCTCTTGGACCCTATCGATTCATTAAAATGTAACTTGTATTAATTTCTACTGCAATACTCTTGATGAGAACTTTTGCATCTGTATTACTATTATATGAAATGACAACCTAATGATGCCTGATTGCCTGAATCCTGTTGAACTTAGAATATTGACTATTGAATTATTTGCAAATGTTTGTATACAATGTATTTATTTAGCAACTAGCAGAGACATCTACCCTGATGTGTAAATGATTGTGTAATTAAAAACTACAAAGTACTGAGTTCATTTGAACCTTTGTTATTCCTTATTTGCATAAATTCACGTGGTTAAATTTATATTGCTACTTCTATTATGAAAATCTAAAGTAAACTGAGGTGATACGCACCAGCAAAGATCATTTTTAGTGCAAGTCTGCAACCGAGAACCTAGAGTAAAGTCTACAAATCCGAGAACCTAGAGTCCGAGAGGAGGTTTACCTGAAACTGAAATAGATCCGGTCGTGCTGCCTTTGACAGAGGGAGGTGGCACCGGCGGTTCTGGAAGGCGAAGGTAGCTCGACAGGCCCAGGTGCTTTTCAGGTGGCATGGAGCCACCACGGTCTTCTCCAGCCCGTGACATCAGCAGGAGGGAAAGGCGAACAACAGAGCAGGACAGCAGAGGGCCGGCGTTGCCGCGCCGATGCTGGACCTGGACGGGGACGGCCGGACGGGGATGGGGACGGGGACGACCGGTCAGCTGGACGAGGAGGCAGAGGGCCGGCGTCGCCACACCAACCGCGAGGGAGGCGAGTTGCGGACAGCAGAGCAGGGCAGCAGAGGGCCGGCGTCGCCGCGCCAATGGCTGGACCTGGACGGGGACGGCCGGACGGGGATGGGGACGGGGACGACCGGTCGGCTGGACGAGGAGGCAGAGGGCCGGCGTCGCCACACGGGGGACGGCGACTGCGACTCTGCCAGGGACGGGGGAGTGGGGGCGTGCGGCGGCCAAGGGGAGTGCGGCGGCCAGGTGATAGAATTTGGATAGGGATAGCCGGATAGGGTTTGGACGTTTGGTATTTTGGGCCATATTGGGCTTAGTCTGTGTTGGGCTGTCTATCCCGTTTTTATGAAAAACGGTATGAAAAACGGGATATCCCGGTGAAAAACGGGATTCCGCAAATACGGACGGACAAACACTCTACCGTTTTCGATCCCGCTCCCGTTTCACTCCGTCCTGTTTTCGATCCCGTTTCCGTTTATTCCGGGAAAAACGAAAACGAACGGGAAAATACGGAATACGGTTGCGGACGAAACGGGATTTATCCCGTCCGTTTTCAACTTTAACTCCTACTAGTAGTAGAAGTACTACTACTTCCACCACCGATGGAAATGAATCTTTTTTTTTTTGAAATGAATCCTATAGGAAGGGCTGAGCAGCGCCTCATCCAGCTCGGCGTACCCCTTCTCGTGGAACTGCCTCGAGATGTCCGCCTCGATCTCGATGAATGCCTTCACCTGAGCGTCAGCGCGTCGGATAACCTCCCGGAGATTGGGGAACGCCTGCAAGAAGGATTCGGAGACGGCAGGAGGTTTGATCCAGGAAGCCTCTGCAGCCTCCTGACGTAACTGTCGTCCAGCCTCACCGTCTTCTTGTTCTTCGTCTTCTTCATGGCCGCCCCGACTGCTCATGCTCGGCCTTGACTTCGTCCTCCTCTTTTAGACCTGGTACGCTACGTTTTTTAGGAGGATTTAGCGGAAGAAGTAGCTGCAGCGGAGTACTGCATCCAGTACGCTACCAGAGCAGGTCCACTATTTTCAGCGGGATAGCGAGGCTCCACTATGTGTGGCGTGCTTGAGAGAGCAGGAGAGAGACGTATCTAGCGCGGGCCCAACTTGATGAACGATGAAAAAATGTTATGGCCCTGTTGGGCAGGCTGTTTTTTGGCTTATAAGCCGGCTGTGGCTGTTTTGCTGTGAGAGAAAAACACTGTTCCACGGCTCATAAACCGTGCTGATAAGCTCAGCCGAACAGGGGTATAACTCCCAAACCAAAAAAACTAAATTAAATTCCGATTGTACCATTAAATTCGTTTCAATAAATACTTCAAAACAAGATGTCACATAGATATATTTAGATAAAGTGACAAGTGGGCCCCACAGTGGATAGATGATGATATAGAGGATGGATGGATGCGGAGAAACTGTATATTTTGTGGTGATTAGGATGGAATATTCCTTTTAGAGGATGAATATAAACGTCATGAGTGCGGATAGCCTTACCGTTGCCATCTCGACGCTGCTGCTCTCTGACAACATTGTCGTGCCCACGCACGCTCCACGTCGCATGTCCACACTGTGTCCCGCGCGGCTCCATGTCTCGTGCCCGTTCTGTGTCCCGCGTCGTTCTGTCTTGATCTGTGCCCGTACGGTATCTTGCTCACGTCCTCTCCACACCCACACGCATGCAGGCGAGCCCAACAACTATAGCAGGTGGCTGCTGTAGATGGATCCCACTGCAACATGTTGCAACAACTGATCTACTTTTGTAACATTTAGAAAAAAAAACATATGCAACGTACGTCCGAACAATTGAAACACTTACAAACGTACATCTGAAAACACTTGCAAAACACTAGAAATAACTTGAAAATCACATATGTAGCCATTGCAAACATTCAAATAGAATCACTTGCAACATACGTATGAAAACATTTGAAACAATTGCATATATATACAACATCCAATCCAGATCTACTTTTACAACCAGATAAAACACTTGCAACATACGTCTAAAACAGATGAAACATTTAGAACCTACAATAGAAACATACGTATGTAACCATTGCAACATATGCAACAGTTCAATCTACTTTTACAACGTCGATATGAAACGCTTGCACCACACACCTAAAATGCCAACGTTTTGCGGATGCGTATGATTCCAGTCCGGGCAAGGAAAGCCCTTTCCGTCCGAGCGCGGGACGGATCGTCGGCGGTGGAGCATTTCCGAACAGGTAAACATCACGTCACGTCACATTATAGAAGGAAGCTCTGAGTTAGATGAACCTCCACACTAGCTCGACAACGACACTCGATCGAGAATATTGGTTGATGATGTACCTCCGTTGTACTACATCATGTGTGAGGTGTGTCAATTAGCTCGCATGAATACAGCTTGGGCAAATGAAGATTAATGCGCCGTGCGTCCTGCGCTTATAAGTATTTTAAGACGTTTTTAAATAAAACCTTTTAAAACGTTGAGCAAAGCTTTTTTTTTTGCTTTGACTATGGACGACAGCGTAACGAGGAATAATGCTTTGCTTTAATTAGTTGAGCAACGCTTTCAAAAATTCCTGCGCTCTAGACGAATCCAACAGAAAAATCGGGTGGTTAATTCGGTCACAGAGCATCCATGTGAGAAACTGCGTGTGCCTGCTTACCATGCCGATGCAGTGATGCACGGTAGTAGTCGTACGGCCGAACGGGGAGATCCTGGATGGGGAACGGGGATTCAATCAAGCCATCCAACTGCGGCTCACCAAAGAATAGCAGCCCAAATTGATGCACAAATGAAGGCAACATTCACTCACCTGTCCGAGTCACCTCCAATGGTCCTCACCAAGATGCCCTGAACCCTGGATCTGTTTCCTCTGTACTAGGTTAGTTTTTTTCTTTTAACGTATATCCAACCTGTACTGCCAGAGCCCGTGCCAAATACTAGTAGTAGGTAGTACTACTAACTTCCACTCCTACCAGCATGACTCTTCTAAACTAGGTCCTATGTCTCCCTAGAACATGTCAACGTAGAGCCAAATGCATCTACTTTATTATAAAAAAAAAACTGCATCTACTTTTGTTTGTGTTACTGCATAGCTCCATCAACTTTGAAAGTGGAGTTTAGGGTCCTCAAACTTTTTTTTTACCAAGGGGCTGGTTGCAATTTTTTACGCCACGCTGGAGGTTAACTGTACACGCCATGTTTGATGTAACCACGAAACGGAAGAGTATGGACCTCCAATAAACTAAATAAAAGGTTTAGGGATGTAAAACTGTGCTTTTAAAGTTGATGGATCAACGTGATACATAAGCAAAAAACAATGAACCTATGATACATTTAGGTCACTTAACGTGTATATAGGGCGTGTTTGGATGGAGGCGTGAGAAAATTGCTTGGCTCGGGCAACGATCCTAGGCGCCCGATTTCAGACGTCTAGGGCTGGGTCGATCTGTCTGGCTGAGACTCTCAAGCTAGGACGGCAGCCAAACACAGCCATACTCTGTGGACTTCTCTGAAACAAATAAAAAAATGAACAAATTCTAAAGGATTGAAATCCTATAGAGAAATTTTCTATGAACCTAACTGGAGCAAATGAATGGGTTCTTACAAATCCTATGAAATTCCTATGGAATGTCTTGTTTCATAGAAATATTACCAAGAGGTTAAACTTCGGGTGAAGTTTCTCTTGGTGCGACTCTCTCTTATCGAATTCCTATATGTTTTTTCTCGTGCTTTATGCAAATGTTCAATTTCACAATTTTCTTCATTTTCTGAACCCATCATAGGATTCAAGGCGCTGTTCGCCTACACGGGCTACAGGGCCGTGTACACGCCGTGTAAACGGTACACGGTGTTACCGTGCAGTTTAGCCCCTAAACGGTAATTACACGCTACACGGGATTACACGGTGTGTACACGGCCGAAACGGGCTACACGGCACAGGAAAAAACGTCCTAAACGGGTGAGTAGAATGCTGTTTAGGAGATAGAGCATGTCTTTTGTAGGCCTTGTTTAAGGATTCAATTTTAATTCATGCAAAGCACATGCAAAACATTTCAATAGTCATTCTCAGTTGAAATTACTTATTTGCATCTTGTCGTTATAATTATTTTTAGCCAAATTTTGACATATATACATGTTATAATAATTAATTTTATCAATATAGTACAAAAACGTGTAATCCGTGTAATACCGTGTACACGCCGTGTACACAGTTTACACGCTACACAGACCCACACCGACCGTTTAGCGTTTACCGTTTAGGTGAACATTGATTCAAGGTGTTAGAGCATTTCTATTCCTACGTTTGTACTAGCATTTTTATAATGCTGAGACCCAATATCTGTACCAAAAGATTTCTCACATTAGAGTCCAGATGAGGAATGCAAAGTTCTGTTTCCAGCATTGTAACAATTGAAATTATATATCTCGCATCTAAATTCATGCACTCTGACAAACAAGAAGAAGGCCTAGTAGTACGTAATGATTCGTATGTAAACCAAAAGTGGAAACAACTGTCTACCAAACTAGAAACGCACAACTTTACTTTACTGATAGATTATTTGTTTGAGAAAATAAAATAAAATGCAATGGATTAGGAGTACACGTTACGGTTCTGGCGGTGCCTGCTGACGACAACATGGACAGAGTTCTACACGTCTCGTCAAGCTAGACGAACGGATTTGCTTTCGCAAGGCGTTGTTTAACCGAATTTGGCACATCATGTACCAGAAGAGATGCCCTCTTTTTTTTTGTTTTTTCTGTGCCATATTTTCTACTGTAGTTCAACTCATGAAACAATTTCCACGCTTCTAGTGTAAGTAGGTACATAAAAATTTTATATAATGCAACACTACTACGTACCACCGCATTTTATTCTACAGAAACTTTTCCTTCAGTGACCTGTCGAAAAACGTGTAGATTGCCATGTCCCGTGGCTCAACACGATTTAATCCTGGTGACCATGTGTATGCTTTGAAAAAAAATATATAGGTGGGTTATTAACTTGGCAAAGACTTCAATACGGCAGGTTGTATTCTCCGGCCGCCGCGTGGTGGGTCCCATCGCACTCTTCATCTTCCCCAACACACGTGCCCATGCCGCCGTCACATTCCCTTCTTGCCTGACTCTGGCAGGATTAGAAGAGAAAGAGTTTGGGGGAGGGAGAGACAGGGGCAGATCCAGCACCGGGCGGGGTGGGCTTAAGCCCCCACTACCGCCGCTCGGTCCATGGAGCCCCTCCTAAGCCCCCGCTACAAATTTGTACATATTCAAGCTTAGAAGGAGAGGCTAGAGATGAAAGATTATGAGATAAGCCCCTCCTAACTTATTTCCTAGATCCGCCACTGGAGAGAGAGGAAGGTCAGATAGACGGTTGGAATGGCGACATGACGGTTTAGGGGTCTTGGTGGGCGTGTTAGGCTGTGGCCGCAGAGCTCTGGCAAAATCGTAGCACGTCACGGTGGGACGATGGGCGGCGGCGAAAAGAGGGGCACCGGAGAGGAGGGGCGCCGAAAAGGAAGCTGGTGGCACGAGGAAGGAGGCAGCCGTACGCGTCGCCTAACACACACGGCCGCCCGTTTTTTAGCCGTGTCCTATTAACTTTAAAAAAATCAATGAAATTAATGGGGAACACATTGCACCATTAGTAATCACCATTCTTCCGGAGCGGAGGTTAAAGTAAAAACGAAAAAAAAAAGCGAAGAAAACATTTCATCCGAAACACAGAAAATGCGTTGTCCGACGTGGCACTGGCACACCATCCTCCCGTGCTGCCAATGCCACCCATGGACGCATCCATCCGCTTCACTCCTCCACCTCCCCCGTCCCTCCCTTCTTCCCAGCGCTCATCCATCCACCGCCTCCCTACCATAAAAAACCTCCGAATCCGCCTCGCGTGCCCCGTCGTCCTCGTCGCCGGCGTAGCCGCCCGCCACCTCCCACGGCCTCCGAGCCACCTATCGCCGGAGAAGGAGCGCCGCGGGGAGCTATTCCACTGCCGCCTCCCGTCTGAGCGATCCCTCCGAGATCGGAAGCGCCGGCGCTGGCGCCGGGGGGCCATGGCGGTCCCGCTCGTGCTCGTCGTGCTCCCGCTCGGCCTGCTCTTCCTCCTGTCCGGCCTCATCGTCAACACCATCCAGGTACCCGCGCCCTCCCTCCCCACCGGGCCCGCCCAGCTCGATTTGTTTTCCTTTTTCGGCGGCCGGGGTGATCTGATGCGGGGGCTGAGCAAAAGATCCTATTTTGTTTTCCTTTCCTTGGAAGGTGTCGCCCTGGGCATTTTAGTTTGTTCGCTTGATTAATGATGATGGTCGCGCGGTGTAGGGTAATTCCAGCTGATGTGTGTTAAAGATTTACAGTTTCCCTCTGTGATTTATTTTGTCCCGATGGTTCCAGGCGAATTTTACTCAAAGATGTGTCTTTTAGATGCAAAGCTTCATGTCGATTTGTTAAATTTTCGTTATAATTGCCGCTTTTGTAAAATAAATTTACCACTTCCATTTCACTGCGGTTATGAACGGGGTACTGCACCCATATTTAACTTCCAAATGTGTTAAGCTTTCTTTGATCCGTTTGTATACGCGCGTGTAAATTTCAGGCCATCCTATTTGTGACAATAAGGCCCTTCTCGAAGAGCTTCTACCGCCGGATCAACAGATTCTTGGCCGAGCTGCTGTGGCTTCAGCTTGTCTGGGTGGTGGACTGGTGGGCAGGTGTTAAGGTACGCGCAGATATGACCAGCAGCAAAGCAATTTTATTTTCGCCATTTCATTTCTAGTTGATAGATTGATTTGTAACGTGTTCTCCTTCAGTATCAGAACTCAAACTTACATTTGTGCCTGCAAGTTGCAGCATTCTGTTGGTTTTCTATATTCAACCTTTCTTGTAGTGTCATATGATGTGTTTTTTATTTTAAATGTTCTCCGATGGAAGTATACGTAGTACTAATGAACAAGCTGAGTTCATTGTTGCATCCTAACTGAATCTGGTTGATGGATATTCCAAACTAAATAAAGTAAGCAAAGAAGTTTCCAGAGTTTCCACACATCATGTTCAAAAACACAAAGTTGTAAAGGCAATGTCGGCAATACTAGTAGGGACACTGATAGAGATTGACAACCTATGATGGCTAGAGTTGAGTGTGATGTTTCTAAAGATTCTATTTGGAAGATTTGCATGGATTGAATTATGGAAATGTTACTTTGGTGATCTTTTTATTGCATATGCACCAGAAATTAGAAAGTTAGTCATATAATCATATTGTATATGAGTACGAATTTCCAGTATTGTTGGGGTGGTCAGTGGTGTGGTTTGTCAAACTACGTAGGAAGATAGTTAATTTTTTATCTTGCAGAATTGTGGCAGACATTGATGAAGATGTTAGGCATAGAATTTCAGCCGGCTGGTTGAAATGGCGTCAAGCTTCTGGCGTCCTCTGTGACAAAAGGGTGCCTCAGAAGCTGAAAGGTAAGTTCTATAGAACGGCGATTCGTCCGGCGATGTTATACGGTGCTGAGTGTTGGCCTACAAAAAGGCGACATGTCCAGCAATTGAGTGTAACAGAGATGCGTATGTTGCGATGGTGTTGTGGGCACACAAGGAGGGATAGAGTCCGGAACGACGATATTCGGGATAGGGTTGGGGTGGCACCAATTGAGGAGAAATTGATTCAACATCGGTTGAGATGGTTTGGACATGTCCAACGGAGGCCTCCTAAGGCGCCGGTGCGTAGTGGAGTTCTAAAGCGGGCCGATAATGTAAAGAGCGGTAGAGGTCGACCTAAACTAACTTGGGACGAGTCCGTTAAGAGAGATCTTAAGGAGTGGAATATCTCTAAGGATTTAGCTATGGACAGGAGCGCTTGGAGATTGGCAATCAACGTGCCTGAACCGTGAACTCTTTTTGCCTTGTGCCCTTTATGTCGCTTTATGTGTCTCCCTGTTTTTCGTCTCTTTTGGGTTTCATCTCTAGCCTACCCCAACTTGTTTGGGACAAAAGGCTATGTTGTTGTTGTTGTTGTAGAATTGTGGCAGTAAATTAGACAAACTATGGGGGAAAAAATCTGATGAGTAACATTTATATAAATGGCTAAAATGTGTATCAATTGAATTGCTAATTGAGGATAATTTTTATACCTTTTTCATCAGCAGATCTAAATGAACATACTTCTTACGAAATTAGCTTACAAACTTCCATCTTTGAGTGATGTTTATGAAGCAAGCATGGTTTTTCCCCTCCTGATCCCAGAATAACTTCAGCTTATGTTCTGCAGGTACAACTGCATGCAGATGAGGAAACTTACCGATCAATGGGTAAGGAGCCCTCTATTAATAGTTTCGTTGTTTGCATTCACCTTCATGCAAGCTTATAAGGAAAAAAGTTTGGATTACAAGCTTATCTGAATAATTCCACAGGTAAAGAGCATGCACTCATCATATCAAATCATCGGAGTGATATTGATTGGCTTATTGGATGGATATTGGCCCAGGTTGTTATCTCCCATCTTCTGGATAGTTGTTAGAAATTTAGTTTGCTCACAGTTCACACTGTTTAGGTTTATTTGGATTAACTGATAAATAATATGAGACTCCTGTTTCTGGGCATGTGTTCAGCGCTCAGGGTGCCTTGGAAGTACGCTTGCTGTGATGAAGAAGTCATCCAAGTTCCTTCCAGTGAGTTAGTTCATATGTATATTTCTGTAACATATAGTTTTACAATTTATATACACATCGGAGTTCTGTTGATTTTAAAATAGGTTTTAAAAAACTATTTGTGGCATAATTAAGCAACATAAATAAATATATTTTGGAGTAGAGACTTGTTTATCTAGTTTCAAAAATTATAATGCTACATTGCTTTGTCATGTTCTCACTCTAATAATTGCGGGGGAACACACAGTGAGGGACCTTTTTTTGTGAGAACAAGGGGGTTTGAGCCCTGGTCGTAGCCTCACCTGGGAAGTTTTACTACCACCATGCTATGAGCACCTTCTCAGAAAGTTGCCCAATATGGAGTGATAGGTAGATCTGGAAATAGAATGACAGAGCAAAGACTGCAACAAATAGAATTTTCTGTTGGTAATGAAAAGAAATGAATTGCCATGATTAGGTTCAGTTATGTGTAGCTTACCTGTTATTTATGTTATTGTACTTATAAGGCTTTTGTGCGGTAGCAGCTAAAAGCAAACATGCCAGTTTGCAGTGTGTGTTGAGTGTGTTGGGGAGGAGCTTCTTTAGCCTCTCCTTTGTACATTTTTCTCTTATAAATGAAATGACATGTAGCTCTCCTGCGTTGTGAGGAAAAAGAAAGGTCTTGCTTGAATTGATGAACCTGTGTGAACTATTACCTTTTCTTCTGTAGTAGATGTTCCGGCACATGATTTGGTATTCTATAAACCGTTTTGCCCACTTTTGCAGGTTATTGGCTGGTCGATGTGGTTTGCAGAGTACCTCTTTTTGGAGAGGAGCTGGGCCAAGGATGAAAAGACACTAAAGGTAACTCCCCACCTTACCTGTACAAGGCATCCTAGTTTTCCTTTTTCACATAGTGAGCTTTTTAATTTTGCATACAGTGGGGTCTCCAAAGGTTGAAAGACTTCCCTAGACCATTTTGGCTAGCTCTTTTCGTTGAGGGTACTCGCTTTACTCCAGCAAAGCTTCTCGCAGCTCGGGAGTATGCGGCTTCCCAGGGCTTACCGGCTCCTAGAAATGTACTTATTCCACGTACCAAGGTACTTGCTATACTTTTGTTTTACTGATTTAGTCTAGATGAGATGTATGATTCTAATTTTTAAGTATAACTTGGCATACCCCGGAAAACTATACTGTTCACATTATTTACTCTACTATTTATTAGTTTGTTCACAAAATACACCTGTTGAACATAATGTTTATAATGATTTGTATAAAGTGATAACTGTTGCAATTTTCTGCATCATATATGTGCATGCGTGCACGTAGAAGTAATGACATTGGTGAAAACGCTTCCATTTTCTTATATGTGCAAAACCTGAAAGGAAAAATGCAGATTTTTTGTACCTTGATGACACGGTAGCAATTTACAATCAAAAGTTAAATCACTAATTATGAGGTTCTAACACGACACTTCAGATGAGGAGTTATCGGGAATAAATGGCTGTATTACATAGAGTAACAAATACTGAGCACTTGTCTTGATTTTATGGAATGCCTGAGAGATCTGTTAATGAAAATTTTGTATAATAGCTACTGAGAAAGTATGGTCTTATCATAAGTTTTACTCTTATGTATTTCTGATGCCATTTTCACATGTTTTAGCAATAAAGTTATGTATTAATACCTCCTGTGAAAAAAAAATCCCAGGGATTTGTATCTGCCGTAAGTATTATGCGAGATTTTGTTCCAGCCATTTACGATACAACTGTAATTGTTCCTAAAGATTCACCTCAACCAACAATGCTGCGGATTTTGAAAGGGCAATCATCAGTGGTAAGTCTTCTAACTTCATAAAGAACTCAAGGCAGACCAATACAGAAATAGAGTTGTGTCAACTGAGCACTGAAATGAATTGATTTTACTGAAGTGTCTTAAATCAAATTGGATACAAATATATAATATGGCGTGGAATTTCAGTGCCCAACTGCTTACTGTTATATCAACTAATGTACTAGTTTTTTTTCCTCTCTAGATACATGTCCGCATGAAACGTCATGCAATGAGTGAGATGCCAAAATCAGATGAGGATGTTTCAAAATGGTGCAAAGACATTTTTGTGGCAAAGGTACTGAACTATATAACGTTATTTTTTAGATGTCTTCTGATTAGATCTTGTTGAAAAGTAAAATGCTCCATATGTGGTTTGATCAATTAGTTTTAAGTAGAACTCACAAAAAAATATTTTTAAGTAAATACTATTTGTCCCATTTTTCAATTTCAGGATGCCTTACTGGACAAGCATTTGGCAACAGGCACTTTCGATGAGGAGATTAGACCTATTGGCCGTCCAGTGAAATCATTGCTGGTAAGACCCCACTAAAGTTGCATGTTACTGCCTCGGTGGCAGTGGCACCCTCACAATCTATCGATGGTTATTGTCTTTGCTGAATAAGAAAAGGCTGGTCTTACTGTCATGGGCAATTGGTGTTTTTTGTGTAAATCTTGTTAGAAACAGAGTTGTACTAGTATCCTTTTGCCAGTGAGCCAGGTTACATAAGTCAAATCAAGTGTCATGTAGAATCTTGGTGTTCTTGACTCATGATCTTGCAGAACCAAGCAAACAAAGTACCAGTATTAGGAATTTGTCTATCCCCCCAGCTTCGCTTCGCTGGCCAATTTCTGAGATTGAAAATACTAAATATGAAGTGAGACATCTGTTTAAGTGAGCCAAAGAGGTCATGGGTTTGCATCAGAATGATCACATATTAGTCTGTGTCCCATACTCAATTGGCAGTTGTGGGGGACAGTGGTGGTCATGTTTTGGGGGTTAAGAACGCATGAGAGGTCAGTGTGCTGTGCCATGTCTTATTAGGAGTACTACCTAGTGAAACCTCTCGCAGTTGTTGCATTGCAGCAGGGAGCTCTTCTTTGGTACTTAAATAGCTGAATTGTTTCCCATTCCATAGCCCAATGAATTTGTTTTTGCCGAATGTGCACCCTAAATGTATTGATATGTCTTCTGGCTGCTGACTTTCTATTCCTGCTGATGGACCAGGTGACCCTGTTTTGGTCATTCCTCCTGTTGTTTGGTGCCATCAAGTTCTTCAAGTGGACACAGCTCCTATCGACATGGAGAGGTGTGGCGTTCACTGCTGTAGGGATGGCACTTGTGACAGGGGTCATGCATGTCTTCATCATGTTCTCCCAGGCTGAGCGGTCGAGCTCAGCCAAGGCGGCACGGAACAGGGTCAAGAAGGAATGAAAATGGAGTGTGGAAATGAGATTCTGGGATTTATTATGGCCAACCTTCAAAAGGAGTGCAAGTCAAATTCATATTAATATATACAGCACCAATTCCAGACATTGATATGCTCTCAAATAGGATGCCTCTGCTCCTCTTGTATTTGTATGCAGGAAAGAATTGTAGGGTTTATTGTTCCCCCTTCTTTTGGGCAGAGGAACTGTAGCACATGAACTTGATGTTGGTACATTTGCCCTGTCAGACATATTCTGGAAGCCTTTCAGTAGTTCATTTATCAGTAAAGCTTGCATCTTTCTTCCATGTAGTTGTGAACCTTGCCTGTCACTCATCACAATATGGTTATGTGGGGATTGTAAGATGCACTGCTGCGTATGTTGAATGTTATTGTGTTCTGTGATGAAAAGCAAAGGATTCAGGATGTGCTCTGTGCTCAGAAAAGCAATAGAAATGTTTTGTGATGAAAAGCAGAGGATATATTGGCGGCCCTATTGAAGTACTATAAGAATCCTGAAAGACTAAAAGAGTTTCTCAAAGTTTTTAAAAACTAGATTTAGCTCTAGGCAAATGGAAAAAATGTCCAAAGAATTTGGTAAATTCCAAAACATTATAATTGATGTCTAAACATGTTTTGAAAACCTTCTACAATAAAAAAAATATGAGATGCAACCAGGATTAATGCATTGAATGTTAAATGGATGTTTTGTTCTTGTTAGTTGCATATCATGTTTTTGTTGTGAAAAGTTTTTAAAAATAAAGGCGACCACATATCCATGAAAGAGGATCCATGTACGACTGCTTCACAGAAGGCAGGGAGGGGAGAGAGGAGGAGCGGTGAGGATCCTGAGCTTGGACCTCTATGCTGCCTTACCATTGTCGATTTGAGGAAGGAGGCGGGTTGGGAAGGGAGGGATGAGCGACAATGACTAGGGAGGGAGAGGGGGCAGCGGAGAGACATGGATGGAGTGGAGATAGGAGAACTATGGAGAGAGCGTGGATGAGCATGAACGTGATTTGATAAGCTGCATACATGAATGGTTAAAAACTAACTTGAATAAAAAATGTTGGGTCAACCCCATCTTCACTGCTTGCTCTAAATGCAAACCTGTAGTGCTATCACCACCACCAGTGTTTAATGATAACCAATAGTGACAATGAATTATCTTTGTGGTTTTTAAAGCAACCTACAGTGACAATGAGTTATCACTGCTAATTTCAAATGAACAAGAAACGAGAACTTATCACTGGTAGTTTTGAATCAACCGACAATGTTGTAGCTAGTAGTGATAGCCACTTATGTGGTAGTAAGACATGGTAGGTAGTTGTGGTGACAATCCAGCCCATCCTCTGCATTCCACCACATGGTACACTCTAGTCAATGTTGGGCCTTCAATGTTTCCATGTTTGTTCCCCTTCCTCTGTTGTGAGCAAATCCACTGTTAGAGTCCTAAAGGAAGTAAAGTAGATTAGAGTTATCTTGCCTTTTTACTTTGGATGATACTAGCTCAGTATCCTTTGCTTAGTTTTAGTATTAAGAAGGATGATTTAGGAACCTAGTCTTGTCTCGCTATCTTCCCAACTATCCATATCCTTTTTTATGTTTATTGTCTCAACTAACCTCAACTATCATCTATTTTTCCATATGGTACAACTATCCAGGGTTGTTCTGCATCCACATTCTAAGTCCCTTATGTGTTATGCCTTAGGAATAACATTTTTTTCTTACAATGCAGGGTGAGGAAATACTAAATCGCAAGGACTACAAGCATTCTTTCCATAAAGAATACCACCCATAGTTTTAAGTCCAACATTACAAATAGGCAGTGAGGGATGGCAATTGGCAAGCTCTATGGGAGGTGAATTATGGGCAAAACAGGGCAATCAAAGGGGAACCTCACACCATCCACTCTCCACTACAAATGATAGAGATTGAAAATAGAAGCATCACATTATCTAATTACTGAATTACATAGAGGAATTATAATACCTAAATGTTCGATCGCAATTGAAAAATAGCCTCAAAAAATTCATGGAAATGAACCGAACTATATTTTAGTAGCATTAATATTATTTTACAAGGCCTGAAAAGGGGCATCCCCTCAAAAGTAGAGAAAAAGCATAGACCAGACATTTAGTACATAACTTCAAGTATTGAGAAAATGGTAAAAAATCATCATCCTTTGATACACATATACTAGACTAGCTTTCTCTACTAGCAACAAAAGCCAACAGGGGGCTAGGTTCTATATGGGGTGCAACGCTACCATACAAATGAACATTATTCTCTGCAAACTTAAACTGACATTATCTCATCCTACAAAAGTTGCATAAACCTAAGCATTATCCTTGTAGGAAATCCACAATCCATAATCTTACATAAAACATAAATCCCCTTAAAGAAAAGGGTCATCTAAGGATATATATTTCATTGCTTTGACCGATCCCCCCACCTAGCTTTACATGTGAGGTTCAAAATTTGCACTTGAAGCACCTCCAGTCCTCTCTTCAACTATTATGACAAATGTTATATGTGAAAGATTCCTTGGAAACATTATTCCTACACAAGGCAAATATGTCATTATTAGTAGATAATACAAACCGTGTAGCATGATAAAGAGCACCCAAATAAAGTTGTGCTTCCTTGGTGTCATTTACATGTGAACAATGAGCAATTGATATTTGCATATGAAATAAGCTTAAAGGAATAGTTAATCAAGTCTATAATGCAATAAGGGAAAAAGAGCGTTATAAGTCGTAAAATAATTAGAAGTTTAGGCACATTAGAAGTCCACAATCCAGAAAAAGGCCAATTATAACCATCGCTTCTCAAAAGAACAAAATATAGTTATATGTCCCACAAAGATAAAGGCCTCAAGCTGCCAAGTATTCCCACCGTTCCAAATTGGAAGTCATTCTGGCTTTCTTAGATACAAAGGTTTACTATGTATCTAGACATAATGGATGTCTAGATGTGCAGCAAAAGCTATGTACCTAGAAAAGCCAGATCTTCTTACAATGTGGAATGGAGGAAGTAGCTAACAAATTGCATCAGCCAAAAGAGTGGGCAATCACAAAGTATTCTACACTCAAATTAGCAGGTTTCACATGACCACACATCGTATCAGATTTACACATTTAAAGTAAACTCAATTAGTTCACACACCATCCTGTACCCAACAAAAGGGCAATCACATAACATAATTGAACAAACTCTTCTCATGGCACATATGCAAGGAATAATCTTAGAGAACATTTAACATGGTTAGTGATTTTGGAACCATAGTGAGGCCTAGGATCACAAAAGAAAAACAACACAAAAATTTCAAAACCAAATCTTGGATGTATTAAGTGAAGTCTATTAAGTTCTATCGAAATTGCATTGGATCTAATAATTGAAAACTATCAAAAAATAAATTAATGAAGTGTTGAAAACTGGATAATGATGTCATGACACAAGAAAGAAACTATCTAACCTTTATCAGTCAATGGCCCATGTAACCAGTTGAAATCATTTTTGTAACATCATGCTCAAAAGGTCCAGATGTCCAAGTTGTGTCTCCATAGATGGATCCCTCACCTATTGATGAATCTCCAAAGTTCCTTGTATACCCATTGGTTGATTGGTTTAAGTTATTGACACCACTTGATCCAACATTCCTTCCATAAACACTGGAACCTTGACCAAAGTTGGTTTCACTGGGCCCATAACCAAAGTTTCTAGTACAGTAAAAAGAGCAATTATTGGCACCTAGAGCAGGCTCATGATGAGGGTTTCCCCAATTCACATTGTTATTCCCAATTCCACTAAGGTCCCCATTTCCAGATGGCACAAAGAAATTAGAGCTTGCGGAACTAGAAGAGTGATTAAGACCAAAAATACCCCAAAGGTTATGAACTAGTGAGTCAAACAGTAAACCATTATTTTCATTGACTCCACCATAGCTAACATAGTTGTTGAATCCACTTGAATTTCCATTGTAATAAGGATGAAAATGCCATCCACGTTGGATACCACTATTGAAGCTAGAGCCACTTTCAATACATGGGTTCATCCATGGGTCAAAATTCATTCCAATTCCATAACTACCACCAAAAGATGGATAACCATTGTTCCCACCTGATAGAAGACCAAAATGTTCATCCATCCTCATTCCATAGCCACCTAATGGACTCATATTGTAATGCTGGGTATATCTATTAAGGAAGCTACTGGCTCTACTAGTTACATAATTGAGCCCATTGATAGGAGAGCACATGCTAGGTCTAGGAGATGGTTCCTTAGGAATAGCTCGCTTGACCTCAACCCTCTTACCTTTCAATTTGTGGAATGTCTTGAATAATGCCCTATCCACGGCATCTTCTGAATCATATGTGATGAACCCAAAGCCTCTAGGGCGCTGTGTGTGGTGGTCATATACCACGACAACATTAGTGATTGTACCAAATTGTTTAAAGTACTTTGTAACGTCTTCCTTTGTCACGGTGGAAGCTAGACCACCGATGAATATCTTATTTCTGTTTCTAGGCCCTCGTGATCCATGAGCACTACCATGCCTATTGTTGAGAGCATGCAGATCATCTCTAGGAATAGCTTTCTTTGCCTCTACCTAACAAAACACACCCAAACATATTGTATTATTTGCAATGGGGTAATTAATACAAGCTACATATGAACTAACATAACCTAGAAACATGGATCTAGCATCTTCTAATAAGCTTAGGATTTGTAAACAACAATAGTTTACTCACCATCCGACCATCAATCATATGCTTCTCCATGATGACATGCTTGGCTATAGCAGGGTCAGCAAACATGATGAACCCGAAGCCCCAGCTACGGCTGGTAGCCCGATCACGCATGATGATGACCTCCTCCACTTCCCCATACTTCTTGAAGTACTTCAGAAGGTGGTCCTCATTGGTGTCCCATGAGATTCCACCGATGAACAACTTCATAGCATCCGCCTCCATCTCTTGTTGGACTGCCGCCATGAACCACCTTGCACGCACTCACACACGAAGGAAACAACTTTGGGCACAAACTGTAGCAAATTCTTATGCGACAGTGTGCTTGTCAAGAGGGCACACAGATTAATCTGAGACGAGGTAGGAAAGCTAGGATCTAGGTTCCTAGAGGAGCCATAACAACCTCAAAGGACACACAGCTGCCACCACTTCCTCCTCTGGTTCACTTCCTCTGCCTATTGTTCTCTCCCCCTCTCTATCTCTCTGCCTCCCTCCCTCTCTCTAGCTTTCCTTTTTATTTTCCCCACTATTCCTTGGCTTTTTTAGAAGATATCATCTAGAGCGTTATATATAGTTGTTATGAGATCCAGAATTTCTTGCCCTTCTTTTCTCCTGTTTTTGTGGTAAGACTAAGCAACTGACAACTTTTTTCCGAGTTTCTAGAAAAAGGTGAATTGAATATGCCTTTAGGCTCCCTAGCAATGGCGTACACGCTTCTTATGTGAAACGCCTTTATCACTTTCTCACAAAAGTATACGCTCTTCTCGTGCTCCCTACCTATTGTTCTCTCCCCTTGCTCTATCTCTCTGCCTCCCTCCCTCTTTCTCTAGCTTTCCCTTTTGTTTTCCCCACTATTCCTCATCTTTTTTTAGAATATGTCATCTAGAGCATTATATATAGTTGTACTGTAGTTTTTGTTCCCCGTTCCCTGCCTTCATTTGATCCCTCACTCTTCTCTGGTTTAATGCTTACAAAATCGTGCATATTTACTCCTAAAATATATTTCCATTTGATCCCATTATAGAATAAATTTTGGATAATTTTTGTAGTGCTCATTGAACCATTTGTTGTTACCTTTGTGAAAACATTATATTATTGGGTGAAGGATGCACACAAATATTGTACTTCCCGAATAAGAGAAGAGTTAAGTTTAATTAAATCTACCATGGTATAAGATCACAATTTCTTGCCCTTATTTTCTCCTCTTTTTGTGGTAAGACTGAGCAACTGACAACTTTTTTCCAAAGCTCCCTAGCAATGACGTGCACGCTTCTTATGTGAAATGCCTTTATCACTTTCTCACAAAAGTATACGCTCTTCTCGTGCTGGCATTGTTTCTTTCGTAACAAAATGGTTTGTATTACTAATAATGCCACCTCCATGTATCATGCTCCATCCATCTCCATCTAAGAAGTTTGTTACATGCTCATGTGTTCCACCACCTTGTGGTCCAGTAATTTGTGTCATCATGACACACCATTTTCTGAAAGAAGTTGGGAGAAGCGTTCAACCACCATAGTGGCCCCATCTATGTGTTGATATAGTGCCTAGCTAGGCAAACAACTTGTTATAGATGTGATCCAACTCCATTAAGGTGTGTGTAACACCCTAAATTTTGCTTTGTTTTAAAATAGCTAAATATGATTTAATTATGTATGTATGTATGTGTGCATTTCACATATAGGAAATAATAATTTTTGTGAATATAAAATCAATCATAAGATTAGCAACTTGTTTATGCATACATGTTGCTGCACTTTATTTTATGCAATGTTTGGTTTTATCTAAATGCCAAAATGATTTAAAAATCCTTTAAAAATGTATTTGGAAAGTCATTTCAAAAAAAGGGAAAATCCTTATTCTCTTCTTCCCTCCCTTCCATTTCGGCCTGCTGGCCCATTTCCTCCCACCGGCCCGCCCCGCCTTCCTCTCCCTTCCCTCCTCTCTTTTCTCTTGGGCCAGCCCAGTTCGGCGGTTGAGCAACTGCTGCCGTGCCCTTTCCCCCCTGCCGCTGACCTATTGGTCCCATGTGTCAGCGCCGTCGCCCCCAACCTCCAGCCTTCCTGCTTCGCTCGCACTCGAGCGCAACCGCCGCCCGCGCTCACGCTCCATCGTGGGAGCATCTCCCCCGCGCCTCGGGTCTCTTTAAAAGGGAAGCGCGACCCCGTCTCTGCCCTTCCCCCACTCCAACTCCCTCTCTCTCACTCGCGAGAGGCCGCAACCGTAGCACCACAAATTGCCGGAGTCGCCATCCGCCCCTCCGCGTCGCCGTCGCTTTCAAGCCGCCCTCGTCTCCGTTTTACCGCTCGGTGAGCATCCCCATGATCCCCTCTGTCTCCCCATGCTTCCCTTTTCTGGTTTGGTGGTCTCTAGGGCCCAATTGGCGAACTCCGGTGAGCTCACCTCCGCCACCGGCATGGCGGGTGCCGTGCGGGACTTTCCCCGCCCATGCAAAGAGCTGGAATGAGTTCGCCTTTGCCTCCTCTTCATTCCTGTGTCCTTGGATTTGGTAACCGAGCACCATAGCGCCCTATTGGGCAACGCCGGTGAGCTTCTCACCGTCGGGCATGGCGGCGCCGCCGCAATCACCCTCCCCTCCGGTGGCTCGCCCTTCTCTTCCCTCCTCCATCTAATCCGAACTGTTCATCGCGAGATCAACGGCTCAGAAAGCTCAATACCCCTTCGGGGTCCATTTTGCTAAAGAGACCCCTAGTTTCATTCTATTTCCACCCGCAGTCCCTGATCCAAAAGGATAATTCTGATTTTGATTTATTTTAAATCCAAAATAGTTCAGTCTATTCACAAGTTTGCCACTGCAATAAAACGCTTATAAAATCGTCGTTTTAGCTCCGATTCGACCCGTTCGACTTGCGTTAGGTTCATAATTTTATAATCTACGCATTAGTTCTACTGTTAGACCTGTTAGAAGCTTTTGAATTTCTCGATTAAGTCTAGTTTAATAGCTAGCTTTTGGAACCCTAAATAATTCGTAACTTTCGTGTTATAGCTCTGAATTTCGTGAACTTCGCATTAATGTGATCGTAGCGAGACGTAGAATATTTTTATAAACTTTTTATCTTGTTTTTATACTGCTGGTGTACTGTTCTAATTATAGATTTGTTTGCTATGCATGAATGCTCCTGAAATGTGTATGTTGCCGTGTTGGTCGAGTTCAGACGGTGAGGAGTACGTTGGGAACCAGGAGTACTTTGAAGACTAGCAGGACCAGCAGGAGTTCATGAACTAAGGCAAGTATAGCATGGGTTACCTTGATGTCCTATTCATTATATAATCAACTCATTATGCATGTGTCCAATATTGCTCGACTATAAGGACTTCCTAGCTAATTGATGACATGTACCTTGATTCCTATGGGGTTATTTGCATATGGGTAGAATGCTAGTGCTCTATTCAAACATGATCAATACTATGATTAATGGAACAAATGGATAAACATGATGGTAATAATTGAACTATAGGGTGATGGTGCAAATGATGTCGATCATGTTGCCCTAAACCCTCCATAAGGACTTATCTGTAGGGCAATACAGTGCAACCGTGAGAGTTATATGGCTCTGACTTTAGCTCAGTAATAGGATCTTCTCTAGCTTGTTAGAGGTTACCCGTAAGGGCGCAAGAGGGGCTTGCCACTTTGGGTATAGAACTGCCTCTGTTCTGGTGTGTATAGCTTGCGGGAATTGTGCCACAGAAAGGGGGTTCTCTATATCTACCTGCCGAGGAAACCTCGCAGCCCTAACTTGTTAGAAGAGACCTATGGAAGGCTTCATAGTGTACCCTGCCCGCTTACCATGGAAGTGTTATGGGAGTAATTAACCCGGGCATATGGGCAACACGACTCACGGGTAAAGATGCACAACCTCTGCAGAGTGTTAAAACTGTTATAACAGTCGTGCTCACGGTCACGAGCTGCCCGGAAAACTCACAGAATAACTGGTTACTTATGATGTTGTTGTTCATGGTGAACTATGATGGTATTAGGATGATGATGACGATGATGATGATATAATGTTGATCAATGACTCTATTTAATTCTATAATATGATCATGTGGGTTAATTTGGGAGTCTAAGCATAAGTTGATGTTAACCAATGATAAAATGTTGACTTACTAAAATGCTAAATGCAGTAAACTGTGTCTGCCTTTTGAGCCTCATGAATCCCCATGTTATGCTTGTGCAGTACGAAATGTACTCACACTTGTTTTTTATACTTTGAAAAAATCTCGGATGGGTACCAGATTGCCAGAGATTGGAGCAGTTAGGCTTGTGATCAACCAGTCAGTTGTCCCTGTGGAGTGGAGTTTTCACTTGAAGACCGAAGTTGTCTTTCTGCTGTTTGTTATCTAAGGTTATATCTTTTTTAATAAGTACACTATATATTAAGCATTGTCATTTGATATTACCTTTATTTGTAGCTATATGTGAGATTTGACTTCCTGGGCTCACATATGGTGTGTATCTGGTTTTATTCTTAAAATGGGACGTTACAGTGTGGGTGGTTTACAACAAAATGAATGAGAAAAACTTTCAAGAACAACTACCCCGGTGCCCTTATCAAGATCTGGTTTGGTTTACAACTTGCTTTGAAAGATGGAACACATACACAACTCTCTAATAGGCTCTTCAGTTTCAACTTTCTAAGTTGACATTGACTCTGAATTCTCCTATCTTCTAGTATTTAAGTGTCTTGGTGAAACAATTAGTAACTTGGTGTCATGAAGATATGAACTAAACACCAAGACATTTCTAAGAACCATATCTCTGACAAAACGATAGTCAATGTCTATATTCTTACTTATACAATGAAGGTCTGGATTGGCTGATATATACTTTACACCTAGTTGTCACACCAAAGTCATGCACTTCTAGGACATTGTATCCTCAAGTCATTATGAAATGCTTGCACCCACATTATCTCTAGAGAGAATTCCTTATCTGACACTAGAAAGATGAAGTATTCCTAGCTTTCTTGGCCCTCTAAACATTGAAATCCCATATCTGACACTACTTGTATTTTTCGTGTCAAAACTAACACCGCCGTCACTTATGTTAGATTTTCATCAAAAGGTTCCATTGTAGACTTGTCAGTTTTTTCCAACTTGGACCAAAATGCTCTTACAATGGTCGGTTGCAATCCTCCTCTCCTCTTCTCTGTCACTCCTTGAATTCTAGATCGAGCATGGAGGATACAGAAAACGTCGAAGAGGTTGAGCCGCCGCCAGCAGTGTGGCCCTTCCCGGTGTGGGTGGGCAAAGTGGTAGCAGTGGCGTGCCCCTCCTGCACTTGGGCGGGCAAAGCGGCGGTGGGTGCGCGCGCCTCCCCTGCGCGCGCGGGCCGCACGACACCAGTGGCACGAGCATAGCGGCCGCAGTTGCGTGCCCTCCCCGGTGTGGGTGTGCACATCATGAGCAGCGACGTGCCCTTCCCCAGTGTGGGCCAGTAGAGCGGTGGTGGGTGCACACGCCTCTCCTGCACGGTCGGCCCGCACGGCACCAGTGGCGGTGCGCCCCTCCCAAGCACGGGAGGGCATAGCTGGGGCAGCGACCGCCGTTCCACGGTGCGGACTGGCACAGGCTGACCCCAAAGAGCATGGCCCTAGCCTCCTCGATGCCAAGTATAGGCGTGGAGAGCTTTGGTCGGCTACCTGAAGGCTTGTTGAGAACACCACCTTGCTGATATCAAATTCAGAAGCGAAAAATTGCAATATTTGATATATAGATTTTGTAATTTCCAACCTATGGTAAAGGAATCCCAACTATTTATGTGAATTTTTTGAAAGTAAATTATGTGAAATATTTTCATTTTGTGAAGCGTTATCCTTGTAGAATGTCTATGGTCTTCCTTACATGGTCTGAAGATGAAAAGTCTGAACATCCTGCGGCATAAAAGTCTGAACATCATATGAGGGACAATATGGTCATTTTACCTTCAGTCTAACACCGTTAGGCCTCAAAGTAATTAATGATGGTGTTATTTTGGGCGCAAATGATACAAGTAGTTGAAAGCCCAAGTTTGGTTTTGGTAATTAATGACACCGAGTTGCTAATGCCATGTGTTAAGTGTTTTAAGTTAGACATAAGCAACACATGTGATGAAGGTGTGTGTGGCAAGGAGTATGGCCACAAGATCACAAAGAAATGGTGCATAGACATGTAATGACGATCATGGTGGAGATGCACATAATATGATGGACATGATGATCAAGTGGAAGAGAAGGATCTAAGAGCACAAGGCAAAGGTATAACCATAGGGTTTTTCTTTTGCCGGTCTAAGATGAGTAGAGAAGTGATTGACCGGGTTTAGGATACATAGCCGACTATCAAGAGGGGCAATCACGGTTAGCTTGGGAATCAAGTGCCACTAGATCAATGTCTTGAGCATATGCATTAGGATCTAGTAGAGAGCTAACATAACGCCTTGAAAATGTTTGTGAAAATGCTAACACACATGCACATGGTGTTTTTCACATGATGGTGTTGGCACATTTGCGAAGGCGGTGGTGTTTGAGCGGTAGTAAGGGGTTTGGGGTTCGCTCTCCCTCCCGCCGAGCTTGCAAGCGTGGGATTCAGGCATTTTCGAGGAAATGAAATGCCTATTTTCTATTGCGCCGGAGGCGAGAAAAGGTGGCGAAAGTCTGAAATGGTTATCACTGAAAATACAGTGACCGGACGCTGTGGTCGAATTGACCGGACGCGGCTGGCGCGTCCGGTCAGTTCAAACCACAGACAGACGCGCGTGTGAGAAGGGGTCGCGGACCGGCGCGTCCGGTCCCTCACGGAACCGGCGCGTCCGGTCACGCACCCAGGAGTTCAGCACAGAGGGCAGATGCGATCGGACGCGGTGGCGCGTCCGGTCACGTTCGACCGGACGCATCCGGTCATGAGTGGATCGTTACTGGACTCTGATCGGACGCGGCTGGCGCGTCTGGTCACGTGCGATCGGACGCGTCCGGTCGCGGTGGGAGCTTACTGGACTCTGATCGGACGCCAGGTGCAGCGCGTCCAGTCAGACGCTGGGGCGCGTCCGGTCAGGGCAACGGTTACTTCTGACGCGCACTGTTCACGCTTGTCCAGTAGTGACCGGACGCGTCCGGTCACCCTGACCGGTGCGTCCGGTCAGCGCGATTTTAACTGTGTCGTCCGGTAACGGCTAGCTGCGTACCCCTTCGCTATAAATAGGTGTTGTCCGGGGTTTGAGGGTAACTCTTGCACATTTTGAGACCTAGAGACATCCTTTGAGCTAGAGAACAACCCCTCCACTCATCTCTTTGCATAGTTGCACATCTTGAGTGAGATTGAGTGATATTCAAGTGCATTGCTTGAGAGTTGCATTCTAGAGGCACTTGATCTTCGAGTTGCTACGGATTTCTTGTTACTCTTCCGTGTTTCCTGACACGGTAGACGGCTTGGAGCTGCGGAGGTGATTGAGCTCGCGATTGAAGATTGTTGGAGCCCTCACCAAGTGTTGTAAGGGGTTCTTGATCCTTCCCCGCGGGAGTTCACAAATTGGATACTCTAGTGGAGCTCGTGGCTTGGAGGATCCCCATCTTGTGTGCGGTTGTGCGGCACCCGCCGAGGGCTCGACTCTTGATAGTCGATTAGCTCGCGAACCGACAAGTGGGTGCATCGCCACAACGAGGAGTAGCTAGTCGGGAAGCAAGTGAACCTCGATAAAAATCTTGTGTCATCTCTTTGCCGAGGATTTCTCTTGTGGTTGATCATTGTGATTGATTCTTCGAGTGCATTACTTCTCTACATCGTTGGTATAAGAATCAAGTCACTTGCTCTTTACTTTCTTGTACTTACCCTAGTGTAGTTTGCTTAGTGTAGCGTTTATCACATAGGAGTAAGTAGCTTAGTGACTTAGTCTTGTTGGTGTGTTTTAGAGATCATAGCCTTGCTTCACTAGAATTGTATAGGTGGCTTGCATAGTGTAGTTGAGCTAGTGCTAGAATTAGCTTAGCCATCTTTTGTTCTAACGTGGTTGTTCAGTGAAACTTGTAGATTTTTAAATAGGCTATTCACCCCCCCTCTAGCCATTTGGACCTTACAAGTGGTATCAGAGCTGAGGCACCATTTATTTTAGGCTTAACAACCTACGGTGAAGAAGAAATGGCTCAATTAAGTTTGCACATCAACAACACCAAGAAGGCACCTCACTTTGATGGCACAAATTATGCATATTGGAAGGTTAAGATCACCGCACACCTCAAGTCAATCAATAGAGAAGTGTGGAAGGTCACCGAAACAAAATTTGATTTTGCTAATCTGGAAGCACCTACACCGGTGGAAGAGAAGAAGCTCCAATGCAATGACATTGCAATTAGTGCTCTTCATGAGGCTTTAGATGATAAGACATTTGGGCAAGTGAAGAACATAGAAGTTGCACATGATGCTTGGGCCAAGCTTGAAGAAACATTTGAGGGCACCAAAGGCACAAAGACCGCTAAAGCATATATCTTGCAAGAAAAATTTTCAAGCTTCAAGATGCAAGATGATAAAAGTATACCGGAAATGTTTCATCGATTGCAAGTCATTGTCAATGAGCTCAAGGCACTTGGTGAGGAGGTCAAGGACAACCAATTCTCTATGAAGTTCTTGAAAAGCTTGCCCAAGAGATTTGATACATTGATCACCGTGCTAGTGAGGACTACATTGAAGGATTCAACTCCTCAACAAATATTTCAAGAAGTGATGACCGATGATTCATATAGAGAAGATGATAAGAAGGATGAATTGGTCAAGAAGAAGAAGAAGGAAAATGAGAAGAAGGATGATGAGAAGAAGAAGAGTGTGGCATTCAAAGCCACCACATCCAAGGGCAAATCCAAGAATAAATCATCAAGTGATGAAGAGTCAAGCTCTTGTGATAGTGATGACATTGATGAGAAGATGGCTCTTTTTGTCAAGCAATTTGGCAAATTCATGAAGAAGAAGGGCTTTCGTGCAAGAAGGAGGAAGAACTCATCCAAGAAGAATGAGCATACCATGAGATGTTTTAGATGCCATAGCAAGGACCATCTCATTGCAAAGTGTCCTTATGATAGTGATGATGAAGATGCTATCAAGAAGGAGAGGAAGAAGCAAAAGAAGAAGCAAGAAAAGAAGGAGAGTTCTCATAAGAAGAAGAATGATTCTCATGTTGCTACATGGGAGAGTGATGACTCCTCAAGTGATGATGAGGATGACAACAAGAGCAAGAAGAAGGGACATGCTAGCATTGCCATCCAAGAGAAGGTCTCCCTCTTCGACACTCCATCGTGCTTTATGGCTAAGGCCGCTAAGGTATCATCCGACGATGAGAGTGATCATGATAATGCTAGTGATAGTGATAGTGATGAAGAAGAATTCACTAAAGATGAACTAATCACTATGCTAGAAGATTGCACTCAACATTTTAAAGAATCTAGAAAAGAGTGTAAGGGCTTGCTTAAGGAAAAGAAAAACCTTATGCAAGAACTTGATGAGCTTAGGGCATCTTATGAGAGTCTAAAGGTAGACCATAAGAAGCTTCAAAAGTCTCACACTAAGCTTGAAGAAGCTTATTCCTCTCTAGTTGAAAAATGTGAAAACATGCCAACTAATGTTGAGAAAGCTAAAACTTGCAACATAGGCATATCTTGTGATATAATTGATGAATCTTGTCATAAGCCTATTGTTGTTGCTCCCACTAACCCTTCATGTAGCTCATCTACATCATTCTCATCTAGTAGTGACGGTTTCACTTGTAACTCCACACTAATAGTTGAGAATGAAAATCTCAAGAAGGAGGTAAAAGAGCTCAATCACACCTTAACTAAGGCTTATGGTGGTGAGGACCGCTTGCTTATGTGCTTGGGTAGCCAAAGAGCTTCTCTCTATAAAGAGGGATTGGGCTATAACCCTAAGAAAGGCAAGGCCGCTTTTGCTCCTCACAAGACTCATTTTGTGAAGAACAATGGTAGCTATTGCAAAAGTTGCAAGCAAGTTGGTCACATAGAGCAACATTGCATGAACAAGAAATCCAATGCTAATGTATCCTCAATTAAGTTTGATTCTTTCTATATACTTACCAAGGGTACAAATGGTGTTCATGCTAAGTTCATTGGTGCACCATGGATGGGCTCAAAGAAGAAAGTCATTTGGGTACCAAAGAGCTTTGTCACTAACCTTGGAGGACCCAAACAAGTTTGGGTACCTAAAAAGAATTGATCTTATCTTGTAGGTCAATTACAAAGCCGGAGGAAGGCATTGGGTGCTTGATAGTGGGTGCACTCAACATATGACTGGGGATTCATGTATGTTCAAATCAATTGATACAAGTCAAAATGGTGGTTTTGATGCTATCACTTTCGGCAACAACAAGAAAGGCAAGGTCAAGGGGCTTGGTAAAATTGCTATCTCAAATGACATGAGCATATCTAATGTGTTGCTAGTTGAGAGCTTGGATTTCAATCTTTTGTCGGTAGCACAACTTTGTGATCTTGGCTTCAAGTGCATATTTGGTAGTGGTGATGTTGAAGTCATAAGTGTTGATGGATCAAATTTGATATTCAAAGGATTTAGACATGGTAGCTTATACTTGGTTGACTTCAATGATAGTGAGACACAATTGACATCATGCTTGCTTAGCAAATCTAGTATGGGTTGGTTATGGCATAGAAGGCTTGATCATGTTGGAATGAAACAATTGAACAAACTTTTGAGGCATGACTTAGTTAGAGGCTTGAAGGATGTCACCTTTGAGAAGGATAAACCTTGTAGTGTTTGTCAAGCCGGCAAACAAGTTGGAAATGCACATCCTAGGAAGAGTGAAATGAGCACATCAAAGGCATTTGAGTTATTACACATGGACTTGTTTGGACCAACAACATACACTAGTATTGGTGGGAACAAGTATGGTTTTGTGATAGTGGATGACTATACTAGATACACTTGGGTATTCTTTCTCTTTGACAAAAGTGATGTTTATGATCTATTCAAGTCTTTTGTCAAGAGGGTGCAAAATGAGTTTGAGACTACCATCAAGAAGATTAGAAGTGACAATGGTAGTGAGTTCAAGAACACAAGAATTGAAGATTTGTGTGATGATCTTGGTATTGGACATCAATTTTCACCAACATACACTCCTTAATCCAATGGTGTAGTTGAAAGAAAGAATAGAACTTTGATTGACATGGCTAGATCAATGCTTAGTGAATACAATGTGAGTCATTCATTTTGGAGTGAAGCCATCAACACGGCTTGCTATTGTAGGAACCGTCTCTATTGCCATGGGAAGCTTGGGAAGACACCATATGAGCTATTAAATGGAAGAAAGCCTAACATTGCATACTTTAGAGTATTTGGTTGCAAATGCTATATTCTCAAGAAAGGCACTAGATTGAGCAAGTTTGAAAAGAAATGTGATGAAGGGTTCTTACTTGGTTATTCTACCACAAGCAAAGCATATAGAGTTTGGAATCTCACAAATGGCACCTTGGAAGAAGTTCATGATGTTGAGTTTGATGAAACCCAAGGATCTCAAAATAAAGCTCAAAACCTTGATGATGTGAGAGGAGATCAATTGTCAAATGCAATGAAGAACATGGACATTGGTTATGTTAGGCCAAGGCAAGTTGATGATGATGATATTCATGTGATCAACCAAAGTGTGCAAATTGATACAAATCAAGCAAGCTCTAGTGGTACTCATGATGAAGCCCAAGATCAAGGTCAAACAAGTGGAAGCAATCAATTCCCAATACTCCAACCTACTAGTATTGCAAGAGATCATCCATTGGATCAAATTATTGGTGGAATTCAAAGTGGTGTTCAAACTAGATCAAGATTAGCATCCTTTTGTGAACACTACTCATTTGTGTCACTTGAAGAACCTAAGAAAATAGAAGATGCCTTGAAGGATTCCGATTGGGTAAATGCCATACATGAAGAGCTAAACAACTTCACTAGAAATCAAGTTTGGGAACTTGTTGAAAGGCCAAAGAACTACAATGTAATTGGCACCAAATGAGTATTTAGAAACAAGCAAGATCAAGATGGCATGGTTGTAAGGAACAAAGCAAGATTAGTAGCACAAGGATACACTCAAGTTGAGGGTCTTGACTTTGGAGAGACATATGCACCGGTTGCAAGATTGGAGGCAATTAGAATCTTATTAGCATATGCTTGTGCACACAACATCAAGCTCTATCAAATGGATGTTAAAAGTGCATTTCTCAATGGCTACATCAATGAAGAAGTTTATGTTGAGCAACCTCCCAGTTTTGAAGATGACAAGAAGCCCAACCATGTTTACAAGCTCAAGAAGACATTGTATGGTTTGAAGCAAGCACCTAGAGCATGGTATGAGAGATTGAGGGACTTTCTTCTCTCTAAAGGGTTCAAGATAGGAAAGGTTGACACCACTCTCTTCACCAAGAAAATTGGAAATGACTTGTTTATGTTGCAAATCTATGTGGATGACATTATCTTTGGATCAACTAACCAAGATTTTTGTGAAGAATTTGGAAATATGATGGCAAAAGAGTTTGAGATGTCTATGATTGGAGAGCTTAGTTACTTTCTTGGACTTCAAATTAAGCAAATGAAGAATGACACTTTTGTAAGTCAAGGGAAGTACATCAAGGACATGATCAAGAAGTTTGGATTGCAAGATGCTAAGCCAATGAGTACACCAATGGGCATAAATGATCAATTGGGTGTTGATGCTAGTGGCAACATGGTAGATCAAAAGTAATACCGGTCTATGATTGGAAGTTTGCTCTATGTCACCGCTTCTAGGCCGGATGTGATGTTTAGTGTGTGCAAGTGTGCAAGATATCAAGCTTCACCTAGAGAAAGTCACTTGAAAGCAACCAAGAGAATATTGAGATATCTTAAGAGCACTCATGATGTTGGACTATGGTATCCCAAGGGATCAAACTTTGAGTTGATTGGATATTCGGATTCCGACTATGGTGGTTGCAATATTGATAGAATGAGCACAAGTGGCACTTGTCAATTCCTAGGAAGGTCTCTTGTTTCATGGTCATCAAAGAAACAAAATAGTATTGCACTATCTACCGCCGAGGCCGAATATATTAGTGCCGGTAGTTGTTGTGCACAATTGCTTTGGATGAAAGCTACCTTGAATGACTTTGGAATCAAATTTAAGAATGTGCCTTTGTTTTATGATAATGAGAGTGCTATCAAGATGACACAAAATCCGGTTCAATATTCAAGAATGAAGCACATTGACATAAGGCATCACTTCATAAGAGACCATCAACAAAAGGGTGATATTAGCATTGAAAGCATTGGCACCGAAGATCAACTAGCCGACATATTCACAAAGCCACTTGATGAGAAGAGATTTTACAAGTTAAAGAATGAGTTGAACATACTTGACTTCTCCAACTTGAAATGAGTGCACCCCCATATTCCTATATGACATGCCTCTCCTCCAACATAGCAAAGTAAAGTTGTTTGGCATATCATTCATACTTTGCTAAGGACATGGTTAGAACATATAGACATATTTGCATGACAAATAGGCTCATTCATGAAAATCAAATGATTTCGATGTATATATGGTACCACTATTGCTTCTATGTTTTGATTGATCTAGTGATAGCATATGACATGTTTGTGGGCTTGCAAACCTAGTGTTGAATCTAGAAAATGAGCTCATGATGTGTAATTCAACATGGTCAAGATAACCCTTATACTTTAAGAGGTGTGACGAAGCTTGTCCTTAGATCAAACCGAATTACATATTCTAGGCAAGTGATCTAGATTAAACCATAATTTGGACTCCCTCATATTGATTGACTTAATTCTCACTAAAATTGGCACCTTTTTGGTGATTGTTGACAAAGGGGGAGAGAAAAGTCACAAAGATAGAAAAGTCACAAAGATCAAAAGTTAAATTGCAAAGAGGGAGAAAGATATAGTAAGGGGAAGAGAATTCAAAGTTATGACTTTGGAAAGGGATCAATTAAAATTGAGCACACAAGTAGGGGGAGCAAGCTCATGAATTATTTGTTGCATTTGTATGTGCATTAACATGATGTATTGTTGCATTGCAAAGCTTAAATTCATATTCATGTTTGTATGGTGATTGCTAGAAATAGAACTTGAATGATGATTTGTTGAGAGTAGCTTTACAAGTGGTATCTAGACACCTTTGCTTATAATGTTGATCTCACGGGGTACATTAGTGTTTGTGATCTTTACAAGTGATGAATTACAAGTGGTGTCTAGCTACATCGATGCTAAGGATGGTATATAAAGACAACTCCGATTGGTATCACGCTTCAAAGGTCCATTCTATATACCTTAGCTTCAATTTGATAGTAGTAACTCTCCCAAAATTCAAATCCATACATATGTGCACAATTGAACCAAACTCATGGAAGCACATATGTAGGGGAGCTAATACTATCAAAATTAAAAATTGATTTCATTTCATATCTTTGTGATGGTTGTCATCAATTACCAAAAAGGGGGAGATTGAAAGCCCAAGTTTGGTTTTGGTAATTAATGACACCGAGTTGCTAATGCCATGTGTTAAGTGTTTTAAGTTAGACATAAGCAACACATGTGATGAAGGTGTGTGTGGCAAGGAGTATGGCCACAAGATCACAAAGAAATGGTGCATGGACATGTAATGACGATCATGGTGGAGATGCACATAATATGATGGACATGATGATCAAGTGGAAGAGAAGGATCTAAGAGCACAAGGCAAAGGTATAACCATAGGGTTTTTCTTTTGCCGGTCTAAGATGAGTAGAGAAGTGATTGACCGGGTTTAGGATACATAGCCGACTATCAAGAGGGGCAATCACGGTTAGCTTGGGAATCAAGTGCCACTAGATCAATGTCTTGAGCATATGCATTAGGATCTAGTAGAGAGCTAACATAATGCCTTGAAAATGTTTGTGAAAATGCTAACACACATGCACATGGTGTTTTTCACATGATGGTGTTGGCACATTTACGAAGGCGGTGGTGTTTGAGCGGTAGTAAGGGGTTTGGGGTTCGCTCTCCCTCTCGCCGAGCTTGCGAGCGTGGGATTCAGGCATTTTCGAGGAAATGAAATGCCTATTTTCTATTGCGCCGGAGGCGAGAAAAGGTGGCGAAAGTCTGAAATGGTTATCACTGAAAATACAGTGACCGGACGCTGTGGTCGAATTGACCGGACGCGGCTGGCGCGTCCGGTCAGTTCAAACCACAGACAGACGCGCGTGTGAGAAGGGTCGCGGACCGGCGCGTCCGGTCCCTCGCGGAACCGGCGTGTCCGGTCACGCACCCAGGAGTTCAGCACGGAGGGTAGATGCGATCGGACGCGGTGGCGCGTCCGGTCACGTTCGACCGGACGCGTCCGGTCATGAGTGGATCGTTACTGGACTCTGATCGGACGCGGCTGGCACGTCCGGTCGTGGTGGGAGCTTACTGGACTCCGACCGGACGCCAGGTGCAGCGCGTCCAGTCAGACGCTGGGGCACGTCCGGTCAGGGCAACGGCTACTTTTAACGCGCACTGTTCACGCTTGTTCTGTAGTGACCGGACGCGTCCGGTCAGCGCGATTTTAACTGTGTCGTCCGGTAACGGCTAGCTGCGTACCCCTTCGCTATAAATAGATGTTGTCCGGGGTTTGAGGGTAACTCTTGCACATTTTGAGACCTAGAGACATCCTTTGAGCTAGAGAACAACCCCTCCACTCATCTCTTTGCATAGTTGCACGTCTTGAGTGAGATTGAGTGAGATTCAAGTGCATTGCTTGAGAGTTGCATTCTAGAGGCACTTAATCTTCGAGTTGCTGCGGATTTCTTATTACTCTTCCATGTTTCCCGACACGGTAGACGGCTTGGAGCAGCGGAGGTGATTGAGCTCGCAATTGAAGATTGTTGGAGCCCTCACCAAGTGTTGTAAGGGGTTATCCTTCCCCGTGGGAGTTCGCAAATTGGATACTCTAGTGGAGCTCGTGGCTTGGAGGATCCCCATCTTGTGTGCGGTTGTGCGGCGTCCACCGAGGGATCAACTCTTGATAGTCGATTAGCTCGCGAACCGACAAGTGGGTGCATCGCCACAACGAGGAGTAGCTTGCCGGGAAGCAAGTGAACCTCGGTAAAAATCTTGTGTCATCTCTTTGCCGAGGATTTCTCTTGTGGTTGATCATTGTAATTGATTCTTCGAGTGCATTACTTCTCTACATCGTCGGTATAAGAATCAAGTCACTTGCTCTTTACTTTCTTGTACTTACCCTAGTGTAGTTTGCTTAGTGTAGCGTTTATCACATAGGAGTAAGTAGCTTAGTGACTTAGTCTTGTTGGTGTGTTTTAGAGATCATAGCCTTGCTTCACTAGAATTGTATAGGTGGCTTGCATAGTGTAGTTGAGCTAGTGCTAGAATTAGCTTAGCCATCTTTTGTTCTAACGTGGTTGTTTAGTGAAGCTTGTAGATTTTTAAATAGGCTATTCACCCCCCTCTAGCCATTTGGACCTTACAGTAGTGTCAGATACGGGATTTCTAAGTATAGAGGGCCAAGAAAGGAATACTTCATCTTTCTAGTGTCAGATAAGGAATTATTCTCTCTTATGTCTATTGTTACATTATCCACAATTTTATAATTTGATTCTTGTTTCTGAGAACCCCAAGATATCAAGTAGGAACCAAAGAATACATCAAAACCAATAGTAGACTTTGTCATCATAACATCATGTCCAATCAGCATACAAGAAAACACAAACTAGCATAGATGAAGACCTTCTAACTTTCAAGCAAATGTCCAAAAGTATACATTGCATACCTTAAGATTCTTGAGTAGTAAGGGAATGCAAGTACTAATAACAAACCTTATTAATAACAGAGAAAAATATATTGGGTCTAGTTAAAGTTAAGTATTACAAATCCCCTACAAGCTTCTATATCTATATCTATATCTATGTCTATGTCTATGTATCTTATAATCCTAAACCCCACTAAAACTCTATCTCGACATGCAAGACATCCACATCAGCAACCCATTAGTGTTTGCAATCTACATCTACATCTACATCTATGTCTCTTATAATCCTAAATCCCACTAAGATTCTATCTCGACATGCAAGATATTCACATCAGCAACCCATTTGCGCTTGCAGTTATGGCACATATCTATTCATAGCATCCACGTCAGCAATCCATCATATCCTCTATAATGCATTTATTTGTCCACACTAGCATACCTTATTGTCACTAAAATTCATTTGTGATTCACGCCGCAACACGTAGGGTATGCTTCTAGTTCTATAGAATCCTTAGGGCTTAGTGTCATACCCGATTTAAAGGATAATATTGTATGCCATGTGAAGATGTTATATTATCAATGATACATTGCTGAAGGACAATTGAGTCTATCACACATGCAGATTGACAAGACACACCATTCCCCATCAACATCCTAAAACTAAATGATCCTGTCATTTTAGTTCAACCTGAACAAGCTGAATCTACTGCTTGAAAAAATGTGATCCTTGATGATCGCAGGGAATATGGGATCATTGAGGATTGTTAGAAATTAGCCATGACAGTCACAAGCTTTTCGCTAATCTCCATGCATGAAAGCATCGATTAGATCTACCAAGACGAACATGCAAGATCAGCCAAAGCCTACATTCTTGGGGCATGACTATGGGCGCTCCTTCTCAATACTGCGGCACCAATCACTCTTGAGTCCTGGAAACATGCCGCTCTACAACATTAAACAAGATTTATTAGAATGACACACCATGAAATATATTTTAATAGTACATCTATTTGATATTGTAAATGTTAATATATTTTCTTTGAAGTTGGTTAAAATTAGATAAATTTGACTTAGGACAAAACTAAAACAACTTACAATTCCAAACAGATGGAGTATTTTATTAGGAGCAGCTCAATAGATATGTGCAATTTAATATAAAAAAATATTTTGCCTATAAAATATTAGGCTTATTAGGCTCAATAGATATGGCTTATTAGGCTTCAGCCACATACTTATGCGCTGGTTGTGTTCCTTTGAGCCATCAAGTTATACAAGTATATGTTATATTCACATACACCAACTACTTGGTCAGATTTTTTTTAAAAAAAAACACTAGTGCCGCGAAAGGGCCTCTAGCTCTTGGTTAGATGGTTTGAGTAGCTCCTCAGGTGCAAACCACTGGTGCCCATGTTGTTTTCTAACTCGACTAACATGCATGATGGCCGGGAGTAAACATGTGAAGATGTACTGTATTTCAACTATTCACCTTTTGACTAATTGTATCCCTGCTCCAAAAGTCCGCATGGTTTTACACACATTTGTCATCTATATTCTCTTATAAACACAACAACTTAGATATTCACCCTGTTCGCTTGAACTTATCTGCCAGAATCAGCCAACCGTTCAGCAGTGTTTTTCTCTCATAACAAATCAGCATCAGCATCAGCCGTTCAGCAGTGTTTTTACAGCCTGCCGAACAGGGTGAACATGGACGATATAACCCGGCATGATGTAGATATATCATGAGGAACTGGATGTCATGGTCTGTTCGTCTGCATCATTGAAGCTGAAAGGAATTCGGACATACATGAGCATACCTTTCCGTGTGGCATCATTCAGCATGTCTTGCAAAGCAGCTCCATCACTGGCCTACCTTCAGTATTATTTCTCCTCTATTCTTTAATTTGTGTTTCTGAGCACGCATGAATTTAATTTAATGGAGTCAACAATCACTGTTTTTTTAGCAAGAAAACAGATTAATATACCTAAGAAAACAAATCTTCTTAAAGTCAGTTTTATTTGATCCCCTATTTAGAAGTGATTTTCGTAGAAAATTTGGCATGTTTTGAAACGAGATTCGGCAAACTCGTTCGCTTCAAGTGGACCCCAAGCCTATCATTCTGATTTCGAGAGGACAGCGCGCTACTAGCTTATCATACATGTTCGTGCCGGCATAATTAATTGGAGGTTCTGCACATGACAGATCCACATTTTGATGCAAAGCACTTGCAATGTTGTCGACAAATGATTGGAGGTATACTTTTCTTTTTGAAACTGTGCGGTGCTTTTTTTTGGTGAACAGGACGGTGCGTTACTAATCTGTTCATTAGGCAATTGCCATTTTGGACAGTGGTACAATTTCGACCTCTTGTACAAACAAATTAGGTTGAACACTCTAAGGCCTTGTTTGATACATGTGTATCTACCTCAATCCACATGTGTTGGAGTGGAATAGAATGAAATTTAGTTTAATTCCACTCTAATACATTTTAACCCATGTGGATTTGGATAAATACATGCGCATTCAAACAAGGCTTAAGTTGAAATATCACATAGTAGGTTACATGAAAAACTCGAAAAACGAGTAATAAGCATGCTTTTTGTGATGCGTGTAAATATTCATGCAAAGAAACATCCATAGTCAGTGTTTAGAAAGTTGTTAAGCTGCAAAGTACTGCAAACATCTCAAAACATCACCATTGTTTTTTTATACTCAATTAAAAATGGACACACAAACGAATGTGGATTTTCTGTGATAAGGCATAATAAACAAAGTAGTATTAGCTTTGGGGAGCATACGTATGTAAGAGAAACTTCTTTTATTTGGCTAACCGACTTGATACATGAATGATTCCATATATAATAAGAACTACATGTTTGTAGTGTTGTACTGTTGTACACCAGCATTCTCTAGAAAATTGTTGAGCTGTCCTTGGGTCAAATTCAACGAACGTACGCACTTATGAATCATGATCATGGTCCCACTTATGTAACCAATTTCAAGATCCAAAGAGTTACAAAAGGAAAACCCTGAAGAATCAATTCCAAAGCTCTCTGGTCCCCTACTACGCCTCATCATATACAATGTATCCTCCTCTACTCGGTTTGGCACTTTTCGTCTTTTCAATTCAAAAACATGCCCCCAATCAGCGATCTACATCACAATATCCTTTTTATTTGATCATTCTAAGAATGAAATTAACTAGCAGTCATAGCATATGTTTAATTCGGAGATTGCGGAGCATGTGTTTATGCATGCTACTATTAATTTGTAAAAAGCCAAAAGAAAAGACTCCTATCGGCTCTAGCTTCTGCATGTCGCATGTAGAGCCGGCGCTGGTGAAGCAAAAAAAAAGTTGCTTCACTCGCTCCTAATTTATTTAGATAAAGAGAGAAAAATCTAGGCAGTGTGAATAGTGCATGTTACAGTACGCTATATGAGGAGCAGGACTTGAGAGAGTTCTGCGAAAGGAGGCCATTTTGCAACGAGCTAGTTTATCTGGGGCCTATTTGAGACTGCTCCGCAAACTATACTCTATAAATTCCACTATGGAGCAGCTCCATAAAAAATTGGAGTTTCTGAAGCACCCCTCACGACTCCACATTTCGTTGAAATTTGACTTATGCTGATTCATTGTGAGAAGAAAACACTATCCGTTCGCTGAAAAGTACTGCTGAAATAGTTCAAGCAACAGAGGGCCCTTGTTGGGGAGAATGCCTAGATAAGCTAGGGTATGTAGCCTGGCAGTTACAAGAGCCTCAGTAGCATCTCAGGTCCTGTGTCTAACTCCCCATAGAAGCGAAAACTCAAGATTTAACTGCGTTTGTGCCTTCAGTGGCAGACAACATTCCCATCGACAATGAGACGCATGTGATAAGTTCGTCAATTAAGTATTTGTCAGCTCAGTCTTCAAAGATGATTATAGGGGTAGGGTTTACGTAGGTGCGTTCATAGAGGGTGCTTTTGGGCACTCCCAATAAGAACATTTACTTTGGGTCATCGATCTCATCGTCGATGGTTGTGAAGAGGAAATCAAGGACTAGAGGTATAAATTTGCATCCTATGTTGTACTAAGGATGTAACTAACAAAATGTTCTTTCATCGATTCAGACACGTTTTGAATTGGTTCTAGAACGTTAAATTTTAGGTATATCTAATGTTTTGAAGTTAATTATTGGATTCGACATACGGACTTCACTCTGGCTTTGGTATTGAATAAGGCTAGGGTTAGCTAGAACATCGGCTGCATAAAGAACCACTACTCCCTTTATCCCTATTTATTAGTTATTTTAGTTATCCAAGTTCAAACGGCATGTTCGTTTGAGCTTATCAGCGGAATCAGCAGCCATCCAGCAGTGTTTTTCTCTCACAACAAACCAGCGAATAGTACTTTCAGCCACAATAAACCAGCGAAACGAAGAAAGCAACTTTCACGTAGATTTAGAGATCGTTCAACGGATAAATTAGGGGAGTAGGATATAATTTAAGGATATACTGTGGTTATATAACTCCCCTCCCCTTCGTAAAAAAGGCTGACAAGAAAAATCAGGTTTTTTCTGCCCGACGTGACACTTTGATCATCAGGGGCTAAAAGAAATTAGTGAACTTTTCTTCTCTGGTTTACTCTCACTCTCTCTCTCTCGTCGTCCTCCCGTGTCCGCCGTGCGCCGTCTGTCTCTGGCGGCGGCGACTGGGCGGCCCCTGCCGCCGCCGCCCTACGCCAGGTTCCCAGGCCGCCATCTTGCGTACCTTCGCCGGCGACGAGCAGCCGCCAGGTACGCTCACCCTTCTCTTTCGTTCCTGCTGTGGGAGACCGAGCACGCAACTTCGCAAACCAAAACTATCTGTATTCGGATCTGATCTGATCCAATTACAAGTGTAGTATACATGTATTGTGCCTACAAACTTTCATTTTTTTCCTTTTTTTGGGCGAAAAAAGTATTGGGTGACATGTGTACACTCATGGCAGAGCCGTATCTTGATCTGAGCGGGGGTGACCTGTTTGCAGGAGGAGGGCCTCGCCGCCGGTTGGGAGGGAGGCGGAGATGAGCCGGGGACGGTCGCCGGAGCCGCTGGATTTCTTCATCTGGACTGTGCAGGTGCTGCGACTTCTATCGTTTTTTGTTCTTAGTTTCAGTTTCAATGGTATTTTAGGGCTCATGAATACCAGTAGTTTGGATGTCGAAATGCATGATTGATCTCCCTGCGAATTTTAGGACACTCAGGTGCTGGGTAGCAAACGAAATATAAAGTGTGAATCTTTTGCTTCTTTAACCCAATAAGGGATTTGGGAATTTGGGATAGTCATTGTTCACTCTATGATACTTGGAGAGTACCTTTTGCCATCTTTTGCTTCTTTAATCCAATAAGGGATTTGGGAATTAGGGATAGTCATTGTTCACTCTATGGCACTTGGGAGTACCTTTTGCCTTAACTTTTATATTGTTCCAATTACTGAATTTCTTTTGTGTGGTAAGGTCATAAATTTCTGTTGTTTATATGTTGTCTTTTTTCACATTTGTGTGGGTAGTACAGTATGAAATTTGGAAATCAGTGGTCCTACAACTTTTGTTGATTAATTTGTACTTTTGTAGAATTCATTCTGTAACTTCTTTTACTAATTTGCTGAGGGGATCATTTAATGTCTCTTCAGTTTCACATACCATCGCACTCCTTAAACTGTACTGCTAAACGAAGAAAACATGTAATTTTGCCTTGTGGATAACATAATTGGGATGCTGGCAAGGACCATTCTTTTGTGAAGCATGGACTGTTCCTTCTCTAGCTTTATTGTTAATGTAGGTTTCCGGCTTTTAGATAATTGCAAATGAGAGAATTGCAATGACTTTAACTAAATGAAAGGTACTGCCACACTGTTTTATTCATTATCTATCATTGTTGGCTGAGAACAACAGTATAAATTGAGTGAGGCAGGGGGGGAGCAGTTGTTGAAAGTGCTTGTGCTGAATCTGATTTACCATTTCGTCTATTGACAACTTGACATTTTAGGAATTTCTAACTTAATGGAACCTGTCAAAGTAAGCATTTGGCTCTTTAGCTGTCTGTGGGAAAACAATTATTGTAGAAATGGGCTTGTCATTTTGATTTCGACAAATTTGTGCTTTATTTACCTTGGAACTGAATTTCTTGTCGATAAGTGATGACACCTGTTAGACCTGATACTAAAAGAACAATCGTGCTTGTGTGTTAAAGTCAACTTTTTCGTTCTGCTCTACTAGTCAAGCATTGTTTTTCCAGCACAAATGGCCTACATGCCCCAGCAAACTAGAAACATTATCCTCTTTTTGGTTATTATGATCTTAGGTAGGAAAAGGAGCTGATTTTGTTCCTTTTGCAACTTTACAAAAGTGTATTAGGCTGCTTGACCTGGAGATGATTTAGCAAGCAATGAAAAATGATACCTTTTGCCGACTAGCAAGGGATATATTTGCAGTACTGAAGGTATAATCATAAAGGGGAATTATAGTTTTAGCATTGAAAAAAGGTCAAGGTTAGAAATGATTGCATGCCTGGTTGAGGTAGAGAGGTTAGACATTTGGTTGAGGTAGAGAGGTTAGACATTCTCAAACTGGCCATGCTTCCCTTTTCATTGTATATAAGACTATAAATGGTGCACACAATACACCAAAAATATGTATTTTTGCTAAATCTGGTTTCTATGAATCATGCTGGTTGCTAATCCTTCCATCCAAACTACCTCTTTTATCTTTTTCATTAAAATGAGTGTGTGCACTGTATAAGGAAGCTAATATGAGTGTGAAATAATGTGTACAAAGTGCTAAATGGTCTTTCTCTGACAGTAGACCCAGTATAGATCATTGATTATAAAATAGATCTAAATACAATGATGTGGGGCATAACTGTGCTGCAGGATGTAGGGTTATGGTTGGAGGAAATAAATCTTGGAAGCTATCGACAGGCTTTTGAAGAGAATGGTGTCAATGGAGAGTATCTAGAAAGCCTGTCGATGTTCACTACTGAACAGATTCTTCGATTTATAAGACGGTGTCATATGAAATGGGGAGATTTTATCACCCTCTGTAAAGAGTTGAGACGCATCAAAGGTTCAAATTTCTGCTGCTTCTACTCTTGTGCTTCAGAAGGGTTTACCTATGCATATTTCTATTATATGATGCCCATTACAGTTTGAGATTTTTTTTCAGTTTTCTTTTGAGTTTGCATAGCTTTTGACATGTGTGAAACAGTGAAGGAAAATCTTTTTTTTTTCTAGCAATACTTCTCTATCTTGGACAAATGAAATACTGTAAAGTTTTAGCAGCTTAATTTTCAGGCTTATGTATTTTTCTTGAAGCAAAGACATCCCTGGCATGTGGTATTGAAATATGTGCTCCTAGTGAGCAACTCCTTTTTCAGAACTTGGACCTCATGTTGGCAACTTAGGAAAAAAAAATTCAGGCTATGGTTTTGGTGACGTTTTAACTAATGCTTAATTATTGTGTGGCAAACTTTATGGTTTAGTTATAGAAATGTTTACTATTTTTCTCAATGATGTCATTAGGTAACGTGGTTTCCTTGTCAAACACCTGCACATGCACAGATGATTTGATTAGGCATGACCCAATCACCTGAAATCTTAGATGACCATGACTATGACATTTCACTGTTCAGTTATGACTTAAGCAGCACAGTTATAGTGCCACAGCCACATGTCTGTCTTAATTTTTCTAGAGCTCCAATCTTCAGAGTGCAACTTGAGGCTGGTACATTTAGCACAGTCCAAACAGTAACCAAGAACAGTATACAAAGTAAAAAATGGAAAATGCAGTCACAAATTCATTTACTCTGAGAAATAAAATTACTGGTGCAACCATGCAAGGCAAAATGGAAATATCATGAAAGCTACTTATCTATTTTAATCTGTAAAAGTATGACAAGTGCTATCAGTCAGATTGCATGCTTACTTATCTTTGGTCAAATACGTTCCTTAGGAACCTGAAACAACTGATCATTTATTTGGCTCTCCTGCAATCTGGTGATAATTTTATAGTATTTTCTATCTGTCTTGCATTTGCACAACGTAAAGTAAAATACATGCTTGATTGTTTCATCTAACTCCTAGTCATATTTCTCGCCAGTTGCCTGCCTGAAAGGAGAGCAGGAAGTCCGCAGGCCGTGGTGGGCGCCATCATGCCTTTCTGTTGTGTTTGTGCGGATGGCCAAGCGGAACCGGCAGTCCCGCGTTGTATCCCTGAAGCTGGAAGTTTAGCAGGCTCGCCCTCAGCCGTGGAACTGGCAGTCCGGTGTCGTCTCCCTGATGCTGGAAGCTTAGCAGGCTCGCAGTCAGCCACCTCGCCTTGCCATGCTGCGACCATCCCTGTCCTTCCAGTGCCGCAGGGCATACTAAGGCGCCTCTCTCTGTGTACCATATAGCAAGCAATAGGTCTCAATGTCCTTGAAAGGTGTTCCGGCCTTACAGTCACCGTGTGTGACATGCGTGTGTTTGTTGATTTGTTTGTTTTCCATGTATAGGGTTGTGGAGTTTGAGTTGCCGATGGTAAGATGGTGTAGACGATGAACATACATATGCTTTGCGTGTTGTGCAGATGGCTGCTCTTTAAAATGCCTTGAGCATCTTCTTCAAAATGTTTTTTCTGGCTATAAGAGATGGCATTGCCGGCCATCAACAATAAAGGGTCGCTGTTGCTGGCAACAGGAGCGTGAAATAAGGATCATGAGGGATTGTGATCCTGATGCCGACCTATTGCTTGCTATATTGATTGGGCACAAACTTGTGGTTCCACAAAATAAGGATCGTGGGAGATTGTGGAGCTGATGCCAGCCTTTGTAAAAAGTTCCTGCTAGTTGCAACTGTTGGTATTGCTTATCTGAATCTGATGAATAAACTATGTAAAGGAAAGCACATTACCAGTCGCATGAACAATATTTATTTTGTGACAGTGATTAGTTGGTGATCGATCGGTATGATGATCTGCAAAAATATTATTCTTATAGCTAGTGCTCCTAGATTTTGTGAGGTTGAGATCCTGTAAGATATTCTGTTTGCTAAGAAAGTTTGGGCATGCTCTGGTTCTCTTTGAGAAGAGAGGAAACGGAGGAGTTCCAACATCCAGGTGCTGTAAAAAAAAAAAACTTCCAGGTGAAATTGCAGGGGAGAACAGAGAAGTTCATTTCCGACGAAGTCCATTTGAGATAAACTAATCTGGGCTTTGAACTTTTGTACAAAACCGTTTGAAACAGTCGTAACATATAGTAGAGATATATGGGAAAACTTGGTATGCGAAAATCATGGTTGTTTGGCTTAGTTTCCAAGTCTAAGAAATTTGAAGTTGGTTTATTGCTATAAACTCTTGTAGCTAAAAGTCTAAGGGCCTGTTTGGCAGGGCTCCTCTCCGGCATCAGCTCTTGCTCCTACGGAGGAGCCCTGGCAGACATTTTCTGGAGAAGCTGTTTTTCAGTAAAAAATAAAGAGGAGCCGTGCAAAACACTTCCTAAAACTCTAGACATATACTCTATCCATTCCAAATCGTAAGTCGTTTTAGCTTTTCTATATTTATAGATTTTGCTATGCATCCAAACGTATACTATACCTAAATACATAGTAAAACTACGTGTCTAGTAAAAAAGCCAAAACGATTTACGATTTGTAACGGAGGGAATAGCATTGAAGATATTTGCTTCAACAATCTTGTTTATTATTGTGGAATTAATATATTTATTTATACTAGTTTATTCTAATCTACAACCTTAAACTTCCACATGGATCTGTACAAGAGTCGTCCAAAACAGCAATATATAAAGCAATTTCCTTCGTGTCATATGCTTCATTCCATCGGAAACATAAGCCCATCTATATATATTTTCAAACTCCATTCTTTTAAATTGACTAGCAATATTCATATAAAAATATATTATGGTAATATTTTTTTTGTAATAATCAATTTAAGACCTCGAATAAGCATATATTTTCGAATATGTTCATAGTCCAAGCTTCAAGATGACTTTTAAAAAAATATTAAGTAGTGTTTCCGATGAGAACGACGAGTAGTAAAAAAACTTTCCAGGTAAGGTGGCCATGGTGGCCCCGTTCCATTCCACTGCAGCGGGATAGCAGCCCTTGTGACACTGCGGCTGGGCCCCAGTCCTGGTTGCCAGTCAACCCCTCCTATCGCGCTCTATCCCGAGCGGTCAATCGGTCACCGCCGACCGCCCGTTACTCCTTCCCCTTCCATCTTGTGCTGGACCTGGACTCTCCATTTCGTTCCATTTCTCCCCCATTCCATACAACTCCAATCACCTCTTCGTCAAGGGCGGCGGCGGGTTCTCGTCTGCGGCTCGTCTTCGATGCTGTGAGTGCTTCCTCGCCCTGGTGGTTGCTGCTGCTGCTCCTTGTCTCGTCAGATGGGTAGGGGTCCGGCGGACGGGATCTGGGGTTTCGGCGGCGCTGTGCTGTGTTGTGCTGCTGGATTGGGTGGGTAGGTCAGGTGGGGGTGGATGGGAATGGGAAACGAGGGAGGGGGTTCTCGTTCGGTTTTGGGGCTGCTTTGCGCCCAGTATTTTTCCACCGGTGGCTCCCTCGTCTCGCCGTCCCCACCGCCGCCGCCGCCGCCGCGGGGCTTCTGATCTCTCCGCCTGGGTGGGGCATCGCGGTCGCTCCTTGTGTCGATTCGTTGCGTGATTACGGATTACCACCTCCAACCGATGAGGTCAGGTCTCAGGGGCAGGGGCAAATCGCAGCTAATCTATTTGCTTTGCCGCGGTGTTTTGCTGCCCAAGCTGACAGTAACAGCAGAAACGCGTCCCAGTTGGTTGTGCGTTCGGTCACTAACAAAATAAAAAATCAGGGGCGGCTAACCATGCTCATGATGTGCCACGCGCTTTGATTTTGCTGTCAATCTGATGATTAATTGATTGACTGCCAGATTCTGTTGTTCCTCTGCAGGTTTAATTTTCTGTTGATTGATTGATGATTGCTTTTATTTCCTGTTGTTCCTCTGCAGGTTTCGTTTGCCAAGGCTTTGATTCCCAGATGGGGACCTCGTCAGGCGCAGACTTCCACCACCAGCACCAGCACCAGCACCAGCAGCAGCAGCAGCCCACCCCACAGGGGTTGCCACCGCCGCTGCGCCCCAACGGCCGAGCGCCGACGCTGCAGACGTCTCTCTCCCTGGGCGGCGCCACCTCATCGGAGCAGGTTGGCTCGCCTCTGGACACGCAGGAGCCGCTGTCCAACTCTGACGGGGGCCACGACTCCGCCACCGAGAGTGCCAGCTCGAGGGAGACGTGGCCCGGGGAGCCTGGCAAGAGTGGCGGTGGCGGTCCTCCCGTGGCGGCAGCACCGATAACGGCGCTGAGGATTGCTGACAATAAGGAGAAGGAGGTGGTTGGTAACGGCGTCGCCGAGCTGCAGGCCATCTGGAGTAGGATCCCGAGTGCTGGCCGGATGACTCTCAGGGAGGTCACTCGGGACAGGGTGGACCTTGTTGCTGAGAAGATGAAGGGTATGAGCGATGAGCTGCTGGACGAGACCAAGACTGAGCTGCGGTCGATTCTGGAAGGGACTGGCGGCCCGCACCAGATTCAGGAGTTCATGTACCTGCAGAAGCTTGTTCAGGACAGGGTTGATCTCACCCTGCCCATCCTTTTGATGGCTCACCACGTGCAGCTGGAGATCCTGGTTGCCATCAAGACTGGGATACAGGCGTTCTTGCATCCGAGCGTCGACATACCCCAGACCCGCCTTGCCGAGATTTTCCTGTACAAGAGGTGCCGCAACATTGCGTGCCAGAGTGCTGTACCCGCTGAGGAGTGCAAGTGCAACATATGCAGCAACAGGAACGGGTTTTGTAATCTCTGCATGTGTGTGATCTGCAATAAGTTTGATTTTGAGGTTAATACGTGCCGCTGGGTTGGCTGTGATATCTGCTCACACTGGACTCACACGGACTGTGCAATTCGTGATGGACAGATTGGGACTGGGCAGACGATTAAGAACGGCATTGGCCATGCGGAGATGCTTTTCCGGTGCCAGGCCTGCCAGAGGACATCTGAACTGTTTGGATGGGTTAGGGATGTCTTTCAACAATGTGCACCTGGTTGGGATAGAGATGCCTTGCTGCGCGAGCTCGACTATGTTTGCAAGATATTCCGTCTAAGTGAGGACTCAAAAGGGAGGAAATTGTTCAGAAAATGTGCTGAGCAAGTTGAAAGGTTGAGGAGTGGTTCTGCCGAATCAATGAGTCCTAGAATACTGCTACAAGCATTGCAAGGTATGTGTGGTTTGTTAACCTAACTTAATTGCATGTATGTGGCATACAATGGCTCACACATAGCTAACTTGTGGTCCTGCAATTTATCTACACATATTTCGGTATATTCTTATCTATGCGCTGAGTTGAATTGAATTACTTGTGGTTCTTTTTTCCCACTGCAACTATGGATAGGATTTTGTACTTTAATTGCTTATAGGTATAAATGGAATGATGCAAAATTGTTGCTTGTCAAATACACAGTATGCTGTCTGGACTTCTTGTTATTTGCTATAAGTTAGTTTGCATGATAACTTTCAGTTAGTAGTTCATTTCTTCAGTTTGGAACTTTGGATTTAGTTCCAGTTAGTAGTTCTTTTGTTCAGGTTGGACTTAGCTGCATTTTGTGCATAGGCATGCATGATGTATTGAAACTATTACCTTTGATGTATCAAATTTTATTATTGTTTTCGTGTTCAACGCTGGAAGAAAAGACTGGTTCCCTGAGTGTACATAAGTGTGTTGACATCGTTTTTAGCACGTGTCAAGATGATCAGGAAGGGCTAATCAACAGAGGAAAGATTACCGTGTGGATTGATAGCCAAGGAGAATAAGTTTGTTTTTGAGTGGTGGCAGCGTATGGATTTAATTTGAAGTGTTGCCGATGAGGTTAAGGATATTATTGCCGATGCCGATGAAAGAGGGTTTGGAGACTGCTGCCGATGAGACAGGGAATGTACCGATGAAGGAGGGTATGAAGACTGCTGCCGATGAAATAGGGAATGTACCGATGGAAGGAACTCGAAGGCTGCTGCCGATGGAACAGGGACTGTGCCGTTGAAAAGGAGGTCGATGAGAATACCATCGTGATTGAGGCGGACTATGGAGTAAAATAGAAGTTAATTTCCTTGTTTACGTTTAGTAGAGTCTGAGTTGTATCAAAGTCATGTTTTTCCTTAGATTTGGATTTAATATCCTAGTCGTATTTGGTTACGTTTCTATAGGTCAGGATATAAATATAGAGTGAAGGGCAATGTAATAAGGGATCAATCAATACATAAAAAAACAGCTTTTACTCTTATTTACATCTACTTTCGGCGACTTCGTCAATTTGCATATTTTTCCTTTTTACGAGTTCTCATCGATTCGGCGAGTTGCATTGCTCTAAGTGCAATCTTCAACGATCCTCGAGTTCCGCGTGAGTACCTCTTGGCCGTGACATCCGGGCGTATCGCTGTTGTCAGGACCAAAGTGCTCGTATCTTTGTCCTTGTCGATTAACAGGTCAAATCGACTGGCACGCTTTGGATATCGATTTCGGGTATTAGCCCTTTGTGTTTGCAGATTTACTTTTGCATCAACACATCTTTTGGCACGCTTGGTGGGACAGATCTAGTCAAGATGCCTAATCATGAGATCGATGCTGGGAATATCATCGCAGTAACAGAAGAAGATATTAAGGACGATCAGAAGCAGGCTATGGAGAGGGCTATTGAAGAATACAGACAGCTTTGCTTGAAGTCATTCAGCTTGAACAAAAGTGGACAAGTCATCCAGAAGCAGGACTTGCCGTTGCCTCGGCAGGTTACCTTTGATCCTAATCCGGGTAAACTTCAAGAGATGGTTAATTCTGCGGTGAATCATGCTTTAATTAATCACTCCAATGTGCTGTCCAATACTATTCATAATGCTGTGATTCGAACTTTCAAAGAAGGGCAAGCGTCACCCTGTTACGTTGGGCCTGCTTATCATCAACCAGAAGCAGCATCTGCTGTTGCTCCATCGGCTCCTCCAGCCGTTGCGGGTATAGAGATTTCTTCTCCTCCAGTATCAGCAGGTTTATCTAACGTACAGTCTACTCCGGTGCGTCCGGATTCAGTATTATCAGGACGAGTTCAGCTTGGTACAGATCTATCAGCATCAGCTTTATCAGGTCCTGTACCACAGAATAATCAAACTCCTGCTAATTGGTGGGGATATGGTATGCCTCCGGAGCCATTTACTTTCAATCACGGATTATCTCAAGTGTTTGATGCAGCGGGAAAAACTCCTATGCCATCGGCTGGTTTGCCGATAGCTCAAGCGCCTCAATATACTACAACTACTGTACAACCGAGTCTGGGAGGTTTTCAGGCGTCTCTGGGTCAAACATCTAGTTCGAGTCCATCGGCAAATTTGTTACCGATGCAGCAGAAGGCTCCTATTGCCAGTCAACTTAGAGTCCATGTTATGCCTCAAGTTGGATGTAATTATCCAGCAATGCCAACAAGCTACCAGCCATCGGTAAACTTTGTGCCGATGAATACTAATAATTGGTTAGGGCAGTTTCCTACTCAACATACGGTTCAGCCAAATCAGCAAGCCACAGGTGTTCATCAAGGTCACATGCATGCTGGTTTTCAGAATCAAGCATCGGCAGCTCAGCCGATGAACCCTTTTCAGCAGGTTAATGGACCACAGATAGTAGCAAATGTGCCAATTGTTGGAGATCGTGGGCCACAAAAGTATGCAGAAGGGTATCAACAAATACCTCCAGTGGAGATTCAACAGTATCGTCAGCAAGATGCCGATGCTTTTTGGGCCGATAAGATAGCAGAAATTATGAGGGATCAGTTTGGAATCAAGCCCAAAGTTAATACCTATTCTTATCGGACTCCGTATCCTCCGGCATATGATTTAATTCCTCTCCCAAATCGTTACAAGGTGCCAGACTTCACTAAATTTTCTGGGCAAGACGATACATCAACCATGGAGCATGTTAATCGTTTTATTATTCAATGTGGAGAGGCAGCTTGTAGAGATGAATTGAGAGTTCGTCTATTCTCATCATCTCTATCTGGATCAGCATTTACATGGTTTATTTCACTACCGCCAAATTCTATTATCACCTGGGCTGATCTGGAAAAACAATTTCATAAGTATTTCTTTGCTGGAGTTCATGAAAAGAAGCTTACCGATTTGGTAAAGATGAAACAGCGCAATGATGAATCGGTAGAAGGCTTTGTGCAGAGGCTACGAGATGTAAAGAACAAATGTTATAGCCTAGTATTGGATGATCGGTAGCTTGCCGATTTAGCCTTTCAGGGATTGTTACCACATCTTAAGGACAGATATGCTTCTCAGGAGTTTGAAAGCCTAAGTCATTTAGTGCAAAGGATTTCTGATCAAGACACTAGGGTTTTTTAACCTAAAAGAAATTGGAACAAGAAAGTTTCATTTGTTGAAGAGGCAGAAGATTCTGATTCAGATGATGAACAAGTTATCGGTTTGGCGGAGTGGGTTAAGAATAAGAAGCCGATATCTTGTCCCTTTGGTCACAAAGAGCCAGAAAAGTTTACTTTTGATGTCACCAAAGCCGATAAGATATTTGATCTTTTGCTTCAGGATGGCCAGATTAAATTGTCACCTAATCATGTGATCCCATCAGCAGAAGAGTTGAAGCATATGCTGTATTGCAAGTGGCATAATGCAACTTCACACAGTACCAATGAGTGCAAAGTATTTAGACAACAATTGCAGTTAGCTATTGAGTCTGGCAGAATAAAATTTGGCAATTCCAAGATTCAAAAGCCGATGAAAATTGATCAACATCCTTTTTCAGCAAATATGTTGGATGCTGAAGGGAAAATTAAGGTGTTGACATTGGAAGCTGCTGAAAAGAATGCATCAGTAGATCCCCAACATCGGATAACTACCGATGATGCAAAAGGTAAGGGGCTATTGACGGAAAGTGGCGGTTCTGGGAGGCCTCCTCGATCTGGCATCGTGATTACTCATCGAAGACAACAAGAAGGCTAGCGTCAGCAAAGGGACCGGTATCGACGACAACAAGAGGAAAGGCGTCAAGAAGAGTGGAATCGGCATAAGGATCATTGGAATTGTTCGTTTTTTATTCATTGTTGGGAGGAAGGTATTAAGTTACCTACTGTTGAAGATTGTCCAGAGTGCAATGGTTATTATGGAGTTAATCATTCTGTAAGAAGGTTTCAATCTGGTAATCAAGGTTTGCTCATTAATGAGCCGATCAGAGGGAGAGCATCAGTACATGATCAACTGGGGGGCAGGCTCAGTGTACATGAAAGGCTTGGTAAACGCGTTGCATATTTTCCGAGAAACCAAGAGGAACTTGAAGAGATAGCAAATGTAAGAGTTCCTGATAAAGAAATATTTTACAGGGATCCTAATATACGTCGTGTGGAGACAACTAGGACTTATCAGCCAGTATGGAAAACTAAGCTTCCTCAATGGTGTCCAAAGGGTTTGACAAAGACACAAAAGAGAAAAATACAGCGAGAGCGTCAAAAAGATTTATATCAAGAAGAAAGTCCCTCCAACGAGAGATCTGGTAACCAGCAGTGGCAGATAAGGCACAAAAATAAAGGTCCATCGGCGGATGTCAATATGGTGTTTATGTTGCCGATGGAATTTTTGGCTCTGTCTGATAGTAAAGAAGAGGCTGTTTCCTCTGACCAAGTAGCTCAATTAACGCTAGATCCAATGATGGCTGTTTTTGAGAAGCCTGCCGATGATGAGAGACAACACCTCAAGGCTTTGTTTGTAAAAGGCAGAGTTGATGGGCAGCCTGTATCTAAGATACTTATTGACGGAGGAGCTGCAATTAATATTATGTCTTATGTGATGTATCGGAAGCTTGGTAAGGGAGATCAAGACTTAACTAAGACCGATATGATGCTAAAGGATTTTGAAGGCAATGTATCATCAGCTAAAGGGGCAGTATGTGTTGAGTTGACCATCGGTAGTAAAACCTTACTGACAACTTTCTTTGTTATTAATGGCAAGGGTGCATATAATCTGCTCTTGGGAAGGGATTGGATTCATGCTAATTGCTGTGTTCCTTCTACAATGCATCAATGTCTGGTACAATGGATTGGAGATAAGATTGAAGTTGTTCCTGGTGACTCTTCTTATATCATCGTATCGGCAGAATCAGACACTTATGAGCGAACCAAGTGCATATCGGGAGAAGCCTGGGAAAAAGAGTTCCTCACGATTGCCGATTACGAAATTCTACCGATCCAAGCAGTCGGTTCTGAAGAAGAGTTTTAATGGATAGATTTGCCGATGATGAAAAATTAGGTCAAGGATTTACATCGGCAGATGATTTAATAGAAGTAGAGATTGGCTCTAGGCGAATGCGCTTTCAGGATCAACTGACAGCCGATGATTATGATATTCTTATGAAAGATGAATTGGAAGATGTAGCAGGTCATCGGTTAAAAGCTTTAGTTAGCATCGAGGAGAATAAGAAAAGGGTAGCTAGATGGTATGACAAGAAAGTGAAGATAAAGGAATTTGTCGATGGTGAATTGGTCTGGAAATTGATTTTATCGATTGGGACTAAAAGTTCTAAGTTTGGCAAATGGTCACCTAATTGGGAAGGTCCATATCGGATAAATCAATCTGTTCCTGGTAATGCATATATTCTTGAAACTCTCGAAGGAGTTGTATTTCCCAGAGCATTAAATGGAAAATATTTAAAGAAATATTACCCTAGTATCTGGATAGATGCATAAGAGTATAGTTGCCGATAACAATCCTATCGGCTGGAGTTAAAACAAAGTATCAATCGTTGCCGATACGCTAGTTTAACAAAGTCTGGATAGCTGATATCGCACGCAGGCGAATTTCATCGGCTTCTTTCAATTCCTTAGCGTCTTCATCGGCACTTCCCTCCACAGGCTTGAGTTTCTTTTTGAGGACCAAGGCCTTGCGAGCTTGAGCATCTCGTTCCTATTGAAGGACCTTGATGGTGTCGGGAAGCTGGTCTTCTTCTTGTTTAGCTTGAGTCAGAGCTGTCTCAACTTTTTCCAATTCAGCTAGCAGGGCTGCCTTCTTTGCCGATAGATCCAAGATTTTCTGCCTAAGATCGGCACTGGAAGCTTGCAAGTTGTTGATATTCTTGTGCTTCTCATCGGCAGTTTGCTTTAGCTACAGCATTTCTTCTTTAAGTTGAGCTTGAGCTGCTCTGTCAGCAATACGATGAACGGCCCTTTGATATTGAAGTTGTTTGCTCTCTAGATGGACTGCTGGAAAAATGGTTTCTTCAATATTGGCAGGGACTTGGCCGCGGATCGCTTTGACGATAGTCCTCGCAGGGTCCGAGTCGATCACCAATTGGGCAGTGTCTTGCTGCAGCAGATTTAGGAGGGCTTCTAGCTTGCCATAGGTGTCTAACGATATTGTTCCCAATGCCAGGGAAGAACTCGCCTCTTCTCCATCATCATCGGAGACATCGATAGCAAAAGAGAATAAGCTATCGGGAGAATCTTGTTCCTGTGAAATAAAGAGAATTAGAAATCCTATCTGTGATATCTGGGGATATTATAAATCAAACAATTAATTGATTTACCTGCTTTAGGGCGATTTCTTGAGCTTGGTTTGAGGGAGCGGCTTGTAAAGGATCATACGAAGGATCGGCAGAGGATGCCGATGGTATGTTTTCTATGATCACATCGGTAGTCGGCCCTTGGGGTATAATTGCCGATGATGTATCTTGTGCAGAAGGAGCAGCTTGTTCAGTTACATCGGTGGGTTGACTGACGGGTGTTGAAGCGGACGCAGGGGCTGGTATAGATTTCTGTCGTTTTTGTTGAGTTTCAGCATCGGTTAAAGCTTTACGCTTTGTTTGGGCTCATAGTTCCGCTAGGCGCTCGCCTAGGCGCGCCTAGGCGTGATTAATCGCGAGTCGGAGGGTGCCCGCCTCGCCTATGGGGGTAGGCGGACCCCCAGGCGGCGGCAGCTCGGCGGCGGCGCCGGTGGGGGTGGAGGAGCGTCCGGCAGAGGTTGCTGGTGGCGGAGGAGCTTCGGACATGCGCGGACGGCGGCGAGAGCGTGCGTGCGCGGGCGCGAAGAGGAGACAGACGGAGAGGGAGAGGACCGGCGGCTGCGCCGGTGGGGGGTGGAGGAGCGTCCGCGCCGGCGGCTGCGCTGGTGGGGGGTGGAGGAGCGTCCGCGCGCGCGGACGGCGGCGAGCGCGGGCGGCGGCGGGCGCGCAGAGGAGGGAGAGATGCCGGAGAGGGAGAGGAACCGACGGCGGCGGCAGTGGATGCGGGAGAAGGCGGCGGCGGTGGATGCGGGAGAAGGCTGCGCGATGAGGACGGGCGAGTGGGGTGCGGCTGGAACAGAGAGATAGGGTTGGAGGTTGGAGTCTGTGAGTGGTAAATGGGCTGGGCCCTTGCCTCTTGGGCCTTTTTATCTATCTAGGCTAGCCTTTCTATCTATCTAGACCCATTATTCAGTTGTTTACTTTTTTTTCTTTAGAAGATAATACATGTATATTAGTATATACACAAAACGCCTAGAAAAACGCCTAGAAACGCCTAGGCGCGATTAATCCCGATTACTCCCTAGGCTAGGGGTCAGCGCCTAGATTCCGCCTGTCGCCTAGCGAAACTTTGTTTGGGCTTCAACGGCAATTGGCTGGGGGGCATCGACATCTGTTGGTTGGGGAGCCTGCATGCTTGGCGTGCTTGCCGATGTGCCCGTTTGTTGCTGCAAAAACGGGTATAAGATTGGATATTTAACAGAGAAAAATGTAAAAAATAAGAGAATACCTCTGAAGGAGGGGTAGAGGTCGTGGTGCTTGGTAAAGTTGCCGATGACGATCCAGCTGCAGCTTGCACACCCTGATAGTTGTATGTTAATGTAGAGTGTATCGGCAGAAAACAGAGTAAGCAAGGTTATTACCTTAAAAGCCTTGATTAGGCTCGAAGCAGCAGCCTTTGGAGAAGCCCTGGATGTTCCCAGTCTTGGTCTGGAAATGATGGTTTTGGCGCGAGTCCTCTGGAAGGTTAAGGCTTCTAAGGTGGGGGCGTTGTAGCCGATTACTGAGACTGGAGAGGCTGGATGGAGGTTGAAGGGTTTTCTACTTTTGCTTATTGGTGGAACTGGATCATCGGCCTGTTTCAAGGAGGGTTAGTTACCGATATGCATATGAGAGGAAGGAAAGAGACAGAAGTTAAAAAGAACTTACTGCATTGTCAGGAATGGCATAATCGGGATCGATCATATGCCGATATGTGTGAACAGATGTTGAAAATAGCTGTTCTTTCCACTCTTGCCACCATTGCTTATATGATTCTGTTATGAAAGATGCTGGTGACCAGGCGGAGAGATCGACATTTGAGATATCGGCATCGGGAGCAAGTTTTACTATCCTGCTCCATTCAGTTCCAGCGGTAATGATTTCTCTGGGCTTAATCACATCGGCATAGCATAGCTTGATTGGCAGTTGCCCAAAGGCCAGCTGACGAGATACTGCCGATGGATTGTAGAATTCATAAGTGATATGAGAAGCTTTCCTGCTACCAAATGTGTTGACTGGGATTGCTCTGGGGGTGATAATGGCCATCATAAGATCATTGTCTTGGTTCAGATCACTCTCGGCGAAATTGAAGAGGAGAGGGAACTTGTTATCCTCATCTATGTAAGGTACCCAAGCCCTGAGGTCACGAGGGAGGCCATGGTAGAAAGTCTGAAAAAATCTACCGATTTGGTCCTCATTGGCTTCTGTTCCGGGAAGGACAATTATTGCTTCGCCGAAGTTGAGAGGGGGGCGTGTTGCCGATTCATCATCTCCAAGGATGTAGTCTTCGGGAATCTCTCGTGGGAATTCCTGAGCAAAGAGATCCCACTGTAAACGCTTGTGCATGTGAGCGTTTAACCACATATTGATGAACCACCATGGGCCTCCCAGATTGCCGATGGGTTCGCCAAGTATAAGCTTTTGGGATACTTGGTGGAGAAGGTGATAGGTTGAGCTCAGGAGATATCGGCCAAGTGGGAATCTGACACCGTTGGCTAAGAGTTCTGCTGCTGGGAGGAAAGCGTTGGTTGGTCCTACCGATCGGCCACAGAAAATAAACTTCTCCAGCCACATGTTCAGGAATGTGGCGTGTTCCCTTTGATTGACGGTACCAGTCTTTTGGTACTCTTGGATGTATCCCGTCCAGCCGCCGATGTTGCGTGTATTTACTCTGTATTCAGCTTTTCTGCCAAAAATATGGCCTTCATCGACAGTTGAGATGTCCAAGCCTGTGAGCATATATACATCGGCAAGAGTAGGGGCACATGGACCATGACCAAACATGAAGGTGTTGGTGGTGTCTGACCAAAATTGAGCGGCAGCTATCATCATGGATTCATTCTTTTGTATATCGGCAATGGATAGCCTGATACACTGATCTATCTTCCGTTCTGCCCAGAACACTTGCATTGATCTGTTGACCCTCAAGAACCAGTTTTTCCACCCTTTGGTGGGTTTGGGCCAAGAACGGAACGTGTCTTTCCACAGATTCAAAGAGAAATTTTGAGATTTGAAGGGAATACGATTTGCCTCTGCATTAATCAGGTCAGTTGGATCTGGGTCGCCCATTGGACCTAGGCAATGGAGGGGAGGTTGATGTGTTGGAATCACCAGTGTGTTGCGTAGTTCCTGAGTTTGGAGGACCAAGAAAATGGAAGAAAAAGGAAAATGTCGACTGTAAGAACTCGCAGGGAACCAAAAGGGTTAAAGTAAAAGTAATAAGAGGAATAACGAACCGCAGGGACGTCGAAGTTAACAGCCATTGCTTCGAACAGATGAGGGCACGAGCTGGGAACTTGAAGATGACGATGGCTCTGGTGAGTCGAGGATGCGCGGTCGTTGGTTAGGGATGCCGTCGGAGTGAGAATGCCAAAGGATGGAGTTTGAAGGTGGAATATGAACAGCCCGGAGAAATCTATTTATAGGCCATTTGGGATAAGGGTATTCTTGACTTATCTCTATGCCGTATGCGGATGGATCGAGGTGGTTCAGTTGGATATGGTAACTGTTCGCACGACAATCAAGGGATGGTACAGAAGATTTGACGACGAGTAATCATGACTTGAAGGATATCTCGATACAGGATTTTTCGGTTCTAAAAAAAGTGATGCGTTGTGGTAAGATCTTGCTGATGGATTGTTATTTTGGTATCTCAATCGTAATTAAGGTAAAGAAGGTTGGAAAATGTGCGATATTTTTTGAGATGCATGGATTAGATCTAGATTTGATTAAATCTAGTAACAAATCATGTTATGCTTGGAGAATGGGTTAAAAAAAATAGGCAATGGCAAGCATCAGCTGGAGTAAATTTCGGAGCATCAGTATCTTATACTCCGAAATTGGGGGGCATGTATTGACATCGTTTTTAGCATGTGTCAAGATGATCAGGAAGGGCTAATCAACAGAGGAAAGATTACCGTGTGGATTGATAGCCAAGGAGAATAAGTTTGTTTTTGAGTGGTGGCAGCGTATGGATTTAATTTGAAGTGTTGCCGATGAGGTTAAGGATATTATTGCCGATGCCGATGAAAGAGGGTTTGGAGACTGCTGCCGATGAGACAGGGAATGTACCGATGAAGGAGGGTATGAAGACTGCTGCCGATGAAATAGGGAATGTACCGATGGAAGGAACTCGAAGGCTGCTGCCGATGGAACAGGGACTGTGCCGTTGAAAAGGAGGTCGATGAGAATACCATCGTAATTGAGGCGGACTATGGAGTAAAATAGGAGTTAATTTCCTTGTTTACGTTTAGTAGAGTCTGAGTTGTATCAAAGTCATGTTTTTCCTTAGATTTGGATTTAATGTCCTAGTCGTATTTGGTTACGTTTCTATAGGTCAGGATATAAATATAGAGTGAAGGGCAATGTAATAGGGGATCAATCAATATATCAAAAAAAACAGCTTTTACTCTTATTTACATCTACTTTCGGCGACTTCGTCAATTTGCATATTTTTCCTTTTTACGAGTTCTCATCGATTCGGCGAGTTGCATTGCTCTAAGTGCAATCTTCGACGATCCTCGAGTTCCGCGTGAGTACCTCTTGGCCGTGACATCCGGGCGTATCGCTGTTGTCAGGACCAAAGTGCTCGTATCTTTGTCCTTGTCGATTAACAGGTCAAATCGACTGGCACGCTTTGGATATCGATTTCGGGTATTAGCCCTTTGTGTTTGCAGATTTACTTTTGCATCAACAAAGTGTTTAGCTGTCCTGTTTTATGTTTAGCTCTACACCTTCAGAGACTTTTTCTGGTCATATTGCACATAAACCCATGTTGGTTCTTTAGGCAATCTGTATCAATGTATCCCATGCTGTGCTGAAATTGTCTGCTTTCCAGCTAGTTTGTAGCTCAGTGCACTGCAGGGCCGCTACAGACAATAACTTGAAAGCAAAATTTCTGAATGCCACAGACAATAGAGATCTCATCCACAAATTTGTTTGGATTTACTCAAAACTGTAGCTATTCCACTACATGCACTCTACAGGCACATATGAAGGTATCAAACTTCTTAAAAGCGTGTTGTTTAACATTCAGGAAGTATGACTGCCTGGCTTTGTTACTGCGATCCTGTTCATATAATCTCTGTAGCCTGGTTGTACTTGACAGTTACTTTGAAACAACAATAGCATTTTAAGTCAGTTGTTTGGTGTTCTACTAATGATAATTTCAATGGAAACCAGTCTCACATTCAAAGCATGAGTCAATTAGATGTTACATTTAGAATCACTCACAAGCAATTCTGGTTGGACATCTTCACCTTGTAGTTGAATAGATTTGTCTACCATAGTTGTTTTCCAGTCAAGTACTAATGTTACTATGTTAGCAACAATTACAGGGTAAATGTTGTGCATTCATAATTGTTATCTTGCGATTTAAGGCTTCTTTGATAATTTATTTGGTACCTGCTCATTCTGCTACTATACCCCTGATAAACTTGTGCATAATTGCTCTCCAGACTGTAATCTCCAGCTTCTATGTTTGTCTTTTGGGGTAGGGATCTCCCTGCTACTCTTTTTCAGTGCACTATTTTGACTAGATTGAATTGCTGGCCTGTGCTTTCTCTATACAAAGTAGTTTTTGCCAATTGAAACTGACCTAAAATTTGCTATGAGGTGTGCTAATTTATGTTGGATTGGGTTTGTAGTTTTGCTGCATCTGCATGTTTAGACTATTTGTATGGAAAATAAATTGTTTCTGATGGCAAAGATAGTAACTGTGATATTTTTCCATGTGAATGTCGTTTTTACTGAACTATGTTCAGCATCTCCTGTTTTTGTGTTTGATTTTTTTTTCTTGAATGGTGAATGGAACACAGCCTAACACTCTCTTGTATTTCCCAGAGCTGGATATTGATACCTCCAAGAGCTTTGAGAACGAAGAGCCAGGTTGCCTGATCACTCCCCAGGAGGCCTGCAACCGGATCGCAGAGGTTGTCCAGGAAGCCGTTAGAAAGATGGAGATCGTGGCAGAAGAGAAACTGCGAATGTACAAACGCGCCCGCCTCGCCGTGGAGGCGTGCGAGCGTGAGCTGGAGGAAAAGGCGCGGGAGGCGCAGGAGCTGAAGGTGGAGCGGCTGCGGAAGCTGCAGCAGGCGGAGGAGCTGGAGAGCATCATCCGGCTGAAGCAGGCGGAGTCGGAGATGTTCCAGCTGAAGGCGAGCGAGGCCCAGGAGGAAGCCGAGCGGCTGCGGAGCGTGGCGCTGGCGAAGAAGAAGTCGGAGGAGGCCGGGCAGGACTACGCGAGCATGTACCTCAAGTGGCGCCTCGAGGAGGCCGAGGCTGAGAAGCAGTTCATCTTCGAGAAGATCAAGCTGCAGGAGAACAAATGCGTGCCGCCAGTGCCGCACGCCGCGAGTAGCAGCGGCGTGGGTGTTGGGGTTGGCGTTGGGATGGTGGGCGGGAGCTCTGGCGGCGACCCCTCGCAGGTGATGATGCTGTCCAAGATCCAGGACCTGCTGAAGAACGTCCGCAGCATGCCGTCCGCCAAGCCAGACGGGCCGCGCTCCAAGTAGCGGTGACGTGGGCTGGGCGGGCATTGCCGCTCTATCGGTCTGATGATTGGTTGTTGTTAGACGTGGTTGTTTAACTACTGGCGTAGTAGTAAATTTAAATGGTATATGCTGCATTTTTTTTAAAAAAAATTGACTGTAGGAGCGCAGCATTGTTTAATAGCGAATTGGTTCACTGATTATGTGATCTGTATGGATTGTATCCTGGTAACTAATTAAAGTGTAACCAGCAGCGTAGCTATACAGTTGAACTGTTCGTTTTTTTTATCTGCACAGGTGTTGCAGTCGATGTAACATTAGTCTCATTTACCTGGGTTCGTTAAGGATTTAAGATTGTGTGATGGTTGTGGAAGCAACGGCATTGAGCCTTGCTGAAGCCAAAGGGATCAGCCAGGCCTGATGCCGAGCCCGGAGCCCCGCGTGTGCCGTGGCATCGTGGACGCACGGCACGCGGCGCGCGGGTGGGTGTCCAACGAAACCGGCCGTCGGTGCCGTGCGGGCGTGAACCGACCCCGGCGCCACGACGGGCACGGCCGGGCACAAGTCCGCCGTGACACCGTACCGTAGCGGACGGGATCAAGTCGCGGGAATGGAACAAGTCCACGGCACGTCGTCGTGCTCGTGCAGGCGGCGACGGGGTGCGGGATGCCGAACCGGCCAGGGACTGGGACCCACACAGACACAGGAGGCAGGCCAAGTCAAACCCCCCGCGTGCGCCGATCCTTCACGCCCCCACCCCTCTCGCGCACGGATCTCGAGGTGGCGCCGACGGCCCTGGTCCGTCCGGGCCCACGGAACCAGACGGAGACGGCCTCCCCTGCACGGTCGGTTTCATTTCACGCGGTCGCACCGCCACGCAAAGGCAGGGAAAGCGGGCACGCCACTTTTTTCCTATAAAAACACCCTCGCCTTGCCCGAATCCGGGCACACATCCGGCATCCCTGATCCCTCTCCCTCTCGCGCGCACTCGTGCTCCTGCCTGCGTGCTGCTCCCCCCGCCACCGCCACCGCTGCAGGCTCGGTCCGGCGACGTCACTCACCGGCGGGAACATGGTAAGCGACTCCGGACCACTCTCCTTCGCCGAGGATTTGTGCGTTTGTCGTCCTCCTCCTGGGTCGGAATTGGGTGGGAGATCCAGGGTCCGCTCCAGATCTCTCTCTGCGCGGCGGGATAGATACAGTAGATAAGATAGACAGGGGATCTCGCCTTTCTCGCCTGCCTGTTGGTGGTACGGTCGAGCGTCGGTTCCATCGCCTCGTCGACCCTTGTGCGGTGCGGTCTTCTTCCTGGGTTGATCCATGGGGCACTCGGACGTACGCCACCTGCTTCTGCTGCTGCTCCCTTCGGATCTAGATCACCCCTGCCGCCTCGCGCCCGCCGAAGGTGTCCACGGACCGCGAGATCGGATGGGTGCTTTTGGGTCCTAGGATATGGGTCGCTAGGAATGGAATTTGCTCAATAGCCTTTCGCCTCTCGCGTTGCGGGTTGCCCAGATACGAAGAGGCGGGTCTGAACCTGTACCTTCTCCATCCAGATTCAGATTCTGGGCGATTGGTTTGCTTATCCGCGCTAGCTATGGCTTGAGTTAGGAAATTTGAGATTTTTTTGGCAGGGGGTTTCACTCTTGGCGACGGAATTCATCATGGAAAACATGAGAAAGACTTTCTGGCATGCTGTAGGACTAGGACGAATCATCATTGGTTCCATTTGAACATGAATGGATACGAACGGTGTAGGATTTCAGAGGCATTGTCCATGTTGGGTTTCAGCAACCCTTTTGTCCGCCTCTACTTTCTGTGAACATAGCCGCACTGCTACCAATTTTGAAGTTTGCAGCTTTCTGATCTACCATTCATGGCATAGGTCGGGACGAAAGATGCACTTATGCAAAATTCAGGGTAACACTGATTTCCAGTAATGCAGCCTGGAAAGGATAGTTGATGGTTGTTGAACTGCCCACTTCTGATTTAGGATGTATACCAGCTGGTTGTAATTTAGAGATGGAAATGTGTCATATTGCCCACTTTTGGCATAGTGGCTCATCGTTTAGTTTGGGAATAGAAATGATCAAACTAGAAAGCTTTATACCTTCAGTTGAGGTGGATTACATCACGAGAATAGTTGACCCATTTCTTTACCTGACTGGAAATGGTATATAGGTCAGAAAACTGAACCTTCGTGTGTTTCTCGCATCCAATGCTACTTGAAATGGCCCATCTATTTTGTGATATGCATTCTGCCAGGATGGCATTTTCCTCTTTCTTTCAACCTCATCTGGCAACTGCATGGAAGCTGAAAAAACTACTGATGCATTTGCTGATTGGTTGACACACTGTGTTAAGTATCTATCAGATTGACTAAGTTTTCATATATGCTGATTTGTGGCTTTTGTTTTGACAGACTACTTCAAGGCGCCTTGCTGACAGGAAGACTGCAAAGTTCCAGAAGAACATCACCAGGAGGGGTTCCGTGCCTGAAACCACTGTCAAGAAGGGAAATGACTACCCTGTTGGCCCTGTGGTTCTCGGGTTCTTCGTCTTCGTCGTCATTGGATCATGTATGCCTTCCAAGTTCCAACCCTCAAAATCTTTTGATATTCTGTTGTTTTATGCTGATGATGTGCTACTTTAGCATGCACACTTGCGTGCCTTCTTTCTATAAGAATATGCATATGGTTCATCCAGAAGTTGACCTTCTAACCTTTATGGCCATAGATTGGTGGCTTGGCATTAGTGTAGCTCCCTTATATAACTTACTGCTGACAAGTAATATTTGCCTCACATACTTGATTAAACAAATACATGTCTATCCTGTTTTGAAAACCATCCAAGTACAAGGTTTAGAAGTGTCCAGTTGTATCCTAGCATTAACATAATGGACAACAACTGTAATAGTCTATAGCTCTGGGTAATGCCAAAGAATAACAAGTATCAAATCAGGACTACACGGACAATTTCTTTTTAGAATGTTTAACATACTATGGATGAACAAAGAAAAGTTCATGTTAGTTCTAACACTGCACATGTATTTAATTTGATGCCAAATTGCCAACTATACCAAGTATCAACCCCAAAACAGCGCACACAGCATAATTTCGTTGAACTGTTGCAAGGTTGTGCCATTTCTGTGACTACCAATCTGATCTCTATAGTTTATTTACTGTTATAGATGAATTAACATGCTCTGCCTCTTTTCCCTTTGCAGCGTTGTTTCAGATAATCAGGACGGCAACCAGCGGTGGGATGGCTTAAGAGCCGCCCCACATCTAATCCCCAGTCTAGTGATCTGTTTGTTATACATGCATCCAAGTAGAATTGGGTAGCAGCTAAAATGTTCAATGTGTCACAGCGCCCTGTATTCCATTCATCTGGTGATCCTTGAGTCTGTAACTGAACCGTAAAGCAGAATCATGTACCTTATATCCTTATATAAAGTGATAATTGGATAGTATTACCGTGTTTCGTTTAATCTCCTGGGTTTTGGATTTTTTTTTGTGTGATGCTAAGATATTATGCCTCTGCCAATTTTGTTCACCTGTGCTGGCTTGTGACAATTGAAGTTTCAGTAGCTGAACTTGGGTGCCCCCAACAGAACCCCTCTCATCCAGTCGCAGTCTTTTGTGATTTAGCTAGGCTCTTCTGAACTGAAGGGTCATGTGCTTGGATAATTAGGTTTCATTCTGTTTTTGATGATGGGTGTGTTTAGTTGTGTAAAAAGGTGTAAAAAAAGTACTGTAGCACGTTTTGGCTTTATTTGGCAAATAGTGTCCAAACGTTGACTAATTAGGTTCAAAACGTTCCTCTCGCAAAGTAGAATCAAGTTGTACAATTAGTTTTTTATTTCATCTACATTTAGTATTCTATGCATGTATCGCAAGTTTGATGTGACGGAGAATCTTTTTTCTGCACAGTGTTTTTTTTTTTTAAGTAAACACAGCCGATATCGTGTATTCAGAAAAATCTGACATAGACTGTCAGTAAGAACAGGAACTACTAGGCCTCGTTTAGTTTTCCAAATTCACTTCAAATTTTACTATGCAAAAAGAAGATTTCCCATCATATCAAAATGTTGGCACATGCATAGAGTACTAAATGTACTAAATGTAGATGAAATCAAAAACTAATTGCATAGTTTTGTTGTACTTTGTGAGACGAACATTTTGAACCTAATTAATCAATGTTTGGATAATTATTACCAAATAAAAACAAAATGCTACAGTAATCCGGCACAGTGTTTTTCATCACCGAATCGGTAATCTAAACAAGGCCCTAGTATCTCTCACCTCACGTCTCTAGTCTCAACTGACTTTGACTGGAGGAAATATTGTACTACCACCGCCAGTGGCTGGCCTCCTGCACGTCTGAATGCTGAGCCTGAATGTGCCAGCTTCGTCAGACTGCAGATTGTGGGCTGAGGGTGCCTGGCTGCCAGCTCCGCGAAATAGTGGCCTTGTTTAGATCCCAAATTTAAGATCCAAATTTTGTATAGTAAATGTCATATCACATTATAGTAATTTTATTTTTATTTAGTAATAATTGTCTAAATATTGATTAATTAGGCTTAAAATATTCGTCTCGCAAAGTACAATAAAATTGTGCAATTAGTTTTTGATTTCATTTACATTTAGTACTCCATATATGTGCCGATATTTTGATGTGATGGGAAATTTTCTTTTTGCATAGTAGAATTTGGGGATGAATTTGGGTATCTAAACAAGGCTAGTGGGTGTGTTCACTTTCCATGTAAACCCAAAATATTTCCTCTTCTATCTATCACATCGAATCTTTGGACGTATGCATGAAGCATTAAATATAGGTAAAAAAGATAACTAATTGGATAGTTTGTCTGTAAATGTCGAGACAAATCTTTTGAGCCTAGTTAGTCCATGGTTGGACAAATTTTACCAAATAACAACGAAAGATGCTACAGTAATTTTTCACCTATTTTTCACCAACCGAACACACCCAATATTCATTTGACGCTGTGAGAAGTAGTTATGATACCACAAAGGTGCCACCGTACTGACAGGAAGACTATCTTGTTTAGTTAGAGGGGATAAAGTTTTGCGGTGTCACATAGGGTGTTGTATAGGTTGTTTGGATACTAATAAAAAAACAAATTACAGAATCCGTCAGTAAATAGCGAGACAAATTTATTAAGCTTAATTAATCTGTTATTAGCACATGTGTTACTGTAGCACTTTATTATTAAATCATGGACTAATTAGGCTTAAAAGATTCGTCTCACAAATTACACGCAATCTGTGTGATTAGTTATTTTTTAGTCTATATTTAATACTCCATACATATGTCCAAACATTCGATGTGATATGGTGTAAAGTTTTTAGGGTGGAAACTAAACCAGGCCTGAGTTTCAGAAGCAAGATGCCAGTATGCCACGAGGGGTTCGATGCCTGAAACTATGTTCTTCAAATCTTTCTTCCTATTCTTGTGTTGTGCTTCGTTCAAAAGCGAACCTGTTTTTTGCCTTTATATGCTCTCAAGACAATTTTTGTCTATGGCCCCCCTTCAAAAGTAGGTACACGAAAGCAATCGTTTCTCAGCATATATAGTTATATATACATGCCGATTTTACAAGGGCTCGGACGGCCACGGCTGCTGCACGCCCATGTCTAGCGGGACCGCCCACATCCCTCCCCATGCTTCCTGCACCTGTCGTCGCGCAGCGCCCCATCTCTCCACTTCCCGCACGCATACCGGCGCCTCAGAAGCTACAACAGACGGTTGTGGCAAGTGAGTCACACTGCAACATGTGCAACACCCGATTTACTTTTGAAACATCCAGATGAAACATTTGCAGCATGCGTCTGAAGACAAATGAAACACTTGAAACATGTGTCTGAAACACTTACAAAAACACCTGAAACCACTTAAAAAAGATACTGCAAAACATTTTTTGTGAAACATATGCAACATCCAAATAAAAACACTTGAAACATACATATGAAAAAATAAATGAAACATTGGCAACAGATGTTTGCAATATATGTGTACAACTATGCAACATCCCGATCTACTTTTGCAACATTCATACTAAACACTTGCAAAATGCCTCGGAAACATCTGAAACACTTGAAATATACGTTTATAACCTGCGGTTTCAGCGTAACATCTCCTTGTTGTTTGGGAGAATGGAGGATCGTCGACATGTGGAGTTCACCGGTGTAGAGCTCACCGGTAGCATGGAGATTGCCGCTCCTGTGGAGAAGGCTGCGGCGGGTCACTCCAGTGGAGAGAGAAAGAGGGTCGGGGGAAGGCCTACTGGTTGCCGCTCCTGGCATGAGTTGCTGTCGGAAAGTGACAGAAGTGACCAGGCGGGCACAATGCAGAACGGAAGCTACATGACGGACGATGAGAGCAGTGTAGAGGGAGGAAGGCGGGCGGCAGCGCTCGGCACGCGGTGGAGAGGAAGGATGGTGGTCGGCCGGGCTGGCGGAGAGCGCCGTGGTGGAGCATTGCGGCAATTTGAAATTGGGTTCGAGAATGGGTGCAGGAGCAGCGACGATTCGAGAGGAAAGTGAATAGCGGAGTTTTTTTTATTAAGCAACGCGAGATGGCATCTGGGCGAGTGCTAGTGTTGGGCCATTCGGGCGGTGTCGAGACCCACTAACTCAAAAGCGTCCGGATGGCCGGACACCCTACTCACAGTATTTTCGATTTTAAAACTGGAACATATTTGAAGATGCCATGGAAGAGGGAGAAGAATCAATGCATATCATATCTTTGCATCGATTCATCGGCTGCCATCGATAATTGAAAAATTGTTAATCCGTCCGTCGGCTTGTGTTGTTGCTGCAGCGTGCGTAGTGGGCCGGCACTTGCATGCGGCCGAGGACGGGAAGTCAAGCCCATGGTTCGACCGATTTGGTGGCTGATTCACCAAGGTGCTCTAGTATTTGTCTCGGTATAAGCTCTATAAAAAACAGCTCTGTTTTTCGATGGGCGTTTGGCATGTCTCCTTGAAGAAGTTAGAGCCGGAGCCCTGCCAAATGAGGCTTAGGAACCTGTTTATAGCCTAACTTCTTGTGGCTTTGGGTCCTCTTACACCGGCAACTGTAGCAACATAGTTTGGGTGTGTTTAGTTTCTCATTTCACCTAAAAAATTTTAGGTTTTGGCCTATCATTTTACAGAATGAAACTAAATACCATGCAAAATTTTTGGTAAAAAGGTATTCATTCTCTATTTTGGATTTTGGCCTCAAGAGGCAAAAAAAAAAAAAAACCAAAAAGCCCTCACTCACCCCATGAAAAATTTAGCATTTTGGATGGAACTAAACACATCCATGAAAATTTTAGCATTTTGCATTTTATCATTCCAAAGTAGTTGACATTTTGCATTCCATGGGGAATTAAACACAACCTTTATATAAGTCGTTTTTATCTTCTCACGAAATGAACTAGAAGCATGAAAATACCATGTTTTGTGGCTCCTCTGACTCCAATAATGTAGCATAGAGCTGAAGCTAGAAGGAGTCCGGACAAACGTCAACTAAAAATGTCTGTGTTTCTTCTCAAGTGCTGGAGTTAAGCTATCGGGAGCCCTTATTTTGGTAAACAAGATATTGGGAGTAGGCAGCGCGCGTCTGTGTAAAGAATGGAAATAGAGGGATGCGAATGTGATTGATGTATTTGAACAATTAATGACTAAAAATGCCTGTTTTCTTCTCCAAGTTTTCTAATCAATGAGAGGGCGAAAGCGCAGACGCTTAGTGCACTCTCTGTCTAGATAGGAGCCGTCATTATATTATTAGGGATAAACCTGAAACTGACTATTACTTTTACTTATAAGATGTCATTATCAGTTCACTTCAAAGTTGGCAAAACTATAAATTGTTCCACTAGACAAATAATTTTAGAACTACTCCCTCCACCCAAATTATAAGTCATTTCAACTTTTTTGAGAGTCAAAGCATCGTCTCAAGTTTGACCAAAATTACAGAGAGAATTACAAAAACTTTTGACATCAAATAGGTATACTATGAAAATATATAATTAATGAAGAATCTAATCACACAAGAAATATGTGGCTTTTTGACGTATTTAGAATGACAACAGGTCATAATGTCATTATATCATTCGGTTTATGACATTATGTTTTAGGCACTTCGACTTAGTGACAATAAAACATTGTATGTCACAAAAAACGTCATATAGGTAGTCCAATTCCATCCAGTGACAATATTTGCTATGTCATAGAGGCATTTTCTGTGTCACAAAGGCAAATTTACAAATGCCATCAACCTATGATAGAGCTTGTGCATCACGAAATAACTTATTGATTTGTTTAAACATTGTTCTCCATGCTGGCATGTTCAACAGCCTCGTGGTCGGGTTGGTCCATATAACTTTTTAATTTCATTTTCCAACACATTTCATCCCATGTTATATATATTTCATGGCTGACTTTGTTAAATGTGGTGCTTTATTTTATATATGCCTAATCACTACAACAAGAAAAAAATGCGTCCGTGGGTGTAAAGTGCACTATACCGCATTCTAAAATTAGCATTAGAGGGTGTCGCTAAAAATACCAAAACACATGATGGAGGGATGGTCATTTAAAATTTATAGTCGGTCGAAATAAAAACTGTATACATGTGTTGTTTAATAAAATGATAAATAAAGAAACATTGAGTGTTTTTTATCATGCGTGTAATTGTTTGTTTCTAAACTCAATTTGATAGGTTTGTGATGTGAAGAGGATACGCAGGAAAGGGAAGTGGAGAGATAAAAATTAATAGAGATACACATTGATATATATACATTTTAAAAAGGAAGAAAATAAAATAAAAAGAAAATAAATTAAAAAAACACCCCCCTAACCCCCCCCCCCCCCCCCCCCCCCCCCCCCCCCCCCCCCCCAACCCAGGACTCCCCCGCGCCCTCTCCAGCAAGCCTCAGCCCACTTCGAGCACCCCACCCAACCCACGCGACCCTGGACCTCTCCAGCAGGCCTCGGTCCCCCTTCAGGCCAGGCAGCAAAGCCAGCCGCAGCCCACACTCTGTCCTTCCTTTTTTTTTTCGGGAACCACTCCGTTCTTCTATTACGCACGCGCCAGCCCAAGTGGAAGCCTGCTTTGATATCGTAAATGTTATTATTTTATTATATAAATTTAGTCAAATTTAAAATGCTTTGACTCTCAAAAAAGTTAAAATAACTTATAATTTAGAATGAAGGGTGTATATCTTTTGGGACGGACAGAGTGAGTACTGCTGGTTGTTGGGATCGTCTCTGCCAAAGCTACAAATATCCCTACCTCATCAGTAGCTGAACTGCATGCATGCATTCCAAGAGGGAGGGGGAAGTAATAACATACAAGTGCATTCTATGAATTTTATGACAAATTAGAGAACATAAAATACGCATGTACCCTTATTTAATTTTCTAATCAGACACTATTATCAACGTAATTAATGGTGATTGGTTAATAAATAGAAAGTATTTAATGTAAAATTGGTTTTTTCCTCTAGAATGGATTATATTTGGGGATAAATTTTGAATGATAGAATACACTGTAATACAAAATGGAGGGAGTATACTATAATCACGGCCGTCACTTCATCAGTTAATTAAATAGACGAATTTACCAAACAAGGCTAGCAATCATGCTCGTGCAGTAACCATGCATCAAGATCAAGGGACCCCACGATGGATGTCTGATCCTGTGACATACATCCGATGGTGCCCCGGCCCAACGGCGGGCAACTTCGATTTCGATCGATCCCTGTCTGAGACTACTGCTGATTAGGATCAACTTTCCCTACGTGGCACATTTTACGTTTCTAATTTTCCATTTTTCAAAGCTACAGGGGAAAGAAAGAAACGGCAGGAAGCGTTCCTTCAGACTAATACTAAGATCGAAGCAGGTGTAGCTACAAGATTCGAGTCCTCGCCGGGGAGTTCACCTGACGGTGGCGGTAGGTAGGATGCGTGGGATACGATGGCGAGGAGACAGAGGGCAAGAGGGCCGGCGGTCCTGGAGTGTCGACCGGCCAATGCGTGTGTGGTGCGTTTCTCACATGCAGGCAGGTGGGCGTCCCCCTCCCCCTCGTGTCTATGTAAAATACTCTGCATTCATGTCAAAATTAGAAGGCAAACTTTGCTTCCGTACATAAAAAATGAAGCGATTTGCTGAAAGATACTTTAATTCATTTTTGGCTTTTGAGAAAATTAGACGGAGTGTGCACCAGCAAATTTATCAAGAATTAGAGTGTCTTTCAGCATATCGCTCCATTTTCAATGTCCAGCAGCAAAGGGAGGTCACTTTTAGTGTCTAGGAGCAAATTTTTCCAAATTAAAACTTACATTTTTTATCTAAATATTTTCAATTATTATAATACAAAGTTTAGTTAAATTTACTGCTCTAGATCCACATATCACTGTCGGGACTAAAACTGTATCACTGTTAGAATTGATGGTGCTCGCCTGCCACTATTGGTTCACATACCTGGTACGGTAGTGATAGTATCACTGTCGAGTCACGATGGACTTGGCAGTGATTCTAATATTATCACTACTGAGTCTAACCTTCAGGTAGTGTTTGATTGCTAAGATGGGGTGGGATGGTCCCTCTTTGGAGGCTGTTTGGTTTGGGGGCGAGCTGGGGTGGGACGGTCCCTAAGCGGAATATTCCCTCATATACATGACGCCCTTACTACACCTCCGAAGTGAGTGGACGGAGTCGCCCCTAGTGGGATGGCCGGTGCGGGTGTGAGGAAGAGCACGCGGGAGGAAGAAAAGAGGATTCGACGCGAGGCGGGGCTCCGGCAGGCGGCCGCGACGGCGGGCTGGCTCTCCAGGCGCGGGGGTGAGGCTAGGCGCTCGCGACTGCGAGTAGCGTCCCTAGATCCGCTAGCGCGGCCAAGCGAGAGAGCAGCGCCCCCGGCTCCTTGTGCTGCTAGGAGGGCAAGCTCTACCCTCGGCTTCGGCACGCAAGCTCCGCAGCCCGGTTCCTCTCCATTCGCGGGCGCGAGCTGCTCCATGCTCGCCGACTCTAGTGAGCAGCTGCAGGAGACCCCAGTGAGCCGGGGCGGGCGACCCCAGCGAGCAGGGGCGGGTGAGCAGGGCGGGGGAAATTCTGCAGCCACGGTCGGTGTAGAAATTCCAATCATGGGAGGAAGAAAAGAAAACATAACCTGACAAATGGACCCCACCTAGTGGGTGATCCTGCTTTTGATGTCCCCAGACCAATAGAAAATGGGTTGGTCCCATCCCTCTTCAACTAAATAGAAATTGGAGTCGTCCTGTTCCCGTCCCATCCTAGAAATCAGAGACGGGTCCGTCCCACCCCACCTTCTTTCACTCATTTTTATATACTTTATTATTACATCAAAATAAAGGTTGGTGTGAGGACTCCTCCATGGCCGCCTGGCTAATGCCACACGTCGTCCTCCTGACCAACATGGCACCAACTCGATGATCGCAAGAGGATCCTTGGAGTCACCATGCACAAACTCCACTAGCGCAACTAAAACATCGTTGTAATAGACACTACAAGAACAACCATCAGTGATCATAGGGCATACGAATTGTACTTAACAACATGTAGAAACTTTAAAGGGAAATATTCAACGTGTTTATAAGTTCATATATAACTAATCCTGCTATTGAAGTGGTATAAATAGAGTTGAGGGAAACTCGAAAAAATTCATGACCTTGGAAGGATTCAGAGGGTTAAGCCTCGCGAGCTAGAGGGAGAAATATGCTAGGGGATTTGATGGTCAACTACTGTTGCCATGATGTAGAGGTGGGTCTAGATTAGGATGGATAAGGGCCTAGGTTAAGGGGTAACAAAACAAAAAATATTCAGTGCACGGTCAGACGGTTTTGTGGTTTCTGCTGGTGCTCTAGATGTTCTGTCTAATGGATCGGTCGGATGGTCCATGGGTTCCACGAATGGTCCCATGTTATTAGGAAATGGTTTGATGGGGGTGATCCAGTTACAAGGTCTTTGTGTGAATCTACGGGCGGACAGGTGGGAGTCATCGGACGATCTGTGAGATCTTGGTGGGAAATTGTGTCTAAGTGTAACGGTCCGCACTGTTGGAATGGTACATTTCTGTTGGTTGGTCCAGTGGTGTTTGTCGGATGGTCCGTCAGAACGTCGACAAAACCAATGTGGAAAGGTGTTCTTGAGGGATTTGGTTTAGAGCTTGTGTAGAGTGCCTCTATGGGTGTTAGGGAACGTATGGGGGTAGTCTACGTGACATGCTACGGTTGTGTAGCTTAGGGTTTGATCAACATTTAGAGAGGCTAATGCTAGGCTTGGAATTTCTAAACCATGATTGAGAAAGGTATAATCTAGGGAGTGAGGAGATTGATGAACTTACTCTTGATGAGTTGGTGACTTGAGGTCACCAAGCTCAAGCTCGTCTTCTTGATGTTCTTTCATCCAAGTGAGGGCAGCTCTTTGCTTGAGGGTGATAAGATTGGAGAGAGACCTCGTTGCATCAAACATGCATGTGGATTAGAGATTGAGTTGAGCTTCTAGACATAAAGGGAAGTGAGAGATTCAAGGCTTACACTTTGAAATGGAGGGGAGGGTCATGATCTTCATTTCTTTCATCAAAAGAGAGAACACAACTAGAGAGAGGATTTGGTCATGAAAATTACCTAGAGAGAGATTCTTGAGCTAACACATGTGAGAGGGAGAGGGAGAGAGGTTGAGCTTCATATGATTCTTCAATCCAAGCATTGGCTTAATCCCTAGTTTTTGATTTCTTGTCCATCATGTTTTGTATATGAAAATACAAAATACTTTGGCAGGAATGTAATGCATAAAAAAAAATACAAAGGTACTTAGTATATGGAGACTTACCAGCCATCTTGTTTTGATATACAAATCATTCTTTCGTTTTGGATTATGTTGACATTGTGTGTTGCTATATATGAACGAGGTGTAATAACAAAGAGCGAACTAACATATGAAATAACGAGTCAACCAACTTATGAATGAACGAGGGGACAACCAGTGCGTCGCTACGAGCCACGCAACTAACGAATGAGCCAACTCATGAACGAATGAGCAAACTAATTAACCAAGTAATAATGTTTATATCTCTTTTAAAACACAGATGTCTGCTAACATTGATAGCTTATGCAGGAGTTCAGGTCAATGGCTAGTGACACAAAACCACAAGGGCGAAGGAACAAATTTAAAATGGTCATGACAGATGAAGAGGATTGGGTGATGGAAGACGACTTTTACATTTGGATCCCCATCCAAATGGTCACGACAGATAAAAGAAGAGTGGGTAGTGGGTGAAGTCTTACAATTCAGTTCTTCGACGGTTTTGCAATTGTCATATGTATCCCACACAGCTTACTAGTTCACGCATACACTAGAATACATATATATATCCACATCTTGCTGGCAACTACGAGTTATACAAAGTTGCATTTATTTGCATCCCACGCCCAACACTGACGGCGAGCAAAGAGTCATGGCGGACGAGACAGCGGCGCCGCTGCTCCCCTCAGCTACCCTCATCGCCGACGCGCCACGCAGGAACAGGTTTGCCTTCGTCTGCGCCACGCTCGCCTCCATGACCACCATCCTCATGGGTTACAGTACGTGAAAAAAAAAATCTCAGTACTGATCAGCTACCTGCTTTCAAGACAATGACATTCACAATTAACCGGACCATCCTGCTTGGTGCCTGCAGATCTCGCGCTGATGAGCGGCGCGCAGCTGTTCATCCGGCAGGACCTGGGCCTCTCCGACGTGCAGATCGAGGTGCTCACGGGGTCCATGAACTTGTTCATGCTCGTGTCCATCCTCGGCGCCGGATGGGCGGCCGACCTCCTGGGCCGCCGGGGCACGCTCGTGCTTGCCAATGCCTTCCTCATGGCCGGAGCGCTCGCCATGTCGGCCGGCGGCAGCTACGCCGCGCTCGTGGCCGCGCGCTTCGTCACCAGCATCGGGGTTGGGTTCGCCCGCGTCGTCGCGCCGGTGTACAACGCTGAGATCTCGCCGGCGTCCACGCGAGGTGTCCTGTCGTCCTTGCTAGACGTACGTACACATATGCCGGCATCGTTTTTTTACTTTTTTTATCAAGCTTGTCTGATGTACGTACATGTGCTCGATGGTGCAGATGTTTATCAACGTCGGTATCTTGCTTAGCTACGTGTCGAACTATGCGTTCGCCGGCCTGCCAGTGCACATCGGCTGGCGCGTCATGTTCGCCGTCGGCGTGCTCCCCCCGGTGTTCCTCGCCGCGGGGGTGCTGGCCATGCCAGAGTCGCCGCGGTGGCTGATGATGCGTGGGCGCTACGGGGAGGCGCGCACCGTGCTCGTGCGCACCTCCGACACCAGAGCCGAGGCCGACCTCCGCCTCCAGGAGATCAAGCAAGCCGTCGAGGCGCCGCAGGCAGCCGGCAGCAGCGGTGGCGGCGGCGTGTGGAAGGAGATGCTGTTGCGGCCGACGAAGAGCGTGCGCCGGATCCTCGTCTGCGTCATCGGTGTCCTGTTCTTCCAGCAAGCGACCGGCATCGACGCCATCGTGCTGTACAGTCCATTGGTGTTCCAGAAGTCCGGCATGTCGTCGAACAGCGCCATCCTCGGCGCCACCATCGCCGTGGGAGTAGTCAAGACGTGCTTCATCCTCGTGGCGACGCTCTTCACTGACCGCATCGGCCGGCGCCCTCTTCTCCTCGCCAGCGCTGCTGGCATCGCAGTGACGCTGACCTGTTTGGCCCTGACGCTCTGCGTAGGGGCCACGTCCACGGTAAGCACGGCGGCGTGCGTCGCGTCGGTGCTGGCCTTCGTGGCCGCGTTCTCGGTGGGGTTCGGGCCATTGGCGCCCGCTTACAGCTCGGAGATCATCCCGCTGCGGCTGCGCGCGCAAGGCACCAGCCTTGGCACGGCGGTGAACCGGGTGACGTGTGCGTTGGTGACCATGACTTTCATCTCTCTCGCCGACTGGATCACCATGCCCGGGTGCTTCTTCCTGTATGCCAGTGTGGCAGCAGCTGCGTTCGTGTTCGTGTACTTGCAGCTGCCGGAGACTAGTGGGCGGAGCTTGGAGGACATGGACGAGCTCTTCGCCACCAAGTGATCATAGTTGTTCTTTTTTTTTTGCCTAAATTAGACAGTGAACTGAGGACTTGTATTTGTGTGATCGTTGTTCAACCAAGAATTTGACACTAGTCCCTTATGATTGCTCATAGGGCCCATGACAATTCACATCCAGCGACCTCTCATTTAATGTGAGAATTGAAGAGAAAGACACACAGCGGATGGGTACAGAAAATTGGTTGGTAGTTCAATTTCCTTGAGGCCAACAAGAAACTAACAGTCTAATACTAGATTTCTAAAAAAAGAAAAAGATTTGTCTGCTGCCAGTAGCCTTTGTTCAATTCAATATCAGAATCCGAGAGAGCAACAAAGCAAGGGGAAAGAGAGGGTTGAAAATTTAGCTGATATTCGCCGAGAACCTGCGAATATCAGTTCTACCTGTCACCTCTGTTAACAGTCGAATGCTAGAGCTTGTAGATGCTGTAATAGACCCGCAGCATGTTCGTCTAGAAGTGCCTCTAGCGCCATCGTTAGCAAGAAAAAGTTCCGCCCCCCTCATAACAAGGCTATTAATCATCCAGGTCATAAACATCATGTAGGGATCGGATGCAACAAGGGCCGGAGGGGGGAGTGGTGTCCAAAAATTTAATGCAACAACCATAGCGTACTAATAAATCAACTACATCACCCCCACTTGCATGGCTAACCCTACAAATTAAACTAAACAAACACCTTAGTACTGTCACCACATGAAGCCATGTCCTTAGTCATTTGCACACTAACAGTATTGTCCTTAAATGTGGAAATGTTAAAGACCTATTAACAATGGAGCATAATGCTACAATAAGAATCCTAGTTGTTAGTTGCCGGTCGTCACCAGATAACTTCAAGAACAATACTAAGCAAGCAAGATCATAACGAAAGTAAATGCTGGAAGTAAAGTGGACAAGAGACAATTGGGGGTTTTCCCCATGGTACCGGGTTTTGCCATACCCCCTAATCCATGTTGGATCATTCCCAAAGTGTTGAGCTGCCGTGTAACCAAGGCACAATCTTTAATAAGAGTATCTATTTTGCATTATTGATTGGCGGTTCTCAAACTATTAAGCACAAAAGCACTTGGGCCCTCCGACAGGATCCTCCAATAGAAGTTCATACAGATCATCACTAAGACATCTAGGTGCTAGTAAAAACCAAGAGTAACAAGCTTTCAATCTTCACTTGATCTAATCCTAAGACAAGAGACTACAAAAGATTTAGATTTGGTAATCACTCAACTAGCCAATTGTTAATCTTGATGACTTTATCACTTGCAATTGCTCTCCAACTCACTAAGAATCTATACGATATGCGTAATCATTTTCCTTGCCGAAGAGAACTCACTAAGAGATACTGAACACATATAAAAAAGGTTCTAAGGGATTAGCTAGTCATTCACTTAATTGTACGTAGTGAAATGAGCACCAGATGATCTGTAACAGCACACAAAAACTATAGAGGCGAGTATCCTCACACACCCAGAAACAACTATAGAGGAGGTACTTTGGCCCACTTCTAATGTTCTCAATTTACTAAGACCTTGTGATTGAGGTGGGCATGGCCCCCGCTTCGGCCCGACCGTGAAATTAACTTTTGTACTAGTGTTCCCTACCTACACAGAGCACTTGATCTCTTCACATAGACTAAGCAGGAGTGATACCCTCTCGAGTGCGCTACAAGTACTAGTGAAAACTGCCAACTCATAATTTTTTTTTTGGAGAATTTAGGTTCCCTGTTTCCTCTGTTACATTTAGCATTTGCTTTATGAGATATCTTGCAATGTACATCAATTTCTAAAATTGCTAGAATAAGGTTTGAACTGGATTGCAAAATCTTTTGCGCATTAGAAACTTGGAATTGACACACAAGCTTCTAGGTGCACGGGTGAATTGGTCATTATTACAATGTTTCTTGCTGCTTTAAATTTTTAGAAGACCCAAGTTGTGGTCTCTCTTAGTTGCTTGGATTGTTAAATTTATAGAGGACCAATTTATCCTCTCTTTTAGTCATCTTCATGATTTCATTAGGGATTATGGGACTAAATACAACAATTTTAGGGTACTCACAATGCAGACTCTATCATAAAGTCTAAAGCTATTTATTACCTCGAATATTGTGGACTTAGAGTCTAAATAAGACTTGGAGTCTTGTTTTTTCTCCCTCTTTCTTCAATAAATATGTTGTCACATCAGCAAAATACCATAAATAAGTTGTAATAAATAGTCTTGGACTTTATAATAGAGTCTTGCATTATGAGTGCCCTTAGTATCTAACACACAATACACAAATTTATTGAATTCATTACACACCTTGCATCCCGAATTGGAAAATTGGAATCGCAACAGACAAATGTCCCATGTCTATTCCCTGGCTTCAAGCGAAAGAAACTGAGAATCTTACTATTACTAATTAGAGGCTCCAACGGAGGCACCACGTTAATTCTCACCAGAGGCGCTAAGAAAAAAGATAAATCTTAGAAATTCTCACAATAATCAGAAACATCTAGCCTTTGATTTGGTAGACTCTAATCATCATCAGTAATAATAGCCATTGAGTCTATTATAATATATTAAGAAAATTACCCACCACTATCATTATGAAAAAAACATAAAGTAACCCCCTAATTTTGCAAGTAAATTACCCACCTTTTCCATTACAAAATATAATTTAAAATAATCCCCTATATTTGTATATAAATTACCCACATATGTCATTATGAAAATAATTCAAAATAACCCCCTAAATTTACTTCTAAATTACCCACATTGACTATTATAAAATATAATCTAAAATAACCCCCAAGCATTGTGTCCAAATTAACCAGCTTGGTCATTATGAATGATAATTTAAAATAATCCTCTAACTTTTATACCTAAATTAGCCATGTCTAGGCTCAAAGAAAATTACTCACGTCTACCATTATGAATGATAATTTAAAATACGTCCTAATGAATTTATAAATTATCCACCTTTACTATTATGAAAGATAATGCAAAATAATATTCTAAGTTTGCAATTAACATATTCATACATGTCATTGTGAAAGATAATATAAGGTATTACCTTTATATTTGTGTACACCATAGCCACTATAAAGAATGAATAAAAAAGATAAATTAATATTCATGAAGTACATGTTGACACCGTTTTTTGGCACGTGTCAAGATGGTCAGAGTGGGCTAATCAGCGGGAGAAAAATTATTGTGTTTGTTGATAGCTGATAAAAGACAGCTTGTAAAGAAGGCTGCCGATGAATGGTGGTGGTGTATGGAGAAGTTAATTTGGATTGAGGTGTTGCCGATACGGTTAAGGATGTTATTGCCGATGCCGATGAAAGGAGGCTTGAAGACTGCTGATGATGAAACAGGAAGTGTGCCGATGAAAGGAGGCTTGAAGACTGCTGCCGATGAAACAGGGGTGTACCGATGGAAAGGAGGTCGATGGGAATTCCATCGTAATTTAGGCAGACAAGGGAATAGATAGGAATTAATTTTCTTTTCTATGTTTGCTAGAGTTTGATTTGTATAGGAGTCATGTGTTTCCTTAGATTTGGACTTAGTGTCCTAGTCGTATTTGGTTATGTTTCTGTAGATCAGGATATAAATATAGATTGAAGGGCAATGTAATGGGAATCAATCAATCAATATCAAAGCTTTTACTCTTATTTACATCTATTTACTTTTCGATGACTTCGTCAATTTGCATATTTTTCCTTTTTCATGAGTTCTCATCGATTCGGCGAGCTGCATCGCTTCAGTGCGATCTTCGACGATCCTCGAGTTCCGCGTGAGTACTTCTTGGCCGTGACTTCCGGGCGTATCGCTGTTGTCAGGACCAAAGTGCTCGTATCTTCATCCTTGTCGATTAACAGGTCAAATCGACTGGCACACTTTGGATATCGATTTCGGGTATTAGCCCTTTGTGTTTGCAGATCCATTTTTGCATCAACACATCTTTTGGCACGCCCGGTGGGACAGATCTGATCAATATGTTCAATCCTGAGATCGATGCGGGGAACATCATCGCGGTATCAGAAGAAGATCTTAAGGAAGAACAGAAGCAGGCTATGGAAAAGGCTATAGAGGAATACAGACAGCTTTGCTTGAAATCATTCAGCTTGAACAAGAGTGGACAAGTCATCCAGAAGCAAGATTTGCTGTTGCCTCGGCAAGTTACCTTTGACTCCAATCCGGATAAACTTTAAGAGATGGTTAATTCTGCAGTAAATCATGCTTTAATTAATCACTCCAATGTGCTGTCCAATACTGTTCATAATGATGTGGTTCGAACTCTCAAAGAAGGACAAGCGTCACCGCATTACGTTGGGCCTGCCTATCATCAACCAGAGCCGGCATCTGTTAATACTCCATCGGCTCCCTCGGCCGTTGTGGGTACAGAAGTTTCTTCTCCTCCAGTATCAACAGGTTTACCTAATGTGCAATCTACACCGATGCGGTCAGATTCGGTATTACCAGGACGAGTTCAGCTTAATACAGATCTATCGGCATCAGCTTTATCAGGCCCTATGTCACAGAATAACCAGCTTCCTGCTAATTGGTGGAGATACGGTATGCCTCCAGAGTCATCTGCTTTTAACCCTGGGTTATCTCAAGTGTCTGATGCGGCAGGAAAAGCTCCTTTGCCATCGGTTGGTTCGCCGATAGTTCAAGTGCCTCAATATACTACAACAACTACCATGCAACTAACTCCAGGAAGTTTCCAGATGCCTTTGGGTCAAACATCTAATTCAAGTCCATCGGCAAGCATGCTACCAATGCAGCAGAAGGCTCCTACTATAAGTCAACCTGGAGTCCAGTTCATGCCTCAAGCTGGTTATAATTATCCAGCAATGCCAGTAAATTACCAGCCATCGACAAATTTTGTACCGATGAATGCTAATAATAGTTGGTCAGGGCAGTTTCCTACTCAACATACAGTTCAGCAAAATCAGCAGGTTGCAGGGATTCATCAAGGTCATATGTAAGCTGGTTTTCAGAATCAAGCATCGGCAGCTCAGCCGATGAATCCTTTCCAGCAGGTTAATGGACCACAAGTAATGGCAAATATGCCGATTGCTGGAGATCGTGGGCCACAAAGATACGCAGAGGGATATCAGCAAGTACCTCATGTAGAAATTCAGCCATATCGTCAACAAGAGGCTGATGCTTTTTGGGCCGATAAGATAGCAGAAATTATGAAGGATCAGTTTGGGATAAAACCTAAGGTCAATACTTATTCTTATCGGACTCCATACCCTCCGGCATATGATTTAATTCCTCTCCTAAATCGGTACAAGGTACCAGATTTCACTAAGTTCTCTGGGCAAGACGATACATCAACCATGGAATATGTTAATCGCTTCATTATTCAATGTGGAGAGGCAGCTAGCAGAGATGAATTAAGAGTTCGTTTGTTTTCATCATCTTTGTCTGGATCAGCATTCACATGGTTTATTTCATTACCACTAAATTCTATTATTACTTGGGCTGATCTAGAAAAGTAATTTCATAAATATTTCTTTGCTGGAGTTCATGAAAAGAAGCTTACCAATTTGGTAAAATTGAGACAGCGTAATGATGAATCGGTGGAGGGCTTTGTGCAAAGGTTACGGGATGTAAAAAATAAGTGTTATAGCCTGGTACTGGATGATCGGCAACTTGCCGATTTGGCTTTCTAAGGATTATTGCCACACCTTAAGGACAGATATGCTTCTCAAGAGTTCGAAAGCCTGAGTCATCTCGTGCAAAGGATTTCTGATCAAGATACTAGGGTTTTTGAACCCAAAAAGAATTGGAGCAAGAAGGTTTCATTTGTCGGAGAGGTAGAAGATTCAGATTCAGATAAAGAGCCAGTTATCGGTTTAGCTGAGTGGGTTAAAAATAAAAAGCCGATATGTTGTCCCTTTGGTCAAAAAGAGCCAGAGAAGTTTACTTTTGATATCACCAAGGCCGACAAGATATTTGTTCTTCTGCTTCAAGAGGGTCAGATTAAGCTGTCACCTAATCATGTGATCCCATCGGCAGAAGAGTTGAAGAAAATACTGTATTGCAAATGGCACAATGCAACTTCACACAGTACAAATGAGTGCAAAGTGTTTAGGCAACAATTACAATTAGCTATTGAATCTGGGAGAATTAAATTTGGTAATTCAAAGATCCAGAAGCCGATGAAAATTGATCAACATCCTTTTCCAGCAAATATGTTGGATGCTGAAGGAAAGACTAAGGTGTTGACATCAGAAGCTGCTGAGAAAAACACATCAGTAGATCTCCAACATCGGATAACTACCGATGATGCAAAAAGTAAGGGGCTATTGGGAGAAAGTAGCAGTTCCGGAAAACCTCCTCGATCTGGCATTGTGATTACCCATCGAAGACAGCAGGAGGGCTGGCGTCAGCGAAGGGACCGATATCGACAGCAGCAAGAAGAGAGACGCCGAGAAGAGTGGAATCGGCATAAGGATCATTGGAGGTGTCCATTTTTTATTCATTGTTGGGAAGAAGGTATTAAATTACCTACTGTTGAAAATTGCCCAGAGTGCAATGGTTATTACGGAGTTAATCGGTCAGAAAGGAGGTTTCAACCTGGCAATCAGGGTTTATCTGTTAATGAGCCAATTAAAGGTAAAGCATCAGTACATGATCGAGTAGGTGGCAGGCTTAGTGTACATGAGAGGCTTGGTAAACGCGCTGTATATTTTCCAAGGAATCAAGAGGAGCTTGAAGAGATGGCAAACGCAAGAGTTCCCGATGAAGAAATATTTTACAGGGATCCTAATATACGTCATGTAGAGTCAACTAGGACCTATTATCAGCCAGTTTGGAAAACTAAACTCCCTCAATGGTGCCTAGAAGGTTTGACAAAGACACAGAAAAGGAGGATGCAGCGAGAGCGTCAAGAGGACTTATACCGAGAGGAAAATTCCTCCAATGAGAGATCTGGCAATCAGCAGTGGCAAGTGAAGCACAAAAATAAGGGCCCATCGGCAGATGTCAATATGGTATTTATGTTGCCGATGGAATTTTTGGCACTATCTAATAATGAGGAAGAAGTTGTTTTCTCTGACCAAGTAGCTCAGTTGACGCTAGATCCAATGATGGCTGTTTTTGAGAAAGCTACCGATGATGAGAGACAGCATCTCAAAGCTTTGTTTGTGAAAGGCAGAATTGATGGGCAGCCTGTATCCAAGATACTTATTGATGGAGGAGCTGCAATTAATATTATGCCTTATGTTATGTATCGAAAACTTGGTAAGGGAGATCAAGACCTAACCAAAACCGATATGATGCTAAAGGATTTTGAAGGCAATGTGTCACCAGCTAAAGGGGCAGTGTGCGTTGAGTTGACCATCGGCAGCAAAACCTTACCGACGACATTCTTTGTTATTAATGGCAAAGGTGCATATAATCTGCTTCTAGGGAGGGATTGGATTCATGCTAATTGTTGTGTTCCTTCTACAATGCATCAGTGCCTCGTACAATGGATTGAGGATAAAATTGAAGTTATTCCTGATGATTCTTCTTACATCATCGCATCGGCAGAATCAGATACTTATGAACGAACCAGGTGCATATCAGGAGAAGTTTGGAAAAAAGAGTTCCTCAAGGTTGCCGAATGAAATTCCACCGATCCAAGCAGTCGGTTCTGAAGAAAAATTTTAATGGATAGGTTTGCCGATGATGGAAAATTAGGTCAAGGGTTTACATCGGCTGATGATTTAGTAGAAGTAGATATTGGTGATGGTGATAGGCCAAGGCCTACTTTTATTAGTGCTAAGTTAGATTCCAAGTGTAAACAACAATTAGTCAATTTTTTAAAAGAGAATAAAGATTGTTTTGCTTGGGATTATACTGAAATGCCTGGATTAGACCGATCGATAGTTGAACATCGGTTACCTATTAAGTCTGGATTTCGGCCACATCAGCAGCCAGCGCGCCGATGCAATCCTAATATACTTCCTGATATTAAGGCCGAAATAACTAAATTAATTGAGACAAAATTTATTCGGCAGTGTCGATATGCGGAGTGGATTTCTAATGTGGTTCCTGTTTATAAGAAAAATGGGAAACTTCATGTTTGTATTGATTTCAGGAATCTCAATAAAGCCACACTGATGGATGGTTATCCAATGCCGATTGCTGATTTGTTGATTGATGCTGCAGCCGGACATCAAATTATCATCTTCATGGATGGTAATGCAGGTTACAATCAAATATTCATGGCTGAAGAAGATATTCCCAAGACTGCTTTTAGATGTCCAGGTCATGTGGGATTACTTGAATGGATAGTTATGACGTTTGGTTTGAAAAATGCCGGTGCTACTTATCAAAGAGCTATGAACTTTATTTTTCATGAATACATCGGCACATTAGTAGAGATCTACATCGATGACATAGTGATTAAGTCTGGAGATATTACAAAGCATCTAACCGATCTACGAAAGATACTGGAGTGCACAAGGAAGCATGGACTAAAGATGAATCCTAATAAATGTGCATTTGGTGTATCGGCAGGTCAATTCTTGGGTTTTATGGTGCATCAGTGGGGCATTGAAATTAGTAGGAAGTCTATTGAGGCAATCAACAAGGTGGTTGCTCCTGCCAATAAAACTGAATTGCAATCTTTGATCAGTAAGATTAATTTCATTAGAAGATTCATATCTAATCTGTCGGGTAAGATCAAGGCTTTCAGTCCATTACTTAAATTGAAAGCCGATCAGAAATTTAGATGGGGAGATGAGCAGCAGTTAGCTCTAGGTGAAATTAAAAGATACTTAACAAATCCTCCAGTGCTAGTTCCACCTCAACACGGGAAACTTTTCAGATTGTATTTGTCAACTGATGATACTGTTATCGGTTCAGCTCTTATTCAAGAATTTGAGGGGAAAGAACGTGTTATTTATTATTTGAGCAGACGGTTAGTGGATGCTGAAACCAGGTATTTGGCTATCGAGAAATTATGTCTGTGTCTATACTTTTCTTGTATCAAATTAAGGTATTATTTGCTATCGGCCGAGTGTACTGTTATATGCAAAGACGACGTGGTCAAATATATGCTGTCGATGCCGATTTTAAGTGGTAGAATCGGCAAGTGGATTTTAGCGTTATCAGAATTTGACCTACGTTATGAATCGGCTAAAGCAGTTAAGGGGCAGGTTATGGCTGATTTTGTTACTCAACATTGCAATATAGTGAACTTTCTAGAGGTTGCTCCTTGGACACTTTTCTTCGATGGGTCTACATGTGGTGAAGGAGCAGGTATCGGCATTGTGTTAATTTCCCCTCAGGGGAGGAAGTATGAGTTTTCATTACCGATTGTTGCTACATCGACAAACAATCAGGCTGAATACCAAGCTTGGATAAAAAGGGTTAGAATTGCTTAAGGAGATATGTAACGATGCTATTGAAATCTTTGGTGATTCTATGCTAGTTATAAACCAGTTGGCTGGGATTTATGAATGCCGAAGTGAAGTTTTAATTTCATATTATGAGAAATGTCTGCAATTGTTGAAAGGGTTTAGGAATTTTCATCTGGAACATGTTTCTTGATTGCATAATGAAGATGCTAATCAATTAGCTCAGCATGCCTCAGGGTATCAGCCTATTCAAGAAGTATTAACATCGGCAGTCAATACCGATGACTGGAGAAAGGAAATTATTGATTATTTAAAGGATCTATCTAAAAAGGTTGAAAGACGTATAAGATTCCAAGCTACCAAGTATATACTCCTTGATGATGAATTATATTATCGAACCATAGATGGAGTTTTACTCAGATGTGTTAGTAGTGATGAATCAAAAAGTTTGATGGGTGAGATTTATGAAGGAGTATGTGGGGCTCATCAATCAGCTTTCAAGATGAAATGGATGATCAGAAGAAATGGATATTATTGGCTGACTATTCTCGAAGATTGTTTTAAATATTTTAAAGGATGTTAGGAATGTCAAAAATTTGGTAATATTCAAAGAGCACCCGCATCGGCTATGAACCCTATAATTAAGCCTTGGCCGTTTCGGGGTTGGGCTATTGATCTCATCGGTCAGATTTATACGCCATCGAGCAAGGGGCATAAATTTATTCTGGTTGCTACCGATTATTTCACAAAATGGGTTGAAGCAATTCCTTTGAAAAAGGTGACATCGGCTAATATGATTGATTTTGTAAAAGAGCATATTGTTTACCGATTTGGTATTCCTCAAACCATCACTACCGATCAGGGTACCATGTTTACATCGGGAGAATTTGATGAGTTTGCTGTAAGTATGGGGATTAAAGTTTTAAATTCTTCTCCATATTATGCCCAAGCTAATGGTCAGGCTGAGGCCTCTAACAAAGGAATTATCAAGCTCATTAAGCGCAAAATTAAAGAAAATCGTAAGAGGTGGCATACGGTATTAAATGAAGCCTTGTGGTCATATCGGATGTCGTGTCATGGTACAACCAAGGTAACACCTTATCAGTTGGTATATGGACACGACGCAGTGTTGCCTTAGGAGATTAAAACTGGCTCTAGGCGAATACATTCTCAAGATCAATTGACAGCTGATGACTATGATACCCTTATGAAAGATGAGTTGGAAGATGTGGCAGGTCATCGGTTAAAGGCTTTAGTTAGCATCGAAGAGAATAAGAAAAGAGTAGCCAGATGGTATGACAAGAAGGTGAAGATAAAGGAGTTTCTCGATGGGGATTTGGTCTGGAAGCTGATTTTACCGATTAGGACTAAAAGTTCAAAGTTTGGAAAATAGTCGCCTAATTGGGAGGGTCCATATCGGATAAATCAATCTGTTCCTGGTAATGCATATATTCTCGAATCCCTCGAAGGGGTTGTGTTTCCCAGAGCATTAAATGGAAAATATTTAAAGAAATATTACCCTAGTATCTGGATAGATGCATAAAAGTATAATTGCCGATAATAATCCTATTGACTAGAGTTAAACAAAGTATCAATGTATCATAGATTGCCGATGCACTAAATGAGAATTAGAGATTTAACAAAGATTGGATAGCCGATATTGCACGCAGGCGAATCTCATCGGCTTTCTTCAATTCTTTAGCATCTTCATCGGCAACCTCCTCCACAGGCTTGAGTTTCTTCTTCAAAGCTAAGGCCTTGCGAGCTTGGACATCCCTTTCTTGCTGAAGGGCCTTGATGACGTCAGGGAGCTGGTTTTCTTCTTGCCTGGCATGAGCTAGGGATGTTTCAACTTCTTCCAATTCAGCTAGAAGAGCTGCCCTCTTTGCCGATAAATCCAGAATCTTCTGCTTAAGATCGGCACCCGAGGTCTGCAAGTTGCTGATGCTCTTGTGCTTCTCATCGGCAGTTTATTTTAGCTGCAGCATCTCTTCCTTGAGCTAGGCTTGAGCTGCTCTATCGGCGATACGGTGAGCAGCCCATTGATATTGTAGTTGTCGGCTCTCTAGATGGACTGCTAGGAAGAGAGTTTCTTCGACATCGGCAGGAACTTGACCACGGATTGTCTTGAAGATGGTCTTTGCAGGATCTGAATCGTTCACCAACTGAGCAGTATCTTATTGTAACAGATCCAGAAGGGCTTCTAGCTTGGCATAAATTTCTGCTGATATCGTCCCCAGTGCCAGAGAAGAACTTGCTTCTTCTCCGTCGTCATCGGAAATGTCGATAGCGAAAGAAAATAAGCTATTGGGAGAATCTTATTCCTGCGGAGAGAAAAAGAAGTCAGAGATCCTACCTAAGGATAGATATGGATATTATAAATCGACTAGGTCAATCGGTTTACCTGCTTCAGGGCGATTTCCTGGGCTTGGCTGGAAGGAGCAGCTTGAAGGGGGCCATGTGAAGGATCGGCAGAGCTTGCCGATGGGATGTCTTCTACGACTTCATCAATAGTTGGCCCTTGGGGTATGATGGCTGATGGTACATTTTGTGTAGAAGGGTCAACTTGTTCGGCTACATCGGTTGGTTGGCTTGCAGATGTTGGGGCAGATGCGGGGACTGGCATAGGTCTTTGTCGTTTTTGCTGAGCCTCGGCATCAGTTAAAGCTTTACGCTTTACTTAGGTCTCAGCGATAGTTGGCTGGGGGGCATCGGTACTTGTTGATTGTGGAGCTTGAGCGCCTGGTATGCTTGCTGATGTGCCCATTTGTTGCTGCAAAACAAGTGTAAGATTGGATATTTAACAAATAAAATGTAAAGTTAAAAGAATACCTCTGAAGGCTGGCTGAAGGTAGTAGTGCTTGGTGTTGGAGGAGTTGTCGATGATGATCCAGCGACGGCTCTTACACCCTGATGGTTGCATGTTAATGTAGTTTGTATCGGCATGAGTAAAAATAAACGAGGTTATTACCTTGAAAGCCTTGATTAGGCTTGTAGCAGCAGCTAACGGAGTAGCCCTAGCTGTTGCCAGCTTTGATCTGGAGGTGATGGTCTTAGCACGGGTCCTCTGGAAAGTCAAAGTAGCTAAGGTGGAGGCGTTGTAGCCGATCGATGATATTGGGAAGATAGGTTGGAGGTTGAAAGGTCTCCCACTCTTGCTTATGGATGGAACTGCGTCATCGGCCTGTCACAAGAAAGATTAGCTGCCGATATATGAAAAAGGAAAGACAGAAGGGAGTTAAAAGAAACTTACTGCATCATCGAGAATGACGTAGTCAGGATCGATCATGTGCCGATATGTATGGGCGGATGTGGCGAATAATTGTTCCTTCCATTCTCGCCACCATTGCTTATATGATTCGGTGACAAAAGATGCTAGTGACCAGATGGAAAGATCAACGTCTGAGATATCGGCATCGGGGGCAAGTCTCACTACCCTGCTCCATTCTGTTCCGCTGGTGATTGTTTCTCTGGGCTTGATCACATCGGCAAAGCAGAGCTTGATTGGCAGTTGCCCAAAAGCCAGTTGACAGGATACTGCCGATAGATTGTAGAACTCATAGGTGGTATTGGAATTTTTCCCACTACCAAATGTGTTTACAGGGATTGCCCTGGGAGTGATGATGGCCATCCTAAGCTCATTGTCTTGGTTCAGCTCGTCATCGGCAAAGTTGAAGAGAAGGGGGAACTTGTTCTCTTCATCGATATAGGGTACCCAAGCCCTATGATCGCGAGGGAGACCGTTGTAGAAGTTCTGGAAGAATCTGCCGATCTGGTCTTCATTGGCCTCTGTTCCAGGGAGGGCAATTATGGCTTCACCGAAGTTGAGAGGGGGGCGTGTTGCCGATTCCTCATCCCCAAGAACGTAATCTTCGACGATTTCTCGTGGGAATTCTTGGGCGAAGAAATCCCACTGCAGATGTTTGTGCATATGGGCATTTAGCCACATATTAATAAACCACCATGGGCCTCCCAAATTGCCGATGGGTTCACCAAGCAAAAGCTTCTGGGACACTTGGTGGAGGAGGTGATAGGTGGAGCTCAGAAGGTATCGACCAAGTGGGAACCTTACACCATTGGCCAGGAGTTCAGCCGCAGGAAGGCGTTGGTTGGTCCTACCGATCGACCACAGAAGATAAAATTTTTCCAACCACATATTCAAGAATATGGCGTGTTCCCGCTGGTTAACGGTCCCAGTCCTTTGATATTCCTGGATGTATCCTGTCCAGCCGCCGATGTTGCGTGTATTCACTCTATGTTCAGCTCTCCTGCCATAGATGGAACCCTCTTCGACAGTCGAGATGTCCAAGCCAGTAAGCATGTACACATCGGCAAGAGTAGGGGCGGCTGGACCATGACCAAACATGAAGGTGTTTGTCATATCTGACCAGAAATAAGCAGCAGCAATCATCATGGATTCATTTTTCTGCATATCGGCAATAGATAGCCTAATGCATTGGTCTATTTTCCGCTCTGCCCAGTACACCTGCATCGACTTGTTAACCCTCAAATACCAATCTTTCTACCCTTTGGTGGGTTTGGGCCAGGATCGGAATGTGTCCTTCCATAGATTCAAAGAAAAATTCTGGGCTTTGAAGGGAATTCTGTTAGCTTCTGCGTTGATCAAATCAGTTGGATCTGGGTCACCCATTGGACCTAGGCATTGGAAGTGTGGTTGGTCGGTTGGAATAACCAGTTTGTTGCGTAGTTCCTAAGTTCGGAGGATCGAAAGAATGAGAAAAGAGGAAAAAATTACCAACTGTATGAACTCGCAAAGACCAAAAGAATCAAGGTAAAAGTAACGGAAGTAGAACGAACCGCAGGGACGTCGAAGTTGATCGCCATTGCTCTGAGGAAGATGAAGGCACAGGCTGGGAACTTGAGGTTGACGCTGGAAGGAGCTCTTGTTGGTTGAGGTCGCGCGGTTGTTCGTCGGGGTCGTCGCCGGAGAGAGAGAATGCCAAAGGTTGGAGTCTGAGGGTAGAAGACGAGCGTTCCGGAGAAATCTATTTATAGGCTGCTTGGAGTAGGGGTATTCTGGACTAATCTCTATGCCGCGCGCGTGTAGGTCGAGGTGGTTTAGATGGATATGGTAACTGCTCGCACGACAATCAAGGGATTGTACAGGAGATTTGATGGCAAGTGATCATGACTTGGAAGAGATCTCAGTACAGAATCTTTTTGTTCTAAAATATGGTGGCGTTATTATATTAAGATCTTGCCGATGAGTTGTTATTTCAGTATCTTAACCATAATTAGGGCAAGAGTAGTTAGAAATTGTGCGATATTTGCTGAGATGCGTGAATCCGAACTAGATTTGATTAGATTCAGTAACAGATTATGTAATGCTTGGAGAATGGGTTGAGAAAAATAGGTAAAGGCAAGCATTATCTAGAGTAAATTTCGGAGCATCAATGTTTTATACTTCGAAATTGGGGGGCATGTGTTGACACCGTTTTTTGGCACGTGTCAAGATGGTCAGAGTGGGCTAATCAGCAGGAGAAAAATTATTGTGTATGTTGATAGCTGATGAAAGACAGCTTGTAAAGAAGGCTGCCGATGAATGGTGGTGGTGTATGGAGAAGTTAATTTGGATTGAGGTGTTGCCGATACGGTTAAGGATGTTATTGCCGATGCCGATGAAAGGAGGCTTGAAGACTGTTGATGATGAAACAAGAAGTGTGCCGATGAAAGGAGGCTTGAAGACTGCTGATGATGAAACAGGAAGTGTGCCGATGAAAGGAGGCTTGAAGACTGCTGCCGATGAAACAGGGGGTGTGCCGATGGAAAGGAGATCGATGGGAATTCCATCGTAATTTAGACGAACAAGGGAATAGATAGGAATTAATTTTCTTTTCTATGTTTGTTAGAGTTGGATTTGTATAAGAGTCATGTGTTTCCTTAGATTTGGACTTAGTGTCCTAGTCGTATTTGGTTATGTTTCTGTAGATCAGGGTATAAATATAGATTGAAGGGCAATGTAATGGGAATCAATCAATCAATATCAAAAACCAGCTTTTACTCTTATTTACATCTATTTACTTTTCGACGACTTCGTTAATTTGCATATTTTTCCTTTTTCATGAGTTCTCATCGATTCGGCGAGCTGCATCGCTTCAGTGCGACCTTCGATGATCCTCGAGTTCCGCGTGAGTACCTCTTAGCCGTGACTTCCGGGCGTATCGCTGTTGTCAGGACCAAAGTGCTCGTATCTTCATCCTTGTCGATTAACAGGTCAAATCAACTGGCACGCTTTGGATATCGATTTCGGGTATTAGCCCTTTGTGTTTGCAGATCCACTTTTACATCAACAGTACGATATATATATATTTCTAAATACTTCTATAATCATGAAATAAAAAATTATAACGCTATGTTCCACCATGTATATCAAATAAACATGTATATATTAGAATAAGTATTTATTTTCACAAGTTATGAAAAATGAAAAAATGTTCACTTAACAAACCATGTAGCAATAACACTTTAATTAATACTCCATGATAATAAATTTATAAGTTATGATTTTAAATAAGTGTATACGTCTTTACCAAAACATTATGCCATATCAATGTTATTAATTAAATTTTATGCACTCTATAATATATAAATAGTACTACACATAACACTTTATGTTAATACTCCATGATAATAAATTTTATAAGTTATTGTGTTAAATAAGTGTATACGTCTTTACTAAAATATTATGCCATATCAATCTAATTAATTAAATTTTATGCATTCTCTAATATATAAATAGTACTACACATATATTCGTACGATATAACAAATTCAACAGGTTTAGTGTCGGTATGCAAACCGAGTTTCAATTTATATAGAAAACAATACTACTAGGACCTATACTCTTTTTAATATAAAAATAATTTTTGAATAAATATAAAGAATATTAGAATTTCTAATTAACATGTGAAAAAATTACAACAACTTAATTAAAGTTAAAAGATAAATTTTAGATTCGTGACTAGAAAAGAAAAAGATAAATACTAGAAATTCTAACTAGAGGTCCCCGCTAAAACTTTATGTTAATCCTCACAAGACTTGATAGGAATCAAACGATAGATCCTAGAAATTTTCATGAAAATTAGAAACATTTTACCATCAATTAGGTATAACTTCATCACCGATGATACTAACAATAGCTACTGGATCTATTCTATTTTATAAATAATTGTCCACTTCCACTATTATGTAAAACAATATAAATTAACTTATGACTATAATTTATATTACCCGTATATATCGTTCAGAAACATGATCTAAAGTAGACCTAAATTTAAATTTCGCTAACATCTGCTTATTATGATTAATTACATAACTCAACTTTCATCTTATTATTGGAAAAATTAAATAACCCCTCAAATCTACATCTAAACTATCAACATTTCTGATTACAACAAATTTATTTAGATAACAAGAGCATATATATGTTTCTACGTTACCCAACCTCTATTAATTAATATAGTAAGATTTAATTAAAGATAATATAAGCGTCATGCATGAGCAATAAAATACATATGTTATGTTTCATCACATAAAAACTATTTTCTTAATTAAAAACTCATATACTAATGATACTAATAAAATATTTAAACCATATTAGTAACCATAACATATAATTTATATAGATTGTTACTTTAGATATATTTATGTATTTTAACTAAAATATCTAATATGTTTATATTGATAGTACAACCATAATTGTAAATATAATTCCTTGATAGGAAAATTCAACCATCTTGAGCAATATGGGAAACTAAAAGTCAAGCATTATAAGATTTGAGTATTAAAATTCTTTAGAGTAAAAGTGAAGTATTATAAGGTTTAAGTATTAAAATTCTCTTGGGGTTAGCACTAAATCTCACTTCAAGCTTTATGACTTATCTTAAACGATATGTTGCAAGTTTCAAATAATGACTTATGCTATTGAAGTACTTAATAATATACTCTATGACCTAAAATCCTAATTTTCAAAAAGTGCAAAAAGGAGAGTTAATGAAAGTTAGATGTTATGATTACTAGATGTAGACTACAAAGTATCTATTTTGTCTATTATGTTATTAGAAAATAAACAAAGAAAACTTACAATTTAGTAAAAGTAATTTTTTGTTAGTTAGATGTACTCTCTCTGTTGTAAAGTATTAAACAGTACATAATACATATATCTCCTAAAATTCTAACCCGTGCAAGAGCACGGGTTGATGGACTAGTTTATTACAAGTATTCTTACAGATCAGTTACTGCCACATATATATATATATATATAGCTGGGCTATTGGGAGCCCAGGGCTGAAATAGGTATTGGAAGCCCCAGCCAACCACCTCATCTAGGCGCGCGCAGGTCTTAGCCAGCTCACCCATTCAACAGAGCTGACGCGCGCGCGAGTGGGGGATCACTGCAGACCCAGCCAATCGGATGTATAAAAATCCAGGTCAAGCTGCGCAGAAAAATTTTGGTCACGATGTTGCATAGAAATTAGTCATTGGATGAATTAAAATCAATTCATTACCACATAAAAACCTTTCCGCGAGCTGGACGTTCTACCTAACTGCACCTGACACGCGCTGACACAAGCTGACACATGCATACATGCATGCATCTATCCATTCTAATCTCTTCCATTTTTTCACGATAATTCATCAACGAAGCATCCGATTCAAAAACGGTTTTCACCATTGGACTCCTGACATTTTTGTGCACGATTCAAGATCCATTGTGAATATTTTTTTTTAAAATAAAAATTCATAAATTTGAAATTTGAATCATGGCACGTGATACCCGATTGGATGCATAGAATTAATTGTCAAGATGCATAAAAAAGTTTTTGTACCGACATTGCATAGAAATTAGTAGTTGGATGAATAAAATTAACTTTGTTACCACGTAAAAATCTCTCCGCGAGATGGATATTCCACTTAACACTGTAATTATCTCCACCAACATTATGCTTCCCACTATAGGGTGTATAACTGACATAGGAACAACGCATAAAACATGGAGACCGTAAGCGTAAAACATAGAGATGATCTTGTCTTCTCTAAACTTTGAAATTTAAATCATAGCATGTGATAGCCGATTAGATGCATAAAGTCAATAGCCAAGATACGCAGAAAAGTTTTTGGCGCCGATGTTGCATAGAACTTAAAATTCATAATTTTGCGCACTATGAGATAGAATTTCATCTATGAATAGATCTTGCGAGCGAGAGCATAGAAACATAGAGACGACCTTGTGTTTTTCAAAATTTAAAATTTAAATCATGACATGTAATGGCCGATTGGATGCATAGAATCACTAGTCAAGATGCATAGGAAAGTTTTTGGTGCCAACGTTGAATAGAAATTAGTGGTTGGATGAATAAAAATTAATTTTGTTACCGCATAAAAACATCTCCACATGGAGACAACCTTGTCGCCTTTGAAATTTGAATCCTGGCATGTGATGGCCGATTAGGTGCATAGAATCAGTGGTCAAGAGTGTACAATTAACATGGGAACAATGCATAGAACATGGAGACCGTACGCATAAAACACGGAGGCGATTTCGTCTTCTCCAAAATTTAAAATTTGAATATAGCACATGATGGGCGATCGGATTCCTAAAATCAACGGTCAAGATGCGCAAAAATATTTTTGGCACCGACAATTATTACAAACATTGTAACGGCCCTAACCCATGCACTACATCAAGATCACACAATGCCCCCACTGCGCAAGCCAAGGAAGTCGTGGACGTGACAAGCCATGTCCTATCTCCGAGCCACCGTTAACCTCTCACACCAAATGAAAGAATTCATTTCAACCATCCTACATCACAACAAAGGCATAGAAACATGTTTTAGTAGACGCAGAAACCTTACGGCGGTAAGACAGGAATAGAAACATATTTTAGCAAGCACAGAAACCTTACAACGACAAAAGAAAAGCATAGAACAATGTTTTAGCAAGCACAAAAACCTTACAGGGGTAAGAAAGACATAAAAACATCTGTGCGAACAGAATAGATACTACTCGCAATTTTTATGCACCCAAAAAAATTTCTATTCATCTATCGAATTACAAGCTAGCAACATCTCCAATTCCACATGTCAAGAGAACAAGAGCAGTCATAGCATGCTCCCCTAAATCACCAAGTGGATGCATACAAACATAGTAAGTACAAATCAAACATTTCACTCAAGTATCACGAACAACTTCTATGCATAAATTCACAAGACTGTTTACGTTACCATCGAGTTAACCAAATACCATGATAGATTATACTATCAGTATTAAATAAAAAATAATTGCACAAAGGCATAAAAATTGAAGAAACACATGAAGCATATATACATCCAACTACAGCACCTCCAGCTACCTCCAGCTAGACAAAAACATGAGATATGGCGCATAGAAACTTGTACACATGAAGCTTAAAAATTCTGACCACTTCCATCGCCGAACTCATCTCCAAGTAACACCATCCATCACATATGAAGCATAGAAATTAACATGGACGTTATGCATAGAAACTTATATATGCAAGCACAGAAACAATGTCTCTAATGGACGCATCAAATATTGCATAGAAAACCATGCTTTGCATTGCAAACTAAGCGTGAATAAAACCTATGCAAATTAAACATAGAATCCTATGCAAACTAAGCATGAATAAAACCTATGCAAATTAAGCATAGAATCCTATGCAAACTAAGCATGAATAAAACCTATGCAAAGTAAGCATAAAATCCTATGCAAACTAAGCATAAATAAAACATATGCAAACTAAGCATAGAATTCTGTGCAAACTAAGCATGAATAATTTGAACAATCAAGAGCTGCAAGCACACAAATTGATATGTACCGTGTTCCAAGTCTGCAAAAAAGCAATCAAATTTGAAAAATAGCACGTGATGGACGATCGAATTTATAGATTCAGTGGTTAAGATGCACTTAAACATTTTTGGTGCCGATATTGCATAGAAATTAGTAGTTCAACGAATAAAAAGTAAATTTGTTGCGCATAAAAACAGCATAGAACTGCTCCAACAATATATAGAAACTTATGCTCACAAGCATAAAAACATAAAAAAGCATAGAACTGCTCTATTGTGTGCATAGAAACTTATGAACACACGCATAAGAACACAAAAAATAGCAAACAAAATGCAAATCCTTGGTCGCGTCACGCCGGGCCGTTGTTGTTTTCCACCCCATCAACCGCCATCGTTGATTCGCACCAGCGTCCCCATGGACTGCGTCATGCAGCGGACCGCCACCGAAAGCAACAGATCCAATGCAACGCAATGGGCCTGGAGGCTGGAGCAAGCGATTGCAGTAACCAAATGAAAGCAAAAAAATGTAGAACTAGTCATGGCAGTCATCACTAGAGGAGAGGCACTGTCGTCGGTGCCAGTAGGTGGGCCAAACCCTGTGTTGCAAATCTGAAAAAATACAAACAATCAAATTTCGTAGAGTCAAGACTGGATCTAAACATTTTAAATGCATCCGAAAAGTTTCTATGCATCCAAGAAATTAAGATTTTAATCTCTATGCACCTAAAAATTAATATTTCAATTTTATTCACACTATATCAAGGTTAAGCATAGAAAAGCCTCGAGCTTATATGAAAAAGAAGTCTATTTCTATGCATCATAATTAAGATTTCTATTTCTATCCATCTCTAAATTGCATAAAATCCTGTAGTGCCTTGCATAGATTAAAAAAATCAAGAAATACAAAATTATGTAGTGGCTTGCAGCCTGTGAGGCAGCGTGGAAGCAGGAGTAGCCTGCTAGGCACTCGATCTGGAGAAGCTTCACGGTTACAGAATCAAGAACTTATATATTGGGGAGAGTATGCCACGTACATGATAGGAGGCAGGTCCGGCTACAGAATGAAGGAAACGTAGATGATAGGTGGCATGCTTCAGGAACATTCGCATGGCTTCGGAACCTCGAATCGCCCGATGGCCAATTAGAAATCAATTTCTTAATCAAGATTGATGAATAGCAATAGGAATCGCTAGAAATTGAAAGCCGTCGGGGGCACTTACACGGCAGTGCTATTGCTGCGTTGGTGTTGCCTGGAGGCGCGTCGTGGCTGGAAGGTGCTGGAGGAGCGTCGTGGCCGGAAGGTGTGGAGGCGCCGTCGTCATAGTCTAGAGGGAACTGTCGCCTGCCCCGCCAGACCTTGCTGTTCAGTACCGCAACCCACGCGAGCTCGTCGAAGCTGCTGCAGTTGCCTCCGCGACCTTGCCGGCGCTAGAGCGGCACTGCTGCTCGCCTGATGGCCCGGGGCCTGCAGAGCCTCCTCGCCGGTGGGGAGCGGGGTGGGCAGCAGGGCCACCACTGGGACCAGTGCCTCCTCTCTGATGAGACCTGAGACAGAAAAGGAGAGAGAAACGTGAGGATTCAAATGAATTCAAATGAAAGATGAGGTGGGGGATTTCGTTATATATTATAAAATAGGGGTGCCATTAGGTATGTAGGTGGTGGTGTAGTTAGCTGGTTGGGTGCAATCAGGTGGGCGAGGTTTGGGCTTGGGCTTCAAATAGTTAGAGGAAGCCCAAAGCTCCCAATAGTATATATGTCATATATATATATATATATATATATATATATATATATATATATATATATATATATATATATATATATATATATATATATATATATATATATATATATATATATATATATGACATATATTTATAGTATAGTGACTTGGAGAAGCGTGTACCTCGTTAAGCACCAGGCTTTGGCATAAACGGGCCTAGACGACGCATGAGAAAGAGAACATGCATGATGAACTCCCCACCGGTGCTGAGATGCTCGTAGTGGAATGCAGACCCGCAACGAGGTGCCGTGTAGAAAAGCATCTCCAGCCACACCTCCGAGATGAGTTCCCAGCGGTGAGCTTCGTTGTTGATGTCAATCAGCACATGGGCCACATCGCAGGCAAGAGGCAGCACTGGAGAGTAAAGCGCTTCCACCACCCTCTGCAGGAGTTCCTCCTGTGTCCCACTCCCACTGGAGGTTTTTTTGACGCGAAACTACAGAGGGGAGAGCTTCCCCGCCTGTAATATATTAAGCATAAAGATCCAGGTTTGGTTACATATCAAGACGATATCGATCGCCTTGCAGAAGCATTTACACAAGAGCGAAGAAAAACACGCCACTGGCGAAGACCGTCTTTCATGGAGGCAGAGCTAAACCTCCCTTCCCAGACGGTTAAGTCATCACAAATACGAACAATCACTTCCTGCGGTAGATGCCTTTCATTCCGGAAGATGGTGCCATTCCTTGCATCCCACAACCACCATAAAATGGTCAAGAGAACAGAGGGCCAGGTTGCTGCATCCTGATGGCATACTGACGGCAATGCCCAGACATCGTTATCAGCCGTAGTGGAGAGGAAACCCAGACCCAGGGCATTCCACACATCATCGCTGAGTTTACAGTCAAAGAAAACATGGCATCGATCTTCGGATGGGCAACCACAACGGCCACGGATAGCATCTTGCATTACGTTTTTGTCAAATAAATTAGCCTTCGTGCTTAGCCTGTCCTTGAAATATAGCCATGCAAAGATCTTCACTTTATTTGGAACTTTGGAGCCCCAAATCCATCGGCCGTGAAAGTCCTACACTGAGGGAGAGGGAGCCAGCATGTTGTACGCATCTCTGGACCTGAACGGCTTCCGGGTGGATGTCAGCCCTCTGATGTCCTGCCCTTCCTGAAGGCGCACCCCCTGCAAATCAGACATGAGAGTAGCAAGCTCGGCAGCAGCGGCTGCTGTTAGTCTAGGGCGTAAGCGCAAATCAAGCCCGTCTCGAAAAACCTGCTGCACCGATATATTAGGCCTATCAGAGTGGGAGAACAAGGCAGGGTAAGCAAGAGCGAGGGGATCACTAGCAAGCCAATGATCATGCCAGAAGGAGTAGAAGAGCCATCACGAACATCAACGAAAGTGATGGAGCGATAGGTAGATAGTTCGTCACTAATAATCTTCCACAGATAGGAAGGGGAAGAAGTCGGGTTATCAGAAAAAATAGAGTCATTGAGGAGGAGCCAATTTTTCCATGGAGCCTAAGCGCCAGTGAAGAGCTTATCAACAAATTTAAGCAGCAGACATCTATTCTGAGTCTGCAAGTCTTTAAGCCCAAGACCACCCTCCAGTTTACTAGTACATACATGCTCCCAAGCTACAAGGCACTTAGAACCGTGGCAAGTATCGTCTCCAGTCCAGAAGAAAGCGCGACGTCGCCGGTCAATAGCGTTAATCACAGTTTTGTGGAGACCCATAGCAGTCATATAGTGAAGGGGGATAGCACTGAGGACAGATGATGCAAGGGTGAGTCGACCAGCTCTGTTAAGAAGGGAAGCACGCCAACCGGCTAGGTAGCGATCACAAGAGGCGAGAATTGGTTGGCAATCAGACACAGATAACTTGTGAGGAGAGAGGGAGAGGCCAAGGTAGGTCTGAGGGAAGGAGGAAACAGAGGCACCAAAAGAGGGAAGCAAGAGCAGCAGCATCATTAGTAGTGATACCCAAGGGGAGGAAGGTAGTTTTGTGGAAATTGATCGATAAGCCGGTAGCAAGCTCGAAGTCCATGAGCGCATTCTTGACAGCCATGATTCCATCAAGAGTGGCACAGAGAAAGATGAGGGTGTCATCTGTGTACTGAAGAATGAGACATCCTTGTTCGCCGGCGCTTCATCATTCGTCTTCGTCTCTTGACACACCCCCTGCATCGAGCCTTGCTGTTGATCTTCTTTCTTCATAGATTTAAACATGATGATGACAGTTTCCTTCTCATCTAGGTGAACCTGTGGAAAGTAGTCTGTGAGTTGTTCGTGAACTTTCTTACGCACAAGGCGGGAGTTGCTTGTAAGCATGACATCACACTTGAACACCAGGTACATGATATAATGAGATAGCTCTCTGCTCATCATCTTCTTCTTCGTTTCATCAGCTGGTTCTATGCCAATTCTTTTGTCCCCTGAGGAGAAGTAGCAGATGTCCGTTGCAATGTGCCAGATGAGCACGCTCACGGGGAACTCAACTCTGCTGCTGAGGCTCTTGTGCAGTACAGCATAGCCTGACCTTTCAGGTTCTGGAACCTCATGACTGCCCATCCACTTGTCAAGTGCTCTCTCACCACGGAAGCTGGCAAAATCCCACTCTTGTCTCCTGGTCTGCAGAAATAACAACTTGTCGAGGATGAACAACTTGAGATCATCAGTAATTGGTGTGCGTGTTAAGTCAAAGAACTCGACACATGTTGCACAAAATAAGGGTTTACAGTTAAGGATCCATTTCCGTATGGATGTATGGTAGTCCTCCACACTAGTACTGTACCTCCTGGTCATGCTATATTGTGCTAGCTCTTCTGACCACCGTTTTCTTGTAAGCCAGCTTGCAGGCAGCAAACTTGTATTACCACTCATGACTAAACATTCAAAACATTCAAACAGACTTCCATGACGAAATGCCGGTGTTCTGGCAAAGGAGAAAATGGATGTGAAGGTCAGCAGCAGATCTAGGACTATGGCCCCAACAAGCAATATGTAGGACACGGTGATGTCTGCTTTACTATGGTGGCCCTCCTTGTGAGCAGACACAAAGAGCACCAGGGCAATTGCGGCTGAAATACACTGGCGGAAGAGGTTGTATGTCAGGAGCACGGGGATGACTATTAGGTTCTCAGACGTGTGGCCACAGCAGCACAGATCAGTAACTACATCGAGAAAGATACCAAGTACAGCAAAAAGTGGTGCCTTAGTATAGAGGACTTGGTACGATTCTACCAGACATGCGGCCACGTACTGGTAGACTATGCACCGGTCTGGCATATTCTCTGCTTCCTGCGGAGAGTCCGATAGCTTGTCTGCAGCTACGGTGACATCCCAATCATCAAGGAGCATCCAGTAACATGATGTCATCCAACAACCATCTCATACTACGAGTTCGTATGTTCATCAATTTCAAGAAGTAATCAGCATCGAACATCCATCGAACTGTTTCTGTAGTATGATTAATGCTACCCTTCCACTTTCTGTCTCTAAATTTTGCTTGCGTACGTAGCTTGCAGACGCGATAGTGTATCCGACAAAATACCCATGGATGAAGCCCTAAGACTCTTTGGACCTTGCTGAGTAAAGGCAATAGGTGCGGCCAGCGTACTTGAGGAATCCGCACAGGTACATGAGCACCATAGCAGCCCTGAGTCGGGCGTTCGGCCAAGACGACTTGGACACTACGTATCCAGCCACTGCAGTCTGGGTGACCAAACCTAGTAGGTGCCTCGTCCACAGCTCGTTGTCCTGCTTGGAGAAGGCAGTGATGCTGTCCTGCCCGCCCAGGTGGACAAGCACGAAAGGCGCCCAGAACAGCATGAGCTCATGGCTCGGCCCCTGCGTGTGCACTGCGAGGTGGCCGAGCACGAAGACAGCAACCGTGTCGGCAGACAGGTAGGCCAGCCACACGACCGTGCTCAGCGCACGCGACGCGCTGCGCCGCCGCAGGTCTGCCGTGAGGAAGGGCAAGACTTGCAGGGAGAGGCTCACGAGGACCAGGCAGTGGATCTCCCACTCGTCCCATGCCCCCAAGTCCGTGCTAAGAAAAAGTACACATGCATGCATGGGTTATTCTCAAGGAAAAATTGGTTCTACATATAGCATTGAAAAAACATCATTTTTAAACAATACCATTCGAACGATGTTGAACAAGCATGTAAAACACCACTAACTAAAAGAATATTGCCTTATCAAGATATATTAAGACTACCGCCAATAAAATAAAAATTAGTTCTGAAAAATAGCATGCAAAAAGGGAGCAGCTACTATACCTCTGAAAATCGTTTCAGAGAGAAATAGACTACTGTTGTTATTGGCTGCAACAGGAAATGCCCATTTCAAAATTCTAACTGCAACAGGAAATGCCCATTTCAAAATTCTAACAGTGATTGTTTGACCTTAGCCATCATTTTTGCACGTTAGGATTACAGTCAAATCCAAGAAATTAAAGATAGGGCTATGCGGCCTCATAATATATATACTGTTGGCTTCGCCCAGGAATCACTCAAACACACACGTCAACGCTCTTGGTGAGAGGTGGAACAAGCACAATAGACACACTGTTTTCCGGCGACGAATGCCGCGACGACAAACTCGCCTGTATCTTGGCTACATATTCACTGAACTTGACAACTGAATACAGAGGAGCACAGAGACTACTTATAGATAAGGACATACCATGGAGCACACCTCCATGGTGGCCTGCCTTCGCGCCATGATCCGCAGGACCCGCTCAGCAAAACCGTGAGCCACTTGCTCGTACGGATAATGCGGCTTCCACCATACAAATCGGCAACCACACACACCATGTCGTGAGACGAGTCGAGAAGCTGAGACGCGAAGCCGCTGGGGGCGATGTCCGCACGGGGTGGGATGAGCCGCAGCCGTCGGGCGCCGTGTGAAACGCTGCAGGTTGTAGCCGAGGTCGTGGGTGGGAAGCGGACGACGCGGTCGTCGCAGATGGTATGGTCACCGCCGCCGCCACTATCGAGAGCTAGATGGTGTCGCGGCGACGGTGAGAGGTGCTGGCGAGATTTCTGCGACCGATGATAGAGACGGATGTGGCGAGGTCATGGAAGAATGGAGGAATTAGAGAAAGGAGCGGCGACGGGAGGAGTATAATCCAGATGGGCTGCTGTTGATTTCAATGCGGGGGTCACGGGCCAGAATTTGGGTCATCACAGACCGGAGCAATAATAAAGGACTGATTATGTAATTCCTACGCTGACTATGGCAGTTAATGATGGTGGGATTAATTGTTCGTGATGATTAGTCGCCGGAGATGGGCGGTGCTCCGCCGGGGTGATAAGTACTATTTGAAGCATAGGCTTTAGAATAGTATATATATATATATATATATATATATATATATATATATATATATATATATATATATATATATATATATAGAACTATTAGGCTGTAGCTACCTACAGAATATCCAAAAACCGGCGAGCCCGAGCTTCACCACTCACCAGCGCACCATGTCACGCGCGTGGCTTTGGCTCCGTGGTCCCCGTTGAACTAACGCATGCATGCATTCAATCCCCGTAATTTTTTCCCCTTCCTTCCACCGGCCACGAGGAGACCCGCTTGACCATTTGGAAAATCCCCAAATCCTCGCCGCCTGCTTCTTTCGCTGCTTCTCCCCCGACACCTCTACCGCGTCCGCCCCCACCCACCGAGCACATCGGTGCCGCCTGCTCGCCCCCCTCCGGATCGGCGCCGATGCGGGCGCGACGCCACTCTGCTCGACGCTCCGCTGCCCCGGCCGGCCACCTCTCCCCATCGCAGCGGCGCCTCCTTCACCTTCCCTGCACGGTGGCGGATCCCCACCTTCCCAGCGAGGCGGCGGCCCCTCCACCGTCCTGGCGGCGACGGCGGCCGGCCCTACACCTCCGCGCGCAGATCTGCGTCCCCACGGGTGCGCGTGGCTTCACATCCCCAACCAGTGGCGGATGCTGCTCCTGACGACGTCATGGCTCGCCCTGCGCCCCCGGCCACACCTTGCATGACAGCTCCTTCCCTGTTGACGGCGGTGTGTCCCTTCTCGCTCCCAGCAGTGGCGATGGCGTCCACTCCTTCCTTGGTGTCCGACGACGGCGCAGCACGGCCTGGCCCCTTCCCCGACCGGTGGCGCGCGGCTTCCCCTCATGGTCCGGTGGCCGTGCGACCCGCTCCCCCTCACGGCGGCGCTCGTTCATCAGGAGGCAGCGGCCCAGCACCCGTCGCATCTCCGGTGGTGATAGTCTCTCGAGGTGAGCCCCGTAAATCCGCATCCCTCGATAAGCATGGAGTCAATTTGCTTTTGGTCTGTACTGGTGTCTGCCTGTACAGTTTGATTCATAATGTTCGGGCCGGATTGACGATTTGCATGATGCAGTAGCAAATTAGTGATGCTAGACCTTGCATCCGACTGCCCTCTTTAGCGTGGTATACAATTTTCATCATGTCATGTGTTATATGGAGCTACGTTTGGCCCAAACATGTTAATCTGGCAACTATCCTTGTACTGTTACAGTTTTTTTTTGTCTAACTAATCTTCACTCATTATTCTAAAAATAGCCTCAATTGACGACACTGAATAAATAGCAAATTGTGTTTCTCGTAAATCATTTACTATATACTGTATGGAAAAGCAATTGTTCTTTATGGTCACTATGCCTTCAGTGATTTCCTACACAGGCTACTACTGTTATATAACACCACATAATTCTTGTAATTTTGGACTAGGGGCTGGTTCCCATTAGATTAGATTCATTGATTTACTCTTTTGAATAATGAGTGAAGATTAGTTAGACAAATAGTTTACTGATTGTACAAACAAATCTCCTACACAGTTTACTGATTGTACAAACAAATAGTTTCCCTGTTGTGGCAGACCGAGCAGATAGAAGATGTTAGTCTGCTCTGATCTTTCTCGAGGCAGATGGCCATCTTGATCTTTCTCTTTCACTTGCCGGATAAGTTAGTTAATAGGCTACCTGAATCAGTGTATTTTATTTTGCCGGCACGAGAACTCTTCAGTAGCTAACATGCTTCAGTTCTATTTAGTGTTTGACACCCTTTTTTTTCTCTTAATCCAGCCCCAGGTTGACAACATCACAACCCGGATGCTACAAATGACTTTTGCCCTAACTCATGATGCCAAAAATCTGTTAAATATGCCCTCAGTGCCAGATTGTTTGATCTGGTCCGGTTCCGTCTGGCCCGTCAGGGCATGAGCCAGGGTTCGGGGGTTTTCGCGACCGGGGTCATACGGTCCCTTCTATGACAAAGCCGTGAGGGTGGTTCTTCCCTCACCGGTTGTGTTTTTGTTACCAGGAATACCGGGTGTGACATTGTTCTTATGAAGCTATCAGACGGAGATGTAGTTTTCTGCGGAATGATTTCTTGTTTCGATGACTTTATCATGTAAATGTAAATATGTGAGTTATCAGCTTACTGATTCCAACTTCTTGCTCACCTTTTCTGGCATTGGAATCAGGCAGCAGGAGATTTCAGCTTATTGATTTGGCAGTATAATTTATTTCTTGCTGAGTGCAGATTAAAACCAGTATAATTTATTTTTCTCTTGATGAGTTCCACTTACTCATAGTCGCATTTTCAGTTCATCGGAGGAGCCCCTATAGGCACAGGCGATATGGTTACCACGTCAATTTCAGCAGCAAAATGGTAAGCAAAGGGCTTCCAACCAGTGATACAACAATAGGTCACTGTCTCTCCAGCTCACTGCTTGGACAGAAAAGCTATGCTAAATTCCATTGTGGTAACTTGAGGATGCTATTGTAGTAAATTTGATATGCCACTGTGGTACCTCGTGATGTGGTAAATGTCAGTGGGGGTATTTCTTCATAGATTGTAGTAAATATCAGTGGGAATATATTCCAGTATATTCCATGGCTTGCTTACTGCTTGTGTTAGGAAAAAGATCAATGTCATATCATTTTCTGGTATCTTCATCATGACTTTGTGCTAAATGGATGACACCGTTATGGATTTAGTTACTGCAGGTGCGTGCTGATGGGCGATTGCAGTGGTGGCGGCGCCTGGTGCTTTCATCGTCAACATCGGCGACACCTTCGTCACAGCTCGTTGACTGCTGGGCGCCATGGCCGGCTGTGGTGCATATCACTGGTGGGATCAGATCGGTGCGTGGCCCAGCAGACGTTGGCGAGGAGGAAGTACTCTGGCTAACTCTGTTCCATCAACCAGATGCTTCCAATTTGATTGTGCTGGAGTTACAACAAGCAGACGACTGACCATTTTGGGCACAACTTTCAGATTGTTGTGTGATGTCGATGTGCATGTAAAAGCAGATTGTACAGGTTTGAGTAATAGTGTCGGATCGAATGTGCAAGCAAAACAATTCAGATTGTGTCAGATAGAAGTTGAAATATTGGGCTATGCATTGTAGTAAATTTGACGTCATTTTGTGCCAGTACTTTACGCCATTATGGTAATTGATATGAAGTATACTATTGAGGCATTCGAATTCTCGTAACTATTTTATAGTAAATTCAGTCACAACTATAGTGAGTCGTTTACTTGCAATAGCTTGACAGAATTGAGGTAACTCATATACTAATTCTGGTACTGAGCCATTATCAAATTCTAGTAACTATTTTATGGTAAAATTCGATTTGTCATTCTAATATCTACGACAACATGATTCCAAATTGTGGTAACCGGTAAATTCATCTCGCCATTATAGTAATTGGTTCTTGTCGTCTTGAGGCCATTAGTACGGTGACCTGAAAATGCATTCTCGTAAATATCTATTTACATGCGGCTAATTTATGTGCGCCAGTAAATGACGCATGCATGCACTCGGCTTGACACGACCAACGGATCAGAGGTGGGTTCGGTGTTTGGACCTGGCTACAAAATAAGCTATTTTATAGCTAGCTTATATATATATACATATTATATGTACAAAAAATAACGTGTGTATATATATGATCATCATATATATATGCATGTACATGTATATTCGTTTGTTATTTATGTACAAAGTTCGAACGAAAACTCACGCGTGCAAAGTACATATATATTACTATTAGCAGCGTATTCGAAAATGTATTTTAATATCAAAACTAATCATTAATTGAAAAAAAGAAACCAAAAATAGAAACCAGAAAAAGAAAAAAAAAGTGGGACATAATGGCCTGCCCCGTGGCCAAGCTAGGAGGCCCATTTAGTCCCGGTTGGTGTTTCCCCCTTTAGTCCCGGCGGAGGGTACCTTTAGTCCTGGATGGGTGCTCCCGGTTGGGAAACCGGGACTAAAGGGGTTTCCCAACCAGGAGCAAAAAGCGTTTCTGCACTCGTGCCTACCAGGACTAAAGGATTAACCTTTAGTCCCGCTTGGAACCTCAATCCGGGATAAAAGACTAACGGGACCTTTGGTCACGGTTGGTGGTACCAACCGGGATTGAAAGTCGGCCTTTAGCCCCGGTTTGAACTGCAGACAAATTTTATGGCCCCTTCAAAATTCTGGAGCGTCTTGGACTGGTCGTGTACAAGCTGGACCTGCCTTCTCAGTGACGCATTCATCCGGCTCTCCATGTCTCTCGGTTGAAATGCCATATTCTTGCGTCGGTGGTTGTCGAGGAAGACATCATGGCATTGCCGCTGGACCTAGATCAGAGGTTCATGCAGTGGAATATTTGGATTCAGTCTACTTGTTTGTGGTTGTCAGCTGCCAGCATCTTTAGTTACTTGGGAAGAAGTAAATGATATCCACAGACGTTCTCTGCTGGGTTGTCCAGCTTGGGGGCAAGTTGGTTTTGGAGGAGAAGGGAGTGTCAGGCACAAGAGGAGATCCTTGTTTCTTGTCCGGCAAGAGGGGGGAAGAGAGCTATCAAAGCAAGTGGCTGATGGGCCGGTCAGTAATGAGTTTGGGCCTAATGTCGTGCGTAGATAGGCCAGCCTGTGTGCCCAAGGAAAGAAGGGCCTGTGGCCATATATTGTACTGAAGAGCAACAAAGGTTCTTGATTCTGCTAAAAAAATATATTGTGGAGAGCGTATAAATTCAGGATGTTTGTACTGGATCGTTAGGCAATAACAGAAGGGTTAATATCCACCTGCATCTGTACGTTCTTGCTTCTTCCTTCATCTGAACTCTGATTCGACTCCACTAGTGGTCCGAGCCCCGGTTTGTGACACAGCAGTGCAGCAGAACGAGAGGCTCGCTGCCATGGGGTTGAGAGCCTGTTCTCGGTAAGGACAGACCATATACTGCAGACATGAAAGAAAATATATAGAGAAATGACATTTTTCGCTCAATTGTTTGGGACATATATACGTACTGCCCATGAAATACAATTTACAGTAACAGAGAATGCACACTTATTTTTGTGGAGAAACAAAAGTTGTTCGAGGAAATTAAATAGGTCCGTATATATCTTATTGGTCTCCTCCTACTTGAGAAACAAGCTCGCTCGAAGCAAGCAACACCTGGCCGCGCGCTCTTATGGATAAGAATCCGGATTCACAGTAGTGCTTTGGGCCTGTACTTCTTGTGTTTTCTTGTCTAGTACTTCTTGTTCTTTCTTGATGAAGGCGGAGAGGCACATGACGAAGCCCACTATGGGGACGAGCAGCACGATGACCTTCCAGGACGTGCACGCGTCCCGGGCGCTGCCTGCGGCGTAGGCTACCAGGAGGCCGACCATGCCCAGAAACATGGCCGTGTGCATCGGCCAGAGAGGCATGTCGCGGCGGAGGCCCAACATCATCCGCGAGAGCAGCAGGGCCATGACGACAATTGACGCCACGAAGGAAGTAGAGTTGCTGTAGAAGAATGCGTTGTACCGCGGCTTGCTCATGTCGTAGAGGACCGGGTTGCCAGCGGAGTGCCCGTCGCCGTCCTCCCTCCACAGGCCACCAGGCGGCTTCAGGCCCGTCAGGTAGGTGACGCTCGCACCCAGTATTCCTACCAGCATCAGGTACTCGAGCATCATGTTGTCTTTCTTCGCCTTTGCCTTCGCCGCCATCGCCTTTCGTTCTTCCTCCTCGTCCTCCCCCTGTACCATTGGTTCATCGTCCCCGTCTGAAAAATGCTTGTTGCTTACATGATAAAGTCGGATTGCCAGACAGACTAGAGCTGCAAAAACTGCAATGACCAGTGCCAAGGAAATGATGGAGGTCCTTAGGTGCAGGGAGCTCCCGGCAGCGTAGGCCGCCATGAGGCCGAACATGCCGGCTACCATGCAGACATACAGCGCGTAGCACCGTATGCCTGGCCTATACAGGTTTGCATTCAGGAGGAGGAGGATGAGCGCCACAGACGCCATGAAGCTTGCCGCGTTGCAGTAGAAGAACGCCTTGTAGCGGCGAGGGTACTTGTCCTGAAGGACCGGGAAGCCCGCGCGGTGCCCGGACCTGTCGTCGTCATTCTCCCAGAAACCACCGGGCGGGGTCAAGCCGGCCTGGTACGTGAGTGTCGCGGCCAGGATTGCAAGAAGCAGCAGCACCTCACGGTACTCGTCCAGCTCATGGTGACCGCCATTGCGGTTACGGTTGCGGTTGCGGTTGCGGTTGCCGTTGCCGTTGCCGTTGCCACTGCGCTCTGCTGTTGTGAAGAAGACAATGTGAATCACCACGTAGATGAGGACGGCTCCAGCCATGGCCACCGTGTAGATGGAGGTGCTCGTGTCCCTGCAGCTTCCGGCAGCGTATGCGCCGACGAGGGCAAACAAGTCCAGTATGATGGCCTTCTCCAGGACATGGAGTTTAAGCAGAGACTTCTTCTGCAGCATTGCCATGATCACGAGGGATGCCACGAATGCTGCCGAGTTGAAGTAGAAGAAGACCTCGAACCGCCCATGGAGAGTGGTCAAGAGTATTGGGTCTCCTGCGCTGTGGCCAGCGCCGTTCTCTGACCACACGCCACCGGGTGGATCTACTCCAGCTTGGTAAGCAATGGTCGCCGCAAGAGTGGCGAGCAACTGAACGCATTCACGAGTTCTGTCCAGAAGATCATTGTGTCCGTTTTTGTCGTCCCTGCAATTAGCATTATTAGTGAATAGTGATGAGGAAAAAAACTCTTGATCACTAGGTACTACAAAACTTGTTTGTTGTAAAATTTGAATGTCGCTGCAAAAAAAAAAAAAACTATTTGTTTACCATGCATGTTATTTGTGGCGGGCTATTTTTTCATCATCGTGTATAATTGAATCATGACTGACCTATTTCTTCCTCACTATTATATGTTTGTGTAATTTTTAAATTCTATTATACGAAGTATATAGTACTGTAGGAAAAATAGAAGTGCACTACAAAATCTACACAAAAGATATATTTAGTATTTAACATACATATATCTTTTGGAAAAACTCACAGAGGCACTTGGTGAGCAGTGCCCATTAACATGTACAAGGAAAAAAACATAGCATATAACCTACTATTTCTAACTAGAGCTCCCAACGTACACTCATGTTAATTCTCACCAAATTTGCAAGAAAAAGATAAATTCTAAAAATCCTCACAATAATAAAAGGCATGTGGCCTTTGATTTTATAGACTCCAATCATCATTGCCAATAATAACCATTGGATCAATTCATTTCAAAATTACCCACCTCTTCCATTATAACAAATAATTCAAAATAACCCATAATATATGTTTTTATAAATTATCATCTCTATCATCATTATGAGAGATAATGCAAAGCACCTAAGTTTTGGATTCAAATTACACATATATGTCACTATGAAAGATAATATAAAAATATGTATAAATCATCACCTCAGCCATTATAAGAAAATCAGAAGTATTTCTCAATCTACATTTAAATAGTAAGATAATCTATTTAAAAAATAATTCGACATCCATAAAGAATGCTATACTTATATATAAATTACACAGTCCTATAACTATTAAGCTAAAATTAAGCATTATATAAATCAAAAGGGTGGCACTCACATTTTTTTGAGAAATCAATGAGTCTTAAGTTTGATCAAATATATACAAAACAGTACTACTATTTATGAGGTGTAATAAGTATCATTAGATGAATTATGGAATATATTTTCATAATTAATCCATTTGGAGATATAAATGTTGATAATATTTTTCTATAAATCTAGTCATCAAACATAAAAAGTCTGACTTAATCCAAACCTAGAATGACACTCTTGCAGGAACAGAGGTAGTATACATTAGGATAAGTATTTCTTTTAATAGCTTATTAAGCTTGGAGAAATTTGAATATTCAAATCAATGTAAGTGAAGCAGGAAAAATGAAAGTTTGTATGTCACTATGTCGTCCTTGAATTTGATTATGAATGCAGAATGGAAAATTTCAACCTGCCTGTGATCAATGAAGAAGATGTTAATATATAAGTATATATATGATATGCATACCTTTGGTTCTCGTTCGTTATGTTGGGGTTGCTTTCGTTTTTGTCGTTGGTAAGATTGTCTTTGTCGATAAGAATCTTGGGGACAATGATGCAGGCAACAACTGGGGCAACTAGGCAGAGAACATAGATGGTGTGCTTGCTGTCCCTGCAAGAGCGCTGTGAGGATGCACACGTACATGGCAACATACGTTACTGTTGTACTCCCCTTGAAGTTGAGCCTGTACTTCTTGCGGTCAACGATGAGCATGATGGCGAGCAGTGACGCGATGAAGGCGATGGTGTTGCAGACGAAGAAAACCCTGTAGCGCCGGGGATGGAGTGCCTGTAGCACCGGGTCGCCGGCGGTGTGGTGGCCCTCCTCTGTGCTCCGCCAGAAGCCGCCGGGAGGGTTGAGCCCGGCCACGTACGCGATGGTCGCCGCGAAGATGGCGAGCACCAGCAGCATCTCGCGCTCGCTGCCAGCTAGTGCCTTCTCTGGTTCGTCATCTTGGCCTACTGTGGAGTCATAACGTAGTGTACGATATTTGCTTACGAGGACGAAGCTCAATAAGATGACGGTCGCGTAGGCAGAGACCGCGGAGACCAGCACGGCGATACCGCAGACGGTGGTGAAGCTGTCGTGGCTGCTCCCGGCGGCGTAGGCCCCCACGAGGCAGAGCAGGTCGAGCACCATCACCGTCTGCAGGAGGTGGAGCAGGTAATCCGCGGTGCCCTTGTGTAGGACGAGGAGGAGGAGGCCGACCACGAGCGACGCCGCGAAGGAGATGGCGTTGAAGCAGTAGAAGACGATGTAGCGCCTGTAGTTGGTGTCCCGGAGGATGGAGTCGCCGGCCACCTGCCCTCCCGGCGTGTCGTCCTGCCAGGAACCCCCGGGGAGGTTGAGCCCCGCCGCGTAGGTCACCGTCGCCACTAGGGTGGCCAGCAGCAGCAGGTACTTCTTCAGATCGTACTCCATCGATTTTGCAACGTTTCGATCTTGTAGATGTTGCCACAAGTGTAGGAGTAGTTGCCACCATGATGGTAGTTCGGAACCGGCCATCCTAGGGTTGGGTGCTTTGTTGAGGGACGTGAAGCTCTACTATTTGGGTTAGTGATGGTATCAACCAATGGGCTGAGCTCTACAAATTTATAGAGGCCATCGAGCGGGAACAAACAGCTAGAGTACATGTCACTGCATCTGCGCTGCATGCGCCGATGTATGAGTCGTGTGTCCCAATAATGGCATCACTTGATCAGGTCATCTACAGTATGTATGAGTCGTGGATCCACTTTAAATCTTTTATGCCATTTGCATTCGGTAGTCTCATGCAAGTCACCAGTGTCAGCACGTTAGGTTTCGGTCCCTCATGTCTCGTGCACACTTTATTTTAAGCAAAGCCTAAACAAATATTTAAGAGCTAGTGTCATTCTGTATGGCAGCATGGGGTGAGGCGGCGGTTGAGCCACCATCTGGAGCAAGGCAAGGATGACGGTGTGACGGAGATATATAGCGACAAAAATGAAGACGACGACGAGAAGGAACATTTCATAGATTTAAGGGCTGGACCCTGGCGGACGATGATGGATCTGGCGGTAGCCAGTAGGGGAGCCGCCGGAGTCGGGCAGGGAGGCGGATGATGCGACAAGGGTGAGCAGCCCATGCATTTGGGTTAGGCGCGGGGCATACGAAGGAAGGAGAAGTAGTGAAAAGGAATAATATAGAATGGTTGCTTTTGAATCATTTTGTTGTTGCCTAGACGGACTCCCAATTTATCCATGCAAATGACTGAGCCGTCATTTTCTAAAGCTCCGCACCCTCACCAAGAAAGAAAAAGCTTCTTCCCCAAACTATATAGGGCCACTGGCCACTCTGTAAGGCGGACGGACCCTAAAGTCGTATCTTTAATTTCCAGCCATGCGTATGGTATTCCCACGCAACAACAGAAGATCTCTACAAGACAGGTTTCGGCTCCTGATCTCATCAATATATTTGTTCTGGACTCCTTGTGCCTGACACTTCCTCGAAAACCAGCTTACCCCCAAACTCGCTGCCGGAACAGCCAAGGTTCACCTGCCACCAGGAGTGCCCCAAACAACACCTGCCGCTAACACCGGACTGTGACCCCAAACAACACACGGTGAGCACGTTTATCCCTTACCATATATATATATATATATATATATATATATATATATATATATATATATATATATATATATATATATATATATATATATATATATATATATATATATATATATATGAAGTAACTAACGAATCTATATTTAAATTGCCCACCTACTCCATTAAGAAATATGATCTAAAGTAGACCAAAATTTGCATTAATTACCCATGTCGTCCTCCTGTTAAAATAGATAGTTTAAGTAGCCCAATTTTCATTGCACTATTAGAAATATTAAAAATCCCCTTAAATCTACCTCTAAATTGTCAACATCTTCTATTAAAGAATTGTTTAAATAAGCATATATACATATGTTTCTATATTACCCACTTCTGTCAATATTAATATATTAAGGTTTGATTAAAGTAAGCATACGCGTCGTGGCGGCATACATGAGCGATAAATATATATGTTATGTTTCATCACCAAAATGTTCGACACGTCTATATTGATAGTATAACTGTAACTGCACATATAATTCTTGATAGAAAAATCCAATCACATTGAGAACTGTGGTTGCTATATCTTTCTGGCCTTTAAGATTACTTTAGAGTAAAAAGTCAATCATTATACGACTTAAGTATTAAAATTCTATTGAGGTAGCACTACTACAACCCCTATCCAACATCATGCATACAGCGGTAACTATACAAAGACTACTTGTGTCATCCAAGCTGGAGTGTGGACTAAGGTCAAAGGTGGCCGACGTATCGAAAACGAGCTTCATTACAATCAATTTGGGTATGTCTCTTCGGTCATTATGAATCTCCAGAGCATAGCGTTTTTCACCATCCTGTTCTTCTAGTGGACAGCAAACATGGAAGTGGTAAAGCAACTATCAGTGTTCGGGTTGACCTCCAATTGTTGATGTTGGTCCTCAAATTTAACGCAGATAGGAGCCAAACCAGTATCTTGAATCTGGTGAAGCTCATTCTATATATATGGTTCATCAAGTTTTCTAATCTTCGAAGGCACAGGCCGATCAGACAGCTGAGGAGAGTGCCGACTGTGCTATCGGAGTGCAAGAATGAGGATCATCAATGCCATTGTCATGGCCATTGCTCTCTCATGGCCCATCGCCTCTGGCGGAGACATCACCTATGGTTTCTTCTCCAGAAGATAGGATACTTGTGATCTAGATTGCTCTCTACACATCGTAGCGAGCTTTTTTTGTGTGAGTCAATTTTTTCTGAGCTACTGGTTTGTTTTTTGGGACAGGAGTTCCCCTGTCTTTGTACCCTGCTTTCACTGTTTTAATATAATATGAGTTTCTTGTCAAAAAAAACATCTTCCTTCAAGCCTTATGACCTATGTTAGGCGACATAATGGAGGTTTCAAATGATTGCTTGTGTTATTGTAGTATTTAAGAATGTACTCTACGATCTAAAATCCTTATTATGCAAAGTACAAAAAGAGACATAATAAAAGATACAATAAGCACCAGAGATTTGACTTAACTTCAGAATAAAAGGAATTTGTAGCAGTCTGTAAGAACAAAATTTGAATCAAAATTGACTCATGACATCGTAGGATATATGATGCAACAAGAGCCATCATAGTTAATTTTGAGGATTCAAACTAATTGCATATTTAAAGTATACAAAGGTTCATACAAAAGAAAAATGGGAATATTATTGAAAAAATGTATAGATCAGTCTCTTAAAAAAATTTGGAATATAGACAAAGAGGAGAATAGACTATTGTGTCTATTATGATAACTGGATATAGACTACGAGTATCTATTGTGTCTATTTGTCACACTCTACTTTAAGGACAAGATAGAGTGCATAAATATTATGTGCGCCCCAGGGACAGTCGCACACATAAGTCAACAAATTATAGGGAATATCATCACAGTGTGTCTTACATCACGTTTAATACAACACTTAGTCTTATACAACACAAATGGAAATTAAAAGCTATCTCTCAAACATGGTAGCTCCAACACAGGGACGATCAACTGGTTGACTGAAATCTAGAAGTCCTCTGGATAATTCTCATACCAACTGCCATTTATTACCCATCCGGGATTTTTATCCAAAAATAGAAAATGAACAAACTGTGAGTACATTTCGTACTCCACAAGCATAACATGGGGATTCATGAGGCTTAAAAGGGTAGACATGGTTTACTGCAGTTAGCATTTTAGTAAGTCAAGATTTTAACATTGATTAGTATCAAGTTATGCTTAAGCTCCCAAATTAACCCTTGTGATCATATACTAGAATCAAATAGTCATTGAATATCATTATCATCATCATGAGTTAACAACATAACAAGTATCCATTTATTCTATCAGTTTTCCAGGTCATTCATGACCGTGAGCACAGCTGTTATAACAGTTTTTAACACTCTGCAGAGGTTGCGCATCTTTACCCGTGAGTCGTGTTGCCCAAGTGCCCGGGGCCCGTCGACCCCCTAACACTCCCAAAGTGAGCAGACAGGCTACACTATGAAGCCTTCCATAGGTCTCTATAACATGTTAGGGTCGCGAGGTTTCCTCGGCAGGCAGATGTAGGAACCCTCCTTTCTATGGCACAAATCCTTCGCGACTATACACATAAGAACAGGGGCAATCCTATACTTAAAGTGGCAAGCCCCTCTTGTGCCATAAAGGTAACCTCTAACAAGCTAGAAAAGATCCTATTACTAAGCTAAAGCCAGAGCCATGTGACTCTCACGATTGCACCGTCAATCTCAGCTTTTGCCGACAGATAAGTCCTTACGGAGGGTTTAGGGCAACATGATCAAAGTCATTTGCACCTTCACCCTATAGTTCAGTTGTCATAAAGCATGTTTTACCTTTGGTTCCATAGAACTATTAACCATTGTATAGATCATGTTTAGTTAGAGCACTAGCATTCTACCCATATACAATTAATCCGTAGGAGTCAAGGAGCATGTCAACAATTACTAGGAAGTCCTTATGGTTGTCAAAATTAGACAAATGCAAAATGAGTAGATGATTAAGGTGAATAGGACATCAAGGTAGGCCATGCTATACTTGTCTTGGTTCACAAAGTCCTGCTGGTCCTGCTGCTCCTCGAAAGAATCCGGGTTCCCGAAATACTCCTCACTGTCAAAGCGAAAACCGAGAGCGGAGACGGCTTGGGGACGACGGGCGCTCCGGTGGGTCGCTGCTGCTCTGCGGGTAGGGTTCTGCGAGCGAAACTGGAGCGGGGAGGGTAGCAGGGGGAGGCGGAGACGAGATCGCGCTCTCCTATAAGGAGTCCGAGGTGCGGGGCGCTCCCACGTCGCGGAGATCGTGGGCGCGGGGCGGCGGTTGCGCCATGTCCTCACGTTCGAACGGCGAGAGGTGGGGGATGGCGCCGACAGATGGGCCCGGGCGGTCAGCCGCTGAGAGGAGGGAGGAGGCAACGATTGCCGCCATGACTTGGGCTGGCCCAGGAAGAAAACGTGAGGGAGAGAAGGGAAGGAGGGCCAGCGGGTCGGCAGGAGGGAGCTGGGCCAACAGGCCAAAAATCAAGGAAGGGAGGGAGAGGAAACCGAGCGGGACAATGGGATTGAATGAGCCAGCAGGCTAAAAACTTAGCAAGGGAGGAAGAAACGAGGAATTCCTTTTCTTTTTATTTTTTTGAGTTTTGCAAATGAGTTTTTAAAAGCATTTGAAATCCATTTTTAGTTTTGGACCAAAACCACTCATCACAAAAGTAAGAATGCAGCAGCATGTATGCACAAACATGTAGATAGACCTTATAGTTGATTTTAGGTTCATAAAAAATATTATTTTCTACATTTGAATGCACACATAATTGCATAAATAAATCAAATTTAACTATTTTGAAATAATGTAAAATTTAGGGTATTACACTATTATGTTATGAAAATAAACAAAGTGGAAAATATATATAATATAATACAAGTAATTCTTCCTTAGTCATATGTATTAAACAATAACTAATATTTATATATATCTCCTAAAGTTTTAGCCCATACAAGAGCACGGGTTGATAGACCAGTATACAAAATGGATCACTACTCTTTTTATTTCTTTATTACTCTTTTGCTCAACGCAAAGTGTACACGAGACATGAGGGATCGAAACTTTCCTTGCTGCCAATAGTCACTTGCATGAGACTAGTGCATGAAAAGCTAACAAGGGCATAAAACATAAAGTCGACCATGGAATAATGATAAGGGAATAAAGTCTAAAATAAGATGACTTCATCAAGTAATGCCATTATTGGGACACACGCAGACATCAGCACACTGTAGCTGTACGTGTTCACGTGTAACCGTGTGCACACGGTCGCGATCAGCTCTCTGAATAGATAAATGCATCGAGCTCAGCCCATGGGTGTTCGTTACTCAGAGTTTCACTTCGCCCCATTGCAAGCACCCAACACCAGCAGTAGCAGAATGCGGCGGCCGGCGGCCGACAGCGGTGATCGGCCACATCCATCATCGTCAATGGAGTACCAGCTGAAGAAGTACCTGCTGCTGCTGGCGACCCTGGTGGCGACGGTGACCTACGCAGCGGGGCTCAACCCGCCGGGGGGTTCCTGGCTGGAGGACGACGCGGCGGCAGGGGAGCTGGCCGGCGACTCCATCCTCCGGGAGACCAACTACATGCGCTACATCGTCTTCTACTGCTTCAACGCCATCTCCTTTGCGGCGTCGCTCGTGGTCAGCCTCCTCCTCCTCCTGCTGCACAAGCAGGACGCGACGGGGAGGCTGATCAAGCTCACGCGGGTGGTCATGGTCGTCGACCTGCTCGCCCTCATGGGTTCCTACGCCGCCGGCACCAGCCACGACAGGTTCACCACCGTCTGTGCAACCGCCCTCGTCGTCGCCACTGCCGCCTACGTGATCTTTGCCGTTCCCACGTTCAGCACTAGAGCTGCTGAAACGTCGGCCGACGATCTGGAGAAGCACGAGATCCTGATGGTGCTCGCCATCTTCGTGGCCACCGTCGCCTACGTCGCCGGGCTAAACCCGCCCGGTGGCTTCTGGCGGAGCACCCTGCTGGAGGCCGCTGGCAACCACCGCAACCACCACACCGCCGGCGACCCGGTGCTGCAGGCCCTCCACCCCATCCGTTACAAGTTCTTCTTCTTCAGCAACGCCACCGCCTTCATCGCGTCCCTGCTGGCCATCACCTTCACCGTGCACTACGAGAAGCTCAGCCTCAAGTCTATAAAGGTTCCGCTGTATGGCCTCGTCATCGTAGCCATCTTGGGCCTTGGGGGCGCCTACGCCGCCGGCAGCTGCAGGGACAGCAAGCACACCACCTACGTTCTCGCCCTAGTCGTCCCAGTCCTTCTCTGCATCTTCCTCCAGAGGTTTCTTGTAGGCTCTGTTCTCAAGCTTCCTTGCTATGGTACCGGTCCCAGGTACGCGGTATATATACAGATCTTCATCATTTTCATGCATCTGTTGTTTATATTTTTACGTTGAAATTTCCTTTGGCACACACGCGCATGCATTCCTATATGCAAACTTCTTATTCTTTGATTGATACAGTTAGCATCATAATTTGTAGATTACTAGCAAACATGCACGTACGTTGCAACGGGAGGAAAATGTTATCAAAAGTTTGACATGTTTACTTCAGCTTGCCACACAGCTCAGTTATACCTGTTAATTTGTTAAGGTGCTACTTTGCTATTGTGAATTGTTGCCGTGAACGGGCACATTAAACAAGAACCACGATTTTGCATATCTATTTATTTTTTTAATCTTTTTCTATAACATTTAAAAGCTATAGTTTATCTTATGATAACTATAACATCTTTAAAAGCTATAGTTTATCTTATAATAACTATGACATCCCTTGTTCTATTAATTCTATATCGAATTAAAATACAACCATGATAAATTATTTTCTTCCATTGTAAGCTGCAACAATATTTACTCGTAAATATATCATAACTTTAGTTTCATACTATCTATGTATTGGTAGAGCTAGATATATCAAGTTCAATGACTTCTTTCATTGATCCATAAAAATATCAAATATGTAATTCTAATATCATAAGTCGGTAAGGGGTTAGTTGTTGTCGTGTCAAAAATTGATTTGTTTGTTGATGAGTATGACTGAGACCTCCCTTAATTTTTACATGTCAGCTCTTTGAGGATTGCACTGGTATAGTAGTATATATAGACAGCTTGGATATTTGTACTGATATATGTGGATAGTTTGGAGATACTGTGATTATATAGATATAGATATGAAAATAGATAGGTACATAGACATAGATTAGATTGGATGACAAACTAATTGATTGATTAGTTGGACCATCACCTGGTCCAAATTGTAATAGTACTAAATTTTATTCATAATTAAAATTACATCAACAACTTAGTGATGGAAATATTTATTTATTAGCAAAGGATTAGGAGTTCAAAGACTCATAATACTACATTTATTATTTTCTATTTTCTATATTATATAAGAAAAAAACAGGAGACAAAAAAAAGAAACCAAAAAAGTTACACCAGTAAACACTAGAAAGCGAAAGCGGAAAAAAAGAAAAAAAGGAACTCAATGAAAGGGCACGGAGGGCAACATCTTCACAGAACAAAAAATGGACACGGGGACTTCACGAAAGAAAGACAGGGACGGGAATGTCTCCACGGAAAAAAAAATGAACGCCGGGCTTCACGAGCCTATGGCCGAGACGGAATCGGTGATTAGGCTGGACGAAAAATTATTAGTGGCAGAAATTTTGCCTCTTTAGTATTAGGTATAGATATAGATATAGATATAGATATAGATATAGATAGTATGGTTAAAATCATATTTCAAAATATTTTCAAGTGAACAATATAATGTAAAATACAAAATAATGCATGGTCAAATAGTTTAGCATAGAAAACCACACTAGGTCAAATTAACCACACTCTAGATTTTTTTTGTTTATTTGTACTTTTTTTGTTGTATTTAATTTAAAGAATTATAGAAAATGATCAAATATTGTTATTATTGTGTCTTACAAAATGAACTTACCCCCAACACCATTTTACAATAAACCTTTGTTTCCAAATGCTTTGACACTTTTGACAACTTTATCTGTATCAAAATACATCCCTTCTCCTTTCCAAATTATAGTTAACTTTAGATTTTTCCTATGTCAAACTTTTCTAATTATGACAAAGGTTACTGAGAAATGCACCAACATCTTCAACAACAAATTATTTTCTTTAGTGAAACTAAATTCAGTTCAACTAATAGATGTTAGCATATTTTTCTAGAAACTTGGTCAAATTTATAGAAGTTTGATTTAGTACCATTGTACTTTTTCTATAAACACTTTCCCATTTTGCCCCTATAAAATAATATATATTTGTGTTCTGAAACAATTAAATATAGCTTCATAGATGCATTTTGGTTATTTCATCATGGAGAAGTAGAAGTGAATCACCTTGGTAACCATATATTGATAAAAAATGACAAGTATATAATTTTACAAGTTTTGCTATGTAAAAATGTAAAAATCACGACTCTAACTGCAGCCACCAAGGCCGACTGAAGTTTTCCCAGGCCCTGGCACTAGATGCTTTGTACCTCGGGGGCGTTGTAGTTCCCGTCCCTTTGCCTCTTCGGTCTTCATTAGGTATCGCATCTTGCCTGCAATCGATTCCTTCAGCCCAAGAGACACATATGTTTATGTCACTGGCTCACTGCATTAATTCCACTACTATACCTTGCCTAATAAAATCATTTGCCTCAATCCCTAGTGCTAGTTGTCCACACCATTATGGATTCCTAGATCTTATCCTAGTTCTCATCTTCCGACTACATTTGATGAGCAGAACTCTAGATAGTCCAAGTCATTCAACCTACTGGTTGAGACATAAATATCGGAGGGTACCGATACAAATGAAAAACGATGAAAATCGACTGAAATTTCAGTCAAATTTTTTAAGTCTTCAAGAAATTTTAGCTTAAATTGTAAAAAGATGAACGAAATCGAACCAAAATCACCAGTATTTGTATTCATGAAGGTCTCCGGTACGAACGAAAATTGCTGGTTTTGGTGAAAACCGGCCAAAATTCTGAACACTACACCCAACAATCCTGCTTGTAATTTGGAGCTCTCATCAGCCCATGGTTTCTTATGCATTGATTTGTTCAGGATCATGCTCAACTGCCAATACTCCTCAGTTTAAGTACCGCCTTACGCCAGTCTCAGAAGAGGTGTTACGAGAGTTTCATAAGCATTAAACAAAAAAAAAACTCGACCTGTGGGGTAAGACTGCCCCCTAGCATTGCATTAAGAAGACCTTCTCACGCAGGTCGAGAAAATCCCCGAAACCCTGCCCCACCCATACACAGTAGCACCGTAGCCCATGTGAGAACGTCCACAACTGGGGCCGGGCCTTAGACCTGTGCTTTGGCGTGGGACAGAAGAGAGGATTTTTTTAACCCTAGCCTAAAAATTCTCTCCCACGAGAAGTTGAACTCAGGACCTGAGGAGTGCTACTCAGACCACCTAACCAACTCAGCTAGAGGCCATTTTGCCATAAGCATTAAATAAGCTACCAACTTAGCAAACATGGTGACATGATATAATTTTAATGAAGACAGAGAGAAAGAGAGAGAGGATTGAAGTTTAATGAGAGTAAAACAAGTTTCATGAGGATAGCACAACTAGTCCATAGTGTTTTCCAGCACATTGGAGCCTTAAAAACTAGGACACGAAACCTCCACAAAGACTTGCCTCGCTAACTAGCCATAAATGATGGCCATTAATTTTCTTCCATATTATCAATTGCCATTTCACTCATGATGAGGGAGGGGGGGGGGCTGGATTTAGGCCAGACATGTTATGTTTCTATATAAATTTTAAGCGGCCAGTAGAAGCTCTTAGGCCCGTCTTAGTGAGGAGTTTCATGAAGTTATTTTTAAGACTGTCATGTCATATCGAATGAAATTAAAAATGGATGAAAAACACTACTACATAAAACAACAACCAAGGCAGGCAAAACAGATTATCCGAGGCAGGCATCACAGCCGCCTCGGATCAAAGGTCATGGTAAATAAGACCTTTTCCGAGGCGGTTTGATGTCCGCCTCGGTTAATTGAACCAAAAAAATAAAAAAAGGAAAGCCTGCCGAGCCCATCCGCGCACCGCCACCGCCGCCCTGGCTAGCTGGAGTAGCGGTAGCAGGTGGCCATGGCCACCACCGCCACAGCCGCCGTGGCCACCATCGCCGCGCACTGCCGTCGAGAGGGAGCGCGGGAGGGAGGAGCGCCGCCGTTGCAGATCTGCCGCCGGAGGAGGTCCCTGTGCCTGCGCCGCTGCTGGATCTACCGCCGCCGCACTAGGCCCGCCGCGCGCCGCCATCGAGAGGGAGCGCGGGAGGGAGGAGCGCCGCTATTGCAGATGTGCCGCCGGAGGAGGTCCCCGCGCCCGCGTCGCCGCTGGATCCGCCACTGCCACACCAGGCCCGCTGCACGCCGTAGTCGAGACGGAGCGCGGGAGGGAGGAGGGCCGCCGTCGCAAATCTGTCGCCGTAGGAGGTCCTTGCGCCCGCGCCACCGCTGGATCCGATGCTGCCACCCAAGGCCTGCCGCGTGCCACTATTGAGAGGGAGGAGTGCCACCGGAGGGTCCACTCACCCAGGTTGCCAGATCTGCGAGCTGAAGGGCTGCTAGGAGGGGAGGGGAGGTGTGGTGCGCGCGCTGCCAGGAGAGGATCGAGGGGAGGAGAGGGGAGGGGAGGGGAGAGGTGGGTCGCCGCCGGGTGTAGAGGGGAGCGGTGGGGCGCTGCTCGTGAGGCCGCCGCCTGTGCGTCTGAGAGAGGTGAGGAAGAGGAAGTGAGAGAGGTGAGGGAGAGGAAAGAATGACTGAAACCCTAAGTGCTCACCGTATATATACTCAGGGTGGTTGGTGGGCTCCCCTGGGCCTGTTTGGGCCTCGACCTTTTTTCCGAGGCCGGTCATCTAGGAGGTCCGCCTCCGAAAACGGAGGCATTTTTGGAGGCAGGATTCTTATAAGGCCTGCCTCCATTAATAAATTTTTGGAGGCGGTTGTTTTTTTAACCGCCTCCGTAAATAGATTTTACGAGGCGGTTTCTTTGACGGCCTCGGTTAATAAAAAATAACTGCCTCGGTTAATCCGAGGCATTAACCGAGACGGTTTAAATTTCTGCCCGCCTCCGAGGTCCATTCCAAAACGCCCCGCAAAAGATTTTTTGTAGTAGTGACATCTACTTTCAATGGAAAGTTTTGTTCCATGGTTTCATAAACATTTAATTTCATGACTCATAGAGAGATGGTAATCGTGCCAAAAGAGTTTTATCTAGATGAAACTCACTTCTTCTCTCTCTTCTTAAAAACATTATCATGCCATCAAAAACATGTATGCGGCAGCCTATTAAATGCAAATGAAACTCCCACTGACCTTAACATGACATCACTAAATTTGAGTACCAAGCTATAGGAAAGAGAATTATTCTAGACTGCAATTTTTTTTGCGACTGTTCTAGACTGCAATTGAACAATCTATATTTGTGCATTGTTAGGACGGGCGGCGGCAAAGCTAAAGACGATAACAGTGATCTGGGCAAGATTCGTGAATTTATCCAGTTGCTTGCCATTCTTGCGGCGACCGTTGCCTACCAAGCAGGTGTAGATCCGCCTGGAGGCGTCTGGGCAGAGAACGGGGAAGGCCACAGCGTAGGAGACCCAATACTCCTGACAACGCATCCCGGGCGGTTCAAGGTCTTCTTCTATTTCAACTCAGCAGCCTTTGTGGCATCCCTGGTCATCATGGTGATGTTGCAGAGTGAGTTCCTCGTCCGACGCCATGCGCTGGAGGCCGTCATGATACTGGATCTGTTTAGCCTCATAGGCGCATACGCTGCTGGAAGTTGCAGGGACACAAGCACTTCCATCTACACGCTTGCCATGGCTGGTGGTGTCCTTATCTACGTGGTGATCCACATTGTCTTCTTCACGCTAGACCCCAGTAGTGGAAAAGATAAGAAGAGTGATGAAGGAAATGAGACGAAGAACAGTGAGATAGCTACTAAAGGGAGTAATCCTAATGAAGATAATAAGAAGAGTGAGCAAGGAAATCAGACGAAGAAGGGTGTGGTAGCTACTGAGGGGAAAAATCCTAGTGAAGATAATAAGAAGAGTGAGGTAGAAAATGAGCCGGAGAAGAGTGAGATATCTACTAGTCGGAATCCTAATGAAGATAACAAGAGTGAGGAACAAAAGAAGAAGGATCAGCAGGAGAAGCAGCGCGAGGAACGAACGAAGAAGGAGCGGCTGGAGAAGCAGCGTGAGGAACAGACGAAGAAGGACCGGCTGGAGAAGAAGCGTGAGGTGCTGCTGCTTCTTGCAATCTTGGCTGCAACACTGACCTACCAAGCCGGCTTGACGCCGCCTGGCGGCTTGTGGGAGAATGCCAAGTTTGGGCACCGCGCCGGCTTCCCGGTGCTCCTAGACAAGTACCCTCGCCGTTACAAGGCCTTCTTCTACTGCAACACGGGGAGCTTCATGGCATCCGTGGCCCTCATAGTGCTCCTTCTGAACCCTAACCTGTATGGGCCAGGCATAAAGTGCTACGCCCTCTTTGTCTGCATGGTAGCCGGCATGTTCAGCCTCATCGGTGCCTACGCTGCTGGAAGCTCCCTGCATCTCCGAACCTCCATCGTCGTCTTAATATTGGTTCTTGCAGTTTTTGCAGCTGTGGTCTATGTGGCCATCATTCGCCGTCATCAGGGCGATGCGAAGACCAACAACCCCGAAGATCCAAAACCCAAAGATACTCCCGCTGGTGATACTAGTTCCAACACTAATGCAGTTGCTGAAGATAAAAAACCCGATAACTCTCAGGAAGCGGCCATGTACCTGATGCTGGTAGGAATACTGGCTGCGAGCGTCACCTACCTGACGGGCCTGAAACCACCGGGTGGCCTGTGGAGGGAGGACAGCGACGGGCACTCCGCTGGCAACCCAGTCCTCTACGACATCGACAAGCACCGGTACAATGCTTTCTTCTACAGCAACTCCACTTCCTTCATGGCTTCCGTCACTGTCATCGTGTTGCTGCTTCCAAGGATGCTGCGTGATAATAAGGAGAATGGCAGCAACAAAATGCCTCTTTGGCCAATGCACACGGCCATGTTCCTGGACATGCTTGCCCTCCTTGGAGCCTACGCTGCAGGCAGTGCTCGGGAGTGGTGCACCTCCAAGAATGTCATCCTGCTGCTCCTACCTGTAATGGGCTTCGTTGCACTTCTCTTCTTCTGGAAGAAAGGAAAAACAACTGACGGCACCCAACATGCTGACCAAGGTGCACCTAGTACATGATTAAGAGTTATATTGTGTCGAATGTCCAGCTCAAATGTCTTAATTACATATATAGGTCCATATTTTCTGAGGTGCACCTTGTTGGTTTCCAACTTTAAAATGCTTGAAGAAAACAAAACAAACATGTCACAACTTTTATTTGTGTAGCAAGCAGTTTGCTCCAAATATGCGAATAAGTATTCCTTATTATGTATTGCTGTGTGTATCAGATAATGCTTAATACAAAACTTTGCGGATGTCATTATACGCAACCAAACATCACATATCAAGTTATATATTTGTCGCTACACATTTTGTTTAGATAATGGAAACAAATGTTTCGGCTTCAGCTTCTCACATGAGTGAAGCATTAGACCAAGCTTATTACAAACTCACACTACTGGAATCGGGTGCTTTGCCCCAATTGCACTACTCGGTAAAAAAATAGTCGGCAAAGCCGTCTTTGCCGAGTGTTTTTTGTCGGGCACTCAGTAAGACAAAGTTCGAACCGAAAAAAAACCCAAAAAAATTAGGAAAAAAATTCTTTTTAATCGGTGGAGGCCCCCACCGGCCAGCAGAATTCGAACCGGCGACCTCTCCCTCGCGCGGTACCTCCTCTAACCACTGCACTACACACTTACATGTATTTAGATATAGTTTTAATTCCCCACATATTATACTAAACCGAGTGTAAATTGCTTGTTTGAGGTCCTAAACGAATTCAAATTAAAAAGTTGTCAACTACGAAGTTTCATAACTTTTCGAGATCTACACATTTCGTTTAGGAAGTTTTTCCATCCGAGGTCGCTTACAAAATTTGAATTTCAAAATTTTGAAATTCAAACGCAGTTTTGCATGACAAGATTATTTCAAATCAAAAAGTTGCCAACTACAATGTTTCATAACTTTTCGATATCTACAAAGTTTATTTTGGTTGTTTTTCCATCCGAGGTCGTTTGAAAAATTCAAATTTTAAATTTTTGAAATTCAAACGCAGTTTTGCATGACAAGATGATTTCAAATCAGAAAGTTGACAACTACAAAGTTTCATAACTTTTCGAGATCTACAAAGTTTATTTTGGTTGATTTTCCATCCGAGGTCGTTTGAAAAATTCGAATTTTAAAATTTTGAAATTCAAACGTAGTTTTGCATGATAAGATGATTTCAAATCAAAAAGTTGCCAATTACAAAGTTTCATAACTTTTCGATATCTACAAAGTTTATTTTGGTTGTTTGACCATCTATTCATCTGACATGGTCGTTCTAACATCGTTCACAAATCTTATATAATCTCTCTTGTAGTTTCATAAACTAAAAGAGAGATATGTAAGATTTGTGAACAAATTTACTTTCACTTTGGCATATGAAGAAATGACTAAAACAAACATTGTAAATCTTGATGAGTTATACAACTTTGTAGTTGAAAACTTTTTCATTTGAATTAATTTACTACTTCAAAATATGCTTTGAAATTTTCTTTGCCGAGTGTCAAAAAAAACACTCAGCAAAGAAGCTATTTGCCGAGTGTCAAAAAAAACACTCGGCAAATAGCTTCTTTGTGGCACTCGGCAAAGAGCCGGATTCCAGTAGTGTCACTCCAAACGAAACTCACGCACACAGGTGCAAACTAGTTCCCAAGGAGATAACTAAAGTTCCAACCATTTGTCGCTACACATATATGTACGTATCCTCTGTTCTGTATTCAATATTCATGGGCATGCGAATGATCATATCTAGCTGATACTCCCAAGTCATAAAAAATGGAGTTTTTGGAGTTGCCTCAAGCACTACTACATAAAAGATCTTTAGAGACGGGTAGAAAACATTTGTACAGACGGCTACTCCATCCGCTTCTACTTATACTCCTCTAGAAATCGAGGATTTTTAGAGGCGACTAGGAACATGAGCCGCCTCTGAAAATAGATTTCCAAAGACGTTTGTTATTCCCGTGGCCGCTTGAAATCGGTTTTCCAGTGGCTGTGAAATTTTTACATTCTTTCATTTTTAATCTATCTTGAAATATCCTAGAGTTATTTTATTAAGGTACGGGTAGGGCAGGAGAATGAGTTTAAAAAATGAGAGGAAGAACCGATATTTCAACCATTCAATTTCACCACAATTACAAACTTTAACTGTTATAAGGATATATTTGGCAACCAAATAGTAAGCATTGAGCATTATGAAAAAATTCAAGGAAGAAAATAAATCCAGGCAAAATTTATCCTCGGATTGCCAGAAATGCAAGCAAACTGCATCAATATCATACCATATATTGCACCATTCATCCTGGAGTATACACATGTAACACCGCACAACCACTGACCCATGGCAAAAGTCCTCCCTCAAACCATTTTCAGCCATTTCCACAAGTCTTGATAGCAGCGTACTTGCGAGGAGTTTCAACAAGGACTTGTGGAAAGCGTGAGCTTTCAGATACCTTGGAAAAAAACATCATCGAGACTTAGTTTACTTTCTCTAACTCCCTACATTCGGCACTTATAATTCTTGTATTCCATGGTTGTGTGTTTTTGTCTTCCTAATCCAGCTTGCCAGGTTAGTTCATACCAATAGAACCTAGGGTGCAAAACTTTTTGGCAATAGAGATAGTGATACTTTAGAAAAACCTAGTGCACATCTAGATGAAACTTATGTAGGCTTTTATGATTGACTTTTGCCTTTAATTTTTAGGTGCCTCTACTATAAAGTCATTGCTATACATGTTTTATAAAGTCATTAGTTTGGACTTCAGTTTTTGTAAAATCATCTTTCAGCAATTGTATGAGCTGGAACCTTGAATAATCGGTAGAAAAAATTTCAAGGTACCATTATCCATGTTCAAGCTGATTCATCTATTCGTATAGGAGGTTTCAGTTTTGCTTTTGCTCGGTCCTTGCCTCATTTTTTCTCATGTTTGCCTTCTCTGCTTCCTGACTTAGGGTCACATACTCACATCAGTCTTGGGCCCACGAGGCATTGCTCTACGCCTCTACTCTAGTATATGGCCAGTTTTCATTGAGTTACCACAAAAATAAAATAAACTATAATTTTATAATTTGAAGCGAAGAGTAATAGTATGGTAAGTGTAGAGAGATAGGGAAACACCACACACCCTCTTAGAGGGGGTGACCTTTCATATATATAGCTCAATGGGGCTTGAAGTACAACATGTCCAAATACAATGTATACAAGACTATACATGTCTAATATCCGCCCGCAGTCACAGCGGGAGGATCTCTTACGCAAAGACTGGACCTAAAGTCAATGAACAACTGTATAGGTAAGCCTTTGGTCATGATGTCCCAAACTGATGAGTCGAAGGGACATGGAGCACCCGAACCTATCCCAAGGCAACCTTGTCGCGGACAAAGTGAATGTCGATCTCAATGTGCTTTGTGCAACGATGGTGGACAGGATCAGCGGTCATATAGATGGTGCTAACATTGTCACAGTAGACGACGGTCGCAGAAGCAATGGGCGCGTGGAGCTCCTGGAGAAGCTGACAAAGCCAGCAACACTCGACCACGACATGAGCAACCACGCAGTACTCAGCCTCAGCGCTGGAACGGGACACTGGCACTTGGAGGACTAAGGGTGGGCAAAATACCCGATACCCAATTCCCGAACCCGAATTACCCGAACCCAGACCCGAAGTACCCAAACCCGAAATACCCGATCACGATTTCGGATAGTGATTGTAAAAACCCGAAATTAGTTTGGGTAATTTGGGTAATGTTTTCCGGTACCCGAACTACCCAAATTACCCGAAATATCTCAAATATTTGCTCTTCTATTCCTAATACGAAGACATGAAGTATTTCAATGCCATATAAATATATTATTTGGTATGAATTAATGTAGATTTATGCTAACTTGATAATTGATTTGTTGGTAATTGATATGAAGACATGATGTGATTTATACAACTATTGTTTATTGCTTTAAAATGGTACTTGAATTCTTCTAAAATGGTTGATTTTGTCAATTTCGGGTATATCGGGTAAAACCCGAACCCGAACCCGAATTATCGGGTACCCGAAATTTCGGGTAATGCTTTTTCGGGACAAAAATCGGATAACAATTTTTAATCGGACAAAAACCCGAACCCGAATTTCTAACTACCCGAATTTTTCGGGTAACCCGAATGCCCAGCCTTATGAAGGACCAAGAGACCAGGTTGTCGTCGAGGAAGACGCAGTAGCCAGATGTAAAGCACCTGGAGTCTGGACAGCCCGCCCAGTCCGCGTCGGAGTACGCAGTGAGGGAGTCGACTGGCTCAGAGCTGAGGTGGAGACCGGTGGACAAAGTACCTTTCACGTAGCGTAGGATGCGCTTGATCAATGCGAAATGAGGCTCGCGGGGATCGTGCATGAAGAAGCACACCTGCTGGACCGCGTAGGCGAGCTCGGGACGGGTGAGCGTCAGGCACTGTAGGGCGCCGGCAAGACTCTGGTACTTGGAAGGATCAGCGACTGGAGCTCTGTTGGTGGCTGAGAGCTTGGCAATAGTAAGTATAGTTGTAACATCCTATTGTAATTTGTAACATTATGTCAACTACAAGTTTGCCTACATCGGCAAGTAATATGGCCAAATGCTGGATGATAAGGTCATTTCATAATAATTCCAAAACACAAATGATGATGAAAACACAAACTACCATGTAATTCTTTGTCAAACTAATTGAACCAAACAGTATCAACATGAAGAACATCATGATGCAAACAACAGACATATTAAAGTTAAAGTAACATATGAGATCACGGTCTATGTACTTCTCATTTGCAGATGGCAATACCATGGCTGATGGTGGAGGAGCGATGATGTTTTTGACGACATTGGCAAAGACAAGTCGAAGTAGCTAGTGATGTAGATGACAGTACACAGCACTGCCTGACTTGGATGAAAAGACGAGGCGTTGTATAGATCATGAGTAGTCATGCGAAGACACTTCCCAAAAAAACTTATTCGTCCTATCCCAGTGTAGGATCACAAGGATGAACCGCTCCAGAGACCTACCCTCCCGATCTGCGGTGCATGTAGGCGCTCGGAAAGGAGAGACTGCGATAGCGGTGGCACAATAGCGGAAGGAGGCAAAACCTTAGCTTCGATATATATGTTTCTAGGCTATTTGCTCATATATTGAAAAGTCTTGCATAACCTCGTGTCGCAATCACGATCTAAATTGATTAGGTTTCCAATCTGCGGATTTAAAGGCCAAAGAACCAAAAATAAATAAATGTTGAATTTTGGTGGACCATTCACGCTGGTGGCACACGCCGAAGCCTGGTGAGAAGAGGGAGCATGCACATGTGAAGTTACTTTCTCTTCCACCAAATTAAAATTAGCAGAGTGAGGATGCCTTCCTACATTTAAGCAGGCAAACCTTCACTTCAACTAGTAAGGTGGGACTAAAGTTCCACCACTTCACCCAAATGCACACATGAATCGGTCTTTTAGAATTAATTGGAATAATTAGAACTTCTGAATTGGGCCAAGCCCACTTCTATTCGAACACAAAGAGCCTGTTTAAATACCAAAGAACTAATTGTTGGAGCAACTCCAAAAGTCTCTTTATAGTTTTTATAATTGACATGAATAAAGATTTTGTCGAAAAAATGTGGTCCAAGAGATTCTTTAATTAGATCTCTAAATATTGTCATCATCTATTCCGGATTTTCTCGCTAGCCAAAGATGAAGAACATGATTGTCTCTCTAGAGTGCGCACAATATATAGAGATGTTGTCGGAGGGTGAGAAGATATATATATAACAATTTTTATTCAAATTACTCCCAAATAATGATTTATAGACAAAGTTTAAGAAATGCTCTTGGAGATGCTCTTAGACAACTTAAAATTAGCCAAAATTAGTCTCAGGTCATCTAAACATGGGACTAATAAGTGGACTAATTTTTTTAGCCAAACCTCCAGCTAGTTGTTTTCAATTAGCTGGCGAACTCTAGCTGATTTGAGTAAATTTTTAGCCCCTTCAAACAGACCTAAATATCGTTCCACATGAAATGCACAGATCACATCGTCGATCCGATCGGCTTATATCTTCCATTGTCTCCGCTTGCCGGAGCGTCGTGTTGTTCCGCCGTCGTCATTCCCCACCTTCAGCTTCGACAACACGGAGCAGAGAGCTGAGTCGAGCTAGTGGCATTATATGTCAGCAAGGGCCCCTCATGTCGTGTTAGGTGATAATCACTGTCATTCTCCTAAGCTAATGGACAGCCATAAAGGTAACCCGGTGCTAATCACGTTACCCTACCACACCGAATCGCATGGCTTGTCTGATTGTCCTCTTTCATAGGACCATGTTCATATCCTTCTTTGCAAGGTGCAAACACTTTGATTATTCGATCCACTTTACTTTCCTGATGCAACAATTGGCATCTCAAATAATTCTCCAGCTTGCGAGCTGACACTGACACATACTGGGATCCGATATATCCAGTGACTAAGCCAGTATCTCAGTCGTCCTGACCAGCGACAACCCAAGAAACCAAGCCATGGGCCCCACAGAGCATCATGGCGCCGCCGATGCCATCGCCGAGCCACTGCTCCCCTCGTCCACCGTGGCGGTGGAGCCACCCCCGCCACACCGGAACATGTTCGCCTTCGTCTGCGCCACGCTCGCCTCCATGACCACCATCCTCATGGGCTACAGTACGTGTGGTCCACTCGTCACTGCTACTACTCTCGTCTCGTACGTGCTTCATCTTCGTCATCGTTCATGACAATGGCATCCGGCCGTGCTTTCTTCTCTTCCTTATCCACCTGCAGATCTCGCGCTGATGAGCGGCGCGGAGTTGTTCATGCGCGACGACCTGGGGCTCACGGACGAGCAGGTGGAGGTACTATCGGGGTCCATGAACATGTTCATGCTTGTCTCCATCCTGGCCGCCGGTTGGGCCGCGGACGCCATCGGCCGGCGTGGCACCGTGGTTCTCGCCAACGCGTTCCTCATGGCGGGCGCGCTCGCCATGTCGCTCGGCGGCAGCTTCGCCTCGCTGATGGCGGCCCGCTTCGTCACCAGCGTGGGCGTCGGGTTCGCTGTGGTCGTCGCGCCGGTGTACGCGGCCGAGATCGCCCCGGCGTCGTCGCGCGGCCTCCTCTCCTCCCTCGTCGACTTCTTCATCACCGCGGGGATCCTCCTCAGCTACGTCTCCAACTACGCGCTGGCCGGCCTGCCGCTGCGGCTCGGCTGGCGCGCCATGTTCGCGCTGGGCGTCCCGCCGCCGCTGCTCCTGGCCGCGGGCGTGCTCGCCATGCCGGAGTCGCCCCGGTGGCTCGCCATGCGCGGGCGCGACGACGACGCGCGCGCCGTGCTGGAGCGCACCTCCGACGCGCCGGCCGAGGCCCTGGAGCGGCTCGAGGAGATCAAGCACGCTGTCGCGGGGCAGGTGGGCGGCGCCGGGGTGTGGAGGGAGCTGTTCGTGCGGCCGTCGCCGATGGTGCGGCGGATCCTCGCCAACGTCCTCGTGCTCTACTCCTTCCAGCAGGCGTCCGGCATCGACGCCATCGTGCTCTACACCCCGCTGGTGTTCAAGGAGGCGGGCATCTCGTCGACGAGCACTGTCCTCGCCGCCACCGTCGCTGTCGGGCTGGTCAAGACGCTCTCCATCTTCGTGGCCACGTTCCTGTCCGACCGCCTCGGCCGCCGCCCACTCCTCCTCGCCAGCGCCGCCGGCATTGCCGTCACGCTCACGTTGCTGGGGATCGCGCTGTGCTTCGGCGCCAGCGCCGGCGACACAACACCGACACCGACACCGTCACCCGTGGTGGTGGCGGCGTGCGTCGCGTCGGTGCTCGCATTCGTCACGGCGTTCTCCATCGGCCTCGGCCCGCTGGCGCCGACCTACAGTGCGGAGATCCTGCCGCTGCATCTGCGCGCGCAGGGGATGAGCCTCGGCATCGCGGCGAACCGGGTCACGTGCAGCGTCATCAGCATGACGTTCATCTCGCTTGCCAACAGCATCACCATGGCCGGGTGCTTCTTCCTGTATGCCAGCACGGCGGTGGCAGCGGCGGTGTTCGTCTACGTGCGGCTGCCAGAGACCAAAGGCCGGAGCTTGGAGGACATAGGCGTTCTCTTCGCCATGTGATTACGCACAGGGGACATTGTGCAATATCTGTGCAGCTGGTCATATTCATGTTTTGTCAAGTTCATAAATCATAATCCAACCAATAGGCTTCAACATGCATGCTTTTAAATAATTGATAACTTTTACATAAGATTACTAATGATTGTGATGTGATTGCGGCTGGCAAAAAGGGCTTCCACTAGTGAACGGAAATTTCAGAGAAGTGTTGTTCAAAAATTTTAAACTTTATGGCTTTACTATTTATCCGTTGACAGATTTTTTGTCATAAATCTATCAGATTTCTGTACGTTTTATTGTGCTTTAAGATTTATGCTATAATTGTCTATTGGGCCGCATTTATAAAAAAAAGTCTGACAGATTTAACCACACAAAATCTATCGACAGATAACTAGACACCTCCAAATTTTATTTTGGATTTAGAATTCTTATATAGGATAAGAAATAAAAAAAAGATTGCACAGACTCAGCATAGCTCTGTTTTCTTTAATAACAGTGCAGCAGTTGAAAAGGGAGTCACGTTCATTTGTTTGTTAAAGAGATTTCAAGAAGGAGATATTTGTCATGTAAGTCCCTACAATTATATTAATAGCAAACGAATAAGATACTAATATATATTGCTTCATGGTAAAGTATGGAATATTCTAAAACAAGATACTTTTTGGCTTGACAGAACCACAATGCAATGATGTCTCACTATAACTTGAGAGACCATAAACAAAAATCAAAGATGATGGAGCTCAAACTTTATTAGCTTCCAGTGGTTCATGGTCACAAGGCTTGTAAAAGAAGTGTATCTCATTCAATAGATTCAAAGCCACTTTTGAATAGACAACAATAAGCACAATGAAATTTAAAAATAATGTGAAGACTTCGAAACAAATATGGGGAAAATCGATATGACACAATCACAATCTTTTTCTAGATGCAGGCTTACGTTTGTTTCCCTAACCACATATGCTCACAGTAAGTATGCAAAAGCACACTTAGAATTGTGGCTATAGAATTCGAAAAAAACTTAACACACAAGCAGTTAGTGGATTAGGTATTCAACAGTTGACATTTAATTGGTCGTGATGAGGATTGGCATTTAGTAATTTCCCAATCTCCAATACCTGGCCTTAAGATATATATAATTAGAAAATGTCAGCAATGATCATTTTTCTCTGGTGAGCATAGTCTTATAGGAAAAAAAGGCAACAAAACTATCCCCTTAGGTAGAATGTACCGAAGTATGTAAAAAAGGCATGTAGATGTGATAAAATTGGATGAAAAATAATTTCACCCTAAGAATAAGGCATCTTTCAAGATATTTCATTAAATTAAGAAGAAATCTCAACCTTGCATAAGAATAAGGAATTCATGCTCATTAGTAAGTTGTCAAAATAACTTATGGTCATGAGTTATTAAGACACAAAGTTATTCCTACATAGTCGACGATATAGGCTAAAGTTTGTAGCATGATTTAAATTGCATTGGGCAGGATTATTGCTTCTAATATTAGTACAAAGATTAAGGCCCTCTTTGGCAGGGCTTTTGGAGGATACAGCTCCTCCTTCAAACTACTGTAGCGACACTGTTTGGTACTGCAGCAAAGAGCCATTTTGATTCCCAAGGCAAAAAATGAGCTAGCAAGAGGAGGAGTTGGTGAAGCCACAATTCTTGGCTCCGCCAGCTCTATGCTACAGTGATGCAACAGTAGTGACGCCGGAGCACCCGGGAGCTGTGCCAAACGGGCACTAAGAGTGGCACATTTATTTTATGGTCACTTACTAATTCTGTAACAGTTCATAGCAGACATCTACCCGAGTGACAATGTGTCAGGTGAAACTGCCAACCTTATTGATATTATTAAGGTGCTAGTTGTGAAAGTTAGAACCCAGAATCTTATATAGCTAACACAAGCATACTATTGAATGCTTGCAATACCGCTTACTGAAGCCCTATTAACCAGATTTATCAATTGTCGGCTTAAGTGTTTACCTGGGAGGCCACTGACTATGATTCTTAAATTAAGGGGCCATTGAACAACCATTTCTTCAAAACACTAAGAAAATGTTTGTTCCAAAATTTTAAATGGCATGCTATAGTCACTGAGTTTGGCTCACACTCAACAGCATAGAAATTTGCATTGTTTGCCAAGACATTAACCTTTGCATATATACGATCCAACCAAAGAGTTTATGTTCCTCTTGTATACACCCCAAAATTGTTTATATGGCCCAGCTCCACACGTGGAACATGCCTGTATACGCATAATACCTCTCTTACACTTTCGTCATCGCTTTGTGTAAAAGGGTTAACCCGGAGATGCTACGTTTGGAACAACAAGGATCATAAGCTGGCCCTCACCCTCCTAAACTTTCAAGGTGATACTAAACCCATCAACTGTAACCACACATGAGCCACTTTGGCCGGATAGACCAAACTTCACAACTACTATAGACTTCTAATGGGATGGGATGTTACATCCTTGAACCACCAAATCCAATTCATTCCAATCCCATCCATGAGGAAGAGGTCTGCGGGGTGGAATCGATGAGGTTTGCGGTGGGAAATCCACCCACTGATCGTCGCGCGAGAAGCGGGAGGCCAGGGAGTGGTCGGCAAGACAGGAGGCGACTGGGGCCACTGTCGGACGGCACCCCGTTCGACTCTACTGAGACGAAGGATGAAAGGAGCAGCCTTGGCGGCAGCGGCATGATCGATCATGGTGTGGAAGGTGGGCCCACATGTCGCCACGCACACAGACGAGGAGAGCTAGAGGGGTGACGAAGGGGTGAGTGTTTCATCCTGGTGGGTAGATGCTGATATTTGTATATTGATATAGATAGATGCATAGAGATAGAGATTTTTAGTCCACGTATTCAAACGATACGTATTAAACTTTGGCCACATAAACTAGTCTAACTAAAGTTTAGTCTATCTAAACTTTTGTTTTAAGTGATCCAACAGATACTTAGAACCATATGTAACTATACACGGATGCACCCAGATATTATTTGAACTTTAGACTCTTGGCTGGTGTTAACAGATAGTTGGGGTTGTAATGCCGCTAAAGTTTTAGATCTGGAGCCTAATCCTGTGCACGTAGCACCTTTACCTCGACAGCACCCATGTTAGACACTGTAGTAGTCACTATACAGGGCATGCACTTTCAAAAGCTACCGAACGAAACAATGCAATCAGAGTAACCAATCCATTGTTCGCGTTTCTCCGCGCCCCACACCCCTGCCTCACTTGTCGAAGAGCACATCCATGTCCTCCAGGCTCCAGCCCCTCGTCTCCGGCAACCGCGTGTACACAAACACAAACACAAACACAAACGCAGCCGCCGCCACGCCGCCGTACAGCAAGAAGCACCCAGGCATGGTGACTGCGCCGGCGAGCGAGATGAACATCATGCTGACCGCCGCGCACACCAGCCGCCTGACTGCCGTGCCCACGCTCGTGCCCCGCGCGCGCAGCCGCAGCGGCAGGACCTCCGCGCCGTACGCCGGAACCAGCGGCCCGAACCCGACGGAGAACGCCACGACGAAGGCCAGCACGGACGCGAGGCACGCCGACGTCGCGCCGAGCCAGAGCGACGCGGCCAGGGACGCCATCGCCACGGCCACGCCGCCCGTGCTGGCCAGCAGGAGCGGGCGCCGGCCGAGGCGGTCGGACAGGGACGTGGCCACGAGGATGGAGAGCGTCTTGACCGCTCCGACGGAGACGGTGGCGCCCAGGACCGCGCGGTCTGACGACGACATGTCTGCGCGCTTGAACACCAGCGGGCTGTACAGCACGACGGCCTCGATGCCAGAGGCTTCCTGGAAGGAAGAACTGCAGCCCGACAACGCAGTCGAGGATTCGTCGCACAACTCCCGGTGGCCGGACGAGCAGCTCCGTCCACGTGCCGTTGTCGTCGTCTCTGGATCGTGGCACGGCGGCGGCGCCGACGGCGCGCTTGATTTCCTCCAGGCGGAAGTCAGCCTCGGCCGGAGTGTCCGAGGTGCGCGACAGCACGGCGCGTGCGTGCGCGTAGCGCCCGCACATCGCGAGCTACCGTGGCGACTCTGGCATGGTCAGCACCCCCGCGGCGACGAGCACTGGTGGCAGCACTCCGGCGGCGTACATGACGCGCCAACCGAGGTGCGCAGGCAGGTCGGCGAAGGCGTAGTTCGACACGTAGCCGAGAAGGATGCCGACTTTGATAAAGATCTGCATGCCACGAGCAGAGCACATCGTCCATCAATGGAAACTAACAAAGCTTCGAAGTCAAGTGCACAAGGTGTGCGTCCGTCCATGTCCACGCAGGCACGCACAGACAGGATACTGACATCAAGCAAGGAGGACAGGACGCCGCGGGTCGACGCCGGCGAGATGTCGGCGTTATACACCGGCGCGACGACGAGGGAGAGCCGACGCCGACGCTGGTGACGAATTGGGCGGCCAGGAGCGCGGCATAGCTGCGTCCGAGCGACATGGGAGCGCGCCGGCGACGAGGAAGGCGTTGGCGAGCAGGAGCGCGCCGCGGCGGCCCAGCAGGTCCGCCGCCCATCCGGCGGCGAGGATGGGCACGAGCATGTACAGGTTCATGAATCCCACCAGCACCTCGGTCTGCGCGTCGGTGAGGCCCAGGTCCTCCCTGATGAACAGCTCCGCGCCACTCATCACCGCGAGATCTGCAAGCACAGAGCTGAACATCGGGCATCGGCTGCTAGTGCTAGCTAGAGGTTGAAGATGGGAGAGTAGGATCGACGAACGAACTGTAGCCCATGAGGACGGTGGTCATGGAGGCGAGCGTGGCACAGGCGAAAGGGTACAGGTTCCACTTCCACCACCGGCACCAGGGCACGGCCGACTCCGGGCATGGTGTCAGCAGCGGCGCGGCGTAGCCGTCGTCCTCGCTGCCACTGTGAGACATGGCTGATCTGTTGCTTTCTCAGAGTGCTCTGCTTTGTCAGGGCGGAGTGGCGGAGGGACCGGGAGAATTTGGTTCTCCGTCCATGGTGCGGTGCGTGGTGCTTGCTTCCATCACATAGGGCGGCGAGTGCGTGGCCACGTGGCAGCTTGTTTGTGCTGATGCTGAAAAAACGAACGTTGCTTGCTCCCTTTGCAAAATTGCAAAACGGGCTGAAAGGTGATAGGGCCGGGCCCTTAGCCCAGCTAGGCTTGTTATTGCGTTCGAAAAAAGTCCATTTGACCTTTGTTTTGGTGCCTCACAAATGTTCATAAGCTGTTGATTCTAGAGGCGCCTACTCGTGGGATCGCACTTGTATACCTACAGAATATAATAAGTCATCATAATTTACAACTAACCAATACAGAGAAGGCATAAGTAGTGACAACTTGACATATGACTATTACTTACTCCCTCCATTTCAAATTATAAGGTATTTCAAGAATCTTGGAGAGTCAAAGCATCTTAAGTTTGACCAAAATTATAGAGAAAATTATAAAAATCTATAACATCAAATAGGTATACTATAAAAATATAATTAATAAAGAATCTAATGATACTTAATTGGTGTCATAAATATTATTGTCTTATCATATAAATTTGGTCAAACTTGAGATCCTTTGACTCTCCAAGATTCTTGTAATGCCTTATAATTTAGGATGAAGGGAGTGCTTTGCTAGGGTTGTTGGTGTATCTCATGTTTTCTCTGAGAAACTCGCACACATAGTACCCAACGTGTACCGATCCTGGTGGTTGCTTGTGGCACTATATATATATATATATATATATATATATATATATATATATATATATATATATATATATATATATATAGTGGTTTTTCGGCTTTTTTCTAAATTTATTTTCTCTCCGTTCCTATGAGAAAATGAATATTTTAATGTGTGGTGTCTTCTACCAAACTTTTTGTTATAAAATAGGGTGTCCACTAGCCAAGAGACTATGTTGGTGTCCACTGGCAAAAGTGACTTCATCTTGAACAAACTTTCAGTGTCAGAGCTCGAACATAAACGAGTACACAAAGCACACCGACGCGTAGAGAGAAAGAGAATAGATTTTTTTTTAGTTGGCTTTCTTCTTCAGGGGTCTCATAAATCGAATTCTACCCTGCAAGCCTCAAAGCATTTTGACATGCATTGTATCTCGCCATGCAAAATCGTTGAAGATGCTGGAGCAGTACGAGTTCTTAACTGAAATCCACGGCTGACAAGCCAACAGCGGTGACAACACAGAAAACGGTGCTGCGGTATCAGCAGGTGCCAGTAAGCGTGGCCGCACCGCACAGTCACAAAGACAGACGTGTTCAAAGATGAGAAGAGATTAAACTACAAGAGTTGGACAGAGTTGTGCCGCAAACATCCGCCGTCGTTCTCAGTTGCGAAATGCTCTTCTCCCAACACCACACATTCCCATTGTATAGCTGCTCTGCAGAATCGTAAAATCGTATGGACGATGTACAAGAATACATAGCTGGAGAGACAAGAGGGCTTAATAAGCTACCTGGGAGAGGCTTGATGCGATATATATAATGGTGTGCGAAGAATAGTGGGTGGGTGATTTCTTATTTCATTTACAGCTAAGTGGACCAGCAATTTTTTTCTCACACATGCTGCCCTTAAAAGTTGAGCCACAAATTGAAAAGAGTGACATTGAAAAAAAAATGAATAGATACTTCTATGTCTGACAGTTTTCTTAAACCGAACTGAATGAGGGTAATTCTAGTTAGCTAGTTAAGAAATGTAATTAATGTTTTGCTTGCTCACTGAACCTCCGTATTGATCTCCTACCACAGCTACATTATTCAGGATTAGTTTTCGTGTTATCTTTCTCATCTCTGTTGTTCTTTTATTGCTATCCTCGTATTTTTCTGCCCTAATTTGATTGAGTGGACGTTAGAGACTTTGGGATAATTAAATTTTGTTCCTTTTACTTTGTAATATTCAGTTTTTCTATAGTTGTTTACCTTGAAAAATATTTATTTGCTAGTTATCAATACCATTACCAAGTACGATCTCTATTATGTATGATTGTCGTTGGCTTCAATGGCCCCCTATGGCTGTGTTCAGATCCGAAATTTTGGGGGGATTCCCGTAGCACTTTCGTTGTTATTTGACAAAATTTGTCCAACTATAGACTAACTAGGCTTAAAAGATTCGCCTTGACATTTACAGACAGACTATGCAATTAGTTATTTTTTTTACCTATATTTAATGCTCCATGCATGTGTCCAAAGATTCGATAGGGTGGGTGAAAGAGGAAATATTTTGGGAAGTGAACGGAGCCTATATCTAAATCCTGCCCCCACCCCTGCTTTTAGCCAATGCCAGATCGAAGACCTTAGTCTTTAGACCATTTTCACATAAAGTAAGCTATCACTAAATTTTCCATAGCATTTTAAACAGTGATAGTGCCGAGACTCACCCTCTTTTGTCAAAGCTGTTGCTGCTGACCCAATGGTGGACGAGGCCGCCCTGTGCACGCCAACCCACAGCGCCCGGAACAGCGACAGCGACTCCTGCCACTCCATCGACTTGTGTCCATACCGTCGATCTTTCGAAAAAAGACATGTGTCCACACCGTCGCAGCTCGTCTTGCGCCCACCAGCCCCGGTTGGCTTGGGGCCGCAGTTTTGGGCCATCTAACGGTGGAGGACCTGGCGGTCGATCTCTGCCTCTCTGCGCCGGAAGACTGCGGGTCGGGCCCAAACTCGCCTGGCATGGCCCGCGGCTTGGTGGTGCCAAACTGTTCGCCACCAGGCTATGGCTTCTTGTCAGAAGATGGTGCCCAGGAGAGCCCAGCTGTGTGGACGCCGTCGTCTCATGCTGATGCCGGGAGGGTTCCGGGGGCCGACGATGGTTTATGTCGCCAACCAGCCGCCGTCGGTGACCGCCAGTAGCCACACATGCTGACGGATGAGTTCGTCCAGACTTCCAAGAAGACCCTGCAGGCTGCAGCCGTCTGTGATCCTGTCGCCGCCCCATCTACGCGTAACCCGAACCCGGGAACGGCGCGACGAGGACCTCATCCCGAAACGGAGTGCAAGGCTGGCGGCCAAGAGCAGCTCGCTCCATGGGCCGTCTTTCGACGCGATGTTCGGATGCAGCCCGGTCTCTGGGCCGGCGGCCCAAACGCTGTCTCTGGACGAGCTCGTCATGGACCTCAGCCTGTCTGGTCCGGAGGACCTAGCCTCTGCCCAATCATCCCCTAGGCCGGGACTGTTTGGGCGGGATGCGGGCTACTCCACGGACGACGGCCCTGCTGAGGCGGTCGTCAGCGTCGGTGGGGCTTCTTCTCAGGCGCCCGCGGCCGCCAGCGCCCCCCCCCCCCCCCCCCCCCCCCCCCCCGGTCATCGACAACCAGTGGGCGAGGCTGCCCACGGCGGAGGTCGAACTCCGCCAGACTGTGCCAGTGGAGGATTTCATCTCCTCCTTCAAGAAGCCGCTGATCACGAGCACACCGAAGCTACGCTAGATGAGAAGCAGGGCGCCCAGGGAGCTCATGACGAGCAGCTTATCCCGAAGAGGAGCGCATGCTTGGCAGCGGAAAAGCAAGCACAGGGAGACGAAACCTGAGGCACAAGCACGCCTCGGTGTCCACGTGGAGACGGAACTTCCTGATGAGGCCTCCTTCGACGAGTTCCAGACTGCCTTCGCTTTGCCACTGTCCGAGTCTACCAGGGAGGCCATGTAGGTGCTATTCCCGGCCCAGAAGCAGCGGACCCTGGGGTCCGTTCGCTCCACCTAGAATGCTCTTTGTGTGTGTCGCGTCTGCCTGTTCCTATGGTAGGGGAGAACATCTTCATCTGGAACGTGCGGGGCCTCAATTCTATGGCCTGCCGTGATGTCGTGGGTGAGTTTGTGCAGCAGGAACGCGCTTCTGTCGCTTGTACCTCCATGTTTGGGGCATATATCCACCGCGGCCTCGGCCTCGATCCTCTGCAGGAAGATCGGTTCGTGTGGAGGTGGATCGCTGATGGCAATTATTCTGCTGTGTGGCAAAATCAGGTGGTCATGTAATAACAAGGCTTGTATCCAGTAGCTAGGGGTTGTGACTAGCTCAAGTTTGGTGGCTACTCGCCATTGAACTTGAAACTTTGTTTGTTCCGGGTTTTCCTCTTAATGAAATACGGGCGAATGGCCCGATCGCGAAAAAAAAATAGTGCATCCTACTTGTGGGGAGTCAAAGAAAATAGCTTCATCACAACCTCATGTTTTAGATGAAAAACGGTAGGGTTTAAATCAAATAAAGAATGTAGAAGCAAACAGACTAAACATTAAAACAGAAACTTAACCAGTCATTGCACCAAACTATATGGCTTATTCACATAACTAAAAATTTATTAAAGAGGACCGAACATATAGTACCCAAAATTGTTATATAGACACTGCCCCAGAACTTATTTTATTAGCTGCTGAGAAACTGACAGGCCATCCTGTTTTGTTCTTTGGAAAACCTCACTGTGCAAACAAGAATACCAGTGAGATAATGGCTAGGACATGTGCAAGCAGCTGAGATAATGAGTGTTGGGAGAATTAACTTCGTCCAAAAACCTCAAGCCCAAACTTTGGAGTGTGAAAAATATAAAAGTATTCTAATGAAATTCACTTGCAGGGAAAAGTATAGCGAAGGATGTATTTCGATTTCGTCGGCAAGAATTCAACTTTGCCTATCGACTTCGCCGTCAAGAATTCAACTTCGCCTATCGACTTCGTCGTCAAGAATTCAACTTCGCCTATCGACTTCGTCGTCAAGAATTCAACTTCGCCTATCGACTTCATCGTCAAGAATTCAACTTCGCCTATCGACTTCGTCGGCAAGAAATCAACTTCGCCTATTGACTTCGTCGGCAAGAAGTCAACTTCGCTGGACAGAGAAGTAGCCGTAGAGCAAGAAATAATCTGAAGATAACAAGTTCTTTGAAGAAAAGAAGATTGAACGAGAAAAAGAAGACTGAATCAGGAAGAAATGACTACTTCGCCCTTACATAGATGAAGGGTTGTAACTATTTTAGTCAGGGGTAAAATGGTCATTTTATGTAAAATACGAAGACTAGGACCCTGTAAATACCCCCTCTGACATGTATGGTACGATCATGAAATGAATACAACTTTGCACACAACTTTGTCTTGTCTGAAATGTTTTTGATGATTGTGTGAATTGTGTCATCCGACCTGAACTTTTCACCCAACAATGAGTCATTCCAATCCCAATAGAATTAAGTATCCATAAACAATTCACTCAATGCAAGGTTAAAGAATTAAATTGTTATGAGGATGACCAAAATATCCAATACTCGCAACTTTTTTTTCTTCTTATAGTCAAGTTTTTTTTTGACAAGATTCTTATAGTCAAGTTGGTTCACCGAGAAGATTAATGTAACTATATTTTTTTGAGCGCAATTACATGTAACCATATGATTGTCATAAAATTGTCGCCTTGAGTCATGCACCCATGGGATCAGGTTCACCTATTGTTTACACACGACTGCAAGCAGTGCTCGAAGTCATTGTGTTCTTCGTCTTGAACAGGATCAAGTTTTCTATGCTAGCACCAAATTAAGTATCCGCCAACCTCTGTTTTATCAGGAAATGTGTGAGCATGAGCATAATATATTCTAACAAGGCCCATGCTCAACTACTTTTATGCTAATCTTCACAATGTAGCAGCATCAAGAATACAAAAATACAGTGGAGACATGGAAGAATAGTGAAGGGAGAAGTGCTCATGTAGAAGAACCCACAATGTGTCATTGAGGTGAGGAGAGTATATATGAGATGGAGGATGACTACCCAACAAAAAGTTTGTTGTTGAGAATGTAATATGTAACTCCATGACTCGTGCGTGTGTCTGCGTGATGAGAGGCTTCAGTTACTGTTCATTCACTGTTCTCCAATCAAACGTCGCCACGTGCCTCGTGCGTGTGTCTGCGTGCGTTTGCTCTCTCCCCGTTCATTGAAGGAAGGCCGCACGCCTAGGGTCTCTAGCCCAAAAAAAAAGAAAAAAAAACTCTAGCCGTGCCTCGCTGACTCCGCTTCATCCTCGCGCCTCGCTGCCTCCGCCTCCTCTTCGATGGTAGTCTTCGTCTCCCTGGCCGCCGCGTGCCCGGATGCTGCGCCCAGCCGCCTCGCCCTCGCCGCCTCGCCATCGCCGCCTTGCCGTCGCCGCCGCACCATCGCCGTCTCTATGTGTCCGATCCGCACCGATGCCGGCTCCCGCCCGCTACCACCACTCTGCCTCCACCTCCTCTTCGATCGTCCTCTTCCTCTCCCCCAGCCACACTGTGCGTGGATGCCGCGGCCGGTCGCCTCGCCGTCGCCACCTCCGCGCGTCCGATCCGCACCGATGCCGGCTCCCGCATCCCCTGGCGCGACAGGGTAGGGCGGGTTGTCGCAGTAGCGCGTCTACGGGCGTGTGTGGCGGACTCTCCTTGCATGTCAGGCCGAGGCTGCAGCATTGCCCCACAACCTACATCTGGGGGCCTTGCTCCTCAGCCATGGTTTCCAGAGACGGTCGACCCACTGCGCATGGCCGAAGGTGGAAGACAAGGCCTGGAGGTCGTCTACGTGCTCCTCCCAGCGTGGGCCTGTTCCATGCTTGCCACCGTCGTTGGAGAAAAGGTAAGCCAACCTCTTCCCTCCCTTTGTTCCTCCCACACTGCCTCTCGCTCGCAACTCCCTCTCTCACCCCGTGCCCACCAAATTGCTTGGCCATGTACATCCAAGCCAAAAGGTGAGAATGTTTTTTTCCTGCACAGAAATGAAAATATCCTTGAGCTCTTTTGGGACATATTGGATAACAAATTGCTAAGCTGAATTTGAGAACCATCTTTTATATTCTTTTGTTCACAATTTCTGGTTACTTCTGTTTGGGGCATTTTATATCTGTTGGACCATGAAAAAAATGAGAATTGTTGAAGCATGGTCTAAACCGGAGGGCAACATCAAAATATATGCACATTTTTTTGGGCAACAACAAAATATATATATGGTTGTTTGATTTGTATTACCCGATGTCGCCGTAGCGTTAGCATGGGCTAACGGTTCCTGTTATCATGCCTGTATCTGAAACTTCAGTTTCGAATATGTAATTTGGTGAATTGCTTCATTTAGCTATAATACTTCTTGTATGGTTCTGAACAAAGTCCATTTGCCTGCAGCTCCAAGAACATTACAGCAGACAGGTCACCACAAATAAGCTTGGTCTTTGTCTCCATCGACGGATTGGACGAAAGGCATCCGAGCTAGCTGGGAGATTATGTTCAAGGCTGAAATAGTTGCATCCCTGTAGTTTAGATGTGTTCTTGACACATATGCATCCTTGAAATGCTGTCGTGGCATTATGGCACTATACTATCACAGTAACTGAAATAACATGAAGTAATATATTATGATCCCAGCCTTTCTCACATCAAAATGACTCTGAGGGTCGCCTTTACTGGTTACTAACATCTTGACTCCATGATTTTTCTTGAACTAGTTGTTGGCCCCGTCCATTGTTGTGGGCAATAAAAACTATATTAATCAAATTTGTGTGTATGGTAATTATGCATACTCTCAAAATGCTTCATTAATACATCCATGTTTCTTTGTGTGACACCGCAAGATCACTAGCACAACAATATCTTTGGGAAAAAAATGACCATAGAAGGTGGAGGATAAAAAATTTAGAATCCCACAAATATCAGTTGTCCAATGCAATACCATTGCTATACACAAAGATAATTTGGAACAATCCTATCTTGCAAATCTTCCCAGACCATCTCAAAAAAATGCAACTGATTTGTCATTTTTCTATCTTGACAAAATGACTAAAGGTTGTGGAGGAACTCAAGAACTTTTGGATGCTCTCATATCTGCCTTCAAGGAACCTTTCCATCGCATGAGGGTGCACGTGTACCATCAGCTCAGCCACACCTTGATTTATATAATGCACTACTTGTTTAGGTTTCACAAGGACAAGTTTCCTATTTTTTTCACAAAGCTTGCTTAGCTTACTTGAGCGCCCGATATCATGGTCGATCCATCTTCAAACATTCACATGTAGCTTGATTAATTGAATGATGTCGCTCCTATACATTCATGAAGGCTAAAGTTTTCACATGGTAACCATTAAAAAGTAATTTCACCATAAATGAACAATCATGCCGTTACTAAAAAACAATGAACAATCATGCGGTTTACTGTAGCCATTTATTAATGCATAAATGTGGTTTTCACATGGTAAGCATTAAAAAAGTAATTTCATAAATGAATTAATGCATGAAATGGAATACTGCAGAAAAGGAACTACTAGACTTTAGTTCGTCATAAATAGTATCTTGAACTCTCGTAATCTCGAGGATCTTGATGATTGGCAATGTTACATAAAAGCACCAACCAGGGAACCACCGAATGAAAATATGTGACTAGTATATCCATCACATTCCCAACAAAAGCATGTACTGGGAAACAGAGAATAATGAACATTGAAGGCCAAACGCCAGGTGGAATTTACCAAAGGGCTAGCAACATTTGTCAGATTTTTTTTCTAAACCGTGTGTATCAACCTCAAAATATTTTTAAAGCAGTAATTTCATACTAATTCAGAGGAACATTTTTTACGAATAAACTATTACACAAAGGAATAGCTAATAATTGCGTTCAAGCTTGATTCACTGTTGCATGAAATTGGAATGTCACAAATAATATTACTGCCTCTCTAAGCTCCTGCCATGAACGAACTACACTGAAGTAAAAATACTCTGAACTCTCCGTGGCCATATATAGTTGGTACTGAACTACTCTGCTCCTGTCAACACACATGCATGCAAACTCGTACGACCAATACAGCTTTGGCTTTGTTTAAAAAAAATAGTTTTGGCAAGTGATCTTAACTGAAGAAATAAACGATATTGCTATGCAACCGAAATGATGTTAACAGAACTCGTGCACATACAGCTTATTGTTGCTACTCCCAATGACAAAATGAACCTATGCTAACAACTTGTGCTTGTTGCTGCTGTCGACCACAGCTCACCTACTTACCACTTAGCTGCTAACTTTGAGTAGGCAAAATAGCCTACAGGACATTGAAAGTGACCTCTCTTTGTTGGTGGACACTGAAATAGAGTAGTTTGCGTGGACAATTTTGTTGTTGTTAAATTTGCTCCTGGACTTCCACTACTACAAAACCAGGATATTGTTACACTAGCTTGTAACACATTCATCAATGTGTTCCTAAGAAATTTCATAGTAACACAAATTATGTGTTACAGACTTGGGTTGTAACACAAAACATGTTTTTTATAAAAATGTGTTACTCGCAATTATTATAGTAACACAAAAGTTAATGTTACAAGTAAAATGTTACAAAAGTGGTACTATATTGTAACACATAAATGGAACATGTAAAATGTGTGATAAGTATATTACCTATAGTAACACGACATATTGTTACAACCAAAGTGTTACAAAGAAACATATACATGTGGATCATCTTCCAATTCATGGTTGGTAAAAGGCATTGCAATGGTGGGCCTTTGAATGTGGGCAAGGTCCTTGCGAATTGATAGATATCTAGCCAGCGTTGTTGGCAACTACATGATCTATCTACCTAAAAAACCCCACGTACATGATCTCCTCATCCCTTCTAATCAAATTTTCAAAGTGTTGAAACCAACTTGACCACTTGCGTGGGAAAAATGACAAGAAAAAAAAATATAGAAATATGACAAGAAAAATAAAAATTACATGACCACAAAATTTGAACATGCAACATCACCACCACTGCCAAGACTTTCCCAAAATTCTATTTGAAGTTTTAATATTTTGAAATTTCAAATTTTGCATGGTGCCGAAAAATGACAACAAAAATAAAAATATGGTTACTATCATGATTTGAACCTACAGCCTCACCACCAACCCCAACAACACCCCCACTACCACTAGATCACTTGCATGTTTGTGCAATTTCTAGTGTTCTATTTTATTTATTATATTAAATTTAGCATGGTGTGGAAAAATGATAAGAAAAACAAAAAATAGGGCAACCAGCAAGATTTGAACCTGCATCAAAATCAAAATCCCTAAGAGAACAACAACACCCCACTACCACTAGACCACTTGCTTGTTTGATTAAAATCTACTGTTTTATTTTATTTCTTATAGGAACCATGACTTGAGCTATCTGCACATAAATTTTGAAATTTTCAAATAAAGTCCGAGGGAGAAATGATCAAAACAAAAGTAGATTTCAATGAGTTGTACAAACTTTGCTGTTGACAACTTTTCTATTTGGAATTATTGACTATCCTAAAATTCTATTTGAAGTTCTCAAATTTTGAATTGTTCAAACAAATTCAAATAGAAAGCAACCAAAACAAAAGTAGTAGATCTGGATGAGTTTTAAAAACTTGTAGTTGATGACTTTTTCATTTAAAATCATTTAGTATCTCAAAATTCTATTTGAAGTTTTCATATTTTGGAATTTAAATTTAGAATGACATAGAAAAATGACAAGAGAAATCTATTTAAAATCATTTACTGTCCTAAAATTCTATTTGAAGTTTTAATATTTTAAAATGTCAAATTTTCATGGTGCGGAAAATGACTAGAAAAACAAAAATATGGCGACTATCAAGATTTGAACCTAAAACCTCACCACTAACCCCAAGACAACGACAACACCCCCATTACCACTAGATCACCTGCATGTTTGTGCAATATTTAGTGTTTTATTTTATTTGTTATATTAAAATTTAGCATGACATGGAAAAAATGATAAGAAAAACAAAAATAGGGCAACCACCAATATTTGAACTTGCATCTCACTCCCTAAGAGAACAACAACACCCCACTACCACTAGACCACTTGCTTGTTTGTTTAAAATCTAGTGTTTTATTTTATTTCTTATAGGAATCACGACTTGAGCTATCTGCACATAAATTTTGAAATTTTCAAATAAAGTCTAAGGGAGAAATGATCAAAACAAAAGTTATAGATTTCAATGTGTTGTACAACTTTGCTGTTGATGACTTTTCTATTTGAAATTATTGACTATCCCAAAATTCTATTTGATGTTCTCAAATTTTGAAATTCAAAGTAGTAGATCTAGATGAGCTCTAAAAACTTGTAGTTGATGACTTTTTCATTTAAAATCATTTAGTATCCCAAAATTCTATTTGAAGTTTTCATATTTTGGAATTTAAATTTAGCATGGCGTGGAAAAATGACAAGAAAAAACTATTTGAAATCATTTACTTTCCCAAAATTCTATTTGAAGTTTTAATATTTTGAAGTTTCAAATTTTGCATGCTGCCGAAAAATGACAAGAAAAATAAAAATATGATGACTATCAAGATTTGAACCTGCAACTTCACCACCACCCTTGAGACAACAACAACACCCCACTACCACAAGATCACTTGCATGTTTGTGCAATATCTAGTGTTTTATTTTATTTGTTATATTAAACTTTAACATGGCGTGAAAAAATGATAATGCAATATCTAGTGTTTTATTTTATTTGTTATATAAAACTTTAGCATGGCTTGGAAAAAATGATAAAAAGCAAAAATAGGGCAACCACTAGGAACCATGACTTGAACTATCTGCACATAAATTTTGAATTTTTCAAATGAAGTCTGCAGGAGAAATGATCAAAACGAAAGTTGTAAATGTCGTTGAGTTGTACAATTTTGCTGTTGACGACTTTTTCATTTGAAATTAAATATGGGGCAACCACCAAGAATTGAACCTCCAACCTCACTAAGAATTGAACCTCCAACCTCACTAAACCTCCATTGAGATAGCAACACCACCACTACCACTAGACCACTTGTATGTTTGTTGATGTTTATTGGTTAATTTATTTCTCAAGTGAACAAAGAATGAGAGCTTGTCATATTTTGAAATTTCAATTTGGAATTATTCAAAAAAAAGTCTGATGGAGAATGACCAAAACAAAATTTGTAGATCTCGATGAGTTCTAAAAATTTGTAGTTGACGACTTTCTTATTTGGAATCATTACTGTGCCAAAATTTTGTTTGAAATTCTTAGAATTTAAAATTTAAATTTTTGAGTTGTTCAAATGAACTCGTATGAGGAAACGACTGAAACCAAAGCTATAGATCTCGATGTGGACTAAAACTTTGTAGTTCACAACTATTTCATTTGAATTCATTTATGTCCTAAAATTATGTTTAAAGTTCTCATATATTGAAATTCAAATGTAATAATATCTAAACTTTGTTAGAAAAATCTACAAACTTGCATGACAACATGTTTTTGATGTATAATCATTGTTTAAAAATTTCAAATGGTTTTAATAAAGTACTACAACACACATGGCGCACATAGTTATATGACTGAATGAAATGCGTTACTATTTATGAAGGATGTATAGTCCCACTTTATTAAAATTGCTTAAAATTTTTATGAAATGCTTATGGACCCAAGATATCTTGTTGTGTCAATTTGTAAAATTATCTGACCAAATTTATTATTATTGCAATTATTTGTTGAATTACCATAAAATAAAATGTAATAATATCTAAACTTTTTTTTGACCGCAATAATAATATCTAAACTTGATTAGGAAATTCTACAAAATTGCCTTAGAGAGAGGGAACGCGTGATTGGGTTCGCGAGGGCGCACGGAGATGAAAACGGGGAGCACGATGTTGGATTCTCTGATAGCACGTGCGTGGCCATAAAACTTGGGTTCGCGAGGGCATGTGGAGATGAAAACGGGGTGCAGGATGTTGGATTTCTGATAGCACGTGTGTGGCCTTGAAAACGGAGGCGCGACCTGTGGTTCGGCTCTGCAGATGGGACCACATGTGGGGCCTAGTCAAGATCTCAATGCGCAGGCCGTGTTGTTCATGCTGCCCAAATAGGAAAAGGAGACAGAGGCCACATCTTGTTATCGATAGGCTACTGGCCACGCATGAAGAGAGTAGTACAGCTAGTTTCCCAGTTGTGATGCTGCTTTACGTGTCTCGTAGGCGGAGGCCAAGGAAAGAAAATATAGGTTTAAAATTTGTTTAGACAGTAGCCTTAAAAATACAACAAAAACATATTTAAGAATATTTTTCAAAATTAATTAGTGAAGGTAATCGTGCACAAGTTCATAATTTAAAATCTTGAAATGTTTTTTCAATTTAATTAGTGAAGGTAATCATAATTATCGTATTAACATTTTGTTTTTGTTTACAATATTTTATTTTGAAGAGATTATCAAGAACAAGCGCACTATCTATTTTGAAGAGACTATCAAGAACAAGCACACTATCAAAATTAGTGTCGTGAGAAATTAGCTAAGCTACACCCTCCCGCCAGCGTCCGGTTCAATCTCAAAAGATAGTTCGAAGTACCGCAGCCCGGATGTGCCGCGCACTTGGCGACCTCTCCAAAACTTGCCGCTGTTTTCTGAAAACAAAGATTGGAACCCTAGCTAATCTATCCACTTCTCTCACATGATCGCACCTCCTCCGCCCCAACAAGCGCCAACAGATGGGACCTCCTGTTCCTCCTCGCACGCGTCTCTTCACCGCTCATCCCATCCGAACCCTAGCTATTTCTCGTTCTCACCTCTCCTTCCTGTTCAAAGCAGAGGTGCCGGTGCCGGTGGCGGCGGCGCACACGTCCATGGGCCCATGCGCTGTGGTGTTGTGCCAGTTGCGGCGGTGCCCGGATGAGGAAGAGCTTGGCGACGGTGCCGTGCGCCAAAGGTGGCGCAGAGAAGAGCGGCTCGGCCTCTGCTCGATCCGGCCAACTGTTTGGTAGCCTCGGCCTCGATCCACCTCGATTCAGCCAAGGGCGGCGCCAGCACGGAGGAGATGACGACAGCTGCGGCCCTCTCCAGCGCCGGCTCTACATCTCCCTTGCAACGACAGCAACCTCAGCCCCCGCAGGTGCTCCAAATCTCTAATCCTAATTTCCATCCGATCTAATTTGTTTACCCGTGCTATAAATCTCTAATCCTGATTTCCATGCGATCTAATTTGTTTACCCGTGCTAGACATGGCCAGTCTATGTGAGGTTCAGCTGTGTGCTTACATCTTCCTGGGTCCGCACATGATTTTGGAAAGATTTACTCATATATTTCTTTTTGGTCTTAAGATTTCCTGCTGTTGGCAGCTGAAGCTCTTTGTATAGATTATTTTAGAATACAACGAGGGGAATTGTTTGAGCCAGCTGAAGCTGCAACGTGTTTTGAATGGATTTCTTCAATTTTACAAACCATAGCTTATTTGAGCCAGCTGAAGCTGCAACGTGTTTTGAATGGATTTCTTCAATTTTACAAACCATAACCTGATAGATCCGTTTTCTAAAGCTAATTGTGGCAAGTGATAACATTCAACTTTGATTTATAATCTGCAGCCTTTGGGTTAGCGCTGCACTCAATTATCTCACATTTTTATGTACACTAATGACATCTTTGTTTTAGGTTCTGGGCAAACAATGTTCTGGTGTTACATGCGGCACTGGATAACCAATTTCACATTCATATCTATTTGAACTTAGTTTCTCCTTATCTTTTTGCTTATCAGTTACTATTTTTATATATTTGCATCTACAGGTTTCAGTGATTGGTTTTATACCTTACTTTGGCAAGGCAATGAACTTCCTGCTCCTGCTATTGCTTTGAGTATGTACACCTGAATGTTATTCGTTATTCCAGCTATTATTTTTCAAAGCATTATGCATTTGCAGAGCTACTTCTATAGTTCTATTATCTTGAACTTTGATAAACTTTTTTTCCACTCATTGTATTATTCTCTTTATTACTTCTGATTGGGGAACAAGTTAAAAAATAAGCATTATTGATCCAGACAAATGTTATACCTGTTCCAGGCTGCTTTTTGAAGAACTAAAAGCTTGAAACACTTATGCCGCAAACCTGGCATAATAAACTCTTCTCAAATCCATCTGAGTTTATGAATTATGATGCGTAAGAATTGGCATACATCATTTAGCAACCTGGTCATACTCTGAAAATGGAACACATCACTTAGCAACATGATGCCAATGTGCAATTTATTTTGATGGATGAATATTGGATTTTCTATCTGATGGTGATTACTTGATGCTATTGTTCAAGCTGTCATATAGAGTGTTAGCACTTTCGTCATGATATTATGATTGCTGATTAGTCTAGCATAATTCTGCGTGTGGTACTGTGCTATAAAATGGCATGTGCAAGTGCAACACTGTGTATCTGATCTCAACAAAATATTTTTTGCTAGCCGAAATAGACATAGTTTGTACTTTGAACTCTGAATTATATCTTCCGTAGTTCTTGTACTCTGAATTATTTACTGCTCTATGATCATGCCTCCTTGTAGATCTTGTACTCTGAACTCTGAATTATATCTTCCGTAGTTCTTGTCCTCTGAATTAATACTGCTCTATGATCATGCCTCCTTGTAGATCTTGTACTTTGAACTCTGAATTGTATCTTCTATATAAGCACTAGGTATCAACCGGTTATGTACCTTTGAACCTGACAACATAGCTTGTTGTGTAGGGAAGTGGAGGACACGCTGCTATGATCTTGTACCAGAGAAGCAGGTGAGTGAGCTGCCAGGCAACCGCGGTGAGGGCCAGCTATCCACATGATTGGTAGGCATATGTTTCGTGGATGTAAATAAGAAAAATGCCAGTCTCTTTCCTACAATTTTCAACTCTACAAAATGCTTGGTATTCAGTGGACCTTAACTTCTTTATTATTTGCACATTTCAGTGTCGTTGCTTAGAATGTGAATACACTTCCATTCAGTATGTGCTTGTTTCATACTTTTAATTCGATAGCACATTTCAGTGTACTTATATTATTTAAAAATCAAAGCTAGTAAGATTTTAATTCTTTTTCATGAGATATGTAGTATGCATTCATATTCTTTTAGTTTTTAATCTGTCTATGCATTCTTCATGGTACTATGCTACTAGAGTTTCCACAACTGTGCTGGAGTATCAAATAAGTTAACTAAAGTATCAAGTCAGCTGAAAAGAAAAAAAATTATGGGATTGATTTTTCTCTGAAAATAGACATAAGTACATGAATGCTTAGTGCCAAGTGCACGAAGAGAAGTGAAGTGTCTGCATCATTTCAAAAATGAGTTAAGGGCCTTTTGCATTCCATATTTCAATTTATAGTATGCTCCTCCATTACACATATATTATTCGTTTGGTTGGATGGTCACTTAATGCAAACACTTGAAGCTATAGCTAGATAGGAATACAATCTAAATACAGCTAAGATCATGCAGGATGGTCACCATGTGGATCATTATTAGCTACTGAAAATGAGTCGGTCACATTTCAATCCAATCGTTACTCTGCATTTTAGCATATTTGGAATCATTATGGACAGCATATGGTGTCATCAGAACCCTGGATCACCTGAGTTTGACCCAACCAGTATATCACTCTTTTAGTTAGCCGATGTTTCTGATTTTCCATTCTAGATTTAGTTACTAATGCATCTGACATGTGAATGATTTTATTCAGGATGAAGATACAATTTGAATGGAGTAGTTCAAATGATGGGATGGTCAATTCAAGCTATTCAACAATATCAAGCCAAGCTTTAATGCAGTGTTACACACGAGTGATGGGATGGTCAAATATCATGCCAGCTTCGGTTTAGTGGTAGCTAGGCACTTTAGATTTTAACAACTTATTATGGGCTGGTTTGAACAATGTGTGTGGCTAAGCCAATTTTGATATGGGATATTTTCATTACAAACGTGTACAGACAAATCTTATTTTTATTTAATGGCTTTATAGAAATGTTTTACTGATCATATATTGTTCTGAAAAATTAATGGTGTGCCAATATTGTTTGATGCTAGTAAATAAAGCATTGCAATAGAGACTATTGATATCATCATTTGGCGTGGCAATATATGCTATAGCAACACAACAACGGTGTGGCAGTACAACCTACAACAACCAAAGATTTAGTGTGGCAACAGAGGGTTCCACATATAACAACCACAATGTTTAGTGTGGTAATAGAGAGGTCACCTCTAGCAACCAAATATTTGTCGTGGCAATAGAGGGTTCCATCTATAGCTACCATATAGATAGTGTGGCAATAGAGAGGCCACCTGTAGCAACAAAATATTTGTCGTAGCAATAAACGGTTCCACCTATAGCAACCACAGAGAGTGTGGCAATAGAGGGCCCATCTATTGCAACATTATTGATGCGTGGCAGTAGACAATCCCTGTAACACTAGACAAATGTTCCGATAGATTAATAAATGTGTTACAAACTACGCTTTCTACCATAATGTGAAGTGTTACTAGAGTAAAAAAAGTGTTACAACAACATTCTTTGTAACACTAGACAAATGTTCCTGTAGACAAGTAAATGTGTTACACTAAACCAGTCTATAGTAACATGGCCAATTGGAACACAAAGAAAAATGTGTTACTAAGAGAGCTAGTAACACTTTTTCCAACCTGTAGTAACACAAGTTGGTGTTACTATATCCCTGCGATGTAGTAGTGTTCGCTCACAATAAAATATTCACATCTTACTCACAGGGAGAGAGAACAGTGGTGAAATGTTCTTTTTGCCCCTAACTCCTTCTTCTTTCTCCCTTATCCCTTGTGGCAGCAGTGTAGATGGACCCATCCGCCTGAGCTCCTCCGCCGCCCCCTGGTGAACCCTTCCCTGGTGGGCTCCCACATGCAGTATCCGTGGCTTCGCGGCTGGCTGCCATCGGGGCTTGGCACTCCTGCATGCGGCCGGTGGCCCCTACAGTTGGCAAGCTCACTGCCGGCGACTCCGTGCAGTTTTCCATGCCTTCGCTGCTGGCGTTCCCGTGGTCGATGGTTCCTGCAGCCGGCAAATCCGAAGCTAGCGGCCTCTGCACCATGGCCCCGCACTCTCTGAGCCTGCGGCCGGAGATGGCCTCTGCGCCATTGCCTATGTGGCTCTAATCTTGCGGCCAGAGATGACCTTTGCTTGCCATGGGCCCTGCGCCCACGGCTGGCACGCGCACATGTATGGTCTGCTTCCCTGCTTGCTCCCATGGCCAGCGGTTCCTATAGCCGGTGAACTTGAGGCCAAGGTAATAAATAGCGGCGGTAGCGGCTGCAATTGCGGCCGCAATAGCGGTAGCGGCCCGTTGCCGCAACCGCTATAAGGTAGCACTCTGAACTTTGCAGCCTGGAACTTTGCGGCCGCTATTCTGAATAGCGGGCCGATATTGCGGCCGCAATTGCACGTAGCAAGCCGCAATAGCGTGGAAGCAAATAACCCTTATGCAAATAGAGACGGTTCAAGTGACCATGAGGCCGATGATGTTGTTGCTTCTAATAATGACAACGAGTGATAGTCTTGTGTACTATTTTATGGCTCATAAGTCATAATATGTTTCTTTGCAAACTCTTAATGTGATGATTTAGTGCGTGGAAAAACCATGTTTGTTTTCTTAATTTAAGTATATGAAACATAAGTTCTTCGACTGCGATTAAATGTCTATTTATACTCATTTTTCATAATATATGTACTTAAAATTATGTGAGATTATTAGATACCGTTGTTGGAACTTATCGTCCGCAATATCGCCCGCTACCAGCAATCTGCTACCTCGACACCAATCCGCTACCAACCCGCTATACGCTATTTATTACCTTGCTTGAGGCACAGAATAGAAAGTGAGGTATAAGAAAGTGTCAGGGGCAAAAAGGACATTTCACAACTATTCTCCCGCCTCGTGAACAAGAAATGGATATTTTATTGGGCGCGGCATCTGAAAGCAAATTTGACAACAACAAAAGTGTCCACTGGAAATCTGCTCTATTTTCATTGTGCGCCACCAAAGAGAGGTCACTTTAGCCTATTTTGCCATTTGATTAATGTTGCACAACCTTACAGGTACAATTTTTTTTGGAAACATTGCTTTTTTGTGAGCAATTTAAATTTGGTGCATTACTTATAGACTTCATTGAAATCTCCACAAATGTACAAAAGCCGGTATATCATGCTTAAAGTCAATAACTCATGTTACTTGCATGTACTGATTCTTCGTTCAATGATGGGTCACCATTAGTTAATTCAGTTGTTTTGTTTCTGATTTCTTATTTCTATTATTCTCTGTTTCAAAAATAATTATGGACATATGCTTATTTCTAGTATCACACCTATGTGGCATGCTAGTTGCACAATAACATGGCTATTACGTGGGGCCTATATGCCAGTCTCGTCTCCTCACTCCCTTAATTACCAGCATGTGGGTCCCAACATGTTGGTGCCATTTCATCACACAATCACTAGTGTGCCATTCAGGCAGATTAAGCCCAAGTTACCATGTTTTATATATCACGTGACATGAATTATTAAGTTTAAGAATTCCTTCATAATGTGCATTTTAGAAATTTAGGGATCTAGATGGCACTTGAAGCTAAATTCGAGGATCAGCAGCACATTTTAATCTATATATAATCACTACACATGCTGTACGAGAATGTAACAAACTCATTCTAGGGTATACTACAGTATATAATTCAGCTATTTGTCATATGCAAAGCTAAAACAAAAAAGGGACTTATTTAGTGTCAGCAGGCAGCTACTCCATCAGATTTTCTCAATCACTCGCCTCCCCGATCATATATATATGTAGGAGTGTCAGTTCATATATGATGTATCTGCACAGTTGCACTGTCCATATACAGTGGAGATGCACAGGTGCACTTGTTGTTCTTATCTTGGCAGGACTGCCCATTGCATAATGCATATATAGGGGTCCCTACCATCCGCACGCACATCTATCCTATACGATACCATTTGATCAAGACATATTGCGGCTGATATGGTTATGCTGGGCTATACAAGATCATTATCGTAGGAATGGGATGCACCACGGAAAGGGTGCACGAGAATCCTTGCTCGGCACAAGGATTGCACACGCGGACACTCCATGGCAATGATGATCCGGTCACCTTGGCCTTGAGACATACTGCTGGCCTTGGGCTTAAGTCATAGTGCTGACCATGGTCTTAGGGGACAAAACACTGGCCAAGGATCCAAACACAAGGTCCTCATCGCCATGTTCAGGGGCGAATCTAGACTAAATTGTTGCCGGGGTCAGCACATACTTATGTACTAAACTTATAGAAAACGGTATTAAAATATAGAAAACGAAAACGATTGGTATGAAATTTTTCTATATTTATTTTCTAAAAAGAGAGAAACCCTGCTTATAAAAAACCAAGATAGCAGTTACATACCGGGGCTACCAGTTTCTAGACAGAACCAGAAGCTAGATAACATACTTCACACCCAGGATAGCAAAAGCACCTGACTAGTCCTATTACACTCAGATTTCGACTATGTCTGGGGATTTTTCTACATTTTAGTGATGAGTATAAAAATGGTTGTGAAACAAATGAAAAGTTATAAATGTTTATGTTTCGCTAAATTCAGAAACGGTCAAAAATGGTATTATAATATAGAAAATGAAATGGTGGTACGGGATTGTCCCCATCACTTTCACCTATAGCTGGAGGCAATTTTTTCCAAGAATCGATCCATTGTGCTTTGCTTACCTATCAAATTAGTCGACACAATGAGAAAACGCTAAAACAAACACTAAATAACGTGCAAGCAAGCACAGTTATACGATTAGAAATCACTAATTTCCTTACTAGCATCTTGTTGGAATTAGCCAATGACGAGTAAAAGAAATTGCTTCCTATATATGAACGCAGCCACTAACTTGTTTGCTTCTGAATTCCGATTATACCAAATAACCACTAAACACAAAATAAAATATAATAGACTAAGAAAACAGAAGAGCCAGGACAGGAATCCAAGTTTATGAATTGAAAGCTGAATTGTCAATGTGTTGCACAATTTCAGCAGTCTGCTAGTCTCCTTTGAGTCCACGTTTTGAGTCACGTTCACGTTAGTGGGTTTGCAGCTTGTACTAGGCTTCAATTTTATTGTGACTTGTGCGTTTGGGCTGTCAGCTTACCGGTGCCAGGTATTAAATTTGGTTGGGGTCGTAGCTGTCGAAAAGAAGAGGGTACAAGAGATTCACAGAAAGTCATCGGGGTCAGCCGACCCCGACGATATTAAGTAGATTCGCCCCCATGCTTGACATAGTGTAGTAGGATTAGTTTTCTTTCCTGGAAAGTTGCTGAGAGCCAATAACATCGTTTGCCTTAGAACATCATTTACCCAAAAATAATGCCTGCGTTCTACTCAAGGAAAAGCTGAGGTGGTGTTGTTATTGTCGTGTAGGTGCAAGTGCCATCATGTCCACCGCCACGGATGCATCCTTGGTGGATAGCCTCTCCAGCTCCTCCACCACTCTGCAATCGCCCCCCCAGCACCAAAGTCAGAGGTAGTGACAGTGGGCTCCATGCAAGCACCTTCCGAGGCCACTGCAAGACCTTCATCCGTGGCTGCTGCAAACCCTTCATCCATGGCCCGCTGCACTGTCGGCGCCAGGAACATGGATACGCTAAACAACTCTCCATCTTTGGGTCTTGCCTCCGTGTCGTACCCAACGGTGGTGAGGTTGGTCTGTTCCGCCTCCTTCCTGTGGTCGCGCATCTTGACAATGCATCGATGCTATTTGGACTGCTGCACCAATCAGAAGGTGGGCTTTGTCACCAGCGAGTTTTTCAGCAATAACAGGCAGCTGGTCCTATACCTTTTGACACACGCATTGAATCATATTGGTGCATCTTTGGAGACGATGAGAAGCAGAGAAATGAAACAGGGGGCAGACGCACATGTGGGGGGGCATGGGATTAGAGGATGAACATGACGGGAAAATGTCAATGCCCCTGTTTTCTCCGCCCTCAGAGCAGAGAAAATAATACTATAATCGTTTCAGTGTCCCACGACAAACAATCAAGCTTTCGTGATGGTAGTTAGGCAGTTTAGCCTTTCAGGTGTGAAATGAACAATTCCACCTATATCTAAACTCACAACAAAATCTACCTTCTTTAAACAATCACAATTCTAGATTTCTCGTCAAGAATGTCAAGCTACAAGATATTGCTCATAGCCCACAGAAAATCCACAATTATCACTCCAATGAGATAGGTAACCTAGAGCATTATTAGTGAACATCAGCTCTTCGGTCAGATATCGTGGTTGTGAAGAGCAAACAAGAAGATGGAACTGGACAAGATCACACTCACTTCATTCCCGGTGCCTCTCACTCCCGAATTGCTTGATGTCATGAGTGAATGTTTCTGTCGACTTGGTGCACTAGCATTTCATCAAAAAAAAAAAGACTTGGTGCACTAGCATAAGAATGTGTTGGGGCTTGGCTATCCAACAAAGATGCTGCCATAGAGAAATCTACAAAGAATGGTTGATTAAGTTTCAAATACAACAGTACATCATAACCACATAATATAGCCAGGAGTGGAGTATTTATAGCAGGGCAGTTATCAGAACACAGTTAGCTATGGCTTTTATTGCCTCTTTTCTGAACTAGGTCTTTACAAAGATACTGGAATATTCAAGGATATAACAGTCTTTACATGGAAACAGTAGTGACAGCGGTCAAATCTTATTAGGTGCTTCAACTAACCAAGACTCTACACTTGAGACTGTTGGGTCTCCATCGCAGGACATTGCTTCATCAACTGGAGGCTTCTCTTGGCACATCAAGTTTCAGATTCAGATCTTTGCTTTACTCCAAATTTATGCAAAGGTGCCCAAATATAATTAGGGCCCGTTTGGATCCCTTCATTTTGGAGGAATTGGAATCTACTTAAGAAATTAGGCTATTTGGCTTGGAATTTGAGATTCCACAACTTTCCAAAGTTCACATATAAGCCTATCTCAAATTTATAAGGTGTAGATAGGAAATGATTCTATGGATTCTTCTTCTCCAACTTAACGGATTCTATGGATTCTTCTTCCACAAATATAGTTTATACAATGAATTCAATTCCGGGGATCCAAACGGGCCCTTATAGAATTCTCCCCCTAAGTCAAATTTCCAGCAGCATGCCAGTTCAGATAAAACACTTGGCATCCCTTTCTCCCTACATGCTTCATATTCACAAACACAAAGTTACACATGTATCTCGCGAGTGTAAAGGTCATGTTTTGAGATTTATGCACATGTCTATATGTATTGTTTTTGTTTTTCTAAACAAAACAACAATAATATTGATTAATCTTTTTTGTCATTTTTATGGACCACCTTTGAAGGAACACACCTTATGTACTTTTATGAAGCCTCATCTTTTTTCTGGCATGGTACCCTGTCATTTATGGTATTGTAATTTTGTAAGTGTCAGCCATTGAGTCAAGTAGATCAACTAAATGGTATTTTTTATTTAGGCATTGTATTGTGAAATATATATAACATCTCTATGATGTCAATAAAATCAAATACAACTTGCCATGACACTGTCTTTCCAGTAGTTAGAACTGTGAATCATTTAGTTTTGTAAAAGTTCAGAACATTTTTATTAAAAAATATGTGTGTAACTTTTTAGATAGTAGTATGAATGTGGTGGTTACTATTATCAACAGTGATTAGTGGCTACATAATTGATGACTAGATGTTTTAATTTTTGTCAGAATTTCTATTATCTACCTTTTTGTCGAGCGCATCATTTGTACCAATTAAGATTCAGTTTTTATTTATAGCCTCCAATTACTTAAGAATAAGATATACTTCTAAACATTGTCTAACTAAAATATAATGACTCATGAAATTTCTAATTTTGTTTGCAAGCATTGTACATTGTAATATTGGGAAAAGAAAAATCCGTGTTTGGACTGAAGTTAGCAAGTTACAATACTAATAATGCAGTATGGATGTGCACCAATGGTTGAAAAAAAAACAGTACACCTCATCTTTCCAGGTGCAATTGTACAATCAGGATGAGTGCTTAAGAAAAGAAGAGTAATAACCTAATCTGTTGTTTCAGCAAAAAAAAATGTCTTGATTATAATGCTCAGCTGAGGACAGTGAGCAATTTGTTCATATTGGTTGACAGGTGGACAAGGTCTCATCAGCTACTGGAGCAATAGCTGCTCATTGATCTTTTTCTGGACACTGGACACACAGTATCACCGCACGTACAGACAGGTACCACGCCTCCTGTCTCATCCTCGTCAATGGCCGTGCCGTGATCCGGCACTCTTATTATCTTTTCTGGTGGTGGCGCGTTGATTTTGCGCCCATGTCTCCTACTTTTGCTCCTGAGATATATGTGGCAGTCATGTCTCACAGTCGATTGTTGTTCCTTTATTTGCGACTAACCTAGCTTGGAGCAACACCGTGAGCAGCATATCAAGGTACGACTTGAGCCTTCTCCTGGTGCCTCTCCTTCTTAACATCAATCCTCTGTGGAATCAGTGCTGTGAACCAGTTGAATGGATCCATGAATTGGCAGCTGGTACATAAGTTAGAAAATCCCTTGCCTGACTTGCTCGATCTTGCACACATATATATTTGTGTTTTTGTCTCATACAACTACAGTTTAATGGATTCATGATTTGGCAGCTGCTATATAAGTTTGGCATAAATGCATGCATATTGCAATGTGGCTCGATCTATATATTGGTTCATTTGCCACAGCTAAATAAGCCTGATCAGTACTCGGAATAGGTCCGGGACCAATGCAATTAGAGGGAAAAAAACAAGGCAGGATGTGGTCAGCCCATCTTCAACCTCTGTCTGAATGAGTAGACCATTGGTGATACATTCTGTTTTAGAGCACTATGTTCTAGCAGAATGTGGGTTTTAGTACCATAAAAAACACAATTGGATGACCTGATTTACGCAACATGATTTTGTTTTTATTAATCTGTACGTCAAAAGTGATTGCCAGTTCCAAAGCAATGTGCAACAGTTATAATGATCTGTTTTCTAAATAGTGAAGCAAACAAATGATGAACACACATGGTTTAGTCAGCTGAACTTTTTTGATTTACAGCAAACTAATTTATAAATTTATGACCAATACAAAAATGAGTTTGTTAGGCGTGGTTTACTTAGCAAAACATTTTTAATTAATACTTATTTTCAGGGACGGAACGGCCTAAGTGAACCGCCAATGAAATGACAAATTTCAGTGACAGTTGCTTATGTTAATAGCCTCTGAAAATGGGTGATCTCTAGGAGTGGTATTGTTAGGTCCACCGGCCCTAGAAATCTATTTTTTCAAGGGTGGTTAACTAATTCAACCATTCTTAACGATAATTGTCGCACAAATAAATTCATACCTTTTCAAATGGTGTCGGAAAAATAAAAAATTTATATTAAATTTATAGCTCAATGAGATCTAATTTTATAGACGATTTTTCTGTTTGAGATCATTTAGTGTCCTATCTATATCAAAGTTTGTATTTCAAGATTTTTATATATTTAAAGTTCTAATATTTTGAATTTTAAAATTTTTGAAATGACTACACTCTATATCAAAGTTGTAGTGTTCGACTAGCTCCAATAGATTATAGTCGAAAATTTTTCCATTTAAGATCTTTTACGAGTCAAAATATTGATTAGAAGATTGGGACATATTAGTACAAAAGGACAACGTCACTCAGTGCAATGACTACTAGAAAAATATGAGTACATGGAGGAAGATAAGAAAAATATGTCATCGTTTCATGGAAAAAAAATCTCGTAAGCTAAAATTTAGGACTGCTAGACCACTCCACAATTATTGTATAATATTGTTGACACACAACTCATAACATCTATTTGTTTCTATGGACAACTTAAGGCACTAGGGAACTACTGGAGGACAACATAGAAGATAACTCATTGTAGAGGATGGTTGTGAGGTTCTCTTAATATTATGAGTTTAATACAGTATATTGATGGTTGAGGTGGGTTGTCAGTTATATCAGTTCTTAGTAGTGTGCCCACATGATAACTGTTGAGGCCGACATGCCGGTCATGTCCGAGACGGCCATGAGCAGCATCTTTCGAGAACCATAATGTTTTTGTCCTTGACCTCCACGTAAGCGCCCTTTATCCTCCAAGGAATCTATTTATCAAGGTAGGTCCTATCTTTTTGTTCCACATATAAAAATGCATTCTTTGTGGTGCAAATTTTGAATGCTGGAATCACATTATTCTTGGGTGAATGGATTAATTAAAACCACATATATATTTTATATAATCAAGTATATTTCTGAGATATGCAGCATGAAGAGATGGAGACTGAACATATATAAAAGCCTGACATGCTTACGATGCTCGGCTTTACAGATTTTTTTGCTTGTTATGGAGATGCAAGGCATCACACAGTGAGGGGACAGGTAGATCCAGGAATGATGTTTTGTTCCTTAGCTTCATGCAATCTGATCATCTATCAACGCACCCTAGCTATTAGTTGCTACGTGTAGATGGACGTCGGAATTGCTCGTAAGCTTGGTGATGTGCCACAGCGCAGCATGCAGCGTATGCATAGTAGCTGTTAATTTGGCAAGAAGCATAGTGGCTCTCAGTTCAAGGGAGTACTGGTATATATATGCTGTTGTGCACTGGTCAAGGAAGTTCTTCATGGATGGGCTGAATTAAATGTGGGCTTTGGGCCATTGTAGATTCGCAGGGGGTTTGGCCGAGCTGAATACTTCATCCGTATTACACAACTATAGTCTATATATTCCCCTCAAATAAAAAAAAACTAGTCTATATACGCTATTGGGATGGCAGGATGCGTTCCCAATTTCAAGATGCAGGCAAGAGAGGTGAGGTTCCCAGCTCTTGACATAAGCAACCAGTAGCTCTTGATAGTAGTTTTGATCGTCGCAATCAGCATACATCCATGTCGTCAATCCGTGTCAATAAACCATGTGGTCCAAATACATGAGAATGAGTGGCAGCAGGAAAACAGAGTAGAGAAACTTCAGACTTTGTGGTTCACTTTGAGAGGCCATCATCCCGGGAGACCACAGTCAAGTAGATCAGTAGCACGACGTAGTCGGATGCACTCGCGCTTGAGCTCCAATGCATGCTGGCAGAACAACCATTCACTTTAAGACGAACCAACTTGGAGCGCGACAATGATTTTCTTCTCAGTTTGTAATCGTTTTCCCTGACAAGAGGAATTCCTTTTTTTCTCGAATACGCAGGAGATCTGCGTATCATTGCATTAAGAGGAGGAAAGAGTTCTCAGTACATCAATGCGCCTCAGGCGCGCTAGGCGGTCAACAGCTGGACCAACCTAGCAAAATGTTCACTGGATCGATATTATATAAATGGATCAACCAAAATGTGCTCACTGCTGCGCCCTACGGGTCCTCCCGGAAGAGGTCGCACGCGCGCCCGTCGTACGCTGGGAACAACGTGTCCAAGGCCTCCACTTGGCTTGACGACAATGTCCCAGAACGCAGGGCGTCGAGTATCCCCTTGGGCGCGGGTGAAACCGGTGCGGTCGGCGGCGAGATCCCCAGTCGCTGGTTGAGGAGAACCTCGCCCCGCCGGGATGCCGGAATGTGCGTCAACGATTGGGCGGCAATCCGTCTGCTCCTGGGTCGGATATGCTGGGGCTTCCTGACTGGCGTCCTCTGCCGTGGTGGAGAGGCGATCAGGGGCGGCTCCCGCACGACTCGCACCTCGTCAAGGAACCGTGCGAGGCGCCGAGCGGCCTCGCGCGGCGACGGCATTTCGTCCCCAATTGCGACGCCGGGTTGACCCTCCCGAGGAGGCGTCAGCAGCGCCGACTCCTGCGCTGGTGGTTGAGGCGAACCGACCCGCGTGGTCGCCTCCACCTCAGGAGGCAGACTCGCGACCTCCACAGGTGCCACCTCACCCGCAGGGGGCGTGAGGTCCTGCGCCATCGCCGTAGCCAGCTCCGCAAACCCCGGGGTGGCGTCACTCCCCGCCGTAGACGGTTCCGCAGAGGTGGCCTCCAGAGCGCCGCTCTCGACGAGCACAACAGCGAGCTCCTCCAGCATCGGATCGAAGGAGACGACCAGAGCGGGAGGCCCAACAGCCATGCACATCGCCAAAACAAGTGGATCTGGCTCAGAGAAATATGGTGCGGCAGAAGGAGGGGGAAGCTCATAGACGTGGTCGGTAGGCATTGCCACTGCGATGTCGTCTCCCTTCCGTCGGCGTCGACGTCGGCGACGTCTCCGCCGCCTGCGCCCCCCACCAACGCTCACAGCCGCGCCAGGCACAGTTGTGGACGCACTAGGCACGGCAGTAGCCGCGCCCGACGCAACACCATCCTCGCCCGAAGAGCTGCCGTGGGCACGAAGCCGGTTACCCGAGGTAGGCTCCCGAACGTGCCGGTGTGGCCGTCCATCAGGGGCACAGATTGTGCCGGAGCTAGAAGGGGCATGATCAAACGAGCTCCGAGAGTCCATGCGCCGTGGCTGCTTGCAGTCATGCGCAACGTGTCGAAGACCCTTGCACCGAAGACACCTTTGGGGCAGCTTGCAGGTAGCCACCCGGTGCGCGGAGGAGAGGCAATTGAAGCACTTGCCATGGAGATCGGCCGGGATGTGCCTCAGAGGTCGATGACTGGCCGACCGGCCTCCGCGAGCTGACCTCAGCGGCACAGACGAGTTGGGCGCCAGTTGCGTCGCCTGTCGGTGGAGGACCTCCCGCCACCCATCAGCGTCGGGGGAGGATACCCGTCCGCGGCGCCCGAGGCGCTGACGCGCCGGGATGCGGCCCTCAACTGGGCGAGCCGGTATGCCATGCACCAGCTGCGGGCGCGGCCAACGACACTTTCCCCGCCTATGACCCGCACCCTGGCGACCCGGCACCGCACCGCCATGGCCCGAAGTCGAAGGACGGGTGTGCGTCAAAGTCGGCGCTGGTCGCAGTCTCGTCGTCAGCGGCAGTCGCGTCTCCCGAAGAACCGCGTCTCAGTAGGGCGCGGAGGAGGCTGGTGTCGTTTCCGCATCGGAGACGTCAATGAGGTCCTCGTCCGCCCAACGGCGGGCCTTGGGCCGTCCCGTCTTGCTGACCTTTGGAAGGAAAGGCACGGCATCGGGGGACAAGGTGGATGATGAGCTCGCAACAGGGGCGGACGGGTGGACGAGGAAGTCGTCGAGGCCTGAGGCGGTAGGTGCAACAGCCAACCATGGCCGCGGGGATGCAGCATCTGCGTCCACATCATCGTCATCGCTTTCAGGGACGTCCTCGATGACGACAAGCATCTCATCCAGCATCACGCCCACCGGCTCCGGCGACGGGTTGGTGCTGCAGCCGGAGGGCGCTGCCGCGGCAGCGGTGTTTGGCATCAACGACGGCGCGGACGGAGAGGGAGCATTGGCGGGCCCGGCCACGACGGTGCAGAGGATGCGGCGTTGCTCGGCGTCGCCGACAGAGGGCACGAGGTGGCGGCCACCGCCAGCATGGGCGCCCCCAAGCCATAACCCGCTGGGGCGGCCTTGGAGGAGGGGCGGGAGCCCGCGGCGGCGCCGCCTGTGGACATCGTCGGCAGCGTCTGGGACGGGGGGCCTGCAGGGGCTCGTCAATGCCGGAACCCCCGGTGGTTGCCTCGGAGGTGGCCACAGAGGCCGCCGCGGCAAGGCCCACAGCCACCGCGCCCGGTGGGGAGGAGGTCCCGGCCGCCGGATCTGGCCACGGCACGACCACGACAGTCGGCTGTGGCCCATCCACAGCGGCGGCGGCCGACAATGGCGGCGGCGCCGGTTCCTCTACGACCGTGGGGCCTCCAGGGGTGGGGAAGAGAGGGGAGGGGGAGGACGAGGAGGGCCTGGCGGGCGCCGGCGCCTGGGTGGCGGCCGGCGCCGTCGGTGGCGGCCGGCGTCGTCGGCGGCGGCGGCGGTGGGCCCGACAGGGCGGGGTCGGCTAGGGTTCGCCTGCGGTCCGGAAGAGTCAACAGCAGAGGCTCCTCCCCCAGGCTCACAAGAGGAATTCCTTACTGCTGAGCTAATTTGGGTATGTGCGTTTTGCCGCTTTGGCCACAGTCCATTTGTGTGGGTCTGACCCAGCTCAATCCTTCGTCCCTAGTATGCAGATACCATTGATGTTGGTACACGTACACCTAGCAAGTTGTGTTCTTACGATGCACGAAAAGTAAAGTTCTCAGGTCATGAGAAGGAAGCAGCATCCTTTAGCCCTGGGGTTAACTACATAACTTGTCTTTTCATCTTAGCTAGTAGTTTCGGTGGTTGAATAGTAGTTATTGTACCTTCATTCACACATGCTCCTCTGTTTACTGATAGTACCAACACCATAATAACAACCCCTTCACCGCAATGATTAAAATGATGCTCATCTGTTTTACATGTAGTCTTTAACAAAATGATGTAAGTATTGTATTGTACTGACCTCTCTGGTGAATCAATCAATCAATATTCTTGACTCATGTAGTCGTGTCTAGTTTTTCAGGAATGTGAAATTCCTAAAGTCAACAAGTTGGTTCAGTGAGTAGCCCCATACGTGAATTCATTCCAAGCTCCAATATTATTTTTTGCCCGCAAAGAAGCTCTGTACCAGCAAAGAAGCTTAGTTATTTGACAGATTTTTCCATGCGGTTAAAGGAACTTTTATTGATCTAAAACAGTTTACACTTTGATTAGGGATTAATTTAGGAGCAGCTCACTTTGGCCAAATGCCACGAAAAGAAAAGACCGAACTGACGGCAAGAATCTGCCTTGCTGATACATACAACATAGACCAAGATAATCCATACTCAAAGTTGAATTAATAATAAATTACTTTTTGGAGGTCTAGCAATGCACAAACTCTGCTTGCCGACCGGTCGACACCGCCGAAATTAGGGAGGGAGCTGGGGTAGCGACGTGGCCGCCGGCTAGGGCGGTGGTGGTGGAGTTAGGGATTTGGGGGGGGGGGGGGGGGGGGGGGGGGGGGGGGGGGGAGGGTGTAGGGTGCCTCCATTGCTGGCGGCCTTACAAGGGGAGGTGACCTCAGGTGAAGGCCAGATCAGCAGTGGTGGCAGGTTGAAGGGTGGCGAGCCAGGCTGCATGGCGCTGCCGAGCGGGTGGCGTGGAAGACCACTACTGCAGTATTTTTAGTGGAGGCGGCCATTTTTGATTTACTGAGGTGAGCAAGGCGTCCGCCTCAGTCTAAAGGCCACCATAAATCATTTTTACCTAGGCGGTCAAAGTGCCCACATCCGAGCACCGCCGCAGCCGGATCCAGCTACTCCGAACATCGCCACCATGGAGAGAGGCCTCCCTGCGCCCTGCCGTCGAATCCAGCTCCCCCGTGCGCCGCCGCACCGGACCCGGCCACGTCGCGCCGCCAGAAGGAGGAGAGAGGCCGATGGGCGCGAGAGGACTGCCACCATAGAGAGCTCACCCACGCCATTGCAAGGTGATCTTCCTCCACCGAGCTCAAGCTGCCACCGAGATCCACGTCGTCGCCTCTGTGGGGGAGAGTGTGGAGCGCGGTCGTACGAGGTGGCATTGGGGTTAAGGGAGGGGCGCGGACGCGTGCCATCACTGGGGAGATGTTGGGGCTCAGGGAGGGAGAGGGGTGTGGATCCGTACTATCGCTTGGGAGAGGGAGGGGCGCGGTGACAAAGACCTGAGACTGAGGGGGGTTGTGACCTAAGTCCTGGTATTTATATAAGCCCGATAGAAGTTGGATTTGGGCTTTTTGGCTGGGCCTTGGGAATATTTACAGAGCGGGCCTCATAAGAGGTCCACCTCCGAAAATATCCTTCATTTTTTGAGGTGGGCCCGTAAATTGATTTTACGAGGCGGACAAACGTGACCGCCTCAGTAAATGAAAATGACCGTCTCCATTAACAGCTCGGCATTTTAGGAGACGGTTAGATTTTGTGACCGCCTCGGTTAATGTTTGGACACCACCTCCTAAAATCATTTGTCTAGTAGTGGACAAGATTTATTACCATGCAGGCAGATTAAACTCAAGTTACCATGTTTTAGATATGTCAAGACAGGATTTATTAAGTTTAGGAATTCCTCCATAATGTGCATTTTAGAAATTTAGGGATCTAGATGGCACGCAGAGCTAAATTCAAGGATCAGCGGCACATTTTACTCTATGTATAATCACTGCATGCTGTACAAGAACGTAACTAACATCATATATATAATTCAGCTATTTGCTATATGCAAAGCTAAAACAAAAAAAGGGACTTATTTAGTGTCAGCAGGTAGCTACTCTTTCTGATTTTCTCAATCACTCGCCTCCCCCGATCATATATATATATATATATGTATATATATATATATGTATATATATATATGTATATATATATATATGTATATATATATATATATATGTATATATATATATATGTATATATATATATGTATATATATATATATATGTATATATATATATGTATATATATATATATATATGTATATATATATATATATATATATATATATATATATATATATATATATATATATATATATATATATATATATATATATATGTAGGAGTGTCAGTTCATATGATGTATCTGCCCAGTTGCACTATCCATATACAGTGGAGACCCAAAGGGCACTTGTTGTTCTTATCTTGGCAGGACTGCCCATTGCATAATGCTTATATAGGAGTCCCTACCGTCTGCAGGCACATCTATCCTATACGATACCATTTGATCAAGACGTTGAGGCTGGTATGGTTATGCTGGGCTATACAAGATGATTATTGTAGGAATGGGACGCATCACAGAAAAGGTGTACCAGAATCCTTGCTCAGCACAAGGATTGCACACAGGGATGCTCCGTGGCAACGATGACCCGATCACCTTGGCCTTGAGACATAGTGCTGGCCATGGTCTCAGGGGACATAATAATTCTGGCCAAAGATCCAAACCCAAGGTGATCCTCGCCGCCGTGCAAGCTGACATAGCAAGTGAAGTCATTCTGAGCACCTATATCCAGCACTTTCGTGGAGCGGTCACGAATGGTTTTGTAAATGCTGCTTCCTGCTCTGGAGGTATTGCACGAGCCACAGCAAAGGTTACTGCCACTGTAGGTTCTGCACACGACTACACGAGCTGGCTGCAAGAGAACAGACCAAAAAAACCTGAGAAAAAAGTAACTTACTTGTTTATCCCTGGCGATTCATTTGTAAACAAAATATAAGGTAGGATTAGTTTTTTTTTGTCTTGGAAAGCTGCTGAGAACCTATAATATCGTTTACCTTACAGAATTCCTTTACGTGAAAATAATGCTGCTACTCAAGGAAAAGCTGAGGTAGTGTTGTTGTTATCTTCACCTACTCAAGGAAAGGAGAAGACATGAACGCCAAAGTCTGGGACCGCAGTGCACTCGGCTACATGTGACAACATGAATTCGGAGCTACCCATTCTGATGTGTGTGTAAATGCTGCTTTAACTTCTTTTGGCTGTGCTCAAGCCACAGCATGGTTGCTGCAGGTGATGCTCACAGATCAAGGCCATCCAACAAATACATCCATCACGTCAGTTGTTGGGAGGTTATGTGTAACTATAAATAATATACAGCACGCTGTGATTCTCAACCTCAGGATGTAATGGATGAGTTTCTTATCTCAAGATACAAACAGCCTATAACCTCTTAGCTTGGTTCAAAATTAACTTGTCATTTTGTTCAATAAGTAGTTTGATCGTTTCATGGTTACTACACTGCACCGTCACATATACTCCTAGGTGATGGACTACGGCTTTTGCAAATACATACATATCATCAAAATGCTACGGAGGACATTAAGGTTCAAATAGATGAGAATGAGTAGCATAGGGAAAACAGAGTAGACAAAACGATTGTTCACATGGTGAGGTCATATTTTCAGGAAAACACATTTCACAAGATGACCTTGACGACGTCAGAGATGTAGTAGATGGACAATAGGTATCTGTGTCAGGCAACAGGATCACAATGCTTCGGGAAGTGCATTGTCAGGGCATGGTCATATTTTGTGACAATCTTTTTGTTGTCAATTTTGGAGAACAAATATGTACACATGTATGCATGGACATAAAAATAAGAGTTCTTTTGCAATGGCTGGTAAAGTACCTTTAGTACTGGAATGTGCATCTAAATACTTTATTTTCCTATTTTCTAGCCAAATAATTTGGTAAAATTATATATAAACTTTTTTATTATATTGTTATATATATTGGTAATTATAAGCTTTTGCCCCTTCTCATGCTAGGCATCCGCGCAAGTTGCTTGGAAAATTCCGTAGAAGAAATACGGGCAACAGGAAGCGGGTGAGGATGAGGCCGACCGAGACGGCGATCCTGCACTCCCGACGGCGAGCATGTCGCCGCTGATATGTCTTAGGATGGTTCCCCTCGGCGTGACAGGATGGCGTGTGACAGGGATCCGATGCTTGGTGGCTGCCCCTGCCCCAACATGATCCGGAGCCAGGAAGCCCCCACGGCAGCCACGACACACCTCTTGTGCCTCTCCTCTGGCTAGCACGGAGCGCCGCCCCACAAGCCCCGCCTTGCCTTATTTTCAAAAAAAAAAGCCCCGCCTTGCCACCTCCAGCCATGGTGGCTTCAACTGAGAGGAGGCCGTGCGGTGCCTCACCGTCGTTGCTTCCTCCTCCAACCAGGGTGGCCACGCCACATAGCTCGTTCTCCGACCATGACGTGGATCTCTCGAGTGGACAAGAAAGTAGGGCGGTAGGAGCAAAACGAGGCGTGGGCAGATCTCGCTGGGATTTGGTGGGTTGTGGTTGTGGAGCAGTGTTGCTGGACAATGGAGGGGGGACCACGACGGGCGCCGACGGTGGCTCCGCAACACTCGGATGATGGGCTTGGCAGCAGGCTAAGGCGTGGGCTCGACGGCGAGGCCTTATTAAAAAAATTTCTGCTTTTCGGAGGCAGGCATGTTGCCTATCTTGCCATACAGGATTAACAGTGATGCTGTTCCGGAGGCGGACGGTGCTGCCGCCTATGAAAACTGATTTTGACCATCTCTGTTATTGTTTAGTAGTAGTGTGAGTGCTTCTCAAGACTCAGACCCGCAACCTAATACTCAAACATATATGAAATGTTATCTCACTACGGCTCCGGTGGGTTCCATTCCCTTAACCAAGCCACTGCCTGTCATCAGTTCACCAACTTCCTTTCCGGCATTGGGCAGGCGTCAGCCCCCATACATGGTGTTATGACTTTGCGGTCAAAAAGTACTCCGGCAGCGTGAGTGAGTACAGGCTCATATTCCTATTTATTTTCTGACAAGGGAGGGCTAGCCTTCTTCGAGCAGGAAGCAGGCCGGTGAGAATAGATAGGGATAGAAAGACCATCCTGGTGCACATGCTATGGGTCTTATTGTTTGTTGGGAAAGCAAGGAAGACTAGCAACATTTTGTAATCTTGTATTAAATATTTTGGCTACTAAACAAAATCAAATTTAAAATGTTTTATCTACAAAGTTTTAAATCTTATCAAGCAATACAACTTTCTTGTCTCCGAAAATCTTTTTTCTAGCAGTGCTGTTTCGTGTAGCACACCTCCGCTTCGACCTGCAGACAATGGTGGTCCCAGGGCCCGACCAGCGTGGGTGGCTACCCAGGCTCTGCCGCTCCCCGTGGCCTCCACCACAAAGGACACCAGCTCAGCGAGGCGGCGATCGGACATCGCGAGCCGCACGGTCACGCTCTAGATCGGCGAAGCGCTTCTCCCACCGGGCTTCATGATCGTCGAATGAGCGACTGAATTCGTCGAGAACAAGCTTCAAATTGGAACCGAGTGGCTGCCGGCGTGTGTACTGCTCCATCGTGTTCGGCGACGTGCTGCAGATGCACAAACTGATCCTTGATTGGCAAGTTCAATGAGTACAACTTGGCAGCCTCTATTTCCCAGTGTCTCTCATTCCAAATCTATTATCATAGACATGACAAAACTAAGACAAATGAATCGCGGTCTGTTGTGTTCCATCAAAGATAAACTAAACGGGATAGTTTTCGAGAAAAGAAGAGCAGACGACACAAGTTATTTGGAGTGAATCGAGGCAGTCAGGTCGGGTGTTGTTTACATATTACTCCTATATAAGATTGGTGTACTTTACCTGAAGGTGAAGGCACAATTTATTTTATGGAGTGAATCAAGCCAGGCAGAATGCGCCAGGACACATTACTGCTGTCTCTGATTACATCCGTCAGATCTTTTCTCCATGGTGTTAAATAGTATTAAATACAAAGTTCTAGTACTTACTTTTCCTAATATTGTGGCCCCTACAGGAGCATTAGTTGATTGATGATGAGTAGTAAATATTAGGTACACACATAGAAAACAAAGAAAGTGCTTATTTAGTCATATGCAGAGCCATCTCTGTTTCGATGACCTGCGGTTTCATATATAGTGGCCTATAACTTTGTCACCTATCTTCCTGGGCCCATCCATTTCGTCTAGACAAACCAAGCATGCATAGATCAACACTAGGCACATGCATAAAAGCCTGGTATCTATCCTTGTGCCCAGTTTACTACTTTCTTTATTATGGCAATGGGAGGCATCACGGGAAGAGGGGACAGATAAAGCCCGGAAAGATAATTTGTCCATGTATTGGCGGTCTGCTCTCTGAACTTGCCTTCGCTAGATGAGAAGATTGAAAGGACCTACATGTTGCTTGGCTGTGCGTGGAGTTCATTATCAGGCGTGCATATGGTCGGTCTTGAGAAAAGAAATTCCCTCGGTTCACCATTCTGGCTAGCATCATTGCAGTTCGTCACTGAGCCAACTGGCGACATAATACAGACTACAGTTAGGTGCACAGTTTTGCTTTGCTCTATGTATTCACATTATTCAGTACGAAGATCTAAGGGATTTGTTGCTCAGGTCTGATGTTCTTAGCTTAAAAATTCTGAGCTGCGCTCCAGTTTCGGTCTCAAATTAGTGTTATCCTGAAATTTGGATGCTTGACCCACGGTTCTATTGAACTACTGTTGCCTTGAAAAAAAGATTACATAGTTGAGGCCTTGATTTGACTGATGGATGAGTTGGGCATCAGATCTATTCGTGAGCATGTCATATTGCTGTGTGTTGTGCTGTGCATGGGTGCCATGGAAACAAGGTAAGTAAGAGATGATAATGTCTAGATCTGGAACCTCAGTCCACTCGGCTTTCATTTATGAACCTCAGTTCACCGAGCCTCCAGAGCTGCCATTTTTCAAGCCTGTGTCAATGCTGCTTTCTTGAGGCTGTGCTGCAGGCGATGGACACAGATCAAGGCCATCCAACAAATAAAGGCCTCCATTCATCCATCAGTTGTGCAGTTGGCAGGTTATATAACTACATATTCACCAAACTGTGGTTCTCAAACCTCAGGATAGAATGGAGGTGAGGTTCTTAGCTCATGATATAAACAGATTGCAAGCTCTTGGTGCAAAGTAACTTGTCGTTTGTCCCAATTAGTAGTTCTGATCGTTGCATAGTTGCTATATATTGCACGGTCAGATAAACTCATACCATGTTGACCACATACATCTGTGCCATCAAACGCTACAGGTCACATTATGTTCCAAAATAAATAGATGAGAATGAGTGGCATCCGAAAATCAGAGTGGGCAAATTGCAGGTTCACTTGGTGAGGTCATTTCTTAGGGAATACAGATTCCAGAAGTTGATCTTGATGATCTGATCAAAGCTGTAGATGCATTCCTGCCTGAGGTCTGAGTCGGGTAACTGGATGACGGTCTATCTGCCCTGCTTATGTACCATGCCTCGGGACATGTGTGGCCAGGGTTAGGTCATATTTTGCAACAATCATTTTCTTGCCAATTCTCAACTTATATAAACATGTATTCATAAAGATACACTACCAAACAAACGATTTTTACAGGTGTTCAAAAATGATTTTAGGGTTGTTTATCAAAACCGTTACTATGCGATCAATTGGTAAAAAATAGTCATTTTCAGGAGCGGTTTTAAAACCAGCCCTAAAAAATTGATTTTCTAGTGTCGTTCTCTTAAGATGATCGTTCCTGAAACTGATTTTCAGCAGTGGCTGACTTAGTCAACCATCCCTTAAAATGATTCCCAAAGTTTTTTTTAAAAAAAATCAATCCTAAGTTGTAAAAAACTAAGAATTTTTTTCATGTGGTCAGAGGCCTACAGAACTCAATACCAATCACAATTTTGCACTTGTATGTGCATCCACTAAGATTCAAACCCAGAATGACACATCACAGAGCCAGTTGTGACTATATATTTGATGCTACCATTTTATACTAATATGTACAGATCTCGTAATTCGTATTTTGACACGTAAACAAGCACTGTATAACTTTGATATAGGGCATGTCTCCATCCAAGATAGAAAAAAATCGAAAAATTTAAAAATTGTGGACTACAAATAAATATATCATGTCTGGGGTTAGCTTATAGCATGTAGTTGTGCAAATATAAATATTAATTAAACACTCCACATCAATTATAGACAAATATAACAGTTACGTATATAATCATGTCATCATCCATAAAGTAGTGAGAGACTGTTTTCCTTCAGTTTCACATTCCTCAAGTGCTTGACACCCCAAATCATATCCTCAAGTTCAATCCCAACGTGAGATTGCTTGCCTTCAGTCTCGTGAGTTCAGCTCAGTTCTATATGAAGACGTAGCTGATCACAATGACGTGGTTGTGAAGAGCATATAGAGAATTACAGTTCGCAAGACTGGCCATGATTCATTCCGAATGCCTCTCATTTCCTAAATCTTGGGTGTCATGAGCAAATGCTTCTTTCATCTAGGTGCACCAGCATATGTGTTGGGGTCTGGAGCACTGACGCACAGCAGATGGCTGAACAAACCACACGAGAAAGCATCAGACCTGGCAAGTGAGGCTGAAGCTAAGTAACGACGGTCAAGTGGCAAGTGAGGCTGAAGCTAAGTAGCAACGGAAAAATAGCCCAAGCCCCGAAAGCTAAGATGCTAGAAGGGAGCTTGCGGGACGCTCCCCTCCATCGACTGAAGAGCCGAAACGGAAGGGAGCACCTCACAAACTTCCTCCCAGCACCACAGCTCCTGGGGCAGAAAACGCAGACATGTGAGCCACAAAACCCGCTCAGAGAATCTCTCGTAGCACCGATTAGGAAAGGGAGCGACACCCATCTCCACTCACCAGAGTTCTCTTATCATCCTTCCACTCCCCTCAACTCAAAGGAAACAGCATAGAAGAGAAACCGTTATTTATAGGCCTAAGAGAGGACTGAGCAGCCCAAGACCCGCGCGCCACGTGGCAAACAATGGGAGGTCACAGCCAACGTCGGACACCCACGAAAAACAGGGATATCGAGACTCTCACAAAGGAAAGACCGGTACAGCGTCGACGAGACTGCTCGACCCTACCTGAGTCACGGGTCCCGATACACAGTATGCTAACACGGCGGGGTTCATCAGACACGTACCATGCCGTCAGGGCATCCTGATAGAATAAAACACAATAGCCTAGCACAACAAAAGCATCAGCCCGCAAGGGGTCGGGCAGCAAAGCCTGACGGAAGTACGATCACGAGACCTCGCTCGACGATCGAACGTGCATCATCGCTTTCACGATCACCCCGTGATCATAAAAACACTTGGGGGCTACTATCGGGGTTATAACCCGGGGTGTTTCAGGACACTGATTAGTTAGCAGGCTGCGGGGCCCACTATGCAGTAGCTACCAAAAGCCAAAATGACGGAGGCCCAGCAAAAGCCGAGCAGAGCAGGCGCTGAGGCTAGGGGTGTCCATGACCCCTTCATTCAGCACAGCCGCGACACTCAGATACGCGACCTCTCCGCTGTCACGACCCCTAAAAAGGACGGAGAGAGGTCAAACCCTGCCTAACGAGCTTGCTGTGACAGAGGCAAGCACACCGCACCGATTCAGCTCAGTCCAGTCAGACGCCGTCCCTATGCCACGTTGCACCAACGGGACAACACTGCACAGCGGTAACAACGGGTACGAAACCCACCATCCGAATACAGACCGACAGGACGCATGTATGATCCCACCCACTACGAGATGGGATCAATGACAAGGGTCTCAACCTTGAGACCTCCCCGGCTGGCGGAGTGCCCCAACCCCAACGCTCGGGGTCATGGCCCTCAGCCCCACAAAGTGACCAGGCGAACAAAAGACCCAGGCAGCTACCTACTACGGGTACGACGCCCTAGGGAACCTGGAGACGACGGCGAAGACCATGAGGGATGACGCGTTCCACAGGACAACTGACAAACCATCATCATGGCTACAGTGCCACCACGGCCAACACAGTAGCACCACATCAGACCCTGCCGTAACGTGGCCACAAGACCATGATGACAACCACGCCCGGGCGAGCACCAGAAGACGGCGTAGCTTGCAAGCCAAGTTACTAGGACCCCCTCAGCCTCTCGACCCTTCGGTCAGGGGAACCTCCTCTTTTGTAACGAGTCCTGGCCCCGAACTCTATATAAAAGTAGCCAGGGCACCATCTCAAGAGACATTCTCATTCTTCATCCTCTACCATTCCACCCATAGCAGTAGGGCTCCTGAAGCTTCCCTTCGGGCTGCCCCTTGTCTAGTATAGGTTCTACTACCTCTTTTCACCATTCTTGCACCCCAATTGTAAGAACTTCAGAGCATTCAAGCGAGCAACACGCACTCGATCTTCTCTGAGACTGGACGTAGGGCTCTGACCTGAATCAGTATAAATCCTCGTATCTATTGGATGCTATCATCGTCATCCTAGAGCAGCGCGACAATCGTATAAATTTACTAGTCCGGTTTACGAAACACCAACACTACCTGTAGTACACTAGTACAAGATTTCTTTTAGGTGGCGTTGGACTTTTTCTGATCAGAGGCGGGCACACTTTTCACCCGCCTCCATTGTTCCCAGCCTAGCTAGGTTCAGCCGGCCAACAAAGAGCCCGCCTCGGTTAAATATTAATGTAGGTGGTCGGCATAAGAGGGCCGCCTCCGTTAATCACATATTAACGGAGGCAGTCACTGTACCTCAACCGCCTCCGTTAATGGATTTACGAAGACGGGCACATTATAACAACCGCCTCCATAAATATGTCATTTTTGGAGGTGGTCATCTTAAGACAACCACCTCCATAAATCTATTTATGGAGGCATGCAAGCAATATGGCCCGCCTCTGAAAATACTGAGCCCAGGCAAAGCCCAAGAAGCCCAATTCCAAGAGCACATATATATACAAGAACTTAGGGTTTCAGTGGTTCAGGCACAGACTGACTCCCTCCCTTCTCAACCTCTCCAACGGCGCCCTCCCTTCGACGCCCAGGCCAAGCGCTCTTCTCCCTCCCTCCCTTGGACGCTTCTCCTCCCTCCCTCCCTCCCTCCGACGAGCGCCTCCGGTCTCTCTCCACGGCCCCTCTCTTCACGGCCCCCTCCCTCTCCCTCTCTTGTGTGGAGTCGCGGCGCGCGGTGGCGCGGCGTCCAGTGTAGTGGCGTCTAGTCGGGCTGCGGTGGCGGCAGCGCCGGAGGCGGGCTGTGGCACGGCGCACGGTGGCGGTGTGCGGCGTCGGAGGCGCATCAGCATGCGGCGGTGGAGGCGCGGCGGCATGCGGCGTCAGAGGAGGTAGGTACACCACTCCCCGTCTCCCTCTCTCACACACTTCATCTCTCTCTCACCCTTCCTTCAGTCTCTCCCCTTTGCAGACGGCGGGTCCAGATCCGGCGACGATGGGATCTGGCCACCACCGCATCGAGATCCTCTGACGCGGATCGAGCTCCGGAGCGCGGATCGAGGTCCTCTCGGTGCGGATCGAGCTCTAGAGCACGAATCGAGGTCCTCCGGTGCGGATCGAGCAACCCAACGTGGATCCAGCCACCACCGACGTAGATCCGGCGAGGTGGAGCCCGGCCACCACCGCATCCGGGTACTGGGCTGAGAACGGGCTCGCTGGTGGGCTCGGGAGCAGGCTCACGGGTGGGCTCCTAGATTTTTTTGTTTTTTTAAACGATTAACCGTGGCGGGCAATCTAATGTACCCGCCTCCATAAATCGATTAACGGAGGTGGTTGCCTTATGGTACCCGCCTCCATTAAGGATTTATTGGAGGCGGGCAGAGGCAACCACCTCCATTAAGTCACGATTAACCGTGACCTATCGTTGGAGGTGGTTGCCTGTGCCCGCCTCCATTAAGCAAAAACAACCGCCACCATGAAGATTTGTGTACTAGTGGTATCGTATGGACAAATTGAATCGGTTTATCCTTTGATCAGGTGGGACAATTAGTATTGGTGCAGCCGTTCCTTTCATGGAAAAAATTACGTGAAGACCATCCGCACGGAGACACCGTGGGTATGTATGGCTGACAACGTCACGTAGTCTATGAGACATCTGATTTACCATACATACGTTTAAGATAATATTGTGGCCCACATATCAGCTACACGGTTCGCACAACATCCTGATAGAGACAATCGGCACCGAATTTTTTTCCGGTTTCATTCGGTTTTTCCCATGCTATAAGCATCAAGCCATCAAACTCAGCAGTTTTATTTCGTTCCGCATCAAGTCACACCAGTTTTAAAAATGGATTTTTTTAGAGGCGGTCGTTGCTACAGTGTGCGTAGACATTTTCTAATGCGGAGGGTTTTCAAAGACGGTGTTTGAAAAAGAATCGTGGAGTCTTAAAATTCAAATTTGTATTAGTGTTAAAACATTTAGGGTATCACGAAATTTTTAAATAATTGCACACATCAACCATATATACATATATGTATATGTGTCATCCCATGTTAACCTCAAGTAGAAAATGGCACATTCACATTGTAATAAAGCAACATATACATCCGAGCTAATCTTGCCTGCTAAGACAGAACAAGGTAGAACTAACATCGTGGATCACGCTTGATGGCCATCACAGGTTTCGTCATCTCTTTTCCATCACCGATTTACCGTGGGCCTGGGCATGCATCCTCTAGAGAAATCTTTGTAATCTAGCACAGGAACGTGAATCACGGCCTGCATGGCCGCATATGACGACGGCAAGCATATCCTCCTAATGATGACAGCGCTGGATGGGGACGTATCTGCATCAAGACGACGGTGATTCTGTGACGTTTTTTTATTTTATTTTTTTGACAACATGTGATTCTGTGACGTTGACCATCCAAGGAACATCGTCCACTCAATGCGTCATATGTATTCACTTTGCTCATGCACATCTGAACGAACATATACACTTTATCATTGAACTAGCAATTAATTTTCTATAGACGTGTCCGCTACTACAAAAATGATTTTGCAAGATAGGGCTCCATGATTTTCCGAGGCGGACACAAAGTCTAGGTGTCTCCTAAAATATGCAGCGAGTTTCGGAGGTGGACAAACCATTTTTGGAGGTGCTGAAAAAATGACCGCCTTAGTAAATCCATTATTAATGGAGGCGGGAAAGAGCTCCACCTCTGAAAATAGAGACCATTTTCAAAGACGGACCTCTAATGAGGCCCACCTACGGAAAAAAAAGCCGAGGCCCAAGAAGCCTAGAAGGCCCAATAGCTATGTATGCATGTAAATACTCGAAGTTAGGGTTTTGACACTCGTTCCTCTCAACCGGCTCCCACTCCCTCTCCGAACCGCCTCCCTCTCTCCCCATCCCTCAACTGGCTCCCTCTACCTCTCCCTCTGCACGATGGATCCATGGTGATGGCACAGAACTTCCTCTCCCTCTCCCAGCCCCGGTGGATCCATGGTGGCGGCGAGCCATGCCCCCGACTACGGCGCACATGCGGCGGCTCCGGTGGGCCCTAGATCCGGTGGTGGTGGCTCTGACGACCCGCAAATCTGATGGTGTCAGCTCCGGCGGGCCCCAAATCTAGCTGCAGTGGCTTCCTTCTCCGTCCGTGTGAGCCCGCCAGATCTGTTGGAGCAGCGGCGGGCATTGGCGGCTCTAGCGGCCCCATATCCAGCGGTGGAGGTTCCCTTCTTCCTTCTCCATCCACGCGAGCCCACCAGATCCAGTGGAGCAGCGGCGGGCGTCGATGGCTCCCCCTCCCACGTGGAACCAGCCACCAGCGGCTTTGGGGGTGGATCCGTCCTCCAATGACACGGATCGGCCACCAGTGGCGGCGAGAGCACCAATGCGGATCCAACCACCAGCGGCTACAACAGCATTCCCTGAAGCAGGCTCGGCGTTGGGCCAAGAAGTGGGCTCGGTGTCAGGCCTGGTATTTTTGTATTTTAAATTGATTTTCGTAGGCGGGAGCAAGCTACCGCCTATCAAAAGAATGATCAACTACGCGTTTTGTTGGAGGTGGACGTGATGCCTGCCTCGGAAAACCAAAATCGACCACCTAAAAAAGAGCATTGTAGTAGTGCTCTGGACTAGAATGAAGTTTTCTACATATTCAAAAGCAAAATAACACGGTTACTATTTAATAAAAAACAAAATAACACAAAACTCCTTCCATCCCATAATAACCTTTTTAGCTCTAGACACAGGGATTAAGAAAAATGGAAAGGTATGGTGCATAAAAATGAGAAAAAGATACTAAGATAGAGATGTATCGGGAAAGAAAAAATTATTATTAGGAGTAAAAATAATAGTAATGCGAACACAATGTTGACAAGTACCCTTGTGTGTTCGTTTTGTGATGAGTGATTGTCAATGTGATCCACGAAGTAGGTTGAGTGGTGACAAACCCTATCTTGGCGAAAGCCTTGTGTGCGACATGTTTCTTGGTTTGTGTTGTGCAAGTGTAGAGCACGGAGGCGGTAGTCGACGGCGAGGTGAAGGTCAAGGAGGACGTGCCGTGCCGATGGACCGAAGGGGTGAAGGACGGACGTGAAGCTTGGACCGAGGGACCCGGAGGCCGGGTGGCTAGCTGCGGTGGCTGACACTTGGGACATCGACAAGCGCGAGAAGACATGGGAGTGACCGTGTTGACCGTGGAGGTGACACGCGTCGGATGGCGGGGGACGCGTATGGAGTACGCTACTCGCGGAGCGGTTTGATGGTTTGGACTTCAAAACCATCGGAGGCGGGTTTACGAGTTTGGGCCTCAAAACCCGGGCGGAAGTTCCGAGGAGGAACGGACGGCACGTGGCGGCATCGGGGAGGTCGCGTCGAGGCGAAGCTACCGGTGAGAAGGCGCGGTGGCCGTCGGATCAAGATGAAGACTGGGTTGGACCTTTACGCCCTTGGGCTAAATGGTTTGGCTCATTTGTATCTAGGGGCAAATCGGGGATTGTGTAATAGCCCTGTTAAATAGGATGAGGGAGCCCCCATCTCCCTCACCTCTCTCCCATTCCTCATTTCTCCCTTTCTCTCCTAGGGTTAGTTCTTCTAGTTCATATGAGAGAGGTCCCAAGAATCTGAATTTTTGTGCTTTATGCTGTGATTTGGAGTGGGAATGGAGGCCCAAATCCTCCTTGTGTCCTCCGGGATTCATCAAATAAAGCTGTGATTTTTGTTCCATGTGTTCTTCATTTTTCTCCATTTTCGTGCTTAGCTTTGATCTGTTTTTCCCGGAGTTTGGGTCAATCTCAGAGCATGATTTCTTGGAAATAGGTTTGTAGTACGGTGAATTTGATCTGTGCAAGTTTTAGGGCCGAGTTGTTTTGATTTGGGCTGGATTTCGTTGTTTTGGTGGCCGCCCTTTTCCGTTCGCGTTCGTCGTGTCCCTGTTCGTCAGCTCGTCTTCGGTCCAGCTTGTTGCGTACGAGTTCAGCAGCATAGATGTTTGGCTGCGTGGGTCAGTGCAGTCCCTGTCCCACGCCATAGTTCTTCCGGCCGTCTCTGATGCCTGAGTACGAGCAGACCCGTGCTCCTCCCGGTTTGCAGATGCTGATCAGGTTCGATTCCCTTCCCTGCAGGTGCTAGCTGACCAGCACCAAGTGCTTTCCCTCTCACCATTTTCCTTTGTTCTTGCAGTTTTTTTTTGTTTGTACGTTTGAGCATGGTGCCATTCTGGATCAGTGCAGGTAGCACCTAGCTGCTTTAGTTTGCTTAATCTCTGTGTCTCAAGGCCGTGAGCATTCCTGGCCTGCGAGTGTTCATCTTCTGCAGGTTCAGCACCATGAGTTTTTGCTTCAGGATATTTACCCAGTTTGTGCGTGACCATTTCTTCTCCTGAGCAGTGCGTGTGCATCATCCTGCCTGCTACCTCTCTTAGCCTCAGTTCGGTTTCTAGCATTTCGAAGTTTTATTTTCCCTTCAGGCTTTTACCTAAGCAGAGCAGCTCGCAGATTTTCTTGAGTGACTAGTGCAGCAGCCGTGCTTGCATCCTTCAGAGTTTGATTGGTCAGAAGTTTTGTTCTTGCTAAGTGATTTACTCCAAGCATTTATTGGCTCATCATTAGGGTAATTTTTTAAACTTGTTTTGCTTGAGTACTACTTGCGTTTTGGAGGGTGCTGGTCTGCTTCTCGCCTGTTACTGTCAGTTCTCTCTTCCTGTGTGTGCTGCTGCTCAGCCTTGATTTTTTAGCCCCATTATTTGTTCTGCGGTTTGCACGTTTGAGCACCGATTTGAGTTCCGTCTTTTACGTTAGCCTCGTGGTGTCTCAATGTGTTCTTAGGGAACATCCACCCTATCATTTGGGCCATGGACATCACATTGGTTGCTTCGTGTGTTTGGCGGTGAATTTGGGACAGCGGCCGAATATTTCGCGAGAAATTTTACGGCTCCCATTCACCCCCCCTCTGGTCGCCGTTTCCGGTCCTTCAATTGGTATCGGAGCCGGTTAAGGATCATTCCACCTTAATCGGTCCGTGATCCACGAAGGCGACATGGAGCGTGGTTCCGGCAAACCACCGTTCTTCGATGGAACAAATTATCCCTATTGGAAGATCCGCATGTCCGCGCATCTCCAGGGGATTGATTGGCTTGTTTGGAAGATTTGCGAGGATGCTACTTACGTTGTGCTTGAACCCCGTGCTCGTGTCACGCAAGATCAAAAAGATCGGCACAACGCTAATAGCAGAGCTCGTGCAGTTCTTTTCTCGAGTCTTTCGCTTCCAGAATTCGAGAGAGTCTCCGATTGTACTACCGCTCGGGAGATCTGGGTGAGGCTTCAGAGCTATCACGAGGGGACCGCACAGGTCAAAACCAGACTCTACGAGACGTACAAGAGGGAGTACGAGAACTTCACCCAGCTTGATGGCGAGACCATCGATGTCATGTTTTCTCGCTTTCAGACCATCGTCAACAAGATGCGAGCAAACAAGGCACAGTTACCTTATGACGATCATGAGAGGGCACTCAAGCTTCTATATGCCCTAGATCGGAAGGTATGGGACGTGAAGGTGACTGCCATCATTGAGTCTTCGGGGTATGAGACCCTCACCGTGGATGAGCTTTTCAGCAAGCTCAAGTCCACCGAGATCGACTACCAGACCCAAGCCAAACTCAAGAATCCCTCTACACCGACTATGGCTTTGGTCTCAGGTAACAGCTCAAGTTCTTTGGCTAACCCTTCACAGGTGTCTTTTGCCTTGTCTTCTTTGGTGTCTGTCACAGAGGAGCAGATGGAGAGTCTTGGAGATGACGAGCTGGCGTTGATCATCAGTCGGTTCTCGCGGTTTCACAACAACCGCTTGAATCGCCGGCGTGGTGGTGGTTCGAAGGAAGGATGCTACGGCTGTGGAGATCCCGACCACTTCGTCGCCCACTGCCCCAAGAAGAACAAGCACTCCTTCGACAAGTACGACTCCAGCAAGCGCAAGGACAAGCGCGAGTACACCTCCAAGCACAAGTCGAAGGGAGGATTCGACAAGGAGGCGCTGAAGAAGAAGTACTTCAAGAAGGCCAAGGCCCAAGAGCGCGCCTTCCTCGCCTCCCTCAGCGACCTCGACAACGACACCGACGACGACCGGTCTTCTTCTCCCTCGAGCGATGATGAGTCCGAGAAGAGGCGTGAGGACAAGTTGACCGGGCTTTGCTTCGTCGCCAAGTCCATCCACGGAGGCTACTGCACCATGGCCGTGGATGAAGGGGTGAAGCCCAACAAGGACGTGCTTCCCGGCGACGACGACTCTACCGAGGTAAAACCCTCCGTCGATGCTCTTATTGCCGAGCTTGATATCATGACCGATACTTTGATGAGTCAAGATAAGCTGCTGAAACGTGCTGCTCGTGAGAGGAAAGAGTTTAAGGACAAGCTAGAAGTTGTGGAGAAAGAGCTTGAGGAAGCTAAGAAGCTTGTTGTTCATGTGTCTGACGAGGTTGAGTGCGATGAATGTGCTGTTCATATGACTAACTTTTCTGAGTTGCAATCTAAGTATGCTGCCTTGTTAGATGAGAACGATGAGCTGAAGGCTAGGTCTAGCTTGTTGGGTGCGTGCAAGTCTTGTTCAGGCTTGCAATCTGAGCTGGCAGAGAAGAATGTCAAGATCCTTGCTCTTGAGAAGGCCAGTTCAGATAGCACGGTTGTTGAGTGTGCACGTTGTGAGAGCTTGGTGTTGGAGCTTGAGTCTTGCAGGCATGACAAGATGAGATCCGAGGAAGACAACACATACCTTCGGTCCATCTTGAATTGGGTGTCTTGTAGTGAACCGCAGTTGGGCATGATGATGAGCCAGTTCAGGCGGGGAACTGGGACATCGGGAGTAGGCTTTGCTCTAGGTGGGAAGGGTGAACATGTCTATGGCAAAGTTGGTGAGTTCAGTGGTTTGAGCCCAAGTGAGAAACCTTCCACTACTCCCAAATTGATCAAGATCAATCCACCTAAGCCTACCGAACCCACTGTGAAAGATGGAGTGTTTGAAGAGCCTCCAAGAGCTCCACCCCAGAAACAAGTTTGGGTTCCAAAACCAAACCATCTCAGAAACCCACTTGACACTCTACCGAACATCTCTGAGGATCCCCTTCCTAAAGCCAGAAAGCTACCAAGAGTGACACATACCCATAAGAAAGTGAGCCAACAACCACCCAAGAGAGAGGTGAGGTATCACTGTGACTATTGCCATAGGGATGGTCACCTTGTTGAGTTTTGCTTTAGGAGGAAGAGAGATGAGCGGCGGGAGTATGAGTTGAACAACCGGAACATGTACCGTCCGCCCCATGGCGTACATGTGCCGCCTGTTCAGAGGCGCAATGCTAGGCCAAGAGGTGCAATGCCTCAAGGTGCTAGGCCTCAGGTTGCTAGACCACGCGGTGGTCGTGGTGGTCGTGCCCGGCGTGGTTCAGGTCGTGATCAATATGACTTTGGACCTCGTGGCAGTGGCTTTCAGTCCTACAGCTCTAGCGGACCACGTTTTCCCCCACGTGGTGCTCGCTTTCCTCAAATGGGACATGGCATGTTTGGTGTTTTTCCTAACACTTTTCCAGGGCAAATGAGCCAACACTGGTATCCTTCACAGTTTACTAACCCCAGTGTTGCGTCATTTGCTCATCCTATGTCTTTCTATTGATGCAGGACGGAGGCCTGGAGAACACATGGCTCATTGATTCCGGATGTTCGCGCCACATGACCGGAAGTTCCAAATGGTTCTCCAGCCTCGACCCCGTGCAATGTAAGGAGTACATCACATTCGGGGACAATAGCAAAGGTAAAGTGCTTTCTCGTGGGACCATTCGGGTCAATGAGAGTTTTGTCTTGAAGGATGTTGCTTTGGTTTCAAACTTGCATTTCAACTTGCTTTCTGTTTCGCAACTCCTACAAGATGGCTTTGAAGTGCGTTTTAAGACCGGCTTGTCTCGAGTTCTTGATTCCCAAGGAAATCTTGTTTGCCAGATTGTTCTTTTTGGCCGTGTCTTTCGAGCTGATTTTTCTCACTCTTTCGGCTATTCTCGATGTTTGGTGGCCGGATCCTCCTCTGAGCTTTGGAAGTGGCATAGGAGACTTGGTCACTTGAGCTTTGACTTACTAGCTAGGTTGAGCTCACTTGATCTAATCCGAGGATTGCCCAAGTTAAAATTTGAGAAGGATTTGGTGTGTCACCCTTGTCGTCACGGGAAGATGGTTGCCGCTTCTCACCCTCCTGTGACTCAGGTCATGACCAAGGGACCCGGTGAGCTACTCCATATGGACACTGTTGGTCCGGCTCGGGTTCGGTCTGAGGGAGGGAAGTGGTATGTTCTAGTGATCGTGGATGATTTTTCTCGCTACTCTTGGGTGTTTTTCATGGAGGGTAAGGATGAGGCTTTTTCTCATGCTCGAGATTTGATTCTTCGGTTACAGACTGAGTTGCCAAAGAATGCCATGAGAGCTATACATAGTGACAATGGCACAGAATTCAAGAACTCTCAGTTTGATAACTTTTGCTCTTCTTTGGGTCTTGAGCACCAATTCTCCTCGCCTTATGTCCCTCAGCAGAACGGTGTTGTTGAGCGCAAGAATCGGACCCTTGTTGAGATGGCTAGGACGATGCTCGATGAGCATAGGACTCCTAGGAGATATTGGGCCGAAGCGATCAACACCGCGTGTCATGTTTCAAATCGCATCTTTCTTCGAGCCTTCCACTTTCGAGTGTTTGGATGCAGGTGCTTCATTCTGAAACAAGGTAATTTAGACAAATTTGAGTCTCGATCCTCGGATGGTGTCTTTCTTGGTTATGCTTCACATTCTCATGCATATCGAGTACTTAACCTTGAAACTAACCGAGTCGTAGAGACTTGTGAAGTCACTTTCGACGAGACCATGCCTTGTTCTGTTCCTGTCTTTGAAAGTGCAGGTGATCAGGAGATTGGTGAGAGCATCTTCGTTGAGGAGAATGAAGAAGATGCTGATTGGGGAGATGCAGAGCCGACCTCTTCGGCTGCTCCAGTCGAGTCTACGACGACTACATCGGCTCACGGACCAGACCCATCTTCTTCCACTACATGGGGTCCGCACGAGCCGCTTCCTCAGCCTACTCCAGCTGCACCTGAGGAGACCCCGACAGCTGTTGAGGGGGAGGCGACATCTTCGAGGGAAGCCCCTCGGCACATCCAGCGTCGCCACCCGCCTCAAACCATGATCGGCGACATCAGTCAGCGTGTTACACGCTCAAGGTCATATGAAATCTCACATTTTGCTCATTCTGCTTTTGTCGCTAATTTCGAGCCACAAAATGTTGGACACGCACTTTCTGATCCCGATTGGGTCAATGCTATGCACGAGGAGTTACAGAACTTTGAGAGAAATGAAGTCTGGGTCTTAGTTCCACCTCCACCTGAGTGTCACCCTATAGGTACAAAATGGGTTTTCAAGAACAAGCAAAGTGAGAATGGAGTGGTGGTGAGAAACAAGGCTAGGCTAGTGGCTCAGGGGTTTTGTCAGAAAGAGGGAGTAGACTTTGAAGAAACCTTTGCTCCTGTGGCCCGTATCGAGGCTATAAGGATGCTCTTAGCTTATGCAGCTTCGAAAGGGCTCAAGCTGTATCAAATGGATGTGAAGAGCGCCTTTTTGAACGGGTACATAGAGGAAGAGGTGTATGTGAGACAACCCCCTGGCTTTGAAAATCCCAAGTATCCCAACCATGTTTACAAACTCCACAAAGCCTTGTATGGGTTGAAACAAGCCCCGAGAGCCTGGTATGAGCGTTTGAAAGCCTTCTTGCTTGCTAAGGGCTTTAAGATGGGTTCAGTAGATAAAACTTTGTTTCTTCTCAAGCAAGGCACTGACACACTTTTGGTTCAGATTTACGTGGATGATATCATTTTTGGTGGTTCCTCTCACGCTCTTGTTGCAAAGTTTTCTGAGACTATGAGCAGGGAATTCGAGATGAGCATGATGGGCGAGTTGACATTCTTCCTCGGGCTGCAAATCAAGCAAACCCGTGAAGGAACATTCGTGCACCAAGGCAAGTACACCAAGGATCTCCTGAGGAAGTTTGATATGGGCGAGGCCAAGCCTCTTTCGACGCCCATGTCGACTACGACGGCCCTAGACGAGGACAAGGAAGGAGAAGCTGTGGACCAAAAGGAGTACCGAAGCATGATCGGATCTCTGCTGTACCTGACGGCGACGAGACCGGACATCCAGTTCGCGGTCTGCTTGTGCGCGCGCTTTCAGTCTTCACCGCGCACATCGCATCGTCAAGCCGTCAAGCGGATCATGAGGTACCTTCGTTTCACACCCGAATTTGGTCTTTGGTTTTCGGCTTCCTCCTCTCTTTCTCTTTGCGGTTACTCTGATGCGGATTATGCTGGCTGTCGTACTGAGAGGAAGTCCACTTCTGGGACTTGTCAGTTTCTTGGGTCTTCACTTGTGTCTTGGTCCTCTCGCAAGCAGTCCTCTGTAGCCCAGTCCACCACAGAAGCTGAGTATGTTGCTGCTGCTGCTTGCTGTTCCTAGTTGCTTTGGATGGTTGCTACTTTGCGAGACTATGGCTTAGAGTTTAGACGAGTGCCTTTGTTCTGTGATAGCACCAGTGCCATATGTGTAGCCAAAAACCCTGTTCTCCACTCCAAAACCAAGCACATAGAGGTCCGATTTCACTTCTTGCGAGACCACTATGAGAAAGGGGACATTGACCTTATTCATGTTGATACCCACAACCAGCTCGCAGATATCTTCACTAAACCCCTTGATCAAGCCCAGTTTGCTCGCTTGCGAGGAGAGCTTGGAGTTTGCTTCCCTTTTTAGCTTGGGAAGTTTTGGTTCTTGTACATTAGTTTGTGGTTTTCTTTTTTCTTTAGCTTTTGCTTTTGTTTTTGCTTTTGTATCATATTTGCATATCATATCATCATGTATCATATTGCATCTTGAGCTTCATCCTTATAATAGCTAGATTGACACTATGCTCTTGTTGGGATGTTCTGGATATATATGATGTGCTTTGCTTAGGCTCACTTGATCTCTTGATATGAGCTAAAAATGATTTTTTCAATTGTGAACTTGAATAACACTTGATGAAACTTAGAACATGTTCACCACTACTTTGTGGCAACTAGCATGTATAGGTGTGTCGAGAGCCCTTTTTGCTTCATATATATGCTTAGTTGCTACGGCTCATACCTTGAGTTACACACTTGCTTGAGAAACTTGAATTTGTGCTAAAACTTGAAAAACAAGGTATGAAAAGATCGGGATGGGTCTTTGCTGTCCCATGTCAGAGTATCGAGACAGCTCCTTATTGCACTTAAGGGTGAACTTGAGCTCTGTAATGGATACCGAGATCACTGTCTTAAGCTTCTGATTGCTTTTGGCATAGGCTTGACATGATCGATAAGTCAGGTTTTGATGGCATCGATAACCTCCCGCACACATTTGTTTGACAAACTTTGGTGATAAGCTGCATAACTCCGATAAAATTCAATTGATTGAAAATTTGATCAAATCACAAGTTTGTCTCATGACATGATGTGTGAACTTTGTTTGGGGTAGTTCACTTTGTATACATGTGTAGCACAAGGTTGATCTCCTGTCTATATTTGCTATGTGCTCATTTGGTGGTGAACCCTCTTTTAAATTGCTCAAACTTGATCAAACTTGCTAAAATGTCATATTTCATCTCATTTGGTCATTTTGAGCATTTGCTAGCACTTGTATTTGTTGCTATATATACATGACAGCATCAGCTAGAGCATCTTTTCAATCTACTTGCTATAATCTTGAAGCTTTTGCATTTGTGCATTTCTGCATTCATAGCATGTTTTGAGGGGGAGTTGTAATCCTTGGGCTCTAGCTTGATAAGTGCATGTGTCAACAAGGGGGAGAGATATGTCACACTCACCATGTCAACAAGGGGATAAGTTGTCAACAAGGGGGAGAAGTCTCCATTTCGTGCATTCATTTGAGAGAGGTTGGCATTTGTTCAGGGGGAGTTGCATTTGAGTTGCTTTTGCTAGATGTGTTGAGCCTTTGCCTCTTCTGGAGGGTCTAGCAGTTTTTTGGCTTTTCGAACTTTGCTAGTGGTGTTGAGCCCGTTGCCTCTTCTTGAGGGCTAGCTTTGTTTTACTTGGTTGCGTCGAGCCGTTGCCCATATCTTTGGGGACCAAGTTCTTGCTCATTTCAAATGACCTATTTCGGTTTTTCTTTGGCTTTTGGTCATTTGGTTGAGCTCTTTGTTTTCTCTTCTTTTTCTTTTTCTTTTGCTCAAGCTGTTCGTGTATTGGTGTTGACAATGCACTCATCAAGGGGGAGATTGCGAACACAATGTTGACAAGTACCCTTGTGTGTTCGTTTTGTGATGAGTGATTGTCAATGTGATCCACGAAGTAGGTTGAGTGGTGACAAACCCTATCTTGGCGAAAGCCTTGTGTGCGACATGTTTCTTGGTTTGTGTTGTGCAAGTGTAGAGCACGGAGGCGGTAGTCGACGGCGAGGTGAAGGTCAAGGAGGACGTGCCGTGCCGATGGACCGAAGGGGTGAAGGACGGACGTGAAGCTTGGACCGAGGGACCCGGAGGCCGGGTGGCTAGCTGCGGTGGCTGACACTTGGGACATCGACAAGCGCGAGAAGACATGGGAGTGACCGTGTTGACCGTGGAGGTGACACGCGTCGGATGGCGGGGGACGCGTATGGAGTACGCTACTCGCGGAGCGGTTTGATGGTTTGGACCTCAAAACCATCGGAGGCGGGTTTACGGGTTTGGGCCTCAAAACCCGGGCGGAAGTTCCGAGGAGGAACGGACGGCACGTGGCGGCATCGGGGAGGTCGCGTCGAGGCGAAGCTATCGGTGAGAAGGCGCGGTGGCCGTCGGATCAAGATGAAGACTGGGTTGGACCTTTACGCCCTTGGGCTAAATGGTTTGGCTCATTTGTATCTAGGGGCAAATCGGGGATTGTGTAATAGTCCTGTTAAATAGGATGAGGGAGCCCCCATCTCCCTCACCTCTCTCCCATTCCTCATTTCTCCCTTTCTCTCCTAGGGTTAGTTCTTCTAGTTCATATGAGAGAGGTAAGAATCTGAATTTTTGTGCTTTATGCTGTGATTTGGAGTGGGAATGGAGGCCCAAATCCTCCTTGTGTCCTCCGGGATTCATCAAATAAAGCTGTGATTTTTGTTCCATGTGTTCTTCATTTTTCTCCATTTTCGTGCTTAGCTTTGATCTGTTTTTCCCGGAGTTTGGGTCAATCTCAGAGCATGATTTCTTGGAAATAGGTTTGTAGTACGGTGAATTTGATCTGTGCAAGTTTTAGGGCCGAGTTGTTTTGATTTGGGCTGGATTTCGTTGTTTTGGTGGCCGCCCTTTTCCGTTCGCGTTCGTCGTGTCCCTGTTCGTCAGCTCGTCTTCGGTCCAGCTTGTTGCGTACGAGTTCAGCAGCATAGATGTTTGGCTGCGTGGGTCAGTGCAGTCCCTGTCCCACGCCATAGTTCTTCCGGCCGTCTCTGATGCCTGAGTACGAGCAGACCCGTGCTCCTCCCGGTTTGCAGATGCTGATCAGGTTCGATTCCCTTCCCTGCAGGTGCTAGCTGACCAGCACCAAGTGCTTTCCCTCTCACCATTTTCCTTTGTTCTTGCAGTTTTTTTTTGTTTGTACGTTTGAGCATGGTGCCATTCTGGATCAGTGCAGGTAGCACCTAGCTGCTTTAGTTTGCTTAATCTCTGTGTCTCAAGGCCGTGAGCATTCCTGGCCTGCGAGTGTTCATCTTCTGCAGGTTCAGCACCATGAGTTTTTGCTTCAGGATATTTACCCAGTTTGTGCGTGACCATTTCTTCTCCTGAGCAGTGCGTGTGCATCATCCTGCCTGCTACCTCTCTTAGCCTCAGTTCGGTTTCTAGCATTTCGAAGTTTTATTTTCCCTTCAGGCTTTTCCCTAAGCAGAGCAGCTCACAGATTTTCTTGAGTGACTAGTGCAGCAGCCGTGCTTGCATCCTTCAGAGTTTGATTGGTCAGAAGTTTTGTTCTTGCTAAGTGATTTACTCCAAGCATTTATTGGCTCATCATTAGGGTAATTTTTTAAACTTGTTTTGCTTGAGTACTACTTGCGTTTTGGAGGGTGCTGGTCTGCTTCTCGCCTGTTACTGTCAGTTCTCTCTTCCTGTGTGTGCTGCTGCTCAGCCTTGATTTTTTAGCCCCATTATTTGTTCTGCGGTTTGCACGTTTGAGCACCGATTTGAGTTCCGTCTTTTACGTTAGCCTCGTGGTGTCTCAATGTGTTCTTAGGGAACATCCACCCTATCATTTGGGCCATGGACATCACATTGGTTGCTTCGTGTGTTTGGCGGTGAATTTGGGACAGCGGCCGAATATTTCGCGAGAAATTTTACGGCTCCCATTCACCCCCCTCTGGTCGCCGTTTCCGGTCCTTCAAGTAAATAATTTAGGAGAATTCTAGAAGGCTAGAGTGACTTCCATGATCGGAGTAGATTGTAGCAACATGTAGTCACGTATGGACAAATTAAATCACTTTGTCCTTTAATCACGTCACTACTAAAATAGTGGAGTTCTCCTAGTGCACTAAGCAGTAATAAGAACACTACCACCAGTCCTAAGAAATGATAATCCTCCCTAGTAGGCATTTGGTCGGGAAACTCATACTAAATGTTGAAGGCTAAATACTAGAAGAATCCCACGTCACTAGAAGAATCTGCATATTCTAGTTGTGAGTGGTACAATTAATTAGTATTGTGCAGCCGTTCCTTTCATGGAAAAAAATGTGTGAGGACCATCCGCACGTAGACATCTTTGGAATGCATGGTCGACGCATGTATTATGAGGCATCTGATTTACCATGCATGTGTTTCAGATGATACTGTGGCCACACAGTTCGCACGACATCCTGGTAGAGATGGTACGCACTGAATTTCCCCCTGTCATTCGGTTTTTTCCATGCTATAAGCATCAAGCCAGACTCAGCAGTTTTATTTCGTTCCCACACTAAGTCACACCAGTTTTAAAGTAGTCGCTTATATTGCACAACCACATGGCGCTGAACGTTCTTAATTTGTCATGTGCTCACTGTTGTGAGTATTTTTGGTATTTTCTCATGTCCCTTTCAAGGCTATAAATGGCCAACTACTTTAGTACTACTACTCTATATCACACCACGACCTGGTACTATACAGGCCAACCAATGAAGCCGAGGAGCTACGCCGCCGCGCGCCATGGCACAGGCCGCAGTCGGCAGCGCCGATGGCACTGAGGCGCCGCTCCTTCCCTCGTCAGCGGCGGGGACGCCGCCGCCGCAGCCAGCAGGTGCACCGCGCTGGAACTGGTTCGCCTTCGTCTGCGCCACGCTCGCCTCCGTCACCACCATGCTAAATGGATACAGTACGTGATGCGAGTGTGCTCTGCACATCGCATGCTGCTTCTCCGATCCATGGCCGCGCCATCCATCCATGGAGATGTTTGATAAAATATACTCCATGCAGACCTGACGCTGATGAGCGGCGCGGAGCTGTTCATGCGGGAGGACGTGGGGCTCACCGACGCCGAGGTCGAGGTGCTGTCGGGGTCCATGAACGTATTCATGCTCGTGTCCATCCTCGCCGCCGGCTGGGTGGCCGACAAGCTGGGCCGCCGCCGCACCCTCGTGCTCGCCAACGCCTTCCTCATGGCCGGCGCGCTTGCCATGTCGCTGGGCGACAGCTTCGCCGCGCTCATGGCGGCGCGCTTCATCACCAGCGTCGGCGCCGGGTTCGCCCGCGTCGTCGGCCCCGTGTACAACGCCGAGATATCGCCGTCGTCCACGCGCGGCGTCCTCTCATCCATGCTTGACGTACGTCTGCATTTTGGATACACCATCCATGCTCGCTTTCGTCGTCTTTAATTAAAGACGAAGACGTTCATCGACATGCAGATGTTCATCAACGTCGGCATCCTGCTCAGCTACGTGTCCAACTACGCCTTCTCCGGCCTGCCGGTGCACCTCGGGTGGCGCGTCATGTTCGGGGTCGGCGTCATCCCGCCCGTGTTCGTCGCCGCCGGGGTGCTCTTCATCATGCCGGAGTCACCGCGGTGGCTCGTCATGCGGGGCCGCCACGGCGACGCGCGCGCGGTGCTCCTGCGCACGTCGGACGCCCAGGCCGAGGCCGACCTCCGTCTCGGGGAGATGAAGCGAGCCATCGCTGACGCTGAGCCACCACACGCTGCCGCACGCCACGGCGGCGGTGCTAGTGTCTGGAAGCAGCTCCTCGTCCGGCCATCGACAAGCGTGCGGCGGATCCTCACGTGCGTTCTCGGGCTGCAGTTCTTCGTGATGGCGTCCGGCGTCGACGCCATCCTCCTCTACAGCCCGCGGGTTTTCTAGGCGGTCGGCATGGCGTCCAACTCCGCCATCCTCGGCGCCACCGTGGCCATCGGAGCGGTCAAGACGTGCTTCGTCCTCTTGGGCATGCTCTTCACCGACCGCCTCGGCCGGCGCCCGCTCCTCCTCGCCAGCACCGCGGGCGTCGCCGTGACCACGGCCGCCCTCGCCTTGACGCTGTACATAGGAACGACCACGACGTCGTCGTCAACGGCGACAGCCGCGGCGTGCCTGGCGTTGGTGCTGGCCGTCGTGGCCACGTTCTCCGTCGGCTACGGGTCGGTGGGGTCGGCATTATACACCGCGGAGGTCTTGCCGCTGCGGCTCCGCGCACAGGGCTCGAGCCTCGCCATGGCCGTGAACAAGCTCACGGCCGCGTTGGTGAGCATGACGTTCATCTCGCTCGCCGACGTGATCACCATGCCTGGGTGCTTCTTCCTCTACGCTGCGGTGACGGCCGCTGCGTTTGTGTTTGTGTACACGCGGCTGCCGGAGACCAAGGGCCGGAGCTTGGAGGACATGGAAGTGCTCTTCGACAAATGAGGGCAGCCACATATATTTTGCTATTTCGATCTGTCCGTTAGATCTTCAATTGTAATAACAGTTTGATCTTTGTATCCATCTGCTCCTACAAGTTTGAATCATGATATATATCCATCTATATTGATACATGCTACCTTTGTCCTAGAAAAAAAATGCAACTTCATAATTCAAATGTTGTCCCATAGAAAATACAACATTCATATCAAATTGTAAGTTGTTCTAGCTTTTCTAAATATATAGCTTTTTCTACAAGAATTGAATCTGGTTTCATCCCTTAGAACTAAGGGAATCAGACAACTTATTATATAGAGAGATTAACTAGCATAAAAAACGTTCACTTAAAACTCAATTCTAACATTATTTAATCATCTAAAGGAAGCAAAGAAATGCATAGTCGTTGTTGCCGCTTCTAGCTTCTGGCACACTTATTGAATATGTTCTTTGTTGTCATCACACAGATATAGTTGTGCCCAATGTCATAACTAATGCGTTCCCTTGAACAAGACCTATAAAAATATTTTAGGCTTGCATTTTGCAAAAATAACACATAGATATACATTATATCTAGATACATAAGAAAAAAGTTATATATCTTAAAAAGTCAGAACAAGTTACAATTTGGAACTGCGGAGTTCAGTTATAACTTGTGTGGAGCCCTCAACTCTACTCCTAAAAAGGTGTTTTCATGTATATGCGTGATGACAATAGAGTGCAGATGACAGTTTGTCTTGGCCCAATAAACATGTGGCAGAATGAAGACAATAGGAACACATATGTCGTTTTAGTTGTTCCCTAATTTGTTCAGGAAATATATGAGAATCGTACTATTCTTTATGGGAGGCACAGGGTCACGCTCATGGTGTGTCGTCTCATCATGTAGTCGCATCATCGCCTTGAGGACCATACAAGTGTTATAAAGGCCCGTTTTGGTATGGATTCTGACAGCTCTAGCTTCTACTGACACAAGCACCGTTGAGCACTGTCCCTAAGATCTCATTTCCACTCTCCTCTTTAGAAGCTGGAGCCGTTGGAACCCGTACCAAAAGGGCCAAAATCAACTCATGTTTCCGTGAGAAAGTGTATGAAATACTCCCTTGGTCTACGGGTTGCGTGTCGGTAAGGGTGGTTCACGACTTTACGTCTGACCAAATTTCTATTGAATGGTATTCATATTTATGCCTCTAAATCAATTTAGTATGAAAATACTTTTCGTAACTAATCTAATAGTATATATTTGATATTATAAATATTAATACTTTTTTATCTGTAATTAATCAAACTTAAGAAATTTAAATATAACACTGCTAGAATTGTATTTTTTTTCTTACGGCGAGAGTATATTTAATATGGGAATTTGCAGAGTACTATTATCGGAAAAACACTGATTGCGTTGTGAATATTTGGTACCCTACTATGACGCATTGACGCACCAGTAAAAGCATGTTCGCCACGACAGTCGGCAGGTAGACCATGTGGTAGTAGCAATCAGTATGTCGTTTTGAGGAGCTAATTAGGGTGGGTTTAGTTCGCGAAAAGTTTTGGCTTTGACTATCGTAGCACTTTCGTTTGTATTTGTCAATTAGTGTTCAATTATGGACTAATTAGGCTCAAAAGATTATCTCGTGGTTTTCTACCAAACTGTGTAATTAGTTTTTTTTCGTCTATATTTAATACTTCATGCATATGTCCAAACATTCGATGTGACAGAAAATTTTGAAAATTTTTGGGAACTAAACATGACGTTAATTGGCGTGCAGAAACGAGATACTCAGCCTCACATTCTCCTGCATGACCGGATCTCACTTCTCTAGCTACATCAATCATGAATGCGTTCGCATCGATCTGTGTCGCAGTACTACGTCAGTACTCATCAAAATAAAGGTAGTTGCATCTACCTATATCTTTAGGGGTGTATACCAAAACGGTGAAGCCACGTCACCTTTTTTCACTGTTCACCGTCTCACAGAACACTGTTCCTCGCAACAGTATCGGATCACGAAATACTGTTCGTACCCGTCAGTAACAGTAACGGATTACGAACACTGTTCACAACGGGTACGAAACAGTGCTGGATCACAACAATCACCCGTTACAAACAGTACATATCGGGTTTGCACTATACCAAGGACCCGTTACTGTTTCACACCGTTTCTTTTCCCCTCCTCTTATTCCAAAAAAAAAAACGCCCGTGCGAACGCACGAGAACCCTGCTAGTTCATACTACCGCTATCGTGAAAAGATGCAATTCTGATTATATGTTTAATTAGGACAGTGCCAACCCGAAGCTACTAGCACTATAAAAAAAACTTTTCAAGGCGTTTTGCATCGTGCCTGTCTGCCTCGGTTATTCATGGTCGGGCAGCCAGCCCAACAAATGTCTATGTTAATACTTAACCGAGGCGGGCAACATAAGGTAACCGCCTAGGCATTAACCGAGGCAGTTGGCCTAACGCAACCGCCTCAGTTGGTCCAAAGCAACCGCCTCGGTTAATCAGGCCACTTTCGGAGGCCTCCGTTAATAAGGTCGAGCCCACCAGTGGCCCAATCCGACCCGGTTACTCTTCCACGAATATAACTAAGCAAACCTACAGTCACTTTGTCTCTCTCTCATTCTCTTTCTCATGGCCGCCTCACTCACTCCTCCCTCTCCAGCCGCACCCCGGACTCCTCAACTCCGTCGCTCCTCTCCCCCTCCAGTAGCGGTGCCGACCTCCTCCCCTCCCTCGATGGCTCCTCCCCTTCCTCCATGGCTCCACCACGGCACGGATTCGACAGGGAGGAGGCCTCAGGCGGCAGATCTGGCAGGATGAAGCCCACCGGTGGTGGATCCAGCCCGTGCCCCGGCCTCTTCTCCTCCCTCCCTCCTCCCCTCCCTCCATGGCTCCACCACGGCACGGATCCGGCAGGGAGGAGGCCTCCGGAGGCGGATCCGGCCCCCGCCCAGGCCATCACGCCTTCCTCCCTCACTCCTCCCCCCTCCATGACTCCACCACTGCGCGGATCTGGCGGAGAGAAGGCCTCCAGCAGCAGATCCGATGGGTTGGAGCCCACCGACGGTAGATCCGCGGATCTGGCTGGGAGGAGCCCTCTGGCGGTGGGCTCCACAGCGAGCAAGGCGGTGGCGATGGGCTCCAAGCAACACGGCGGCGGCTCCTCCTGGCTATTTCAGCTCGTGGGCTAGGAACGGGCTCATCGGTGGGCTCGGGAATGGGCTCACTGGCAGGCTCACGAATTTTTTTTGTTTTTTTAATCGATTAACCGAGGCTGGCAAAGCAACCGCCTCCATTAAGGTTCGATTAACCTTGACCTTTTCACGGAGGCGGATCAATTGCCCGCCTCAGTTAATCACTTTTGCCCACCTCGGTCAAAATTACAGTAGTAGTGTAGTTTCTATATCAAAATAACTAGCCATGTAAGCAAACAATCTATGTAGCAAATAATACTCCCTCTGTCCTTGAAAGAATCAATTTCTAGGCCAAAAAATTGTTCACGAATAAATCGATTCCTGAGGTGGACGCTCCAACCGGCCCGCCTCGGAGTTCCCATGTCATTTAACCAAACCACGTATCCCCGTCTCTCTTATGCATTAATCACATCCTTCTCTCGTACCCTCTCCTCTACCTCGTTTGACCGGAACTTTCCCGTCATTCTCCCCACCACCGCCACCCCAACTCTCCAATCCATGATTCGTAGCTCCCAAAATCTTCAATCCCATCATTCTCCCTCACCACAGCCACCGCCAACTCTCCAATCCATGATATGCAGCTTTGCAGTGGCCTTAGTGCCCCTGGCAAAGGTCGCGGCAGCGGCGGGATCTAGCCTCAAAGCTCTTGGATTCAGCATCATAGCCACCAGCGCGTGTTCCACAGCCGCGGCATTGGTGGTCATGGACGTGTTAGCCAGATCCGCAGCCGTTGCGTCGGTGGTGGGGAGGTCCAGGCTGGGAGTGTCGATGGTGGCATCTGGGCTGAGAGCGGCGGCGGCATCCGGGATGGGAGCGACAATGGAGAACTCTATGTCACCAACTCAGAGGATGAAGCCGGCAAGGTCGTGCCAAACCCGGAAGAAGAAGAAGAACAAGAATGTGTTTATGTGCCAGGCTCAGAAGAAGAAGGCCATTAATGTTGCATCGGATGACTGTAGAACCCGAACAAACGTTTACCGCTAAACATGCAATAGTAAATGGTGGAACTCAAAATAATGAAGGGTAGAATGGTCTTTTGTCAACCATACTAATCTGTTTGAAAATTACTAGGATTTATTCTTTCAAGGACAAAAGGACTATAACGAGGACATAGAAGAAGAAAAATGGAGAAACGGTTTCTCCCCTAAGAAATGAGGTCGATAGCGTCGAAGAAACGGCTCGTTCTGCGTTGGACGTGAGACATTGTTTCCATCTATGCGTACCTTCCACTCGCCCGCCGCGAGCTGCACTACCCGTGCTCTACTGCTCCTCGCCACTGCTTCCATAAATACATTTCCAAAGGTAGGCACACTATGAGGCCCGCCTCCAAAAGTGATGGCCCAACTACAACCTAGGTAAAGCCCAAATCTTTCCTTTTACCGAGCTGATATATAAGCCAGACACTTAGGGTTTCTCAATTAGTTCTCTCCCTCACTCCCCACAGCAGCCGACGCCCCTCTCCGTCTCCCTCCCGACTCCCTCCCTTCCCAGAGCCGGCGGCGCCCCTCTCCCTTTCCCTCCCGTCTCCCTCCCTTCCCAGAGTCGGCGCCCCTCTCCCTCCCTCCCGAGTCCGCCCTCTCACTCCTCCCCCATGATCCTCCCTAACGGCGGCGGAGCGCCCTCCTCCCCAGAGCCGCTCCACCAGTGGAGGCGCTCCCCAGGCGGCCGGATCTGGCAACCCCGACAGCGGCGCCCTCCCCCGAGCTGCTCCACCGGCGGAGGCGCTCCCCCGACAGCCGGATCCGGCAACCCTAACGGTGGCGCCCTCCCCCGAGCTACTTCACTGGCGGCGACGCGCCCTCCTCCCTCGAGCTACTCCACCCTCATCGACGCGCCCTTCTCCCCCGAGCTGTTCCCCCAGCGGCCGGCGCGCCCTCCCCTCCACCATCTCCTCCGGCGAGCATGGTGGTCGGATCCATCGTTGGCGGCCGGATCCGCGACTGTGGTGGCTGGATCCGCCACTACTAGCCGGATCCGGGGAAGGTGCATCCGGATCAAGCAACCCTGGCGGCAAATCGAGCAACCCCGACGGCGGTGCACCCGGATTGAGCAGCCCCGACGGCAGCAGTGCACAGCCCAGATCCAGGCCCAGGCGGTTTGGGCTGCGGGCTTTTTCGTTTTTTTGTTTTTTTAAAAATTTATTTTTGGAGGTGGGCAAAGCAACCACCTCCATTAATCTGTATTAATCGTGACCTTTGATTGGAGGCGGTTGCAATGCCCGCCTCCATTAACCCTTTTTGCCTGCCTCCATTAAGATTTCTGTAGTAGCGATACTCCGTAATAATAAATTTAATAAGTTATTCTTTTAAATAATTTTATATATTTTAACTGAAACATTATGCCATATCAACATAAGTAACAGGTACTTATATCTCCTAAAATTCTTACCCGTGCGATAGTACAGGTTGATGAATTAGTAGAACCTAATTTAGTTATTTTCAAGAAATAGAGACCTCGTCGTCCTGTGTTTCTCTCCAGGTCAAGGGACCGGCCAGCATCAGATCCGTTGCTCTTCTTGCCAAAAGGACAGAGACAACTAGCGCCCAAAACATGTCTGGTAAGTTATCTCATGCCATGCATTCGACTATTCAACAGAAGCAAAGTGGGTTCTATGGAAGCAGGGCAGTTCCGTCATTTCAGCTTCATTGATCTAAAATATATAATTGAACTGTATGCTTTATGGACGCAGCAGCTCCCACATGACTGGTATTGACCATAATATATACAGAGAGTGCGAACACAAAGTTGACAAGTACCCTTGTGTGTTCGTTTTGTGATGAGTGATTGTCAATGTGATCCACGAAGTAGATTGAGTGGTGACTAACCCTACCATGACGAAAGCTATGTGTGCGACATGTCTCTTGGCTTGTGCTGTGCAGGTGTAGAGCTCGGATGCGGTAGTCGACGGTGAGGTGAAGGTCAAGGAGGACGTGCCGTGCCGACGGACCGGGAGTGGTGAAGGTCGGACGTGAGGCTTGGACCGAGGGACCCAGAGGCCAGGTGACTAGCCGCGGTGGCTGACACTTAGGACATCGACAAGTGCAAGAAGACTTGGGAGTGACGGTGTTGACCGAGTCAAGACGGCGGACGTACGGGTCGAGCGAGGCTCGGAGGACTTGGCGTGCCGGCCAGTCGAGGACGGCGGTGACACGTGTCGAGCGGCTGGGGACACGTATGGAGTACGCTACTCGCGAGCGGGTTTGGTGGTTTGGGCCTCAAAACCATCGGTGGCGGGTTTACGGGTTTGGCCTCAAAACCTGGGCGGAGGTTCCGAGGAGGAACGGACGGCATGTGGCGGCATATCAAGGAGTTCGCATCGAGGCGAAGCTACCTGTGAGGATACGCGGTGGCCGTCGGATGAAGATGACACCGGGTTAGACCATAACGCCCTTGGGCTAAGTGGTTTGACTCATTTGTATCTAGGGGCAAAACTGGGATTGTGTAATAGCCCTGTTAAATAGGATGAGGGAGCCCCCATCTCCCTTATCTCCTCCATTTTCATTTTCTCCTTTAGGGTTTCCCCTCCTGTAGGTGCTTGTGTGAGAGAGGTCCACTAATCCACCGATTAGTGTAAGAATCATGAATCTTTGAGGGAATGGTGTACCTAACCACCTCGTGTCCTCCGGTGTTCGGAGTTTGAATCAATTCGTGTGTTCTTGATGTGTTCTTCGTGTTCTTCTTCTTCCCCCTCTCGTTCTTGAGCCGATTCTTCGTTTGTAGACCATTTTGGTTCGTTCTTGTTGCCTTGATTTGAGCTATGACGTGAGTTGAGCCTTTTCACCGAATGGAATCAACCAATTCCTCACGAGCTCGCAGATCGGACAATTTCTTGGTCTAGGTCTCAAGAACCGGTGTTTTTTCGTTCTTCTTTGATTTCTAATGATAGGCTTGAAATTGAGTGTTGATGTCTTGAAGATATCTTCCCAATACTCCCAAGAACCTACCTACAAAGTTTCAAGTCAATCCGAGTTGCTTTGATCGAGTTTTGACCCGTTCTTCCTCGGTTCGTGCTGCTGTTTCTGGACAGCGCAGAGCCTCTGGGAAAAAACGCAGAACCTCCGGGACGCGGAGCCTCCAGAGAAAAACGCGGAACCTCCGGGACCTGCTGCTAAAAATTTGTGTTTGGGCTCTTCGAGTGCTCGTTTTGAGATCCGTCTTTTGTTTTATCTTTCTAGCATCTCAAGGAACTTTTTCTAAGTACTCTTGTCACCGGTTGGCATGGGTACTTTGGGTGCAGAACTCACTTCCTTTCCATAGAAGCTGAGTATCCTTTTTCTGACTCTCGGTTTAGTTCTTGTTCCGTGCTCGTTTGTGGTGTCCCGCTGTGTTCCTAGGGAACATCCACTCACTAGTTTGATCGTGGACATCATGGTATTTTGTTCGCACTTTTGGTGGTGATTTTAGGACAGTAGCCAATTATTTTCGAAAGAAATTTTCAGCTCTCATTCACCCCCCTCTGGTCGCCGTTTTCGGTCCTTCAGAGAGACACCCAGACCCAGTTCTCCCATAAGAATTAGGCATTGAAGCTCCCAGTTCTCATATGATGTTTGCAAGATATTGCTTCCTTCCAATCGTATTTCTGGTGATTCAGCTAATCCTCATAAGCATCATGGGCGTCATCCACGACCGCGGCCCTACAGGACCAGGAGGATGTAAGTGCTGAGGGTCCATTTGATTGTTCTTGTGTGTTCTTTTTTTCCCTAATGTCGTTTGTTTTAGTTTGTGGCTTTGGATATATAATTTAAGTTCTGATAAGTCAGTTTTTTCATGGCGCTTGAATTGGATCTTCTAAAGTGTCTACCACCTCCGGGACATGTTAATGTTACTGGAACCTAATATGATTTTCACAACCAGACCATTGATTTTTCTTAAGCCGTTTCGATATATATATGCAGTACTCTATAGTCTACCTATAAAGGACTAGTAGTAGTAGTCACCGTTCCCTTTGGCATTTAAATATTAACTAATATTAACATAAATTTTTGTATACTAGGTGTTACCCAACACGTTGTTGTGGGAATAAGAAGTGATATGAAACTTTCTCTACATGTACAATAATGTTTGCTAGAAGATATAATACATTGGATATATAGCTTACAAGAGATCTCAACTTGTAATAGCATATTAGAATATAGTAAGAACAATAAACCAAGAGAGATCTCAGCTTGTTTTGACAAATTAGGTCATCTGTTGGCCGTTGAATGCCCACAAGGGACGGACAACGTACCACGGGTAACCGCACGCCAGCATGCTGACCAGTATAGGGTGCGTCCTCATGCCACAGGGACAAGGGAAGAACAGCACGTACATGGGTTGGAAATTTAGGGCCAATGGAAAAGCGTAAAAAAATGGTCCAATGTTAACCAGCCTGTCAAAGCCTAACTCCTAAATTGATCATTGTATAGGGTCCAATGTTAACCAGCCTGTACCTCAATCGTCCATTGCTCACTATATTTGTAGGGTGAAAAGATGTTGCCCCAGTACGGACCGAAATTGTTACAAAGTTCATGTCAAAGTCTAACTCCTAACTCGGATTAGTCTACCAAACCAGCCTGGCTAGTTTCATACAGGTCTAGAAATTCCCAAAGCTATTAGACTCTCACCCACACTCCAAATTGATCATTGTATATGCGCATTTCAATAGTCTGGATGAGAGCTATATGCAATGATAAAGTTTAATTTGTGGTTTGACAAACTTATATAGTCAGCTTGGCAATTTTCCCATCCTGTAAAATTTGGTCATCGATAGAACACAAGGCATAACCCTGGATTAATTATTCAAGGCCACTCATCAGTTACGAAAAAAGAATATAATCAATCAAATGCCCCAGTACATAAAAAATTGGTATTGGTGTCTAATTAAAACAACTGGTTTCTAGATAATTTAATGTTGTAGTAGTCTAAGAATATATTCCATGCTTTCAAAAAAAGAGAATATATTCCACGACGGATTAGTTCTTTTGGAAAATTGTGTTTGCCTATTTCATTCCATTAAATTAAACAGGGGTATCTTAGTTCATGGGCCTATTTCTTTTTTCATATGCATACCCACACTCATGTGGCTTAATCGCACATACACAAGTTTAAAATTTACGTTTTTCACTAGATTATTTTGGTATATGGTTTTCATCTATCCAGCTTATAATTAATTAGCACGACACAAGGTTAGCACACCGAAATAATCACTGATAGTTATCCCCTCGTTTCTTGTTCAAGAGAGATTTGTCTTTAAGATAACGTCTCTCATAGCTTTTGTTAGGAACCCTCGAAATGAAGCTTAGACGGTTCCAACCCATAGGCTTATTTCCAATCTCAAATTGATGGTTCAAAACTTTCAGCAGTCTGTGAGAGAACTTATTTTTTCGCAAACATGTGGCGTAGCGCAAGTTTTTCATTATATAAGAGGAAGTTATGTGAGACAACTCAACAAATACTTTACTGTTAAAAAGATGAAGATCAGATACTTGACTGTTTGCTTTTGGATCAATGTGCAGGTAACTTTATAGGAGATGATACAAAACCTTGCCCACGACCCTTTCCGGGACCGCCGTGCCATCATCCACCATGTTATTAATGACAATTAATGACATGAAGAAGTTACTGAGTGTTGCTCATCAGCCTAATAATAAATTGAACAATTGATCCAGTCTCCAGATTCGGATTTCTATAGAAGCTCCTCAAATAACCAAATACTGTATGAATTTGTATTTTGAAGCTGAATGACATAAATATTCTGTCACTTCATATATACACACCCCCCATTTCTTTAGAGAAATAATTACCTTATTTACACTTCTTTTCGTGGATGACCTTCTTTACTCTTTAATGTATGCCGTTGGCTTTGCTGTTGTTGACCGCTATTATTGTAACCCTTTAGCCCTTTTTTTTTTGAGATTAGCCTATTTCTTTTTCTTGGTAATGAAAGAATAACAAGAATGTAAACCGGGAAACGTTGATAGTTGACCATCATTTCTTCCGTATGCCCATGGAGAAATGTGTTCTGCATGTCCAACTAATATACAATCAGCTGTTGATATTTCTTATGTTCTGTTGGATGCAACAGTTTGCTCAAGAGTATCCCGATATCGTATTTATATTTAGCCATTGGGAAAGCATATGACTAAGATGATTGGTCAATATGATTTCTTATGACTTAGTTACAAGCAACCGTCCGATGGAGATAACGACAAGGCGCTACTACTCACAAGCAAGGTACGAAAGTAAGTACAAGCGAGAGTAGTGTGCAAACCAAAAGGGGCAAGTGATGACACAATATGTGTCACGACCCAACGGCTGTTCCAAATAAAACTTTTTCAAAACCATCCTTGATGACCTTGCACAGGCCCTCCATGCCAAAGGATTGTCTCGTCACCTTCCCAGAGGACCCATATCGTCCCCTACTAGGACAAGGACTCAAAATTCGCAAATCAACTCCCCGATCGTTTCTAATCCAGCTAAGTCAACTGGTGTCGACCCTAGTCAACACTTAGTTGACTTTGAGAAGATTCACCAAGGTAGTTGCCGAGGAACCATTCCCAACTACTTAAGGGTGCATATCAACCCCTTGGTCAAGGTCGAGAACCCCAACACCAAACCTCTCTCCAAATCAATTTTCTCAAAATCAGTGATCTCTCGTACTATTCGGTGATCCGATGGACTGTTCGCCAAATCAATAATTTTGTAGAATCTTTCTTGATGAGCTATCCTTCTCACTTCCCTCTTGGCCCCACTTGTCAGCTCAAAGGGGAGAATCAAGCTAGCTGAACCAGCACCTCCCCACTCACCCTTCCCACACGCCCCATTCATTCCCCGCTCTCCCTCCCTCTCTCTCTCTCTCTCTCTCTCTCTCTCTCTCTTCAAGGAAGAACAAGGATGAACTAGAGAGAGAAAGAAGGAAAGAAGAAGACAAGGAAGAAAAAGAAAAGAAAAAGAAAAAGAAAAAGAAGAAGATCAAAGAAGTGGTCAACACCAACATCTCAAGGTGAAGGTGGAGACCTTCATCCCCATCTCCATTTTTTCGGTGAGCTCAAGAAACTCTCATCTCATTACTTGAGGTCATCTCCCAAACCCTAACTCCTAATTTCATCCATGCATGTGTGCAAGATGAAGATTTCTAGTTACTCTAGCATCTCAAGTGTAAGCTCAAAGCCATCTCTTGCTCAAACATCTCATAGAAAATCGATTTGTAGAGACGGTTGGAAATAAAGTCACCTCTGAAAATTGATTTTTAAAGGATGATGGAAAGAATCGTCTCTATAAATGCATTTCTAGAGGCAGCTCAGTTCGGAGGCCACTATAGAGGTGGCCGCCTCTATAGAAAAAGCCTCCCATTGCTGAAAATCAATTTTGTAGTAGTGTTCCCAGCTGATACATCGGCGACTTTGAATTCTTCAGCCTCAATCACGGCTTCAATTCCAGACTCCTCGCCCTCTCGAGAGTTGCCGATCATAGTTACTAGAACTAGTCCAAGATAGGCTACACAAGACTCAATGCTAGCTCAATGGTGACGCATGTGCTAGTTGGATCCAACAGGTCGCTACGGCCTACCATCGGTCTAATTGCATTGTTTGCACAACTCAGAACAAAAACTCGGCAAAGCCCTAAAATCACAAAAATCTATGATAATTTGCTCAACCGCTGTAACTTCGCTCGTAAGCAAAAGTTGTCTGTGAAGGCACAGTGCGGCCAATGGCTCGTGGAATGAGCAGATGGCAAAGGAACCTACCGTAGGCAGTCGGGGTTCGAGGCAGGTGGCTGTCAACCGCACCTACACCCAAGGGTTTACGCTAGGGTTTAACCTGGGCTATTGCCATCATTGTGGCTATGGTGGAAGGAACCGTGGTCACAACTATCATAGCTATGGCTACTCTGGTGGTCGAGGAAGAGGAGATGGCAACAGCTACAATGGCTATCACGGTACTTTCGGTGGTTGAGCCAGGTGATGAGGACACGCCTGCGATGCATAAATAATTTTCCGATCTTTCACAGTCCAAATGACAAATAAGCTTTCTGTGAGTATCTTTTTTTGAAGCATGCAGTGGCAAAAATATGATTCTCTGGCTGACCAATAAAGTACATATAACTGCCAGCCCTGATGACGCAATTACCAAATATATATAATAATCTTGTTTGATTAATCAACTCAAATAATAACAACAATAGATGGAATTGGCTTATAGCAGTAGATGCAATCCAACATAAAATATTCTAGCAAGATGGTAATCACGCCAGGTTTCCTTGACCTTATTGCTTCCGTATCCTATATGATGGGAAAGCTTCAACAATTTCTCCTGGTGTCATATTCTCTTCAGAGTTGCTAACATGTGTTGCACCTCTAAAAATCATATTTGATGACAGGCCAGTAGTAGTAAATTTGTCCATATTATCACTATATTTGTCATAAAAAATAATAGCTCCAAATTTAAGACTGGAGGATTTCAAATAATTATTGGCTGCTATATTTAAAATAATGCTAGACTGGTCTGCATGAATATCTTGAGGAGCCATGGGCTCATCACCGGGCATCATGCAGGTCACAATCTGGCGCATGGCGCTCCTGTTAATTACAGCGCAGAGAGTGAACCAATTACATCTGGTCATGCAACACCGATCGGTCGTGGAGCATCGACTTCAGCTGGTCATATGTAGGATCAACAACAGTTTGTCAGGCAGGACCGGCAGCGACAGCGATGTCAATGACATTAGTCGGTCCTGGCGCAGAGATGACTAAATCACGCGTACCGTACTCTCCTCGAACTTGTTGTGATGAATCCGAAACCAAGGTAAAAGAAAGGTTACCCACCTAACCTACGAACAAAAGCACGGTCTCCCGGTCAACCTCCCTACCGATTCCTAGACAGCAAAAAGTCACCGAACCCCAAGAACAAACTAAACTCTCAAAACAAATAAAGCAGAGCCTTTTGAACCCGATCAACTGTACAGCTTGGATAAGCTCGAGGACGAGTGTCGAGATCATAAGTTTCAGGTATGTTAAAATCTCAATTTTAGGTGGTTCCCGATCATCAGAAGATCCCCCGGTCAACCCTCCTGAATCGCCCAGGAGCTCAGGGGCTATGCCCATCGGGCACGCTCGCGCGCACCCTCCGGCCAAGGGGTCTGGCTGAGCCTGACCCTACAGCGCCCTTGGCCTAAGGCTCGGGGTAGGCTCAAGGGCTACCCCTAGTCCTGGGCACCCGATCTACGGCACCTCTACGCCCGGCCCTTGGCTCTCGCCCGGCTATCGATGCCAACCAAGGCCCGGACACAAGAAGACAAGCACCCAGGCTACCGATGCCTGGGGGCTCCCTGGTGATGCTCTAGAGCCGCGCCCCTGCCAGCTGCTCCTCCAACAATGTCACGTCCGGGGCGTGACACAAGAAGACGAAGCCTCCTAGCAGCCTCCGGGGGCCGAAGGGCTTCCGGGCCCACGCGTCAACCCTTGGAGCCAACCTTCCTCGTCACCGGGAAGACTCCAGAAGGTCTCACCTGGGGGAGGCTGGTCGAAGCCGACAAGACCTGACACTCAGGGTGTCAGAATAGAACAGCCGGACGACACTTAGGCTTCTTCGGCTCCAAGACACCTCGACGGTCCACGATGCTCCGCTGCAAGGCCTTCGTGGACTCTGGCGTACATAGACCGTAGACTAGAACCTCGAACCACCGTGTACCCGACCCATTTCATTATATATAAGGGATAGGGTCGGTCTAGAGGGGAGAGGTCGAAATAGAACTCATTCGCCACAACTCAATTCTTCCTTCTCTGCTCTGCAGCCCAGAGCAGAGCAATCCTCGAAGGAGCTCCGGCAGTTCCTCCAAGGTCTCCTTCCTCTCCGGCGAGGGGGAGACACCACGGCGACTAGGCAAAACCACGTTAGCACCGAGCTAACCCCTTGCCAAACTTCTTCCTTTACACTCTGATGTAACCCCTCAGGATTTTGGGTGCTCTTGAGTACAAGAATCATCAGCTACTAGGCGTAGGGACCGACTTGGCCTGAACCCGGATAAACCGTGCATCTTCTCTGCGTGCTTCTTATGTTCTTGAGTCCACCCAAGCCACCGTATCCGTCGTGCGACGACACCATCTCGAACAACATGCTTGCCGCGGTTTCAACTGCGCGACAACGAGCTTGTTTTCAAGTGGGGGGAGAACTTGTCACGATCCGAAGTCGTTCCAACTAAAACTTCTAATAAAATGTTCTCGACCACCTTATCAAAACTTTTGATTTCCTCTGGAACCACCTTGTCGATCTCTTGTGAGATCTCTGCAACACAGTAAAATTCTTTTTTTTTCAAACAAAGTTGGATGAAGACTAACTTTATATCAAAGTACAACTTTGTAGTTGATGAAGTTTTCATTTGATATCATTTACGGTACCAAAATTCTATTTAAAGTTCTCATATTTTGAAATTCAAATTTTATAAAATGTCCAAATAAACTTGGATGGAGAAATGACCAGAAGTAAAGCTGTACATTCTAATGAGATTTATAATTTTATAGTTGATAACTTTTTTATTTGAAATCATTTACGATCCTAAAATTCTATATGAAATTCTCACAATTTGAAATTTAATTTTTTTCGAATGACCTCTAATGGAAAAACCATCATAACCAAACACCCATATAAGTTATGGCTCTTGTGTTGTCATCTAAATTATCAAAACCACAGATGATCAATCATAGGACGCATGCCATGCACGAGATCGTCCGTAATTGCTCCACTGGTCTGCGGCGGCCTTCATTGTTTATATAATGGATGGGTACATGCATGTATAATATTCCACCTGATAGAAGGCTGTGAGCCTCTGCTTTTGCAGAAATGGAAGCCACATCATGCCAAGCAACTTCCTCATGATGACCGAACGAAGACCCCTTGGTCAATAGTTTTTCCTCTGCATCAGTCATCAGTGGAGAAGCCACTCAAATTCTTCCTACTAAGGCCTTGTTTAGATTGAAGAAAATTTCAACCCGATGAATAGTACTACTTTCGTCTTATTTGGCAAATATTGTCCAATCATGGACCAACTAGGCTCAAAAGATTCATCTCGTGATTTCCAACTAAATTGTGTAATTAGTTATTTTTTTACCTACATTTAATACTCCATACAAGCGACTAAAAATTGATGTGATGGAGAGAGTGAAAAAACTTGGAATTTTGATGTGATCTAAACAAGGCCTAAAGCGGAAGACTCATTATTCTTAGTCTCCGATGGACCATCAGTGCAATTCCACGTCATAGAAGACTATGAGCCTCTGCTTTTGCACAAATGGAAGCCTTTCACATCATGCCAAGCACTTCCTTGGCAGAGAGAGAAGAATTTGAGTGGCTTCTCCACTGACGCAGAGAAAGACTATAATAGACTATTGACCAATGAGTCTTCGTCTGGAAAGCCTAGGTCATCATGGTGCAGAGCAATTACTAGCTTGGCAATTGGCATGATGTGAAAGGCTACCATTTTTGCAATAGCAGAGAGGCTCAGTCTTGTATCACGTGGAATATTATAAAGGCGCAAGACTAAACCATCAATTACAAACAGTGAAGAACGCGTACCAATGGACCAATATACGGTCTTGCGGTATGTAAGCATCATGTGTCCTATGCTTGATCATATGTGGCTTTGACAACTTAGATGACAATATAAGCACTATGGCTTACGCGAGTGTGCTAACTGCTAAGATGTATTTGTGCACATGTAAAGTGAAAAGTCTATTGTTTACTCTTTTTTATTCAATTTTTTTCATATTTTATTTTTTTATAAAGAATTATTGGCCCTAGGCTATCCTTTTAGTTCTTAAAGTAATATAATATAAATAGTTTTTTCAGCTTGTATGACAACACTCAACATATTGAGTTTGTTATATCACGTAAATATATGTGTAATAGTGTTGTTTTATAAAATATATAATACTTAAAATTAAATTATCGGTACATATATGACATATTGTTTAAACAAAATTTATAAGCTTATTTTTGAAAATAACTTGTAATATTTATTATCAGAGTAATAACATAACTTAAAGTGAGTTGGCAGTGTTGATTGCTATGTGTTTTGTTGAGAAAACATTTTGCAACGCTTGATAAGATATTACAATAAATATAAATATTTATCCTAATGTATACATATTGACTTGGTCTACGCATTCAACATATTATTATGCTTACTTTTGAATTAAGAAATTTTTAATGCAGAAATGTAAAGAGTTTACTTTATAGATATCCAATTATTTTTTATAGTAGCTAATATTAATATTTATGTGTAGATTTGTGAGATAATTTTTATTTTCATATTATAGTGGATGCGATGAATAATATAGATGCAAATCAAAACGCGTTACTTTATATGATCTTTAACGATGCAAGAGATTGGTAATTTATAAAAGAAGGTGTTATTTTAAATTACCTTTTAAAATGGAAGAGATGGGCAATTTAGATACAAAGTTAAGGACTTTTTTAAATTTCAAATGTAAGAAATTCAAACATAATTTTCTTTGCATATATGATTTCAAAGGAAAAGGTAGTTAACTAAAAAGTTGCATAACTTTTCAAGATCTACAACTATTTTTTGGTGATTTCTGTAAGGTCCAAATGGCTAGAGGGGGGTGAATAGCCTATTTAAAATTCTACAAGCTTCACTAAACAACCACGTTAGTATAAAAGATGGCTACGCTAATTCTAGCACTAACTCAACTACACTATGCAAGCCACCTATACAAATCTAGTGAAGCAAGACTATGATCTCTAATACACACCAACAAAACTAAGTCACTAAGCTACTTAATCCTATGTGATAAATGCTACACTAAGCAAACTACACTAGGACTAATACAAGAAAGTAAAGAGCAAGTGACTTGATTCTTATACCAACGATGTAGAGAAGTAATGCACTCGAAGAATCAATCACAGTGATCAACCATAAGAGAAATCTTGTGCTACTAATCTTGCTTTGTTCCTCACAACCATGCCATCTTGATCTTGCTTGTTTTTAAAGACCCACTTAGTACCAATCACATTGTAGTTCTTTGGCCTTTCAACAAGTTTCCAAACTTGATTTCTAGTGAAGTTGTTTAGCTCTTCATGCATGGCATTTACCCAATCGGAATCTTTCAATGCATCTTCTATTTTCTTAGGTTCTTCAAGTGACACAAATGAGTAGTGCTCACAAAAGGATGCTAATTTTGATCTAGTTTGAACACCACTTTGAATTCCACCAATAATTTGGTCCAATGGATGATCTCTTGCAATACTAGTAGGTTGGAGTATTGGGAGTTGGTTGCTTCCACTAGCTTGATCTTGATCTTGAGCTTCATCATGAGAACCACAAGAGCTTGCTTGATTTGTATCAATTTGCACACTTTGGTTGATCACATGAATATCATCATCATCATCAACTTGCCTCGGCCTTATGTCACCAATGTCCATATACTTCATTGCATTTGACAATTGATCTCCTCTCACATCAAGGTTTTGAGCTTCATTTTGAGATCCTTGGGTTTCATCAAACTCAACATCATGAACTTCTTCCAAGGTGCTATTTGTGAGATTCCAAACTCTATATGCTTTGCTTGTGGTAGAATAACCAAGTAAGAACCCTTCATCACATTTCTTGTCAGACTTGCTCAATTTAGTGCCTTTCTTGAGAATATAGCATTTGCAACCAAACACTCTAAAGTATGCAATGTTGGGCTTTCTTCCATTCAATAGCTCATATGGTGTCTTCCCAAGCTTCCCATGGCAATAGAGACGGTTGCTACAATAGCAAGCCGTGTTGATGGCTTCACTCCAAAATGAATGACTCACATTGTATTCACTAAGCATTGATCTAGCCATATCAATCAAAGTTCTATTCTTTCTTTCAACTACACCATTGGATTGAGGAGTGTAGGTTGGAGAGAATTGATGTCTAATACCGAGATCATCACACAATTCCTCAATTCTTGTGTTCTTGAACTCACTACCATTGTCACTTCTAATCTTCTTGATGGTGATTTCAAACTCATTTTGCACTCTTTTGACAAAAGATTTGAATAGATCATAAACATCACTCTTGTCATAGAGAAAGAACACTCAAGTGTATCTAGTGTAGTCATCCACTATCACAAAACCATACTTGTTCCCACCAATGCTAGTGTATGTTGTTGGCCCAAACAAGTCCATATGCAATAGCTCAAATGCCTTTGATGTGCTCATTTCACTCTTATTAGGATGTGCATTTCTAACTTGTTTGCCGGCTTGACAAGCACTACAAGGTTTATCCTTCTCAAAGGTGACATCCTTCAAGCCTCTAACTAAGTCATGCCTCAAAAGTTTATTCAATTGTTTCATTCCAACATGACCAAGCCTTCTATGCCATAACCATCCCATACTAGATTTGCTAAGCAAGCATGATGTCAATTGTGTCTCACTATCATTGAAGTCAACCAAGTATAAGCTACCATGTCTAAATCCTTTGAATATCAAGTTTGATCCATCCACACTAATGACTTCAACATCATCACTACCAAATATGCACTTGAAGCCAAGATCACAAAGTTGTGCCACCGACAAAAGATTGAAATCCAAGCTCTCAACTAGCAACACATTAGATATGCTCATGTCATTTGAGATAGCAATTTTACCGAGCCCCTTGACCTTGCCTTTCTTATTGTTGCCAAAAGTGATAGCATCAAAACCACTATTTTGATTTGTATCAATTGATTTGAACATACAAGAATCCCCGGTCATATGTTGAGTGCACCCACTATTAAGCACCCAATGCCTTCCTCCGGCTTTGTAATTGACCTACAAGATAAGATCAATTCTTTTTAGGTACCCAAACTTGTTTGGGTCCTCCAAGGTTAGTGACCAAGCTCTTTGGTACCCAAATGGCTTTCTTCTTTGAGCCCATCCATGGTGCACCAATGAACTTAGCATGAACACCAATTGTACCCTTGGTAAGTATATAGAAAGAATCAAACTTAATTGAGGATACATTAGCATTGGATTTCTTGTTCATGCAATGTTGCTCTATGTGACCAACTTGCTTGCAACTTTTGCAATAGCTACCATTGTTCTTCACAAAATGAGTCTTGTGAGGAGCAAAAGCGGCCTTGCCTTTCTTGGGGTTATAGCCCAATCCCTCTTTGTAGAGAGAAGCTCTTTGGCTACCCAAGCACATAAGCAAGCGGTCTTCACCACCATAAGCCTTGGCTAAGGTGTGATTGAGCTCTTTTACCTCCTTCTTGAGATTTTCATTCTCAACTATTAGTGTGGAGTCACAAGTGAAACCGTCACTACTAGATGAGGATGATGTAGATGAGCTACATAAAGGGTTAGTGGGAGCAACAACAATAGGCTTATGACAAGATTCATCAATTATATCACAAGATATGCCTATGTTGTAAGTTTTAGCTTTCTCAACATTAGTTGGCATGTTTTCACATTTTTCAACTAGAGAGGAATGAGCTTCTTCAAGCTTAGTGTGAGACTTTTGAAGCTTCTTATGGTCTACCTTTAGACTCTCATAAGATGCCCTAAGCTCATCAAGTTCTTGCATAAGGTTTTTCTTTTCCTTAAGCAAGCCCTTGCACTCCTTTCTAGATTCTTTAAAATATTGAGTGCAATCTTCTAGCATAGTGATTAGTTCATCTTTAGTGAATTCTTCTTCATCACTATCACTATCACTAGCATTATCATGATCACTCTCATCGTTGGATGATACCTTAGCGGCCTTAGCCATGAAGCACGATGGAGTGTCGAAGAGGGAGACCTTTTCTTGGATGGCAATGCTAGCATGTCCCTTCTTCTTGCTCTTGTTGTCATCCTCATCATCACTTGAGGAGTCATCACTATCCCATGTAGCAACATGAGAATCATTCTTCTTCTTATGAGAACTCTCCTTCTTTTCTTGCTTCTTCTTTTGCTTCTTCCTCTCCTTCTTGATAGCATCTTCATCATCACTATCATAAGGACACTTTGCAATGAGATGGTCCTTGCTATGGCATCTAAAACATCTTATGGTATGCTCATTCTTTTTGGATGAGTTCTTCCTCCTTCTTGCACGAAAGCCCTTCTTCTTCATGAATTTGCCAAATTGCTTGACAAAAAGAGCCATCTTCTCATCAATGTCATCACTATCACAAGAGCTTGAGTCTTCATCACTTGATGATTCAATCTTGGATTTGCCCTTGGATGTGGTGGCTTTGAATGACACACTCTTCTTCTTCTCATCATCCTTCTTCTCATTTTTCTTCTTCTTCCTCTTGACCAATTCATCCTTCTCATCATCTTCTCTATATGAATCATCGGTCATCACTTCTTGAAATATTTGTTGAGGAGTTGAATCCTTTAATGTAGTCCTCACTAGCACGGTGATCAATGTATCAAATCTCTTGGGCAAGCTTCTCAAGAACTTCATAGAGAATTGGTTGTCCTTGACCTCCTCACCAAGTGCCTTGAGCTCATTGACAATGACTTGCAATCGATGAAACATTTCCGGTACACTTTCATCATCTTGCATCTTGAAGCTTGAAAATTTTTCTTGCAAGATATATGCTTTAGCGGTCTTTGTGCCTTCGGTGCCCTCAAATGTTTCTTCAAGCTTGGCCCAAGCATCATGTGCAACTTCTATGTTCTTCACTTGCTCAAATGTCTTATCATCTAATGCCTCATGAAGAGCACTAATGGCAATGTCATTGCATTGGAACTTCTTCTCTTCCACCGGTGTAGGTGCTTCCGGATTAGCAACCTCAAATTTTGTTTCGGTGACCTTCCACACTTCTCTATTGATTGACTTGAGGTGAGTGGTCATCTTAACCTTCCAATAAGCATAATTTGTGCCATCAAAATGAGGTGCCTTCTTGGTGTTGTTGATGTGCAAGCTTAATTGAGCCATTTCTTCTTCACCGTAGGTTGTTAAGCCTCAAATAAACGGTGTCTCGGCTCTGATACCACTTGTAAGGTCCAAATGGCTAGATGGGGGGTGAATAGCCTATTTAAAATTCTACAAGCTTCACTAAACAACCATATTAGTATAAAAGATGGCTAAGCTAATTCTAGCACTAGCTCAACTACACTATGCAAGCCACCTATACAAATCTAGTGAAGCAAGGCTATGATCTCTAATATACACCAACAAAACTAAGTCACTAAGCTACTTAATCCTATGTGATAAATGCTACACTAAGCAAACTACACTAGGACTAATACAAGAAAGTAAAGAGCAAGTGACTTGATTCTTATACCAACAATGTAGAGAAGTAATGCACTCGAAGAATCAATCACAATGATCAACCACAAGAGAAATCCTCGGCAAAGAGATGACACAAGATTTTTACCGAGGTTCACTTGCTTCCCGGCAAACTACTCCTCGTTGTGGCGATACACCCACTTGTCGGTTCGCGAGCTAATCGACTATCAAGAGTCGAGCCCTCGGCGGACACCGCACAACCGCACACAAGATGGGGATCCTCCAAGCCACGAGCTCCACTAGAGTATCTAATTTGTGAACTCCCGCGGGGAAGGATCAAGAACCCCTTACAACACTTGGTGAGGGCTCCAACAATCTCCAATTGCGAGCTCAATCACCTCCGCTGCTCCAAGCCGTCTACCGTGTCGGGAAACACGGAAGAGTAACAAGAAATCTGCAGCAACTCGAAGATCAAGTGCCTCTAGAATGCAACTCTCAAGCAATGCACTTGAATCTCACTCAATCTCACTAAAGATGTGCAACTATGCAAAGAGATGAGTGGAGGGGTTGTTCTCTAGCTCAAAGGATGTCTCTAGGTCTCAAAATACGCAAGAGTTACCCTCAAACCCCGGCCAACTTCTATTTATAGCGAAGGGGTACGCAGCTAGCCGTTACCGGATGACACAGTTGAAATCGCGCTAACCGGACGCACCGGTCAGGGTGACCGGACGCGTCCGGTCACTACAGAACAAGCGTGAACAGTGCGCGTCAGAACTAGCCATTGACGTGACCGGATGTGCTCTAGCGTTTGACTGAACGCGACAGTGTCAGCGTCCAGTCGTGGTCCAGTAAGCTCCCGTTGAGACCGGACGCGTCCGATCGCACGTGACCGGACGCGCCAGCCACGTCCGATTGGAGTCCAGTAACGGTCCACTCGTGACCGGACGCGTCCGGTCGAACGTGACCGGACGCGCCACCGCGTCCGATTGCATCTGCCCTCCGTGCTGAACTCCTGGGTGCGTGACCGGACGCGTCGGTTCCGCGAGGGACCGGACGCGCCAGTCCGCGACCCTTCTCACACGCGCGTCTGTCTGTGGTTTGAACTGACCGGACGCGCCAGCCGCGTCCGGTCAATTCGACCACAGCATCCAGTCACTGTATTTTCAGTGATAATCATTTCAGACTTTCACCACCTTTTCTCGCCTCCGGCGCAATAGAAAATAGGCATTTCATTTCCTTGAAAACGCCTGAATCCCGCACTCGCAAGCTCGGTGGGAGGGAGAGCGAACCCCAAACCCCTTACTACCGCTCAAACACCATCGCCTTTGCAAATGTGCCAACACCACCAAGTGTAAATCACCATGTGCATGTGTGTTAGCATTTTCACAGTCATTTTTCAAGGCGTTATGTTAGCTCTCAACTAGATCCTAATGCATATGCTCAAGACATTGATCTAGTGGCACTTGATTCCTGAGATAACCGTGATTGCCCCTCTTGATAGTCGGCTATGTATCCTAAACCCGGTCAATCACTTCTCTACTCATCTTAGACCGGCAAAAGAAAAACCCTATGGTTATACCTTTGCCTTGCGCTCTTAGATCCTTCTCTTCCACTTGATCATCATGTCCATCATATTGTGTGCATCTCCACCATGATCGTCATTTCATGTCCATGCACCATTTCTTTGTGATCTTGTGGCCACCACTCCTTGCCATGTACATCTTCATCACATGTGTTGCTTGTGCCTAACTCAAAACACTTAACACATGGCATTAGCAACTTGGTGTTATTAATTACCAAAACCAAACTTGGGTTTTCAATCTCCCCCTTTTTGGTAATTGATAACAACCATCACAAAGATATGAAATAAAATCATTTTTCAATTTCGATAGTATTAGCTCTCCTACATATGTGCTTCCATGAGTTTGGTTCAATTGTGCACATATGTATGGATTTGACTTTTGGGAGAGTTACTACTATCAAATTGATGCTAAGGTATATAGAATGGACCTTTGAAGCGTGATACCAATCGGAGTTGCCTTTATATACCATCCTTAGCATCGATGTAGCTAGACACCACTTGTAATTCATCACTTGTAAAGATCACAAACACTAAAGTACTCCGTGAGATCAACATTAAAAGCAAAGGGTGTCTAGAAACCACTTGTAAAGCTACTCTTAACAAAACATCATTCAAGTTCTAATTCTAGCAAACACCATTTGAAAATTCATTTTTTTATATTAACTGTAGTTGACTTTTAAAAAAATTGCCCCCCCTTCCATTTGCTTCACCCTCCGTCGCTGCTCAAGAAATCCTCATTTCTAGAGGCGGATGGAAATAGTGCCGCCTCTAAAAATAGGGGCATTATATTATAGAGGCGGCTCAAAACAAGTGCCTTTACAAATGCATTTCTAGAGGCGGCTTAGATTGAAAGGCCACTGTAGAGACCGCTGAAAGTTGAGCCACCTCTATAAAAAAGCCTCCTCTTGTTAAATTTATAGAAAATAGTATTAACATCTACATCTCCAAATAGATTTACTATAAAGTATATTCTATAATATAACTAATTTAATAATACTTTTTTATATACAGATGTCACTACTTTTTTATAGATTTGGTTAAAGTTAAAAATATTTGACTTCTAAAAATGAAAATTATATATTTTTTCTTGGACAGAGGGAGTAGAGAACTAAACATGACCAAATACTCGATTTTGCCGGATGGCCATGCAGTTTAAGATGACCCGAATTTTTTGGTTAACTGAAATTTAAGAAGATGAGCAACTCCAACAGTTTGCTATCCCTCCTCCCCATCTTTAATTTTTTGGCAAAATGTGAAAAAAGCCTCTCCAACAGTTTGCCATACAACTTCCCCATCTTTTCCATGTTGCCAAAAGTCTTCCTCCTACGTGCAAAAATACGTGCTGGCTCTCGACTCGCATCAGGCCTTACTCGCGCGGCGCGACTTCTTCCCGCGCGCGCGAAGCCTTTCCCTCGCCAAGTTTCCTCGCGCGCCGCCGCCACTTTCCCACGATTCTTCAGTCATCGACGCCGAAGTTCATCATTGACCACGGAAGCCCCGAGTGGAATCGACCACGGAAGCCAGTTGCCGTCCAGGGGTTCGTTCATCGACGCTGGCGGCTGTGGATTTAGGTATGGATCATTCGCTAGGGTTCGCTAGGGTGTGCACTAGGGTTCGCTAGGGCAACCATCATCGACGCGTGGATGCCGATGGCGCCGCTGTGGGGTACTAGATAGTGTTGTTCTGGATTGCCTGAATGGCTGGACGTGCATGGTACTGTGGCATCGTGCATGGTACTGTGCTTGTCGAGTTTTGTGATAGTGAATGCTTTCTGGGTTCTGTGCAAGTTAATGTCGAATTGTCTGATAGAGACCTGCTGTCTGCCGGTGTGCATGGTACTATGCTTTGTCTGCTGCTACGTACTGAATGCTACTGTCTGTACTTTCGCTGATTGGACTGAAGATGGCCGGCAGGAGGAGATGGCCGGCTGTGACGAGCTGATGGCCGGCTTGGACGATGAAGGGCGGCTGCAACTGCACGATGAAGGGAACGCGCGGGGCGCGCGGCGGCGTCCTTCGCATGCGCGACCAAGGGTTTCATGCGAAAACAGTTCCGCCCGATGAAAAAAATAGCTCGTGGGCCATCTTTTTTGAGTTTGGCAAGTCAAATATGCCAAACTCTCGGAGATGGGCTCTTTTTTTACTCCCCATATTGTTTTGGGAGTTGGCAAACAACAAGATTTGCCAAACAAAAAATAGCAAACTGTTGGAGATGCTACCCAATAGTTCGGTACTTCGGTTTGGTCTAACCGAATGGCCTGGAACTTGGTGCGAGAAATCATTCCAGGATAGTAGGACCTTTGGTTATAAGAGCACCCGCAATGGTTGGAGCTAGCTAGTATAGCTCTAAGCCAACTTCTCCTATTGTGCTAACTTTTAGCACATATAGCTTTTAACATGGATAGTTCCACGTGACATTCTCATATCACCTTAAAATGTGTGTAAGAGCTTAGCTCTTGATTAAGAACTAGCTTTTCTCTCTTCTTTTTAAATATAAGAAAAATGCTTAGAGCTAGCTTAAAAGCCATTTATTGGAGCTGCCGTAATGCATGAGTCCTATCCCCGAGCTTGCGTAGTCGACCGAGACTTTTTCTTTGAAATCTCTCATTTTCTTTGCTTCGAATCCTCCACTATTTAATCTATGCCAGCCAAACCAGATGCTTATTTCTAAAAAGAAAAAGTGCATGATAGTCATACTACAAATCATCACTTGCTCTTGTAGTCTTGTTGATAGGTCAAATGCATGATACTACACATCATCACTTGCATGCGTTCAAAAACACATCATCACTTGCAAATACAAAGTTTGGGCAAATGATCCTCTCCATCGACTACAAGCTTTTGAGATATCTGGTGTTGGAGGAGCTCTCTCATTCACTTGCTTGCGGTGGCATTTCACTACCAGAATCCCGAATTACCTTGAGTGCCAAAAACCGCCAAGGAAAGGGGTAAAACTGTCAAGGAAATGATCCCTGACCAAAAACCGTCAAGCAAATGCACTCAAGGATAGAAGCTAAGGGAAATTAGTTTCCTTGGCGGTTCTGGCACTCAAGGATGATTTCCTTGGAGGTTGGCCGCCAAGGAAACTACAACCAGACTTAATTTGCCAAAGTGCCAAGGAAATGTTGCGACCGCCAAGGAAAATAGTTTGCTTGAGGGCCAACAGCCTCCAAGGAAATTAGTTTTCTTGAGCGCCAACAACCTCCAAGGAAAGTAGTTTTCTTGAGCGCCAACAACCATCAAGGTAATACATATTTTCTTGGCGGTTATAAACCTTCAAGGAAAGACATTTCCTTGGGGGCAGCAAGCTAACAGGCTAATTATTATTCTTGAGGGCATGGCTGCAAGAACCTCCAAGTAAACTCTTATTTCCTTGACTGTACCAAACCCTCAAGGTAATCATTGTTTTCCTTGGCTACCATTGCCGCCAAGTTAATTATTTCAGTATATACATATATAACCAGCATGGTAAATACAATTCTAGGAACCATACATAACAAATATAACCAGGAAGTCATCCATACAAATATCCAGCCAACATCATACAACCAACATCCATAGTGGTTCATTACAAGTTCATGCCTACATGGCAATACTCCAGCCAACAAGTTCATGCCTAGATGGCAATACTTAACGGTCTGCAAATATTACTAGGTCTAGGTGGCAATATAGTATCATTCCAACATGTCAACACCACATGCATATGGAAACAATTGCCCGCAACTAAACGTTAGCAAAAGGTTAGCTGCACATCAGCCTAATCTGTACCAAAATCTACCAAAAGAATGTCCATGCCTGCCACTTGGAGCTGTTGGCATTAGTTAGTTGCCCTTGTGCCACTTCCATCTGTAGGCATGTTGATCTCCCTGCTGCCTTTAGGACCACCTGATACATGGTCACTGTAGTGGTCTTCATCTCTAGTGTCATCCCCATCCTCTTCAAGGTCATCGTCACTGTAGTGGTCTTCATCTCTGGTGTCATCTCCCTGCTGCAGAGTTGTTAACACAGATATATGGATACTTACTACTATTTCAGATTTCTGTTCTTCCTCAAATCCAATCAATGTTGCCGCTGGCACGTGACAAACAGAGTATTGGCCCCGGAGCTCCTCAGGTAACCTTCTCAAATTCAGTCAATGTTCCCACTCGTACAAGGAATTGCCTCCATATATCCTTAGATTGCCCCTAAAAAAATCATAGTGCTTCAGCTTGCTGAATTTAATGAACACAAGATCAAATAGCTGTAACTCTAAAACAAATGAAATGTAAGCAGAAGATGACAACCTTTCCACAGAGAATTGTATAGCAGCAGTCCTCAACACTGACCAGCGTTCTTCTGCTCAAAGACCAAACCTAAAAAAACAGGGCACAGTCTGTTTTAGACATCATACTTAATTTGCTAGATTTATAAATCATACTTAATTTGCTAGATTTATTATCATCAGACAATACTTCAACCTATAAACCTAAGCACCGGAGCCTCTAAGAAAGGCCCTCTAATGTACAATGCTAACTACTGTACTCCTATATATGTGCACCAATTATGCATATAGTAAATCTAATTATACCCAATAAACTAAGCGTCACCACAGGCCAATTATCTGTTCTCTTTTACTAGTACATTAACAGATCGGTACTAATAGGCCCTAATAGGATAAAGAATTTTTCCTAAGATAAAGAAGAGAAATTGACAGATCTGTGCTAATATCCATCTGATCCATTCACACACCAGCAGGCTTACTTAAGGAGTGACCTGATTGCAAAAAAAAACGGTACCAATTTTACCTCTGCCTGGTGACCTGATTGCAACAAGAAGCAAGGTGGATCCGAGTATGAGTAGCAGGAAGGAGGTTGAACGGCCTGGACCGTGCTCATGGTGGAAGGCGTCGGTCTGGAGGAGGCATGAGGGCCGGCGCGCGGCAGATGGGGGCATACGGTGCGCAGCAGATGGAGGCGGAGGAGGGGACGCGGTAGATGGCCAGGCGGGGTGGAGAACGGCCGGGGGGGAGGACGGTGTGGAAGCAGAGAGCGGCGGGGATGAGGATGGCCGGCGAGGGAGGTCGGGCTCGAGCGCGCCGAAGAGGGCGGGGGAGCGGGGGAGAGCGAGAGCGACGGGTCTGAGGGGGAGTGAAATTTTCTTTTTTCGTTGGCTGAGTGGCGGCGGCTGGACTCTGGGGAGATAAGGCTAGCTAGGGTTTCTCAGGTCACGAGTGCGGCCGCGCGGGAGTTCGCCAAGTTTTGGCGCCAGACGGTGTTTTCCTTTTTTTCTAAATTGTATTACATCTATGTTTTTTAACCAAAGGAAAAACCTTTATTTTGGTGATATATAGCATCAAACTAAATATGAGATTCATTGTTATAAATATAATATGAAAAATGAAACTATTTTAGGCACCTTACTTTACATTTGTTTGTTCTACAACATTTGTTATAACATTTATAAGTCGTTGCCAAGTTTCCTCTTTTTACTTTTCTCACGGATGTATTATCTAGAGGGCATGCTTGTGTTAAGTGGGTTGAGACTCTCAATTCTGCAGGAAAGGAAAACACTTTTTCGCAAAATGGAGGAATTAAACCACCAGCCCTTTGCTTTGGTTGGAGATCTTTAATACTTATTCGCTTAGGTGGTGATGCTCCTTGCGGGAGTCAAGCTCTCGTCGATTGAGACTACCGTAGCTCACCATCTCCATCGAACATCTCGTCAATTTCAGCTATAAGATGACACGTCTCTACCGGAATCGCTCGGCGAAGCCCCAATTGCACTCGGCAAAGTTTGAACAAAAAAAACCCGAAAAAATTAGGAATTTTTTTTAATCAGGAGAGGCCCCCACCCGTCTCCGTCGAAGTCGCAAGTCGCGGCATTTTTCGCGGCTACGCGGCCTGCGGGATTTGAACCCGTGACCTCTCACTCGCGCGGTACCTCCTCTAACCACTGCACTACACATTCACATGTGTCTAGATATAGTTTTGGTTCCCCACATATTATACTAAACCGAGTGTAAATTACTTGTTTGAGGCCCTAAACGAATTCAAATCAAAAAGTTGTCAACTACAAAGTTTCATAACTTTTTGAGATCTACACTTTTCGTTTATGAATTTTTTCCATCCGAGGTTGTTTACAAAATTTGAATTTCAAAATTTTGAAATTTAAACGTAGTTTTGCTTGACAAGATGATTTCAAATCAAAAAGTTGCCAACTACAATGTTTCATAACTTTTCGAGATCTACAAAGTTTATTTTGGTTGTTTTTCCATCCGAGGTCGTTTGAAAAATTCGAATTTTAAAATTTTAAAATTAAAACGCAGTTTTGCATGACAAGATGATTTCAAATCAAAAAGTTGCCAACTACAAAGTTTCATAACCTTTCAAGATCTATAAAGTTTATTTTGGTTGTTTGGTCATCTGTTCATCCGACATGGTCATTCTAACATTGTTCACAAATCTTATATTCCTCTCTTGTAGTTTCATAAACTACAAGAGAGATATGTAAGATTTGTGAACAAATTTACTTTCACTTTGGCATATGAAGAAACGACCAAAACAAACATTATACATCTTGATGAGTTATACAACTTTGTAGTTGAAAACTTTTTCATTTGAATTAATTTACTGCTTCAAAATGTGCTACTTAAGGACATATGGCTCCATAAAACATCTCAACGGAGCATATACTAAAGTATATGATGGAATTATAGGCTACTTGATGATGGCAGCAGTGTAGTGTATCACATGTGTTTAATTAAGTGAGCCAAAAAGGTTGTTAAAATGTACAATTAGTGGCATGTACTCTCAATAGTCTAGATGAATATATATAAAAAAGAGAATAACACTTAATTTGCCATGTAGTTTAAAAGCTAATCCAAAGAAAACAGGCAATTTCCTTGGAGGTTTTGCGACAACACTCAAGAAAAAGTGTAATTTCCTTGGGTGTTTCTATAAACAGCCAAGGAAACAGCAATTACCTTGACGGTTTATAAAGACACTCAAGGAAATATGTCATTTCCTTGGAGGTTTCTAGAAACCGCCAAGGAAACACCCATATTCCTTGGCAGTTTACTTCAACCGCCAAGAAATATATGTTTCCTTGAGAGTTAAGTACCACCGCCAAGGAAACTACCCTTTCCTTGGTGGTTTCATTTTGGCACTCAAGAAATTTCTTGGCCCTCAAGGCAATTCCAGTTTCCTGTAGTGTTTTACTACTCAACAAACATTATTTTGAAAAAAAAAAACATGACTAGTACATGAGAAAGCAGTGATATAGTGCCTATTAGCACTACTTTGTCAAATAATTTGTTTGTTATATTTTTAAGCTGTCCAAATTTTCTGCAAGCTCCTTTATTGTGTGTACATGAGGAGCATAGAAAATCTGGGCCATTCTACTTTGGTCAAACAATTCACATCATATTTTTAGGAAACGTGTTGACTGAGCTGTCCAAATTGTCTGCAAGCTCCTTTATTTTGTACATCAGGACGCATAGAAAAGCTCCTTTATTGATTCTTTGCGTCAAGATGTTGAACGGTACTATTGAAGAAGTAGAGACTTGTACATCAGGGTGGCAATGGCATGGCACTCTATATAACCTCACCATATACGGTTAGCCCAAGGCAGCAGGGTTATCTACACAT